>OZ012738.1:55923361-57218361 GCA_963859935.3 Lathyrus sativus | reverse complement strand
TAATAATAATTTCACTAATAGTTATTTTAAACAATATCCACCTAATATTATTTAATCAAATAAATATTCACTACTATTAATTAATTAGCTTTACTCTTACCACCCCTAAATCACTACAATTTTACTAAAACACCTCAAATACCTTAAACCCAACATTTCAAAGGTCACTATTATCCAACTAAGGGACCCTCAAAACAAACACACACACAATCATATAATTATTTACGAAAACTAATTTAATAAATCAGGGTGTTACAACTCTCCCACGCTTAGAATATTTTCGTCCTCGAAATTTTACCTGATGCGAACAACTTCGAATACGCCTATTGCATGTTCCACACTACAACACACAAAACACACATCATCCAACACCATCATGAAACATTTAAATTAATTTTAGATACTAGAACTATTTTTTAAAAGAAAGTTCATTGCGTTAGCTTCCTAACGCTTCGAACAACACCTTAATCGGATACTCAGAACTCAAGTTATGAATTTTTGAAGTTTTCTTATTTTTTTTCGTCGTTCAGTAGTTAAAGGGGACCCCTGTCCGCCTCGAGGGTTTTCTGGTTTCTACTGGGATTACTGCCTCGGTTTCGTACGCTAGTAAAAAATGAGTTTCCCCAGTGGTGAAATATGGAGTTGTTCTGTATGCCCAGAGCACACTGTGTAGCTCCTTGACCCACCTTTTTTTCCCCTCGCCTAACCTTCGTTTTAGTCCGCAGAGGATTACCTTGTTCGCGGCTTCTGCCTATCCGTTGGTCTGGGGGTGTTCGACGAACGTGAAGTTTTGTTTGGTACCTAGTTTGGAAACAAAATCTTGAAATTTTCTGTCAGTGAACTGTGTCCCATTGTCGGTTACGAGAGCCTGAGGTACACCGAATCGTGTGAGGATGTTTCTTTTGTAAAATTGAAGTATGTTAAATGTCGTGATTTTGGAGAGGGCCTCTGTAGCACCCTAATTTTTTCCCTTTAGATCCCACCACGTCGTACATCGTCTTGCATGTTTTGTGTGTATATTTATTGTGACTAACTAGTGCATGTATAGCAATTTCAGGTGGAAATAGTACTCATTCTCACAATCGTACATTCAAGGCATAACCCTTCTGATTTAAAGAACTCTAAGACTTTCTACTAGCTTACTTTTTGTGTTTCATTAAAGATCAAATTAACTAGTGAAACTAGGCTGAGCATCTTCTTACCAAGGATCAAAGCTCACTTCCCTCAATTTTCTCATAATAAGCTCCCGGGCATACCAAAAGGGATTAGGTTTTTTCCCTTTAATTGGTGTTGAACGCTATCAATTAAGGATTGACCATGCTTTTCATTGCAAAACATTTGATAAGGGGGGTTATTTCCAAGATTTCCTCAAGGTGTAGTGCTTATGTTTGTCCAAAGGATTGTGTGAATTTTTGTCAAAGGGTTTATGAGGTCTTATATGACTGACTTGATTTAATTGAAGACTAAGGGTGACAACCATGGATCAAATATTGTTTTAAGTAGCACCAGGTTCTTAAGGGTGCAAATAACAAATAACCATTATCTACACTTTCAATATTCTTATCCACTCTTTTCATAACCATGCACCACTTTTTATATCTCATCCATAAATCAATATCCAATCCATATCAAAACTGTTTCTTTTATCTTTGGCTTAGAATTCTATGATTCCTTTTTTTTCTATGGTAAGTACATCTCTCCAACATCCACGTTTCGAAAAATAAAGAAGAAGAGAAGGTTACAAGTTCGGGTCAATTCACCAATTTCAGAACATTACAAAGTTTAATCTTTACATTTTGAATTCAAGATCCAAGAACGTTCAAAATTCAAAGGAATGGTTTAGCCCAATATTATTTTCATGGTAAAAGGGTGCTATTTATTTTCAAAGCTTATAATTTCAAGAATTATTGTTGGATACATCACAAGTTTAATGTAAAAGAAATAAGAAATACATATTCATCCTTTTTGCATACAAGTTAGTAATGCCAAACTCAGATTACAAGGAAAGGTCATAAGATTTTTGGTAATGCACAGGGACTATTGATTGAGTTCCCAGGTGGGTTCCCCATTTGAACGCATGTTTGTGTCACGAGCGGTGCCAAACTAACAGAGTCACGTGGCTGTAACTTAAGGACGGTGAGCAGAGAGGGAGAGAAGCGGTGAATGAGAGAGTGGAAAGAACAGAGAAACAACTGAAGAGAGATGGAGAAGATTTAGGATTCTAGGGTTTTCTGATTTTTGTATTTTTATATATTGTAATCCTATGCATGCATGTTCGCGGCAGTTCCCTGCACCTTCGCCTCATCACCACCCATCGCCCACCTGATTCAATCCAGCGATCCACACCTGCTCCCCACGGTAGACCCCCACACAGCCTACCGCGCCCAATCGCACGCGCCTCCCTAACCTCTTCATTTTCACTAATCTGCAATTAATTAACCCCCTTAATCTGCCCACTCATTATTAAACCACTAACCCCTTAATTAACCTCTTAATTAGCCCACTTAATTAGCTGTTTTTTTATTAAACCAATTAATTAACCTAATTTAATCTGTTAACTAACCTAGTCATTTACTTAATTTCTAATTTAACTAATCAACTTATAATTAAATCATTTTATTTGTAATCATCCATTAAAACAAACTTAATAACTCTTTTTTAAATTATCTTTTTTTAATTAATCAATCTATTTTAATTAATCATTTTTAATTTATTTATTTCACTAATCTACTAGTTATTTTATATTTCAATTTAATTAGTCACTTTACTATTTATTTCATCAACTTAACATTTATTTTATCAAACAAGTATAATTTGTTCATATTCTTAAATAAAAGCCCTTTTTTTATAATTTAGATAAATAACCTTTTATCTATTTATAATAACAAAAACCTATTTAACTATTTAATTTTTAAAAAAAAACTTTCATATAACTTTACTTATTTAATAGGATCTCCTTAAATAATAATAATAATAACTTAATAATTTGCTGCCTTTTTAATAATTATTTCTATTTAGAAAAACTTAATTAATTCACAAACCTTATTTTATTAGAAAACTAATTTATCCAACTTTTCTTAAAAATCAACCTTGCATAGAACCTAATCAACACGCGCTCCCAATTTCTACCCTCTGAGCACCATTTTCGATTCAAATATTCGCGACCCCGCACTTGTCTTATTTTAAACGTCTATATCTATTTTGTCCAAGATACCACTTGACAATGTTTTGTCGAAAGATGACTGCTTATGTTGATAACGAAAAATTAATGATTCACTGCTTTCAAGAAAGTTTATACGGGGCATCCCTGATGTGGTATATGAAGCTATAAAGGAACCATGTTCAGTATTAGGGAGATTTAGCTGACACTTTTGTGAAGCAATACAATTACAACTTGGATATGGCTCCAGACAGTGATCAACTGATGATTATGAGTAAGAATGACAATGAATCCTTCAGGAAATATGCTCAACGATGGAAAGAGTTGGCAGCCCAAGTTCATCCACCACTTTAAGAGAAATAATTAACCAAGTTGTTTCTAAGGACACTTCCAGATGCTTATTATGATAGGATGATATGCATCGTACCGTTAGAATTCTCCAAAATTATAGAAGTCGAAGTAAACATTGAAAGTGCACTCAAAATTGGACGAATCCGAGATGGCTCGAATGGAAGAATTCAAGATGACTCAAATAGCCACGCTAATGAAAATTCAGTTAGTGATTCCCTAAAGTAAGGAAGTGTTGATGTTAATGCGATTTGAGATTCCTCTCAAATCCTGCCAGATCCAGTTCCAGCATCTTATCCTCCATATCAGTATGCAGCGCCTGCTCAGCGCAAGCAACGACTACCTCGTAAACGAAGGTTGAAATCTCCAGGTCAACATCAGAATCGACGGATTCAAAGATGGTTTCAGAATCAGAAGACACCTCTAGGTCTTCTGAAAGAAAATTTTCGCCAGTTTGATCAAATCCCGATGACTTACAGTCAGCTATGGTCTTATTTTGTTAGTAACTCGGAGATGACACCCTGAAAGACTAGAACCATGAAGTCTTGCCCACCTTGGTTCAACTCGAACACTAATTTCATGATGGAATTATGGGACATTCAATTGAAGAGTGAAAAGTTTTCCAAGAAAAAGTTCAAGAAATGATAAATGATGAAGTGCTAACCTTCAAAGGAGGAAGCTCGGTCTTGAATAGAACACTGTTGTGTTGATGAATACAAAGACTTGATAAAATCCTGAGAAGGGCTCATCAGACCGTTTGTTTTATTATCTTATATGTACCTTTTATTTTCTTTGATTAAAAGCATAATTGGCATGTAAGCACTTGTTTATTTTGAACGATTAGTGCAATAAACTTTTGTCTTGAACAAATCCATTTGTATTCACTCATAAAATTATTTTGCCAACTTTACCCAAGGAGGATGACGAAGTAAACGCAAGATCTCTTGATGTATGCTTTTGAACAAAATCCTACTAATGATGTAAGGCATTGTTTCAAACCTCCTAAACACCAAAAATATAAGGAAGTTAAATCCTTTTAAACCTTTTTTAACCTCTTTTTTTTAAAACCTGGGGCAAGGCAATTTTCAATCGCCTGACTAAACGCCTGAACTTTCAAAAAGAGAATGAACATATTTCAAAATGGGTGGGTACAAATAAGCTTTGACCTTTATTCCTTTGTTTTACAAATCGTAAACTAAGCCTTGACACAATCCTTAAAAGTCCTAATTGAAGTAAGGATTATCTCGAAAGTATACTCAGTGAGATAACGTTTCCCGAATCCTATGAGCTTTGTTAAAATTTAATGTTGGCCTTATAAATGTAAATTCATATCCTAACCAGCGATTTGGTCGCCAGTTATTATGATATATCTTTTCAAAACTTCAAGAAAAACATATATGTTGCATCAACAGTTTCAGGATTAACATTTCATACGTGTAGAAAGTTTACATATAGACATCGAAAATAAGCTTGAAGATCTTGATGAACGGGGGCAATTTGTTCCCAAGTTTCCCATTTACGCAAGTCCGACCTTTCTTAAGAGTAAGTTTTGAAGACTCAGTCATAATACCGTCAACCAGGGTCGGTTACGTTGAAATTCGACAAATCTCTCTAAGAGATTGAAAACAATGTGGCATTTGGACGCCAGTTTTCTGTAAAATCCTCTTATGACTTTTTCTCATAAAGTATGACTTGGGGCATTTGAGAAACGAAGATTGTGTTACCCATTCACAATAAATTTTTGTTCAAAAATGGCGACTATTATGCAGTTCTTCAATACGAAATACATCAATCACATAATTCTTCATTCATATCCCCGATAAAGTTTACTTTAGGCGGTCATGATCTCTCTGACAGATCTTTACTACAAATAGTGCTCAATGTTGGATTTCCCCGGTGATTCGTTTAACTTCACCTTCCCGTTGAAGTGGACCTATTTTACTTCCCAGTGGATCTTCTACAATGCTGATCTTCCCTAGCGAAGCAGATGTTTATTTCAATCCCATTGAAGTTCCGACTACGATATTTTCAACAGCTATGATTGTAACACCCCCTTTCTATACCCCCAAATAAACACATATAACAATTATGCACGTAAATAAAATTTCATCAGAGTATTTTCAAACATGGCATAAAAGGGGCATATCACATTGTCCATGAAATTTAAAACATACAACCCCTGCTCATATAACGATATGCAACAATAGGGTATCTCATAGCAGAGGAACTCAACCTCGCACCCACAACATTTCAATATTTAGAATTAAAGCGGAATATCTAAACATTGATCACATCAACACATATATTCGTATGTATTATATATATATATATATATATATATATATATATATATATATATATATATATATATATATATATATATATATATATATATATATATATATATATATATATATATATATATATATATATATATATATATATATATATATATATATATATATATATATATATATATATATATATATATATATATATATATATATATCCAGCACAATTCATGTTTACATAAACATTTCATCAGAAAGATACATATACAATGCATCACAAAATAATCATCTATGCCCTAACTACCCTGTTTTATATATCAGAGCCAACCGACCAAAAAGATAAAGACTCGCTTCACAAAAAGGACCTCCAGCAATCCTACTTTGCAATACCTCATAGAGCATTATAAAACAGCAGAAGGGTGAGAAACATTATCATAAACATCAATGCATACAAATATATATATATATATATATATATATATATATATATATATATATATATATATATATATATATATATATATATATATATATATATATATATATATATATATATATATATATATATATATATATATATATATATATATATATATATATATATATATATATATATATATATATATATATATATATATATATATATATATATATATATATATATATATATATATATATATATATATATATATATATATATATATATATATAAACATAAAAATATACATTTCCGCATTCTCACCACATTCTTCACAACTCATCATGTACATCACAATGTATATCTAAACAGTCATGGATAAACATCAAGCATATTATTCATGCATACATCCATAATTCCAATCAATCCACATAAACATATACAACATGTTTATTTCCTCACCAATTCACATAAACATTTACATTCATGTTTATTTCACCAATGTATCATATAAAGATGTTAAATGCAACTCATAGAGACCGACTCACGACTCTATGCAGATGCAAATGCGGTACCGACTAAATCATCCAGCAGATTCTCCTAGGAATCAAATTACTCACACCCTACACGGGTACGCAATTACTCAGCAGATTCTCCTAAGAATCATATCGTTTAGCAGATTCTCTGAGGAATCACATCACTCAACAGATTCTCCTAGGAATCACATCACTCAACAGATTCTCCTAGGAATCACATCACTCAACAAATTCTCCTAGGAATCACAGCACAAGAATGTATATCATGATGCTTTATATGCAAAATGACTCCATACACTTCTTGAAATGCATACATATTCATAATGTTTTCATGCATTTTCATCATCTCATACAATTATCATACATCGCAATGTATATTCATGATATATTCATCGTTCATCACAATCATCATGCATTTTTAATCAATTTAAACAATGCATACATTTTTCCAAACATCCACGAATCACGATTGATTCACAATCTAGGATTCACGCCATACGGCTACCCACATCATACCAAACAACAACATATAAGCTATTCATACAAGAAGGGGTCGATCGCAACCGAAACTAAGAACCGATTCAAGAACAGAACCAAGAAAACAGAATGTTGTCACATTCGCCGCCCTTCGCCTGGTGAAGCATCTGGCGAATGCTCGCTACCTCATTCGCCTGGCGAAGACCACTAGGAGCTACTGGAATTGTTCGCCACCACATTCGCTAGACTTCGCCTGGAGAACTCACTCGCCACGTCCTTCGCCTGGCGAACACGCCAGCGAAGACTGAGTTTGGCTACTATAATGATTTGCTACCCACTCGCTGGGATTCGCCTGGCGAACCTTCGCTCCCCATTCGCCTGGCGAAGCATAGCGAACCTGCGAACATAACAAACCCCAAGTGTCCAAAATCGCCCAAACTCTCCAAAATCCACCGATTCTCACCAAATCAGTCCCAGTAGTCTTAGCCCAACATTACCCGACTAATCTACACCATCCATTCTAGATTCTAACCGATAAAACTCCATTTTCTACCGATTAAACCATATTCGACCAAAAAAATGGAAAAAGAGCAAAACTCTCCAACAATCCAAAATCAACCAACAAATCACATACATAATCATACACATTGAGAGGATAATAAATTTTCACACCCTTACCCGGATTAATCGAAAGCTAGAGGTTGATTCTTGAAGAAAATCCAATTTCTCTCTTTTTCTTCTCTTCTCCCTTCTTTCTCTTCTCTTTTCCTCTATCTCCCTTTTTCTTTCTTTTTCTATCTCTTATATATTTCTTTTCTCATTAATAAATGTCAAATGACCAAAATACCCTCTAATCCAATTTTACCCGAAAACTCTTCGAAACGGTAAAATATCAAAACATTCAATATTCACACATCAAAGTCACAATTAACACAAATATTACCCAAGTCGAATAAAATACTCGATAAAATGCAATAATCAAAATCGGGGCGTTACAACTCTCCCCCACTTTAGAAATTTTCGTCCTCGAAAATATTACCTGATTCAAACAATTCCAGATGCGACTCTCGCATCTTACTCTCCAATTCCCAAGTCATATTTCCTTCCACAGCACCTCCCCATGCTACCTTCACAAGCGCAATATCCTTGCCTCTAAGCTTCTTGACCTCACGATCCAAAATCGTAACCGGTAAAGTCTCTACCGTAAGGTTATCCCTCACTTCAACCTCGTCCATAGGAATAACATGTGACGGATCCAGAACATACTTCTGAAGTTGCGAAACATGGAACACATCATGCAAATTCGAAAGGTTCGGAGGCAACGCCACACGATAAGCCACAACACCAACTCGTGCAGTAATCTGATACGGACCAATAAAACGAGAAGTCAACTTCTTCGACTTAAAAGCATGACCCACACCCGTAACCGGTGTAACTCTTAAGAACACATGGTCGTCTTCTTGAAACTCAAGATCTTTCCTTCTCTTATCATGATAACTCTTCTTCCTACTCTGAGAAGCTCTCATCTTTTCCCGAATAAACTTCACCTTCTCCGTCGTTTGTTATACCATCTCCGGTCCAACTACCGACTTCTCACCGGTCTCATGCCAACACAAAGGCGTTCGACATCTCCGACCATATAAATCCTCAAATGGTGCCATACCAATACTTGAATGAAAACTGTTATTGTAGGTGAACTCAACCAATGCTAAATAACTATCCCATGCACCACCTTGCTTTAGCACACAAGCACACAACAAATCCTCCAACGACTGAGTTGTCCTCTCGGTTTGACCATTTGTTTGCGGATGATAAGCCGAACTCAATCTTAACTTAGAACCCAAAGCACTTTGCAAACTTTCCCAAAATCTCGAAGTAAATCTAGGATCTTTATCCGATACAATACTCTTAGGAACTCCGTGTAACTTCACAACCACACAAACATAAATCTAGGCTAACTTCTCCAAAGGATAACTAATATCAATCAGAATGAAATGAGCAGATTTAGTAAGTCTATCAACAATCACCCAAATAGAATTATGACCCATTTGCGTATTCGGTAATCCCGTAACAAAATCCATCGATATACTATCCCATTTCCACTCTGGAATATCCAACGGTTGCATCAATCCACTAGGCTTCTGATGTTCCACCTTAGACTTCTGACACGTCAAACAAGAATACACAAAGTGAGCTACATCCCTCTTCAATCCGGACCACCAAAAGATTTTCTTCAAATCTTGATACATCTTATTCGCTCCCGGATGAATACTCAAGTTACTACGGTGTCCTTCCTCCAATATCATCTTTTTCAACTCCACATCATCGGGAATGCAAATACGACCACGGAATCTCAAAACACCAAAAGTATCAACCTTGAAATCCTCATTCTCGTTTACCATCAAATCAACGAACTTCAAATCCAACTTTTTCTTTTCACAAACGGTCACAAGAAAATCATTCGTAACATGAAGCATACCAAGTTTCACACTTCTCGGCGTCACTTCGCAAACCAAACTCAAGTCTCTAAAATTCTCCAAAAGCTCTCATTCCCTTACCATCATTGTATACATATGTAACTGTCACACCCTAATTTTTGACCTTAAGATCCCACCTCCTTGTGCATCATTTGCAAATCATTTAAGCCAATCACTTATGCATAGCTAACCCTTTTAAACCAGTTTGTTTGTTTTGTTTTGTGAGGTTAGGTTCGTTGTTGAAAGTTCAGGAAGTCATGAAGACTTTGTGTGTACCTTCTACAGGTTGTGCTGAATTATTGTGGAAGCGTTTACCCTCATTTCTGACCTCGTAGCCAATACGAGGTTTTCCATCCAAGATTCCTTAAGAATTTCTCCAGGGAGAGTTAGTGTTCGCTGTCTTTCCATCGGTCTCGAACTCGATAAGTCAAGTTTTCAGAATAAGAGGAGTTACAAGTGGTGCCCTTAATTCTCTAAGGATTTCTCAAGGCGTGGCTAGTCTCACTGGTGGAATTGGATTATTAATCGTCACAAAGGAACTTAAATCCTTGGTAGGTTGTAAATTGTACACTCGGAAATGTTTTGAGAGGCCATGATCCATTTTTAAGCTTCACGTCGAAGTTACAAGCCCACGCAATTAGGACTCAAGAGTTCAAATTTTAACTCAGGAAGAATTCTCATATAAATATCTTTATCAGATTTAATGCAAATTTCAAAATGTACCGGCCACTTTTCAAGATACAATTTGCATGGATTCATGAAATAACTGCGAGAATGGATTTGACTCATATTGGTTGGTTTTTGTGCTAAAACTGGTATGGGAATTTCATTTTGCCCTTGCTTGGCATGGTGGATGACTACTGTAATACCCCAAATTTTGCCCTAAGATTTGTCGTCGCATTTCATTGCATTTTTCTTGCATTTAATCAATTACTAACAAATTTGTGTAGTCGTTTGACTTTTTGCAGGTAAATATCATATGGCATGCATTTTTTTTCTAAAAAGTAAAAATGGCACAATTGGCAAGAGGACATGTGTAAGGAGTTGTGAGTGTGAGAGGTTGAGAGTTCGAATCTCACCTTTGTCACTTTTTTGTTTTTTATTATTTTTACTCTAAATTTTTCTATCTTTCATTAAAAAATAACAAAAATAGTTTTTTATTATTATTTAATTATTATTTTCGTATTTTAATTAAATCATTTTTTAAAATATTTTTTTTTCACTTTTTTCTAAATTATTCATAAAAATATCCAAAAAATCATAAAATAAAAAATATTGAAAAAAAATTTTGTTCTTTTTATAATATTTTTGATTTTAGGAATCAATAGGATTATTAGTTTTTATTTTAAGTTTATTTTAATTATTTTAAATTATTTAAATTATATTTTTTCTTAACTAATTATTTAGTTTGGGCTTTAAAATGGGCTTTAGGGACATTATTGACAATTTGGTGTTAACCCTAATTTGTTCCCTATATATACATGTGTTGCCTTATTGAAAAGGGGTCAGAAGGTTTTCTTCAGAAAAGAGGAGAGAGAAAGGGAGAAACAAATGAGATCCGCAGAGAAGAAAGGCAGTCGTTCCCACAACTCGTCAGAAGGATTGAAGCTCTCCAGTGTTCCCTTATTCAAACCTTTTTCACATTTACCGAAGCAAACCTCCGCTTCGTAGGTTAAATTACTAAACCTTTTGCCTTTTCATGTTTATGTGCATATTTTGTCATGTTAATGTGTTTAGGTCCGTTAAATTATTAAACCTTTTGCTTTTTCATGTTTATGTGCATATTTTGCCATGTTAATCTCCATGTGTGTTTAGGTCCCTAGATTTTAATATCAAAACCCTTTTTTAACAAAACTTTTTTTTAAAATCAAAACCTTTTTTTTATTTATTATTAAAACCTTTTTTTTTAGTAAGACCTTTTTTAAAAACTGAAAAGCCTTTTTGTTCCGAAGAAAAAAAAATATTTTTGTTCCCAAAAAACTGAAAAGCCTTTTCCAAAAAAACTGAAAAGTCTTTTCCCAAAAAAAACTGAAAAGCCTTTTCCGAAAAAACTGAAAAGTCTTTTCCCAAAAAAAACTGAAAAGCCTTTTCCGAAAAAACTGAAAAGCCTTTTCCGAAAAAACTGAAAAGCCTTTTCCCAAAAAACTGAAAAGCCTTTTTTTGAAAAACTGAAAAGCCTTTTTTTGGGATGAAAAGCCTTTTTTTTTGTTCTAAAAAAACTGAAAAGACTTTTCCCCCAAAAACTTTTTTTTTTATAATTTAAACTTAATTTTTTTTTTTTTACAATTTTAACTTAAATATTTTTTATTAAAAAATTAAAACCTTTTTTTTATAATTAAAATATTAAAAATTTAAAACCTTTTCGTAAGGAACTCCTGATGTTTGATGTTTGTCGTGTCATTTTATGTACCCTTTTATTACTTTTCTTTCTTTTGGCATTTCATGTGCATGCTCGAGGTTGAGATGTGCTTGTGGTGGCCACAGCCCCACACTATTTTCCTCCCTCACTTCATTCTAAGTGTCATTACATATTTTCATATTCTTCATGTTTTCAGAAATGTTTCTTTGTTTCTTTATACCCTCTGCCTTTATTACTTTTCTTATTTCTGTACCTTAATTATTCCTCCATATAATAATTTGTCATATTTTCACATTTTTTTTACAGTTTTATCCTTCCGAAGGAGTAGGTCCAGCCTTTTGGCCGCCGAGTCAATAGCCTTACCCCTTTAATGGATCAAACCCTGTTTAGCCTAGGTGTCCCGCCGTGGGTAAAATTGCTTTTATCCTAGTGTTAGGTCAAAGAGTCGCCGCACTCATTTTAGGGTTTCCCGCCGCGGAATCCCTAATTTAACCCTATTTTAATTTTAATTAACATTTTTTTAACATAGAGATTGAAGTCTCTGAACTCCACTAAGCATATCCTTAAGATGTGCTTACTTCCCCATTGAAACCTTGGCCACAGTCAAGACGTTTCTAACCTCCCTTTTGAGGGGAACTACAGTTACTCTGATTCCATTCCCGTAAGGATATGTAGGCACAAGATGCGATGTCTTGCCGAGTAAACTTAGAATTAACCCCTAGGTCTTTTTTAATTTTCAATCCTTTGTATATACCCTAAAGCAAAATAATTAATGAAATAAATAAAAAAAAATAAACAAAAGGTTCCCGTAGAGTACTACGGAAGTTTAGGGTGCTAATACCTTCCCTAAATTTAACCAACCCCCGAACCTTAGATCTCTCCCTTTTAGGTTTTTCCTTTCTTTAACCTTTCCTTCGGATAAATCAAAGACCGGTTGTAAATGAATTAAGATTCAAGTTAATCAATAGCTTGACATCCAAATTTCACCGCAACAGAAAATGGCGACTTCACTGGGGACTCCTAACTATTGAGGGTTATCCCTATTTTGTTTATTTTTCTTCATATATTTGTTTCATTAATATTTTTACTCATTTGTATATACGTTGTTCAGGGTACCTTGCTTGGGAATTACTGTGTTGTGAGATAAGTCCTACACCCGGACTTGAGTGACATTATTATAGGATGGCGATATATTTGACGAGGCTTATAGGGAGTGAGTCCCGACCAAGCTAAATCGAGAATCACCGCTCAGTTGAGACACTTTCGAAAATGGTTCGGTTGATCGAGTGTAATCGTGAAAACTTTTACCATTATCGATTGAAGTCTGTGATACTGGGAACCGTAGTACCTTTACACCATCTTGACCTTATATAGGACGTAGTGCGGGAACTATGTGGGAGTAGTCCTACAATGGTTGCTACGCGATACTACACTCGAACGAGGTTCTCTTGAGAATATTATCGACCCTTGAGTCAGTCGAGAAGTTGATAATATCCAAAAGATGGGCTGATGACTTTGGGCACTTTTTAGAACCCTTGTTCTGCAGGTACAATTAACCTATAGTACACACCACTTTGGGAAGGGTAGACCTTGACTCCATTCATTGTTCCTCTAAAATTAGGACCTTTGTTTGCTTATGTGCGCTTGTGCTTTGCATCCATAAAGCATCATATCATTTCTAGTTTCAAGGAATTCAAAAGTCCTTTGCAAATTCAAGAAGTCCTACATTTTAAAGTCTAACAGCTTTTCTCACTTTCCTAAAAGGGAATGTTTGCAATCGACCGTTGAAATTCTTGAAACCATTGCATGGCATCATCATCACATTTTTGCATTGCATTTGTCCCCCAGTTTCTCATTCTTGGTCCTATCGTCTTCTAGTGTACCTTTGAGTCGTCAAGCTGATTCCTCGACACAGATATCAGACCAGAAACGGAACAGGAGTCACTTTGATCCTATTCTCATGACTTACACAGAGCTATATCCTGACTTAGTCCGGCAAGGACTGATTACTACAAATGCTTTACCACCTCCTCTTAATCCTCCGGCTGGATTTAGGGCTGATCTCCATTGTGCTTCCCATGAGGGTGCCCCAGGCCATGACTTGGAGCATTGTTTTGCATTGAAGGCTAGAGTATGTGAATTGGGTAGAACTGGAATACTTGATTTTACAGACAGTCATCCGGATGTTCAGAAAAATCCCTTGCCAGTACATCAGAAATGAAGTTTTGTCACTAGGCCTTTTGTTTCTCGTTGTTTGCACTTTCCTTATTTTGTTTAAGTTGTTTGCTTTTAATTATGTTTGTACTTTCATTAATGAAATAAGCATTGCGACTTTTGATTCAATTCATTTCCGTCCATTTATTTGCATCTTTATGCTTTATTTTTCAAATGTTTACTTCTTGTCCAAAATTTTGATATGCTAAGATTGGAGGGAGGATGATGAAAACGTTATACCCATAATTGCTGTCAGTATGCTTTCAATCAAACCTTGTTGACGATGTAAGGCATTGTTTCAATTCCCAAACACTGGAGAAATAAGGAGGTTAATCCCTCGTTACCCCCTTCGAGCCTAGAAGTTGGAGTTTCTTTCGTTACAAAAAACCCACAATTTTAACCTTGGGATGGGTAGTTCTCAGTTAACTTGGTTGTGTGTTCATACGATACACCTTTCATTAACAAATTTTCCTTCGCACACGTCAAACAAGTGTTGAAGATGTTTTCTAATCAAAAGGTCGATGATGGTTCACCGTAATCATTAAAATCAAACAGTCACTTTCCTTCACACAAAAAAAAATAATATAAAAAAATCAAAAGAAGCCCGCTAAGTCAAAACCTATGAAGGAGACTTAGGCAAAACTGGGGCATCCCGCTGACTGTAAACTCTAAAATAAACAGTTCAGGCAAAATTTAGGGATAATACAAAGAGATTTTTAAATCCTTATCTTGAAAATCCTCAATGTCAAAACAATCAAATGTTATAGGGGAGTAGTGGCTGCCTTTTCATAGGTCCCTTTGATTTGTGAGTCATCATTGCTACGATCAATGAAATCCCTAACTTATGGGAACCTGAATGCATAGTATGAGTTAACTGAGCATAGGACTGAGGATCATCACGTAGATTGGGTGGGTACAAATAAATTTTGAGTCTTTATCTTTTGTTTCATAAACCGTGAACCAGGCCACATTACAACCCTCAAAAGACCTAATTGAAGCAAGGTTATTTTGAAAGTATACTACAGCAAGGTTGCGTAACCTGACTCCTAAAGATCTTTGTGAATCATTTATTTTGGCAGTACACCTTTGTTTTAAACTTTGAGCGTCTTGAACCGTTGTGTTCTGACTAACGACTCATGTATTTTCCATCTTTCAAAAATAATTTGGATTTCAAAAGTCGCATGAACTTTGCATTACCATGTTTGTATGAATATTTTTGTTTGCAAACTGGCTTTCCTCTAAGGAATTTTCAAACAATGAGAAACTTGGTCAAGTGATCTTATCAGGGGCAAGTTCCTTTTACATCCTGTCAAAGAATTAGTTCAAGATTTGTTCAAGGAAATATCTTCTCAGATTTGGTTTATCCAGAGAATTGTTCAAGACCCAGACTGGGGCAAGCCCTCCGAGGATACAGCAAAACAGTCGATTCCATGAATTAGACAGCTGAAGCAATTATCAGTTCATTTGACCTGGGGCAGTTTACTTGCATAATCCCCAAGCAGTTATTCATCAATCCTACAGTGACTATCAACTTGATACAGTTTAACAAAATGACAGTGATCTCCATGTTGAGGAATCAGTCCTCCAGTTTTGTCATCTCACCGAAAGAGTCGAGCCTTGTCGTCGATGTCTGCATTTGCATTTGATCATATCTCATAGCATAATTCCTATACATGTGCATATCTTGGGTGCTTTACTCCCCATTTACATGTCTATCTTGGGTGCTTTACTCCCCATTTACATTTTTATCTTGGGTGCTTTACTCCCCATTTATATTTCTATCTTGGGTGCTTTACTCCCCATTTACATGTCTATCTTGGGTGCTTTACTCCCCACTTACCTTCTATCCTTGGGTGTTTTATCCCCCATGTACCTTTATCCCGGGTGTTTTATTCCCCGTTTACCAGATATTCCTGGGTTTACCTAACATCATGGTGTTTTACCCCCATTTGCTTTTTTTCTCCCTGAGGTCGTGTTTTACTCGTGTCTTACCTTGTGGGCAAAATTTATTTACTTGGCATCATGGGTGTTTTATCCCCATTTGCGTTTTTCTCCCGAGCTCGTGTTTTACCCGCGTCTTACCTTGCGGACAATTTCTAATTTACTTGGCACCTATCAACAATTCTGTGTCGTGTCTATCCAACGTTCTTCCAGATATGACATGTCTTCTTCCCTAGTGCAACTCCTCGATGGGTCGTCCCCTGTGACGTTGTTTCGTCTGTATCCGTGCATTTGTCATTTTCATCATACGCATCATATCAGATTCATATCATATTTAGCATTATAGTTCGTTTTGTTTTGTCCATATCATTGCATAGCACTGCGTCTAAAGGCAAAATTTTCGGTTATCTGTATTTAAATCCCTCCACCACGATTTCTCGAGTCTCCGTTGCTCGAATCACCCGGTGAAGTTATTTAAATAGGGGCAACTGTAATACCCCAAATTTTGCCCTAAGATTTGTCGTCGCATTTCATTGCATTTTTCTTGCATTTAATCAATTACTAACAAATTTGTGTAGTCGTTTGACTTTTTGCAGGTAAATATCATATGGCATGCATTTTTTTTCTAAAAAGTAAAAATGGCACAATTGGCAAGAAGACATGTGTAAGGAGTTGTGAGTGTGAGAGGTTGAGAGTTCGAATCTCACCTTTGTCACTTTTTTGTTTTTTATTATTTTTACTCTAAATTTTTCTATCTTTCATTAAAAAATAACAAAAATAGTTTTTTATTATTATTTAATTATTATTTTCGTATTTTAATTAAATCATTTTTTAAAATATTATTTTTTTTCACTTTTTTCTAAATTATTCATAAAAATATCCAAAAAATCATAAAATAAAAAATATTGAAAAAATTTTTTGTTCTTTTTATAATATTTTTGATTTTAGGAATCAATAGGATTATTAGTTTTTATTTTAAGTTTATTTTAATTATTTTAAATTATTTAAATTATATTTTTTTCTTAACTAATTATTTAGTTTGGGCTTTAAAATGGGCTTTAGGGACATTATTGACAATTTGGTGTTAACCCTAATTTGTTCCCTATATATACATGTGTTGCCTTATTGAAAAGGGGTCAGAAGGTTTTCTTCAGAAAAGAGGAGAGAGAAAGGGAGAAACAAATGAGATCCGCAGAGAAGAAAGGCGGTCGTTCCCACAACTCGTCAGAAGGATTGAAGCTCTCCAGTGTTCTCTTATTCAAACCTTTTTCACATTTACCGAAGCAAACCTCCGCTTCGTAGGTTAAATTACTAAACCTTTTGCCTTTTCATGTTTATGTGCATATTTTGCCATGTTAATGTGTTTAGGTCCGTTAAATTATTAAACCTTTTGCTTTTTCATGTTTATGTGCATATTTTGCCATGTTAATCTCCATGTGTGTTTAGGTCCCTAGATTTTAATATCAAAACCCTTTTTTAACAAAACTTTTTTTTAAAATCAAAACCTTTTTTTTTATTTATTATTAAAACCTTTTTTTTTAGTAAGACCTTTTTTAAAAACTGAAAAGCCTTTTTGTTCCGAAGAAAAAAAAACATTTTTGTTCCCAAAAAACTGAAAAGCCTTTTCCAAAAAAACTGAAAAGCCTTTTCCAAAAAAACTGAAAAGTCTTTTCCCAAAAAAAACTGAAAAGCCTTTTCCCAAAAAACTGAAAAGCCTTTTCCCAAAAAACTGAAAAGCCTTTTCCCAAAAAACTGAAAAGCCTTTTTTTGAAAAACTGAAAAGCCTTTTTTTGAAAAACTGAAAAGCCTTTTTTTGAAAAACTGAAAAGCCTTTTTTTGAAAAACTGAAAAGCCTTTTTTTGGGATGAAAAGCCTTTTTTTTGTTCTAAAAAAACTGAAAAGACTTCCCCCCAAAACTTTTTTTTTATAATTTAAACTTAATTTTTTTTTTTTACAATTTTAACTTAAATATTTTTTATTAAAAAATTAAAACCTTTTTTTTATAATTAAAATATTAAAAATTTAAAACCTTTTCGTAAGGAACTCCTGATGTTTGATGTTTGTCGTGTCATTTTATGTACCCTTTTATTACTTTTCTTTCTTTTGGCATTTCATGTGCATGCTCGAGGTTGAGATGTGCTTGTGGTGGCCACAGCCCCACACTATTTTCCTCCCTCACTTCATTCTAAGTGTCATTACATATTTTCATATTCTTCATGTTTTCAGAAATGTTTCTTTGTTTCTTTATACCCTCTGCCTTTATTACTTTTCTTATTTCTGTACCTTAATTATTCCTCCATATAATAATTTGTCATATTTTCACATTTTTTTTACAGTTTTATCCTTCCGAAGGATTAGGTCCAGCCTTTTGGCCGCCGAGTCAATAGCCTTACCCCTTTAATGGATCAAACCCTGTTTAGCCTAGGTGTCCCGCCGTGGGTAAAATTGCTTTTATCCTAGTGTTAGGTCAAAGAGTCGCCGCACTCATTTTAGGGTTTCCCGCCGCGGAATCCCTAATTTAACCCTATTTTAATTTTAATTAACATTTTTTTAACATAGAGATTGGAGTCTCTGAACTCCACTAAGCATATCCTTAAGATGTGCTTACTTCCCCATTGAAACCTTGGCCACAATCAAGACGTTTCTAACCTCCCTTTTGAGGGGAACTACAGTTACTCTGATTGCATTCCCGTAAGGATATGTAGGCACAAGATGCGATGTCTTGCCGAGTAAACTTAGAATTAACCCCTAGGTCTTTTTTAATTTTCAATCCTTTGTATATACCCTAAAGCAAAATAATTAATGAAATAAATAAAAAAAAATAAACAAAAGGTTCCCGTAGAGTACTACGGAAGTTTAGGGTGCTAATACCTTCCCTAAATTTAACCAACCCCCGAACCTTAGATCTCTCCCTTTTAGGTTTTTCCTTTCTTTAACCTTTCCTTCGGATAAATCAAAGACCGGTTGTAAATGAATTAAGATTCAAGTTAATCAATAGCTTGACATCCAAATTTCACCGCAACAGAAAATGGCGACTTCACTGGGGACTCCTAACTATTGAGGGTTATCCCTATTTTGTTTATTTTTCTTCATATATTTGTTTCATTAATATTTTTACTCATTTGTATATACGTTGTTCAGGGTACCTTGCTTGGGAATTACTGTGTTGTGAGATAAGTCCTACACCCGGACTTGAGTGACATTATTATAGGATGGCGATATATTCGACGAGGCTTATAGGGAGTGAGTCCCGACCAAGCTAAATCGAGAATCACCGCTCAGTTGAGACACTTTCGAAAATGGTTCGGTTGATCGAGTGTAATCGTGAAAACTTTTACCATTATCGATTGAAGTCTGTGATACTGGGAACCGTAGTACCTTTACACCATCTTGACCTTATATAGGACGTAGTGCGGGAACTATGTGGGAGTAGTCCTACAATGGTTGCTACGCGATACTACACTCGAACGAGGTTCTCTTGAGAATATTATCGACCCTTGAGTCAGTCGAGAAGTTGATAATATCCAAAAGATGGGCTGATGACTTTGGGCACTTTTTAGAACCCTTGTTCTGCAGGTACAATTAACCTATAGTACACACCACTTTGGGAAGGGTAGACCTTGACTCCATTCATTGTTCCTCTAAAATTAGGACCTTTGTTTGCTTATGTGCGCTTGTGCTTTGCATCCATAAAGCATCATATCATTTCTAGTTTCAAGGAATTCAAAAGTCCTTTGCAAATTCAAGAAGTCCTACATTTTAAAGTCTAACAGCTTTTCTCACTTTCCTAAAAGGGAATGTTTGCAATCGACCGTTGAAATTCTTGAAACCATTGCATGGCATCATCATCACATTTTTGCATTGCATTTGTCCCCCAGTTTCTCATTCTTGGTCCTATCGTCTTCTAGTGTACCTTTGAGTCGTCAAGCTGATTCCTCGACACAGATATCAGACCAGAAACGGAACAGGAGTCACTTTGATCCTATTCTCATGACTTACACAGAGCTATATCCTGACTTAGTCCGGCAAGGACTGATTACTACAAATGCTTTACCACCTCCTCTTAATCCTCCGGCTGGATTTAGGGCTGATCTCCATTGTGCTTCCCATGAGGGTGCCCCAGGCCATGACTTGGAGCATTGTTTTGCATTGAAGGCTAGAGTATGTGAATTGGGTAGAACTGGAATACTTGATTTTACAGACAGTCATCCGGATGTTCAGAAAAATCCCTTGCCAGTACATCAGAAATGAAGTTTTGTCACTAGGCCTTTTGTTTCTCGTTGTTTGCACTTTCCTTATTTTGTTTAAGTTGTTTGCTTTTAATTATGTTTGTACTTTCATTAATGAAATAAGCATTGCGACTTTTGATTCAATTCATTTCCGTCCATTTATTTGCATCTTTATGCTTTATTTTTCAAATGTTTACTTCTTGTCCAAAATTTTGATATGCTAAGATTGGAGGGAGGATGATGAAAACGTTATACCCATAATTGCTGTCAGTATGCTTTCAATCAAACCTTGTTGACGATGTAAGGCATTGTTTCAATTCCCAAACACTGGAGAAATAAGGAGGTTAATCCCTCGTTACCCCCTTCGAGCCTAGAAGTTGGAGTTTCTTTCGTTACAAAAAACCCACAATTTTAACCTTGGGATGGGTAGTTCTCAGTTAACTTGGTTGTGTGTTCATACGATACACCTTTCATTAACAAATTTTCCTTCGCACGCGTCAAACAAGTGTTGAAGATGTTTTCTAATCAAAAGGTCGATGATGGTTCACCGTAATCATTAAAATCAAACAGTCACTTTCCTTCACACAAAAAAAAATAATATAAAAAAATCAAAAGAAGCCCGCTAAGTCAAAACCTATGAAGGAGACTTAGGCAAAACTGGGGCATCCCGCTGACTGTAAACTCTAAAATAAACAGTTCAGGCAAAATTTAGGGATAATACAAAGAGATTTTTAAATCCTTATCTTGAAAATCCTCAATGTCAAAACAATCAAATGTTATAGGGGAGTAGTGGCTGCCTTTTCATAGGTCCCTTTGATTTGTGAGTCATCATTGCTACGATCAATGAAATCCCTAACTTATGGGAACCTGAATGCATAGTATGAGTTAACTGAGCATAGGACTGAGGATCATCACGTAGATTGGGTGGGTACAAATAAATTTTGAGCCTTTATCTTTTGTTTCATAAACCGTGAACCAGGCCACATTACAACCCTCAAAAGACCTAATTGAAGCAAGGTTATTTTGAAAGTATACTACAGCAAGGTTGCGTAACCTGACTCCTAAAGATCTTTGTGAATCATTTATTTTGGCAGTACACCTTTGTTTTAAACTTTGAGCGTCTTGAACCGTTGTGTTCTGACTAACGACTCATGTATTTTCCATCTTTCAAAAATAATTTGGATTTCAAAAGTCGCATGAACTTTGCATTACCATGTTTGTATGAATATTTTTGTTTGCAAACTGGCTTTCCTCTAAGGAATTTTCAAACAATGAGAAACTTGGTCAAGTGATCTTATCAGGGGCAAGTTCCTTTTACATCCTGTCAAAGAATTAGTTCAAGATTTGTTCAAGGCAATATCTTCTCAGATTTGGTTTATCCAGAGAATTGTTCAAGACCCAGACTGGGGCAAGCCCTCCGAGGATACAGCAAAACAGTCGATTCCATGAATTAGACAGCTGAAGCAATTATCAGTTCATTTGACCTGGGGCAGTTTACTTGCATAATCCCCAAGCAGTTATTCATCATTCCTACAGTGACTATCAACTTGATACAGTTTAACAGAATGACAGTGATCTCCGTGTTGAGGAATCAGTCCTCCAGTTTTGTCATCTCACCGAAAGAGTCGAGCCTTGTCGTCGATGTCTGCATTTGCATTTGATCATATCTCATAGCATAATTCCTATACATGTGCATATCTTGGGTGCTTTACTCCCCATTTACATGTCTATCTTGGGTGCTTTACTCCCCATTTACATTTTTATCTTGGGTGCTTTACTCCCCATTTATATTTCTATCTTGGGTGCTTTACTCCCCATTTACATGTCTATCTTGGGTGCTTTACTCCCCACTTACCTTCTATCCTTGGGTGTTTTATCCCCCATGTACCTTTATCCCGGGTGTTTTATTCCCCGTTTACCAGATATTCCTGGGTTTACCTAACATCATGGTGTTTTACCCCCATTTGCTTTTTTTCTCCCTGAGGTCGTGTTTTACTCGTGTCTTACCTTGTGGGCAAAATTTATTTACTTGGCATCATGGGTGTTTTATCCCCATTTGCGTTTTTCTCCCGAGCTCGTGTTTTACCTGCGTCTTACCTTGCGGACAATTTCTAATTTACTTGGCACCTATCAACAATTCTGTGTCGTGTCTATCCGACGTTCTTCCAGATATGACATGTCTTCTTCCCTAGTGCAACTCCTCGATGGGTCGTCCCCTGTGACGTTGTTTCGTCTGTATCCGTGCATTTGTCATTTTCATCATACGCATCATATCAGATTCATATCATATTTAGCATTATAGTTCGTTTTGTTTTGTCCATATCATTGCATAGCACTGCGTCTAAAGGCAAAATTTTCGGTTATCTGTATTTAAATCCCTCCACCACGATTTCTCGAGTCTCCGTTGCTCGAATCACCCGGTGAAGTTATTTAAATAGGGGCAACTGTAATACCCCAAATTTTGCCCTAAGATTTGTCGTCGCATTTCATTGCATTTTTCTTGCATTTAATCAATTACTAACAAATTTGTGTAGTCGTTTGACTTTTTGCAGGTAAATATCATATGGCATGCATTTTTTTTCTAAAAAGTAAAAATGGCACAATTGGCAAGAGGACATGTGTAAGGAGTTGTGAGTGTGAGAGGTTGAGAGTTCGAATCTCACCTTTGTCACTTTTTTGTTTTTTATTATTTTTACTCTAAATTTTTCTATCTTTCATTAAAAAATAACAAAAATAGTTTTTTATTATTATTTAATTATTATTTTCGTATTTTAATTAAATCATTTTCTTAAATATTATTTTTTTCACTTTTTTCTAAATTATTCATAAAAATATCCAAAAAATCATAAAATAAAAAATATTGAAAAATTTTTTTGTTCTTTTTATAATATTTTTGATTTTAGGAATCAATAGGATTATTAGTTTTTATTTTAAGTTTATTTTAATTATTTTAAATTATTTAAATTATATTTTTTCTTAACTAATTATTTAGTTTGGGCTTTAAAATGGGCTTTAGGGACATTATTGACAATTTGGTGTTAACCCTAATTTGTTCCCTATATATACATGTGTTGCCTTATTGAAAAGGGGTCAGAAGGTTTTCTTCAGAAAAGAGGAGAGAGAAAGGGAGAAACAAATGAGATCCGCAGAGAAGAAAGGCGGTCGTTCCCACAACTCGTCAGAAGGATTGAAGCTCTCCAGTGTTCCCTTATTCAAACCTTTTTCACATTTACCGAAGCAAACCTCCGCTTCGTAGGTTAAATTACTAAACCTTTTGCCTTTTCATGTTTATGTGCATATTTTGCCATGTTAATGTGTTTAGGTCCGTTAAATTATTAAACCTTTTGCTTTTTCATGTTTATGTGCATATTTTGCCATGTTAATCTCCATGTGTGTTTAGGTCCCTAGATTTTAATATCAAAACACTTTTTTAACAAAACTTTTTTTTAAAATCAAAACCTTTTTTTTTTTATTATTAAAACCTTTTTTTTTAGTAAGACCTTTTTTAAAAACTGAAAAGCCTTTTTGTTCCGAAGAAAAAAAAAACATTTTTGTTCCCAAAAAACTGAAAAGCCTTTTCCAAAAAAACTGAAAAGTCTTTTCCCAAAAAAAACTGAAAAGCCTTTTCCCAAAAAAACTGAAAAGCCTTTTCCCAAAAAACTGAAAAGCCTTTTTTTGAAAAACTGAAAAGCCTTTTTTTGGGATGAAAAGCCTTTTTTTTGTTCTAAAAAAACTGAAAAGACTTTTTCCCCAAAAACTTTTTTTTTTATAATTTAAACTTAATTTTTTTTTTTACAATTTTAACTTAAATATTTTTTATTTAAAAATTAAAACCTTTTTTTTATAATTAAAATATTAAAAATTTAAAACCTTTTCGTAAGGAACTCCTGATGTTTGATGTTTGTCGTGTCATTTTATGTACCCTTTTATTACTTTTCTTTCTTTTGGCATTTCATGTGCATGCTCGAGGTTGAGATGTGCTTGTGGTGGCCACAGCCCCACACTATTTTCCTCCCTCACTTCATTCTAAGTGTCATTACATATTTTCATATTCTTCATGTTTTCAGAAATATTTCTTTGTTTCTTTATACCCTCTGCCTTTATTACTTTTCTTATTTCTGTACCTTAATTATTCCTCCATATAATGATTTGTCATATTTTCACATTTTTTTACAGTTTTATCCTTCCGAAGGATTAGGTCCAGCCTTTTGGCCGCCGAGTCAATAGCCTTACCCCTTTAATGGATCAAACCCTGTTTAGCCTAGGTGTCCCGCCGTGGGTAAAATTGCTTTTATCCTAGTGTTAGGTCAAAGAGTCGCCGCACTCATTTTAGGGTTTTCCGCCGCGGAATCCCTAATTTAACCCTATTTTAATTTTAATTAACATTTTTTTAACATAGAGATTGGAGTCTCTGAACTCCACTAAGCATATCCTTAAGATGTGCTTACTTCCCCATTGAAACCTTGGCCACAGTCAAGACGTTTCTAACCTCCCTTTTGAGGGGAACTACAGTTACTCTGATTCCATTCCCGTAAGGATATGTAGGCACAAAATGCGATGTCTTGCCGAGTAAACTTAGAATTAACCCTAGGTCTTTTTTAATTTTCAATCCTTTGTATATACCCTAAAGCAAAATAATTAATGAAATAAATAAAAAAAAATAAACAAAAGGTTCCCGTAGAGTACTACGGAAGTTTAGGGTGCTAATACCTTCCCTAAATTTAACCAACCCCCGAACCTTAGATCTCTCCCTTTTAGGTTTTTCCTTTCTTTAACCTTTCCTTCGGATAAATCAAAGACCGGTTGTAAATGAATTAAGATTCAAGTTAATCAATAGCTTGGCATCCAAATTTCACCGCAACAACTACCTCATATCATTTTGTTCCGTAAAATAAAAGGGGGATATATTTTCTTTGATTATCTATGGTTATATGCGTTGAATGGTTCATTGAAGAAATTAAATTTACCAAACGTGTGATTGATGTCATTGTAGAGTAAATTTTGTTAGAGGACTTCTAATCCATTTTTTTATACAAAAAGTGTAACATAGCTCCAAAGGTCTTTGCTTCTTTCATATTGGTCGCAAAGGTTTTTGTTTCTTTCGTATTGGCTGCAAGATTCAAAAGTTCCTATAACAAATTTTCTCTCCAAACTCAAGCATCCAAGGCATCATAAAGGCAGAGAATGCCAAGGAAGTACATAGTTGACAGTTGCAATTATTCCACTTTTGATAATTCAACAGTAGTGTTTTGAAGACAAAATAAAAAGCTAAGACACATTGCACCCTGTTCTAAAATGTTTAGGCAAGAGATTTACATAAGTAGTCAAGACACGACTCGTGATGTCGCGAAGACTAACATGGTCAAAAGCTAGCTATGATCTTGTCGGGACATCTGGTATGGATTGAATTGTTGCTTGTGTTGTGATTCATTAGTGGGGATTAGTTTCGGTTCGCGTCACTTGAGTATGCGACAGAAGCACCCATTAAGCCTCATGTGTCATTTCAGCAAGATAAACCCTAGAAGAATCAAAGAAAAAATAACAACAGCTCTAGCCCTTCGCATCTAATTAGACGAGTTGTATTGGAGTCAAGAGAGAATTAACGACAAACACACCACAACACAGAAATCCACAATAACCTAAACCCTAACACACAAAAATCCCTAGTGGAGAAACCCTAAAAATACGAAAAAGAGAGGGAGCCGAAACTTATCTCTTCGTGTGTCGTCACCGTGAATCTGTCACCTTCAAACTTCGTCCACCGCGAGCCCCCTCAAAACCGGCAAAGGAAATCCACATCAACCTTGATTTTGTTTTCGTTAACATTATTATATTGTTGTTGTTATTTTGTGGTTGCAGAAAAGAGACGTCAGAAATCAGGACCGACGGATGAAGGACGGATGAAAAACAGAGAAGAAGTGCATGAAGAAGAAGGGGAAATCGCAGAGAGAGGAACAGGGATAGGGGGCCGTCGGAGCTTTCGATCTAGGGTTTCAAAACCCTTTCCTTTCCATTCAGTTCAAACCGGGTCAGGTCTGGAATTTTGTCACCCAGCCCAACCCCGTTAATTCTTTTTACTGTTTACTTTATGTTTTTTTGTAATAATTATTAATGTAATGATATATAACTAACAACTGACTACTAACTAATCTAATTAATTTAAAATCTGAAATAATTAAATAACAATGAAAACGAATTTCTCTTTTAAAATAATAAATATAACTTTTTTTTTAAGTGTTAACTTAGGCCCATCATAAAAAATTATATATATATATATATATATATATATATATATATATATATATATATATATATATATATATATATATATATATATATATATATATATATATATATATATATATATATATATATATATATATATATATATATATATATATATATATATATATATATATATATATATATATATATATATATATATATATATATATATATATATATATATATATATATATATATATATATATATATATATATATATATATATATATATATATATATATATATATATATATATATATATATATATATATATTAGTTTTAATTAAAATTTAACTTAGTTTTATTTCAATATAAATAAAAATACAAAAAAAGTTTAATTTAATAATTTAACTTAAATCTTATTTCTCTTTTCTCATAATAAATCCAAGAAAAATATAATCTTAGTCAATTTAGTTCTAGAGCTTAAACAATTTGCTTTTCTTAAGATATAACTTATTTAGTCAAGATTAATCTTTTTTATATAAAATTTTAAAAACCTTCTAATTTAATTTAGATCTTAAGTCATAAAAATAATTAATTCTAACCCTCTATTCCAATTACATAAGTTCTCAAAATAGATAAATAATTAACTCTTTTATTTAATTTAAAAAATTAATTAGTTTAGCATTTTGATTATAGTCCATTCTTAACATTATATCTCACCACCATCCTCAATTATATATATCGCTCGCATTTCCAATTATCATCACTCGTCAATATTATCGCCGCTTCATATTACCATTATTTCCCCTCCGAAGGAAAGGTAACACCATTTTGACCCCCGTGTCAATGCCTTTACCCTCACCCTAGCCTTAGGATTCGAGTCTCCGTACTCACCTTTTAGGCGTTCCTCCTTCACGTTTTTAATTCAACTTTTAACGTAGATAGGAGTCTTCGCGCTCCAAGTAAGCGTTTCCATATGAACGCTTATTTCCCTTTGGAACTTTGACTCAGTCAATAATTCCTCAAAACCCTTTAGGGGAACTACAGATACTCTGATTCCATTCCCGTCAGGATATGTAGGCACAAGATGCGACGTCTTGGCGAGTATACTTAGGACTAACCCCTTAGGTCTTTCTCTTTACCTTTTAACCCTTAGCATTACCCTTAAGCAGATAACTTAGCAATAAACAAGCATAAAACAAGAGGTTCCTGTAGAATACTACAGAAACTTAGGATGCTAATACCTTCCCTAAGTTTAACCAACCCCCCGAACCTTAGATCTCTCCCCGCGTTGTGTTTACAATGCAAACTAGGTTTTCCTTCCTTTAACCTTTCCTTTGGATAAATCAAAGACCGGTTGCAAATGAATAAAGATTCAAACTAATTAATAGCTTGGTATCCAAATTTCACCGCGACAGTAACGACTTCAGACTCAAGGCATCGGCCACCATATTTGCCTTACCCGGATGATAATCCAAACCAAAATCATAGTCCTTCAAAAGCTCTAACCACCTCCTTTGTCTCATGTTCAATTCCTTCTGGTCAAATAAATATTTCAAGCTCTTGTGATCACTAAAAACTTCAAACCTTGCACCATAAAGATAATGCCTCCAAATTTTCAAAACAAACACCACTGTCGCTAATTCCAAATCATGTGTAGGATAATTCTTCTCATGCACTCTCAATTTCCTCGAAGCATAAGCCACAACTTTCCCATCTTGCATCAAAACACCACCCAAACCAGTTAATGAAGCATCACAATAAACCACAAAAGGCTCCGTAGAATTCGGCAAAATCAAAACTGGTGTCGTCGTTAATCTTCTCTTTAACTCCATGAAACTCTTTTCACAATTAACATTCCAAATAAAAGCCTTTCCTTTACAAGTCAATTGCGTTAACGGAAGTGCCAACTTTGAAAACCCCTCAATGAACCTCCGATAATAACCTGCTAAACCCAAAAAGCTTCGAATCTCCGTAACTGATCTCGGAGTCTCCCACTGTATTACCGCATCAATCTTGGATGGATCAACACTAATACCATTTCCGGAAATGACATGGCCCAAGAAACTCACCTCCGACAACCAAAACTCACACTTTGACAACTTGGCATACAATTGCTTCTCTTTCAAAATTTTCAACACAACTCTCAAATGCTCTTCATGCTCCTCTTGGGACTTAGAATAAATCAAAATATCGTCGATGAACACAACCATAAAATGATCCAACTGCTCATGAAAAATACGATTCATATATTCCATGAACACACCCAGTGCATTAGAAACTCCGAATGGCATCACAGAGTATTCGTAATGACCATACCGTGTCCTAAAAGTCGTCTTTGGAATATCCTCCTCTTTCACCCGAATCTGGTGGTAACCCGATCTCAAATCAATCTTGCTGAAAACACGTGCTCCAACCAATTGGTCCATCAAATCATCGATTCTTGGAAGCGGGTACTTATTCTTAATCGTCACCTTGTTCAATTGTCGATAATCAATGCATAACTGCATACTTCCATCCTTCTTCTTTACCAACAATACCGGCGCACCCCAAGGAGAAACACTTGGTCTCACAAATCTCTTTTCCAACAAGTCACTCAACTGTTTCTTCAATTCTACCAACTCCGATGCTGACATACGATACGGTGCCATCGAAATCGATCTAGTACCCGGAATTAAATCAATATAAAACTCCACTTTTCTTTCCGGCGGTACATCCGTAACATCTTCCGGAAACACTTATGGAAAATCACACACCACTGGAAACACATCCAACTCAACTTTACTCTCCACAGATAATGATGCAAACAATCCAAACAATTGAGCCTCGTCCGTTAAAAGTTTCTTCAACTCTTTAGTGGATAGAAAACTCTCACCTTCATCATCTTCCAAAGAAGGAAATCTTACCAACTTGTGATAGCAATCTAAATGAACTTTGTTAAATTGTAACCAGTTCATACCCAAGATTACGTCCAAACCTTTCAATGACAAACACATTAAATCCATAACAAAGTCTTTACCATACATGGTCAAAGGACAACTTAAACACACCAAAGAAGTAGTTACCGACCCCGAAGCGAGAGTCTCAATAACCATGACACCACTCAAAGAGACCATGCACAAATTCAATCGCTTAGCGCACTCAAAAGAGATGAACGAATGAGTCGCTCTAGTATCAATAATAGCAACTAAAGGCACATTATTAATAAAGCATGTACCTTTAATCAACCAATCTGCACTAGAAGGGTCTGACCCGGATAAAGCAAACACATTTCCGCCCGCTTGAGCTTGTTTTGGCTTAGTACAATTAGGGCTAATGTGACCCACTTCGCCATAATTGTAGCACTTTACTATATTCTTCCTACAATCTGCAGCATCATGCCCAAGGACTCCACAGTTGGAACACTTCACTTTGGGCTTCCCACACTCAAAAGACTTATGGCTCATTACGCCACACTTGAAACATTTAACCGCACCAGAACCTCCTCCTCCGGGTTTCCTATCAAAGTTTCCCCTATGCTTGCCCTTATCAACAGGCGTCACATAAGGTCCACTCCTTACTTGTTGTTTTCCTTTCCTCTCATTCACACTCTTATAATGTGTGGAACGAGCTCTACTATCCTCTTCAAAGATCCTGCAACATTCAGTCAAGTCCGAAAATCTTCGTATCCTCTGATATCCCACCGCTTGCTTAATCTCAAGACGCAAGCCATTCTCATACTTAATGCACTTAAAGAATTCCGCCGTAACTGCAGCATAATGGGGATGAAATTGAACCAATTCCACAAACTTAGCCGTGTAGTCTACCACGAACATGCTACCTTGTTTCAACTCCAGAAATTCCATTTCCATCTTCCCCTTTACACTCTCGGGATAATACTTCCTCAAGAATTCTGTATGAAACAAGTCCCAAGTTATTTCTTCGTCATCTATCTCAAGAATTTGTCGCATACCGACCCATCAGTCGTCGGCTTCTTCCCTCAACATGTGAGATCCAAGTCTCACCTTATTCTCTTCAGCACAGTTCATAACTCTGAAAACTCTCTCAATCTCTTTCAACCAAACCTGAGCACCATCAGGATCAAATCTTCCTTTGAAGACTGGCGGCTGATTCTTTCTGAATTCATCATTCACACTCACATTGGACGCACCTTGCACCGCCCTAGCCATTGCTTCCAAGGCAGCAGCCATTGCATTGTCGTTACGACCAACCATATTCTGATCATTCCCAAAAATAACAACAAGGTTAAACAACCGTTCAACCAACACGACAACAAGACAGACACAACTGACTCAACACTGGCTCTGATACCACTTAATGTAACACCCCCTTTCTATACCCCTAAATAAACACATAACAATTATGCACGTAATTAAAATTTCATCATAATATTTTCAAACATGGCATAAAAGGGGCATATCACATTATCCATGAAATTTAAAACATACAACCCCTGCTCATATAACGATATGCAACAACATGGTATCTCATAGCAGAGGAACTCAACCTCGCACCCACAACATTTCAATATTTAGAATTAAAGCGGAATATCTAAACATTGATCACATCAAAACATATATATATATATATATATATATATATATATATATATATATATATATATATATATATATATATATATATATATATATATATATATATATATATATATATATATATATATATATATATATATATATATATATATATATATATATATATATATATATATATATATATATATATGATCCAACACAATTCATGTTTACATAAACATTTCATCAGAAAGATACATATACAATGCATCACAAAAGAATCATCTATGCCCTAACTACTCGGTGTTACATATCAGAGCCAACCGACCAAAAAGATGAAGACTCGCTTCACAAAAAGGACCTCCAGCAATCCTACTCTGCAATGCCTCATAGAGCATTATAAAACAGCAGAAGGGTGAGAAACATTATCATAAACATAAATGCATACAAATATATATATATATATATATATATATATATATATATATATATATATATATATATATATATATATATATATATATATATATATATATATATATATATATATATATATATATATATATATATATATATACATATATATATATATATATATATATATATATATATATATATATATATATATATATACATATATATATATATATATATATATATATATATATATATATATATATATATATATATATATATATACATATATATATACATATATATATATATATATATATATATATATATATATATATATATATATATATATATATACATATATATATATATATATATATATATATATATATATATATATATATATATATATATATATATATATATATATATATATATATATATATATATATATATATATATAGATATATATATATATATACATATATATATATATATATATATATATATATATATATATATATATATATATATATATATATATATATATATATATATATATATATATATATATATATATATATATATATATATATATATATATATATATATATATATGAACATAAAAATATACATTTCCGCATTCTCACCACATTCTTCACAACTCATCATGTACATCACAATGTATATCTAAACAGTCATGGATAAACATCAAGCATATTATTCATGCATACATCCGTAATTCCAATCAATCCACATAAACATATACAACATGTTTATTTCCTCACCAATTCACATAAACATTTACATTCATGTTTATTTCACCAATGCATCATATAAAGATGTTAAATGCAACTCATAGAGACCGACTCACGACTCTATGCAGATGCAAATGCGGTAACGACTAAATCATCCAGCAGATTCTCCTAGGAATCAAATTACTCACCCTACACGGGTACGCAATTACTCAGCAGATTCTCCTAGGAATCATATCGTTCAGCAGATTCTCCGAGGAATCACGACACTCCGTAGATTCTCCGAGGAATCACATCACTCAACAGATTTTCCTAGGAATCACATCACTCAACATATTCTCCTAGGAATCACATCACTCAACAGATTCTCCTAGGAATCACAACACTCAACAGATTCTCCTAGGAATCACAGCACAAGAATGTATATCATGATGCTTTATATGCAAAATGACTCCATACACTTCTTGAAATGCATACATATTCATAATGTTTTCATGCATTTTCATCATCTCATACAATTATCATACATCACAATGTATATTCATGATATATTCATCGTTCATCATAATCATCATGCATTTTTAATCAATTTAAACAATGCATACATTTTGCCAAACGTCCACGATTCACGATCGATTCACAATCTAGTATTCACGCCATACGGCTACCCACATCATACCAAACAACAACATATAAGCTATTCATACAAGAAGGGGTCAATCGCAACCGAAACCAAGAACCAATTCAAGAACAGAACCAAGAAAACAGAATGCTGTCACATTCGCCACCCTTCGCCTGGCGAAGCATCTGGCGAATGCTCGCTACCTCATTCTCCTGGCGAACATGCTGGCGAAGACCACTGGGAGCTACTGGAATTGTTCGCCACCATATTTGCTAGACTTCTCCTGGCGAACTCACTCGCCACCTCCTTCGCCTGGCGAACACGCCAGCGAAGACTGAGTTTGGCTACTGTAATGATTCGCTACCCACTCGCTGGGATTCGCCTGGCGAACCTTCGCTCCCCATTCGCCTGGCAAAGCATAGCGAACTTGCGAACACAACAAACCCCAACTGTCCAAAATCGCCCAAACTCTTCAAAATCCATCGATTCTCACCACCCATTATAGATTTTAACCGATAAAACTCCGTTTTCTACCGATTAAACCATATTCGACCAAAAAAATGGAAAAAGAGCAAAACTCTCCAACAATTCAAAATCAACCAACAAATCACATACATAATCATACACATTGAGAGGATAATAAAGTTTCACACCCTTACCCGGATTAATCGAAAGCTAGAGGTTGATTCTTGAAGAAAATCCAATTTCTCTCTTTTTCTTCTCTTCTCCCTTCTTTCTCTTCTCTTTTCCTCTATCTCCCTTTTCTTTCTTTTTCTATCTCTTATATATTTCTTTTCTCATTAATAAATGTCAAATGACCAAAATACCCTCTAATCCAATTTTACCCGAAAACTCTCCGAAACGGTAAAATATCAAAACATTCAATATTCACACATCAAAGTCACAATTAACACAAATATTACCCAAGTCGAATAAAATACTCAATAAAATGCAATAATTAAAATCGAGGCGTTACAATGATGACCCAAATCTCTCCGTTGAAGTGGATATTTATTTTATCCATGGAGTTCTCCAGTTATGGGTTTGATCCGCTCCCAGTAGATCTTTATTCTCATTTTAACAGGATAACCCAGATGTATATTGACAAATCTGTCAGTAAGATCGGGATGTTATATCCCCAAGAGGAGTGTTCTCTATTCCCCAGAGGAAGTTTTTGAAGCCTTGAAGTAGGACTGTGATCCTATATTTGGTTCTCTGTTTATCCCCTGTGATACTTCTATCTTTGAAGATTGGTCAGATGTTTGTTTCGAGATGTTTATTTCATCTCTGATTTCCTCTATTCATTTGTTTTGTCAGCATAAACGTACGCATATCATATAGATAGATAGCATGGAATATGCATTTTGCATTTTTGTGTTTTTTGTTTTGTCACTTTGGTCGTGTTTACCCCTAAGTGATTGGGTTTGTCTTCTCCTTCCAAGTAGAGTTGTCAGCCCTAGGCAGAAAGAATGCAATATTTCTAATTTCCCCACAGAGTTCGATCCTCGTGGAAGGCAGTTGTTTTAGTTAAAACCCATTTGAGCTCATACCTCAATGGTTGTGTCTTGCTTGACAGTTTCTCCTCAGTTATTTCCTGATTTGAACTTCGGTCTCTGACAATCACATTTTTGGGTATCTCCAGACTTTCTGAACATGGATTAAGCGTGCATTTATTTTTCACTTTGCTCCCTGTTGCACCCTAAAATTTTCTCAACCTTATTCACTTGGTTTATGTTTCAATATCATTAGCATTTGCATATAGAGTCATGTACATAGTCTAATCATCTGCATAGCATAAGCATAGCAAGTCATCCAACAGGGACCAATCATTATTCTCATCTCTATGAGCCTATCAAGAGGTTATTATTCTAATCCAAGCTCCTTCAAGTCATCAGGAAGAATTTGAAAGCTAAAGAGGTCAATAGATCAAGCAGTGCATCTATCTCCTATCTGAGGATATCTGGGGATCATCAAAGAAATTGTGAGTTGTGGGCTGAGCATGGAGAGTATGGAGACATCATGGGAGACTTAGAAAGTCATTTGAAGAAGGAGACAAGTCATTGGTATGATCACAAGAATTGCAGTTGAAGATAGTCAACTAGGGTTTCATCTGGGGTCAACTCTAGGTCAATTGACTGATTGAAAGGCATTAAGGTCTATTGGAGAGATGTGGGGTTCATCATTTGACATGTAAAGAAGGATAGGTTGCTGTGCTAAGAAGAAATCAAGAGAAATCAAGGAGAAGAGGAGTTTCTAAATTAGGGTTTCTGTGTAAAATCCCCTAATTTAGGTAAACTTTCCAAGCAAGATAAGTCAAAATTCAAGCTTCAAATGGATCCTTGGCCAACACGAAACTTGTAGAGGATCTCAAGACCTTTAATTTGAGTGGTGGAAGACATCAAGGAGATTTATAGAACTCAAGTTATGGTCCTTGCAAGGTACAGGTCAGCTGAGGTATCTGAAATTTTGTCTGTGAAAGTTACTTGTCTTCCAAGCAATTTTTACCCCTCAAGGAGATTTCAAATGAATTTCTGGCCAACATAAGAGTTGTTCCTCATTGTCTTAGATTTCTATAATGGTATAGTATGCCTTCATATGATTTGTGTAACTCTACTTATGGTCTTGGCAAGCAAAGGGTATTTTGGTCATCTGAGAATTACAGGTCATTTCAAGCCTATGCCCAAACCTCATACAAGGAAGCTTCAAATGGAAAACTTCACAACATAAAACTTGTTCCAAATGACATTTTGAGTCTAGAAAAGTGACCATGAGATATTGTAAAGATTCATAGCACAAGGTTTCAAAATTGGTGAATTTAATGAATAAAAAAGGACCTAAAAATGAGATATTTCATATTTTGGCCAAATGAGGTGAAATTATAGGTCATTTTGATTGGAAAAGTCATTTTGAGAACATTGGCTAAAGTAGAATTTTGATCTTGGTTCAAGTTTTGAAAGTTATGCATGGTTACTTACACATGAAGTTACATAATCCAAAATGTAAGGAAAGAGTGCATGGGAAGTTTCTCCAAAGTTCTAGGAGGTTCTAATGTCATCTATATATTGAATTGAGAGAGTTCATTCAAGGGTTGGTGAATCACTTTGTCCAAAACACGAGTTTCATACCTTTCTTTCATTTTGCAAAATCAACTCAAACTCTCTCAAACTCTCATCAATTTCCACATTTTCTGATTTGATCATCATCACCATCATCCATAGATCACAATTCACATCAAGATTTGGTAGAATTGAGGAGGATTCGTGCTGTTCAAGTTGATCATCCAAGAAGCAAGAATTTTGTAATTGTGAGATTCAGAGCATTGGAGCAAGATTTGTTGCATACAGAACTCAAGAACAAGTTCCCTGATCCATTTCCAATCATTACAAGCATCTGATCAGAGCATTCCATAGCTGTTTTCTTCACTTTACACCAGGTATGTTTCTCCTTCGAATTGCATGTTTTAGTTAGAATTATAGGTAGTTATTAGCATAGGAAGGTTAGGATAGGTTAGATGACTAAGTTTGGTGAGTTTGGAGAGTTTTCATGGAGTTTGATCATGGTGTACCAAAACTGTTTGGATGGATAACTCTTGGAATATTGCACGAGAATCTTAGGTTAATAGCTTGTTATGATCAGCATAAGGTATAGACAAGGTTAGGATAGAATTGAGCAAGCTTTGGAGAGGTTGATGACAGGTATTAATGGTGGAGTCAGACTGTTATTCCTATCGGGTTGGTTTATTGAGTGAGTTTTAGGAAGAGTTATTGGCATGGCTGTGTAGAGGGAATGTTCTAGAGCATTTTTGCTTTTGGAATTGTTTGATTTAATGAAGAGACAAGGGAGAACAGGGAGCTCGAAGGTGCATGCATGGTGAAGGGAGTTTCAGAAACCCTAGGGTTTCTAAGGTTGAAGACAACCTTCTGGCCGTTCGATCTAGACTTTGACTTTGACTGGGGACTGAAACCAATGGCCACGATTGAAGGACGAAAGCGGAGGGAATTTCAAATACCAAAACGCCCGTTTCATTTAATTTTCTTGAATGGGCTCAGATAGTTGTTGCTATGCACACCCTCCCAATTAGGCCCAAACTCAAATGAACTGAAAACTTACTTTCTGCACCGTTTTTACTTTTTTTGTTTTTTGTGAGTTTTCTGAACGTGCTGGGCCTAGCGCCAATTGCTAATAACACCCCACTGCCTGGCCCAGTTTATCCTATAACTGATTTTCCTTACTCGCTGCACCCCATTTCCATTTAATTCACATATTATTTTCATTCATTTTTATTAATTCTTTCAAAATTCATAACAAATAGGAAAATGCATGTTTTTCATTGGTTCTTTTTGCATTCTTTTCATAATTTTGTCAAGAAAATTATCATACAAAAAATATAATATTTCATTTCATTTTTATATTTTTGGCATATTTTTCTTTTAAATAGGTATAAATAATAGTTTTGTTTAGTACATGATTTTGTTCATTTTAGTTTGAATAGATGCTTTACCATTTTTAATCCATTCTTTTTAGGTTGATTAGATTAGACATTTATCTTGTATATACAATTTAGTTCATATTTTTAGGACTTAATTTTAGGTGATTTGATTAGGTGTGAATAACATGAACAAAACTAGGGTTTAGGTGACAACATAGGTGAATAAGTTCATTTCCCTTAGGAGTTAGAAATTGAATCTTTGGGGTATGGGACTATAGGGATTAGGGGTAGTTATTAGATCCCTTAGAAAATATTAGGATTCCCCTACTGCTATTAATACTGTCTATATTTGCTTGACTGGTGTGGTGTGCCCTCTCTGGGGATTATGATTTGTCTGTGTGGGTATTGGGATTGCTTGGGGATTGGGAGAGCTGAAGACTGGTGATGATGAAGCCCATTTGAAGATCAGAGACTGAAGACCAACTTCCAGAGTTGATGAGGAGATTCTGTGCTGGCAGCTGTTGAAGTTTGTAGGATCTAGGAGTTAGGCAGAGCCCTAGAGTAGTCAACTTGATTCTCAAATATGGAAGGTCTTGATTGCCTCCATTCTTCTCTGTGATGCAGAGTCTCTCTAAGACACTCACCCCCTTCCTTTGGAAGGCTTGGTGCCACTGTCTAAGGGATAGAACTCTTGAGAGAAAATATCTTATGTGTTAGTAGCAGTTTGTTTGCCACCCTTGGTAGTCAACTAATTGCTTAACACCCAATTCACTCTTGTGATTGATTCCTCAGCTTGGAGGTTAGGACTTGAAGAAAAGCCATTGTAGACTAAAGACTGATAATCAGAGACCTTGCTTGAAGGCTGTGGAGATGGAGATTGATGCTTGCTGAAGCTTGTAGCTGTTTGGAGATGACTTGAAGACAGATGTTGATGCAGAGCTGCTGTGGCTTTTTCTGCTGTTATTCATTTCTGATGTATTGTTTTGGTTTTCCCTGACTGTATTGTTTGTTGTTTAACCTGTTGGGTTGAAAGTGAATCCTGTTCACTTTTGCCTATTGTTTTCTAGGTTCGAGGTTGAGCGGGACTCCATTGCCTCGCTTGTATTGCTGCATCCATGCATTTTACTGCTTTATTATATATCTGCTATTGTTTTTGTTTCCGTCTATTCCCTTAGGATCTCTGTTTCTCTCTGTGCAAGAGAGGAGCATGATAGACACTAGGTCTTAACCCATGCATGATAACATTAGGTTAGTTTGATTCCCTTCGCAACCCTAGGTTAGAGTTCCTTCTCTTCTTTCTCAAACCAAACCGAAAAACACAGTAAGATTTCAAACACAATAAAAGACACTTCTTCCGTAAAAGAATGTGAACTCATCAAGACGTCATTTTTTGTCCGCTTGGACCAGTAATCAGAAAACCCTTTTTTCAGAAGGAATAAAATCAATCAAGACAAACTTGTGTCTTTCGTGGCCCGAACTACGTTTGCTCTGATCTTTCATGCTGTATGAAAGTACGTAGGCATAGGATGCGATGTCCTAGCGAGCAACCTTCCCCTCCTTTCCCGTAGGTAGGCGAACTACGTTGACTCTGATTTCTCGTTCCAGACGGGAATACGTAGGCATAAAGTGCGATACTTTGCCGAGTCATTTTATTTTCATTTTCTTTTCTTTTAACCCCTGACCTGTAGAGTAGATAGAATAACAATCCATACCCGAAAACAAGCGTGGATTCCGTCGAGTACGACGGACGTGAGGGGTGCTAATACCTTCCCCTTGCGTAACCGACTCCCGAATCCAGGTTTTGGTTGCGACGACCATACCTTTCCCGTCTTTGCGGTAGGTTTACTCTGAGCGTTTCCTTTCCCTCCTGTGGGATAAATAGCGCACGATGGCGACTCTTCTGTTCAGCCGGCGCCGATTTTCGCAGTAGCGACAGCTGGCGACTCTGCTGGGGATCCAACGTCCCCTGGCTGCTAAGGACTGCGATAGTCCTTATGCATTTGGGATCCAACGTCCCTTAAGAGAGTCAATCCTAACGCTTGTTTTCCCGTCGAGGATTTTGTATGGATTTATATTTCTGACATTTATTTTCAGCATTATGTATATTGGTTATTATTGTTGTATTGTGGGGTGTGACGGGTGTTCTTTGATTGAGAGATAAGTCGGACCTGGGCTTGAGTGCACCTAGAATTAGAGTGGAAAGTAGTGGGCGCCCGCTTGCTTTGCTTGCCTTGGTGTCCCGCAAAATTCACACTCAGACGAGGTTCCTCTGGTTGGCCTCCTGCCCCTTCCTTTGGTTGGCGTGGGTTGCTGGTTAGTTAAATTGTCGACTCTGGGAACCGATCATTTGGAAGTTGGCTAAGTGAGGCCTCTTCAGGAATTGATGATGCCACTCCTTCTGGGAATCGTATCATCAACCCTGAAAGTCTGTGACGCCGACGACCGCATAGGATGCCATACCTTTGTCAGTTACTAGGACACCTACCTGTGAGAGGGTTTGGGGTTATGCAGGTAACTAGACCTTCAGATACCGGTTATTTCTTGATCTGAGATCCTGGGTATTTATGGAGAGTTCTGAGGTCTGCCAGAGACCAGCTGGAGAGTTTTGAGGTCTGTCAGAGACCAGTTGGAGATATGATTTGAGGTCTATCAGAGACCAATCAGAGTTATATTATGGGGTCTATCAGAGACCAGTGTTGGATCTTTGTGTAGGGTCTATCTGAGACCAGGGTTTGAGGAATTCTGGAGGGTCTATATGAGACTTGTTGATATGGTTCAGGCTTCTCAGCCGGGGCACTTGATCCCTGTTGACTGTGTGCATACGCATTTTCATTCGTATGTTGGTAGCATATTGCATATCCATTTTGCATTGCAGGTACTGGTTCGAAATTGTATCTCATCTCCTGCATCTCAGCAGGTGTTTACAGAATTGCAAACCAACATCCCCATCGGTACTCCACTCGCACCAACTGCCGAAGAATCATGGATCAAATGCAGAACGAGATGCAAGACATGCGCGAGAAGCTAGCGCTCTTCATGCAGACCATGGAGACTATTGCAAAGGGTCAGGAGAATTTGCAAACTATGGTGCAGCCTCTGTTAGCAAGGAACGCTGGGCATGGAAATGAGGATCACCAGTCTGTGCGAGTCGATACTGTTCATGGGGATGGCACTCCCACGCCAGTTGCTCCGCCTGTAGTCAATATACCTGCTGTTAATGTCAACAACGGTGCTGCTGTTAGGATCGGTAACGTTGGAATTGGAAACGCGACTGCTGTCCATAACGTTGGGCTTGGTGATGTCAACCTGGGTGATAATATGGGAGGCAACGACTTCGGTAATACGGGATTCGGTTTCAATGACCAGGGATTCGATAATGCTGGGACATATGGTTTCAATGCTCAAGGCTTGGGGCAAGACGGATATGGTATGACCAATCAGGGTTACGGAGGATTCGGAAATGGCAATGGCGCTGGATTGATGACTTTTGGACCTGCTGGAATTGCTCCGGGATAAGGTAACAGAGGGCGAGGCCCGATAATGAATCAGATTAGAGCTGACCGCAACAACGGATACGATGGGTATGGAGCTGGGAATGGTAACTGGCAAGAGGATCAGCAAGAGGATGCCTTCTCCGGTGGAGGTTTCGAAGGGCCGATGGATGACTCCCAGAAGATCAGAATGCTAGAAGAGCAGATGAGGGGGGTCCTGAACCAAAGTGTTGTGGGCTTAGACATGTCAACAATGGGTCTAGTGCCTGGCTTGAGGGTGCCAATCAAATTCAAAGCTCCTGCGTTTGATAAGTATAAAGGGGACACCTGTCCGCAAGTGCACGTGCGGGCTTATTACAGAAAGATGTCTGCGTATTCAACTGATGAAAGGATGCTAATGCATTTCTTTCAAGATAGCTTGTCAGGTCCTTCCCTCGAGTGGTATATGGGACTGGAGCCAACGCATATAAAGACTTGGAAGCAGCTGGCAGAGGCATTTGTAGCTCACTATAAGTATAACAGTGACTTGGCACCCAACCGGGTCCAATTGCAAGGGCTGTCTCAGAAGAAGGGTGAAAGCTTTAAAGAGTATGCGCAAAGATGGCGCGACATGGCTGCCAAGGTCCGTCCTCCTTTAGAAGACAAGGAAATGAATAACATGTTCATCAGAACATTCACTGGCGTGTTTTATGACAAGTTGTTTCACACATCTTTGGCCAGTTTCTCAGACTTAATTCTGATGGGTGAGAAGATTGAAAATAACATTAAGGTAGGAAGGTTCCAAGCAGATGAGCCTACTTCAGCAGTAAGTGCGAAGAAAGCCTTCGGTGGCAGGAAAGGAGAGGGGGAAACGAGCTCCGTGTCCAGCTCCCGTGGAAGAAGGAGGAATCAACGCTGGGGCAACCAGCAGCAACAGGTCGCTAATGTCACTGTTCCCGCGCCTCCACAGCAGCAGCAGAATCAACAAGGATATAGAAAGTATCCGGTCCGGCCAGCAAACAGACATTTTGACACGCCAAACTCCTCCTACGCTGATCTACTCCAAACCTTGTTGGGATTACAGCTGGTTCAGAAGAGAACCTTGGCGCCCTTGACAGGGGCGCCACCACCTGGATATGACGAGAACATGCGATGTGAGTTTCATTCAGGGGCACCTGGTCACTCGATTGAACAGTGCAAGGCTTTTAAGCACAAGGTGCAAGACTTGATTGACAGCAAAGCAATCAACTTCTCTGAGTGATGTCCCCAATGTGGCTCAAAACCGCGGGCAAGCCGGAGTCTAACTGACGAAAAAGGGTTCCTTAGATTGGTCGGGCCATTGAGAGACAGGTCAAGACAGTAGCAGGCTACCTCTCACAATTGTTCAGAGGATGGTTGACTCAACAATAAATCAAAGTGCAAGAAGCCCAGTTCTGAGACACTGGAATTTTTCATGTTATTTTGTTCATGCCTTTGCATTTGTAGTTTCCTTCCTGTTGAATTGCAAATTTCGCTTGTAAAACTCGTTGTTTTTTCAATTGATATTGATAAACGAAATGAATATGCATGTTTTGAATTAATCCAGTCGTGTTCACTCTTTGCTTTTTTAATGCTTAATGCTTGTTTTAGCAGGAATCCGGGGAGGATGACGAAAACAGATGACGAATAATCTTCCGATTGTATGCTTTTGGATAAAAACTTGTTGATGAGATACAGGCATTGTTTCAATACATAAACACCGGAGATATAAGGAAGATAATCCCTTGATAACCCCTTTTGAGCCAGTAGTGGGAGTTTCTTTTTTGAAAATAAAAAACCCTAAATCTCAACCTGGGGCAGGGTAGGTGTTGGCTAATTTGACCGAGCGTCCAAATCGCAAAGGGGTGTCCGTTCGAGGATCAATCACACCTTCATAGGTCGTGCCTAAAAAGCCGCAGTGGTTAAGAAACAGGAGTGACCAAGTCACATTATTCCCCGAAGAGTCAGACAAACCAGTGTCACACGACTTGTTCGGAAAAAAAAAACGAAAAGCGAAAAGAATCAAAAGCCCGCTAAGTCAAAATTTGAAAACAAATGACTTAGGCAAAAATAGGGGCATCCCGCTGGACTGGAAAATCAAAAGAAACTCAAAAGAGTAAGTCCAGGTAAAAGTTAGGGATTACAAACAAAATATGAGTCGTGTGACCCCGAGTGTCAAAGACGAAAAGCAAATGACTGTCACTCAAAAAGAAAAATGTGTGGTATCCTGAACCATCACTCCTATCATTCCACCTCTAATAGGTGAACGCTGAAGTCAGATTAGCTGAACATAGGATTGGAGAACATCATGGAGAATGGGTGGGTTAAAATAAGCTTTGAGCCTTTACCTTTCCTTGTTAACCGTGAACCTGACCACGTTACAACCCGAAAAAGTCCTAATTGAAACAGGTTTAGTCCGAGGGCATACGTCGGTAAAGATCGCATCAGAACTGACTCCTAAAAGGGTTCCTCTTACCAGCTTTCATATTGACATTTTGATAATTGATTCATTACATGTCGCAAAATTTTTTCCAGTGAACAGACTTGGATTTTGAAACTGTCATATGCATTGCGTTTAATATATCTTTTATGCAGAACAACCTGTGTTACTTGCGAGTAAGCGCATGCCGACGGGAAAGATTCCTACAATGGAAGGTCTGATCAAGATAGAATGCCCAAATGTTTCGTGAACTGGGGCAAGCTATACTGATTAATTCCGGTAGGGTCAGTCATCATAGAATCTGTAAATCTGGGGCAATCAGGTCAAGATTTGGCAAATCTCTCATAGCTATGGGCATTGTTCCACGAATCCGTCCATCAGAGACGAAAGATTATTGCGAGACCGGGGCAGGTCACCCTAAGAGCACGAAAGCTATTTTTGACGGAGCACCTCTTCGAGGTTCGAAGTGTAGAAGCAGTCCATGTCTGGTCGTCAGGATACAAAGGCTGCGGGGTCCATTCCAAAATTGTTGCAGATTCAGGGGCAAGCTGTTTCGAGATAGAATCCTGACTAGGATTTCCTTTCGAGAAGAAGTATGCAAGGACACAGACTGGGGCATGTTAGTATCCCCGAAGCAGAGTTCCGAGAAGGTGGACGATCAAAAGATTGCAGTATGGAGAGACTCGATCCCCACGCAGGTCGCACTTCTAAGATAGCAGTGTTCCTCACTTCTCCCCGCAGGGTCATTTACTTTCCCCCAGCGGAGTCAGTTGATTGTCCCCAAGAGAGTCGTTTCCCCCCAGCGGAGTTCCCTCTTCCCAGCAAGTGTGGTTCTTTCCCCCCATTGGAAATCAAAGGTTAAAGCTCTCCCCAGCAGAGTTGTTTGTCCGGGCATTTATTTTGCCGGAATACTTTGTGATGCCCGTCCATTCCCCAACATGGTGGTGTTTGTCCTCAACGGTAGAATCGATGAGGCAAGCTCGTCAGAGCTTTTTCCAGCAGCTCGAGCCTGCATTTGCATCGACATATAGTGTCATATTTGCATCGGCATATAGTTCCATATTTGCATCTACCAAAAAAAAACGCGTAGCATTTCCATACTGTATGGAGCATTACGCTATTGCCAAACATATGCATTTTGAAGCATCGATCAGGTTGGTTGACCTTTTGCTTTCAGGTGTGGTTCTCAATAGGAGTATGGAGTTCTAAAGCTCAGATGTTACTAGACAATCGAGGTCTCGCCAGGAGACGTGTGATGTAGTTCAGTTTATTATATTCCCCACAGAGTTGCCAATTGAGACGTTGTTGTACCCGGTCAGCGGGATGTTTTCTTCAAGTTTGTTGTGCATTGGCACGTGGCTTTCATAAAATCAAATTTCAGAAGTGGTCACTTGGTATCGATACAGGTGTTGGGCGGTTATTTTCCAGAGTATCCCCAGTAGACTATGCTACGATACGGTTGTTCGTTGAGTTTGCTGGCTCCGATAGATGTGACGTTGAGCGTGCTGGCTCCGGTTGTTCGTTGAGTTTTCCGGCTCCGATGTTTGTTCGTTGAGTGTTCCGACTCCGATAATTAATGATGTTTGTTCGTTGAGTTCTCCGACTCCGATGTTTGTTTGTTGAGTGTTCCGACTCCGATAATTGATGATGTTTGTTCGTTGAGTTCCCCTACTCCGATGATGTTTGTTCGTTGAGTGTTCCGACTCCGATGTTCGTTGAGTTTTCCGGCTCCGATGTTTGATGATGTTTGTTTGTTGAGTGTTCCGACTCCGATAATTGATGATGTTTGTTCGTTGAGTTCCCCGACTCCGATGATGTTTGTTCGTTGAGTGTTCCGACTCCGATGTTTGTTGAGTTTTCCGGCTCCGATGTTTGTTCGTTGAGTGTTCCGACTCTGATGTTCGTTGAGTTTTCCGGCTCCGATGTTTGATGATGTTTGTTCGTTGAGTGTTCTGACTCCGATGATTAACGGTTGTTCGTTGAGTTTGCTGGCTCCGATAGATGTGACGTTGAGCGTGCTGGCTCCGGTTATTCGTTGAGTTCCCCGACTCCGATGATGTTTTGTTGAGTTTTCCGACTCCGATTATTAATGATGTTTGTTCGTTGAGTGTTCCGACTCCGATAATTGATGATGTTTGTTCGTTGAGTGTTCTGACTCCGATGATTGACGGTTGTTCGTTGAGTGTTCTGACTCCGATGATTGACGGTTGTTCGTTGAGTTCCCCGACTCCGATGATGGTTGTTCGTTGAGTTTTCCGGCTCCGATGTTTGTTCGTTGAGTGTTCTGACTCCGATTATTGACGATGTTTGTTCGTTGAATGTTCCGACTCCGATAATTGATGATGTTTGTTCGTTGAGTGTACTGACTCCGATGATTGACGGTTGTTCGTCGAGTGTTCTGACTCCGAGGATTGACGGTTGTTCGTTGAGTTTGCCGGCTCCGATAGATGCGACGTTGAGTGGTCCAACTCCGATTATTAATGATGTTTGTTAGTTGAGTGTCCCGACTCCGATAATGGTTGTTCATTGAGCTTGTGGCTCCGATTGTTGTTTACGTTAAGTATCCGGGCTCCTATAGTTTGTCAAGCATTTTGGTCCCAGTTATTACGTTGAGCATCCCGACTCCGATAGATATTCATTTTTGGTGTGATCCTGTTATTGCGTTGAGGGCTCAGACTCCGGCAAATTGCGTAGAAAGATTCAAATTTTGTGCTCGTTGAACACTCAGGTTCCGACATTTCCAAGTCACCCCAACAGAGGTGGTCGGTCAAGGTCCGTAGTTTTATCAGATGATTGGGTGGTTGTTGCTGTAATAACCAAGATTCGGTTCTTTGGAGTGTTTTTCCCAAGCAGTGGGGGTGTTTACTTTTGTACAGTTTATTCTCGCAGTTGGCAAATTTCCGGGTTTTCTTAGTATTCAACCGTCTCGTACCACGAATGGTTGAAGGTCGTTCGCTCTTCACCCAATCAGGTCCAAGTCGCTTGAATAGGGGTAGCTGTTGCGCCCTAAAATTTGCTCAACCTTATTCACTTGGTTTATGTTTCAATATCATTAGCATTTGCATATAAAGTCATGTACATAGTCTAATCATCTGCATAGCATAAGCATAGCAAGTCATCCAACAGGGACCAATCATTATTCTCATCTCTATGAGCCTATCAAGAGGTTATTATTCTAATCCAAGCTCCTTCAAGTCATCAGGAAGAATTTGAAAGCTAAAGAGGTCAATAGATCAAGCAGTGCATCTATCTCCTATCTGAGGATATCTGGGGATCATCAAAGAAATTGTGAGCTGTGGGCTTAGCATGGAGAGTATGGAGACATCATGGGAGACTTAGAAAGTCATTTGAAGAAGGAGACAAGTCATTGGTATGATCACAAGAATTGCAGTTGAAGATAGTCAACTAGGGTTTCATCTGGGGTCAACTCTAGGTCAATTGACTGATTGAAAGGCATTAAGGTCTATTGGAGAGATGTGGGGTTCATCATTTGACATGTAAAGAAGGATAGGTTGCTGTGCTAAGAAGAAATCAAGAGAAATCAAGGAGAAGAGGAGTTTCTAAATTAGGGTTTCTGTGTAAAATCCCCTAATTTAGGTCAAATTTCCAAGCAAGATAAGTCAAAATGCAAGCTTCAAATGGATCCTTGGCCAACATGAAACTTGTAGAGGATCTCAAGACCTTTAATTTTAGTGGTGGAAGACATCAAGGAGATTTATATAACTCAAGTTATGGTCCTTGCAAGGTACAGGTCAGTTGAGGTATCTGAAATTTTGTCTGTGAAAGTTACTTGTCTTCCAAGCAATTTTTACCCCTCAAGGAGATTTCAAATGAATTTCTGGCCAACATAAGAGTTTTTCCTCATTGTCTTAGATTTCTATAATGGTATAGTATGCCTTCATATGATTTGTGGAACTCTACTTATGGTCTTGGAAAGCAAAGGGTATTTTGGTCATCTGAGAATTACAGGTCATTTCAAGCCTATGCCCAAAACTCATACAAGGAAGCTTCAAATGGAAAACTTCACAACATCAAACTTGTTCCAAATGACATTTTGAGTCTATAAAAGTGACCATGAGAGATTGGAAAGATTCATAGCACAAGGTTTCAAAATTGGTGAATTTAATGAATAAAAAAGGACCTAAAAATGAGATTTTTCATATTTTGGCCAAATGAGGTGAAATTATAGGTCATTTTGATTGGAAAAGTCATTTTGAGAACATTGGCTAAAGTATAATTTTGAGCTTGGTTCAAGTTTTTAAAGTTATGCATGGTTACTTACACATGAAGTTACATAATCCAAAATGTAAGGAAAGAGTGCATGGGAAGTTTCTCCAAAGTTATAGGAGGTTCTAATGTCATCTATATATTGAATTGAGAGAGTTCATTCAAGGGTTGGTGAATCACTTTGTCCAAAACACAAGTTTCATACCTTTCTTTCATTTTGCAAAATCAACTCAAACTCTCTCAAACTCTCATCAATTTCCACATTTTCTGATTTGATCATCATCACCATCATCCATAGATCACAATTCACATCAAGATTTGGTAGAATTGAGGAGGATTCGTGCTGTTCAAGTTGATCATCCAAGAAGCAAGAATTTTGGAATTGTGAGATTCAGAGCATTGGAGCAAGATTTGTTGCATACAGAACTCAAGAACAAGTTCCCTGATCCATTTCCAATCATTACAAGCATCTGATCAGAGCATTCCATAGCTGTTTTCTTCACTTTACACCAGGTATGTTTCTCCTTCGAATTGCATGTTTTAGTTAGAATTATAGGTAGTTATTAGCATAGAAAGGTTAGGATAGGTTAGATGACTAAGTTTGGTGAGTTTGGAGAGTTTTCATGGAGTTTGATCATGGTGTACCAAAACTGTTTGGATGGATAACTCTTGGAATATTTCACGAGAATCTTAGGTTAATAGCTTGTTATGATCAGCATAAGGTATAGACAAGGTTAGGATAGAATTGAGCAAGCTTTGGAGAGGTTGATGACAGGTATTAATGGTGGAGTCAGACTGTTATTCCTATCGGGTTGGTTTATTGAGTGAGTTTTAGGAAGAGTTATTGGCATGGCTGTGTAGAGGGAATGTTCTAGAGCATTTTTGCTTTTGGAATTGTTTGATTTCATGAAGAGACAAGGGAGAACAGGGAGCTCGAAGGTGCATGCATGGTGAAGGGAGTTTCAGAAACCCTAGGGTTTCTAAGGTTGAAGACAACCTTCTGGCCGTTCGATCTAGACTTTGACTTTGACTGGGGACTGAAACCAATGGCCACGATTGAAGGACGAAAACGGAGGGAATTTCAAACACCAAAACGCCCCGTTTCATTTAATTTTCTTGAATGGGCTCAGATAGTTGTTGCTATGCACACCCTCCCAATTAGGCCCAAACTCAAATGAACTGAAAACTTACTTTCTGCATCGTTTTTACTTTTTTTGTTTTTTGTGAGTTTTCTGAACGTGCTGGGCCTAGCGCCAATTGCTAATAACACCCCACTGCCTGGCCCAGTTTATCCTATAACTGATTTTCCTTACTCGCTGCACCCCATTTCCATTTAATTCACATATTATTTTCATTCATTTTTATTAATTCTTTCAAAATTCATAACAAATAGGAAAATGCATGTTTTTCATTGGTTCTTTTTGCATTCTTTTCATAATTTTGTCAAGAAAATTATCATACAAAAAAATTAATATTTCATTTCATTTTTATATTTTTGGCATATTTTTCTTTTAAATAGGTATAAATAATAGTTTTGTTTAGTACATGATTTTGTTCATTTTAGTTTGAATAGATGCTTTACCATTTTTAATCCATTCTTTTTAGGTTGATTAGATTAGACATTTATCTTGTATATACAATTTAGTTCATATTTTTAGGACTTAATTTTAGGTGATTTGATTAGGTGTGAATAACATGAACAAAACTAGGGTTTAGGTGACAACATAGGTGAATAAGTTCATTTCCTTTAGGAGTTAGAAATTGAATCTTTGGGGTATGGGACTATAGGGATTAGGGGTAGTTATTAGATACCTTAGAAAATATTAGGATTCCCCTACTGCTATTAATACTGTCTATATTTGCTTGACTGGTGTGGTGTGCCCTCTCTGGGGATTATGATTTGTCTGTGTGGGTATTGGGATTGCTTGGGGATTGGGAGAGCTGAAGACTGGTGATGATGAAGCCCATTTGAAGATCAGAGACTGAAGACCAACTTCCAGAGTTGATGAGGAGATTCTGTGCTGGCAGCTGTTGAAGTTTGTAGGATCTAGGAGTTAGGCAGAGCCCTAGAGTAGTCAACTTGATTCTCAAATATGGAAGGTCTTGATTGCCTCCATTCTTCTCTGTGATGCAGAGTCTCTCTAAGACACTCACCCCCTTCCTTTGGAAGGCTTGGTGCCACTGTCTAAGGGATAGAACTCTTGAGAGAAAATATCTTATGTGTTAGTAGCAGTTTGTTTGCCACCCTTGGTAGTCAACTAATTGCTTAACACCCAATTCACTCTTGTGATTGATTCCTCAGCTTGGAGGTTAGGACTTGAAGAAAAGCCATTGTAGACTAAAGACTGATAATCAGAGACCTTGCTTGAAGGCTGTGGAGATGGAGATTGATGCTTGCTGAAGCTTGTAGCTGTTTGGAGATGACTTGAAGACAGATGTTGATGCAGAGCTGCTGTGGCTTTTTCTGCTGTTATTCATTTCTGATGTATTGTTTTGGTTTTCCCTGACTGTATTGTTTGTTGTTTAACCTGTTGGGTTGAAAGTGAATCCTGTTCACTTTTGCCTATTGTTTTCTAGGTTCGAGGTTGAGCGGGACTCCATTGCCTCGCTTGTATTGCTGCATCCATGCATTTTACTGCTTTATTATATATCTGCTATTGTTTTTGTTTCCGTCTATTCCCTTAGGATCTCTGTTTCTCTCCGTGCAAGAGAGGAGCATGATAGACACTAGGTCTTAACCCATGCATGATAACATTAGGTTAGTTTGATTCCCTTCGCAACCATAGGTTAGAGTTCCGTCTCTTCTTTCTCAAACCAAACCGAAAAACACAGTAAGATTTCAAACACAATAAAAGACACTTCTTCCGTAAAAGAATGTGAACTCATCAAGACGTCATTTTTTGTCCGCTTGGACCAGTAATCAGAAAACCCTTTTTTCAGAAGGAATAAAATCAATCAAGACAAACCTGTGTCTTTCGTGGCCCGAACTACATTTGCTCTGATCTTTCATGTTGTATGAAAGTACGTAGGCATAGGATGCGATGTCCTAGCGAGCAACCTTCCCCTCCTTTCCCGTAGGTAGGCGAACTACGTTGACTCTGATTTCTCGTTCCAGACGGGAATACGTAGGCATAAAGTGCGATACTTTGCCAAGTCATTTTATTTTCATTTTCTTTTCTTTTAACCCCTGACCTGTAGAGTAGATAGAATAACAATCCATACCCGAAAACAAGCGTGGATCCCGTCGAGTACGACGGACGTGAGGGGTGCTAATACCTTCCCCTTGCGTAACCGACTCCCGAATCCAGGTTTTGGTTGCGACGACCATACATTTCCCGTCTTTGCGGTAGGTTTACTCTGAGCGTTTCCTTTCCCTCCTGTGGGATAAATAACGCACGATGGCGACTCTTCTGTTCAGTCGGCGCCGATTTTCGCAGTAGCGACACTCCCCAAGAAGAATCTTTATGAAGATTATCATTGAAGACAAATATTTCTCCAACAATGTTACAAGATCTTCTCAGTAATTTACACCTAGACCACAAGCGGCCTCTTTATTTGAGCAACTTGTTTTGATCAGGTTTTCTATTTGGTTTACAAATGACAGTCTCCTCAAGATAGTTTGTCCATCCCCAGTAAACTTATCAAAATTATCAACTCGTCAAATGGCATCTCTTCAGAAATCCGTCAGAGAAGTCTGTCGAAGATTTTACAGATATTTCTCTTTATTTGAGAATTTCCACCATAAAGGTTTCATACATTTTACAGCTATAACAAAGATACTCCTCAGAATGTATTCCCCAGTACACACAAGTCTAATTCCATCAAATGGAATCTCTCCCGAGAAGTTTGGTGAAGATTATTATAATTAATCTCTCTTTATTTAAGAGGACATACTTTGCAAATTAACCGGCTTACATCTCTTCTGAAGATCCCCGGTGAAGTTTTACAATCTCTAGTACATTATGGATTACCACTGAAGTCTTTTATCTCCAGTAAAATTTCAATTTCCCTGTGAAGATGCTCTCGCGAGTATTCATCATTTCAGGAAGAAATTGAGACCCATTCTTGGCATACAACCTTGAAGCGTGGGGAGGTTTATTTTACCCTTTTCAAGCAAAATAAGAAACTGAGACCCATTCTTGGCATACAACCTTGAAGCGTAGGGATGCTTATTTCGGTTATTACCTTTTCTTAGGCTATCATATGTTTGATAGTAGGTAATATACTGTGTCCTTTTGCGCATATGCCTTTTCTTAGGCTACCGGGATTGGTAGTAGGTCATCTTTCCCTGTGAATGATTTATTCAAAGACTATCTCTTTCCCTGGTTAATCTCGACAGTAGATTCCCATAAGACCTTGGCAATAGGTATCTCTTCTCTTTCCCTGGCTAATCTCGACAGTAGATTCCCAGAAGACCTCGGCAGTAGGTATTTTCTTTTATTCCCTGGAAAGCCTCGGCAGAAGATTTCCAGAAGACTTCGATAGAATTACATCTCCAACAAACTTTAACATAGAATCTTGGTAGCATATTCCCCATAAATTTTAACATTAGACACTTTGGAAAAAAGTATTCTCCAAATAAATTTACAAGTCTCGACAGTAGACTCCTCCAACTGATATTTAAAATCATTACATTTGACCTATACAGTAGGTTCTGCAAGTGGTTGTTCTCACAAGTTCTTCACAACATGTTTTTAGATAACTTGTGATTGTCAATCGTTGATCTTTCCCCATGGAGTCTTGCTTTGTTGACTCTGTCTTTCTCGTGTGTTGTGTCTGTTTTTCCCCTGTGACATCATTTCTCCACAGGACCTTCGGTCTTGCATTTCTCATCATTTCATATCATATTGCATTCAGTGGCTTCTTAGGGCCAAATATTTATGCAATGTTTGTATTTAAGTCCCTCCTATCACGTCGAGATGGAGATTTTAATCTCCATATCTCCGGATAGAAGAAACTTAAATAGGGCAATCTGTAGTACCCTAATTTTTTACCTTAAGATCCCACCACGTAGTGCATCGTCTTGCATGTTTTGTGTGTATGTTTATTGTGACTAACTAGGGCACGTATAGAAATTTCAGGTGGAAATAGTACTCATTCTCACAACCGAACATTCAAGGCATAACCCTTCTGATTTAAAGAACTCTAAGACTTTTTACTAGCTTGTTTTTCTTGGTTTCATTAAAGATCAAATTAACTAGTGAAACTAGGTTGGACATCTTCTTACCAAGGATCAAAGGTCACTTCCCTCAATTTTCTCATAAGCTCTCGGGCATACCAAAAGGGATTAGGTTTTTTTTTTCCTTTTATTGGTGTTGAACACTCAATTGAGGATTGACCATGGTTTTCATTGCAAAACATTTGATAAGGGGGGTTATTTCTAGGATTTCCTCAAGGCGTAGTGCTTATGTTTGTCCAAAGGATTGTGTGAATTTTTGTCAAAGGGTTTATGAGGTCTTATATGATTGACTTGATTTAATTGAAGACTAAGGGTGACAACCATGGATCAAAGATTGTTTCAAGTAGAATCAGGTTCTTAAGGGTGCAAATAACAAATAACCATTATCTACACTTTCAATATCCTTATCCACTTTTTTTCATAAGCATGCACCACTTTTTATATCCCATCCATAAATCAATATCCGATCCATATCAAAACTATTTCTTTTATCTTTGGCTTAGAATTCTATGATTCCTTTTTTTTCTATGGTAAGTACATCTTTCCAACATCCACGCTTCGAAAAAGAAAGAAGAAGAGAAGGTTACAAGTTCAGTTCAATTCACCAATTTCAGAACATTACAAAGTTTAATCTTTACGTTTCGAATTCAAGATCCAAGAACGTTCAAAATTCAAAGGAATGATTTAGCCCAATATTATTTTCATGATAAAAGGGTGCTATTTATTTTCAAAGCTTATGATTTCAAGAATTGTTGTTGGATACGTCACAAGTTTAATGTAAAAGAAATAAGAAATACATATTCGTCCTTTTTGCATACAAGTTAGTAATGCCAAACTCTGATTACAAGGAAAGGTCATAAGATTTATGGTAATGCACAGGGACTATTGATTGAATTTCCAGGTGGGCTCCCCTTTTGAACGCATGTTTGTGTTACGAGCGATGCCAAACCAACAGTGTCACGTGACTGTAACTTAAGAGAAGTCTTGGAAGTGTCGTATACTCTTGTGTGACGATCCCTGCGAAATGATACATATCAGTATAGGCAATTGGTTGAGTAATTTATTTAAGAATATAAGAGCATCTTTAGTGCAGGTTCTGTAGTATTAAATTCTTTAATAGTAACAGTAGTTATAAGCAATTTGCATTGGAATAAGAATGACATGGCAGTAAGTGAACTAACAATTAGTGGGAGTAAACTATATAACCAACGCACACTATCAAATTTCAATGACTCTGATTATTATTTTATTATTATTTTATATTATTAAAATATCAATAAAGCTCCAACAACTATAAAATTTGGGGTCAAGTTTTGGTTTTTTACAAGCAACCACCATTAAAGTAAAAACAACTCAAATCAACTATAAATATTTTAAATCCTACAAATCACTTTGGGCGCACAAAAAATATCTTAGTTTACCCATTTAGTGTACTCCCACTAAAGATGCTCTAAGGAAGCTGGTATTCTCAAGTACAATCTTTGTCAAAACTACTATGGGTAATTTACTAATAAGTTCAAATATGATATCATAATCATAAACCAGATTCAAGACTAAATTAACTTCGATCATGATTTTAGATTGTAGTAGTAGAAACTCTGCAATGCATGCACTCTTGATAGAATTGTTCCGAACGGCATCGTCGATACAACGGTTTTAAGCGGAACTTCCTGAATTTACAGTATCAGAATTTATGAACAAAGTTTTTTTATTTTTAGCTTTTGTTTTAACATAAAGAAAGTCAAGATTATTACCTCTCAATCGAAGTTGTCATTTTTGACGGGAACGATGTTATCAGCAACATTGAAACCTCTAGTCAACCGCACGAAGAAAACCATTTGTTGTTCAAGTGTATACTTAATGTTCTCAGCCAACATCAAACCCATCAGTTTAGTAATATAGTCTTTATTTCCTTCATTTCCGATAAGATTTAAATTAGCATATATGTTTATACCTTTTGGAAACCATGATTTTTCCTTCATAATCAACAAGAGTAACACATACACTTTTTTTCTTCAAAGCCTCGTAAATTACGCAAGCTCGACTTGGAGACACAACCTGCAATGTTTAGACCAATTAGTTTAACTAAATTTGGTCCCTAGATTGAAGGTTTAGTCGCATTGTTACTAACCTTGTCTTCCAATCCTTGAAATGCATAATCGAACAAGCAAGTTGAATTCGGTTTTCGTCTCGAATTGAAAGTTGAGAACTACTTAGATTCATTTGGCTGTATGCAAGCCTCCCAAGTACAACAACCTGCAATTGGGAAAGTCTTCAGATTTAAGTAGTTTGAGTACCACGTGACTTATGAGTCTACAGTCAGAGTAAGGAGGGAATAAAGCTTACAGTTTCAGTTAATATTTCTCCGCGAGTCACTGCCAGGAGGGGTGACTTGTTCGAACCAACTTCTTCACAACGACCACCTTTTACCTTTGTAGCTTTGGTGCATCAAGGAGGCTAACCATTTGAAGCGCAACTTTACGGAGAGACGTAATCCAAACATGTCCTGGTAATCACAGAATTCAAAAATCAAATCAAAGCATTCAAGGAATTAACTCGAAACATAAAGTATCAGAGACAATGAATTAAGTTTTCAATTTCTTTCCAAAACCGGGAAAACATGTTTCAAACACCATTAACCATTTTCCAAAACTGGATTTCAGAATCTATGTTCAAGGGCCTATAAAGGGATTCGTGAAACAAACATTCAGGGGACCATAAAAAAACAGACACAGAGTTCCACAGAAAAATCCCAATTTCAAAAACCCTAAAACACGAAAAGAGAGAAGGAAGAAGACTTATCTTGTGTTGGTTTTCCATCCGCGAACCCACTGTAAATCGTCAAAACTCACTCGTCATCCGTCGCGAATTGCCATCATCACCGTCTTTACGAACCCGAAATCCCTCACGTCGTTGGCGCTGCGAACTACTCAGCAGAATCCTGAAAAGAAGAACATCCCACCGTAAGTTAATCTGGCTAATTTTTTATTTTTGATTTAATTCGTGTTTGTTATTTTTTTCAGGAACAGAGAATCGGAAAATCGCAAGAGGAAAGAAGAACGGAGGAAATCGAGGTGAAGAAGGTGAAGGAAGGTAAGTAGAGAGGGAGAGAAGCAGTGAAGGAGAGAGTGGAAAGGACAGAGAAATGACGGAAGAGAGATGGAGAAGATTTAGGATTCTAGGGTTTTCTGATTTTTGTATTTTTTATATATTGTAATCCTATGCATGCGCGTTCACGACAGTTCCCTGCACCTTCGCCTCATCACCACCCATCACCCACCTGATTCAATCCAGTGATCCACACCTGCTCCCCACGGTAGACCCCACACAGCCTACCGCACCCAATCGCACGCGCCTCTCTAACCTCTTCATTTTCACTAATCTGCAATTAATTAACCCCCTTAATCCGCCTCACTTATTAATTAAACCACTAACCCCTTAATTAACCTCTTAATTAGCCCACTTAATCAGCCGTTTTTTTTATTAAACCAATTAATTAACCTAATTTAATCTGTTAACTAACCTAGTCATTTACTTAATTTCTAATTTAACTAATCAACTTATAATTAAATCATTTTATTTTTAATCATATGTTTTTTTTTAATATTTAAAACAAACTTAATAACTCTTTTTTTAATTAGCTTTTTTAAATTAATAAATCTATTTTAATTAATCTTTTTTAATTAATTTATTTCACTAATCTACTAGTTATTTAATATTTCAATTCAATTAGTCACTTTACTATTTATTTCATCAACTTAACATTTATTTTATGAAATAAGTATAATTTGTTCATATTCTTAAATAAAAGCCCTTTTTTATAATTTAGATAAATAAACTTTTATCTATTTATAATAACAAAAACCTATTTAACTATTTAATTTATAAAAAAAAAAAAACTTTTCATATAACTTTACTTATTTTATAGGATCTCCTTAAATAATAATAATAATAATAATAATAATAATAATAATAATAATAATAATAATAATAATAATAATAATAATAATAATAATAACAACTTAATAATTTACTGTCTTTTTAAAAATTATTTCTATTTAGAAAAACTTAATTAATTTACAAACCTTATTTTATTAGAAAACTAATTTGTCCAACTTTTCTTAAAAATCAACCTCGCATAGAACCTAATTAACACACGCTCCCGAGTTCTACCCTCTGAGCACCGTTTTCGATTCAAATACTCGCGACCCTGGGTCTGTCTTATTTTAAATGTCTATATCTATTTGTTTATGTTTATTTGTGCTACCTTATTGTTATTTATTTTATCGCATGATGCATGTTCAATGGAAGAACCCATGTATGACTTCTTTAAGTTGCACCTCATATGCCTCATTACTCCCCGCTCGATCCTTGATCATTTTCAAGTCGATCAACTTAAGTTTAGATCCTACCCCATAAGGAGGGCCTTTTTCTTTTACAACATAGATAAAATTGTTCAACCCAACTCAAACTATTATCCCTACTAGAGAATTAGACGTGAGTCATCTTGACTGTCGAGATATAATTCTCCTGCCCCATAACACAATCGTGTGATGTAGATCTTTTCCGCTTGAAAGAGATAGTGGCATACTCGTCGATGAATCTGAGTGTTTGAGCCCTTCTCTCAAGACGATACAAAGACCATCTCCTACAAGTTGTGGTGGTTAAGTCGAGTGTTCTCCCTTAAGATGACAACTCGTCTTTTCTCCTAGAATTAATCAATCAACAACCCTTATCCCTTAGGAACTTTGACCAATAGTCAATGCTTCCTCAAACCCTTTAGGGGAACTACAAATACTCTGATTCCATTTTCATCAGGATATGTAGACACAAGATGCGACGTCTTGGCGAGTATACTTAGAAATAGACTCTTAGGTTTTTCACCCTTAATGAGATAACCCTTAGCAATAAACACCATAAAACAAGAGGTTCCTGTAGAGTACTACAGAAACTTAGGATGTTAGCACCTTCCCTAAGTTTAACCAACCCCCGAACCTAAACTCTCTAGATTTTGCATTTTCATTTCTTTGTGGGTAATTCGATCTTTTCCCCTTTCTTTGGACAAATAAAAAACTGGTGGCGACGACCATGATCATAAACTTGTTTTGATAAGATCCTATAGTGAAAGGGCCAAGTATTTTCATTCCCCACCAAGCGAAAGGCCACGAGGAAGACATGGTCTTTAGTTCGTTGGGGGGTGCTAAGTGCATGTCTCCGTAGCGTTGGTGTTTGTCGCACTTTTTGACGTGCTCCTTCGCATCGTGCTGCATGGTTGGCCAATAGTATCCTGCTTAAATGACTTCTTGTGCCAAGGATCTTCCTCCTAAGTGCTGAGCGTTGATCCCATCATGAATTTCTTGGAGAATGTCCAGGACCTTGTATTCCTCAACACATTTTAGGAGGGGAATGGAAAATCCTCGCCGGTAGAGTCGACCTTTGACTAGGACGTAGGAGCAGGCCCTCCGCTTAATTATGTTGGACTGTTAGTTCCTGATTGACAGGCATTTTGGTAAAACTTGGTGAAATCATAAGATGTCCTACAGGATGTCTTGACATATGGTATTAAGATTTTGTAGGTAGCTATATTTTTTGTTGTAGGATTTAGTTCATGATGTCAAGCATGATGTCCTGACATTTGTGAACAAAACATTTTATGAGAATGTGTTTGTTTGTCTGTTACTTTTTGTGCAACTTTTTACGCTGCTATGTTCTGTCCTTTATGGTTTAAATCTGCGTGGATTTAGTTCTCTTTCAAAAGCATTTTTTATGCCTATATCGAGGAATAGTTATGGATTCAAGTGGAGCTATTTTCTGAAGAAAACCTTGAAGATCTGAAGAGTGATTTGATTGGATCAAATAAAATCTGTTTCATTGTTGCTAATTATTTAAATTGATTTCTTCATGATCAGATGCTATTTTTTCCAAAACCCAAGCCCGTCCAAGTGTTGCTATTTAAGGATTCGCAACCCTAGTTTTTGTTCAGAGAAGCTAGGTTTAATATTGTACATTGTGTAAGGATTAGTGTTGTCTAGCATTCGTGTGTTTTGTGTTAGTTTGTGAGTCATTCACTCATTACTTTAATGTGTGAATTGGACTAAGTTTTGCATTGTAAGTTGTTCACTCAAAGCTTATAATCAAGAGTGTGTTGTACTTGATTGAAGCTTTTAAGCAAGATCAAGATCTGTCTTTGAAGAGTGTCTTCTAAAGTTTTATTATCTTGTTGTTATCACTGTTGTGATTGAGGGGGAGTGAGTAAGTATCTCATATCTAGGAGTTTCCTAGGTAAAAATTACAAGGGTAGAGATTAGGTGCGGAGATGGTAAACTAGACAGAGTCTACTGTGTATCTTCAAACTAATTATATTTAGTGTATTTCCTTCCTAGCTTGGTAGCCCCCAAATGTAGGTGTGTTTGCACCAAACTGGGTTAACAATTACTTGTGTAATTTTTACTTTTTTTCTTTATTCTTATTTGTGATAGGACGGATATTAGTGTTGTAACATCGCCTTTGGCATCTCATACATGATACCAGAATTTCAATTGGTATCAGAGCAGGCATCCTGCTTTGGTTCTGGATGAGATCTAGGGACGATATTTTCTGGTATTATGGACAAAGAATGAGGTTTTGTAAACAGACCACCTGTTCTGGACGGAAGTAATTATGACTATTGGAAACCACGTATGGTTGCCTTCTTAAAATATTTGGATAGTAAGGCATGAAAAGTTGTTATAAAAGGATGGGAACATCCTGTGATTGTTGATAAAGATGGAAATGCTACATCTGACTTGAAGCCTGAGGAAGAATGGATAAAGGAATAGTATGAACTGGCTCTTGGTAACTCCAAAACCTTGAATGTTCTGTTCAATGGAATTGATAGGAACATATTCAGATTAGTAAACAACTGTGAAGTGGCTAAAGATGCTTGGGAGATACTCAGGACTACTCATGAAGGTACCTCCAAGGTAAAGATGTTTAGACTTCAACTGCTGACTATAAAGTTTGAAAACCTAAGGATGAAAGATGATGAAAGCATACATGGCTTTCATATGAATATTCTTGAAATAACCAATGCTTCAAGTGCCCTAGGTGAAAAGATGACAGAAGAAAAACTGGTAAGAAAAATTCCCAGATCCCTTCCCAAGAGATTTGACATGAAAGTAACTGTTATAGAGGAAGCATAAGACATTTGCAAGATGAGAGTTTATGAACTCATTGGATCTCTTTTAACCTTTGAAGTGGGAATAAGTGACAAAGCTGACAAGAAAAAGAGCATAGCCTTTATGTCAAATACTGAAAATAGAGAGGATGAATCAGACGAGGATACTAATGAAAGTTTATCCAATGCCATAGTGCTTCTTGGAAGACAGTTCAACAAAGTGATGAAAAGAATGGATATGAAGTCAAGACCTAATGTCAAAAACATCTCTCATGACATCAGTAGGTCAAATGATGCAGGCAGAAGAACCAAGACTGAAGAAAAATCCATAAATAGCAAAGGGATACAATGCCATGGATGTGAATGTTTTGGTCACATTAGAGCTGAATGCCCAACCTATCTCAAGAAATAAAAGAAAAGTCTTGCTGTCTCTTGGACTGGTGAGGATTCTGACAGTGATTTAGAAGAAGAGTCTGACAAACATGTAACTGCCTTGACTGGAAGATACTATTCTGACGAAGACTCTAGTGAAGATGAATTAACATTTGAAGAACTTGCAACCTCCTACAAAGAGTTGTGCCTTAGAAGCGAAGAAGTATGCCATCAAGGTGAAAAGCATAAGAAACTCATCATCAAACTGAAGGCTGAAAAAAGAGGAACACCTTAAAAATATCACGGAGTTGAATGATAAAGTTGTTGAACATCTTAAAACTATCACTGAGTTGAATGATGAAGTTGCTCAGCTGACTTCCCAACTTGATCAAATGGGGAAGTCTTTAGAATGATGAACAATGGTACCAAAACCCTGGATAAGATTCTTCAATATGGAAGAAGGACAGGAGACAAGACAGGGTTAGAATTTGATGAAGAGTTTGATGTGTTTCAAGACCTTTATCAAAAGATTCAAAGAGAAAAGGAAAACAAGGTTGTCAGAATCAGAAGTGATCATGGGAAGGAGTTTGAAAATCAAAAGTTTGCTGAATTATGTTCTTCTGACGGAATTAGCCACGAATTCTCCTCTCCCACTACTCCATAGCAAAATGGAGTTGTAGAAAGAAAGAATAGAACTATCCAAGAATCTGCTAGAGCAATGATCTATGCTAAGAAGTTGCCTTACCACTTCAGAGCTGAAGCCATGAACACTGCCTGCTATATCCATAACAAAGTAACTTTGAGAACAGGAACCATGACCACTTTGTATGAAATATAGAAGGGATGAAAGCCTACTGTCAAAATACTTTCATGTGTTTGGAAGCAAATGCTACATACTTGCAGACCGTGACCAGAGAAGAAAGATGGAACCTAAGAGTGATGCAGGTATATTCTTGGGCTACTCTACGAACACCAGGGCATATAAAGTGTTTAACTCCAGAACTAAGACAATGATGAAGTCTATCAATGTTGTTATAGATGATGTGCATAAGGAGATTGATGTCCCAAAAGATGTTGGAACATCATTTGATATCTCAGTTGAGTATGAAAACAGAGACAATGATCACAATCCTACCATCACTGAATCTGAACCAGTTGACAAAGAACCATCTATCAGAATTCAGAAAGACCATCCTATGGATCTCATCATAGGTGATCCAAATAAAAAGGTAACCACTAGATCCAGAGAAGTTATTTCAAGTTCTTATTTTGTGTCCAAGATTGAGCCTAAAAATATCAAGGAAGCTTTAACTGATGAATTCTGGATAAATGCCATGCAAGAGGAGTTGGGTGAATTCAAGAGAAATAAAGTTTGGGACCTTGTGTCAAGGCCTGAAGGAACAAATGTGATTGGAACTAAATGGGTTTACAAGAATAAGTCTGATGAAAAGGGAGTGGTCACTAGGAACAAAGCCAGACTGGTTGCTCAAGGATACACTCAGATTGAAGGGGTTGATTTTGATGAAACATTTGCCCCTGTAGCTCGCCTTTAATCTATCAGACTTCTTCTGAGAGTTGCCTGCATTCTGAAAATCAAGCTGCTTCAAATGGATGTTAAAAGTCCCTTTTTAAATGGTTACATGAATGAAGAAGTTTATGTGGAACAGCCGAACGGTTTTATTGATCCAACTTTTTCTAACCATGTGTTTAAGTTGAAGAAAATTGTATGGTCTGAAGCAAGCTCTTAGAGCATGGTATGAAAGACTAACAGAGTTTCTTGTTGATAATGGATACAGAAAAGGTGGCATAGATAAAACTCTGTTTATCAAGGAAGAAGGGGGAAAATTCATGATTGCTCAAATATATATTGATGATATTGTTTTTGGTGGGATGTCTGATGAGATGGTTTAACATTTTGTGCAGCAAATGCAGTCTGAATTTGAAATGAGCCTTGTTGGAGAATTAACTTACTTTCTTCGGTTGCAAGTCAAACAGATGGAATAACCTATATTCATATCTCAGAGTAAGTATGCCAAAAGAAAAAATACACTCTCAAAACAACTCAAAAACCATATTGGGAGATTAAAGTTATTGAAAATACAAATAAATATGAATCATATAATAATAAAAAAAACAATTTAATTTAGGAAGTATTAAATTTATCCTAAAATAAAAAACAACATTAAGTTGAAAATAATGTCATAAGAAATTAGACAAATAAATATATAATTTGAAAATAGTTAATATTATAATAAAAATCACGTGATTATTTGAATATAAACACAAAAAAAAAAAAAAATTGGTGGTTGAATTAGATGGACTAATATCTAAGAAATAATATTATATGAATTAAAAAAATAATTTTATTCAGAGTCGTAATTTTAGAATTTATTCATCTGATTTCAATAATTATTGAAATTACAAACATAATTCACGAATAGACGTGAATATATAAAAAATTGCAACTAAACCAAATTTTAATATTTACTTATACCTCTAATGACCACTTTTCATTCAAATATCTTTTACAAAGTCATGATATACATATAACCATTGAGACTTCTTGATTCATCCAAGTCATTTTTGCATCAAAGTAAATTTATGTTCCTATTATTAACATTATAGTATTATAAACTTAGTTGCCGCATCTTCAATCTATAACCATACTTGGTTTACTTATTTTATTAAACAAATTTCAAAATCCAATTTTGCATTAGACGTATATCTCAACCTTGACCAATTAATTAAAGTATAAAATGAAATCAAAATTCAGTAAATAAATATTTTCTAGAAAGATTGAAATGTCTAGATTAGTAATATAATTTTTGTTTTAGAACATTCACTTCCAATTGGTTAAGTTTAACTAAAGTGTATGAAGGCGTGTAAAAAGGCATGCAGTTTTATCCAACTTGGAACTAAGATTACTCATGCTCTATTTAACCAACTTAGACATTTACACTGTCTAATAAAAAGGCGTGTAAAAACTCACTTGCATGTATTTTTTTTTAGTTTCTATGTAATCACACATACATTGCACACAACTTGTAATTCGATCAAACTAAACAAACCTAAATTTCTTTTTTAATTTCTTAGTATTTTCCTTTTGAACATTGTTGCTATATTTTTATTTTTACTTCGATCTTTAAGTTATTTAATGCCACTAACAGAAATAATAGGAGAAAATTGAATTGGAATTTTCTATTTAATATAAACTGCTTTTTATAATAATCACATCAAACTAACAGCAGAAACTGCAGAAGATAGCAAAAAAGTAATGGAATTGCTCTGTTAAATATGTACATATTTGTTTTTACAATTCGCAATCATGAATTGATTGGAGAAAAATAAGTTGAATTGTGTGACCTCCTGCCTAAAACTGAAAGCATTAGGCAATTTACATCAACGGCCTTAACTAGTTGTGTGACCTCATGACTCAAGAGGATGCTGCAACTGCAACCTTGGGCTCTTCCAACCATTTCCAGACAGTCAGCAGTCCAGTTCTGTCTCCGGTGAAGAAGAGTCCACCAGGAGCAATATCGATTAATCCAACTTCTTGCTTAGCAAACAATCTACCCCTCTCAGCAAATCTGTAAATCATAAATGTAGACATGCGGTCAAGAACAGATTCAAGTTTACATGAGAATGTGATGGTGATGGTTGCAAGTTGACTTACGATGGCAATTCATAGAGGCGAACTGAATTGTCTCTAGTAGAGCAGAACAATATAGGCTTATTCTTTGGATCAGTCATCCCAGAGAGTGCAACCACACCCTGTAAATATCATAATAAAAAATATCAACAACCACCTTTCATTCACAACTATCATAAGAAATATCAATTTGACAACTACAAACGAAAACACACTACCGAATAATGTGCGCAACAATGTACGGATGTTAAACATACTAGCCAAGTAACTTACATTTTCTAATTTGTGTGAATATGCAACTTCCAAAGTTTCTGCCTCGGTTTTATACCAGACCTTGATAGTGCAGTCTGATGAACCGGATAACAAGAAATTGTCCCAGCAAAGAAGGGATGTGACTTCGTCTGTATGCGCATTGAGTGTCATTTTACATTCAAATGTGTCTAGGTCCCAAACCTGAATAAAACAATAAGAAATAATTATCACACGAAACATATATAAAGCAACAAGCAGCTGTGTAGAGCTAAGATAGAAGAACAAAATACCTTAATGCTTTGATCCTTGGATCCTGAGAACAGCATCTTGACAACCCCAACAGTCAGGCAAACTACAGATTTAGTGTGACCGCGTAGGGATGCAACCAGTTCAAAAGGGGAATTGGATTTAGAGCTGCCTTTCCATGCAGAAATTACACCATCCTGTGATTAAAATAATCAAATTTAACATAAATTAACAGAAATGAACTGTTTCATAACATAAGTGAAAGAACAAAATGAGCTATACAACTAGTAGCAACTAGAGGATTAAAAATCTAGTTTATCTAGATAACAACCATAAACCAATGTGTGAGTAGTAGTTACCTCTGCTCCAGCTAAGAGTGTATCGTTGCCAACAGTCATGGAAAGTACTCGTCCCTTAGGTCCATCAAGTGTAAACTGTGAAGCAGTCTGAGTATTCCAGGCCTTCACAAAAACCACATTGACATAATCAGCTTACAAGTAATGCTCCTATATAATTGACAAAACCATACAATGGGAGAAAACAATAATTGAAGTAAGAATAAGAGCTTACCTTGACAGTGTTAGGAAGACCAACAAAAATCCATGGGCCTTCACTAATCAAAGAGGTAGCTTCGGCACCAAGATTCATCAGATTGGCACATTGACCGGTATGGCAGTCCCATGACCGAAGTGTCCCGTCAGTGCTGCCAGAATAAAGTTTGTCTGATCCATTTAGAAGTGCAATTCCGGTGACAAGCTGTTCACAAATATTTTAATTAAACTCCTTGAGAATTATCAATTCAAAAAGAAGCCAAAATTTCTAGGTTTTATTAGGAATTTAAAAGGTGGCCGATATAAGCCCAAGTACCTTCTTGTGTCCTTGAAGCTTTGCTAATGTGGCAAACCCATCGCCGTAAGACCATGAATGTAAATTCCGGCACTGATCACCATGAACACAGTTGTCATTCATCCAATATTTGCAGATACTTATTGAAGGCTTTTGAGGAACTTGTGTCCTTTCTCTGTCATCTCCCATATTTCTATTCAAGACCTTAGTAGCATGCTTTTGAGGAACTTCATCTCCCATATTTCTATTCAAGACCTTAGTAGTATGCTTTTGAGGAACTTCATCTCCCATATTTCTATTCAAGACCTTAGTAGTATGCTTTTGAGGAACTTGTGTCCTTTCTCTGTCATCTCCCATATTTCTATTCAAGACGTTAGTAGTATGCTTTTGAGGAACTTGTGTCCTTTCTCTGTCATCTCCCATATTTCTATTCAAGACCTTCTTAGTAGTATGCTTGGGAGGCAACATGTCATTTCCTGTTTTTCTACGTGAGACCGTTTTCGCAGACTCAGACGATATATGACGCTTCCTTGCATTATGATATGATGCAGTATCATCTCTACAAGAACCAGTTGACAGAATTGATGGTGTTTCACTGTGCAGAAACTTACACGGGTTTCTGTTGCATCTTCCTTGGAGCCAATAGATACATGTTGTCCCAATGACTCGTTCAGTTCTATTGAACCTTTTCACTTTCATAGCCATAGTAATCTAAAAAGAAACAACATTCCAATAACACCCAAAATCCAAATCAGCCGCCGTATCAACATTTCAATACCAAATTTGATCTCATCCCAAATCATATCAAACCCAATAAACTTAACACTTTCATATCCATGTTAATCTAAAAAGAAGCAACATTCAAGTAACACCCAAATCCAAATCAGCCACTGTATCAACATTTCAATACCCAATTTGATCACATCACAAATCATATTAAACCCTAAATTTGAACCTCTTCACTTTTCATAACCGTGGTAATCGAAAAATTAACAACATTCCAATAACTCCCCAAATCCAAATCAGCCACTGTATCAACATTTCAATACCCAACTTGATCACATCCCAAGTCATATTAAACCCTAATTTGAGCTTTATAATATCCAATATCAAATCATCACTCATCACTAATCCTAAATAATTCAACCAAATCATACCTTCGTGATAACCTAAAAGTAAAAAATTTGCAACTCGAAATAAAAGAATGATGAAAAAGTTACCTGAAGTTATACGAAATTGAGAATTCTTTGAACTATCAGAAGAATTTGTAATGGAAAAGGAATTAAAGGAGGGAAGTAACAAATAAAGTGAGTTGAATTAAGGTTTATATAAATTTATAATTAGTTTTGGGCTTTTAAATTAATTTTGGGCTTTTTAATGAACATTTAATTTTAAAGTCGGTTAGAGTAATTTGCATTAATACGATTACATTAATGTAATATATTTATTACACATTAAATCTATTATCTATTATTTATATATAAAAAAATAAATACATGGAAAAGTCAGATATACTCTTTTATTAAAAAAAAAATTATTTCATATTTAAAATTAACTATATGAGCATTTGTTTATATTTAATTTTGTTTATGTGTCATGTTATTACATTTTAGAAATAATTATAATTAATTTTATATTAAATTATACTATTTATTTATATTATATTTTAATTTTCTAGATTTTAAATTGATTATCACAGTAAATAATGAATTAATTATCTCCAAAATCTTATATATTCACATCTAAATCCACCACTTCCTCTCTCTCTCTTCATATTCTCTCTTTCACACGATTTCGGACATTTCTTCTCTTTCATATTTTTCTTTTCTCTTTCTATTTAAACTACTCACAAACTCATATCAAAAGCCTTCTCTCTCCTTCTTCTTCTTTGTTAATATGACAAAGGAAAAAAAAGAACTTTTGATCTCTTTGAAAAAATGCTAAAACAAACCTTCTCCCTCACTTAGTAAGGAATCAAAATCGTAAAGAGAAAGGGGATAGATTCATACCTTCAATCTTTCATGATGGCAGCGACGCGGTGGTGATTGCGAATATCTTTTCTGGTGAAACAGTTCTATGTGGAGATGGAGCGATCTCACGGTTGCACGTTTCAGTTGTCATCGGAGGTTGTGACTTCGAATGGTGGAGGCAGATCTGAATAGATGGTTTCTCATTTTTCCGGCGACTGAATTGTGATTAACAGTTCAAAAAGAAACTTGTTTCTTCCTCCTTAATTATTTTATTCTATGTTTGGCTTCATATCGTGTTATTAATGGTGGTGTAGGTTGGTTTGTGCAAGTTGTGTTGGAATGAATGATGGCTGAAAATTGGTTTTTGGTTTAAGGTGGTTGAAGAAAATTGTATTAGAACAACATGTTACTATTTTTTTTTATTCTTCTAAAAACTTCTTCCTCTAAATTTCTCTACTATTTCATTTCAGAGTTTTCTCAAACCTACAATTCGATCGTTTTCTACAACAGACTGCATAAAGAAGCAACAACTTTTGAACTTGTGATGAAAACAAAATTCAATCAGATCTTTGGTTTCCCGGTAAGTTAGCTTGACAAATTTTTTATGAACATATATTGATTTTTAATGTAGTGGTTTTTATTTTATGTTTTAGTTATTTTTTAGGGGCATACACAGAAGTTTGTTCAAGAAAACATGTTCCTCTTTATATTGAAGAAGCTGTTTTGCTTCTAGACAAATTTACATATTTAAAGGATTTTTTTTATCTGTGTTTAGAAAGAAAGTTCCAATTTCAATTTTTATATATTGAATATTAAATTGCATTTTTAAATGGATGATTTATTGTTTTATAGATCTTGAATTTAATTTTGAATCTTAATGAATGTAACTTTCAAAAATATTATGAGTTGAGTCATGATTGCAAAAAAAAAAAAAAACATTGTGTCACCGTGTTTAAGGATTAAACTTTATAATTATTTACTTGAATATTGAAAGGTGTCTAAGGATTAAACCTTATAACTATTTACTTGAATATTGGAAGGTCCTTTAAAAAATTAAAGTTATTGAAAAGATAAATTAAGTATGAATCACATAATAAAAAAAACAATTTAATTTAGGAAGTATTAGATTTATCTTAAATTAAAAAACAATATTAAATTAAAAATAATAATATAAGAAGTTAGATAAATAAAATATATAATTTAAAAATAATTAATATCATAATAAAAATGGAAAAGTATATTATTTTAGAATAAGTTTATTTTATTATTTTGGAATATGAGTATAGAATTTTTATATTGTGAATCAATCATATTCATTGAATTGCAAAAAAATTAATTTTTGATTATAAGTATCTTAAAAATCATATAAATTATAATTTATGATTTATTTTAAATTAATAAAATAAATTTATTTTAAAAAAAGTATTTCAAAATGATAACCACAAATAAGTATTATTTTTCTTAATGGCTAGGATTTAAGTTATAGACATTAGCTTTATTTTTAATAATTTTGGTACAATGAGAATTAATTTTGAAGAAGGTTGTTAGTTCAAATCAATTTGCAAAAGATTTTACTCCAATGAAATTTTATTTGATTGGATTTGCATGGAAGAAAAGATAAAGATTTGATTTAATTTAATTGGATTTGAAGAAAAATAATAATTTGAATATGCTTGAAGGAAGATTTGTTTTAGATTTATTTTATTCAAGATTGTGCCGAAATTGGATATGCAAAGAGAGTGATTGAAAATTTATTCCATGAATAGGTTTAATTATATATGTTTTGAATTTGCACTTAATAAGAAAGTCTTCCATATCTATTCAAGATGGTTTTTAAAAGAGATTTATTTTGATTTGTTCAAGATTAAGAATTTTGTCACGTGGATAGATGTCAAGTCAAATGTTCCACAATTGGTGAGACAAATGTATCAGATTACTTTGAGAGCAAGATAAATTGAAGTATTTATTTCCCTTTTATGATTTGTTTCATTTTCTGTTATATCATAGAAATAAGTGTGTTATCTTGAGATTGGATTTCGATAAGATCTTATTTTTGCAAGATTGCATGTGGAATGCTTAATTTATATCAATCAAGGATCTCAATCTTTATAATAAAGATTTTATTGATCATGTGTATTTTTGGAGGATGTGATCTGAATCAAATACATTAATAATAGTCTAGAGATTCATATTTATTCAAGGTGATCAATCAAGTTTGGGAACCACCATTATTTAAGATGGATCTTTTGTACTTTTTAGAAGTCCAACCGAATTCATGACATAAATCCTTATGGGATTTTGGAGCTAGACTTTTATGGCTATATAAAGAGTTTATCTCCTTTTGAAGACTTAGACCTGAAGAGAAAATATATACTCATTAAGAGAATTTTGTTTTAGTTAAGTCTTTATTTTTGTATGTATTTTGTACATTTTATTCATGTGCTTCAAATTTAAACTATTTGAATAAAGTATTGACTTTTAAGTTGTTATACCATCCATCTTATTCTTGTAATTTTATAAACACTAGGAGAGTGTTTGATCATGGTGAGTCTGAACGAATCTTCACGGGTAGTATTAGGAAAATGACCTTGAAATGAGAGAGTTTAGAGTAAGTTCATTTGTTCTTTTGACTATTGAGAGTGAAGTTGTTCTATAAGGAATTCTGAATAAAAATTCATGAGTAGAATTAGGAAGAGAGACATTGAACAAGATTTATTCATATAAAATTATTTGTACTTTTACTATTGATAGTGGATTTTCTTTCTTGGGTTGAATGCCCTCAGACATAGATGATATTGCACCGAATCGGGTTTGCAATTCCTTTGTTATTTTTATTCTACCTTTATTCTATTGTTACGGATTTAACTTGTCCTACACGATGTGTTAGACATATGTTCGTCTAAGGAACAAAACTTCAATTGGCATCAAAGCAGACACTCTGTTCTGTTTGAGTGTGTTCCAAGGTTCTTATTCTGTTCAAGATAAAAAATTTCAAAAAAAGAGGAGTAGTTCATCAACCAAAGATTCTCTATGGTATTAATAATACTTCAAAGAATAAAGTTGAGGACAATTATAAAAATGATCATATATGCAATTTAAAGAAAAGTTGCTTTTGCATAACAATTAATTAAATTCTGAATTTTTACTTAAGTACGATACCAGTTCCGTTCTTTCGAATCTGAACCAGCATCTCTAAATTGTGATTTTACAACGAATATTTAAGTTAAAAACATATTAAAATTAAGTCCTTAAGCAAATCCCATTAAATTATTTAATTTACAATTTAAATGTGAGCACCATCAGAACGATGGTCGTCACATTCTGAACTCTATGAATTTAGTCAGACATGGTGTAAACACAACAAAAACAATTACTGAAATTTAATTCTAAACTTCTAAACATGCTTAATATATTATAATAATATTTTAAACAAATGCAAGTAGCTTATTATAACAACTACTAAGAATGACAGTAAAATAGGAGAATTAGTAATGCAATGATACTTCACATAATGAAAATAAAATGCTCTTAAACATGTACCGAATAAACTTTGAATTAAACTCCGAAATTTTGATTCTAGCAAGATTACGATACGAACGATCCAAAAGTATATTGAAATTTTTCAGAACTTAAGTAAAAACCGCACTTTTCACTTAGTGTGAGTAGATAGACGCTTTTACAAAACTAAAATTTATGCTTAAAAAAATTCTAAAGATTTAGATAGAAAAAGTGAATTTTAAACACCTATTTATAAAGGTAAAATTCATGCACAGGTGTCCTAAAACATGCATAAAATAGTGGAGAGATGGGTGAAAATTTGGAGGCTAAGTCACAAAATGTGGTTGATATTTATGAACTACAGAGCCATGATGGACGCCATGACCCTAACACCCTGCTCGTCATGGACCGTAGGGAGATGATGGGCGTTACCTGCGTGAAGGGTAACCTGTCATCTAGCTGGCGTTCAGAATATTCATATTTTGTCTTGTAGTGATGACGCCTTTGACTTACCACGTCATGAAGGGTGTCACCCCTTCAGAGGGGGCGTCATATCAGTGCAGAAAGGCATTTTTTTCTCCAAATTTCACCGTTTTACATCATTTTTTCTCCCGATTGCTCCAACAACCTAAATACCTGAAATAGAGACAATGTATAAGCATAAAACTATAAAAAGGAAAGGAAAATTACTCAAATTTTATTGTGAATTAAGTTGGAAATGCTATACTATTATGCGATATCATATGACACGAAAATTAGGATCAATCCAGAACAACCTTTAAGAAACGATGTCACAAACAAGCTGCACATATCTTAGAAAAATTGTTAGTTCAATGCTGGATGAATAACACTTAGAGAACATCTTAAGTATAATAATGCCTTGAAGAAAATTCTAGTATGATTTACTTTAAATTAATCTATGTAATGCACTGCAAATGAATAATCACACACAAGTACTTCAATTTAGTTTCATAGGGATTCATTGAATTGCATAAGCTTCCATAACGTTTGAAAAACTCGTCTCGGATCATAGGAACCATATCCTTAACTTTTGGAGTCGATAAGCTTTGATCAAAACCCAAGATATGGTATTAATTGCTAGGGTGAGAATATGGAAACAACAATTTCTATAAAGAGGGGTTTGAGTAGACCCAAAAACCTTATAGATAATTTGAAAAACCTTTTAGGTCTCATACAACAAAATCGAAGATTTTTAAAAAGGCGCAGAAAAAAACACAAAACGAGAGATTGGTAACATCTCAATGAATTAATGCCATATGAAATAGTACATGAGACTACCATGATATTGATTGCTTCTAGTGCAAATCACTTACATGACAACCAAAGCCGCTTTAAACGAAGCGATTTAAAAACACATTACTTAGATATTCTTAAAAATGCATAATTGACTTCATAATGATTGCTTAAGATTGATACACCACAATCTTAAACTTATACATAAAATCAATATAAGCACGGCCTAACGTATATGGTATACAAACAATGCAATCTTGCAAATATGCAACAATAGATATATATAGTGCTTTAACATTCATCCTCGATATATCTACATGAATTCTTCAATGGATAATGCCATCAGAACATATTCACAGTCTTCCACTATGATGATAAAATGATTACAATGTTTTAATTGCAAAGAGCTATCATACGACAGTTCCTTTTGATGAAGCAGACGTTAAACTTCTAACACAATACAAGATCCCTCAAGATCTTGATCCAATAACCCTGCTATCCATAATAACCTGCTCTAAGTATTTGTGTATGGCAATCCCCCTGATCCCATTGATGTCTTGTCTGAGCGATTGCCATTAACTTAACGTATATTGGACAACTCCTAACTTTGTTTGCTAGCAATCTTTCTCCAACGCCACCAAAGAAGGACAAATTTTAACTCTTTCTTATGGACCGTTGATATTTGATTATGCCAAAGTCTTCCTTGAAGTATAATGGAAACTCTCATCTTGTTAGATAACAAATCAATACCAAACTGCACTCGAGAAATGATATATACACATGTTACAATAAAAAACCAACTACACATAAAACATCAGATAACCTAATATACCATTAGTCTCCATTTCACTCAATCTTTAGAGGAGGGGCCATAAACAAGGAAATAGACTAAATATGAAGATGGTGAACAGTACCAGATAGTCTCGACAATAATTAATATTACGAGCAATTAGTCAAGTAATTCAGTTTTGATGAATGATAAACACACATACACACACAAGGTTCAAACAAGATTCTAGATAAGTGGGTCTTGGTTCTTGATGGTTATCAAGAGCTTGACCAAATCCTCAATAAGATTGATCAACTCATTCACAAATTCACACAAAAATAATAACTCAATTGCACAAAAAAAGATGAAACAAAAACAGATAAAGAATTGACATGAGTTCAATATCAAAGATTGATATTTTTGGAGAAGAAGAGAGAGAATAGTGTAAAGATGAACACACTCAGAAGAGAAGACAAAAAATCACAATTTTTATGTCTATGAATCATCATAGATTTTTCGCACTTACTTTTAAACAAAAGAAACAATCATTAAAAAAAGTGGTGAGAAATTGGATTTTTTATGATTAGGTTTGAATCAAGAATGAAATTTGATTCAAATCAAGCTGAACAGAATCAAAAGGAGATACCTTTTAAAGAAAATGATTCAAATTATTATTTATACTTGATTCAAATCAAATGAGGTTATAATTTGAATCATGTTCAATTCTTGATCCGAATCAATTCATCTAGAATGTAATCCCAAATTTTAATAGATGAATGATTCGAATCAGATATTACACATGATCCAGATCAAATACCAAAAACATCAAAAATTCAACTGTTCTAATTTGTGATTCAAGATGCTCATGTGGAAAAGACAAAACGATAACTTTCTAAGGCTCAAAAAAGAAATACCTAACAATGATCAAAGGGATATTATAACACCCTAATCTTTTCCAAGTAATTTTAAATAAAAATCAGATTAATTTAAAACAGTCAACAATTAAGGTGCTACTTTATCATCATAACATCTCATAAAATCGGATATGTAACACGTAAAATTTCAAAACATAATACTACTACTACTACTACTACTACTACTACTACTACTACTACTAATAATAATAATAATAATAATAATAATAATAATAATAATAATAATAATAATAATAATAATAATAATAATCAAACTTCAACTCTTTCAAAATATTACTAACAGCGAAAAAACATCGACAAGTGAATACTTAAACTATTTAAAATATAATCATAGTCAAATAATAATCATAATAATTTATCCAACTCAATAGTTTAACATAAAATATCCACCTAACATAAATTAAGATAAATAATGTTCCCCCCCCCCCCCCCCCAATGTCACATATCAGAGCAGACGCCGACTAAACAAAAACATAACAAAAAGCAAGCTCTTCCACTTACATCCAAGCCTCTACTGCGGATTATCTGCACGGTACCCATGTAAAGGCATCATTCAAACAAAAATGGTGAGAAATCACAATCATATAAATAAATGCATAATAATATGTAAGCACACCAATAACATGTGTATAATCACCTATTATGCAACTCACACTCCAAACAATCCACACATCATAATAATACAACAAGTATGTAATGAAATGAGACTCAACAGATGTGGTACCAATAGTGACCTCTCAAGTTCACTCGCTCCCGATCCCCACCATATAATCATAACACACCAAAATCATTATCATCACCATAGGTAACGCTTCACTAATTCCATCAACATAAAAATTAGCTACTCGCACCCAATCCCCACCATAGGATTGAGGCTCATAAAAAACTGACCACCGTCCAGACACCATAATACATTATTCATACAAGACATGCAACAACAACACCATGTACAATGACCTTCACCTTAATCAATGTACTATGTTAATGTTGGCCAGCATGCACCATACACATGTTATAAACATTCAACAACAACAATATAATAATATAGCAAGCATCAACATCATATTCATGCATGTTCCATACTACAACACACAAAATACACATCATCCAACACCATCATGAAACATTTAAATTAATTTTAGATACTGGAACTATTTTTAAAAGAAAGTTCACTGTGTTAGCTTCCTAATGCTTCAAACAACACCTTAATCGGATACCCAGAACTCAAGTTATGAATTTTCGAAGTTTTCTGATTTTTCTTCCCAATGTGACTTGTTACACCAAAACCGGTAATCGGTTACAACCCCCAAAAATCTAGTTTTCGCGTTTGTAACTGCCTCAGGTGTAGGTGTTTAAACCAAAATGGTAACACGTTACCAGTGCGATAGAAGTCATCTTTCTGCTATATTTTTACACAAAAATATGTTTCCAAAGCATCCCAAAACCCCAAAATTGTCATACCAATACTTAAATCGGGTTCTGACTCTGATTCCAAACATCACACAACAACACAAACAACTCATCAACACAACATTCAATCAACGCACATTCCAAACAACATCAACACACAATTACATCATTATACATGAAATTGCTCACAACATAGATAACAAAATAACAATTCTAAAGAGATTAGGACACCCACCCACATGTTATCATGCGAAACCCTATACGAAAGAAAATCTCACCCTTAAGTTAGATTGATGGTTCAAAACTTCTCTAATGGATTCCTCTTTTTCTTCTTCCTCAATGGCTTAACTCTTCTCGCTTTTTTCTTTCTCTTCTCAATTCACGTATCTGACAATTCTTCATATTTCCCTTCTTTTCTTATTTTAATATTATATTATAACTCCTAATTATTATTTTATTCCAACTTAATAAAATAATAATAATAATTTCACTAATAGTTATTTTAAATAATATCCACTTGATATTGTTTAATCAAATAAATATTCACTACTATTAATTAATTAGTTTTACTCTTACCACCCCCAAATCTCTACGATTTTACTAAAACACGTCAAATACCTTAAACCCAACATTTCTAAGGTCACTATCCTCCAACTAAGGTACCTTCTAAACAAACGCACACACAATCATATAATTATTTACGAAAACTAATTTAATAAATCAAGGTGTTACAACTCTCCCTCACTTAGAATATTTTCGTCCTCGAAAATTTACCTGATGCGAACAACTCTGAATACGCCTCTTGCATCATACTCTCCAACTCCCATGTCACGTTCCCTCTAGCAGCGCCTCCTCACACTACCTTCACGAGAGCAATTCCTTTTCCTGTCAACTTTTTCAACTCACGGTCTTCGATCCTCATAGGTAAAACTTTAACTATAAGATTATTCCTTACTTGCACATCATCCATCAGAATTACATGAGACATATTTGGAACATACTTCTGAAACTGTGAGACATGGAACACATCATGCAAGTTGAAAAGATTAAGTGGCAACACCACCCTATAAGTAACCACCCCAATCCTCTTAGAAATCTAATACGGGCCAATAAATTGAGGACTAAGCTTCCTCGAATTCAAAGCATGCCCAACACCGATCACTGAAGTGATTCTCAAGAATACATGGCCCCCTCTTGAAACTCAAGATCCTTCCTCCTCTTATCATGGTAACTCTTATGCCTACTATGTGAAGCTTTCATATACTCTTGAATTAGCTTCACCTTTTTAGTAGTTTGCTTGACAATCTTAGGCCTAAGCACCGCACTCTCACCAGATTCATGCCAACACAAAGGTGTCATACACCTTCGACCATATAATGCCTCAAAAGGTGTCATTCCAATGCTAGAATGCAAACTATTATTATAAGTGAACTATATCAGTGGTAATTGACTATCTCAAGCACCTCCTTGCTTAAGAACACAAGCTCTCAACAAATCCTCCAATGACTGAATAGTTATCTCTGTCTGACCATTTGTCTGTGGATGATAGGTAAAACTCAACCTCAGTTTAGAACCCAGAGCCTCCTGCAAACTCTTCCAAAATGTGTATGTAAACCTCGAGTCTCTATCAGAAACAATACTCAATGGAACACCACACAATTTCACAATCACACGAATGTATATCTCTGCCAACTTTTTGCAAAGAAGAACTGATGTTAATCGGAATGTAATGTGCCAATTTTCCAGTTTATCAACAACTACCTAAATTATATCATGCCCTCTAGAAGTATTCGATGATCCCATCACAAATTCATTGAAATACTATCCTATTTCCACTTTGGAATGACTAACAATTACATCAACTACGCAGGCTTCTAGTGCTTAACCCTTAACTTCTGACAAGTCAAGCACGCATACACGAACTGTGCCACATCATGCCTCAGTCCATGCCACCAAAATATATTTTTAAGATCCTGGTACATCTTATTAGCTCATGGGTGGATACTCAAGCTAATTCTATAACTTTATTCTAAAATTAACCTCTTTAACTCAGGATTATCAGGAATATAAATTCTACCTCGTAATTTCAACACACCCTGCTCACCCACTTTAAAATCACCATCTTCAGTCTGATTACTCCCAACTATCAAATCCACCAACTTCTGACTCTCTTTAATAGTATTAAGAAATCATTGTTTATGTTCAACATACCCAACATTACACTCTACGGTGTTAGCTCACAGAACAAACGCACATCTTTGAACTGTTCAATAAGTTCCAACTCCCTAACCATTAAAGCGGACATATGCAATGACTTTCAACTCAAAGCATCAACCACAACATTAGCCTTACCGTGGTGATAATTCAAGCCAAAGTCATAATCCTTCAGAAATTCTAACCATCTCCGTTGCCTCATATGCAATCCCTTCTGATCAAACATATACCTTAAACTCTCGTGATCACTAAATACCTCAAATCTGGAACCATAAAGATAATTCCTCCAAATCTTCAACACAAACACTGCTGCAACCAACTCTAAATCATGAGTAGGATAGTTTCTCTCATGAAACCTTAGTTTTCGTGAAGCATAAGCCACAACCTTGCCATCTTGCATCATCACACCACCCAAACCCATCATCGATGCATCATAATACACCACAAACGTTTCATTAGGCTCGGGAAAAAATAAAATTTGAGACGAAGAAAATCTCTTCTTTGGCTCTGGGAAAATTTCCTCACAATGTATGTACCACACAAACGCTTTGCCTTTACAAGTCAGTTGGGTTAACGGAAGTGCCAACTTAGAAAAGACTTCAATAAATCCGCGGTAGTAACCAGTCAAGCCCAAAAAGCTTCTAATCTCAATAATTGACTTTAGAGCCTCTCATTCTAATATTGCATATACATTGGACGAATCCACAACCATATCATTGTTAGAACACAGATTGGTGTTTAATATATCTCTATGTTTTGATGATAACACTAATGAAATTTTTTATTAAGAAAATATATACTCTAATTTTGTTCAAGTATTTTTGTTTCAGATATTAAATTAAATATTCTTATGGAAGCAAAAATGCATCTGAACAGTAATCTACGCAAATCTCTGAGCGTCAGAAGCAACTCATTAGAAGACTATGAGCGCTGCCAAAAGAGACTTTGAAGCAGAAGCTGCAGAAGACTCTGAAGCGTAGCTGAAGAATTTGTATGAAGAGTTTCAAGCATTATTTCAGAAAACTCTGGAAGTACTTCACACTGCAAGTACAAAAGGATCTGTTATTCAAACTCTGCTCTGATTGATATTTACGCTGAAGCACATTGGCTGCAAAACTCTGATAACATCAAGACTCTGATTCCATCAAACTCTGATGTTGATAACTTTGATACAGAAGCTTGTTGAAGAAGATTTTATTCAAAGATATATCTGTTGGCATATTCCAAACGAATCTTTCCTTATTTGTGTATGGCACATGAAATCAGACAAAAAGGATTTGTCTGAACATTCCTCTTCTGGGAAAGCTAGAGTCATTAGAAGACAAAAGGCTACAACTACACAACAGTGCATAGTCTTCAAGCATTGGACTTTCTGGTCTATAAAAGCAAGTCTTCAACAACATATCAAAGTTGACGAACATTGACGAATTACTTAAGAAAAATCTCTTGATAAATTATTCAACAACTCTCATACAAACTTTCTTATTCAAAGCTGAATAGTTTTTATTCGTTCTTAATACTTGTGTAAAAATCACTGTTGTGATTATAGCTTTTTAGAAGCAACTCAAACACATTTGTTAGTTTACATTTATTTGTATAAGGTTCCTTAAGAAGACCAAGTTGTGGTCAGGATTTCTTGAGAAGACTAAGACAGTTTGTCTTAGTGGTTGACACTGTAATCAGTTTGAATATAGTGGATTAAGTCCTTGTTGAGAAAGGCAAATCACCTTGGTAGGGTGGACTGGATTAGTTGAGTTCAACGAACCAGGATAAAAATACTGTGTTATTTTTATTGCCATAATTATTTCTAAACCCTTATTCAACCCCCCCTTCTAAGTGTTTTTCCCACCTTCAGTTGGTATCAGAGGTCCGGCTCTGTTGTGCTATCACTTAACCATGAAAGAGAAAAGATCAAGTGGAAAAACTCTTGATATATTTTTGGTTGATACATTATGGCTGAAGCTTCAACATCCAACAACAAATATAAAGACAGAGATAGAATCAGCACCAAACCTCCCATGTTTGATGGTGAGAAGTTTGACTACTGGAAAGATAGAATTGAAAGCTTCTTTCTAGGATATGATGTTGACCTTTGGGATTTAGTCATTGATGTTTATGTTCACCCCACTGACGGGGATGGCAAAAAGATTGACAGAAAGTCAATGTCTGAAGTTCAAAAGAAAGAATTCAGGAATCATCATAAAGCAAGAATCATTCTACTAAATGCTATATCTCATACTGAGTATGAGAAAATTACTAACAGAGAAACAACATCTGGTATGTTTGAATCTTTGAAGATGACTCATGAAGGGAACTCCCAAGTAGGAGACCAAGGCTCTGGCGCTGATCCAAAAATATGAAGCCTTCAAAATGGAGGATTCTGAATCTGTAGAAGCTATGTTCTCTAGATTTCAGATTCTCACAACTGGCTTGAAAGTTCTGGACAAAGGTTACTCCATTGCTGATCATGTCAAAAAGATTATCAGAAGCTTGCCAACCAGATGGAGACCAATGGTCATAGCTCTGAAGCTTGCAAAGGATCTGAACAATATCATGTTGGAGGAACTGATCAGCTCCTTGAGGAGTCATGAGATTGAACTAGAAGAAGATGAACCTCAGAAAAAAGGTAAGTCTGTTGCTTTAAAGTCTAACAAATCTTCCAAAGCTTTGCAGGTTATAGAAGAAAGTTCTGAAGAATCTTCTTCTTCTTCTGAAGATGAACTGTCCCTACTGTCCAGAAGGATCAACAAACTCTGGAAGCATAAACAGAAGAAGTTCAGAAACTTCAAGAAACCAAATCAATGTAAAGAGTCCTCTGGACAAAGAAGATCTGGAAAGAAAGAGATGGTCTACTATGAGTGCAAGGAACCTGGGCACTATAAGAATGAATGACCAAAACTTCTGAAGGAGAAGCTAAAAAGGAAGTTTGATAATAAGAAGAAAGTTCTGATGGCAACATGGGATGATTCAGATGCATCTGAATCTTTATCAGAGTCAGAAGAAGAATGCGCAAACATGGCACTTATGGCTGACATGGAGGACCACGCAGAAACATCTGGATCTGAATTAGAATATGATTCAGAAGAGGTATTTTCTGAACTTTCTAGAGCAGAACTTATTGAGAGTTTATCTGAAATACTGGAAAACTATAGTAAGATTAAGCTCAAGAACAAGAAGCTTGAAAGCAATCTTGTATCTGAGAATGATATTTTGAAATCAGAAGTTGTTGAGCTTAAAGCAAACAATTTTAAAATTAAAAATGATTTAGAAAACGCTCAACAAGATTCTGAAGTTGAAACTAAGTCAAAATCTAAAAACATTTTAGAAGAATATGACTATAGTTTTCAGAAGTTTCTGCTAAGAGGCCTTGATAGAAGCAAGATGGCTTCAATGATCTATGGCGTAAGCAGAAACAACAGAAAGGGTATTGGATATGAATCTTCTTCTGAAAAAGATTTAAATCCAACATCTGTTGATAAACTGATCATTAAGCATACTCCTCTGTATACTCACTTTAAGTATGGTCACCTTAATGATATTAAGCACATACGTTCTGATCAGAACACACCTGTGTTTAAACCTAAAGTACGTCAGAACAAACATGTTGTCAAAAGACAGAAGTTCAGACAAAACTTTAAGGCAACTAACCCTAAAGGACCTAAAAAGATCTAGGTACCTAAGGACAAAATAAAATTTGTTGCAGATGTCTTTAGCAGCAAAGTCAAGACACTAATCATGGTACCTGGACTCTGGATGCTCACGTCACATGACGGGAAGAAGGTCTATGTTCCAAAGCCTGGAGCTTAGATCTGGAGGAGACGTAAAGTTTGAAGGGAACCATAAGAGCAAAATAGTTGGCTCTGGAACTATTGGTAATGGTAACCTTCCTTCCATATCTAATGTCTTACTTGTAGAAGGATTAACACATAACTTATTATCCATAAGTCAATTAAGTGACAATGGTTATGATATAATCTTCAATCAAAAATGTTGCAAGGCTGTGAGTCAAAAGGATGGCTCAATCCTCTTTAATGGAAAAAGGAAGAACAACATTTACAAAATTAATCTTTCAGAACTTAAGGTTCAAAATGTAAAATGCCTTATGTCTGTTAATGATGAGCAATGGTCTGGCACAAAAGATTGGGGCATATTAATATGAGACGTATATCTCATATTAATAAACTCAATCTAGTCAGAGGACTTCCTCAGTTGAAGTTCAACTCAGATGCTCTTTGTGAAGCATGTCAGAAAGGAAAATTTTCAAAATCTTCTTTTAAAGCTAAAAATGTTGTTTCAACCTCAAGACCATTAGAGTTGATTTATATTGATCTGTTTGAACCAGTGAAAACTGCATCCATCAGAGGCAAAAAGTATGGATTAGTCATTGTTGATGACTACAGCAGACGGACATGGGTAAAATTCCTAAAACACAAGGATGAGTCACATTCTGTGTTCTTTGACTTCTGCAAACAAGTCCAAACTGAGAAAGAATTTAAAATTGTTAAAATTAGAAGTGATCATGGTGGAGAATTTGAAAATAAATTTTTTGATAAATATTTTAAAGAGAATGGCATTGCACATGATTTCTCCTGCCCTAGAACTCCTCAACAGAATGGAGTTGTAGAGAGGAAAAATAGAACATTGCAAGAAATAGCCAGAACCATGATCAACGAGACAAACATGGCAAAACATTTTTTGGCAGAAGCAATTAACACAGCTTGTTACATTCAGAACAGAGTGTCTGTAAGACCTCTTCTGGAAAAGACTCCCTATGAATTGTGGAGTAATAGAAAGCCCAATATTTCTTATTTCCATCCTTTTGGATGTGTATGTTTTATATTGAATACTAAAGAGAATCTAAACAAGTTTGATTCTAAAGCGCATAAGTGTTTCATGCTTGGGTATTCTGAACGCTCTAAAGGCTACAGAGTATATAATACTGAGACACAAATTGTAGAGGAATCAATTCATGTTAGATTTTATGATAAACTTGGCAATCAAAAGCCAAAGCAGCTTGAAAATTCTGCAGATAGAGAAGTCATTCTCACATACTCTGAAGACTCAGAGGCAAATAATGCTCAAGTGAAAGAATCAAAGGCAACGCCAGATGCAACTCCCTTGGCTGCTCAGATGAACAACTTGAATATTTTTGAAGAACCAACTGTTAAAGGATCATTCAGAATCAAATCTTCTCATCCAGAAGAAATGATCATTGGAAAGAAGGATGACCCTATCAGAACAAGATCTTTTATCAGATCATTTGGAACATCTTTATTTGGTCTGGTGTCAGTCATTGAACCAACCTCAGTGGATGAAGCTCTGCAAGACAATGATTGGATACTTGCCATGCAAGAGGAGCTAAATTAATTCACAAGGAATGAAGTTTTGGATCTGGTTCCAAGACCAAAAGGATTTAACATCATTGGAACTAAATGGGTCTTCATAAATAAACTGAATGAGCAAGGAGAAGTTGTTAGAAACAAAACAAGGCTAGTTGCTCAAGGATATAGTCAGCAGGAAGGAATTGACTTCACATAGACTTATGCTCCTGTGGCCAGGTTAGAGTCTATACGCTTACTTATATCTTTTGCTGCACAAAATAACATCACTCTATATCAGATGGATGTTAAGAGTGCCTTCTTAAATGGTGTTATAGAAGAGGAAGTTTATGTTCATCAACCTCCTGGATTTGAAAATGATAAATTTCCAGAACATGTTTTTAAACTTAAGAAATCACTTTATGGTTTAAAACAAGCTCCCAGAGTTTGGTATGAGGGACTAAGTAATTTTCTTCTGGAAATTTTTTTTATCAGAGGCAAAGTGGACACTACTCTCTTTTGTAAATCATTTAAGAAAGACTTGTTAATTTGTCAAATTTACGTAGATGATATTATATTTGGTTCAACAAATATTACGCTTGGAAAGGAGTTTGCTCTGTCTATGCAGGCTGAATTTAAGATGAGCATGATGAGAGAACTCAGATTCTTTCTGGGAATTCAAGTTAACCAAACTCCAGAATGCACCTACATACATAAAACTAAGTATGTGAAGGAGCTTCTGAAGAAGTTTAACATGACTGAAAGCAAGTTAGTAAAGACTCCAATGCATCCTACAAGCACTCTAGGTAAGGAAGAGGTAAGTAAAAAGGTAGACCAGAAGCTCTACAGAGGTATGATTGGTTCTTTTCTGTATTTGACTGCTTCTAGACCTGATATCCTCTTTAGTGTTTGTCTGTGTGCTAGATTCTAATCAGATCCTAGAGAATCACACTTAACAGCTGTTAAGAGGATTCTAAGGTATCTGAAAGGTACTACTAATGTGGGCTTGTGTTGAAAATCAGATGAATTTAAATTAGTTGGATTCTGTGATGCTGATTACGCTGGAGACAGAGTGGAAAGAAAAAGTACTTCTGGAAGCTGTCAGTTTCTGGGAAGCAACTTAATCTCTTGGTACAGCAAGAAGCAACCCACAATAGCTCTTTCAACCACAGAAGCAGAATATATAGCTGCAGCTGGTTGTAGCACTCAGATGCTCTGGATGAAGAGTCAACTAGAAGATTATCAGATTTATGAGAGTAACATTTCTATCTTCTGTGATAATACTTCTGCTATATGCTTATCTAAAAATCCAATTTTACACTCTAAAGCTAAGCATATAGAAATTAAACATCACTTCATTAGAGACTATATTCAGAAGGGAATATTAAGCTTAAACTTTGTTGATACAGACCATCAATGGGCTGATATCTTTACTAAACCCCTTGCTGAAGATAGGTTTAAATTTATTCTGAAAAATATAAGTATGGATTTCTGTCCAGAATAATATATTTATCAGAAGTAAATTTACTCAGATGCAAAATGTTTAAACTCTAAAGTATTACATCTGGCACTTATCTTCTTTGATTATTTTCTTTGTGTGTATCTGAACTAACAAGCCTCAGAAGATCTGAACATTGGCTAACGTTTTTTTCTCAAAGAGTTTCAGAAGCACATGCAATCAAACACGTGTAACTCTGAATCTGAAAAGGTGGAGTGCACAACAGTGAAATGACGTTTGAGGTACTATTTTGAATAATTTTCTCTCGTTTTCCCCCCAATTTGTCAGAATCATTAATGCTTGAAATGATTATATTCTTTTTAATTAATGCAATTAAATGCTAAGTGTTAAACGTGCTGAACATGTGACTCTATGTGTGCCTTAATTTTTCTCTATAAATTCCACAACACAATACTTCTCACACTTTTCACTCTCTATCACTCTTGTATGCATTTCTGCTTATTTCATTGCTTCCATCTCTCTTCCAAACCTAAATACCTTCGTAACCCCAAATCTTCAACATCTTCATCAATGGCTACTTCTTCATCAACCTCTGCTCAGTTTCAATCAACAATGGTTGTTGTTTCATCTTCTAACATGGGTGTTATTCCTTTCAAAGAACCAGTTAGAACTCTTCTCACACCAGTTGACAAGCTAGAGGTTTTGTGTGAATCAATGGTAGATTTTGACTCCATGGCTGCAAATGGGTTTGACTTGCATCCTATCATTGATGCTCAAGGCTGGGTAAAGTATTTTGATAGACTGATTGGACCTGTTTATCCATATTTGGTGAAAGAATTTTGGATTCACGCATTTGTCTACCCCAAGTTCATAGTCTCTTCAGTTCGGGGAAAAGAGATTATTATAACAGAAGATCTGATTAGGAAACTCATAGGATATGAAGAAACTGATGGAGTTTCTCATCTGCCAGCTGGACGTGTTGATATGGATGAAGTATATGATAAAGTGATTACATCTGGACAAGCTTCAAACAAGTTTAAGGATCTGAAAGCTGAATACAAGATCTGGGCTAAGATTTTTCTGGGCTGTATACATCACAGAAAATCAACCAACTCTCATGATTACGTCAACAATGAACACATGTACTTTATGTTCTGCCTGAGTCAGAGCACAAAAGTGGATCTACCACACATTCTCTTCATGCATCTGTGGAACCACATTAGTGCATCCAGAGAATCTGTCAAGACCAAGGGTCAGAAGATCAGGACTTGGATTCCTTTTGGAAGGCTGATCTCAGATATTATGACTGAGAATGGACTGGTGGCTCATTTGCATGAAGCTGGGTTGAAAGAAGAACTTGCTTCTATTGTTGGAAAACCTCTGAATGGCAAGAGTCTCCAGAGGATGAAAGTGGTTGATGAACTCACATCTGCCCCTGCTAAACTCAATATTAAAGAAGTCAATGAAAGGATACTTCCAGTAGATGATTTCCCCATATTCTCTGTTGATGAACCTATAGCTGCAATCCTGGAGTACATTGCACTATGCAAAGCAGATGGAACCCCTATTCCTGCTGATATTCTGCTACGTGCTAGAGAACCTGCACCAGATTTTTATGAAGAAAATCTGAGGAAGAGAAGACAGACTTCAGAAGAAGAATCTGCAAGCAAGAAGAAGCAGAAATCTTCTGAAGAACCAAAGAAGAAGAAGAGAAAAGCTTCTAAAGAAGCTTCATCTGCTACAATCAAGAGAGTAAAGAAGATAGGTAACAATTCATCTTTACCTCCTATTTCTGAAATAGTAACAGAACCATCAATAGTTAGCTCTGTCCCTATACCCCTTTCTTCTCAAACTCACACTACATCTGTACCTATATCTTTTGTACAACCTCAATCATCTGTACAAACTTCTTCTGAACCACAAATCACTTCTGAACCACAAACCACATATGAAGCAAATCAAACTTCATCTATTCCCACACCTATATCTCAAACTGAACCCATAACATCTGAACAACCAGAAATATCCCAACCACAAGAATCAACACCACCAGAACAAACACTACCACGAGAACCAGAACCTCAAGTAGAACCACAACCAGAAGAATATTTACCTTCTGATCCACAACCAGAAATTCCTCAACCATCTGAATCCAATATTTCTGATTCAGATATTCTTGACATCCTACCCCTCAAAACCCTCGTTGACATTTCATCAACCTCTTGTCACACTACAGATTCATCTGATTCAACTGAATCTGATCTACCACCTAATTTGCCAAATGGATCATCTTACCAAGAGGTATCTAGTTCATCTAGACCTTCTCACAGTAGATCAACTTCTTTTATTTCATTTAAACCTTTTCCATCTGATGACCTTCCCTCTCGACTAAAACTTAAAAACTTTTATCTCAAACCTAAGTGTTGCACCCTAATTTTTGACCTTAAGATCCCACCTCCTTGCTGTTGAAACCAATATAGTTCAAGTAAACCCCAAATTTTACCCTTATATTTAGTTGATTCATATCGCATAGCATCTCATTTTTTGCATCAACTAACCACTAACGGGCTACATAGTCTGTTTGTTTTGCAGGAATTCCATCATGGGCGTTTTGGTTATGAAAAGGGCAAAATGGTAATTTATGCATTGTTTACTGACGATTTTTGAAGATGAGCTTTCGCCAGGGTTCTTCGGAATAATTAAAAACCTCTGTCTCCGATTTCCTTATTTTGAGAATAAACATAAATTTACAGTGAACTTTGGGCATCCGAGTTTTCAGTATACAGTAATTTATTCAGGGGCCGAATTCCTGTTGTTAGTCGCTTTCAGGACAGTTGCTTAGTCACGTGGGTTGGATTATGTTGAGACGTCAACTTTGGTTCAGTTAAAACAGTACGACATTTATTCCATGAGTTATTCCACATGCGTATATTTCTCTGCTTCCTCTGCTTTCTGCTATTTTAAACTTCAAAAGAAAAGGAACAGTAAAAGGTCTGATTCGAATTCGGGTTTCGATTTATGTTTGATCGAGGTTTATGGGCCGAGTTGGTTTATGGGTTGGAATTAAAGGTCATGTCAACATATGTTAGGACGATAGAGTTGATTTGGATAATTTTATGGGACTTACATGATTCTATTCGGTGAAGTTAACCCATTCGGAAAGTTCAATTGATAAGTTTTAATCATTGTGATTTATTCAGAGATGCTCAGTTGAGTTGGATTTAATCGAAATTTTTGTGGTTCATTCGGTTGCAAGAAATTCAAACTATGGAAAATGAACCGAAGAGTGATTTGGATGGAAAAATATATTGAATTTTATTTCATAATATTTTTATTTTACAATTTACAAAGAGAATGTAAATATACATTTTCATTCTAAAAATCCTAAACTCCTAAAGTTCTTCATGCTCGTTTTCCCGATTAAATTCTTCGTGTTCCTTCAATCGACTTTTCTTCGCACCTGCCCACAAAAGAAACAAAACAGAAAAGTAGTGAAATGAGTTAAAATTATGTTGACACCCTCAGAAAAGTCACACATCATAGGGTGTCGGGAGGGTACGACATATGTCGCAACCGAACTCCCATTTCCAACTCGACCCGACATCAGACCGGTAATATTTGTTCTTAATTTGCGGGACAACTGAGAAAGAGTGAGAGAAAAAGAAGTTTTGGGCCGATGAAAGATTTTGCCGAAAATGATTGTTTAAGCCAAATGGTCTGTTCTATCAAGTAAATATTCAGACATCCATCTCCATCAAGTAAATTTATGGATATCCAGAGGTAAGACCAAATCCGAATTGGAACAGCAGCAAACAAATTCGAATTAAATCCACATAAAAAAAATTGAACTGAATCTGCATCATCCAACAAACCAAATCAATTTACCAGAAAAATCAGATCCAATCAATATCAGAAACTGAATCAGTAACAGGGATAAGCCAAAAACGAAAATCATATCTAAAACTGAATCAGCAAATAATATCATAAATAATCAATTAATCCGCAGCCAAATCAAATCTAAAAAGGAGTCAACACAACAACACCCAAAAACGGAAAGAAGATCCGCAGAATCCAAAACCGTAGCAACCAAATCAGAGAAATCACAAAAATTATATCAGGTAAAATCAACAAATCTACACCAGATCAGAAATATCAGCAAGCAAATCACAATCAAATCACATATCAAAGATAAAATCATCACACAAAGTAACGCAAATCCAAAAATTAGTAAAGCCCAACAATAATCAGAGAAAGAGATATAAAAGGGACGAATACACCTTTTTGCAACCCTAACAAGGGAGAGGGATAACTAACAACGAAAACGGCCGCGAGCGAAGAATACCAACCACAAACGATAATTCCATCAGTGAATCAAGGACACAATCAATCGTTCGAACTCCGAGGAACGAACCTCACTACCATCGAAAACCCAACTCGTGTATCAATCCGAAGCCACTAGCCTCAGCTTCAAAACATCATCGGCCGTGAAAAACCGTAAACCGCCACCATCGTTACAGAACATCATCATTCACACGAAACCAGTCGCGATTACAACAGAGGAGACCACCGTCGCCTTTCGGCGGGCAACCAACACTCCTGGCCTCAGCACAATCCATCATCGACCGACAATCACAACGACGAAATTCACTAAACCATCAAACGTAAGCCATCGCGTGGACACTTATTTCTGATGTATTATCTTTGTTTTTTTTCCAGAACATTGTGAGAAACAGAGAAAGAAATCACGAAGAAGACGAAGTGTACGAGAGAGAGGGAGAGAATGAGAAGACGGCCGCGGGTGATTTAGGGTTCCCCTTGTAGGGTTTCCCTTAAACTTTATCATTTGGGACTGCGGGCCGGGTTGGGGTTTGACCACCCAACTTCCGGCCCAAACCATTTTATTTCATTATTTTAGTTATATTGTTTTATTTTTTTTTGTTTTGTTTTATTAATTAGGAAAAATAAATAAATAATGTTTTCTTAATATATAAAATTAAAACCTCTGTTTTAAAAAAAAAAAAATTTAAAACCTTTTAAAAAAATAAACAACTAAAACTCTTATTTTAAAATATAAATCATAACCTCTTTTTTAAATAAAAATAAGAAAACCTTTTTTTAAAAATAAACCTTTTCTTTCTTTTCTTTCTTTTCTTTTTAAGATAAAAAAAAATTAAACTTTTTATAAAATTAAATCTCCTTTTAAAACTAGCATTTAATTTCTTTTTTAAATTTACACTAAAATTCCTTTTTCAAAATTAGTTAAATTAAACTTCTCTTTTTACATTTTGTATTTCCTTTTAATATTAATTGTTTTTCAGTATTTGCCATATTTTAGTTTAACCTTTCACTAACGTTTTTCAGTTTCTCTTCGCAGATTAGAGTCCAATTCATTATTATATATGTATCTGTTTCCTGGTTGTAATTGTGCGAGACAATTGTCGCATTATCTTTTTTTTTCTTCAGTACTTTACATTTCATAACTGTACATTTATTCATTTACCATCGCATTTTACAATTATCATTGACTCTGCCATCCTCCGAAGGAATTAGGTCTAGCCGCTTGACCGCCGTGTCAATAGTCCTCACTTTCAACCCTTACACCTTTACAAACCCTAATTTTCATACATGTCTCGTCGTGGACAAAATTACCCCCTTTACCCTAGCATTAGGTCAAGGAGTCGCCGCACTCCATTTTTAGGGTTGCCCGTCATGGAATCCCTAATCTAACCCTAATTCAATCAAACTTTTTTTTCCAAAAATTAAAAATCAATCAAACAACCTTATCCCTTAGGAACTTTGACCATAGTTAAAGAACTCCTTAACCCTTTAGGGGAACTACAGATACTCTGATTCCATTCCCGTCAGAATATGTAGGCACAAGATGCGACGTCTTGGCGAGTATACTTAGGACTAACCCCTTTAGGTCTTTCTCTTTACCTTTAACCCTTAACATTATCCTTAAGCAAATAACTTGGCAATAAACAACATAAAACAAGAGGTTCCTGTAGAGTACTACAGAAACTTAGGATGCTAATACCTTCCCTAAGTTTAACCAACCCCCGAACCTTAGATCTATCCCCGCGTTGTGTTTACAATGCAAAATAGGTTTTCCTTCCTTTAACCTTTCCTTTGGATAAATCAAAGACGGTTGGAAATGAATTAAAGATTCAAATTCATTAATAGTTTGGTATCCAAATTTCACCGCGACACTAAGGCTATCACTTCTTCATCTAAACATCCATTTATCCTCGTCCTATGTTCATTATTCCCACCTTTACCATAGCACCTCCCCCAGAACAACCCAAAACATCACCTTTGGAAGCCTACCTGAAACCTAAACCTAGGCTGAATATTGATGTTCTGATTGCTAATTTTGAAAGAGAGATAAGGATGAATTTAGATGCTGTTAAGGAGAAATGCCTCAGAAGCATCAATCCATATGACTCTGATGCTATTTGGAATAGCTTCATATCCAGGTTCAACTCTGTTGCTTCAAATCTGAAGAACATTTGCTCTGATGACGCAAAGATCAGATTTGCTAAAGTAGTCAGAAATACACTTTAGAACGTCAACAAATTGCCAACTCTTCTTCTGGAGAATACACCTTCTAAAGAATCTGCTGTTTTTATGACTGTTGAAGAATTTGTGTCTAAAGTTGCTCCTACAGAAGATTTTGCACCTGAAGAAAATCTGGTAGATAATCAGTTAGCTCTGATGGCTGTAGACAAGGCATCTGACAAAGCATCTGATTCTGGAACTCAAGAAACTGCATCTGCTATGGTTATTGACACTGCTCTAGCCTCTGCATCTGCATCTGCTCCTACTTCTTCTGAGATTAAGAAAGAGAATCCAGACTTAGAGGAAAAGTTTGCTCAGTTATAGGCCAGCAACTCTGAGATACGAACATGGATGGTCAAATAGGAACAAACTACAGATGAAATCAAAACTTGGATGGCTAAGCAAGAGGCGTCTAATTCTGAGATCACAAATCTTCTGAATATGATAGTTTATCGTCAACCTTAGTTTTTTATTATCTTCTACGTTTGTGCACTTTAAGTGTTGTTTTGTTCTGTTTCTGTATCCTCTGGATTATGTGTTGTTCTGATTATGTATTCTAAATATTTTGCTTCAATGAATCTGGATGTTTTCCTTATCTGTTTATATCTTTTCTTCTGTTATCCTTTTTATGTCTTAAATAGTTTTCTTTTTGATTATGACAAAAAGGGGGAGAAAATGAATTTCTGATTGTTCAAATAAACAATTACTAAAATGGAATTCAGACATAATAAATTTTAACTAACATTGAATTTTAGTCTTTCAGAACTATAATCTTTCATCTGACAAAATTCATTGAAGTTACCCTGAGAATCCCCAAACCAGACCTAATCCAAACCAGACTCTGATTCTGAAATGTTAATACAAATCAGGCTCTGATTCTGAAACATTAAACCAGGTTCTGATTACCAGGCTCTTATTCTGATAAGTATACTTATGTAAAAAGGAAAGTATTTACTTCTATTAGAGTATTTATTTTAGGGGGAAATTCTTTATCTCAGGGGGAGTTATATATTTGTTTCCATTTATTGAACAAAAGTTCCTATGTTTTTGTCATCATCAAAAAGGGGGAGATTGTTAGAACACAGATTGGTGTTTAATATATCTCTATGTTTTGATGATAACACTAATGAAATTTTGTATTAAGAAAATATATACTCTAATTTTTTTCAAGTATTTTTGTTTCAGATATTAAATTAAATATTCTTATGGAAGCAAAAATGCATCTGAACAGTAATCTACGCAAAGCTCTGAGCGTCAGAAACAACTCATCAGAAGACTCTGAGCGCTGCCAGAAGAGACTCTGAAGCAGAAGCTGCAGAAGACTCTGAAGCGTAGCTAAAGAATTTGTATGAAGAGTTTCAAGCATTGTTTCAGAAAACTCTGGAAGTACTTCACGCTACAAGTACAAGAGGATCTGTTATTCAAACTCTGCTCTGATTGATATTCACATTGAAGCACATTGGCTGCAAAACTCTGATAATATCAAGACTTTGATTCCATCAAACTCTGATGTTGATAACTTTGAGACAGAAGCTTATTGAAGAAGATTTTATTCAAAGATATATCCGTTTGCATATTCCAAACGACTATTTCCTTATTTATGTATGACACAGGAAATCAGACAAAAAGGATTTGTCTGAACATTCCTCTTCTAGGAAAGCTAGAGTCATTAGAAGATAAAAGGCTACAACTACACAGCAGTGCATAGTCTTCAAGCATTGGACTTTCTGGTCTATAAAAGCAAGTCTTCAACAACATATCAAAGTTGACGAACATTGACGAATTACTTAAGAAAAATCTCTTGATAAATTATTCAACAACTCTCATACAAACTTTCTTATTCAAAGCTGAATAATTTTTATTCGTTCTTAATACTTGTGTAAAAATCACTGTTGTAATTATAGCTTTTTAGAAGCAACTCAAACACATTTGTTAGTTTACATTTATTTGTAAAAGGTTCCTTAAGAAGACCAAATTGTGGTCAGGATTTCTTGAGAAGACTAAGACAGTTTGTCTTAGTGGTTGACATTGTAATCAGTTTGAATATAGTGGATTAAGTCCTTGTTGAGAAAGGCAAATCACCTTGGTAGGGTGGACTGGATTAGTTGAGTTCAACGAACCAGGATAAAAAATACTGTGTTATTTTTATTGTTATAATTATTTTTAAACCCTTATTCAACCCCCCTTCTAAGTGTTTTTCCCACCTTCAATCATCACTGTCGCACCCTAATTTTTGACCCTAAGATCCCACCTCCTTGTTCTTTTTTTGTTTGTGTTATTTTACCTTTTAGGGCTAACCAGTTGGTGCAGGTGTGATAATAGGAAGTGTGGGCCCTTACAGTCAAATACTTCAATGCATAAATATTTGAGACCTATTATGACTCTCGTAGGTAGCTGCATCACCAGTCGTGTCGTTATTTTTGAAGGTTTTCTCAGGACATGAAGAAGACGAAGCTCGTGAAGTCCCTGCATTTTTGAATTCATCCATTTCAGATGATGTGGCTCAAGAGCTTGCTTCGTTGTTAACTGATATTCTATTTAGAACGGTTGTGATTTACGATGATCGTGGATCGAGAAAAGCGGTTGATGATGTAATTGTGAAGGCTTTGAGTGGTACGGTTTTTATGAAGACTTTTGCAGCAGCACTTGTTCATAGCATGGAAAAGCAGATGAAATCTCAATCTCATGTTGGCTGCTTCAGACTTATCAGTTGGTCGTGTTTACTGTTGAGCAAGAGCAAGTTTTCAACCGTTTCGAAGAATACTTTGAGTAGAGTAGCTACAGGGCAAGCTTCTTTGCTTAATATTGTTTGGCGAAGATCTTTTCGTGAAAGAAGGGCTTGCAAGAAGAAGTTTTTTTTCGTTTATTTTTTAAGTCACCGGATATTTATAAGGTCTATGTACAAGAACTGAAAAGTGGCCTGTTTCCTTACAAGGATAGTTCAGAGTTATTGTTGTTGTTGTTGGGGTTCTCAACTAGATCACCACCTTTATTTGGAGAATTCAAGCCCACATTTCTTGATATTTATGTTAATGCAATATTGAGTGCAAAAGAAAAGCCTGGAAAGAGTCTCACTGAAGCATTTCATCCATTGTATTTGCAAGATATCACATGAAGATTTTGGAATTATTGTTTTTCCGGCCGTTGTTAAATGCTTAAGCGCAACCTGGAGATTGTGTTGGAATCTATTGGACCAAGGACAAATTCAATTTATAAGGCCATACGACCCGTTCAAGCTTCAAATAATAACATGTCACTAGAATAATGAGTTAACTCATACTATTTGACTCAAAATAACATGACATCCTAAGTTACATTTTTTTTAAGATACTACAAATCGGTTACATTTTCTACAACATCTTCAAAGCTTCGGGCATCGTTGTTACCAGGTTGGCAAGAAGCTCATTGTCTCCAACAGTAGTGGATTTTTTCGCTTGACCAATAGTCTTCTGCGGCAAGCACCTGCAAAGCATATGACAATGAAGAGATTTTCATAACGGCAACTCATTTGCTCCATTTAAGAAAACTCGAGGTCCTAGCCGGTGACGCCATCCGCAGCTCCCTTCCAACCTGCCAACAGAATCTACTAAAGTTAATAATGCATCCTCTAAGATAAAGGTGCAATTAAGATATCCAAGAGAATACATTATTTCGGCATAAACTATGGCCATATTGAAACGACAGATATTTATGATATTCGACACAAGTTAAGACATACCAATGGTAAATACAATGTAGTGGCAAACTCTGTGCTCGTTACGCATCAAGTGCCGGCTACGGTACTCCTGCTACATCAGTTTCTACGACCAGCCAACTCTTTCTCAGCAGCATGGACAACAGGCCAGACAGTGAAGAATCTGAAGGGAAATTTAGTACATTCTCCAGAAGTCTTGCATAGCCGGTTATGCGAGCCAACCAAGGCTGCTGAGGTATGTGGTAATGACGAAGCTGCGAATTTCTTGAGTGACTGGCTACATCAGTGGCATGAAAGACGTTATAAACCCAATGATGAGACATCTAATAGGGATACAAGGGTCATGCAAGATGATGATGATTATATTTGTTTTGACAATGACTATGATTCAGAAGATATGAACGAAGAGGATTCACTGCAGAATGCTCTTTTAATTACAGGACCAACAGGAAGTGGCAAGTCTGCAGTAGTCTATGCTTGTGCCCAAGAGCAAGGCTTTGACATATTAGAGCTCAATGCATCAGATTGTAGAAATGAGACTGTTGTAAAGCAGTATTTTGGAGATGCCATTGGTTCACATGGGTTCAAAAGGCTATCAGAACATAATTCAAGTTCACATCAGATAACTACAAATTTCCCCCCAGCTCTTGCTTTGATTAATGATAAAGCTGCGGATGAGGTGAATGACGAAGTATTTGAACTAATAACCTTATATGATGATGAAGCTCGTAGCCCATGTAAAACATCCCAAAAGTTACTTGGCAAGAATGATGTTGCATATGATAAAGTCCAAACTTTGATTCTGGTTGAGGATGTGGACATACTCTTTCCTGAAGACCGTGGATGTATTACCGCCATACAGCAGATTGCCGAGACAGCAAGGGGTCTAATTATATTGACCAGCAATAGTGAGAATCCTGGCCTTCCAGATAATTTTGATAGGCTTCATGTTTCGTTCTCATTCCCGACTCCAAAGGAGTTACATTACTATTTTTACTCAGTTTGTCTCGGATAAGGAGCCCCCATCCATCCTCTTCTACTGGAGAAGTTTATACAATCTTGTGATAGAGACATCTGGAAGACCATTATGCATCTTCAGTTCTGGTTGCAGAGTAAAATATTGAGTAAAGATCTAAAAACACATACAGACAATGTCTCACTTCCATTTGATCTCGAGGGTGGTCATCAGGTACTACCAAAGATAAGGCCGTGGGATTGCCCTTCAGAGATATCTGAACTAATTGAGAATGAATTTGTAAAATCAGTAAATATAATGGAAAAGAACTGCAGTATGCAAGGGTTAGTTGAAGAAGAGCCTCTTTACATAAATGAAAGGTAAAATGATTCAGATGAGCAGTATATGGAAACTGATTATATAAAAGCTAAGAAGGTGGAGATGATTAAGCGAAACGGGTCTGTAACAAATTACGGAAAGCTTGTGTCCATATCTGAAGTCCAAGACGTGAATGCTTTGGAGCTTCTCTCAAAGGCCGAGAAATAGCTAAGGACCTCCAATGAGCACTCAACTTGGTTTGCAGCCACTCTTTTACAACTTGGTTCCATACCTTCTTCAGATATTGCTCGGTCCTAACACCAAAGAACAGAGTTAATAAGCTATTGAATTTACGTGAAGGAATTTTCAAATTCAGGACTGTTACCAATGATGAAGCTTTGGGCTCACCAGTCCCGTTACCGTATTAACTCTGGGCTGCTAATTTCCCTTGGCCCAAATCAACTGCTATTCACCCTTGCCAAATAGCAATTCAAAGTCAGAAGCCCATTAAAAGATATCTTTTTGAGAAAGAGATCCAATTCAAGACAGCTAGCAGTTTTTTCGTTTATCTCAAAACATTGAATCTAGACAATCAAAGCATTTAACGTGATTGGCAAAATCATATAGAAGGAGATTTTGCCATTAACAGACATCAACATAATAAGACAGAAAAGGAAAGGTTTCAAATATTGTCTAAACCAAAACAGAAGGTCCAATACGACAATCATGGCATTTAATCAGAGTTTAAACACAGAGATTCTCAGTTGAAGCCTATAAAAGGATGTGGATTCGCAGCTTTGAAAAAAAGGAGAGATACAACATCCGAAAAAAGCACATTACAGCTCACACACTCAAAGAGACGAGAAGAAACTTATCTGATGAAAGGTTGTCCTCCGTAACCTCCGTTTGATCGTGGTTGCCTCCGCCTCCATCGAACGTCCGCCATAGGTGGGTTCCACTCCCGGTTCCGAGTATCGTTCGCGATCAATTCCTTCGTTTTTATGCTTGCCATCTGATTTCCGTTTTGGGATTTAGGGTTCTATCATTGGGGATTACGAGGGTATTTTTACTTGGTTATTTTGTTGTTGCTTGTTTGTGTTCGTGTTTGTTTTTCCCGTGTGTTTTGCAGGAGAAGAAAGCGAGAAGGAGAAAGAATCAGAAGCAGAAGGACAATTTGGGAGAGAAGAGAGGATTGAACAGAGGGAATCCGAGGCGGAAAGGATCGAGAGAGGGAGAAGGGGATTCGATTTGGGGGATCCGGGGGGAATTAGGGTTTTTTTTTTACTGTTTTGAGTTCTTTGTTGTTGTAATTAGTGTAATATGATCACATGTGCACACACATACGCACACCGTACTAATCTTGCACCCACGTATCGTCATCGTTCATCGCTCATCATACGACCCTCACACGCGTACCCACCGTAACACATTGCACCCACACGCACATGATCTAGCGTGCCCCCTAATTAGCCTTTTATCTGCCTACTTAATTAACCTAACCATTTCTACTCCACATTAATTTAAGGAATTAACTAGTAATTATCATCTATTTAATCAACTTTTTAAATTTAAAATACTAATAAACCTTTTATAATTTAACTTTTCCTAAATAACTAAGTTATTCACTTAATCCACCCTTTTTTTTATTAATTTATTCAATAATATAATTTACCCATTAACTTATTTCTCTTAAGAACCTATAATATAAATTCAGTTCATTATTCTTAACTAAAAAACCTTTTTCCTAAATTAATTGGTATTAACAAAACTATTCAAAACCATATATTAATAAGAAACTTTTTTTATAATAACTTTGTATTTATGTAATTATTCACGAAAAATCTTTTTTTAAAATAAATTTGAATTTAAAATAATAACAACCTTTTTATAATTGTAACTAAAACTATTAATTTAATAAGAAACCCATTTATAATCCAATATATTTTCACTAATAAAGTCTAATAACTTTCACTAAAATCGATCTCATCAAAATAGAATATTTAAAGTTAATCCAACTTTTCTCAAATCAATTTCACATTAGGAACTAATCAATTCCCTTGAAATCAATCTCGCCTAATTTATAAATATCCTACCAATTAATCAATTCGCCTAAAATCAACTCACATCGTAAAATATGATCCAATTGTGCACGTCTACGCCTCTCTCCGTCCTCGCACTTCACAATTCACACACTTAGCGCTTTCATGCGTGTGTATGTTTTACTTTATCCGTTTTTATTTTATCCACAATTTACATTTTACAGCAATTTATCTTTCTCGCATCGCATTCCGTCCAAAGGAAGAACCTGCGCGTAACGTAAAACTTGCGCGTATGCACATCATTTGCATCATTTTCCCCTCGATCCCATTCAAGTCGATCTTTTATGATAGATCCTACCCCATAGGAAGGACCTTTTCTTTTTACTTTACAACTTAGACAAACAAATCAAATCAAAATATTCAAACACACATTCAAACATTAGAGAATAAGATGTTAATCATCTTAAGCGAGGTAGAATCTCCACCCCACAACAATACAATCCCTACACTTGTGGCGTTTAAATCTCCCTTAAAATGACAACTCATCTTTTCTCTTAAACTCAATCAATCAACTACCCTAATCTCGTAGGAACTTTGACCACAGTCAAAGGACTCCTCAAACCCTTTAGGGGAACTAGAGATACTCTGATTCCACTCCTGTCAGGATATGTAGGCATAAGATGCAATATCTTATCGAGTATACTTAGAAATAAACCCATAGGTCTTTTATCCTTAAGCAGATAATCCTTAGCAATAAAACAACATAAAACAAGAGGTTCTTGTAGAGTACTACAGAAACTTAGGATGTTAGCACCTTCCCTAAGTTTAACCAACCCCCGAACCTAAAACTCTCTAACCTTTGCATGTGCATTGCATCATGGGAATTTCGATCTTTATCCCTTCCTTTGGACAAATCAAAGACCGGTTGCAAATGAATTTAAATATTCAAATTAATTAATAATTTGACATCCAAATTTCACCGTGACAATCACCTAAAATAACATGTCCAAGGAAACTAACCTTTTGAAACCAGAATTCACACTTTGATAACTTGACATATAACTTCTTCTCTTTCAACACTTGCAACACAATTCGCAAATGCTCAACATGCTCTTCTTCCGTCTTGGAATAAATTAGAACATCATAAACGGAAACCACTATAAACTGATCTAGATAAGTATGAATATACGATTTATATATTTCATAAAAACTCCAAATGCATTAGAAACGCGAAAAAACATCACCAAATATTCATAATGCTTATACCAAGTCCTAAGATATGTCTCTTGAATACCCTATTTCTTCACCCAAATTTGATGGTAACCCGACCTTAAGTCAATTTGGCTGAAAAGACGCACACCTATCAGCTGGTCCATCAAATCACCTATTTTCATAAGTGGATATTTGTTCTTGATCGTTACTTTATTCAACTGTCGATAATCCATATACAATCTCAGATTACCATCTTTATTCTTTACTAGCAACATCAGAGCTCCCCAAGGTGACACACGTGGTCTCACAAATTTATTTTCTAGCAAATCTTCTAATTTCTTTTTCAACTCTGCTAACTCTGACTCATACATCCTATATGGTGCCATAGAAACAGGGCTGGTATTAGGGACAAGATCAATAGAAAAATCCACCTTTTTCTCTGGAGGCGCATCTTAAATATCATTCGAAAACACACCTAGAAAATCACACAATATCGGAAATTCAACCATTGCAGCTTTGCTGTCAACTTGAAAGGATGAAAACACCGTGAACATGCAAGCCTCACATTCCAAGAATCCTTCTATTTGCATAGCCGATGGAAAAACTCTCTGCCTTCATCAAACTCGACTTCATGGCCTGAAGGCAAGTCACATATATCTTTCAGGAAAAACATCATAGTTCATACACCACTGGTATAACTTTAGCCGTCATATTGCTCTCTACTCTCCGAGAAGCCAGCATCAACAATATCTGATCATTCTCCCTAAAGACATTCCAACTTAACCGGTAGACAGGAATCCCAAATCCACAATGTCTTCGGTGTTAGGAATAACATAACTTCGGCATCACATGAGCTCTTGCAATCAGCAACACACTGCACCAACTTATCAAAATAATTGATAAACACTTGGTTTAACTTTAACCAATATGTTCCAAGAATAACATCAACTTGTTCCAACTAAAGACAAACTATGTCCATCCATAAGAAACACGTCAGGATACTCAACAAACCACTGTTATCTATAGCCAAAACATTGCCTCCCCTTCATAAGGAAGTGAACAATGAGAACACATGACTGTCTTCTCATAAGGACCATACCATTTTGCTAACTGACACTATCCTCAAATTTGACCTCTCTTCGGGTTCAGGAAAATCACAACATTCTCAAAACAATTGAACTAGCCAACACTTTATTGTCTTATGCAGTAACAAGATATCTAATCTCTCTAGATTTGGAATATCCAAGAAAAGCATACGCTTCTCCCCCACTTATTTCATTCCCAACTTGCAAATGGAAAACAAAACAAGCATCAAAAGTGTTTTCACACACACGTCACATACTAGGGAACAAACATAATTAAACAACCTGGCCGGATGAACCGATCTGCTCTGATACCACTGTGTAACACCCTAATTTTCCTCGCATAATTTTAAATAAAAATTAGAGTAATTTTAAACAGTCGACAATTAGGAGGCTACTTGTCGCTATTGCGAAAAAAGGGCTGGCAATGACAGAAGAGTCGCCATCGTTCGTTATTTATCCTAAAAGAGGGAAAGAAAACAATCAGAGAAACCTAAAGAGAACAGGATAAGATTGGTTATTGCAACCAAATATCGAGTTCGGGAGTCGGTTACGCAAGAGGAAGATGTTAGCACCCCTCACGTCCGTCGTACTCGACGAGATCCTCGCTTTGTTGTTTATCTAAAAGGGTGATTGAAACTATCTAAGCTAAAGGTCTCAGGGACAGAAGAAAAGAAAAAGTGACTCGGCAGAGCATCGCCGCTCTGTGCTTACGTATTCCCTCGTGCAATGGGAAAGTCAGAGTCAACGTAGTTCGAAAAATTATGGGTGAAAGGTGTGGAAGGTTACTCGCCAAGACATCTCCATCTTGTGCCTACGTATCCTCGCACGGTATGAGAAATCAGAGCAAACGTAGTTCGGGCTAACAAGAACACCGGTTGGTTCAAATATTTTAACCGAGTAGGGTTAACAACTAGTTCTAGCAGTTATGTGTATGCAACTCGACCATTGGAGACTTAGGCGTTACCTGTTTGCGGTAGAACTAAGAGTTAACGAAACTCTTTTTATGAAAAGGTTTTCCACATACAGGGTCCCAAAGGACAAAAGGAAGTTTGAAACTGTTTTTGTCTTTTAGAGAAGAAGTGCATTAATTATGATTTGTAACTCATGTTGCACTAAATACTATGACCTAGGAGCGAATGCGTCGCATATCGTCCAAAGGACATATGCTAACACTCTAGACAATTGGGAGGCAACCACCCAATCATCATTTCCTAAGTACTTAAGGCTCGTAATGATTTGAAATGATTTGAAGATGAGAAGGAGAGAGAACAAACTAAAGGGAGACTAATTCAACCTAGTAGTTGTCATGCAAAATGGTCCTATGATTGAGGTTAGGGGGATTCTACCTAATGTTATCATACATGGTTTAATTCCTAGGGTCTATCATAATCATCCTTGAACAAGGAGATTAGAGGTCCTAAGGGAAAGAAGAAAGAAGAGGAAGAAAGCATGAAATAAAATGCAATATGCAAGTATGCAAACATATAATGCACAATTAGAATGATAGTGAGGGAGGAAAAAAAAGTGTGGGGCAGGAGCCTCCACAAGAGCATCTCAACCTCAAGCATGCATATGAGAGAATGTAAAAGAGAAAGATGGAAGAATGCACAAAAAGAAATCAAACAAGTGCACCAAAAGGTCCTCAAGGATTCACCATTTATGACATGCTTAAAGTACCTCCACAGGAGGGAATAAGCCATCATAAATGGGATCCAAATGTCATTGGACATAAGCATAGATAAGATGAGAAGGATGCACAACACAAACATCAAACAAATCCAAGAGAAGTGTAAGAAGAGGCAAGGAGAAAACCTAAGTTTTAACCATGTTCAACACTTGAGATACAAATGGAAAGCCTAAAAACAAATGCCCAAATCAACAAGCAATGAACACATTTTTGACCTAAAAATGAACATCCAAATACCTCATCATATTAACAACATGAATAAAAAAGAATTAGGAGTTCAAAGGATCCATAAATGTCATTTCCAAAGCAAACTAGGTCATGTACTTGTATGAGCCACCCTTGGAAATGACTTGACTTGCAAGTCATCTCAAAATTAGGAAAATGACTAAAAAATAACCAAATAAAATCTCAAATGGTAATCAATGTGTTGGCAATAAGAGGCCAAAAGCACAAGGGCAAGATCCCTCAAAACATCCCCAAAAGAAAAATAAACCCTAAGGTGCACCATCTTGAAATGGACTAATCGAGGGTGATCAAAAGTGCCATAAAAGCCAAACCAAAATGCCTAAACCAGGGGTAAAATGGTCCTAGAAAATTCTTCAACTCATCATGGATATGAGAAAAAATTTCAGTCATTGGACAGGAAAATTGCTCAAGAAAGAAATCAAGAACAAGAAAGAAGTAATTTTAAATCAAATAAAAACCATTCCATGTATTAATTCCATTTTTTATTGAAAAAATAAAATGAAAATAAAAACAAAAATGTCAGAAATTATTTAACATCTTAAATTGTTTTAAAACTATTTTTATAGAATTTTACAACACTTGGAATCATTTTTAGTGAATTAAAATCAAACAAAGAGAAATAAGAAAAAGAAAATAAAAAGAAAAAACGTGTGTGGCAGATAGCAATCTTTGTAGTTCATTTCAATTGGGCTTCCAATAAAGGGGGTGCTGATAGTGATTAAGCCCAAGACTAAAACTCAACTGAGTGCACTCAAAACGCAACACTTTACTAATGCGTTGGCAAGTCAGCGTGTGCGTGTGGCCAGTTAAACGCGATCACAACCGTTGATCAAACATAGTCAACGATTCAAACTCCTACATGGCATGACACGCAGGTAATTGGATGAAACAAACCAGACACTGGAGCACTGTGCTCCGGTCGTCTTCCCTTATCACTTCCCCGGAACTATAAATCCAAGATTTAACCAAAACGTGCAAAATTTAATACCAAAACGCTCCTCGCGCTACGTAGGTTAAGAATCTAACATCCAAATTCATTTATCACTTAAAAATAAAGAGAATCGAAGCAATCAAGAAACGTGCAGAAAACTGAAATTAGCAAGAACATGATTCTAACCTATCCAGATTTTGCCTACACAAGTAGGGCTTCAGTATGCAACAACAATGACGTGAAATGGATGCATAATGAGTGAGTAATCTTGAAAAAAAATTACCTAACGGAACCTCTCCGTTGGGTCTTGTAATGGTGTCAAGCTTGCATAAAACCTCGCAGAATCAATCACTGAACTTCAAGGAAGATGATTATGGCTTTAAATTGCTCTGAATCAGCCCCAAGTTGAATTCACGATTCTCAATTTTTCCTTGAATGCTCCAACTGTGCTCTGCTCAAAACTCCACCAAATTGCTCGAATGAAGGTTTGTTCTTCATCAGAAGTTTATGTATTATGGATCCATGATCCATTGGAGGCCCAATTTGGCCTGGATATGTTGAATTGAAAAAATCCAAACTTGGAAGTGAAGCTTCAAAATGCACGTGTAATCTGGCTCAAATTACCTTGATTCTGATTCAAATTGCTTGCTGGTGATTCATTTTGATCAAATGGATGGAAATGAGCCCTTGAATTGATCTAATGATGGATATTTAATGTGTAACTTACACTTGAAGTTACTTGAAATTTCTCATGTTTTATACATCATACCTCAAATTCAATTTGTGCATTGTGCTTAGTATGTTTTTGTGAATCAAAATATGCACAAATATGGTATGAAAATGATTTAAATAAATTCAATTCAATCATGATCTTTAAAGTCCTTTTTCCATGGAGTTCCTTTACCAATCTTCACATACATGCCAAACCTATGACAAATTGATGTTCCATGATTAAATTGATGTCATTTCAGGCAAGTTTCATGTTGGAGAAATTTCCATTTGAAGTGCACAAAGTCATGAAATGGACCTATAATCAAAATGACCTATAATCTCACTTTCCCAAAATACCCCTGCCTTGCAAGCTTCATAACTTGAGTTCTATAAATGAGATGAAGGACTTCTAGGAATTTTTGGAAAGCTAAGATCATGAGGAACAACTTTCATGTTTGGGTCAAAGTAAGGAGAAACTTGATTCTAGATCAAAAGTTCCTTGGAAGTTGGTTGACTTTTGTTGACCAAAATCACATTCATCTGAGGACCCTTAACTTGTCAGCATCATAACTTGAGTTCTAGAAATCCAATGGATGATTTATAGTACTCAAAATAAATCTAGAAACATGTTCTACAAGTCTCATGTTTGCATCAAAGTGAGATGAAACTTGTATCCTGAGATATGTGGTCTTGAAGTTAGGCAATAAATATGGGATTTTACACTGACAAGCTTAGAAACCCTAATTTAGCAACTTTTCACACTCTTGATTCTTCTTGAATGGATTTTATAATAACATCTCATATATCTCAACACAACATTCCATGATCACAATGACTTAGAACTAAGTCTTAATCTCTTTCAAACCCACAGTTGACTTAGGGTTGACTAGATGAAAACCCTAGATACAACACTCTGGACTATGGCTTTTTGCACATGAAATGACAACTTAGATAATCTCCACAATGGCTCTCAAGCACTCAATGATCTTCCATAACATTCCAAATCCATAACCATGGATTCACAATCTTCTGATGATCTTTAATTGGCCTCCAAGATAGGAACTAAGCCACACACATCCATCTACTCTTTCAAAGAGCAATGACCACTTCTTGGTGACTTGATAAGCATCATGCTTGAATAAAACCTCTTGCTTTGGCTCAAAACCCTTGATAATCTTCTCTTACTATGCACACCTCTATTGATCCCCTTCAAAAATGAACAATGATATGCAAATGCAAAATTCTAGAAGATGAAATGAAACATAAACCAAGTAAAGAAAAGGTTGAACACATTTTGGGGTACAACGGCTGCCCCTATTCAAACGACTTGCACCTGAAGGGATGAAAAGCAAACAACTTTCAATCAATCAAGGTAAAAGACGGTTGAATACCAAAGAACCCGGAAATTTTCCAACCGCAGAAATAAACTGCAAACATTGATAGGACAAAAATCTTCGGAGAAAACTTGAACTGATATTTGCAACAACAACAATCTAACTGATTAACAATCAAAAGCCTCGACCCAGGGTCGGAAGAAACATCTGCTAACACGCAGGCAACGACACTAAGTCGAAAAGATCATCTGATATTATCAGGCATCTGTGTAACACCACAGACATCGAACCCGAAGGCCGGCTCAAGAACAATTAAGAAGAAACATCTGACATCGTTGTCAAGCATCTGTTAAATAAAAACAGGCATCGAACCCGAAGGTCGGCTCAATAACAATTGAGAAGAAACATCTGACATCACCGTCAAGCATATGTTAAATAAAAACAGGCATCGAACCCGAAGATAAGGGCATCTGACATCGCCGTCAGGCCTTCGCTAAATAAAAGCAAGTAACAAACCAAAAACCCGGATAGGCAAGAAACTGATAAATGTTTGATATCACCGCCAAACAACTAAAACATCTGACATCACCGCCAGAAAACCAACAAACATCTGACATCGCCTCTAGACAACCGCTAAATAAAAACGAGCATCAACCTGGAGGTAAGGACATCTGGCATCGCCGTCAGGCATTCGCTAAATAAAAGCGAGCATCGAACCCGAAGGTCAGACATCTGGCATCGCCACCAAGAATTCGCTAAATAAAAGCGAGCATCGAACCAGAAGGTCGGACATCTGGCATCGCCTCCAGGCATTCGCTAAATAAAAGCGAGCATCGAACCTGAAGGCCAGATCAATAACGATTGATCTTCTGCTAACCAGCAGGAATTCTCTAAATAAAAGTGAGCATCGAACCCAAAGGCAGGATCAATAACAATTGATATTCTGCTAACCAGCAGGGATTCGCTAAATAAAAAGCGACCATCGAACCCGAAGGTCGGATCAATAACGATTGATCTTCTGCTAACCAGCAGACATTCGCTAAATAAAAGCGAGCATCGAACCCGAAGGCCAGATCAACCAAAGCTGATAAATAACATGATATATCACAAGAACACTCCGCTGGGGAAGAGAAACTTAACCAAGTAACTCTGCTTTGGGATTACCAAGAAGCTTAACCAAATAACTCTGATTGGGGAGGAAAATCTGTGGAGATAACTGGCATCCAGTCGATAACTGATTCCTTTGAAGAGAAGATTTGCCAAACGAGAACTGGACTTTGCAAGGACGAGCCAAATGACGCAAGGATCTGAATTAGATAGTTCAGACGAGAACCGACTGCCAGGTGAGAATTGGAGTTCTAAAAACAGGTCAGACGAGAGCTGACAATCAGGCGAGAACTGGAGTTTACAAAACGGGTCAGACGAGAACTGACTACCAGGCGAGAACTGGTGGCGAACATTATCAGTCGATAATTGAACTCTTATTTCTGTGTCAAACATGAGTTAATTTTATGGTTTTCTAGACAAGAACTGGACTTCAAAATGCTTTTCACCAGACAGGAACTAGTGTTAAAGACAACCGACCACCAGACGAGGACTAAAGTCAACCGTAGGCTAAAGAAAGTGACTGAACGGGTACTGGTTTTAACATCTGACGTCTACTAGGCGAGAACTGGACTCAAATATCGTCTACCAGACAAGAACTAGTATTTCATGAAGACTTATCATACAGGAACTGAGCTTTGAAAGAATGATAGGTCAGGCGAGAACTGGACTCTGAAACGGTTTTCCAAACGAGAACTAGAGTGTGCCAAGTACGATTGGGCTTTTGGTTTATGGATATGACCAGGTTTACGATGATTGGATTTATCTCTGGTTACCGACAAACAATGGATTTTAAAGGGGAATTACTAGACAGGGACTAGTATTCGAGGGTAGACTACCAGATGGAAACTGGTGGCAAAGGTTAAGCTGTCAGACGAGAACTGACTACCAGGTGAGAACTGGAGTTCTGAAGAAAGGTCAGAAGAGAACTGCCTACCAGGCGAGAACTGGGGTTCTGAAAAAGGGTCAGACGAGAACTCACTACCAGGCGAGAACTGGGTTTACCAAAATGTGTCAGGCGAGAATTGACTACCAGACGAGAACTAGGGTTCTAAAAAAGGGTCAGACGAGAACTGACTACCAGGCGAGAACTAGGGGTAAGAGGTTATGTTGTCAAGTGGGAACTGAGCTTCTAACTTTAGTTATCAGACGGGAACTGATTTCTGGTTTTGGATATCAGACGAGAACTGATTTCTGGTTTGCCAAACATGAACTAGACTTTAAAACTGTGTTCACCAGACGAGAACTGGTTAAACGGTAAGCTACAGAAAGGATGACCAGACGAGAACTGGTCGAAAATCTAATATTTACCTGAAGAGAACTGGTGTTTACTGAAGGGTGGACCATACGAGAATTAGTTTAAAGGTTTGCCATACGAGAACTGGGCTTTGGGAATGATTTCAGTTACAAAGTTCTGACATGTAATAGGTTTCAGGTTATTTGATGAGGTGATGATACGATTCCACAACACTCAACCCTTGCTGACGAGAATAAACTCGCTTGAGTAACTGCCCCAGTGTAATTCAACTTGCCCCAGGCTGATCTTTGGGAAAGAGTTCACCTTGAGAAGAAAGTAGTTTGCCATGAGACGACCTCGAGATGGCTTGGTCCAAAATCTGTACCATGAAAAGGTTCATCCTTGATTGAATAATTTTGATAAGCTATGAAGATATGGAGAGGAAAAGGTCCTTTGTTTCCAATTTTTCCCCAGCCTGCGGGATCTTCGTAAAAACAAACTTCCTCAAGAGGAAACCTGAAATCTTTGTACCCTGATGGTTTGATATGAACTGCCTCAGCATTCTGAACCTCGAACAAGTGTTTCAAGTTGATCGTCTTCTGGATAGGGATAGCTTATGTGCTTTTGGGGTGGCATGCCCCGGCTTTGCAATAACTTTTCCCCAGACTGACTGATTTATGAAGCAGTACCTTTGGCTGTGAGAGATTTACCGAATCTCGACCTGATTGCCTCAGATTAACGGACTTTTGGATGGCTGACTCCAATGCTGTGATCATTTGATATAGCTCGCCCTAGTTCAACAGAGTATTCAGGCATTCTGCATCTTATCTCGATCAAACTTTCCACTGTGGAAACTTTCCTGCTGTCAAGCGCTTACTCGCAAGTAAAACAAATTGTTCTGCATAAAAGATATATTAATGCAATGCATATGACAGTTTTGAAATCCAATTTTGTTCATTGGAAAAATTTGTGACATATAGTGTGTGACATATAGTGAATAAATCGCTTATCAAAATGTCAACATTAATACCAACGCAATAAGAGGAATCCTTATAGGAGTTAGTTTCGATGTGATCTTTACCGAAGTATGCTCTCGAAATAAACCTGCTTCAATTAGGACTTTTGAAGGTTGTAACGTGGTCAGGTTCACGGTTTAAAAGAAAGGATAAAGGCTCAAAATTTATTTTAACCCACCCATTCTCCTTGATGTTCTCCAATCCTACATTCAGCTAATTCGACATAAGCACTCACCTTTTAAAGGTTGAACGACAGGAGTGAAAGTTCAGGAAACCCCACGTTTTCGGAGCGACAGTCACTCGCTTTTTCGTCTATGGTGCCTGGAGTCACACGACTTGTTCTTGTTTGATGATTTTTATTTTGTAATCCTTTTCACTTTTCTGCTTTTTTCATTTTTCCCTAATTTTTTCCTGGACTAATTCTTTTGAATTTTCAATTCTGAAGTCCAGCGGGATACCCTAATTTTTGCCTAAGTCGCTTGTTTTCAAGATTCGACTTAGCGGGCTTTTTCTTTTGATTTTTTATTTCTCTCTTTTTTGAACAAATCATGTGACACCGACTTGCCTAACTTGTTTGAAAAGGGATTGTGACTGTTTCACTCCTGATCGGAAAGGTTTAACCACTGTGGTTTTTTAGGCACGACCTCTAGGGGTGTGATTGATCCTCGAATGGGAACACTCCTATTACAATTTGGACGCTCGGTCCAACTAGCTGACACCTACCCTTCCCCAGGTTAAGATTGAGGGTTTTTTCGTTTTCAGAAAGAAACTCCTACTACTAGGCTCAAAAGGGTTGACAATGGATTATCATCCTTATATCTCCAGTGTTTAGGAATTTGAAACAATGCATGTACATCATCAACAGGTTTTATTCAAAAGCATACAATCGGAAGCTTGCACGTCTTTCAACTTCGTCATCCTCCCTCGGATTCCGCTTAAACAAGCGTTTGACGTAAATGAAAGCATAGAGTGAACACAAATGGATTTAATCAAAAACATGTATATTCATTTCATTATCAATATCAATTAAGAACAAACAAGTTTTACAAATGAGATTTGCACTAAAACAGAAAAGAAACTACAAATGCAAAAAAAGACATGATAAAAGAAAGATTGCCATCTTCTGGGAACCAGGTTTCCTATCTGAACCGCTGAATAGGGAGATGTAACCCTTGAAGTCTTCAAACTCAATCAGATGAGAGGTCGACGTGCACAACCAAATTTCCTTCGGGAAAGGAAATGTACTATTTATCCATCAACTGTTGCACCTTGGCCTGAAAGGCTTTGCAATCTTCAATCGAGTGCCCCATGGATCCTCCATGATATTCGCATTGAGAATTGAGATCATACCTAGGAGGTTATGGCTCTGGAAATGGCTTGAGAGTCTTAGGCTCCACCAATGATTTCTGAATCAGATATGGCAGAAGCTCACTGTATGGCATATGCACTGGATGAAGAGGAGCATTCCTTCTTTCCAAATTGTTGCGAGGCCTATTCTGATTCTGGCGCTGACGGTTTTGCTACTGAGGAGCGTAAGGTTGTTAGTGTCGTGTTGACTGTTGAACTACAGTTGGAGCAGATACAACATTAGCTTCTCTTTCCTTCCCGACATAAGGCTTCCTTGCATCTTTCGAAGAATCAAGAGCAACTTGAATCTTTCCCGTTTTGATACCACTTTCGACTCTTTCTCCTGCAACTACCAGATCTAAAAACTTGCATACATGCAACCTATCAACTTTTCATAATACACTTCGGGTAGTGTAGCCATGAACATGTTAGTCATCTCTCTCTCCGCCATGGGAGGTTGACTCTCGCTGCTAAATCTCACCATCTCTGGGCGTACTCCTTGAAGCTCTCAGTATTCTTCTGCGATAACTCTGCATATATGGTTGGCTAATATGGGACTGCCAGGTGGAAGATCTAGCACGTGATCTTTGACCTGGTCCAACTGTCTTCGAGACTTTCGGAAGGGCAGTTGGTCATGTGAACTGTCAAACGCATGAGGGGGATGTCCCCAATGACTATATGCTCCAACGGATATATTGTATCCAACAGTCATATTGTTCCCAACAACTATATTGTCCTAATATCCTTGTTGGGCTTGGCCTTAAGCTAAACTGGATTGGGCCTTTCCCATATGTGGCGCATGTTTCAGTCTAGTCCAGAATAGAAGCCCTCCAAGTCGTTGCTTCGAGGTGAGGAGTAATGGCTTGAGTGAACCTAGCTATTCAACCAAGGGGTAAGAACCGTATCATGGGGAGGTCTTTGAGGTCGCCATTATTTGAGCGAAAAACTTTAGGGACGCGCATGTGTGTAACATATGATCAGTAAGGTCTACTATTAATGGCGTGTGGCCTCTTTGGAGCTGCAAGGACATGGTCGGATATGAAAGGTGAGTTTTACGTCGACCAGGGTTATTCTTAAGATGAAGAAAATATCAATGAGACTCCTGCTCAGATACTGATCTGGTGACATTCTTAAGGAGACTATGCTCGTAGGGAGCTGAAGGGACTTGTCTCTTTACAAGCATGTGAAGGGTTAGTTTTGAGAATGCCAACTGACAACTTCTCTCGCCACGTGTTAAGGCACAATAAATTTTGTTAAGGCATAGGAGGCTAGGCAATGATGGCATTTTTCCCTTTGTTTCCCCGTGCGATCAAGAGAGCCTATATAAAAGGGGGAAGAGGGTTAATTTTCACTTCACGAAAATTTCTCTCCTCCTTATCTTTTGCTCTACAACAACTTCCGTCACTAGAGATTCTTTCGCCGCATCCGTTGCTCTTGCCTTCCCTAAGATCTTCATCTTCAACCTCTGAATACATGTAAGTTCTTCAACCTTCTTGTAAAAATGCATGAATTTTTGGTTGAAGTTCATGTGTTTCTAGATGAACACATGAATTTTCTGGGAAATTCATGAACGCCTTGAAGAACATAAATCTAGGATGTCATATATTTGTAGATCTTCTTAGGTTGTTGATAACGCGAAAGTATATATTATAAATGCCGTATTTTTCAGCTATTAATGTTTGGTTTCACCCCGATTTCGGACTTCTCCGCATTATTTATCAAGTGTTTTTGCAGGTATATGAAGTTCACACTCAAATAGAGCAAGACAGAGAAAACAAACGTTCGAAGACACAAAACAGAAGAAAAAGGATGAAAAAATAGCAGAAAATAGTTTTTACTGATATGACGGTCGTCACAGGTCCCTCACAACCGTCACGAGTGTCACGATCGTCACATACCCTCACAATCGTCATGTTCATCACGACCGTATCACCTCCCTCACGATCATCACACTTGCAAAAACAAAATAACGTTCACTTTTGAGAACGTGTCCACAGAAGCCCAGAAAGTGTAACCACGTCTCCCTGGATTCTCTCACCCTCAACTCTACTTCCTGAGGTATTTCACATAAGAAACCTCCACTATAAAAGGAGAGGTTAAGGACTGGAAGAGGGGATCCGCATTGAAGATAACGAAGTGCTGCCAAATTTAATTCCAGAGTCAAATTGAGTTTTATTGTTCTTGTTTGTTTCCTTTCCTTTTCCTTTAATTCCAATTGCTTTGTTTTATTTCCATTCCTGTACTGCCTACTCGTCACCGAGGTATAATCCTGCCGACATTGTGGAGGACTACCAAAGGATCCGAGAGTCGAATTAATTGTAGGTTCTTATTATTATTAATTGAATTCTTGTTTCCTGTAATAATGTATATTATTAACTGCTGCTGCTTTTATGTAATCATGTTTGCTCTAAATACCATGTCTAGCTAAACCGCATTGATCGGTATGTAATAAATTAGTAGGACGGGATTCGATAACAACCAGTGTTCTATCTGCATTTCAATCATGTTTCTGGCCGTAGTTTTTAATTCAATTTCCTAAATAAACATTCGTTGCAACAACGAGAAATTATTTACAGTAGTTTTGCCACGACAGTGGGAAATTCATTAAGGTACGAACCGACACGCGAAAGCTGAGGCTAGGACCAGATAGTAAAAACTAGGCATTCGTTTTAAATACAACCACAACGCTTTAAAAGGAATCAGAACTTAATGGTTTTCAAAAAGCGATTTTAACCCCGAATGGGATAGCGAAAGCATACATTCCGCCTTAGAGTTGTGACTAGCGTCAACAACTAACGTGAGACAAAAGTCTTTAAACCGTTATTTTCTTCTGAAAACTATTTTTGAAAATATTAAACCGCACCGGTTACTTGTCGAATCCTCGAAGAACTAAAATATTGCATACCGATTCCCGTATTAATATTCTAAAAACCTTTTAGCCTTTCTTTAATATAGCCTTTACTTTTTCATTTATTCCCTTAAATCCTTTCCAACCTAGCTAAACATAGTAACACCCGAGAACACTAGTTTAATTACGTGTCCTTGTGGGATCGATATCTTTTATTACTACGCGATAGACTGTGCACTTGCAGTTAGCTCAGTTAGACTCAGAAAGTCGCGATCAAGTTTTTGGCGCCGTTGTCGGGGACCCGTTTAGTCAGTAGTGTAAACCTCTGTTACGTAGTATAGACTAGGTTAACTATTTTATTTCCCTTTACTCGTTTGTCGATTTTATGCCAGTTACTCGCTCACAAGACGTAGTACTAGAGCGCTTCCTACATCTAAGAAGACGATTCATAGAACATCAACAAAGACGTAGTACTCCCGAACTTCTTACTCATACTCCTGAAACTGCTGAAGAATCGAAAATGGCTGAAGTACCTCCGAACAGTCCTCTGAAGGACTACGCTACCCCATCTCAATTACACCCTCACAATAGCATTGCTGCCCCAGCCATTAATCGTAATGATTTTGAGCTAAAATATCATTGTTGTCAGCTGTACAACAACATTAATCCTCGGGAAATACAACTGAGGACCCGAACGAACACTTAACGAAGTTTGTGCAATACGTCGATACAGTGAAAGCCAATGGTGTAACTCCAGACGCAATAAGACTCTGTCTTTTTCCTTTCTCTCTTAGAGGTAGAGCTTGGGATTGGTTACAATCCTTGCCATCCAACTCTGTTACAACGTGGAAACAACTGAAGAACGTTTTCTTAGCAAGATACTTTCCGCCAAGCAAAACTGCTATGCTAAGAGCTCAAATTAACGGATTTCGACAGAAGGATTCTGAATCTTTCTACGAAGCATGGGAAAGATTCAAAGATATGATGAAAGCATGTCCTCACCACGGTCTTGAAAACTGGGTGACTATTCATACTTTCTACAACAGGCTTCTGTACAACACCAGACTAACAGTAGACGCTGCAGCGGACGGTGCACTTATGGATAAACCATACGACGAAGCCTATCAACTTATCGAGAATGTGTCTCAGAACCATTGCCAATGGGGAGGTGAAAGAACTCCAACAGAGAAACACGCAATGAAAGGTGGGATGTACGAGATCAACAGTATTGAAAAATTCAATGTTAAGGTAGATGCCTTGACGCAGAAGATCGACAATTTAACTGTAACGCCACCTGCAACTGTAGCTGTTGTAGCTCAAAACTGCGAGTTATGTGGAATCTTCACTCATAATACGCCCGAATGCCCATTATTGGCAGGAATCCCATCGGACCAAGTAAACTACGCTCAGGGTAATCCTTACGCGAACACCTACAACCCAGGCTGGAGAAATCACCCAAACTTTTCCTACAAAAGCGATAACGCATTGCAAGCACCTGTTGCTCCACCAGGATATCAGAAACCAGCCGTAGCTGCTCCAAATGCCCCTATGAAGTCAAATCTTGAATTGATAATGGAAAAATTCGTAGCCACTCAAGATTAGACGAACAAGGAATTCCTGAATCAAAACATACACACTAGCGAGCAGATTAAACAACTAACCAGCAAAGTAGACGCTTTAGCCACCCACAAAAAAATGCTTGAAACACAGATATCACAAGTGGCTCAATAACAAGCTTCTGCTGCTGCACCCGCTGACACATTTTCTGGACAGCCAGAACATAATCTAAAAGGTCAGGTAAATGCTGTCATATTAAGAAGTGGAAAAGAATTGGACAAACCAATCGACTCTAGAACCCAAAATCCATCCATGCAACAAAAACCTACTAAACAAGCAGACAAGGAGTCTGAATCAAAAGAGAAGGAGGAGAACAAGAAGGAGGCCACTGAAAGTGAAAAATCTTATGTACCTCCACCGCCATACAAGCCACCAATTCCTTATCCTCAAAGGTTTATAAATTCCAAAACTACAGGGCAGTTTAAGAAATTTGTAGAACTTCTGAAGAAACTAAATATTACAATTCCTTTCACATAAGCCATCACTCAAATGCCCTCATACGCTAAATTTCTAAAAGAAATCCTATCTAATATGAGAAAAATCAAGGATAATGAAACAGTTACACTTACTGCCGAGTGTAGCGCTATCATTCAAAATAACATGCCTCCTAAACTAAAAGACCCAGGTAGTTTCTCCATATCTTGTATCACCGGAAAGTTCGTCATAGACAAAGCTTTATGTGATTTAGGAGCCAGTATCAGTGTTATACCCTTATCCATATGCAAAAATCTGAATATGGGTGAATTAAGACCAACCAAAATGTCCGTCCAATTAGCTAACCGCTCAGTCAAATATCCTGTCGGTATACTGGAAAACGTTCCAGTACGCATAGGTCAATTCTACATCCCAACCGGCTTTATAATTATGGATATCAAGGAAGACTCAGTTACTCCGATTATCTTAGGTAGACCATTCCTAGCCACAGCCGGAGCTATCATTGATGTGAAGAAAGGTAGGCTAACATTCGAAGTAGGAGAAGAAAAGATAGAGTTCATCCTCACTAAGTTCTTACAAGCACCAACCATAGACGATACCTGCTATCTAGTAGATGTCATTGACGAATGCATAAGAGAACTAGAAAAGGAAGAAACCACGTATTCAGAAATAATGAAAATCCAATCCCTGAAATTCGTGAAGACGGTGATTGGCGTGCCCCATACAAAGACGACAGTCTAAGCGAAAGCTTAGCACTAACTCCAGATCACATGCCAGGTCCAAAGAACCCATCTTTAGAGCTTAAAGTATTACCTAAAAACCTCAGATATGAATTCTTAGATACCGAGCTTAAAAGACCAGTGATAGTCAACGCCGACTTAGGACAGTTAGAAACCAAAAAGTTATTAGACGTCCTAAAGAAATACCCAAATGCGCTAGGCTATAACATAACTGATCTTAAAGGTATAAGCCCTTCTATCTGTATGCATCGAATCATGCTGGAGGAGGACTGTAAAACCTTTAGAGAACATCAGAGAAGAATAAATCCCATCTTAAGTACTATAGTCAAGGACGAAGTAAAGAAACTATTAGATGCAGAAATTATCTACCCAATCTCCGACAGCGAATGGGTTAGCCCAGTGCATATCGTACCCAAGAAAGGAGGCGTCACTGTGGTAAAGAACTCGAAAGGTGAATCAATAACACAAAGAGTTGTAACCGGAAACAGAATGTGTATCGACTACAGAAAGCTGAACAAGGCCACTCGAAAAGATTATTTCCCTTTACCTTTCAGAGACCAGATGTTTGAGAGATTGGCCAAACATTCGTATTTCTGCTATCTAGATGATTACTCGGGATTTTTCCAAATTCCTATTCACCCCGATGACCAAGAAAAGACTACATTCACTTGTCTTTATGACACTTTTGCATACCGCCGAATGCTATTTGGATTATGCAACGCTCCAACAACATTCTAAAGATGCATGATGGCAATCTTCGCAGATTTCATAGACGATGTCATGGAAGTGTTCATGGATGATTTATCTGTATGCGGACAAAGTTTCGAAGGGTGTTTGCAAAACTTAGAAATGGTACTCGAAATATGTGCGAAAGTGAATCTTGTTCTCAATTGGGAAAAGTGCCATTTCATGGTCCGACAAGGAATAGTTATAGGACATGTAATATCTGACAAAGGAATCGAGGTTGACAAAGCTAAGATAGAAATTATAAAAAGACCTCCAACCTCCGAAAATCGTACGAGAAATATGAAGTTTTCTAGGACATGCTGGTTTCTACCGAAGATTTATAAAGGACTTCTTGAAAATTACAAAACCTATAACCGTCCTGTTAATGAAAGACGCTGAGTTCGTCTTTGACGACGACTGCTTAAAAGCGTTCGAAACACTAAAAGCAGCCCTCATCACCGCACCTATTATGCAATCGCCAGACTGGCGACTACCATTTGAAATCATGTGTGATGCGAGTGATTACGCTGTAGGCGCAGTTCTAGGACAAAGGAAAGACAAGAAGCTTCACACAATCTACTACGCCAGTAGAACTCTAGATCCTTCCCAAATGAACTACGCCACAACAGAACAAGAACTTCTAGCAGTTGTGTTCGCCCTTGACAAATTTCGTTCCTACTTGGTAGGAGCAAAAATAATCATCTACACAGACCACGCTGCCATTAGGTACCTAATAAGCAAAAAGGATGTCAAACCAAGATTATTGAGATGGATCTTATTGTTACAAGAGTTTGACTTAGAGATAAAAGACAAGAAAGGAACCGAGAACGTAGTAGAAGATCACTTATCCCGAATAGAAGACATTAAACAAGAATCAATGCCTATCAACGACGATTTCCCTTACGAACGTCTGATAGCTAAATTGGAAAGCGATATGCCAAACCTGACCTCGGAAGAACCAGAATTAGAAAAAGCCGTGGAAGCTGTCTATGCACAAGTCACCTTGCCTTGGTATGCTGACATTGTAAATTACTTAGCCGCATGCGTGCTCCCACCGGACTTAACTTATCAGCAAAAGAAGAAATTCTTCCATGACTTAAAGCACTACTATTGGGACGAACCTCTACTTTTCAAGAGAGGAGCCGACAACATATACCGTCGATGTGTCCCAGAGGAAGAAATATAAGACATCATCTCCCATTGTCATTCAGCACCTTACGGTGGACATGCAAGTACCTCGAAGACATGCACTAAGATCCTACAATCTGGCCTATTCTGGCTCAGCCTCTGGAAGGATGTTCACATCTCCGTACTAAAATGTGACCAGTGCCAATGCACTGGCAACATCTCGAGACGCGATGAAATGCCCCAGAAAGGGATTTTGGAAGTAGAAGTTTTTGATGTATGGGGGATAGATTTCATGGGACCGTTCCCATCTTCTTTTGGAAACAAGTATATACTCGTCACTGTCGACTACGTATCGAAATGGATTGAGGTTGTTGCCGCTCCAAAAAATGACACGCGAGTAGTCATCAAACTCTTTAAAAACACAATCTTTCCCAAATTCGGTGTACCAAGACTTGTCATCAGTGATGGTGGTTCACACTTCATAACACGAATCTTTGACAAACTTCTATCAAAGTATGGAGTCAAACACTGTGTAGCAACACCGTATCATCCGCAGACTAGCGGACAAGTGGAGGTCTCAAACAGAGAAATAAAACAGATATTGGAAAAGACCTTCTCAACCTCCAGGAAAGATTGGTCATCAAAATTAAACGAAGCTTTATGGGCCTATAGGACTGCCTACAAGAAGCCGATAGGAACTGCACCATTTAAATTAGTTTATAGAAAATCATGCCACCTGCCAGTGGAACTAGAGCACAAAGCCTTTTGGGCTATTAAGACACTAAACTTCAACTACACTGCTGCAGGAGAGAAATGGATCTTGAATCTACATGAATTGGAAGAACTTAGATTGGACGAATATGAGAATGCCCGCATATACAAGGAAAGAACCATAAAGTGGCACGATAAGCGTTTAGTCAAGAAACAGTTCAGTATGGGAGACTTCGTGCTCCTATTCAATTCAAGACTAAAACTTTTCCCATGTAAACTAAAGTCAAGATAGTCAGGTCCTTTTGAGGTAACTAAAATCCTTCAAAGTGGAGCTGTCGAAATTAGCGATTAAAACAATGCGTCGTTCATAGTCAACGGACAACGTTTAAAGCACTACAATCAAAATGAACACAGTAACCACGTGAGCAGTTTGAAACTGCTAGAGCTTTCTTCTCAACACCCCAACTAGCTTGTCATCAAGCTATCGTCATGCTTTTGACGTTAAAAAAAACAGCGCTGAATGGGAGGCAACCCATTTTCCTCTCATTTTTCCCTCTTGGTTTATTTACTTTATGTTTTCCATTTGATTTATACTTTTACATTGTTTCTCTATTACTTCTAAATTTTATTTTCCTTCTTTCTTTTATTTTATTTTCTTTATTTTTATCACCTTCTGTTTCTAAAAATTTAATTTGAGTAAATTTGCTTTCAACTGTTTCCAGGATTTTAAAGTCTTCCTACTTTTCTCCTCTTTTATCTGACTAACTCTCAAGCATGGCTGACATCGATTACACGGTAACCATATTTAGAGGACCAGCTCAGCAATCCAGATTTGAGGCCCTGACTCAGATAGGCATCGCGTTGACCTTGTACTATGATGGATCCACTATGGATCAGTTAGGAATCTACGATAGTGTTGCACCCCAAAATTTGACCAACCGGGTCTCGTATCTGGCTCGATGTTTCGACGCATAATCGCATTCGCATCTGCATATTGCATACATTGCATTTTCCATTTGTTTTGATTTTATCAGGGATCACAGCTCTCGTCTCGCGTTTCGGGTGTTTTTTTTTAATCAGTTTAGATAGATAGAATCGTATTTTTGGGGATATTTCGGTGCCCGTTTATTTTTACCGGCTATTTTTGTGCGCTCTCGCAGTATTATCGGTGATTTTGTGCTCTGGGAATTATTGTGTTTTTTCTGGATTTTATTGGCCATTTTTTTAGGGTTTAAATAGATTTTTTAATCATTTTAGATATTTTTAATAGGTTTTAATAGTTTTAGAATTTTATAGAGATAAATAGCATTTTTTTTTCATTTTTAGAATATTATAGATTTTAAATAGATTTTTAATCATTTTAGGAGTTAATAGATTTTTAAGATAATATAGAATAGATTTTATCATTTTCTTAATAGAATAGTATAGATTTTTGTTATTAATAATAGATTTTAAATCATTTTTAAATAATATAGTTTTATTAGAGATTTATTAGAATTTTATTAGTGGGTTTATTAGATTCTTAGAGTATTATTAGTTAGGAGTTAATTTGCATTTTTAGGATTAATTGAATTTTTAATAGTTAATTAGGCAGCTCTCAATTAGTGTTAATATTGTTTTAATCCATTGTTATGCAGATTTTCTGGATTTATTATCTTTTTTTCGTGTGGGCTCCATTTCAATTCAGGCCCAATGCAGTTTTTAGTTCAGAATCAGCCCAATGCATCCAGAAATTGTCCAGCTTTTTCCAGCAATTTCCAGAACCTTCTGGAAGCGTCCAGAATATCTCAAGCTATAAAGCCTCAAGCGCGCCACGTGTTCACGGGAGGATGGACCCACGTTATCTCACCTCAGCACGCCACGCCATCACGCACCATCTCCTCTTCCTGCCACACCACCCGCTACGTGGCGCACATGCAGCCTTCCTCTCGACTACCACAGCCACTTGTCCCTCCACCAACGCGCCACACACCTCGCCTGAGACACCCACCGGCCGGCATGCATGGCCGGCGGCCACCATGCATCTCGCCGGAGAACACCAACAACCATGAGAAACCCAGAATCCGATCAAACCCTCATCTCCTCTCATCTTCATCATCTGAACCCCTCAAATTCCCAGATCCCAATCATCTTCATCGTTCTCCTCTCATCACCACCGCGAACTCCGCCGGAGAACGCCCAGAAACCCAGAACTCCGATCGTTCTTCATCCTCCTCCCCTGAGCTTCATCATCCTCAACCCAGAAAACCTCCAGAAAATTCCAGATTCAACCAACAAACTTCACCGGAAAACCTCCTTCCTCTCATCTTCTCCGATCCATCATCAGTATCGCAATCACCAGAAATTCAATCATCATCATCGTGTGTTCATCCAGGTTTCCCAGAGCTCATCAATGATTTTCCAGAAGAACAACACGATCTCCAGATTCATTCATCAAAACTCTCAAGAACTCTCAAGAACTTCATCGCACGCATGTTCGTATCTTCGCACCAAAGCTTCAAAGATCTTCGACCGAACACTTAGTCAGCAAAGTCTCCTTCATCATAGCAATGAGATCTTCAAGAACGCCTTCATCGTAGATCAAGATCTCTCAGGATCTTCAAGGTTCTTTAGAAAATCCCAGGTCCTTCATCGTCGAATTCACCATCTCCAGAACGAGTCTTCAGCGTCATCCATCAAGAACCATTCCCCAGAAGAACATCAATCTTCAAGCGTTTCCAGAAAGCATCCAGAAACGTTCATCATCATCATAGGAATCTCCATCAACGAGCCTTCATTGAATTTTCAATAATTTCTGTTGTTGTTCTTCTGTTTGAATGGAGAGAGGGAAAGATGGTGGTAGGATGAACGAAAGTGATGGAGAACGAGAGAGACGGAGATAGGGAGAGGAGAAGGCGGCGGTGAGGGAGAAAGGAGAAAGAGTCTAGGGTTTCTGAGTGAATGGAGAAGGAGAAGGAAGATGGACCGCGTGAGGGTGGGCCAGGCCCAATCCTTTTTTTGAGACACACACCCCCCTCGTTTTTTGGCTGTGAATGGGCTGGGCCCAAACACGTGAATGTTACGCCAGCACACACACCCAGTTCACTCATGCACCACCCCCTCCGTTTCCCTATGTCATTAATTGGGCTGGGCCCAATCCCAGCTACAGTTTATTATTTTATTTCTTTTAATCTCCCCCTGTAATAGCAGTGTACCCCCTTCCCATTTTTTTTGTATTTTTTTCATTTTTCTTTTGTTTAAAGTTTTTAGAAGAAAAAAACAATAAAGAAAAAGTATGTTTGAAGAAAAAGAAAAGGATTATGAAAAAATAATGAAAAGAAATATTAGAAAGAAAAAATAGAGAAAAGAATATGGAAAAATATTCAAGAAAAAATAGAAAAAATATATGAAAAGATTTGAAAGGAAAAAGAAGGAAATAGAAGAAAAAGAAAAGTGAATAGAAAAAAATAGAGAGAAATAAAGAGAAAAATATCTTGAAAGAAGAAATAAGAAAATAGTTGGAAAATAGCGAAAAATATTAGATGTAATATTTTTTAGGATTTATTTGTTTTAGGATAGTTTTAGACGTCCACTTGTTAGGGGACTTTTTCATTCGACTTTTCAGGATAGGATAGGATAGTATTTCCTCGGAGATTTATTTCAGTATTCACCCATTGTAATCATTTTTCAGATGTTAATAAAACGAGATTTGAGCTGTGGTCCCGATAGTAGCCGAACTACAGCTGCTCTGATTTCTCGTACCAGATGAGGATATGTAGGCATAGGATGCGATATCCTAGCGAGCACACTAACAACTGACTTTTTGTTCTCTCACGGCTGTGCGATCGAGACTTTCCCGCTGACGACTAATTGATACCCTTTTTCTCTCTTGCCCAAGCGCATTTGAGACCAAGCCATAGTTTTTCCCATAGGTTCCCGACCCTGTGAAACCAGTTGTTTTTCTCACTGCTGTGTGAGAATGTTTTGTTTAGCCGTAGTTAGCCTGAACTACGTAAAGCTCTGATCTTCCATGCGGTGTGGAAGTACGTAGGCACAAGACGCGAGGTCTTGGCGAGCCATTTTTCCCTGTAGTCCCGAACTACGTTGACTCTGACTTTCTCTCTTGAGAATACGTAGGCATAGAGTGCGACGCTCTATCGAGTCAGTTCCCTTCCGTTTAGATTCAGCAGCCGTAGATAGATTGTTTTGCATCCTTTAGACAACCCAAGCAAGCATGGATCCCGTCGAGTACGACGGACGTGAGGGGTGATAATACCTTCCCCTTGCGTAACCGACTCCCGAACCCAGGTTTTGGTTGCAATGACCATACCTTTCCCCGTTTTTTGCGAGGTTTACTTCGAGCGTTTCCTTTCCCGCTCTGAGGGATAAATAACGCACGGTGGCGACTCTTCTGTCAGCCGGCGCCGATTTTCGCAGTAGCGACAGTTGGCGACTCTGCTGGGGAAGTGATAGTTTCCTAGGGATTCAACGTCCCGAAAGCGAGTCAATTTTGGGATCCAACGTCCCTTGAGAGAGTCAATCCTAGCGCTTGTTTGCTCGTCTATTTGGTGCTTATTTATCGATATTATCTGTTGCTGTTGGGGTGTTACGGGTATTCTATGATTGAGAGAAGCCGGACCTGGGCTTGAGTATGCACCTAGATATAGTTGCGGAGAAGTAGTAGACGAACCTGTCTGCTGAGCAGGCACAGTTCCCTACGAAAATCTGCGCTCAGACGAGGTTCTCGCAGAGGTGCTCCTTTCCGGTCCTGAGGATCTGAGGGGAGTCCAGACGTGAGGATTGTCGACTCTGGGAACCGATCATTTGGAAGTTAGCTAAGTGAGGCCTCTTCATGAGACGACGATGCCACTCCTTCTGGGAATCGTATCATTCCTCATGAAAGTCTGTGACGCTGACGACCGCATAGGATGCCGTATCTTGTCAAATATAGGTCCACACCTGTGAGTGGGGGGTTTTTTGTGCAGGAAACTTGACTTCCAACCTACCCGTTATTCTGGTCTTCTCTTCAGAGCAACCGTACTCCGTCAGCAGTGCAGCAGTATTTAGATTGTGTGGGGGCTGTGATCCCGTGTTTGTTGCATTGCATTGCATTTGCATAGGCATCTTCGCATCATATTGCATACTATTCGCCAGCTAGTCAGAGCTCTTATCCAGCCATTATTTTGGTTCTGAAGGTGAATATTGAAGACGACCAAGAGGTTGAGGCAGATTTAAAGCAGATTTGATCAGAATCGAGCATCGAAGACCATTGGTAGCTATGTCAGAGAGCAGCTTCCAGTTTGTTGATACCTTGTCAGGTTTCACCATGACGTCCAATCCTCTGTATGGATCTCCGCACGACGAAGACTTTCCGCAAGTGAACAACCTTACTGCAGCTCAGCCTGTGCAGCCATCTGTTGAAGACCAGGGTCTGCGTGAGCAGTTTGTTGCCCGAGGTGAACGTTCTCCTTCTGTTGATGTCTCAGACTACCAGGGTTTTGCCTTCCCTGTGCCAAAGCCCCGAAGGGAGGTCCCGACAGCAAATAATGAAGACCCATTAGCTCCCGTGTATGCTGAAAGGTTTCGTGCATTAGATGAGAGATTCAAAGCCTTGAAAGGTAAAGACGCTGTTACTCCTAGTGCTGCAGATATGTGTCTGGTTCCTGGCCTAGTGTTACCTCCGAAGTTCAGAATGCCGAGGTTTGAAAGGTACAAAGGAGATAGTTGCCCGAAGCAACATTTGGTGATGTTCTGCCGAAGAATGACTTCATTTGTGCACAACGACAAGCTGATGATTCATTGCTTTCAAGATAGTCTGACTAGGGCACCTCTGAGTTGGTATATGCAGTTAGAGCGTGATCAGATCCGATCATGGATGGACTTAGCCAATGCCTTTCTGAAGCAGTACGACTATAATCTTGATGAAGCTCCTATTCGCATGCAGCTGCAAGAATTGTCTCAAGGGAACAATGAATCTTTCAGAAAATATGTTCAGAGATGGAGAGAATTTGCTGGTAGAGTGCAACCACCGCTCCTAGACCAAGAGCTGAAAGGCATGTTCGTAAACTCCTTGCAGAGCCCGTACTTCGAAAGAATGCTTGGAACCACACCAAATTTCTCTGAGTTGGTAAGGACGGGAGAGCGCATCGAGTATGGTGTAAAGACTGGAAGAATCCCGTGTGTTTCAAAAGGTCAGGCCAGTGAAACTGAATCCCTCTATAGCTCTCAATCGGAAGATGAAACTATGATCAATGCGGTCCTGACAGATGTTGGATATCCTCAAGCCGAATCAGTGAAATCTGTTGGTTCTCCGTCTTCTCAGCGGTCAGTATCTTCTGTGTCTCGTTATTCTGAATAGACAACTGTGCATGGGGCACCCCATCGGGAACCTTATGTCGCTCCTCTTGCAAGTCTACAAGCCCGTGGCCGAGGTTATCAGAATCAGCGTCAGAACCAGAACCGACCTCGTAACAACTTGGGACGAAGGAACGCTCCTTTCCATCCAGTACCTGTGCCGTATAGCCAGATTCTTCCGCGTTTGATTCAGAATTATTTGGTGGAACCGAAAGCTCTCAAGCCAGTTCCAGAACCTTACCCTCCTGGGTACAATCCTCACGCTCAGTGTGGTTATCATGGTGGCTCTCCGGGGCATTCGACGGAAGATTGTAAAGCATTTCAGGCGAAGGTACAGCAGCTGATTGACTAGGATCGCATTTCCTTTCGAGAAGGGTTTCTGTTTGTTCATCCCAACCGCTCAGCTGTCTAAGCTCGTAGACTCGGAAAGTATTTCTCAGCAAAAGCCAGTGGTCCAGACAGGCGGGCGCCTCGGCATTGGCAGTCCTCAGACTTTATATCATTTGCATTTGTAGTTTCTTTTTTCTGTTAGTTACTACCTGCTTTTAAACGTTGTATGTTTCGAGTGGTGATAATAATAAAGTGACTATGCATTTTTCTGAATTAATCATGTCGCTGTCGCTCATTTACTGCATTGCACTGACACTTGCATTTTATTCACTCCACTTTATCCCTGTGACTAGCAAAGATTGGAGGGAGGATGACGAAACTGAAACTCATAACCAATGATCGTATGCCTTCAGATAAGACCGTACCGATGACGTACAAGGCATTGTTTTAAATCCCCCAAACACTGGAGATATAAGGAGTTAGTCCCTTGTTAACCACTTCGAGCCAGGAAGTAGAAGTTTTTTCGGACTTTTAAACCCTCACATCTTAACCCGGGGCAGGGTAGTTGTCAGTTAGCTTGACCGAGCGTTCAAGTCTTACAGAGGTGTGTTGTCTTTCGAGGACCAATCAGTTTATACCTTGCAAGAGGTCAAATCTCACCAATCAGGAGTGAGACAGTTACAATCCTTTCGGAGCAATCAAGATAACCAGTGTCACACGACTTTGTTCCAAAAGAAGAAAGAAAGCCCGTTAAGTAAAAAGAAAGAAAAGCTGAGAAAGCTAATACTTAGGCAAAAATTAGGGCATCCCGCTGGACTTCAAAAAGAAAAAATTGAAAAGAACTCAAAATGAGTCAGTCCAGGCAAAAGTTAGGGAATCAAAAGAATGAAAAAGAGGGATTAAAAAGAAATTTTTCCCCAGCAAATCACAAAGTCGTGTACACAGACACAGAAGGCGAGAAGGAGTAATTGTCACTCCAGAAGAGCATTGTGAATTCCTTAGCTATGATCCTTACCATTCAACATACCTCTCGAAGAGGCGAGCGCTTGTGCCAGGTTAACTAAACCTTAGGATCAGAGATCATCACGTAGAAGGGGTGGGTACAAATCAAAATTTGAGCCAAATATCCTTTGTTTCACGAACCGTGAACCCGACCACGATATAACCCTTAAAAGACCTAATTGAGGTAGGGTTAGTCTGAAGCGCATTACGATAAGGTCGAGTAACCTGACTCCTTCTTGACTTGCTAGTCACATCCTTGTTGTATTTTTCACTGACCACGTAAGCACTACGTTTGAAATTTGGTTCATTCGTCACTCAATCATGCAGGTAAATGAGTGACAGCTCAAAAAATTTTCAAAATCTGCATAACCACTGCATTAAGATTACCATTCGTGAACAGACAATTTTAATTGCAGGTTAGTAGTTGGCATGGAAGAAATTCCAGCAGGAATAATCAAGCAGGACTGAGTAATTCAGCAGTCTGAACCAGAACGGCGTATGGTGAAAGCCTAATGAATCAGGGGCATTATCTTCCAGTAAGTTCGGAATCAGTTAGTCTGAGGACAAGTCCCGAAGCTGCAGTTGATAAGGGGCAGTTTATTTGAGAAGCAGTTGATCAGAATGAGTTTTCTCGAGAGCCAATCAGGGGAAATTATGCAGAATGCGGAGATTTGAAAGCAGATACTTCAGGTAGATAATCAGATCGGGTTAAGTCGCTAGAACGCTCATTCAGGGGCAAGTCATCGCAGAGAATGTTGAAACCAACTGGGTTATGGAGATTGAATCCTTTTGTCGTGCAGATGTCGGGGCAAATATTCTCGAAGTCGTCTCGTAGCAAGCTGTTTAGAGCAAGTATTCCCAAGAGTTAGATTGGGGCAAGTTGAATTGTACTGGGGCAAGTTGTGCAAGCCAGTCTTTTTATCCCCAGCTGAGTGTACTGGGGCAAGTTGTTCAAACCAGCCTGTTTATCCCCAGCCGGAGTTGAGTATCGGGGAATCATGTCAATACCCTTGTCAAAAAACCTTAACCTCCTAAGAAGGCCTTGCTGTTGTTGGATCATTATCCTACAGTTAAAACCTGTTGCGTGTCAGTAACCAGTCGTTTCCAAAGTCCAGTTCTCCCCTGGCAAACCGGTAACCAGTTCTCGTCTGGACCACTCTATTGTAAGCATCAGTTCCCGCCTGGTGCAGTTTATTGTAACCAGTTATCGTCTGGTCACCGTTTCTTCAAGTGTTGTATCAGTTCTCGCCTGGTACATGTCATCGCGTAACCAGTTCTCGCCTGGTCATCGTGTGTTTTAACCTATGTGTTATACCAGTTCTCATCTGGTATATGTCAGCTTTCAGCCAGTTCTCGCCTGGTTGTCTTTTTCTCAGTCTGTTATCCAGTCAGCCCTGTCTGATGTCCAAACCGAATCAATCTTTGTCCGATAACCTACTTTCCTATCAGTTCTCGTCTGGCAGTCTACCTTTGAATGCTAGTTCTCGTCTAGTATTTTCCATATCTTCCACTGTGTACATAATCCATGTTTACCCTTAAAAAAAAACCTAAAGGTATCCGACGCAGTATTTCCCAATGACCCGCATGTTGTCATGTTCCCCGATACGAAGCTCGACGGATGCCAGCGCTCCGAGTAATGTTTGAATTCCTTGTGGATGTTGTTAAATCAGAATTGCCACTCTTCAGCAGACGAAAGTTGCTTATTATCCCCGGAAGAGTCGAGATCGTATTTTATCCCGTATCAGAGTAGGATCAGGAGTATCCTCAGCAGATTAAGATCGACATCCTTGATAGTAGGGGCATTTCCAGCAGTGTGCCGCGCGCAATCAACCTCAGTTTGGGTTAATCCCCACAGAACATGATCAGTTGCCAATGGTTTGAAGGGAGCATCCCCAAGCAGAGTTGTTCTTTCCTTCCCCAGTGAAGTCTCCAAGCAGGGTTGCCTTTTCATTTCTCCAACCGGGCAGTTATCCCCAGCGGATTTGATTTCCCGTTTCCAGCATTTATTTTGCTGAGATGATCCTGTGACTTCAGTTCATCCCCAGTAGAGTTGGCATTGCCTTCGGCATTTATTTTGCCAAGCGGTTTTCAGACCTGGTGATCTCTGGCAGCTCGAGCCTGCATTAGCATTCGCATATATAGTCATTGCATTTATACAAACATATAGTATTTCCATCTGGGCATCGCATTTTCAAGCAAAATGCATAGCATTTAACACTGCATAGCATTTAACGTTGCATAGCATTGTGCAGTATTGCACAGCATTTAGCATAAACGCATAGCATTCCCACCGTGTGGGGCATAGCGCAGAAGCATACGCAGCATAAGCATGATCCAGGTGTTCAGCCGAAAGACCAGTTGCTCAGGACGATTCCTGATATTCTCTCCAACGAAGTCGCTTTCTTGAGATGATTCTTAAAGACTCCGGTGTAATTCCCACAGTCGCTTGCTCAAGATGATTTTTGAGATCGCCAGCGAAGTCTTCAGTTCAAGACGATTCTTGAATACCTCAGCAGAGCCGTTTGCTTAAGATGATTCTTAAGACCTCAGCGCAATTTCCCGAGTTGTTCGCCTAGCCTGATGCTTGAGTTCCCCAGTAGCGTACCCAGCAAGAGTTGCCCAGGAAGAGTCCTGGAATACCCAGCAGAATAAAGTCTCCAGAATGGTTATCAGTTCAGGATGATTCTTGAAGGTGCCCGACGGAGTTGTTTGTCCAAGATGATTCTTGAAACCCCTAGCAGCGTGATATGTCTGCTCCGACAGTGATGTCTAACCTGAAGATTGACTTCGTAAACGCCTGAGGGCGGCATCAGAAGGTTCCTGTGAGTTCAGACTTCCTTGTTGATGAATCAACGTGTGGCTGAAGACAAGATTCCAAGCTCAGGTTTCGTACCTTTGGATAAGTTTGATTCCAAGCTCAGGTTTCGTACCTTTGGATATGTTCGCCTCCAAGCTCAGGTTTCGTACCTTTGGATATGTTTGCCTCCAATATTAGGATGTGTACCGTTGGGAGTGTTTGTTTCCATCTCAAGCTCAGGTTTTGTACCTTTGAGATGTATACTTCGGATTCCCGGACCGGGTTTGTGTTCAACGGCAAAGTTGGATGTTTGTTCGACGGCGAGGTTGAACGTTTGGATTTGGCGGCGAGGTCAGATTCAGTTTTCCAGCGGCGATGCGGGGTATTCTGTCAGATGTGTTTCTCCAGCGGTGATGTTGGGTGTTGTGGTTGTCTGAAGGCAATGTCAGAAGAATTTAATGTGGATAACTGACGGTGACGTCAGATCGGTATTTCTCCAGATAGTTGTCGTGCAGCTATTATTCCAGTGTTCTGCAAGTTGAGCAGTTGGCAAATTTTCGGGTTTACCGGTATTCAACCATCTCGCACCTTGATTGGCTGAGAGTCGTTCGCTTCTCACCCAGTCAGGTCCAAGCCGCTTGAATAGGGGCAGCTGTTGCACCCCAAAATTTGACCAACTGGGTCTCGTATCTGGCTCGATGTTTCGACGCATAATCGCATTCGCATCTGCATATTGCATACATTGCATTTTCCATTTGTTTTGATTTTATCAGGGATCACAGCTCTCGTCTCGCGTTTTGGGTGTTTTTTTTAATCAGTTTAGATAGATAGAATCGTATTTTTGGGGATATTTCGGTGCCCGTTTATTTTTACCGGCTATTTTTGTGCGCTCTCGCAGTATTATCGGTGATTTTGTGCTCTGGAAATTATTGTGTTTTTTCTGGATTTTATTGGCCATTTTTTTTAGGGTTTAAATAGATTTTTTAATCATTTTAGATATTTTTAATAGGTTTTAATAGTTTTAGAATTTTATAGAGATAAATAGCATTTTTTTTCATTTTTAGAATATTATAGATTTTAAATAGATTTTTAATCATTTTAGGAGTTAATAGATTTTTAAGATAATATAGAATAGATTTTATCATTTTCTTAATAGAATAGTATAGATTTTTGTTATTAATAATAGATTTTAAATCATTTTTAAATAATATAGTTTTATTAGAGATTTATTAGAATTTTATTAGTGGGTTTATTAGATTCTTAGAGTATTATTAGTTAGGAGTTAATTTGCATTTTTAGGATTAATTGAATTTTTAATAGTTAATTAGGCAGCTTTCAATTAGTGTTAATATTGTTTTAATCCATTGTTATGCAGATTTTCTGGATTTATTATCTTTTTTTCGTGTGGGCTCCATTTCAATTCAGGCCCAATGCAGTTTTTAGTTCAGAATCAGCCCAATGCATCCAGAAATTGTCCAGCTTTTTCCAGCAATTTCCAGAACCTTCTAGAAGCGTCCAGAATATCTCAAGCTATAAAGCCTCAAGCGCGCCACGTGTTCACGGGAGGATGGACCCACGTTATCTCACCTCAGCACGCCACGCCATCACGCGCCATCTCCTCTTCCTGCCACACCACCCGCTACGTGGCGCACATGCAACCTTCCTCTCCACTACCACAGCCACTTGTCCCTCCACCAACGCGCCACACACCTCGCCTGAGACACCCATCGGCCGGCATGCATGGCCGGCGGCCACCATGCATCTCGCCGGAGAACACCAACAACCATGAGAAACCCAGAATCCGATCAAACCCTCATCTCCTCTCATCTTCATCATCTGAACCCCTCAAATTCCCAGATCCCAATCATCTTCATCGTTCTCCTCTCATCACCACCGCGAACTCCGCCGGAGAACGCCCAGAAACCCAGAACTCCGATCATTCTTCATCCTCCTCCCCTGAGCTTCATCATCCTCAACCCAGAAAACCTCCAGAAAATTCCAGATTCAACCAACAAACTTCACCGGAAAACATCCTTCCTCTCATCTTCTCCGATCCATCATCAGTATCGCAATCACCAGAAATTCAATCATCATCATCGTGTGTTCATCCAGGTTTCCTAGAGCTCATCAATGATTTTCCAGAAGAACAACACGATCTCCAGATTCATTCATCAAAACTCTCAAGAACTCTCAAGAACTTCATCGCACGCATGTTCGTATCTTCGCACCAAAGCTTCAAAGATCTTCGACCGAACACTTAGTCAGCAAAGTCTCCTTCATCATAGCAATGAGATCTTCAAGAACGCCTTCATCGTAGATCAAGATCTCTCAGGATCTTCAAGGTTCTTTAGAAAATCCCAGGTCCTTCATCGTCGAATTCACCATCTCCAGAACGAGTCTTCAGCGTCATCCATCAAGAACCATTCCCCAGAAGAACATCAATCTTCAAGCGTTTCCAAAAAGCATCCAGAAACGTTCATCATCATCATAGGAATCTCCATCAACGAGCCTTCATTGAATTTTCAATAATTTCTGTTGTTGTTCTTCTGTTTGAATGGAGAGAGGGAAAGATGGTGGTAGGATGAACGAAAGTGATGGAGAACGAGAGAGACGGAGATAGGGAGAGGAGAAGGCGGCGGTGAGGGAGAAAGGAGAAAGAGTCTAGGGTTTCTGAGTGAATGGAGAAGGAGAAGGAAGATGGACCGCGTGAGGGTGGGCCAGGCCCAATCCTTTTTTTGAGACACACACCCCCTCGTTTTTTGGCTGTGAATGGGCTGGGCCCAAACACGTGAATGTTACGCCAGCACACACACCCAGTTCACTCATGCACCACCCCCTCCGTTTCCCTATGTCATTAATTGGGCTGGGCCCAATCCCAGCTACAGTTTATTATTTTATTTCTTTTAATCTCCCCCTGTAATAGCAGTGTACCCCCTTCCCATTTTTTTTGTATTTTTTTCATTTTTCTTTTGTTTAAAGTTTTTAGAAGAAAAAAACAATAAAGAAAAAGTATGTTTGAAGAAAAAGAAAAGGATTATGAAAAAATAATGAAAAGAAATATTAGAAAGAAAAAATAGAGAAAAGAATATGGAAAAATATTCAAGAAAAAATAGAAAAAATATATGAAAAGATTTGAAAGGAAAAAGAAGGAAATAGAAGAAAAAGAAAAGTGAATAGAAAAAAATAGAGAGAAATAAAGAGAAAAATATCTTGAAAGAAGAAATAAGAAAATAGTTGGAAAATAGCGAAAAATATTAGATGTAATATTTTTTAGGATTTATTTGTTTTAGGATAGTTTTAGACGTCCACTTGTTAGGGGACTTTTTCATTCGACTTTTCAGGATAGGATAGGATAGTATTTCCTCGGAGATTTATTTCAGTATTCACCCATTGTAATCATTTTTCAGATGTTAATAAAACGAGATTTGAGCTGTGGTCCCGATAGTAGCCGAACTACAGCTGCTCTGATTTCTCGTACCAGACGAGGATATGTAGGCATAGAATGCGATATCCTAGCGAGCACACTAACAACTGACTTTTTGTTCTCTCACGACTGTGCGATCAAGACTTTCCCGCTGACGACTAATTGATACCCTTTTTTCTCTCTTGCCCAAGCGCATTTGAGACCAAGCCATAGTTTTTCCCATAGGTTCCCGACCCTGTGAAACCAGTTGTTTTTCTCACTGCTGTGTGAGAATATTTTGTTTAGCCGTAGTTAGCCTGAACTACGTAAAGCTCTGATCTTCCATGCGGTGTGGAAGTACGTAGGCACAAGACGCGAGGTCTTGGCGAGCCATTTTTCCCTGTAGTCCCGAACTACGTTGACTCTGACTTTCTCTCTTGAGAATACGTAGGCATAGAGTGCGACGCTCTATCGAGTCAGTTCCCTTCCGTTTAGATTCAGCAGCCGTAGATAGATTGTTTTGCATCCTTTAGACAACCCAAGCAAGCGTGGATCCCGTCGAGTACGACGGACGTGAGGGGTGCTAATACCTTCCCCTTGCGTAACCGACTCCCGAACCCAGGTTTTGGTTGCGATGACCATACCTTTCCCCGTTTTTGCGAGGTTTACTTCGAGCGTTTCCTTTCCCGCCTTGAGGGATAAATAACGCACGGTGGCGACTCTTCTGTCAGCCGGCGCCGATTTTCGCAGTAGCGACAAATAGCATCCTCTTTTTGTTTAACCAATTAGGATGGGAGCGAACTGCTCTAAAGACCCGTTTTGTCACCTATCGCGAACTCACGTTCAAATTCCTTAGCTCCCTAGTCTACAGACCCGAATACGGCTTTGGATCCACCAAGGAGCTGATATGCTTTAGACTATCTGGGACAGAGTTCACATACTACCGTAAATCACTGGCTGGCCTCCTAGGATTCCCTAGCGGACCCTTCGTGTATACCGACGCCGAAGAAGCTGATTTAGATATCGAGTTAGATTATTTATGGGGTACCATTATAGGTAACTATCACCCTGAGCAGAACGACGTGAATACTAACGAAATACATAATCCCGCACTCCGCTACTTCCATAGAATAATAGCCCATACCCTCTTTGGGAAGGAGGAAAACATTACCGCAGTTTCTAAGGAATAGCTGTTTATTATGTACTGTACATCACAAGATCGCCCCGTCAATGGCGTACCTTTTATGATGAGAACCTTCAAAAAACTTAATCAGGAACCGAATTCACCTATCCTAATAGGAGGCCTTGTCACCATGATTGCACATGCAATTAGACTTAGGCACCAACTGAATAGAATCACTCCTTTTGGCCACATCAGACCTATGGACATACAGTTTTGCTTTAACCAACGTATCATAGGTAACTTAGGACTAGAAAATTACGAGTACCTTATTGCTGATCAACCAGTCCGACTTTTCACGTTGCCTAACCATGAGTTGACCAGTATCCATAACCGAAATAAATGGCTGTATGAGTTGGATGAGCCTATGGGTCCTCCCTCACCTCATTCTACGCCACAAGATTACATGTAAAATGATGATCACATATCAGAAGCACATGATTTTATGTATTATGAAGACTACGTGTCAGAAGCAGAGACAGAACCTGAGACCCCTCCTAATTACCATAATTTCCCTGAACCCATTCCTGACCAACGCACTGAAAAGCTGGATGCCATTCTGAAAACAATGGATGATTTCAAGTTGGAAATCACAACGGTCAAGGATGAGCTAACAAGACTGCAGCTGGATGTCACAACCTTCATGGACGTAGTTTGTGAGCAGTTCGAGTACATCACTCAACAATTTGACAAACTGAAGCAGTAGAAGGATTGATAATTTTATTTCTATTTTAGTTTTACTGCATTTTGAATTATTTCATGTTTTTAATGTTTGAACTTCCTTTTGATTATTGCACTCCATTCAACAATTACTTTAATTATTGATATTTCTTTTGCATTTTTAGTATTAATCCAAAATTCTTCCTCTACAATTCCTTATTTTGTTTGACATACTGGCCTGCAATGTGAATCAATAATGATAAAGAATCCCAATACGAACCCAAAAGCAAATTTTCTGCAGCTGCAGAATTTGCTGTTGTGACGACCGTCACGAGCCTCACGATCGTGATGCCTCTCATGAACGTCACGCGATTAAAATCCTGCTATGTCAGCAGAATACGACCGGTCCAATTTTCTTCCCCCTCTACATTCTATAACTTCCCACTTCCTCCATTTTCAAACCCTCATTCAATACATTCAATCCTACCATTACTCACTTCAACCTTTCCACTTCCCGCCCTTCATTATAATTCAACCATTTCTCTGTTAACCCGGTATACCGAAACACACTCTCCCTCTCTATCCAACTTTCTCATACGACCAAGCCAACAACAATGGCTCGCCCAAACCGCGAACTTCCTGACATGTCAACAATCGTTTTCCGAGAAGGAGAATGTGGCGACCAATAGAGGACAACCTATATCACTTTCTACCAACGGTCTGTACAGCCGACCCGCTATGCCCATGTGACTGTCTAACAGAGCTGGGCATTTTGGACGGTGTAACATGGATGCTGCGCAATGCCGGTCTATGGTTTCTCTGCACGACTCCGCAACCGATGTACGAACAACTAACCTTAGAATTTTTGAGTTCTTTCTCGTACATTACCCCTATCGGAGAAACTAACTAACTCACCGGTGTCGCATGTTTCCGAATGTTCGGCACCGAATACCGGCTTACCCAAACTCAAATTTCTCAGATGTTACAGTTCCACCATGGTGTCGATACTCACTGTAGAGTCCCATCGGATCACTTCTTTCAAGAAGCATTCGCACTCTGGAACCAACTAACTGGTACTACCGTCGATGGGTGGGACAACCTCAACGCCACTTACATCCACAACCCCGTCATCCGCTACTTTCACCGGGTGCTCGGAAACACCATCTTTGCACGAGACAGTAACCACAAGGTCAACTCTAATGAGCTTTTCTTTTTACATTACGTCTTCGCTCCTGAAGCCGTCAATGCTGCCCCGTTTCTCTTGGCCCACATCCAAGCCAACTGTGGTCGAGGCTCCAAGTCTTTCTACTTCAAAGGTATCATTACTTCCATCATTGTGGCCCTCGACCTCAGCGACTGTCTGTAGAACCTACCTTCACTGCCTCTGGTCTTTTTTGACATTGACTACTGTCGTTCCTCCCACCTCATCAGGGTCCGAGCCGACGGAAAATATCATCCGGTGGTTCACAACCGCACTATCCACAACATCATCATGCCTTCTCGTGCCCGCACTCACCCTTAGGATAGAGCCAACTGGCTCTTTGACACAGAGGCACCTGAAGCTAATGCAGCAGCAACTCATGAAAACGCCCACGCGCTTGTTGAGGAAGTACGGGAGGAACTGGACCGAGCCGCTCAGGAAGATACGCAACCTCCTCCTGAAGGTCCTTCCTCTCGCCGCCGCCGCCGACCTGAGACTGAGGTAACAAACAAAGAAATCCTCTGCGCCATCTGGCTACAAAATCAAGCTGCGGCACAGCTCGAGGTCTGGCAAAAAAAGCAGAATGACCAAATGAGGACCATGATGCGGCAGCTACAGGAAGGCCAGGCTAGCATAGTCGATGAGATGGCCGCCCCCACTCTCCGTGTCGAAGACCTCCACGACTATATACATCACACCGACACTCTGAACCTTACGACACGAGGAGGCCTAAATCGAGGCAGAGGCAGAGAGTAGTGTTCCCCGTTGCCATCTTGTTGTTATTTTTCATTTTTTGTACTTTATTTCCTGTTGTTTTTTTTCTCTTCCACATTCGTTTCAAACCAGTGAGGACATTGCTTGAGATAGTGTGGGAGTGGAGCTTTATTTCCCTTCACCTTTGCTATGTACATTTCATTTCGACTATTCTAATCAAGTTATTCCAATTCAGTTATTTTTAAATTCAGTACAATAAAGCTCATTTATGTATTCTTTTTTGTTACGCAAATTTTCCCTACTTTATTCGAGCTATACAAAAAAAAACTTTTGCTCTCCTAAATTGATGCACCACATGGACATGCCAAAGTTTAGCCAAGTTAGGAATCCCGAGAAAGAATTATAACAAGACCAATACCGTCCTAACACCTTAGACCTCCAGTTTATGTGAATCAGTTTCATTACCTACTTGCACCAAAGCCTCTGGTTTCAGCTCAGGCATAACCTCTAGTAGTTTATACAAGCAGTTAGCACCGCCTAAGCGCAAACCACGTGGAAAGCCGATGCAAATAAGTGATTGGTGAAAGAGCATAAAGAAATAGTTCCGAGACTTTGTAGAAATTACATACCTCTCATATTTGGAAAAACTAAACAAGAAGAAAGATTTCCTTTGTCGGTTGGTTCATAGGTATCTGGTTATGAACTCGGTAGGGCGAATCACGGTTCGATCCCCCACAGCTTGCAATTAGGATATATCAAAGGATACCGCACTCATGCACCAGAACCCGTACTTAGAAGGACCAAAGTCACTAACAGGCTATTCCACTACGTGTGTGCAAAAAGGCAAATGGCTTAATGTGATTGCACCAGAACGAAACCGGGTGAAATCTGTTGTGAAAAACTTGAAGCCGAGCTACAAATATAATGATTGGAACCGATTTTCATAAAAGGGAGACCTTCTAAGACTTACCGATGAGTGCCACTACGGTATACGTTTTGTTTTAATTTAATCCCCGATCTCCTAACTAGGTGTCTGAAAAGACTTTTGAAAATGCAAAGAGCGCGCCGCGTGTTTGCAATGTTTTAAAATTTTTCCTACCCTTTACTTGAGGACAAGCAAAGATTCAAGCTTAGGGGAGTTTGATAACGTGAAAGTCTATATTATAAATGCCGTATTTTTAGCTATTAATGTTTGGTTTCACCCCAATTTCGAACTTCTCCGTATTATTTGTCAAGTGTTTTTGCAGGTATATGAAGTTCACACTCAAATAGAGCAAGACAGAGAAAACAAATGTTCAAAGATACAAAACAGAAGAAAAAGGATGAAAAAATAGCAGAAAAGAGTTTTTGCTGATATGACGGTCGTCATAGGTCTCTCACGACCGTCACGAGTGTCACGACTGTCACATACCCTCACGATCGTCATGTTCATCACAACCGTCTCACCTCCCTCACGATCGTCACACTTGCAAAAACAGAATAACATTAACTTTTGAGAACGTGTCCACAGAAGCCCAGAAAGTGTAACCACGTCTCCCTGGATTCTCTCACCCTCTACTCCACTTCCTGAGGTATTTCACGTAAGAAACCTCCACTATAAAAGGAGACGTTCAGAACTGGAAGAGGGGAGCTGCATTGAAGATAACAAAGTGCTGCCAAATTTTATTCCAGAGTCAAATTGAGTTTTATTGTTCTTGTCTGTTTCCTTTCCTTTTCCTTTAATTCCAATTTCCTTGTTTTATTTCCATTCATGTACTGTCTACTCGTTACCGAGGTATAATCCCGCCGACATTATGGAGGACTACCAAAGGATCTGAGAGTCTAATTAATTGCAGGTTCTTATTATTATTAATTGAATTCTTGTTGCCTATTATAATGTATGTTATTAATTGTTGCTGCTTTTATGTAATCATGTTTTCTCTAAATACCATGTCTAGCTAAACTGCATTGATCGGTATGTAATAAATTAGTAGGACGGGATTCGATAATAATCGGTGTTCTATCTGCATTTCAATCATGTTTCTGGCCTTAGTTTTTAATTCAATTTCCTAAATAAACATTCGTCGTGACAGCGAGAAATTATTTACAGGAGTTTTGCCACGACAATGGGAAATTCATTAAGGTATGAACCGACACGCGAAAGCTGAGGCTAGGACCAGGTAGTAAAAACTAGGCATTCGTTTTAAATACAACGACAACGCTTTAAAAGGAATCAAAATTTAATGGTTTTCAAAAAGCGATTTTAACCCCGAATGGGATAGCGAAAGCATACATTCCGCCTTAGAGTTGTGACTAGCGTCAACAACCAACGTGAGACAAAAGTCTTTAAACCGTTATTTTCTTCTGAAAACTATTTTTGAAAATATTAAACCGCACCGGTTACTTGTCGAATCCTCGAAGAACTAAAATATTGCATACCGATTCCCGTATTAATATTCTAAAAACCTTTTAGCCTTTCTTTAATATAGCCTTTACTTTTGCATTTATTCCCTTAAATCCTTTCCAACCTAGCTAAACATAGTAACACCCGAGAACACTAGTTTGATTATGAGTCCTTGTGGGATCAATATCTTTTATTACTATGCGATAGACTGTGCACTTGCAGTTAGTTCAGTTAGACTCAGAAAGTCGCGATCAGTTGTTGTGTGATAAAGTTCCATGTTTGTTGTCGGGAAAGGGTGTCCTCGACGCTGAGGGTTTTGCCTTTAGGTTACTGACAAATCATAGTACCCGCAAGGCTTATCCCCCTTTAAGGTTTTTACGCATTCTGGGGATGTGTCCCCATTTGCGGGGAGGTTTTCTTCGAGACCCCTTGTCGTTGATAAGGGCTTGAGTCGAGGATACATCCTCGCACTTAATCATCGCCGTTTCACTTAATTTGTGGTGGAAGGGTGGATTTGATATTCGTCGAATTCACTTGTGCTTCCTCTGCTTTCAGGTGAAATGGCTTATTAAAATGAGGGAACTATCCTCGACGTTGAGGCAACTATTAACAAAGATGTGCCTCCCACCGAGTATGCCAACATGCGGGTCACAAAAGGGGACCTTAGTTGGATCTCCCAGGATCTTCACGTGACAAAGTCAATGTTTACCTAGGAGGAGGACAATAACTTTGATCTCCTCGAAGATAGGGCCGAAGATGCGCCCCTGAGTTGGCGGGCGATTAGCCCGATAGAGAATGACTGGATTTTCTCAGTGTATCTAGGGAGGAGATTTCTAATGTACAAGTTTGCTTTTAGGGAAACAGGGTATCGTCTACCCTTCACAGATTTCCAAGGGGCGATATTTTGTCATCTTGAATTGTGTCCTACCCAACTTCACCTGAATGCTCTGATGTTCATTCAGGATTTTGAGCTGGTATGTCGTTATCTTAAGATAAGGGCTACCGTGGAACTTCTCTTTTGCATCTTTCAGCTGCAGAGGAGCACTTTTGAATCAAAGCAGAGTTGGGTGTCTTTTAAATAACAGAGCAGGCTGTTTTTTTCCTATTCGGAGTTTGTCCGAAATTTTAAGTTTAGATTTCTGGTCATAAAACCCTTTTCAGAGGCGGACAAGAGTTCCCTGGTTACTATGGAGACGATAAAGGAGGATGGTTGAGACGTGGTGTGTCCTGTGTCAAAATTTCCCTTGGAGTGGGTGTATGCCCATTTCCGGTATAGAACAGACCAATTCCTCGTGAAGCACGATTAGTTGTGCTCCGAGGATAAGAAATATTTTCGAGCATTGATAGCGTTCATGGAGAGTTTCATCCCTACCGCTGTGGTGGACAAGGATGGGAACCTGCTCTACACTGAGGATGGGGAGCCAGCTCGGGCGGCCTGTTACATCAATACCAAAGCCCTCATTTACTGCAAAATTGAGGTTGATGCTTTCGACCTTCTAGGTATAAATGATGTGTTCGACTTGTGTTTCTTGGTGTTTTAATGTCGTGTTAACTCTTGTTTCTTCTTTGAAGGAAAGATGTCAAACTTACATGAGCGTCTGGTCAAGTCTGCCACGGGCTAGAATGTAAAAAATATTTTGACCTCGAGGACGGATGCGGTCAGACAGTAGACGACTATAGAAAAGTTTGTTGGTCTTTCGCCTTCTCTGGGCAGCACTTCCAATCCTCCTACCCCAGATCCTCAGAAGAATAGGAGACATAACAACCTTGGTTAGTCTTCTGTTGAAGGCTCAGGCAGTTTTGTTGGGGGAAAATTCACTCTGCCCCCTGCTATTTGTAGGACACAATTTTTGACGGGGAAGGATCTGTGGTGGTCCTCGATCTGGAAGCGTCAGCCATCTTGGCTGCTAATCTGAAGGTGAGGAGGGTGTTCCTCTGCTATGATGTTGCTGCAATGATGAGGGTGCTGGAAACGGCTCTGGCCCTGGGTGATGCAGAGACGGTTCCGCTTAAAAAATTTAAAAAGGCAAAGGCAAAGGCCAGGGAGGTTGAACTTGAGTTGGAGACATCTGAATTGTTCAACCAGTTGTCGACTCTTCAAGGAAACTATGAGGTAAAGGTCACGCTCCTCAAGGACATGAACAAGATGGCCGATCAAATGAAGAAGATTAAGGAGGAAACGCCATCTTGAAGACCAGGGTCACTGAACTGGAAGGCTCCTCAGTGGTGGGTCCAGATGAGACTGAAGAGGAAAAACCTCTGAAGACCCGACGAGAGATGATTGACAAGATTCATGTCCTCGAGCAGGGTACCCTTAGGGCTGCCAAGTTTGGATTCTCTACTGCTGTGGAGCAGATGAAGGCCTTTAATCCCGACGTCCAGCTGGTTACCGAAGGAATGGCCGTTATGCACCAGGTGGTCGACGAGAAGGTGGTCCCACCAGAGATTCCTGCTGATGATGACTAATTGTTGTTTGTAATTTATTTTATTTTGCCTTGCGTGCCAGTTATTGTAATTTTGATTGTCGGGCTTTGCCCGACATTTATGTAATATCTAAACACTTTTCCAGCCATATGGTCGGGTCTATATATGGATGTTTATTGACATTGTATGCCTTATTTTAGTTTTTCTTATGTATTTGTTTGTTAAATTAAAATTTGCTCGACTAGTTGAGTTGCTCGATAGTTTAGGGAACTTGTCGAGGTGGTGGAGTAATCTCGTTGATTGTGGGACTAAGATCTCGGTTGAGGTCCTGATCGTATAGGGCTTGGACTTTCCTATCGCAAGATGGGTGTTCTGCCATGCTGGTACATAAATAGGGGAGCTCGATTGAGTTATCCCTGTCGGATATAGATTTTTCTCTTCCCATGAATGAAAAATTGCCTTCGTTATGTTTGAGGTATGTGCTTGCACCAGGGCACCATCCTTTGATTGGACGATCCTCCTTCGTTGGTGAGTGGAGTCGTCGACAGTTAGTTCTAATTGCATTAGCACTAGCTGTAATACTATTTGAGCATTTTAGCATTCCAGAGTTGAGCAAATGGTTATCCGTTCAGGTGTTCGAGATGATAGGCTCCAGTACCTGTTTTTGATTTCACCCAGTAAGGGCCTTCCCAATTTGCGTCTAACTTGCCCTCGCACGAATCCTTTTGATTTTGGCACAGGACAAGGTTGCCCACTTAGAAGTCGCGTTTTATGACCTTAGAGTCGTGGCGTGGCATTATATTTTGTTTCAGCGAAGCTTCAATGAGAGATGCCCCTGATTGGATCTCTTCGACGAGGTCGATTAATTCTCTTAATGCTTCTTTATTTAGTTCCTCATCGAGGGGGCCTCTGTCCGCCTCGAGGGTTCTCTGATTTCTACTGGGATTACTGCCTTGGTTCCATAAGCTAGTCGGAAAGGAGTTTCCCCGGTGGTGGAGTATGGAATTGTTTTGTATGCCCAGAGAACACTGTGTAGCTCCTCGACCCACCTTTTTTGGCCTCGCCTAACCTTCATTTTAGTCCGTGGAGGATTACCTTGTTCATGGCTTCTGTCTGTCCGTTGGTCTGGGGGTGTTCGACGGACATGAAGTGTTGCTTGGTACCTAGTTTGGCAACGAAATCTTGAAACTTTTTGTCCATAAATTATGTCCCGTTATCGGTCACGAGAGCCTGGGGCATACTGAATCATGTGAGGATGTTTCTTTTATAAAATTGAAGTATGTTAAATGTCGTGATTTTGGCGAGGGCCTCAGCTTCGATCCACTTTATGAAGTAGTCGATGACCATGATCAGAAACTTGTTCTGATAAGGTCCTATGGTGAAAGGGCCATGTATGCCCATTCCCCACAAGGAAAAAGGCCATGTGGAAGATATGTTCTTTAGTTTGTTGGGGGGGGGGGGGGGGTTCTAAGTGCATATCTATATGGCGTTGGCATTTGTTTCACTTTTTGACGTGATCCTTCGTGTTGTGCTGCATGGTCGGCCGATAGTGTCTTGCTTGAAGGGATTTTCGTGTCAAATATCTTCCTCCTAAGTGATGAGCTTTGATCCCATCGTGAATTTCTTGGAGAATGTCCAGGACCTTGTCTTCCTCAACACATTTTAGGAGAGGAATGGAAAATCCTCGATGGTAGAGTCTGCCTTCGACTAGAAGTAGGAGCAGGCCTTCTGCTTAATTATGTTGGCCTTTTTACTATCTTCAGGAAACTTTCCCGTGGCGAGGTAGTCATGCACCAGATTCATCCAACAATTGTTATCGCCAATGGCATTAACATCGAGCAGTCTTGTTGGTTTCGTGATGCTAGGTCGGGGGAGTGTTTCTTGTATGACAGACTTGTTACCGTCTTTCCTCTTTATGCTAGTTAATTTCGACAGGATGTCAGCCCGAGCGTTTCTTTCACGGGGGATGTGCTGAACTTCCCATGCTTCGAACTTTGCTATCTTTTCTTGCACGAGCGTTAAGTATTCAACGAGATGATCTTTTTTGGCCTGACACTCCCCCCGTACCTAGGAGGACACGAGCTGGGAGTCCGTGAAGATTTTTATTTCCTTTGCACCCAAGTCCCCAGCCAGTCACAATCCTGCGAGGAATGCTTCATACTTAAATTGATTATTTGAGGTTAGGAAGGAAAAGACCAACGATACTTCAATCAGGATCCCTTTTTCATTCTCGAGGATGATGCCTGCCCCGCTGCCCATGGAATTGAATGCTCTGTCGACGAAAATTGTCCACCTGCACCCCTACTAGATGGGGATGTAGGGGACGTCATTTCCGCCACGAAATTGGCCAAGACCTGTGCCTTGAGAGTTTTCCTACTCTTGTAGTGGATATCAAATTCTAACAGTTCAAGAGACCATTTGAGCATCCGACCAGCCATATCTAGCCGACTGAGTAGTTTCCAGGTGGGTTGGTCTGTCCGAACTACTATCGCGTGGGCCAAGAAATAATGCCTCAATCTTCGAAGCATTGATGAGAGGCAGGGTGACCTTCTCGATCTGTTGGTGTCTGAGTTCTGGCCCTTGTAAGGCTTTGCTTGTGAAGTATATTGGCTTTTTCCCGTTGAGAGTTTCTCGAATGAGGGAAACGTTGATGGCTTCATTAGTGACAGAGAGATAAAGGTAAAGAATTTCTCCGCTGTCTACCCATGACAAACAGGTGGTTCAGACAAGGCTTGCTTGTGATGACGCAGAGCCTACTCGCATTCCCTCGTCCATTCGAATGTTGCCTCTTTCCGAATAAGCTTGAAGAAAGGTAGGGCGTGTTATGCGGATTTGGCCACAAAGTGAGATAGCAAGGTGAACATCCCGTTGAGGGATTGTATGGATTTCTTTGACTTAGGTGTGGGGAATTCAGAAAATGCTCAACATTTTTCAGGGTTGGCCTCGACCCCCCTCTCAGTGAGGTAGAATCTGAGGAACTTTCCTGCTCGTACGCCAAAGGTGCATTTTTTTGGGTTAAATCACATTTTACACTCCCTAGCTTGGTCGAAGACCTTATGCAAGTGGAACGTATGATCGGATTCCTCTTGGGACTTTACGATCATGTCATCTATATATACTTTGAGCATGTCTCTGATTTCTGACCGGAAGACTGAAGGGCATTACATTATAGTAATAGTTGTCCAAAGAGGTCATGAAAGTTATGTATTTCTTGTCCTTCTCCGTCATGGGGATCTGATTATATCTCGAGTAGGCTTCCATGAAGGACAGAAGTTTGAAATCGACGGAGTTATCTACTAACTTACCAATGCTAGGCAGAGGATAAATGTCTTTCGGGAAAGCCCAGTTGGGATCGGTGTAATCAACGCATATTGTCCATTTTCCATTATGTTTTTTGACTAATACAATATTGGACAACCAGGTTGTATACATGGCTTCCGAGATAAATTTGGCCTCTAAGAGGTCTTTTACAAGTTTATTCGCCATTCCATTCTTCTCATCGGATTGCTTGCGTCTGCGTTATGCTACCGCCCAAACAGATGGGTCGATGGCGAGCTGATAGCAAGTAATTTTTAGGTTGAGGTCGGGCATGTCCACGGCGCTCCATGAAAACAAGTCAGTGTTGTTCTTCAAGCAAGTCTTCAGATGTTCTTTCACTTCATCTAGCAGTCCTGCACCAATCCTGACTCCTCAGTTAGGGTTGTCCCCAAATGTGATCACCTCGAATTCCTCATATGGTTTTAGATGCATAACAGTCGAGGAGGATAAGCTGCCTATTGAGAGTGGAGTATCTTCTTCGCCTTCCTTTGGGATCCGACTATCGAGGTCAATGGTATGAACCTAGAGTGATGGCTTCTCTTCGAGCTGGCTTTCTTCGCTGGGAAGATCTTCGTCTCTTGCCCGTTTGATGATCTGCGACGCTGCACTGATTGAAATTTGCTCTTTGGTAGCCGCCTCGAAGCATCTTCTTGTGACCTTGATGTCCCTGTGCAGAGCGGAAACATGCCCCTTTTAGGTATAATACTTCATCTTAAGATGAACTGGGGATGAGACAATGATTAGTTTGGCAAGTGTCAGTCTCCCTAAGATGCATTAGTATAGAGAGGGGGTATTAATTGTGTTAGAATTGACATGTTAGTATACTATAGAGACTCATTCAATAATTAGAGTAAACCCATTAGAATTGAAATATATATATTTTCTAAATCTTGAAATGTGATCATTCCACTGTTATACTGTAGCAACACTAAAACCATGAAATGTTTTTGTTATTAATGCTGCAACGAATGAAACTTTATTAAATTAATAAAACATGACTTTTCTTTCCTTTACTCCAAGCCCTGTTGTTATGTACATGTAAAAAAAAAAGGTTATGAGTTTGTGAATTTGGAGCACAGTTAGTAATTGGTAAGTGTAGCGGTTCTATTAATTACCTGAATGAAGTTGGATCCAACTAGTAATGTAATTTTTTGGTAGTTAATTTCTACCTATTAGTATACTAGATATTACAAAACATGGCTTTGGAAGCACTACCTAAGGATGAGTTTGTTTTAAGCGAAGTTACAGTGAGTTAGTTATATGAAGTAAGTTGGTATGATAGGTATGAAGTGATACCTTATATTAATCCCTGTAGCGAATTACACAATAAATATATATATATATATATATATATATATATATATATATATATATATATATATATATATATATATATATATATATATATATATATATATATATATATATATATATATATATATATATATATATATATATATATATATATATATATATATATATATATATATATATATATATATATATATATATATATATATATATATATATATATATATATATATATATATATATATATATATATATATATATATATATATATATATATATATATATATATATATATATATATATATATATATATATATATATATATATGTTTAGATCTTGTAGCATTAAGTGAAGAATAGTAATACTCCTTTTTATTAAATTAGATTTATACTTTAATTAATAATTCTTTTATTTAGTTTAATTATATATTTTGTTTTGCTAGTATAATTAATAATAATATTAATAATATATTTTTATTTTAATGATTAATAGTTCCTTCAATTATCATATGAATATTGGATTTAATTATTGAGGATGAATTAGATATTTTATATTAATTGGTGATGTGTGTTTGGGTGAATTGAAGTTGGATTGTGTTGATATTTGTGTATGTACAAATGTATGGTAATTTAAGTGTGATGAATTATTGAAAATATGCATGGATATTAAGATTTGTGTATGATCTTAATTGCATATAATTGTTGAATTTGCATACGCATCATTTGTGTCAAGAAGCAATGCTTGCTAGTTCCGTGGGAGCTAGTGATTTGTCTCAAACCTAGAGCGGGGTTTGAAAGCTTAGGGAATGAACTTTTGTGTGTTATTGATCTAGGGAACGGACCCGGTTTAAATGTAAAAACAAAAAAATAATAACAAGTGTTGGTACCACATGGCATGAGTTGCATTGAGTTTTGCATTGAGTCTCATTGTGTATATGTATGTGCTATGAGATTATGTGTGATATGTAATTGATAAATTGGTGAATTATGGAGTTGTGTGTATATACTTGTGAATAGTATGGTTACTTGAATGATATGGTGTTGATGAAACTTTTGAAGTGTGAGAATAATTGTGATTATGTTTGTATGCCACAAATTATATATTATCTTATAATTTCAATAATTATGTGAATTCTCACTCTTCTGTTTGAATGATGTTTTATACGACATCGCTCAGGTACCGAGGAGTAGAGTTGCTTCTAGCGCAAGGTAGTCGTTGGTGTAGCTTGAGTGGTGTCTTTATTTATTTTAGGTCGAGTCATGCTCTGATTATGTAACACTGGAGAATGTTTCATCTTCATATTTTGAGAGATACTTTATGTACTCTACTTTATTCTGTTGTTGTTATTTTGAATTATATGAAGTATTGGCTTTTAAGCCTAAGTATTGAAAATGAGATGAACATGAGACTTTTATTATGTCTATCATGATTAAAGCAAACCCGCTGCTACATGTTAATGTGAAAGTGTATGAAAAGCAGGAAGTTATTTAAATATTATTGAGCATGACGGGTGTTTGTGTGATGTTTTGAAAATTTATGTGACACCCTTTGGTGAAATGCATGATAATTACTCTGATTTATTTATATTTATTTTGCGGAATTTAGAAGGGTGTTACATGTAACACCTCATTTGAATTATTTAGTCACTTTTGTATTTTTAGTGGAATGTATTTGTTGGAATGTCCTTAATTAAGGGTATGAGGTTAGGAGTGAGAGGTAACCTTAGTTGGGGTAAAGTGGACCTATAATAATGATAATATTAACCATTTAACAACAATAATGAGAGTACTATGGTTATTGATATTATTATCTAATTATTATTGATTATAATATTAATAGGATGATAGTTATCATTATTATTATGATTATTATTATTCTTACTATTATTATTATTGATATTAATTGGATTAATATAATTAAATTCTGATTAAGGGGGTTTTAGAGAGAGTTAGTGGAACTAAACAGTTAACATTCGTGAAAAAGGAAAAGGCATAAAAAGCATAGCTAGGGCAAAAGGAACCAATTTTCTCCATTTTGTCGAGAAAAAGCTCAAATCTAAGGTAAAGGGGGAGAATGGATTTTAATATGGATGATTTAGCATGAAAGGGTAGTGAGAGGTCATTTCTCTCGTAGAAATTCTGTTTGTTCTTGCTTATTGGTCTGATTTTTGCAACAGTGTGATTTTTCTTGTAAATTGTTGTCATGGTTGGATATTCTGATCTGGTGTTGGGTGAACGAATCTAGAACTGATCTATAATTCGTGTGAAAAGTTATGAATACTGTGGTGAAATTATGACAGATGTTAGATCTAAGAACTAATGGTTTAAAGGTAATCGAAATTAGATCTAATAAGTAGAATCTTGAAAGAGTAGAAGATATGATTCATTTGAATCAATTAAAATCTGAGTTTTAGGATGAATGGGAAGGTAGGATGATGGATCTTGAGGAGAAACTCTTGGGGATGATGAGATCTTAGTTTTTTGACAGATCTACTGGTCATACGCGTATTAGGGGTGTCAATACGCGTATGGGGGACTTCCCAAGGGCTGTACGCGTAGCAGACGTGCCCTGTCCCCAGTACCAGCACAACCATCTGGTGATACGCGTATGGGCTTGGGCAATACGCGTATGAAGGGCGTTCATACGCGTAAGGGGTGACACGAGAGAGTTTGGAGAGGTGTCAGCCTCTGCCATTACGCATAAGGGAGTGTCCATACGCATATGCCAGCAGCACAATACGCGTATGGGGCAGGGCGTTAGGCGTATAGGCAGGCCTGGGGCAACTTGTTCCCATTTTTGTGATTTCTATTCGGAGTTCGCTTAGGATGCATTTTCGTTTAGTCAGTAGGATTAATATGATTAAAATGAACTTAAGAAATATTAGTAATGAATTAGGTCGGGAAAATGTGGAATTATGTGGGTTTATTTGATAAGTATGAGCCATGATTATCAAATGTGAATAATCTTGTGCGATTGTGGTAATTCCCAAGAGGATTACGGTGAGTGGATGGCTCGTGTGTATCGTTGATGATCGTGAGTTATGCTTGAATTATTATATTTGCATAATTGTGTTGTCATGCATCTCATGTCATGCGTCTTGTGGAGATGGTTAGGTGAGAATCCATGATGTTCGCGGAAAAAAAGAGATTGAATTCATTAAGTTGAAACATGGGAACATGATAGTGGAAGATTATGCGGTTAAGTTTGACGAACTGGTAAAGTATTGTCCTCATTACAATACTGATGCAACTATGAGTTCGAAGTGCATCAAGTTTGAGAATAGGCTACGTCCCGAGATCAAACTGGGTGTCGGTTATCAAAAGATCAGATACTTTTTTGAGCTGGTGAACAGGTGTAGAATCTATGATGAAGACAACAGAGCTAGAATCGCTCACTATAAGAATCTAAGTGACAGAAGAAGCAAATAGAGGCATGGGAATACACCTTACCGTGCTCCGGATGATAAAAGAAAGCAGAAAGATGTTGCTGGGAAGAAACTAAGTGGGGGAGGAAATCCTTCCAATCCTCTCAAGTGTTCCAGATGTGGTGGTGCAGGTCACCGTGCGAATGAATGTCAGAATAAGGTGAAGAAGTGTTTTAAGGTGTGGAAAGCCAGGTCATGTAGTCGCGGATTGTAGAACCAACATACTAACATGTTACAATTGTGGTGAGCAGGGTCATATCAGCACCCACTGTCAAAAACCGAAGAAGTCTCAGACAAGTGGGAAGGTGTTTGTATTGGTGGGAGCTCATCCTACCAGTGAGGATCATTTGGTCAGAGGTATGTGTTACATTCATTACACTCCGTTGATTGCTATTGTTAATACAAGTGCAACTCACTCATTTATTTATATGGATTGTGTAAAGAGACTGGGGCTTGTGCCGTCTACTTTTAGTAGAGTGATAGTGATCGATACTCCATCTATTGGATCAATCATTACATATTTAGTGTGTTTGAATTTCCCTGTGTCGATCTTTGGTAAAGATTTTGGAGTGGACTTGATTTGTCTACCACTCAGTGAGCTGGATATTATTTTAGGGATGAGTTGGCTAGAGAGCAACTATGTTTATATTGATTGTTATAGGAAGAAGTTGTTATTCCTGACTCATGAGGAATAAGAAATGACTAGTCTTATATCTACCAAGGAGTTGAGAATCTTGTTGGAAGATGAAGCTAAAGTATTTGCAGTGTCTGCTTCGTTATCTGTAGAAGGCAAGTCATCGGTTGATGAATTACCTGCGGTGAGGGAATTTCCTGAAGTGTTCCCAAAGGATGTTGCAGAGTTACCTCTAGAGAGGGAAGTAGAGTTTACAATTGATCTTGTCCCTGGTACCAGACCTATACCTATGGCACCATACAGAATGTCAGTGTCAGAATTGGCAGAGTTGAAATCTCAGTTGGGAGAATTATTGGACAAAAAGTTTATCAGACCCAGTGTGTCGCCATGGGGAGCGATAGTTTTGTTAGTAAAGAAGAAAGATGGTTGTTGAAGGTGTGAAATAAACACAAGAAAGGGGGGGATTGAATTGGGTTTATGCCTTCTTATAAACCTTTTTGATTTCTTGTCTTCTTCTTAACTTGATGCTTTTATGCGCTTATATTAAATATATTGTGGAAGCATAAATAACAAAGCATACTGAAAGTAAAGAACACAACATATATCCTGGTTCACTTGAGCAACTCTCAAGCTAATCCAGTCCACCCTTCCAAGGTGATTTCGCCTTAATCAAATAAGGACTTAATCCACTATAACCGAACTGATTACAGATGCACAAGCTAACTGCAAGTGACTAACAACTTGACAATGACACGTTCAGGGATCCCTAAGGATATAACGTTCATTGACACCTTAATAGAATCCGATCACTAAAGATCTCCTATTAGGATTTCCACAAATGACTACTGTCACTTGTCATCTCAAGTATACTGATCTTAACAAGATCACTTGAGGAACCACTTAATTCTAAAAAGAATTTGTGTTGCCGGAGATTACATAAGTGCTTCTCAAATAAGCAGATTACTCCTAATTAAGTTCCTAGCAAGTATTGAGCAACAACTCCTTGCTTTCTAATAAAAACTAATCTAATAATAAATCTCTAAGAGATTATAAGAACAGTAGTTTCCATATTGCTTAAAAGCTTTTCTGTGTGTGAGCACTAAGGCTTCTTTTCATTTAAGCTTTTCTTCTCTTTGCAACAGTAGCAACAGAGCAACAGCTCTAGCCACCAGCCCGTCCAACAATTATGGCAATCAGCAGGTTTTTTGCAACATTTGAATAAACAAATGATTCTGCCTTTATAGTGATTCCAAGAATGACGTTGTGAGGATAGAAAAGTCCTTTCTATTTCCAACGGTCATATTTCAACGGATAGAATAAGCACGTGTTGGATGACATCACTTTCTTGTCCTTTTCTGGCAACGGTAATATTCCATTTAACAGCTTGGACAAATTTGCTTCTGGCTTGGTTCTTCTGATGATGTTACAGATGAGTAGTTCAGAAACTACTTTGGTATAGATAGCATAGTAAACATCAGATTCTGACTTCAGCATTTTGTTCATCAGAGTTGATAGCAACAACTCATCTGATTGAACACGTCTTGTCTGGTGAAGCTTCATAATCTTTCTTCTTCAGAGTCTGGTCTTCAGAGTCTTTTGCACTTGGTCTTCAGAGCTTTCAGCCTTCAGAACTTCAAGTCATCAGAGTCTTCAGCACAAACTTCTTCAGATGATTATATCTTCAGAGTCTTGACCTTCAGAACATGTCTTCAGAGTCTTCAGAGTTTTGTCCTTCAGAACATGTCTTCAGAGTCTTGACGCACTTGGTCTTCAGAGCCTTCAGCCTTCAGAACTTCAAGTCATCAGATTCTTCAGCACTTCAGTTCTTTAGAGGGCTCACTCTTCAGAGACGCTCGTTAGCTTCCAGATCAGATGCACAACTCAGATCAGAATCCACAGATGCATTGCAACTGCAATATCCAGCATCCTTGATTCTTTATTGAACATGATCAGATGCAGAAACAAACTTGCTTCTTTACTGAGCTTCATTTGCTTTTAGATCAGATGCACTTCTTCAGATCATAAACCACAGGAGCATTGCAACTGCAATATACAGCATCCTTGGTTCCTTACTGGTGGTGATCAGATACATAAGCAAACTAGCTTCTCCCAAGCGCTTCATGACGTTACACATAGTAATTCCATATATTACTAGCTGCACACGTTGCTTTTGTTTGTTTGGTCTAATATATTTAATTTAATATGACCTGCACATAACAAACATTAAACCATAAAATGGTTCTTTCACAAATACTCAATTGTTATCATCAAAACATAGAGATAATCCTGTAGAGACAAATCTTGCTCTTACAATCTCCCCCTTTTTGATGATGACAAAAACATGTATTTTGATAAAACATTTTATACAGGGTAATCACCAAGCATTAACCTATTCAGAGTTCTAAGCAACTGCTCCCCCTGAATGTGTTAACCTTAAACACATTTTTATGCTTGTTCAGAGACATACTCTGATCCCAAGACTTACAAAATATAAATTTGATAAAACACAATCAAATAGAATAGAATAGAAGGAATACTTCCCTACAATATAAGAGAGCATGAGTCTTCAGCATCTGGACTAGTTCAATCAGAACTTCCATCTTCAGATCTTTAGAACTTATCTTCTCTAAGCATTGTATCAGGGTCATATAACTTCAGAATCTTCTAAAGCATTTTCTCTTATTCTTCAGAACATCCTTCAGATGAGAAACTCCCCCTGAGTTTCAGACTGGGTGAAAATCAAATATCCTGACTTGTGAACCTTCCTGGGAGAACTCCCCCTAATTACAATATGTCAGATATTTGGATCTTCTGATCTTGATACAGTCTTGATTCTTCTTTTTCAAACTTGCTTTCTTCTCAGATTCTTGATAGATTCTTGATTTCTTGAAGCAGTCTGATACCAAAAGAAACTAGTAGAATGTTTACTTCTGAATCTGATACCAATGTTGATTCTAAGACAGATACCAATACATGATACTCATGATTCTGTGTCTAAATCCAAATCTTGCTTCTATGAAGATTTCTGATTCTTTATGCTCTGATTATCATATTCACAGACAATTTACATCTTCTAAACAATATGATTCCAGATAACTTTAACTTTCAGATCTCTGAACAGTATTGGGTCCATCTGATTCTGAATCTATGTTCACGAAGTGTATAACTTCTATTATATGATACCAGTTCATTTGAACTCAGATTTCTTTCATTTATCCTGTTTAGAATGCCTAGTGAACTTGTTCAGAGTTCCTTGGAAAACATCAAACAAATAATTAGTAATAAACGCAGTTTATATGTTTTTGCATTCTCTTTCAGGTTATAGAATATATCAAAGTTATATTCTATTTCTCAAAAACATTTTCCATTTCTCCCCAAGTTATATTCTATTCTTCCAGATAATATCAAAATCATCTTTCATTTCTCCCCCTTTTTGACATCATCAAAAAGTTTGAGTTTTTTTCATTAAAAAAATTTTAAAAAAATCATTTCTCTCTCTTTAATGTCAGAAATTAAAAAGATAAGAGTTAAGAGATAACACCTGAGAACCTAATTCTTACAGGTTGATACCAATTGAATGTAGGTTGATATCTTTTCTCAGATTGCATCTTCTATATCTCCCCCTGCTTCTTGGAGAGTGACAACTCTTCAGAGTTTGTAGAAGCATGCTCTGACGAGGATTGTTGACAGGTGTCTGTTCAGCAGAACTTTCTCTGACAACTTGTTGTACATCCTTCATAGCTTGTTGATCTCCTCTAAACTTATTAATGTCACGTTCTCAACGTACAAAAGTAGTTTCACAAGAAAATCTAACTACAACATTTTCCTTAGTCTTCTTAGCATCTTCAGCTTCTTGTACTAATCTGGAAGTTTCTTTTCTGGAATCTTCCTCTGCTAGATTTAGACAAGAAGGTTGAAAATTATTCTTCCTTTTGGCTTGATCTTGATACCAATAATTCTAGTCCTTAGAGAAACTTTAAATACGTCCAATTTCAGAGTCTAATTACTTCTGAAAAATATCTCAAGAAGTCTCAAGTTCCAGAGTTGAAGTACTTGTTCTGGCCTTTGCTTTGATTCTTGATTATGCGCCCAGAACCTTCTGTATCTTCACTCAAACATCTTCTGAAGTTTTTCTCAGAGTTATCTGACACTTTGCTTCTAGTTAGATGTCAGAGACATGATACCAATTTAAGATGTAAGATACCAATTGAAGGTGTGAAATAATGAAATTATTTCAGCTCGTTTCTTCAACATCAAAACACTATACTACAGAAGTATCAATGTTTGATTTAACAAACCATCTTCTAATAGAATCTTTTATCCAGAGTTCCAGATAATCCAAATCTTCTGATAGTCTACGACTTCAGATTTGCTCATATCTTTAGATATCATCTGATATCAATTGAAGGTGATGTGCCATATGATCCTTCAATCTTCTGTACATGAATGTCCTTCATTTGACACTTCATCCAGAGCATCTGATACTTCAATCAGCATCTGATGTATTTTACTTCTTTAAGGGATAGTGCTAACCAGAGGTACTTTTGCAACTAACTCTGACTTCAGTATCATCAGCATAACAAAAACCTACTAAAAATAGTTATCTGGTTTTCTGCAACACAGAGTCACGTTAGTAGTACCTTTCAGATACCTCAGAAATCTCTTAACAACTGTTAAATGAGATTCTTTAGGATCTGATTGGAATCAAGCATATACACATATACTGAAAAGAATGTCAGGACTAGAAACAGTAAAATACAGAAGAGTACAACTCATACCTTTGTAGAGCTTCTGATCTACCATTTTACTAACCTCTTTCTTTCTCAGAGTGTACGTTAAAAACATGAGAGTCTTAGATGGCTACTCTCTAACAGATTATCCTTCTATCTGCTACATTCTTTATCTGATTCCTCCTTTGGTCTTCATCTTCTGATCATCCATCTTTGGATGCCGATGATCATGCTTCTTTATCTTCAAGATGACTTGTTTCCAGATGAAAGCTATATCTTCTTGCACCAAGAATTTATCCTTTGGACAGACGTGGTTGATCATCATAAATTATCATCAAACCAAGATGAATTTCTTGAACTGATTTGAATGACAATCTTGTTCTTATCAATCAGTATCTGAGGGTGACTTCTTCTTCTAGAATTCTCGTACCAACTGAAGGTGTGAGAACTTCTGAGTACCAATAGAAGGAGTAGGATCTTCTGCTAAATCATCTTAGGTTTCTCCACCTTTGGTTTCTGATTCCAAGCTTGTTATCAAAACTTGAATCTTAGCATCAGTGCTTCATTAGATAATACCTTATACCAATTGAGACAATGTTTCATTTCTGAATTAGCTTCAGAAATCTTCAAAGCTTCTGCTCTAATCTTCTGAAGAGATTCTCTACACCAAACTTTCTAACCATAACTATTTCTGTTATGTTAGTAAGTTCTTCTGATCATCAACAATCAGCCTTTGCCCAAAAGCACTTAATCAACAGATGTTAGCTCAATTAATAACATCAAACCCAGAAGTGCTTCTTCAGAAGGTTGGAGACTGATAAGAGTCTGATACCAACTTTATGATATCCAAAGTAGACTCTTCTGACAGTGAAGTTGCAACCCAACTTATCTTGATCAGCATCTATTAAGTGAACAACTGTGGAAATGATTCCTTGCATTAGATCCTCTACTTCAGATCTATGCAGCTTAGCTCTAGAGAATGATTCAACCAACCGTTCATCCAGAGGTATGCTTCAGATCAAACCAGATCTTCATTCTTCAGGTGTCCTTATTATCCTGAAGTGAGCTATGTTGCTGACATATCAACCAACTGCTCAGAGTCTTTTATAGAGTTGTTTCTCAACAAACTTTCAGAATCTCCTGTTAGCGTTGCTTCATCAGATTCTTCTGTAATTTTGCCTCTGTAGCTTTTCTTCTGAGTCTATACTGATACCAACTGAAGTGTCTTCAGTATCCTTCCTCAGTTGCTTTGCTTCTGATGCTTTGAACTATCTTCTATAGCTTTGCTTCAGAGTCACCAACAATTGAAGGAGAGATGTCTTGATTGACAGAGCCTCTACAAAATCAGTGTTACAGAACCTTCTGTACAGCTACTGATCTGACTTCACTAGCCTCTTCTAGAATGCTAGTTTTAGCTACTGCCTGCATACACTCAGCAAACTCCTTTCCAAGTGAAGTATATGGTTCTAAATAGAAGTATCATCAATGTAAATAAATCTGACAGATTTAAAATATCTTTCTTAATAGTCTTTAAGAAGAAGAGTAGTAACAACTTTACTTTTGACAAAATAATTTTCAAAAAGAAACCTGGGAAGTTGATGAACATATACTTCTTCTTCAATAAAACCATTTAAAAGTATTTTTAATATTCATCTGATTTATATTGATGTTATACTGATCAACGAACGAGATGAAAAGAATATGAATTCTAACCTTGTCACAAAAGCATATGTCTTCTGTATAGTCAAGAATTTCTTGCTGACAATCTTTGAGAAGAAAGAATCTTGTTCTTATGGAATCATCCTTCTTTCCAATGAATGTCTCTTCTGGAAAAGAAGATTTGATTCTGGGGGAAACTTCTCAGAGCTGATTCTTCAGAAACAGCTAATTGAATAGCATCTGGAGTAGCTCCTGATTCTTCAGCTGGAACACATTCTGCTTCTGATTCTCCAACATCTTGTGAGACAAACCAGTAACAGCAACTAAAGTAGAATATTCTGAATAACTCTTCTTGAACAGATCTCAATTCCTTTGTTAGCATTCTGCAGCATCTTCATCAACACAACAACATCCATTTGATTCTTGAGAGACATCCTTAGAGTACAGATAATTTGATCTTCATGTGTAGAGAGCATCTAGCTTCCATCAGGCTTCATCTTCTGAATTTTTCTGCTTGAAACAAATACAGATCCAATCTAGATACAGTTATCATCAAACTTAGATGCATCAAAAGACACGGTCTGACTGACAATTTTGCTCTTACAATGCTGAGCTAACATGTAAGGAGTTAGATTATCAGAGTTGACATAACATCTGCTCTTGAAAAAGAATGTTTACTGACTTATTCAAATTGAATAACCCCAGAAACTTAAATCCTTTTTACATTTGACAGAATGACTACTGTCATTGTGTAATACCCCAAATTTTACCCTTTCTTTTTTATTTTTATTTTAAATTCTGATTAACTTAATAAATTAACCTTTTTTTTTTTTAAATCTTGTTTTTTTAACTAATAATAATTTAATTAATTTTTTTTTATAACTTTACTAATGTTTTTTTATTAACTTTTTTTTTCTATTTAGTTTATTTATTTAAATCATTTCAAGCTCTTCTTACTAACTTTTAGGATTTAGATTAAAATTTAACTTTTTTTTTTCTTCTTTTCTTCAAGAGTAAATTTTTTATAACTTTTTTTAATTAATTTCTAACACATTTTTTTAATCAAATTCTATTACCTTTTTAAAATTAAATCTTTTTTCTAACTTTTTTTTAAGGTTAAATCTATTTCTAACTTTTTTAAAGTTAAATCTTTTTTTCTAAATTTTTTAAAAAAATCAAATCTTTTTTCTAACTTTTTTAAAGTTAAATCTTTTTTTCTAACTTTTTTAAAGCTAAATCTTTTTTTCTAACTCCTCTTTAAAGTTAAATCTTTTTTCTAACTTCTTTTTAAAAATTAAATCTTTTTTTCTCTAACTTTTTTAAAAAAATTAAATCTTTTTTTTTCTCTAACTTCTTTTTAAAATTAAATTTTTTTTTTCTTCTCTAACTTCTTTTTAAAATTTAATCTTTTTTTCTAACTATTTTAAAAATTAAATCTAACCTTTTTTTTTTAAAATTAAATCTATCCTTTTTTTTAAATTAAATCTAAATCTTTTTTGACACCATCCTTTTTCAAATTAAAATTCTAAATTCTTTTTAAAATTAAATTCTAACGCCCTTTTTTTTTCTTTTTTTTAAATTCTAAATTCTTTTTAAAATGAAATTCCAACAGTTTTTAAAATAATTCTAACACTTTTTTTAAATCAACATTCAAATGTTTTTTTATTTTTAAAATTCTAACTCATTTTTTTTAAACTTAAAATTCTAATTTTTATTTAACTTGAAACTCTTATTTTCTTTGCTAACTTTTTAAATTTAAATCCAACACTTTTTTAATCAAATCCAATCCCAATGAATTCCAGATGGAGCAAAATCAAATCAATCAGATCATATCATCATCATAAGAAAATCAGATCTAAATATCAACACCACCATCATTGAATCAAATCTAAAATCATCATAAAAATTCATTCAAATCAAATCAGAGATTGAAAAAGATTGAGATATTCAAATCAAATCTGAGATTGAAAAAGATTTAAAAATCAAGTATAAAAGGACCCTCAGAAGCAACAAAACGGGGGGATCGACAAGCATCAAAAACTCTTACAGTCTTCATCAAAAGTAACTAACTCTTCTTTTTTTTAATTTCTAATCTTTTTTATATCTTTTTTTTCAAAATTTCTACCATTTTTTCTTAATTAAAATTCTAACATTCTAACTCTTTTTTTATTAAAATTCTAACCTTTTCTCTTTTATTTTCAAACTTTTATTTTTATTTTCTAACCTTTTTTTTAAAAACCAAATTTCGAAGTTCTAATTTTTTTGCTAACTTTTAATTCTAACTTTTAATCTATTTTCTTTTTCTTAATCACATTAAAAACTCTAACTTTTCCAAATCTCACAAAAAAAACTTAATTCCATTCTAACTCTTTTCTAATTACCTAAATTCTCATCGTCTCAAAACGTTCATCACTTAACTTTTAATTATTGTCAATTCCAATTTTCATCCTTCATTCCTAACAGTATTCTTGATTATCCATGAACTTGTTCACTAATATTTATTTATTTATTTTTGTATTTATTTTTATATTTGTACATAATCTAACATCATTGTTGCTATTTCATATTCCATTATCACTTGTATATTATCGCCATCTTCATTGCATATCAATTTTCATTGTTTATTAATTTTTCGCTAACATCCTCATTTTTAAGATCCAAATTTTTAACTTTTTTTTTCTTGTTTCGTTAAAATTATAATTTTCTACTTAAATTCCTAACATTCCCGTCTAATTTTTTGTCTAACCCCGTATAATAACAGTCTCGGTTTGTTTTGGTTTTTTGCAGCTGACTAAGTTCAATTGATTTTATTTTCAGTTTAAATATTCAATTATCATATTTGTAACTGCTTATGGGATGTAATTTTGCGAGACAATTGTCGCATTTATCTTTCCGCACTTTATTTTCTGCCATTGTATGTATATTTAATTTCATCGCATCTTTATAGTTAATTTCACCTCCGAAGGAATTAGGTCTAGCCGTTTGACCGCCACGCCAATAGTCCTCAACTACAAACCCTTACAAACTACAAACCCTAATTCTCACAAATGCCTCGCCGCAGGCAAAATTACAATTTTACCCCTAGCATTAGGTCAAAGAGCCGCCGTGCTCATTTTAGGGTTTCCCGCCGCGGAATCCCTAACCTAATTTAACCCTAATTACAACTTAACATTTCAACGTAGAGATTTGGAGTTTCTACACTCCACGTAAGTGTGTCCTTAAGACATGTTTATTCCCCTTGAGACCTTGACCACAGTCAAGAAGTCTCTAACCTCCCTTTTGAGGGAAACTACGATTACTCTGATTCCACTCCCGTAAGGATACGTAGGCACAAGATGCGATGTCTTGCCGAGTAAACTTAGAATTAACCCCTTAGGTCTCTTTTCTCACTTGTAATCCCTTTGTACATATACCTTAAGCAAATAAATAAAGCAAATAGTAAACAACTGAATAAAAGGTTCCTGTAGAGTACTACAGAAGTTTAGGGTGCTAATACCTTCCCTAAATTTAACCAACCCCCGAACCCTAGATCTTTCCCCGCATTGTGTTTACGATGCAAAATAGGTTTTCCCTTTTTGACCTTTTCCTTCGGATAAATCAAAGAGCGGTTGTGAATTAAGAATTGTGATTCAAACTCATTAATAGTTTGTGATCCTATTTCCACCGCAACAGAAAATGGCGACTTCACTGGGGACTTGCTAAACTTTTGAGGGTTATCCCTAATTTGTTCATATTTATTACTATCTGTGTTATTATTCATCTGTATGTATATATTTACGCTTTCGTGGTGGGACTGTTCCTTGTGCTGTGAGATAAGTCCTACGCCCGGACTAGTGACATTATTATAGGATGGGGATATATTCGATGAGGCTTATAGGGAGTGAATCCCGATCAAGCTGATTCGAGAATCACCACTCAGTTGAGACCTTTTCGAAAATGGTTCGGTTGAACGAGTAATCGTGAAAACTTTTTCCATGGTCGATCAGAGTCTGTGATATTGGGAACCGTAGTACCTTTACACCACCTCGGACTTATTTAGGACGTAGTGCGGGAACTATGTGGGAGTAGTCCTACAATGGTTGCTACGCGATACTACACTCAAAAGAGGTTCTCTTGAGAATATTATTAACCCCCGAGTCAGTCGGAAGGTTGATAATATCCGAAAGATGGGCTGATGACTTTGGGCACTTTTTAGAACCTTGTTCTGCAGGTACAACTAACCTATAGTACACTCCCTTTTGGGATGGGTAGACCTTAACTCCGCTCACGTTCCTTTAACCTAGGACTTTGTGTGTTTTCATGCATTGCATCCATAAAGCATCTCATTGCATTGTATTTCATGGAGTTCAAATATCATTTATGGATATCGCGGGATACCATAAATAAAAAAATAAAATGAAAAAAACAAGAAAAAGATTTCCTTGGTACCCCACGACATTCGTAAATGTTTTAATTCCATGAAATCTTCATTTGCATTCACATTTTAGCATCATACTTTTGCATTGCATGTGTCTCCCGATTTCTCATACTCGGTTCTCTCACCCTCCAGTTTTGTCACCCTGAGTTCTCTGCATCAATACGACCCTTCAAAAGAATGGAAGATCAAAACCAAGAGATCAACCGTGTCAGCCATGAATTCGAAGATCTTCGAGGAAGTGTAGGGCAGATTTTGGAGATGTTACGAGCTCTTAGTGTGAAGGTGGATGCTCAGTCTACTGTTGTTTCTGAGACTACTAATACCGTTATGGAACCGCAACCAGTTGTTACTGTCGAGAATGTACCTCCTCACGGTCTTCAATCCGGTTTGGTGCCTCCTAGTGCTCAACCAGTTCAACGAGTTACCCCTCCAAAGTGCAAAACTCCTAACTCCGACCATGGTAAAGGACCTGCACGTTCGAGGAACCGCAAAACAGCTACTCCTCCACCTTGGCAACATCAGCAGAGTTATGTTCATGGCTATCCGTCTCCATATGTTCAACGACCCTATGTAGCTACTGTTGCACCTTCTTACGATCAGAAGTTTCCTACATACCAGCCTGTGCCGTCAGCTCCGGTATATCAAGCACCGATTCATCAACAACCTTTCGGTCATCCGCCCGTGCAAGTTCCTGTCAACAGTCAACGAGTGCCCAACGCTCCTGTTCACCAACAATCACAGGATCAGGTTCCTTATCCCCGTAAGAGGCAGTATAAGCCTTGTCCTCCAATTCCGATAACTTTCACTGAGTTATACCCCCACTTGGTACAACAGGGTCTGATTACCACCCGTGCTTTGGGTCCTCCGTCTAATCCGTTACCTGCAAGTTACAACGCTGCCGCTCATTGTTTATTTCATGAGGGTGCGCCCGATCATGATCTAGAGAATTGCTACGCTCTTAAGAAAGTTGTCAGAAATTTTCTAGAAACGAAGAAGTTGTCTTTTAGCGATGCTCAGCTGAAGATCGAGACTCCTCTCGGGGTCCCTCACTTGTCGAGTTCGAATTCTGCAAAGCATGCTACTCCTGTGGCAAATCAGCCGAATCCAGTAATTATTCAAAGTTCTAGCTCGCTTCATTTCAGTAACCCTCAAGATGATATGCCCGGGATCAACAAAGAATCTGGGAAAGTTATTTTGAAGCAACGACTGAAAACTGTTGAAGATGTGACCAGCGTAACTGGGGCAAGCCATGACGACTCACAGTGATCATGAACCAGACGTCCTTTCCATTGAGGCTCCGCCAAAGGAAACTGTTACTCTTGAATGCAAGATTTCATAAACATTTAGAAGGATTTTTCTGACAGTTCATTTGTTTATTTATATGCATTTCTCTTTGATTAAGCATATTTAGCATGCACGAACTTGTTTATCTTTGATTAATTAATGCAACGCATATGTTTGTCTTGAATAAATCCATTCCCTTCACTCATTCAAAAACGTTTTCATAAATTATAATGCCAACTTTACCCGATCTCTTGTTCTGATGGAGAATTGGGGGGAGGATGACGAACCCAAAACGTCAGATTTCTTGTCGTATGCTTTCGATTGAAACCCGCTGATGATGTAAGGCATTGTTTCAAATCCCAAACACTGGAGATATAAGGAAGTTAATCCCTAGTCAACCCTTTGAACCTTGAAGTAGGAGTTTTTCTTTCTTTTTAAGAACCTTCATCCTAACCTGGGGCAGGGTAGGTTTCAGTTAAACCGATCGAGCGCTTAGACTCTTAAAAAGGAAGAGCCAACCTTCGAGAATTTATCCTTAGCATCTTAAGAAGTCCAATACAATGGCTATCCCTCGGTTACCTAAGGAGTGGGGCAGTCACGAGCCTTTCGAAAGATTTACACGACTTGTGCATAAAAGAATATTCAAAAAAATAATAAAAGCCCGCTAAGTCAAAACCTATGAAGGAGGCTTAGGCAAAACTGGGGCATCCCGCTGGACTCCAGAGTCAAATCAAAAGACATTGTCCAGGAAAAAGTTAGGGAATAAGAACAACAAACCAGTAGTTTTTAGAACCCCTATAAAGAACAAGGTCGTGTGACCAATTGCCAAAAGAAATAGGTGAGTGACTGCCATGTCCAAAGCCTTGATAAGTTCTCGACCATAGCAAATCCGCTTGAGATATGAGCGTTTCGTATCCGGTTAACTGAATTAGGATTGGAGAACATCACGAAGAATGGGTGGGTACAAATATAACTTTGAGCCTTTATCCTTTGTTTCTTAAACCGTGAACCGAGCCACGATACAACCTTTAAAAGACCTAATTGAAGTAGGACTTCGGTTGAAAGCATACTTAACAAGATCACGTTTCCTGACTCCTACGAGCTATGCTCAGAAAAAAATTCATGTTGACATTATAATTAAAACTTATATCCTGACTAGTGATTTCGGTCACAAGTTATCGCGATATCTTTTTTCAAAACAAAAATTCAGGACAAATATATGTGTACATTGACAAGCTCAGGATAGGCATTTCAGGCATGACAACTTTGCTTGATATCTTAGAGACTTACATATGAACATAACCCATGGAACTTGAAAATCCTGCTAAACAGGGGCAGGCAGTTTCCCAGTTCGCTCACCAACGCGAGGCTGACATTCTCAAGAGCTGTTTCTCAAAGATTTCGTCGTAACACGATTAATTTGTGCCAGTTACGTCGAGACCTGACAAATCTCTCAAAGAGTTTGAAAACAGTGGGGCAACCAGACTCCTTGTTTCTCTATAAAATCCTCTTGAGATGACCATACCTCACAACACAAGTATTCTGGGGCACCATGTTTTGGAAGAAACAAATGGCGACTACTATAAGGTCCTTCAAGATCAAAACTATGTGGCTTCACAATTTTTTTCATGCACCCGATGGATTTTACTCGCAGCGGCCTTCATTCCCCAATAAATCTCAGTGTTGCAACAGGCTCTTAAACTATTGCCTCATCATAGTCCCCAGCGAGACTTTAAGCTGACAATACTTTGGATGGAGCCGGTGGTCCCTAAGACATCAAAGATTTCACCGACATGCTCCCAGTGACAATCCCCAGAGAGACTATAAGCTGACAACTTTTTCTTGGGTAACTCAAAAGTTTCCCTCAGGTTTTCTTCTCCCCATGTGAAGGCGTGGTACTGTGCACCCAAGCAGATTACCTTCTCCCCAGAGAATTCAGAACTTTAAAACCAGATTTGGTTCTACCATTGATCTTTCCTACCCATGATGGACGTATTGATTGCCGGGAACGCAGGGTCTTTCCGTCGAGATGTTTATTTCATCTCTCGTCTCGTCTCTAGTCTGTTTCGTCAGCATACGCAAAGGCATAAGCATCACATGCCTATTTCATTACATATTCATTACATATTCATTACATACTCATTACATACTCATTTCATAACATCTTGCATACATAAACATTAACATACATAGACATTAACATACATTCACATTAACATATGCATTAACATATGCATTAGCATTCACAGGTTCATTGTGTTTCACCATCATTGGTTGTTACCGCCGAGTAACTGGGTTCGTCCATTCTCTCCAAATAGATTGTCAGCCCTAAGCATAAAATGCATATGTGTTTCCAGTTTCCCCACGGAGCTCGATCCTCGTGGATGACGGTTACTTCAGCTATCTTTCCTCACTAGGATAAGATATCTACCCTTCGAGATCATTCCCTCGACGGAGTCTTGATTACCAGTCTTCTTTCTAGCTCGATCCTAGATTGAATTTCAGTATTGTCGGTCGTCGAGCCCAACCGGACGTGCATTTATTTTGCACCTTCTGAAGATTTGCACCATACCATGACAGATACGCGACTATCTCGCTTGAGAGGTTTATCACTGTACCCGGACGTGCATTTATTTTGCACTATCTTTCAAGAAAATCAACTACAATCCTTTACAGATACATGCCAGTTCATGCCTGGATAATTTATTATTACAATCCTACATCTTACAACATCAATATACAACATTTCTCACCTAAGAAGCCGATCCTATCTTCGTTATGACTCGCAACAAATGGCCATCTCCATGGAGCAGTTGGGCTTCCATTTTCCCTGTCGTCTTGAAGTATAGAAGGTTTTGAACCAAATCGTATTCAGGAGAGCACGATCTTGAAATACGGGGAGGTTTGAGCGGAATCATATTCAGGAGAGCACGATTCTGAATTATGAAGAATTTCATTTACAAGAAAGAGCCGAATCATATTCAGGAGAGCACGATTATGAAGTATGAGGAAGTTCAGTTAGCCCTTTTCATATTCAGGAGAGCACGATTCTGAACTATGAAGAATTTCATTTACCCGAAAGAGCCGAATCATATTCAGGAGAGCACGATTCTGAAGTATGAGGAAGTTCAGTTAGCCCTTTTCATATTCAGGAGAGCACGATTCTGAATTATGAAGAATTTCATTTACAAGAAAGAGCCGAATCATATTCAGGAGAGCACGATTCTGAAGTATGAGGAAGTTCAGTTAGCCCTTTTCATATTCAGGAGAGCACGATTCTGAACTATGAAGAATTTCATTTACCCGAAAGAGCCGAATCATATTCAGGAGAGCACGATTCTGAAGTATGAGGAAGTTCAGTTATCCCTTTTCATATTCAGGAGAGCACGATTCTGAACTATGAAGAATTTCATTTACCCGAAAAAGCCGAATCATATTCAGGAGAGCACGATTCTGAAGTATGAGGAAGTTCAGTTTACCCTTTTCATGTTCAGGAGAGCACGATCTTGAAGCATGAAGAAGTTTATTTATCCTTCAGTAAGAGAAGAATCAGAATCGTATTCCAGGCGCCGACCTTAAATGCGAGAAGATTTATTTATCAGATAAGCAGCAGCCTCTTTATTTGAGTGCTTATCCATTTTGGCACATAAGTCCCTTCCAACGATAAGTGACAGTTCTCCCTCGAGAAGCTTATCAGGGCATTTCCCATTAAAGTCCATTTATTTTGGCATACAGCCGGTCTTTACCCTGTATATTTGATACGGATTTCTGAAAAGTCCATTCGATCCCATCACGAAGGATTAGTTTATTAGAAGCTTGGATGTTATTCTTTGCTCAATGCTCCAGCAGTCTGTAATCGATCTTGCAAGCCGTGTAGATCCTGTTATTATTAAACATTCCCAAATGGAGGTCATCTCATAAGTGTCCTCTCCATTTAAGAACCTTATTCTTAAAGTCCATTTATTTTGGCATACAGCCGGTTTTTACCCTGTATATTTGCTACGGATTCCCGAAAAGTCCGTTTGATCCTGTCACGAGGGATAGGTTACAGAAGCCTGGATGTTATTCTTTGCTCAATGCTCCAGCATTCTGTGACCGATCTTGCAGTCGTACATGATCCAGTTTTACTTTTAGATTCCCTAGTGGAGGCCGTCTCATAGGTGCCATCTCCATTTGAGAATCTCATCCCAGATCTAAAAATGACAATTGGTCGTATTCGCACCAGTTGACCATCATTTTAGAGTTCCCCAGTGTTGTACTGTGTCCCAGCGCGTCGTTTTCCCCAGTGTGTTCTTCTCGTAGCGTCTGTCCCTGTGTCGTCGCATTCGTCAGCATTTTCGCATTCATCATTCCAGCATACGCATCACATCATATTCACGGCATCATCTGCATTAATCTGTTCTCGCTTTGTCCATAGCATTGCATATCGCCGCATATAAGGGCAAAATTTTCGGTTATCTATATTTAAATCCCTCCACCATGATTCCTCGAGTCTCCGTCACTCAAATCATCTGGTGTAGCTATTTAAATAGGGGCAACGGTAATACCCCAAATTTTACCCTTTCTTTTTTATTTTTATTTTAAATTCTGATTAACTTAATAAATTAACCTTTTTTTTTAAATCTTGTTTTTTTAACTAATAATAATTTAATTAATTTTTTTTTATAACTTTACTAATGTTTTTTTATTAACTTTTTTTTTTCTATTTAGTTTATTTATTTAAATCATTTTAAGCTCTTCTTACTAACTTTTAGGATTTAGATTAAAATTTAACTTTTTTTTTCTTCTTTTCTTCAAGAGTAAATTTTTTATAACTTTTTTTAATTAATTTCTAACACATTTTTTTAATCAAATTCTATTACCTTTTTAAAATTAAATCTTTTTTCTAACTTTTTTTTAAGGTTAAATCTATTTCTAACTTTTTTAAAGTTAAATCTTTTTTTCTAAATTTTTTAAAAAAATCAAATCTTTTTTCTAACTTTTTTAAAGTTAAATCTTTTTTTCTAACTTTTTTAAAGCTAAATCTTTTTTTCTAACTCCTCTTTAAAGTTAAATCTTTTTTCTAACTTCTTTTTAAAAATTAAATCTTTTTTTCTCTAACTTTTTTAAAAAAATTAAATCTTTTTTTTTCTCTAACTTCTTTTTAAAATTAAATTTTTTTTTTCTCTAACTTCTTTTTAAAATTTAATCTTTTTTTCTAACTATTTTAAAAATTAAATCTAACCTTTTTTTTTAAATTAAATCTATCCTTTTTTTTTAAATTAAATCTAAATCTTTTTTGACACCATCCTTTTTCAAATTAAAATTCTAAATTCTTTTTAAAATTAAATTCTAACGCCCTTTTTTTTTTCTTTTTTTTAAATTCTAAATTCTTTTTAAAATGAAATTCCAACAGTTTTTAAAATAATTCTAACACTTTTTTTAAATCAACATTCAAATGTTTTTTTATTTTTAAAATTTTAACTCATTTTTTTTAAACTTAAAATTCTAATTTTTATTTAACTTGAAACTCTTATTTTCATTGCTAACTTTTTAAATTTAAATCCAACACTTTTTTAATCAAATCCAATCCCAATGAATTCCAGATGGAGCAAAATCAAATCAATCAGATCATATCATCATCATAAGAAAATCAGATCTAAATATCAATATCACCATCATTGAATCAAATCTGAAATCATCATAAAAATTCATTCAAATCAAATCAGAGATTGAAAAAGATTGAGATATTCAAATCAAATCTGAGATTGAAAAAGATTTAAAAATCAAGTATAAAAGGACCCTCAGAAGCAACAAAACGGGGGATCGACAAACATCAAAAACTCTTACAGTCTTCATCAAAAGTAACTAACTCTTCTTTTTTTTAATTTCTAATCTTTTTTATATCTTTTTTTCAAAATTTCTACCATTTTTTCTTAATTAAAATTCTAACATTCTAACTCTTTTTTTATTAAAATTCTAACCTTTTCTCTTTTATTTTCAAACTTTTATTTTTATTTTCTAACCTTTTTTTTAAAAACCAAATTTCGAAGTTCTAATTTTTTTGCTAACTTTTAATTCTAACTTTTAATCTATTTTCTTTTTCTTAATCACATTAAAAACTCTAACTTTTCCAAATCTCACAAAAAAAACCTAATTCCATTCTAACTCTTTTCTAATTACCTAAATTCTCATCGTCTCAAAACGTTCATCACTTAACTTTTAATTATTGTCAATTCCAATTTTCATCCTTCATTCCTAACAGTATTCTTGATTATCCATGAACCTGTTCACTAATATTTATTTATTTATTTTTGTATTTATTTTTATATTTGTACATAATCTAACATCATTGTTGCTATTTCATATTCCATTATCACTTGTATATTATCGCCATCTTCATTGCATATCAATTTTCATTGTTTATTAATTTTTCGCTAACATCCTCATTTTTAAGATCCAAATTTTTAACTTTTTTTTTCTTGTTTCGTTAAAATTATAATTTTCTACTTAAATTCCTAACATTCCCGTCTAATTTTTTGTCTAACCCCGTATAATAACAGTCTCGGTTTGTTTTGGTTTTTTGCAGCTGACTAAGTTCAATTGATTTTATTTTCAGTTTAAATATTCAATTATCATATTTGTAACTGCTTACGGGATGTAATTTTGCGAGACAATTGTCGCATTTATCTTTCCGCACTTTATTTTCTGCCATTGTATGTATATTTAATTTCATCGCATCTTTATAGTTAATTTCACCTCCGAAGGAATTAGGTCTAGCCGTTTGACCGCCACGCCAATAGTCCTCAACTACAAACCCTTACAAACTACAAACCCTAATTCTCACAAATGCCTCGCCGCAGGCAAAATTACAATTTTACCCCTAGCATTAGGTCAAAGAGTCGCCGTGCTCATTTTAGGGTTTCCCGCCGCGGAATCCCTAACCTAATTTAACCCTAATTACAACTTAACATTTCAACGTAGAGATTTGGAGTTTCTACACTCCACGTAAGCGTGTCCTTAAGACATGTTTATTCCCCTTGAGACCTTGACCACAGTCAAGAAGTCTCTAACCTCCCTTTTGAGGGGAACTACGATTACTCTGATTCCACTCCCGTAAGGATACGTAGGCACAAGATGCGATGTCTTGCCGAGTAAACTTAGAATTAACCCCTTAGGTCTCTTTTCTCACTTGTAATCCCTTTGTACATATACCTTAAGCAAATAAATAAAGCAAATAGTAAACAACTAAACAAAAGGTTCCTGTAGAGTACTACAGAAGTTTAGGGTGCTAATACCTTCCCTAAATTTAACCAACCCCCGAACCCTAGATCTTTCCCCGCATTGTGTTTACGATGCAAAATAGGTTTTCCCTTTTTGACCTTTTCCTTCGGATAAATCAAAGAGCGGTTGTGAATTAAGAATTGTGATTCAAACTCATTAATAGTTTGTGATCCTATTTCCACCGCAACACATTGTATCTTTCCTCATATCTTTATTTCTCAAAACATTCATTATGAATTTCTGAAAAATAATGTCTGATAGCATCTGACCAATTTCAGTTTGTTCAACATCTCGAGTTAATAGAACTTAATTGTCCATGCTACTTCTAATGAGATCTTCTGAATTCATCATATCATCATAATCCAGATGAGTTAGAAACACTGCCTTTCTAGAAACCTCTGCAGAATTCTTTGAAGCTCTTCAAGGAGAGCAACTTTCAAATGTTTTGGATCTGAAGAATCATTTCTTCCAGATTTGAATATTTTTCTAAACTTACCCTTTTCTGCAGACTTCATTCTGGCGTTATGATGAATAGGATTCATTAGCCAACAATATATCTTTTCTTACTTAAGATAAATCCCAATGAGTTGTCATGAGAAAGTCAAGTGTGGACTAATCCGTTTTTTGAAAACATCTCATACTCACCAGAATTAATCTTTAGAGATCAAGAATTATTGCTTGCAGAAGATTTATCTTTGAGCAAATATGTTGTAAATCCAAACGTATTTTCAGATCAGCATTCAACTGATATATCTTCTTATCTGATGAATCTATCCTGTCAGCTGATTCTTCATTCTTCTTTTAGAATCTTCTGGAGGAGATTTGCTGTTGAAGGCTTCAACACTTCAAATTTCAAACTTCATAGAATCAGTGACTTGCTCAAGGTAACTCAATAGATTACAATTTTAGTACTCATTATCCTCAAAAACTGATATGAGACTGAAATTGTAAGAACGGTGAAATATCCCCAAAAGTATTTCTTCACACAGCCTATGGATCTTTATCTGACACTGTTAGGTGTTTGATATCCATCAATAACAGAACCGAAGCTCTGATACCAATTGAAGGTGTGAAATAAACACAAGAAAGGGGGGATTGAATTGGGTTTATGCCTTCTTATAAACCTTTTTGATTTCTTGTCTTCTTCTTAACTTGATGCTTTTATGCGCTTATATTAAATATATTGAGGAAGCATAAATAACAAAGCATACTGAAAGTAAAGAACACAACAAATATCCTGGTTCACTTGAGCAACTCTTAAGCTAATCCAGTCCACCCTTCCAAGGTGATTTCGCCTTAATCAAATAAGGACTTAATCCACTATAACCGAACTGATTACAGATGCACAAGCTAACTGCAAGTGACTAACAACTTGACAATGACACGTTCAGGGATCCCTAAGGATATAACGTTCATTGACACCTTAATAGAATCCGATCACTAAATATCTCCTATTAGGATTTCCACAAATGACTACTGTCACTTGTCATCTCAAGTATACTGATCTTAACAAGATCACTTGAGGAACCACTTAATTCTAAAAAGAATTTGTGTTGCCGGAGATTACATAAGTGCTTCTCAAATAAGCAGATTACTCCTAATTAAGTTCCTAGCAAGTATTGAGCAACAGCTCCTTGCTTTCTAATATGAAAATTAATCTAATAATAAATCTCTAAGAGATTATAAGAACAATAGTTTCCATATTGCTTAAAAGCTTTTCTGTGTGTGAGCACTAAGGCTTCTTTTCATTTAAGCTTTTCTTCTCTTTGCAACAGTAGCAACAGAGCAACAGCTCTAGCCACCAGCCCGTCCAACAATTATGGCAATCAGCAGGTTTTTTGCAACATTTGAATAAACAAATGATTCTGCCTTTATAGTGATTCCAAGAATGACGTTGTGAGGATAGAAAAGTCCTTTCTATTTCCAACGGTCATATTTCAACGGATAGAACAAGCACGTGTTGGATGACATCACTTTCTTGTCCTTTTCTTGCAACGGTAATATTCCATTTAACAGCTTGGACAAATTTGCTTCTGGCTTGGTTCTTCTGATGATGTTACAGATGAGTAGTTCAGAAACTACTTTGGTATAGATAACATAGTAAACATCAGATTCTGACTTCAGCACTTTGTTCATCAGAGTTGATAGCAACAACTCATCTGATTGAACACGTCTTGTCTGGTGAAGCTTCATAATCTTTCTTCTTCAGAGTCTGGTCTTCAGAGTCTTTTGCACTTGGTCTTCAGAGCCTTCAGCCTTCAGAACTTCAAGTCATCAGAGTCTTCAGCATAAACTTCTTCAGATGATTATATCTTTAGAGTCTTGACCTTCAGAACATGTCTTCAGAGTCTTGACCTTCAGAACATGTCTTCAGAGTCTTCAGAGTTTTGTCCTTCAGAACATGTCTTCAGAGTCTTGACGCACTTGGTCTTCAGAGCCTTCAGCCTTCAGAACTTCAAGTCATCAGATTCTTCAGCACTTCAGTTCTTTAGAGGGCTCACTCTTCAAAGACGCTCGTTAGCTTCCAGATCAGATGCATAACTCAGATCAGAATCCACAGATGCATTGCAACTGCAATATCTAGCATCCTTGATTCTTTATTAAACATGATCAGATGCAGAAATAAACTAGCTTCTTTACTGAGCTTCATTTGCTTTTAGATCAGATGCACTTCTTCAGATCATAAACCACAGGAGCATTGCAACTACAATATACAGCATCCTTGGTTCCTTACTGATGGTGATCAGATACATAAGCAAACTAGCTTCTCCCAAGCGCTTCATGACGTTACACATAGTAATTCCATATATTACTAGCTGCACACGTTTGTTGTACCCCAAAAATTTGACCAACCTCTCTGGCTTATGTTTTATTTCATTGCATCAGCATATTGCACGAAACATTACATTGCATATCATTTTTTCTGCATTTTTACAGGGGGATCAAAAAATGTGTGTCAAAAAAAAAAATATATATACCTTATCAAAAGTGTGGGCTCAAATCATCAGAGGCAGAGTGTGTGTTTTTTTCCAGAGGAATACTTAAAGAAGTCAATTTTTAAGGAGGAAAAATATAATTGAGGCAAAATGCGCAGGGTGGGGTTTGAACCCACCACCTTTTGATTAATAATGTTTCACTTCACCAACTCAACCAAGCACGCGCTTGTGATTAACAAAAGGAAGGAATGGTATACATGTTAAGATGAGAAAAGAGGGCGCTTAAAATAAAAATGGGGTGGATTTTGTCTCCACCAGGATTCGAACCAAGGACCTCACACTCAACATGCGCTTGCTTTAACCACTGGGGTGGTGATACATCCATTGATTATCCCACCCCAGAATTGTTAAGTACTTTACATTGATTCATGGCTGGGCAAATTTGAAGAACACATTTTGGCCATACGAGAAGCTTGGTAGATTGGACAAAACTGGACCATTTTCAATGAAGCAAAATTCAATTCCACTTGTTTTTTCGCAAGGATTAATTTGGTGCATTTAGTTTTCATGTTTGAAGTGGGAATTTCAAGTTACCAGCAAAGTTGCAAGATGAAGTCATTTGGTTTCATGGAGAAGTTGGTTCTGAACTTTGCTATTTCAAGGCCAACCATCAAGGTACTTGCTTTGGGTGATTTTTGAACTCATTATCAATTCAGGCAAGGGCAAGCAGCCACTACTGGCCTGCTGCAACCCTAGTTTGTCCCTACCTCTCCACCACAACCCTAGAAGCCACGAAAAGACAAAAACTCAGCAGAAAAAAGTTGGATTTGAATTAGGATATAAAAGGTTTAGTGTTGGAGCAAACCCTAGGAGCCACACTCCATACCAGACATCTTAGAAATTTTGAATTCTTTTTTTGAGTTTCTCTCAAAGAAAACCGGTTGCAGCTGCAAGCAAGGAGGGATTCTTCAAATTTCTTTGGCTGTTGAGTTCCCTTATCAGGTATGGACATTTGGAACTTCTTCATCATACACATAAATCATGTTTGGGCATTTGTTCTACTAAGTTTGTTTTAACTTTTCATATGCTTGAAAGGAAAAAACGAGTATGTCTACGCTATTCCTGTTTGGATCTTAGTAACATTTGAGCAATGTATGTGTTATGTGTTGGCCAGCTATGCTGATTTTGTTAAGTTTAGAATGATTAGAATACTGCTAGGCTTGAGTTCACAACCTATTTTATCAGTTCTGTTTTAAGCCTTTTTGCTGTAGCTTTTGTTTTTGTTCATGTTGCTATGAGAGGTGCTGTCTAGTTGTGTGTTGTCTGCTTGTTGGAATCTAAATCCCTTGGTGATTTGTTTGGGTGGTGTGTTATGAACACGGTTTGTATGTATCGTATTTTTTCATCACATTGTTAGTTTTTTTTCTTTTTGTCTTAAAGTTATTCTGTCAAGATTGTTATGCTGTTTGTGTTCAGACATAATAGGGATCTTGTTTTAGACACTATGAGGCTTGCTGCTAACTGTCTTTTGTTGTGAATCCATCTTTCTCTTTGAACAACATTCATGTCTAGATCTGGCTGTTGGGATTTTTGCTTGCATTGCAGTTTGGTTTGTGTTTTGTTTTGATAATTTGTGTTTGCCATAAGAACCTAGGTGTGTTTGTAAGGATGACTGTCATAAGAGCATTTTGATAAAGATTTGGGTTGTTGATTCTGTTTGTTTTTTTTAAAAAAAAACAAATTCTTTTGAAACGTTGTTTTTCTCTGTTGAAATTTATTGATCATGATGTTTGGTTACTGCATTAGATCATTTAGGTTTTGTATGGTTTTGTCACTCACCATTTGAAACATGTGCCTTGATCTTGCTGTCAGTTTCTATTTAGGGTTTGATAACCTCTCATGTTTTCAAAATCTCATTTGAGTTTTAAAAGAACCTCAACTGTTGGTGTATGCCTTGATCATGTATAAGTTATGTGAGCTTGATTGTGTCAAGTCATGTTGATAGGTTAAATTCATTTCTTGCTAAGAGCTTATTTGTATTTAAGGTTCAGTTATGAGAATGTGTTGTGTGTGCTGGTGTGTTATGGTCTGCTTCAGTGTTGTGTGCAGGTGTGTGTTAGCATGAAATGGACTGCTTTTTTGTTGTGTTTGTGCTGTGGTTATGATAGAAATGCTGACCTGTAGCAATAGGTCATTTAAGGATTTTTACTGCTCTTTCTCATTCAAAATTGCCTGCTGTTTTGTTTTTTCCTTGTGTTTTTGGTTGGATTTCATTACACTAGTGTTGGTCTTGGTGGGAATGTGTCCATTTTGTAATCTTTGGGTACTGTGATCAGTTGGGTTGTATGCTGCCAGTTTCAGAGGTGTAGTGATTGAGTATGCCATTAAGTGTTATCTCATATTGGTCTTGAAATCAGGTAATGTTGTTGTTTGTTTTGTGGAGCACTGCATTCATTTCATGTTTAAAAGCTTCATGTGTAGCAAAGTGTAATGTGTGTGTCTTAATGTGATGGACTGTTTTTTTTGTGTGTGTGAGTTGTGTTCATGATGGATATGCTGATCTATGACAGCAAGCCTTAATAATTGGTTACTCTGCCTCATCAAAATTGGTTGTTTGTTGCTGTTATTTCTTTTGGTGTCATTACATATCAATTTCAGTCTTTGTGACTATATATTCCCTTGGTGTTCTGTTTGGATGTGGTGAACATTTGGTTTGTTTGTTTTGATGTATCTGCTGCATAACCTCTATGGTGTATTGAATGAGTATGCTGTAAGCTTTGTTTTCATGTTGGTCTTAAATGGTATGCTGCTGCTGTTTGCTAATCTGCAATATCCATGATTGAAATCTACAGCATTGGCAAGATACTTGTTTTGAATATTGTGTTTGAGTTGAACCAGATTTTTGTTGATTGTTGGTTTGATAGTTTGCTGTCATGCTGTTTCTTGTTGTTTGATGCTTAAGACATAGGTCACATGTTTGCCACAACAGGTTTTAATTTGATCAAGCCTCAGACTAGACTTTGTTACTCACATTCTCATTTACACTTAATCATACTTCCTACACTTCATGGCATTCACTTGCAGCATGTTGGCATACTGTTTTGAATGAGAAATTTGACACATCACATACCTATTTTTGAATTGCTCAAGCTGTTGACACACTTGCATATGCTGATCCAAATTGGGAAACATTGATCATCTTGGTCTCTTTTGTGTTATAACAGTTCAGGATAGTCATTTATAACATGTACAAATGAACCAAAGCTTTGAATCTAATTTGAACATCAATTTGCAGCATCTCATGCACCAATGTACACTAAGTTGCAATTTCAAAGCCAAACCCTCACACTTTGATTCCAGTTCTGATTTGCACTTATACACACACTTGTTATCATCTATTGAAAATGTTTGATTGGTTAGTATGGTCTTTATTTGCTTAGGATATCAAAACCATGTTGTCATGCATCACTAATCATTTGTACATATGCAATTCCATGTCCACTTCATGACTTGTTGGAAAGTTGAGATTATTCTTTGAATTTTATCCATGATTATTATCTCTTGAACATGATGGAACCCCTGTTTGAAAACATTCGCATCAGTCTTAGCTTCTAAAGTCCTTGTTGCATTCCAAAAAGCTATCTTGCATTTGCTCTCGTATTTTATTTTACAAGCTTCATTTGAATATTTAGATAGCACCATCTTGTTCCTCTCGGAAAAACATGCGAAATGGACTCAAAGTTTGCTCAATTCCATGGAGTTTTGACCTGTTTTCATTTGCTTTTGCTTGTTTCTTTTCTTGCTTTATTTTGGCCCAACAATCATTAAATGTTTACTATGTATATTATCTGTTTCACTTTAAATATTGGAAGTATCACCGCCCCAGCGGTAGACCATGCGCCTTGTAATCTTGTGTACCCTGGTTCGAGTCCTGCTGTGGACAAAACCATTCCTTTTATCTTTCTTTTTCTTCCTTTCTTTACATCCTTAATTTTTCTCTTTTATGTTTCTTTTCCTCTTCCATGTTACCACGCGCGTGTGCGCCCCAGTGGATAAGGATTGTTGGTTGTGAACCAAAGGAGGTGGGTTCAACTCCTACCTCTTGCTTTTTCTTATAAGTTCATTTATTTATTTTCTTTTTTTGTCTTAACCACACAATTTCCAAACTTTATAACTTTTGCATGTTGGATTATTTTTTTGATCCTTTCTTTTTGCCAATTATTTATGATAATGACTATTCTCTTTTTATTTTATTTAATAAAGTAATGTTTCATTTTTTTAAGACCCCTTGGCTTGCTTGGAGGTTGACCCTCTGTTAGGTTTTTGTTCACCTTGTATTATAAACTTTTCTCACCATCTTGTATTTCGTCGTATTGAATTAAAAATGGAGGATTGGGTGTAGTCCTCTTCTTTTTCGAGTGTTAGGATGCCCACTGTAGTGAGGGTAATCTCGACACTCGTCTTTCAATACAAAGACGCTTCTAAACTTCTCTCTCCTAAAAAACTCGGCTCCGTACCGAGTCCATTTTCAAAACCATCTTGTAAACAAAATTCTCTTTGTATTGGATTAAAAAAGAGAGGATTAAGTGTAGTCTTCTTCCTCTTCGGGTGTTGGGATGCCCACTGTAGTGAGGGTGGTTTCGACACTCGTCTTTCAATACGAAGACGCTTCTAAACTTTTCCTCCTAAAACCTTGGTCCCGTACCGAGCACTTTTGCTATAATAAACTAATTTCTCTTTGTATTGAATTAAAAAGAGAGGATTAGGTGTAGACCTCTTCCTCTCCGAATGTCGGGATGCCCACTGTAGTGAGGGTGGTCTTGATATTCGTCTTTCAATACGAAGATGCGACTTTAACCACCATCTCGCATTCTCAACTTCCTTCCACAATTTTCACACCTAAAACCTCGGTCTCGTACCGAGTGCATTTTCAATTTCCTTTTCATATACAAAACTTGAATGGTCGTGGAGTGGTTAGGCGTAGGCCTTCTCCTATCCCGAGTGTTGACGTTTACCGTAGGGTTCTCTGTCGCAAAGCACTTACCATTCAGAACCAAAAACATCTTTAATAAGAGAACGAAGCTCTCTTTATGTTGAATTAAAGAAAGAGGATTAGGTGTAGACCTATTCTTCTCCGAGCATTGGGATGCCCACTGTAGTGAGGGTGGTTTCGACGCTCGTCTTTCAATATGAAGACGCCTCGTTCGCCACACCTTTTCATAACAAAAACTTTGAAATAATGAATTGGGTACTACCCGTAGGGGTTACTATCCGAGGACCTGTCTCGCCCCCTAAAAAACAATTCAATCAATCAAACGTGACTTCTTGCCTCGCATGGCGAAAACTAATCAACCTTTCAAACAAGATATGTTACGTCCGTTCTACCGCAAACAGGTAATGCCTAAGTCTCCAACATGCGAGCAGCAAAACACCTAAACTGCTAGAACGCGCATGATAACATCATCCCCAAACACACCGGTTATCCGCACAGTAGGCACGAACTACGTTGCTATGATTTCTCTTGTATGTTGAGAATATGTAGGCATAGGATTGCGACAATCCTAGCGAGCACCCTTTTCTTTTTCCACCCTTTCCCAGAAAGGCATGCTACGTCCGTTCTACCGCAAACAGGTAACACATAAGTCTCCTCACATGCGAGCAGCAATACACCTAAACTGCTAGAATGCGCACGATAGCATCGTCTACCAGAACTTCCCCGCTTTCCCGCACACCGTAGGCCGAACTACGGATGCTCTGATTCTTTACTTCTTTTAAGTAAGGATACATAGGCACAAGGGCCACAATCCTTTCCGAGCACATTCCCCCCATATCTGTAGTTCCCCGAACTACGTCGACTCTGACTTTCTCACATTTGTTGAGAATACGTAGGCCTAGGACCGCGAAGTCCTATCGAGTCCTTTCTTTCTTCTCTCCCCCCCGTTTCCTCTTTTTTCCTCGTTTATAAACTCTTCTCTCTATCTTTTAGAACACTTTTTATAGCATGATATTTAAGCAAGTATAATCACACGTCGACAAACAAAAGGTTCCCATCGAGTACGATGGATGCGAGGGGTGCTAATACCTTCCCCTCGCATAACCGGCTTCCGAACCCGTTCTTGGTTGCAAGACCATCTTATCCATTTCTTTCTTAAGGTTTTCTCGATATTTTCCTTTCCCCTCATGGGATAAATAAAGTTCGGTGGCGACTCTTCTGTCTATCTTTTTCGCCTCCCCGTCGTTGCACGATGCATTTTTTCGAGTAGCGACAACGTTGCTTTTGTTTGTTTGGTCTAATATATTTAATTTAATATGACTTGCACATAACAAACATTAAACCATAAAATGGTTCTTTCACAAATACTCAATTGTTATCATCAAAACATAGAGATAATCCTGTAGAGACAAATCTTGCTCTTACAGTTGTATGCGCTTGTGCATCGATTATCGCCAGTTGAATAAAGTAACCATCAAGAATAAGTACCCACTTCCAAGAATCAACGATCTTATGGATCAACTCGTGGGAGCTCGTGTGTTCAGTAAAATTGATTTGAGGTCAGGCTACCATCAGATCCGTGTGAAAGAAGATGATACCAGAAAACAGCTTTCATAACTCGGTACGAACATTACGAATATGTAGTGATGTTGTTTGGTGTGTTCATGGAATACATGAATCGTATCTTCCATGCTTATTTGGACCAATTTATAGTAGTTTTCATTGATGACATTTTGATTTACTCCAAGTCAGAAGCAAATCATGTAGAGCATTTGAGGGGTGCGTTGCAAGTGTTGAAGGATAATAAATTGTTTGCGAAACTTTCAAAGTGTGAGTTTTGGTTGAGCGATGTGAGTTTTCTTGGACATGTTATTTCTGGAGGGGGCATAGCAGTGGATCCATCGAAAGTGAGTGTTGTGCTTTAGTGGGAGGCTCCAAAGTCAGTGACAGAGATTATAAGTTTCTTAGGCTTGGCAGGCTATTACCATAAGTTCATCGAAGGGTTTTCTAATTTGACTCTTTTGTTGACCCAGTTGACTAGAAAGGGCCACACATTTGTATGGGATATTTTGTGTTAAGAAAGCTTTTGTGAACTGAAGAAAAGGTTGACTACCGCACCAATGTTAACCTTACCAAATCTAAATGATCCTTTTGTGGTATATTGCGATGCGTCTAAAATGGGATTAGGTGGTGTTTTAATGCAAGATGACAGGGTTATGGCTTACGCTTCACGACAATTGAGGATTCATGAAAGGAATTATCCTAATCATGATCTAGAGTTAGCTGCAGCGGTTTTCGCATTAACGATTTAGAGACATTATTTGTACGTGTCGAGATTCGAAGTGTTCAGTGACCATAAGAGTTTGAAATATCTGTTCGACCAGAAGAAATTAAATATGAGGCAGTGAGGATGGCTGGAATTTCTGAAAGACTATGACTTTAGCTTGAGTTACCATCCCGGTAAAGCTAACGTCGTGACAGATGCTTTGAGTTGGAAAACGATACATATGTCGACGTTGATGATTAAACAATTGGATTTGATTGAGCAGTTTAAAGACTTGAGTATGCTTTGTGAGTTAACTTCAGAGAGTGTAATGTTGGGGATGCTGAAAGTGAATAATGAGTTCCTTCGTGAAATAAGATAAGGTCAGAAACTGGATTTGAAATTGGTAGACTTGATGACCGTAGGCGGGACAGATAAGGAAGAAGACTTTAAAGTAGATGATTCTGGTGTGTTGAAGTTCAGAGACAGAATTTGTGTGCCAGATAATTCTGATTTGAAAAGGGTAATTTTGCAAGAAATCCATTGGAGTAGCTTGAGTATTCATCCTGGAGCTACTAAAATGTATCAAGACTTGAAGAAATCATTTTGGTGGCCGGGTATGAAGAAATACATAGCTCGATTTGTGTATGCTTGTTTGACTTGTTAGAAGTCAAAGGTGGAACACCATAAACCATCCGGTTTGACGCAACCGATGGAAATATCGAAGTGGAAATGAGATAGTGTTGAAATGGATTTTGTGACTGGATTTCCGAATACGGCGAGAGGTTTTGACACAATTTGGGTAATTATGGATAGATTGATCATGATTTACATGTATTACATTACTATTATATTTACATGTATTACATTACTATTATATTTTTGATCATGATTTCTCACCCCTTTGTTGTTGTTGTGGTCTGTGCTTCTTCGGAAGTACAGATAATCCAGGTGCTTAGCTAGCTTGGATATTGGTGTGATTGTCGAGTCTAGGATGCTCTGATACGTAGCACGGGACTTGGGCGTTTTATTTGTTTTATGAAGAACTTATATTTTATTTCCCTGTGAACGTATCAAACTTTTATTGAATTTTATTATTTAACATTCCGCTGTATTTGGAGAAAAACCTTTTTATAAGGAAACGTTGTTTTTATGTGATATCCCACTTGGGAGAATTTGAACTCTGATTTTGTTTATTTATAATGTTTATTAATTTAGATGAATTTGGGAAGTGGGGTGTTACAATTGGTATCAGAGCGGGTCGGTCCGTCCGGCCAGTGTTGTTGAGTCGAGTTGGGTCTGTCCTTATGGATGTAGTTGAATATTTTTTAAACCTGGTGTTGTTGTTTTGAGCAGTATGGCAGGAAGGAACGATGCTGCATTGGCTGCTGCTATGCAAGCAATGGCGCAGGTGGTTGCTAATCAGAATCAAACTGCAGATGCCCAATTCAGGAGTTTGGCGCAGTTTCGGAGCAACAAGCCACCAACGTTCGAAGGGGGAATTTTGGACCCCGAAGCTGCTCAGAAGTGGCTGAAGGCAATTGAGAAGATCTTCAGAACTATGGATTGTAGTGATGAGCAAAAGGTGAGGTTTGGTACTCACATGCTGGAGGGTGAAGCTGAAGCCTGGTGGGACAATAGTCGCCAAAGGTTGGAAGCTGCTGGAACTACCATTACTTGGGAGGTGGTTCGGAAAGGTTTTCTGGAGAAGTATTTCCCAGAAGATATCCGAAGCGCTAAGGAAATTGAATTCTTAGAGCTGAAACAGGGTAGCATGACTGTAGCAGAATATGCTGCCAAGTTTGAGGAGCTGGTGCAGTATTGTCCCCACTATAATGTGGAAGGGGCAATGACTTCTAAGTGCTTAAAGTTTGAGAATGAACTGTGTCTAGAGATTAAGTTGGGGATTGCTTGTCAGAAGATCAGGAGCTATCCTGAGCTAGTAAGCAGGAGCAGAATCTATGACAACGATAACCGGGCAAGGATTGCGCACTACAAAGTTGTTAATGACCGGAAGGGTAAACAGAGGTTTAGTGGTACTCCTTATAGTGTTGCTGCTGATAAGGGAAAACGTAAAGTTGTTGTTGATAAGAAGCCTAGAGATGGGAGACCATCTGCTGAAGGGAAATGTTTTCGGTGCGGTGGTATGGGACACCGTGCTAATGATTGTCCTAATGAGGCCAAGAAATGTTTTAAGTGTGGGAAACCAGGTCATGTGATAGCTGATTGCAGAGCAACTATGCCGACCTGTTATAACTGTGGTGAGAAGGGTCATATCAGTACACATTGTGAGAAGCCGAAGAAGCCTCAAACGTCTCCGGCTGGTGGAAAAGTGTTTGCCTTGGCAGGAACTCAAGCTGCCAGTGATGAGCGTGTGATCAGAGGTACTTGTATTATCAATAATATTCCTTTGATTGCTATTATTGATACGGGTGCAACACACTCGTTTATTTCTGTAGATTGTGTGGAGAGGATAGGTTTAGTGCCGTCCACTCTGGAGATACAGATGACTATTGAGACACCCTCTATAGGTTCAGTGACTACTTCTTTGGTATGCCTGAAGTGTCCGCTGACTATTTTCGGTAGAGAATTTGGAGTGGATCTGATTTGTCTACCACTTGGTAAGTTGGATGTTATTCTAGGTATGAACTGGTTAGAGTTCAACCGAGTCTGCATCGATTGTTTTCGGAAGGAATTGTTGTTCCTGACCCCTGAAGAGGAAGTTGTGGCAAGTTCTTTGTCTAATAAAGAATTGAGGGCCTTGTTGGAAGATGAAACTAGAGTGTTTGCCTTATTTGCAACTTTATCGATGGATAACAAAGTGCCAATGGAGGAATTAGCAGTGGTGAATGAATTTCCAGAAGTGTTTCCTGACGACATTACGGAATTGCCTCCGACGCGAGAAGTAGAATTTGGTATTGATCTTGTTCCTGGTACGAGACCTATTTCTATGGCGCCGTACAGGATGTCTGCAGTGGAATTGGCTGAGTTGAAGTCTCAGATTGGAGAATTGTTGGATAGAAAGTTTATTAGACCAAGTGTATCGCCGTGGGGAGCTCCAGTGTTGTTGGTGAAGAAGAAGGATGGTAGTATGCGTCTGTGCATCGATTACTGTCAATTGAATAAAGTGACTATTAAGAATAAGTATCCTTTACCTAGGATTGATGATTTGATGGACCAGTTGGTGGGAGCTCGTGTATTTAGTAAGATCGACTTAAGATCGGGTTATCATCAGATGAGAGTAAAAGAAGGTGATATTCAGAAGACTGCCTTTAGGACTCGATATGGACATTACGAATATGCTGTAATGCCGTTTGGAGTGACTAATGCACCGGGAGTATTTATGGAGTATATGAACAGAATTTTCCATTCTTACTTGGATCAGTTCATTGTAGTGTTTATTGATGATATATTAATTTATTCTAAATCTGATGAAGAGCATGCAGGACATCTGAGAATTGCCTTGCAAGTATTAAAGGAAAATAAATTATTTGCTAAACTGTCAAAGTGTGACTTTTGGTTGAAGAAAGTAAGTTTCTTGGGGCATGTAATATCTGAAGATGGAATAGCGGTGGATCCGTCAAAAGTAAGTGCAGTATTGCAGTGGGAACCGCCGAAGACAGCGACAGAGATTAGAAGCTTTTTGGGGTTAGCCGGTTATTACCGCAGGTTTATTGAAGGGTTCTCTAATTTGGCGTTGCCATTAACTCAGTTGACGAGAAAGAACCAAGTTTTTGTATGGGATGCTGCTTGTGAAGAAAGTTTTGAAGAGTTGAAAAAGAGAGTGACTACGGCACCGGTGTTAGTGTTACCGACTCCGAGTGAACCGTTTGTGGTGTACTGTGATGCGTCTAAGATGGGATTAGGCGGGGTTCTGATGCAGAATGGTAAAGTAGTAGCATATGCATCGCGGCAATTGAGAGTGCATGAGCGAAATTATCCGACTCATGATCTTGAACTAGCTGCGGTTGTTTTTGTGTTGAAAATTTGGAGACACTATTTATATGGTTCAAGATTTGAAGTGTTTAGTAATCATAAGAGTCTGAGATACCTGTTTGATCAGAAAGAGCTGAATATGAGGCAGAGAAGATGGTTGGAATTTTTGAAGGATTATGACTTCAGTTTGAGTTATCATCCAGGAAAGGCCAATGTAGTGGCAGATGCTTTGAGTAGGAAAGCGATTCATATGGCCGCTCTGATGGTGAAAGAAATTGAGTTAATTGAACAGTTTAGAGATTTGAGCATGGTTTGTGAGACTACTGCAGATAGTGTAATGTTGGGTATGTTGCAGGTAAATAATGACTTCTTGGATATGATTAGAGAAAATCATAAGTTGGATGGGAAATTGGTAGATTTGATGCCGGGAGTAGGGAGTGATTCCGATAGTGACTTTAAATTGGATAGTACAGGTGTGTTGAGATTTAGAGGCAGGATTTGTGTCCCAGATGATGAAGAATTGAAAAAGTCAATTTTGAGCGAAGGACATCGTAGTAGCCTGAGTATTCATCCGGGAGCTACGAAAATGTATCATGATTTGAAGAAATTATTTTGGTGGTCTGGTATGAAAAGAGACATAGCTCAAGTTGTGTATGCCTGTTTGACATGTCAGAAGTCGAAGGTGGAACACCAGAGACCTTCTGGATTTATGCAACCATTAGAGATTCCGGTTTGGAAATGGGATTGCATTACTATGGATTTTATGACAGGTTTGCCGAATACGGCGAGAGGTTTTGATGCTATATGGGTGATTGTGGATCGATTGACGAAGTCTGCACACTTCGTGCCGATCAATATTAGTTTTCCGTTGACGAAGCTGGCGGAGATTTATATTCGGGTAATTGTGAAGTTACATGGTGTTCCGTCCAGTATTGTGTCGGATAGAGATCCGCGGTTTACTTCGGAATTTTGGAAGAGCTTGCAGGAAGCTTTGGGAACTAAGTTGAAATTGAGTTCAGCTTATCATCCGTAAACTGATGGTCAGTCGGAGAGGACTATTCAGTCGCTTGAAGATTTGTTGAGAGCTTGTGTGTTAGAAAAGGGTGGTGCGTGGGATACTCATTTACCATTGATTGAGTTCACGTACAATAACAGTTACTATTCGAGTATTGGAATGGCACCGTTTGAAGCTTTGTATGGGAGGAGGTGTAGGACTCCTCTGTGTTGGTATGAAACTGGTGAGAATGTGGTGCTTGGACCAGAAATTGTACAACAGACTACTGAGACAATTCAAATGATTCGTGAGAAATTGAAAGTGTTTCAGAGTAGGCAGAAAAGCTATCATGATAATCGGAGGAAAGAGTTGGAATTCTGTGTAGGTGATCACGTATTCCTAAGAGTTAATCTGATGACTGGTGTGGGTCGTGCATTGAAGTCCAAGAAGTTGGATCCTAAGTTTATTGGACCTTATGAGATTTTGCAGAGAATTGGTGATGTGGCTTATAGGGTGGCGTTACCGCCTGAGTTGTCGAATCTACATGATGTGTTTCATGTGTCGCAATTGCGAAAGTATGTTTCTGATCCATCTCATGTGATTCAGAGAGATGATGTTCAGGTTCGGGAGAATCTTACTGTTGAGACGATGTCGTTGAGGATCGAGGACCGTAAGATGAAACAGCTCCGAGGGAAAGAGATACCTTTAGTGAAGGTAGCTTAGGGAGGTGCTGCGGGAGGCAGTGTGACCTGGGAGTTGGAAAGCAGGATGCGAGAAGCGTATCCAGAGCTATTTCCATCAGGTAATTTTCGGGGACGAAAATAATTAAAGTGGGGGAGAGTTGTAACACCCATTTTAATTATTTAGTCATTTTATAATTATTTTAAATATTATGTGTTGGTGTGCCCTTTGGTGGGGGTGTATTTGGTGATGTTTGGTGGGTGTCCCTAATGTGGGAGGACTATTGGTGGTATTTTGGTGTGAAATATAATAATATAAAAATAATAGTAACATTGGTGAGAGTGTTATTATTATTATTATATTTATTATATTTGTTGATATTATTAATATTATTATTATTATTATTATTATTATTATTATTATTAAGTTATTATTATTATTGGGATTAGAGAATTAAAATAGAGAATGTGAGGGGGGTTAGTAGTTTTACGATACATTGTGAGAAGTTAGAGAAAGTGGGAAAAAGAACGATAGAAAGGAGAGAAGTGAGAAGAACGGAAAAGGGAGCGAAGAACGAAGGAACGGGGGAAAATCAGAATTGGCCAAACCTTGGAGGGTTCTTTCATCGATCAACCGATTAACAAGGTAAGGGGGGAGAAACTTGATTGGGAATGGTTTATACATGTATAGGGTAGTTGGGGATTCCTTAACCCCGTAGGAAATTGATCGATATATGATCATATATATATATTGATATGTTATGATTGATGATCATTGTTGTTAATTGTATAGTAATCGTTAATGAATTGTTGTTTTTGGTTGATTTGGCATATAGGGCATATAGGGTGTTTTACAGTTTTTAGGGAAAGTTCTGTATGGCTTTTGAGGTATTGATAAAGTGTGTAGGTGATGATTTTGGGAATAGGAATTAGAAACCGATTGGTTACGGTAATAGGCAAGATTGGTACTAGAATAGGCTGGGAATCTGAGTTGAGATGATAGGCATAATTTGGCCTAGAATAGCACTGCAGAACTGTGAGAAATTGGTGAAATCGCAGCATTCGCTGGGCTTCGCCTGGCGAGTGTTGGCGAAGCTTCGCCTGGCGAGTGGAGGCGAGTGTTCGCCTGGCGAGCTGAGGCGAGTGGCAGTGAATAATTCAGAATTAAATCCCAGACCTAAAGGGTAGGAACTTCGCCTGGCGAGTGTGGCCAGCGAAGGTTCGCCTGGCGAGTGAATGCTTCGCCTGGCGAATGCACGATAGTTGGAAAGGGGGCTTCGCCAGCAGGTTCGCCTGGCGAATGCTAGCGAAGGTTCGCTACGGGGCTTCGCCTGGCGAATGTCAGCGAACGTAGCAGAACCAGAATGTGAGTGTTGTGATATTTTGGCCTTGAGCTCTGGACTTGTGTGATTCCTTTGGCCCTGATGCCATGTATGAATGATGACTGTGGGAATTAACTTGTGTACTCGGTAATAGTACATGTTTCCCGTAATAATGACTGGTGGGCAATTAGTTGATGTATATGTGTGTAGTGATCAGTGGGATCGTGTATTCCCCGAGTGTTGGGATGTGTTTATACTTGGTGTTAGAATGTGAGATTGCTCACTGTGTGAATTGATTTATATGGTGTTGGTGTGTAATATATCTATGCATATATATATGATGTATGATGATATGATCAGGAGGATCGTGTGCACTTAGTGTGCCCGAATATAATAGTTATGCATTGGTGTTGTGCATATCATGGTATTTTGGTGGGATGAATCATATCTCAGGAGGAGCGTAAGTGATTCATCCGTACTCCTTTGTGGAGAATGGTGGGGGATAGATCATGTCTCAGAAGGAGCGTAAGTGATCTATCCAGGTTCGATTGAATGAACCAACGAGTCGGTACCGCATGCATGGTGTTGAGTTGCATTTTGCATTATAATATGTTATATTGTAATTTGAACAGTAGGTTCGTCATATGGTGTTGTTAGGGGTGAACCTTGGTGTGTTGGTGTGTTGCACTACCTTATTTACATGTATTACATTACTATTATATTTTTGATCATGATTTCTCACCCCTTTGTTGTTGTTGTGGTCTGTGCTTCTTCGGAAGTACAGATAATCCAGGTGCTTAGCTAGCTTGGATATTGGTGTGATTGTCGAGTCTAGGATGCTCTGATACGTAGCACGGGACTTGGGCATTTTATTTGTTTTATGAAGAACTTATATTTTATTTCCCTGTGAACGTATCAAACTTTTATTGAATTTTATTATTTAACATTCCGCTGTATTTGGAGAAAAACCTTTTTATAAGGAAACGTTGTTTTTATGTGATATCCCACTTGGGAGAATTGGAACTCTGATTTTGTTTATTTATAATGTTTATTAATTTAGATGAATTTGGGAAGTGGGGTGTTACACATGACGTGTTTCATGTATCACAACTTCGGAAGTATGTGGCTGATCCATCTCATGTGCTTCAGAGAGATGAAGTGCAAGTTCGAGACAACCTTACGGTAGAAGCGATGTCGTTGAGGATCGAAGACCGCAAGATGAAACAACTAAGAGGGAAAGATATTCCATTAGTGAGAGTAGCTTAGAGAGAAGATGTTGGAGGAAGTGTGACTTGGGAATTGGAGAGCAAGATGCGAGAGTCACATCCGGAATTGTTCTCATCAGGTATATTTTCAAGGACAAAAATATTTTAAGTGGGGGAGAGTTGTAACACACCATTTGAATTATTTAGTCACTTTTGTATTTTTTGTGGAATGTATTTGTTGGGATGTCCTTAATTAAAGGTATGAGGTTAGGAGTGAGGGGTAACCTTAGTTTGGGTAAAGTAGACCTATAATAATGATAATATTAACCATTTAACAACAATAATGAGAGTATTATGGTATTATCTAATTATTATTGATTATAATATTAATAGGATGGTAGTTATCATTATTATTATGATTATTATTATTATTATTCTTACTATTATTATTATTATTGATATTAATTGGATTAATATAATTAAAATCTGATTAAGGGGGGTTTTAGAGAGAGTTAGTGGAATTAAACAGTTAACATTCGTGAAAAAGGAAAAGGCAGAGAAAGCAGAGCTAGGGAAAAAGGAACCAATTTTCTCCATTGTTGTCAAGAAAGAGCTCAAATCCAAGGTAAGAGGGGAGAATGGAGTTCAATATGGGTGATTTAGCATGAGGGGGTAGTGAGAGGTCCTTTCTCTCGTAGAAATTCTGTTTGTTCTTGCTTATTAGTCTGATTTTTGCAACAGTGTGATTTTTCTTGTAAATTGGTGTCATGGTTGGATATTCTGATCTGGTGTTGGGTGAACGAATCTAGAACTGATCTATAATTCGTGTGAAAAGTTATGAATATTGTGGTGAAATTATGACAGATGTTAGATCTAAGAATTAATGGTTTAAAGGTAATCGAAATTAGATCTAATAAGTAGAATCTTGAAAGAGTAGAAGATAGGATTCATTTGAATCAATTAAAATCTGAGTTTTAGGATGAATGGGAAGGTAGGATGATGGATCTTGAGGAGAAACTCGTGGGGATGATGAGATCTGATTTTTTTGGCAGATCTACTGGTCATACGCGTATGGGGGACTTCCCAAGGGTTGTACGCTTAGTAGACGTGCCCTGTCTCCAGTACCAGCACGACCATCTGGTGATATGCGTATGATACGCGTATGGGTTTGGACAATACACGTGTGAAGGGAAGTCATACGCGTAAAGGGTGACATTAGGGAGTTTGGAGAGGTGTCAGCCTCTGCTATTACGTATAAGGGAGTGCCCATACGCGTATGCCAACAGGGCAATGCGCGTATGGGGCAGGGTGTTACGTGTATAGGCAGGCCTGGGGCATCTTGTTCCCATTTTTGTGATTTCTATCCGGAGTTCGCTTAGGATGCATTTCCGTTTAGTCGGTAGGATTAATATGATTAAAATGAACTTAAGAAATATTACTAATGAATTAGGTCGAGAAAATATGGATTTATGTGGGTGTATTTGATAAGTGTGAGCCATGATTATCAAATGTGAATAATCTTGTGCGATTGTGGTAATTCTCGAGAGGATTACGGTGAGCGGATGGCTCGTGTGGATCGTTGATGATCATGAGTTATGCTTGAATTATTATATTTTCATAATTGTGTTGTCATGCATCTCATGTCATGTGTCTTGTAGAGATGGCTAGGTGGGAATCCATGATGGATGCCTAGTTTCATCTGGACTTTGTGTGGAAGTCTTTGTGGAGATAAGTTATAGTTCAGAGGAACATATACGACTTATCCGGATTCCGACGGGAATCGGGTTCTAGGGTGAACCGTATGTATTTGTGTTGGTACCACATGCATTGTGTCGAGTCGGTGAGTCACATTACATATTTGTATTTGATTATGGGCTATTAATGTCGAGTGATTGAGATGGAACATGTATGTGCGTTGCATGTGTATGATTGTATGTGTGGTGTGTGACTACTCCTTAGCATGTGTATTTCACCGCTTATTTATTGAATGTAGTTCTCACCCCTTTTCTGTTTGTTGCGTCTGTGCTCCTTGGGGAGTGCATATGACCAGATACTTGAGTAGTGCTTGGAGTGTGGTGCTATTTGATCGAGTCCTAGGAGTCACTCAGATACGTAACATGGGATGATGTGATTTTAGTTGTATTTTCCTTATTTGTCAATTAATTGTTACGTATATTTTATTTGTTGGATTGAGGATGTATGATCACCTCGTGGTGGAAATTATGTTTAAACAATTGACTTTATTCTGCTGTTTAATTGAAATCTAGATAGCATTGGTTTATTTATGAAGAATGAAGTGACTTAGTGTGACATCCTATTTGTTTTGAGATCTCTGATGTACTTTTATGTAATATCTTCGTATATGTTTTATAATACGTGTACGGGGTAGAGTGAGGTGTTACAAATCGCACGCCTCCTTGCTTGAATTCTATGTTGATATATTCAGATAGGATACACTCACGGGGAGCAGTTAGCAAGGTATATTCGGTGAGTCGACCTGCAGGCCTTTTGTGATCACGGGGACGATCGTCTCGTCGCCTATCTCTGTCCCGCCTAGAAGTTTATGCTTCGTCTTTCTTCGGCTTTATATGCGGCCTCCTTTTCTTCGTATTGAAAATAGGATTGTACCCTACAGAGAAGCTAAGTTAGAGAACGAGGATGGTCGATTCCTATCGCCTTGCGGAAGTCGCTTTTCGACCTCAGTCCCTTTTCCAGCAGATATTTTTTCATGTGGTCAGTTATGCAGATTTCGACCGCTTCCTTAGTGAATCTGTCGACATAATCGCGAAGAGGCTCATCCCTGCTGTAACACCCAGTTTAATTATCTCGTCTTTTTTATTTTATTTTCGGTGTGTTTTATGGGGGTGTGTTCGAGTGCGGGGAAGGTGCCCTTAAGTTGGAATTTAATTAATGAAACTTTGGACTTTAAGATTAATAATATAATTATTAATGAAAATAATAATTTTATGAATGATAGTAATATTATTAATATTATTATTATTAACATTATTATTATTATTATTATTAATATTATTGTTATTATTAATATTAGTAAATGGAATAAGAAGTATTAGTAAGGGTGTGTTTGGGAAGAAAGAATATTAAAAAGGAAAGAACATGATCAAAAGAAGAGAAGAAGAAGAAACACGGTCCAGAATTGGAAGGAGATTTGAGGGGAAGAAATCAAGGAGGAAGAAGAAGAGTTTAGACTATCGTTTCAACAAGATTTTTCTTCAGCTTGTTCGAGTTATCGAGGTAAGGGGGGGGGGGGGGGGGGGAGAATCGGGTTAAAATTCGATAGTGTATGAATTCTAGGTAGAAGGGGATTTCCCTAACCCCTTAGGTCTTGATGATTATGTTATTGTGTTGTTTTGATTCTGAGTTTGCTGATAGCATGTTGAACTTGTTGCATGTGATGTAGAGTGATTGTTTGGTGATTTGGGGATTTCGGGTAATTGACATGTTTATGCCGAAATTGAGTTAATTAAGTAGAACTAAGGTTTTATCAGATAAAATCGAGAATAGATTCTGTAATTAAGTTGTAGAATGCTAGTCTGATATTGTGAGAACTGGTTTGAGTAGAATCGGGAGAATTCGGAGAGTCTTGCCAACTCTGAGCAGAAAGATTTTTGAGAAATCGCAGACGCTCGCCAGCTGCTTCGCTGAGCGAGCATGTAGCGAACCTTCGCTAGGGGTTCGCTGGGCGAAATGGGTAGCGAGTGCCTCCAGTAGCCATTGTCTGGCTTTGCTAGGGAGCTCGCTGAGCGACCATGTAGCGAACACTCTTTGATGCTTCGCCTAGCGAGTGAGCTAGCGAGCATGACAGTATTTTGTATTTTGGATGTTGTTCTGTTCTGTTTCTTGTGTTGTTGGACCCTTGTTGGTCATGATTGATTATGAGGTTGGTGTTAATCTGTAGAGAGTGTATGTATGATGTTGGAACGTGATTTCCGTGATATTTGTGTAATTATAATATTTGAATTGGTGTGTATCATATATGTATGATGTATGAATGTGGTTATGTGTGAGACATATATGATGTATAAAATGTGGTCAGGAGGATCGTGTGCACCGTGAGTGCTTGTGTTTGTTGTATGCATTGGTGTCTTGCATAGCATAATGACGGGGTTGAATCATTGCTCGGATAGAGTGTATGTGATTCACCCGCGTGCTCAGGAGGAACGTGGTAGGGATAGATCATTGCTCAGATGGAGTGTATGTGATCTATCCTGAGTTTGATTGCTTGTGCTCAGATGGAGCGTGGTAGGAATAGATCATTGCTCGGATGGAGTGTATGTGATCTATTCTGAGTTTGTTTGCCCTAACTCCGAAGGAGAGGGGGTGGTAGGGATAGATCATTGCTCGGGTGGAGTGTATGTGATCTATCCTGAGTTTGAACCTGTGAGTCGGTACCGCATATCATGGTGTTGTGTTGCATATGTTTGCATTGTCGTATGTATGCTATGTTGGTGTTGGACAATAGTTCCTAATTGATGTGTGTTGAATGATATTTGTATGTTGACTGCCTTTTATTCATGTACATTATTACCGTTATATTTTGATCGTGATTTCTCACCCCTTATTGTTGTTGTGATCTGTGCTTCTTCAGAAGTACAAATAATCCAGGTGCGTAGCTAGCTTGGGTTGTGGCGAGTTGAGTCATAGGGATGCTCTGATACGTAACACGAGGCTTTTGGGAGTTATTTGTTTATTTGATGATTTTGTTGACTGCGTGTCGTATCACGTTATGTTGGATTCTGTTGGTGAATATGCTTTGTATATTTTGGGGCGTTGGTCGTACATGATGTATATGATATGTATATATATATATATATATATATATATATATATATATATATATATATATATATATATATATATATATATATATATATATATATATATATGATGACATTTTCGCTGCTTATTTGGTTGAAAATCATTTAAATGAAATGTTGTGTGTTAAGTTTCTTCTGTGACATCCCGTTGTGATGTGGTGACTCTGATAATTGTTTATTTTAAATTACATTTATTTTATTTTGGGAAACGGGGTGTTACAAGTTGGTATCATAGCAAGTCGGTCCGTCCGGCCAAGTTGTCTAATGTTGTTTGTCCCTTGTATGCGAGATGTGTGTGAAAACACTGTCGGTACATGTTTGTTGTCTAACGTTTGTCTGCAGAAGTGGGAATGATTCAAGTGGGGAAAAAGTTTGTGTTTCTCCCGGGTGCTGCAAGTGTGGAGTTGTAGCTCGGTATGTGGTTGAACGCTCTTATAGTTTGGTAAAGATGGTTCATACCCCATCATGATTTCCGGCTGTCTATTGACAAATTGAGGAACTGATCACCCTTAATCTCTTGTTGATAGCAGTTGGGATTGTGTTGGATGGGATGGACGTGTCTTGCAAGCTTAGACGGCGTGAGTAGTGAATTGTCTGGAATTAAGCTAAGTGCTTAAGAATTGTTTTGACGAGTCGGCGCAGGCATCGTTGAGGTGTTTAAATTTTGATGGGAATTTACGAGTTATAATGGAAGTGGGGAAGTTGGCGATTTGCTGATTAATTGTGGTTGTCTGGAAGTTATCTTAACAAGATAGTGATGTGCAGGCAGGACGTGAAGTGGAGTTGTGACCAACTCAGTTACGAAAACTAGTCCGAGAGTGAGGGCTCCATACCATATGCCTGTTTGGATGGTCAAAAATTAAATCGAGGGAATAGTTTTGAGACTGGTATCTGGTGTGTGTGCTATGGCGGTAGACTGTGAGGCCGAGTATGTAAAGGATGGATAGTGACACCTTGTGAATATTAAAGGAAGTAAGAATGTGGAGTGCAAATTGGTGTAACTAGGCCTTTAGATGTTCCAAGAGTTGAAGATGTGTTGAATGGTCTTCTAAGTGTGAAATTGTTGTAGTACGTCGAATTCCGAGATCGCAGATTTTTACGGAATCGAAATCGGACACTCGGAAGTCAGGTAACAGTCGAAAATAGAATTTCGGACTGTCATGTTTGCCAGGTCCTTCGCCTAGCGAGCATGCTAGCGAACGGCTCCACGCTCGCTTCTGTGTTCGCCTAGCGAAGGGGTCTTGGGCAGAAAATGTTGTTTTGGTATTTTTGTCGTAATAGGAGAACCGTAACTCGGAATGACGCACGGTTCAAAGCATTGGAAAGCTAGTCCAATGATCTAGGTGATGGTGAAGTAATGACATGGAATTAAGTTATTTATTGATGGAATATGTTTGAAAGTTGAGGTAAGGGCGGAAGGTATGGTTCGTGTTTCTGCAATAACTTGCAAAATTGAGTGTTCGTTTGGCATGAGATTTTCTATACTTGATTGAGTAAGGAAATGTTTGTGTTAACCGATGATATTAAGATATATTCAAAGGGTATAGAGGATTATGTTGAGCATCGGGAACTTGAGTTATCAGTGTTGGAGAAGAAGCAGTTATATGCCACGGTGAATGGGAGTTTTAGAGAGTTTTGGGAGAGCTGTCAACAGCTCGTGTGTTGATTTTTGCCGAACCCGACAGAACTATTTGTTGTGTGTTGTGATACTTTGTTGATATGATTAGGAGATATGTTAAGTGCAACTTCAGCGAGTTTTAGTTATGCTTTATGGCAACTTGGAGTACATAAGAGGAATCGTCTGACAAGTGATTTAGGGTTGGTTGCTGTTGTGGTCGTGCCGAAGTTGGAGACTTCAATTGGTTAGTTTGAGATTTGAAATGTTTGATGACCTCAAGAGCTTAAGGTATTTGTTTGATTTGGAAGAGTTGTATATGAGGCAGAGAAAATAATTGGGACTCTGGAAGGATTATGGTTTTGGACTGAATTACCATTCGGGGGAAGCAAATGTGGTAGCTTATGCAGTAATTTGGAGATCCTTGCATATATCGATGATGATGGTAAAGAGAGTTAGGACTTTTGAGCAATTTGGTGATATGAGTTTGGTTTGTGAAGAGGCTTCTTATGGAGTTAACTTAGTATGTTGGACCTTACTAGTGGTATTCTTGATGAGATTCGATAAGGTCAGAACGCTGGTTTGAGTGGGTAGATTGGTAGAATTTGAGGAATTAAAGTCGAAGGGATGATTTTTGGATTTATGGAAATGGTATCATGAGATGTCGTGATAGAGTGGTGTTCTAGATATTATTGAGTGGAATAAGAGTAATGAGGTAAATGAAGTATCCATCCCGGTGCTATGCAGATATAACCGGATTTGAGGGAATTATTTTGATGACCATAGATGGAAAGAGAAGTGGTTGAGTTTATATATGTTGGTTAAACCTGTCAGAAGTCGAAGGATAAATGTCAGAGACCGTTGGGTCTGATGCAACCATTGAATATTCCAGAGTAGAAATCGGGTAGTAGTTCCATGGATTTTGCGCTGGGTTTTCTGAAGAATTTGAGGATATGATTCTAATTGGGTGATTTCGGATAAATCTACTAAATTGGCTCTTTTCTTACCAAAGAGGATTAATCCGTCTATGTTGAAGCTAGCCGAGATGTATATCGATGAAGTTGTGAAGTTGTATGAGATGTCGCCAAATGTTGTGCCAGATGGGAATCTGAGTTTTCATCAAGATTTTGGGAGAGTTTACAGACGCTTTGAGTACCATGTTGAAGTTGAACTCTGCCTATCATCCGTCGAAGGGGAAGTAGGCCGCATGAACTGTCAAGCGCGTGAGGGGGATGTCCCCAACGACTATATGCTCCAGCAGCTATATTGTGCCCAACGGTCATATTGTGCACAACGACTATATTGTTCTAATCTCTTTATTGGGCCTGACCCTAAGCTAAACTAGATTGAGCCTTGCCCATCTGCGGGGCATGTGCCAGTCCAGTCCAGAACACTAAACTTCAACTTCTTCAAAATATTATTAGCAGCAGAAAAACATCATTAAATGATTATTCAAACTATTTAAAACATAATCATAATAATTTATCCAACTCAAGAGTTTAACATAAAATCTCCACCAAATATAAATTAAGATAAATAACGTTTCACCCCCAGTGTTACATATTAGAGCAGACACCGACTTAACAAAAGCATAACAAAGAGGAAGCTCTTCCACTCACATCCAAGCCTCTATTGCGGATTATCTGTACGATGTCCATGTAAAAGCATCATTCAAGCAGAAGGGGTGAGAAATCACAATCATATAAAGAAATGCATAATAATATGTAAGCACACCAACAACATATGCATAACCACCCATTCCGCAACTCACACTCCAAACAATCCACACATCATCATAGTGAACTCTCAGGTACGCTAGCTCCCGATCCCTACCATAGGATCTGAGCACACAAAAATCGTTACCATCACCATAGGTAACGCTCCATTAAATCCATCCCAATAGTAATTAGCTACTCGCACCCAATCCCCACCAAACACTATGATACATGATTCATACAAGACATGCAACAACAATACCATGTACAATGATCTTCACATTAATCAATGTACTAAACCAATACTAGCCATTATGCACCATACACATGCTATAAACATTCAACAACAATAATATAATAATATAATAAGCAACAACATCATATTCATGCATGTTCCACACTGCAACACAAAACCCACACATTATCCAACACCATCACACAACATTTAAATAAATTTCAGATACTGGAACTATTTTTAAAAGAAAGTTCATTACATTAGCTTCTTAACTCTTCAAATGTCACCTCAATCGGACATCCGGAACCGAGGTTATGAATTTTTGAAGTTATTTAATTTTTACTTCCAGTGTAACCGGTTACACCAAAAGTAGTAACTGGTTACCCCTGTGACATAAGCAGTTTTCTGCTATATTTTTACACAAAAATCAATTTCCAAATCATCTCCAAACTCTAAAATTTTCATACCAATTATTAACTCGGGTTCTGACTCTGATTTCAAACATCACACAACAACACAATCAACTCATCATCATAATATTCAACCAACACACAATTCAAACAACATCAACACACAATTTCAATAGCATCAACATACAATTTCAATAGCATCAACATACAATCACATCAATGTACATCAAATTGCTCACAACATATAGAAGAAAATAACAATCTTAGAGAGATTAGGACACCCACCCACATGTTATCATGCAAAATCCTATACGAAAGGAAATTTCACCCTTACCTTAGATTGATGGTTCAAAACTTCTCTAATGGATACCTCTTCTTCTTCCTCAATGCTCTAGCTCTTCTCTCTTTTTTCTCTTTGTCATCTCAATTCACATATATGACAGTTCTCCATATTTCCCTTCTTTTTCTTGTTTTCTTATTTGAATATTATATTATAACTCCTAATTACTATTTTATTCCAACTAAATAAAATAATAAATAATAATAATAATAATAATAATATCACTAATAATTATTTTAAATAATATCCATCTAATATTATTTAATCAAATAAATATTAACTATTATTAATTAATTAGCTTTACTCTTACCATCCCTAAATCTCTGCAATTTTACTCAAATACCTAAAATTTAACATTTTTAAGATCATTACCCTCTATCTAAGAGTCCTTCAAACGCCACAAATCATAAACAAACACACACAATCATATAATTATTTATGAAAATTAATTAAATAAATTAGGGTGTTACATATATAACATGAAAATAAAAGTGTTTTCATTAGTACAATTTAGGATCAGTCTGTTTTAGCTTTAAAAAAATAAATTTTTTCTTTGTATTTTTAAAAATGGATTCTACAAATGTATGTTTTAAAATATTTTTCTAAATTGATTTTTTATAAATTAAAAGACTAATTTTGATATACTATAACATAAATGTACATTATTGAAGATCAAAACATAGTCAAAATCATAGTTTTTTCAAAAAGTTGTATTTCAAAAATGATTTTTATGAAAAGCTATTTGAAGTAGTTTCAAAATTAATTGATTTTTAAAAACCTTTGATTTCCAAATTTTTTTTTTGTTGATAAAATACATAAAATAACATTTTAAGAATAACTATTCAAACCAAATTTTTATTTGAAACTTTTATAAAAGATTTCTTTGTAAAAATTATTTTACACTAAAATATGTTACACTATAAAAATCATTTAAAAAAAAAAAGTAAAACAAACGGACCCTTAGTAACTAAAACAATTACAATCAAATGAAAAAAAATGTATACAATCATATAGATGAATTGAAATAACATACAAATAATAAATACGTAATGAATCAATAATTAAATTATAAAACATCAAAACACAATAGATGATAAATACTTAAAATACATAAACGATACTATCTAGTTTAACGTTCCAATATATATATATATATATATATATATATATATATATATATATATATATATATATATATATATATATATATATATATATATATATATATATATATATATATATATATATATATATATATATATATATATATATATATATATATATATATATATATATATATATATATATATATATATATATATATATATATATATATATATATATATATACACACATGTGTGGATAATACTTACTAATCTATAATATGACATATGGTTAATACTAATTTAATGTATAATACAATAATACTTCCAGCATTAATTATCAAGAAAAAGAAATGTATAAAGCGGAATTGGATCCTCTCCTATTTTTTCTCTTATACCATCTTTCATTTGTAATTTTGAACCATTGACTTAATTAAACCATTAAAAATATGAAAGAGAAAATATAACATTTAAAGATGAAACCTAAAATTTAATACAACCATTTATCTCTCATCTTTAAATGTTATGTTTTCTCTTTAATATTTTTAATGGTTGGATTAAATAAATGGTTCAAAATTACACATGAGAGAGGGCATGAGAGAAAAAATAGGAGAGGAACCAATTCCTTAATAAAGCACGTACATTTTGACTTATTTACATATATGTGAAGCAATTAAAGACTTCTGAAATACCTGCCCTAAAAAAAGAAGGCATGAGTTATGCCTTTAAATCCATCAATTGATTTACATATATGTACCCATTACAACACTTGTGCAGCATCTCTAATCACCCTTATTCAAGAGCATCATAAATTGTGAGTTATGTCCCAAGTTACTACAAAGGCAATCCATGTGCAGTTGGTGAGGGTCTCATAGGGCGAGCATAACATGATCCAAATAAGGTTCATAATCCTCTCAACTATTAACCATCCATCTCCAAAATATCACAAACCAAACTATCCAATATAACTTCCTCAATTTCTAAAACCAATTCCTCTTGCTCCTCCCCAAACCTACACCACCTATTTCTCCTATCCATTTCCTTGATATAAGCATCTTTATCAACAAGCACAATATCATAATAATTCTTAAATGACTCGTTTATCCAATCTTCAGCTATTTCCAATATCTCCAACTCAAACCCCTTATCACCCCTTTTTTGATTTCTATTACCATTTAGTTCTTCCTTGAAAAAATCCAACAAAACTATACCTAATTTGTCATCACAATTTTGCATTGATGAACTTGTTGCTTTAACACAATGTAGCAAATGGTTTGCCCTTTCCTCAAAACCCAATCTTTTTCTTCAGTTTCTTTCTCTTCCTCCTCCTTGTCATCTTTGTATTCTTCATCATAGTATGATTTCTCATCTAATGAGAGACATTTATCTAAGTTTGCAATTGCAAGGTCAAATTTTACCAGATTCTCAAATTTATCAGCAGTTTGTCTGCATTTTTGTTTTCTCCCTGTTTCAAATATAAAACACTATTAGTATCACTCTAATAAAGCAATACAATTGCTAAGTTTCAAAAATCTAAAAATTATTGGAAAAACTTACTTTCAATATTGGCAAGGCTTTGGTCAAAGAGTGAAAATTCATGTTCTACACCATGAAGAACTGAAACTGGACTGTGTTGTTCATCTTGGCAAATCAAATCTTCCTATCAAGATTATATTTGGATTCTTATCAGAAAAACAATAAATCCAATAAACATGACACACTTTGAATAATTAAACAACAGAAAAACTCATAAATCAATTGTTATATTTCTTGTTAATTAGATAAAAGTGTTGTGGTTTTAAATTGTATTATACCGCTATTACAACCGCAATATTAATGATGTGGTAGTCACGGCAACCGCATCAAACTGAAATTATAGTGTGGTTTAAACTTAAACAATTTCATCTAAACTTTTTAAATATTTTTGTCAAAATTCAAAATTAATAAAATCAAAACTCAATTTTAAAAAAAAAATCTTATCATTAAGTGATTTTAACAGTTATTTCAAACTCGTTTCAATTAAAATTTATGCCACAATTTGCATCAAAACAACTGTAATGATCACCATTATTACAATTACAAACACATCCATAATTACAACCACAATGTAAAACCATAAAATGACTACTATAATCAATATTTTTAAATTTAAAAAATCAAAATTAGAGAGGTTAATATATCTGAAAAAAATTAAATCTTTAAAATAAATAAAAAAACTATTAAAAAAACAAAAGAAATGCAAGCTATAGTGCTATACTAGCCCCACAACTGCAGACACACAATAAGTTTTGAAAGGTACGTCGCACTCAATAATTACTCACCTTGGCCCCAACGAAGTTTGCCAGCGAATCCTTGCCGACAAAAACAGATGAAAACGAATTTCTTTTACTCTCTTCAACGGCGTCGTTTTGCGCTTCCCATAAAGCGTTAAAAAAATCACCGTCACTCCAGCTAGAACCATCGCAACTACTACTACAAGTTGTTGCAGTTGTTGTAACCGTAGACGATTCCGTTACATAACGGTGAAAACCAAACGGCGGTGACGGAACGGAAGGTTGTAAATCTCGGAACGATTTCCACCGTATGATGTCTTTGATTTTCACCGTACTGAATTCGATTTCGATTTCTCTTTCTCCTTTGCATCTTTGGCGGCTTCTTCTTCTCTTTGATGATAGTTTTCGTGTGAGGCTTCGTGGCAGAGAAAGCAAGGGTGATTTTGTAATTTTGAAGAATGAGACGTTGTTTTTTATGGTTTGTATCAGTGTTTGAAATTTTGATGATGATGATGAAAGTGTGTGATGGATTTGAACGGTGGTGTTGTTGATTGGTGTGAGTTTAACGACGTCGTTTTGTGGTGTTCTTCTTGGAAATGATTTGAATCCGCTTGAGGAACATGAGTTGGAATTCTCGCTTAGAAAATCCTTTAACATTCTTGGTCTTCTCTCCATTGAGTTAAATCTTCTTTGTTGCACCACCTCCATTTTGGAAAGGAGAAAATATTTTCTAGTATGATTGTTGTAATATGGCTTTGAAATTGAGAAAACAAATTGCAATGATTTCTAGCACCTAGTCGGGTGTTTTACAAATCTCTCTGCAACCGTAATTGTGATGGTAATATTAGAATGCAATTGTGGCCGCAATATTAAAATGCAAATGCTTATGCAAGTATAGTTGATAGCTATAATTGCACTATCAATTTTTATTGTTACAATGCAAGTAAAGAAATGGAATGATAGGGTTGGTGGAGAATTGAAGAGTATGGGAGTGAGGGGATGGAATATATATAAAGAAGGGTGTGAGAGGGGAAAATGGAGAAGGGAGGAGGTAGGTTCTAGGTGGAGATCTCAATAATATGAAGCCATGTAATTAATATTATAGATATATGGGATGCTCCATAGCTTGTGAAAGTAAGTACTAGTGAGAGTATAGTGAAGGACTATTGATAATATTAATTCAACTTGTGGTGGTTGTTGTACAATATTATAATGATTTATGGTTATGGAGAAAGAATGAGACAAGAAAAGTGTAGAAGCGTGGATGGTTCTTAATGATTAACTTAATCATGGGTCATAAATATTAGGAGTGATATAGAGAGAGAAAGTTGTGAGTATTGTGATTTGAAGGGTGTTTTACAATTGGAAGTATGTCGTTTAGTAGACGATATGTGAGTTGACTCAAATCAATGCGGGTCCGGATTTGTTTGATATACTTGATTGATCACATGAAGCAATTTGGGACATGTACCAACTGATCTGTCCTATTGTTATGCCTTTGTCTTGCTGGTAGTGTATAGTGGAGGACCCTTAGTTTTGAGTCTTTTGTCCATATATGGAGATGGTATTTGGATCAGGACAATGTGTAAGTCTGGTTTACAATGCACATGTATAGTAGTTTTTAAAGGATTTATACGGTCATAAAATTGGATCTATCCAAAATATTGTTCCATTAGGAAATAGAATGTGAGTAAAACATTTAGATGAAATCTTGAATTGGGGAATAGGTTTTTACTACGGCTTTGGAGGCTGATTTGCGGCATATAAGAAGTTGACCCGTAAGATTAGTATTTAAATGTTCAAGTCAATAAGAGAATAATGAGAAATGTGAAAGTGAAAATGAATTTGAATATTAAAATAACACATTCTATTATTATTGTATATTAAGAGTGGTTGAAATTGTTAATATGTGATGTGGCACATTGTATGGATAGCCGTCAGATTGAATCAGTTGGTGATTGATGGGCTAAAGTGTTGTATCATTTGCTTTTGGCCAGGTGAATGTCTATATGTTCTACCATTGTTTCACTTGAGGTTCGCTCTTGGGCCTTTTGCTACGGGTCTTGTGAATGGTTCAAAACAGTTGTCCTATAAGCTCTTATTCCTATTTTATAAAGTGAGGGATTTGTCTTGTACGTCATTAGGTTGATTGTTGACAGAATTAGGTGGAAAATTTCGATAGGAGGTTTACTAACATTTAGAACAAACAAATTAAATGTTTGTCTCTTGATAAACAATGTTTTGCTATGAGGTTCTAACATGTGTCCCTATGTCTAATGGAAATGACACGCTTTTTATCATAGGCTACTTAAGTACTATGAACAACTTTCGATGATAATTTGACTGTTGGTGGTGTGATTCACACCTCCTAATGTGGTTGATTGCACGTGTCATATCCCAAAATTTACCCTTAGATCATTAGGTTCATTTCACATTTCATTTCATTCCGTATTTCGTTTAACTATCCGCTAACCAGTTTGCCCAGTCTTTGTCTTTGCAGGGAAATAACACGGTGTGCGCTTTAATTTAGAAAGTGCAGAAGGGTAGTTAATTTACAGTCCGTTGATGGGTTCGAAGCAAAGTCATTTTCCATGGATCTCCAGGAAATCAAGGTTCCTATCTTCGAATCATGCAATTTTATTTGAGAATGGGTTGAATTTTTCGACAATATTGACGTCAGTTTCGTATCGGCGCAGTACTTGTTATTCGAGAATCGGGATTTAGTCGTCGGTTGAAGTTGTAAAATGTTGTTTGATTCCTAAACCATATGGAGCTGAGTGTGTTGCAATATAAGTGGATTCGGGTTAAATCGGTGCGAGATTTCATTTTGAAGAATTTATTCTAACAGACGCACGTTTTCCTGCTTTCTGCTATTTACCAGTCGATTTTAAGGGAATAGTGGAATTTCGGTTCGCGTCGAATTTATAATGAATATCTGTTGGTTTGATCATGATTATCAGTCGAGTTGACTCCGGTTACAAAGTCAGATTACTCAAGACACGGTCAGGATTTTAGATGCAAAGGAAAGTTTGTTTCGCCGCTAAAGTAAATTTCTTTGTATATCTGTTCAAGGCCGCATTCGCCAATTTTATTATTGAGTACGATTTAATTTGCAAATGGAGTTTGTTTGAACTCAGGAATTACGTCGGATTTAAATTGTGCAAGATGTTTAATTGTCGAATTCGGAGTTTGGAACGTCAAAGCTTAATCAGATGATTTTAATCGGAAGAACTTAATCAGATGATTTTAATCGGATGAATTTAACCAGAGGATTTTAATCGGATGAACTTAATCAGATGAATTTAGTCGGATGAGTTTAATCCGATGAATTTATTCGGAGAAATTTGATCGTGAAATAAATTCAGTTTATTAAGAAAAAATTGAATTTATTTTTTCAAATTCTATATATTCTTTATTAGAATATGCTTCAAGGTACAAATTAAATCCTAATTTTCCTAAAAGTCCTAATTGTCTTCGTGCCGATCTTCAACTTTCGACTTTTCAAACCTGCAAAAAAAAAACGACAACACATGAAAAATCGTCAACTGGTTAGCGTCAATTTAATTAAAAAATGGTTTTTATTAATTATTTTGATACCCTCGGTTATGTTTCATCATCGGGTACGTCGGGAAGGGCAACAAATAAATGCCACCGCATCCCCCGACTTTTAATTTCCGACCCCGACACGAATCCGACAATGATCTGTTCAAGTTTATTCCAAGAGAGAGAAAAAGTGATTATTTGGAAAAAGTGCTTTTGGGAAAAGTGATTTTGGAAAAAGCGCTTATGTCCAAAAAATTGATTTTTGCGTCCATGCCAAACAAGACTTAAAAAAATCCATAACCCAAAAAGTCCATGGATATCCAAAAGGAAAAATCCACATTCAGTTCCTCTGAACCAAATCAAACGGAACAACATTTCCTAAATTTCAGCCAAACCAAAACAAGATCAAAACAAACTTCCCCAAGTTCCAACAAAAGTGCAACAAAATCAACAAACTTTCGTAAATTCCTCCACCCCAAAACGAGTCAAACGAAAAATCGCCACAAATCCTGGAAAAATCCAACAGCACATCCATGTAAAATCGTAACAACAATTGATGGATCCAAGCCCATAAAAATCATATCAAACAAGATAAATATATCATCAGTTCATCAAGGATAGGAGGGGGGTCACGAACAGAAAAAAAGAGGAGGAACAAGTACATCAAACCACGAGTTCATAAGAAAAAGAAAGAGGTTCATCAATTCATCAAGAACAAAGGGAAAAATCATCACCACCGCGAACACCATCATAGCCAGCGAAACCTCCTCATCAAATCGTGACCCAGACTCAGAGAGACGCAATTTTTTCGTCTCACCGTCACCGTCCGCAACTTGAACAACACCCACACAACCATCACCAAATCGCTTCAAACCCGGAGGTGAGCAATTTTTCATTTCTAACATGGTTTTTGTTGAGTTTTGTTTGCATAAATTATTGCTAAAATGAAAGGATAAGTACAAGCACCAGCCATAGCGGACAAGGGAATAAGAAGAAGATGGAAAATAAGGAAACTGACGAATCGCAGCGAACCACACAAGGAGGGAAGTGGCGCCGCCGCCGCGGATGAGCAGAAGAGGAAGGAGGGTTCACAAACCCTAATGACACCAACACAAGACTCTTTCCTCTTTCTATTTTGCATTTTTCTTTTTATTTTATAATTTTTTTTAGTTTATTTAAGATTAAAATTCTGTTAAATTAAAACCCTTTAGTTTCATAATTAAAAACATTTTTTAAACTTAAATTAAAACTTATTTTAGTTTCATAATTAAAAACATTTTTTTTAAAATTTAAATTAAAACTTATTTCAGTTTTGTAATTAAAAACATTTTTTTAAAAACTAAGTTAAGACTTATTTTAGTTCTATAATGAAAACCATTTTTAAGACTTAAGTTAAAACCATTTTAACACTTAATTAAAAAAACTTAATATTAAAAAACATTTTCTTAAAACTTAAAATCAAACATAATTAAAATTTTAACTTTTAAAACTAAAATCTTTTTTAGAAATTACTATTTTTTTAATAAACTCTCCAATACCCATTAATTAAAACTTGAAGGTGAGAAAATACTTAGAAGGGGGGGGGGGGGTGTTGAATAAGTATGAAGATAAAACTTAGAAGTAAAAACTCAAGTATTTTTATCCTGATTCGTTGAACTCAACTACTCCAGTCCACCCTATCTAGAGTGATTTGCCTTTTTCAAACAAGGACTTAACCCACTATTTAATCAACTGATTACAATAGTAAGCACTAAGAACAACTGTTCAAAGTCTTCTCAAGAACTACTGATCCCAACTGGATCTTCTTAAGGAACTATTACAATAAAATGTAAGATTAATATAAGTGTATGAATGTTTCTAACAAGCTTTATCACAACAGTGATTTTTCACTTAATGTTAAGAACAAAAGAATAAACTCAGCAATAAGAATATTTTATGAGAGCTTGTAAGAGTTTCTTTCAGAGATTCGTTGGTAGTAGATCACTATTGAAGAAGATGATGAAGGCTTGCTTTTATATGCACAATAGTCCACAAAGTCTTGATGTTGGAGGCTGTGTACTGAAAAAGGCCTGAACCTTTTTGTCTTTACATCACATGACCTTTCCTGGAAGTAGAATGCACAGAGAAATGCTTTTGGTCTGTGTTCTAGTGTCAAGCATGAAAGAGGAAAGAGTCATTGAGCCAAATCAAAAGATATTACTTTGAATTCTTCTTCAATAAATATTTCTTTTCAGCAAAGTTAACCATCAGATTTTGCATGATCAGAGTCTTGGATACCCATCAGATTTTGCTGAATCAGAGTAATGTAGCAAGTGTGCTTTAGCGTGTAGTTTTATCAGAGCAGAGTTTTATGAATCAGATCCTCAATACATACAACGTGTAGTACTCTCAGAGTCTTCTGAAAACCTGTGCTTCTTAACTCTCATACAAAGTTCTTCAATGCTTCAGAGTCTTCAGATCTTATTATAGTCTTCTGCTTCAGATCCTTCTGCAGCTTCTGCTTCAGATTCTTATGTAGCTTCTGCTTTAGATCCTTCTGCAGACAGCGCTCAGATTCTTCTATAAGATGATTCTGACTCTTCAGAGCCTTCCATAGTTCTATGTTCAGATTAATTTTCTCTTGGATGTATATATACTTTAATTATCTGCACCAAATATTCATGAACCAATTTCAGAGTATATAATTCTTTAATACAAAATTTCATAAGAGTTATCATCAAAACATAGAGATATTACTAAGAAACAATATGTGTTCTTACAATCTCCCCCTTTTTGATGATGACAAAACATGAGAAATTTTGTTCAATAATAAAAAGAAAAATAATTATAACTCCCCCTGAGATTAAGAATCTCCCTCTTAAATGAATACTCTAAGGAAAAGAATACTTCCCTTTTTGCATGAGTGTATTTCAGAATCAGAGTCTGATGACTTCTTTCAAACACAGAGTCTGGTTAATTAGAGTCTGATGACTTCTTTCAAACACAGAGTCTAGTTTTACGTTTAGACTCAGAGTACAATTTGCTTCAAGAATCAGAGTCTGGTTGGGTAATTCTCAGGATAACTTTAATGAATTTATTTTGTCAGATGAAACAATAGAATCTGAAAGACTTAAATTCAAAGATAGTTAATAATATGTCTGAATTTTGTTTTAGTATTTGCTTATGGATTGAACAATCAGATTCTTTTTCTCCCCCTTTTTGTCATGATAAAAAAGATGTGTAAAGACAGAAAAGATAATAGAAGAAAAGTAAAGCAAACAATTGCATTCATTCAGATGGTTCACATAATAGATGATAACAGACAAACAAGAGAAAACAGATGCAAAACAGCAGTGCAAAAACATAAAAAGAAACTAGGGTTGACGAGATGCAATCAGGGTCAGAAGATCTGTGATCTTTGTAGTAGACTCTTCTTGCTTGGCCATCCAAGTCTTAATCTCTTCAGAAGTTTGTTCTTGTTTGATCATCCAGGACTTGATTTCCTTAACTTCTTTCACAAGTTCTGAATTGTCAGCCTTCACTTCAGATGCAGACGCATCAATGTCCATATTAGATGCAACATCTTCAGATGGAGAGTCTTCAGCAGGAGCAGCTTCCAGAAGCAGCACTGGTGGTTTGGGAATGCTCATCAGAGTCTGTCTTACCAACTCAGCAAACTTCACCTTAGCATCTTCAGCACAGACTGTCTTGAGATGAGAGGCCACCACGTTGAACTTAGAGATAAATTTATCCCAAGCAGCTTCAGACTTAACAGGATCTATACTGAACAGACACTCTTCTTCCACACGTGCAATCCCCATACGAACTTCCTTTTTGAAATTTTCAAACAATTTATCAACATCTGATCTAGGGTTGGGGTAAAGAAATTCCTCAAGAGTCACTTTCTCAGTAGATTCAGAGTTTGGTTGAGGTTGTTCACAAGTAGTGTTAGGAGGTGTTGGATCAGATGGTGGTTGTTCAGATGGTTGTGGTTCGGATGGTTGAGGTGCAGATTGTTGAGGTGCAGATGGTCGAGGTTCAGATGGTTGTGGTATGGTGAGTTGAGGTGTGAGGGTTGGTGAAATTTCAGCTTCAGATGATGAATTTTGAAAATCTGAGAGGTTGAATTTTGAACGAAGTGAAAGTCTAGCATTTATTTGATCAGGTGATGATAGATCAGAAAATGCAGGTTTGAGTGGATCAGGAATGTGTAAACAAGAGGGTGAGGGAACTTCTGATTCAGAATCAGATGATTCAGTGGAGTGGCATGAGGTGGATGACAAGACAACCATGGTTGCAAGTGGTTCCAGATCAAGAATGTCATTTGACGGTTCTGGAGCAGGTAACAGTTGTTCTATTATTGAGGGATGTTCAGATGGTGTTGGTTGGGGAGGTTCAGATGAAATGGGTTGAGAGTGATGTTCTGGCAGTTGTTGTTGTTGAGGTTCTGGTTGTTGTTTTTGTTGAGGTTCTGGCTGAGATGGTTCTTGTTGTTGATGTTCTGGTTGTATTTCTGTTTGAGGTGGTTCACTTGGAGTTTGTACAGAAGATGGTTGAGAATGTGTAGTTTGAGATGGAGGGGGTTCAGATGTATGAATTCCAGATGATGGTGGTACAGATGATTGTGGTCTAGAGGGTGATAGAGGAGGTGAGGGTAATGGATAGTGAATGGTTGGAGTTGGATCAGATGTTAATACCTGTTTGATAGTTTCTCTTATGTCTTCCAGACTTGCTTCTGGAGGAGTGGGTTTCACTTTCTTTACCTTCTAAGGCTTAGCAGCAGCTTCGGAGGCTTTTCTCTTTGGCTGAGCCTCAGATCCTTCTTTGAACGCCTTTCTCTAACAGGATTAGGCAGGACTTCTCCTTCCTTCTAGACGATGTTCACAGGCAGAGGAACACCATTTAACAGACAATCAGCTATGTAGGATAAGATGATCTCCCTTGGTTCGTCAGCAGTGAACATTGGAAAATCTTCAACAGGAATCCTTCTGTTGCTGACATCCTTAGTAGCAATTTTCTTAGGTTTGCTGGCAAGCTCTGTGATGACTTTCATCCTCTTCAGAGTATTGCCATTGATGACAGAACCTATGACATATGACAGATCCTCTGTCAGTCCAGTATCATACAGATATTTCACAAGACCATTCTCTGTTAGAATGTCTGATATCAGCCTACCCATAGGAATCCAATTCCTGACTTTTCCAGTTTTGACTCTTACATCTTCTCTTGTTTCTTTTATATGATTCAGAAGGTGACTGAACAGAAGATAAGGCAAGTCCACCTTCTTTCCCTTGCTCATACAGAACATAAAGTATAGTTGTTCAGCACTGACATAATCTGGGGAATTTGATGATTTTCTGTGAAAGATGGAACTCATGAAAATCTTGGCCCAGATCTTGTAGACTGGCTTCAGTTCCCTTACTTTGCTAGTTGGTGCCCCAGAAATAGTAACTTCTTGAAACACATCAGCAAGATCCACACGAGCAGATTGTAGACTGGTTTCACCATCAATTTCAGAGTACCCAATGAGTTGTCTGATCAGCTTCTTAGTAATCACAATCTCCTTTCCAAGGACAGAAGAATGGATGAATTTAGGGCACACCTGAGCATGTATCCAGAATTCTTTCACCAAAGTTGGATAAACAAGACCCATAAGCCTGTCAAAATACTTTGTCCAACTCTAAGTTTGAATGGTTGAAGAAAGATTAAACCCATTTTCTTCAATGGACTCAAGGTCTATCAAGCATTCACTCAGAACTTCCAGTTCTAAAGTTGGAGTGAGAAGAGTTTTTACAGGTTCTTTGTAAGCTTCAGCATTAGGAGCAGAAACAACAATGGTTGATTGCATTTGAGCAGATGTTGATGAAGAAAATGCCATTGATGTTCTTGAGAGAGAGGTTTTAGGTTTAGGGTTTAGATGGAGAGCAAAGAGATGACAGAAATGCATAAAAGGTTCGTGAAGTGAAAAGTGTGAAATTGTGTGATTTGTGATATTTATAGATAAAATCAGGCACACAAACAATCACATAAGCACGCTTCACATAGCATTAAATAAAAAATTAAAAACATCATTGCACAACAATTATGATTCTGACAGATGGGGGGAAAATCAAGAAAAATCAGATTTTCAAAGCAGTACTTCAAATGTTAATTCAGTAAAGTGCACTCTACCTTTTCAGTTTCTGAGCTACACGTGTTTGCTTGCTTGTGCTTCTGAAATCTCTTGATAGATGAAACGTTAGACAATGTTCAGATCCTCTGAGCATTGTTAGTTTATATTTGCACAAGTAAAATAATTCAGGAAAATGAATAAATTAACAGATGAAATACTTCAGAGCATTAAACATTTTGCATCTGAGAAGTTTGCCTCTGATAAATATTATTCTGGACAAAAATCCATACCAATATTTTTCAGAATAAACTTGAACCTATCTTCAGCAAGGGGTTTTGTAAAAATATCAGCCCATTGATGATCTGAATCAACAAAAGCTAAGTTTATAATACCCTTCTGAACATAGTCTCTGATGAAATGATGTTTAATTTCTATATGTTTTGCCTTAGAGTGTAAAATTGGATTTTTAGACAAACATATAGCAGAAGTATTATCACAGAAGATAGATACATTACTCTCAAAGATCTGATAGTCCTATAACTGACTCTTCATCCAGAGCATCTGCGTGCTACATCCAGCAGTAGCAATGTATTCTGCCTCTGTTGTAGAAAGTGCAATTGTGGGTTGCTTCTTGCTGTACCATGAGATCAGATGACTTCCAAGGAACTGACAGCTTCCAGAAGTACTTTTACGCTCTACTCTGTCTCCAACATAGTCAGCATCACAGAATCCAACTAATGTATATTTATCAGATCTTCTGTAACACAGACCCACGTTAGTAGTACCTTTCAGATACCTTAGAATCCTCTTAACAGCAGTTAAGTGAGATTCTCTAGGATCTGATTGGAATCTTGCACATAAACATACACTGAACAGAATGTCAGGTCTAGAAGCAGTTAAGTATAGAAGAGATCCTATCATACCTCTGTAGAGTTTCTGATCCACTTTCTTACTTACCTCTTCCTTGCCTAGTGTACTAGTTGGATGCATGGGAGTCTTTGCCATCTTACTATCAGTCATGTTAAATTTCTTCAGAAGTTCTTTAACATATTTGGTCTGATAAATGTAAGTGCACTCTGGAGTTTGGTTGACTTGAATTCCTAGAAAGAATCTCAATTCTCCCATCATGCTCATTTCAAATTCTGCCTGCATACATTGAGCAAACTCCTTTCCCAGCATAGTATTGGTAGATCCAAATATAATATCATCCACATATATTTGACATATTATAAGATCTTTCTTAAATGTTTTACAAAAGAGTGTTGTGTCCACTTTGCCTCTGATGAAGTTTTTCTCCTGAAGAAAATTACTTAATCTCTCATACCAAGCTCTGGGAGCTTGTTTTAAACCATACAGAGATTTATTTAGTTTAAAAACATGTTCTGGAAATTTTTAACTCTCAAAACCAGGAGGCTGGTGAACATAAACTTCTTCTTCTATAATACCATTTAGAAATGCACTTTTAACATCCATCTGATATAGAGTGATGTTATATTGTGCAGCAAATAAAATAAGAAGGCGTATAGATTATAACCTTGCCACCGGAGCATAAGTTTTAGTGTAATCAATACCTTCTTGTTGACTGTACCCTTGAGCAACAAGCCTTGCCTTATTTCTTTCAACTTCTCCTTTCTCATTAAGCTTGTTTCTGAAGACCCATTTAGTTCCAATTATGTTGAATCCTTTTGATCTTAGAACTAAGTCTCATGCATCATTTCTTGTGAACTGATTTAGCTCTTCTTGCATGGCAATAATCCATTCATTGTCTTGCAAAGCTTCATCCACAGTGGTTGGTTCAATTACTGACACCAGTCCAAATAATGATGCTTCAGAGGATCTGAGGAAGGATCTTGTTCTGATAGGGTCATCCTTCTTTCCAATGATCACATTCTCTGGATGAGAAGCTTTGATTCTGGAAGATGATCCTCTAACAGTTGATTCTTCAGAAATGTTTAAGTTGTTCATCTGAGAAGTCAAAGGAATTTCATCTGGCATTGCTTCTGGCTCCTTCACTTGAGCTTTGTCTGCCTCTGAGCCTTCAGAGTCTGTGAAGACTACTTCTCTAACTGCAGAACTTTCAAACTGCTTTGGCTTTTTAATGCCAAACTTATCATCAAATCTAACATGTATAGATTCTTCCACAATCCGTGTTTCAGTATTGTATACTCTGTAGCCCTTAGAGCGTTCATAATATCCAAGCATGAAACACTTCTGTACTTTAAAATCAAACTTGCTAAGATTCTCTTTAGTGTTCAACATATAACAAATACATCCCAAAGGATGAAAATAAGCAATGTTGGGCTTTCTGTTCCTCCACAATTCATAGGGAGTCTTTTCCAGAAGAGGTCTTACAGACACTCTGTTCTGAATGTAACACGCTGTGTTGATTGCTTCTGCCCAGAAGTGCTTTGCCAGATTAGTCTCATTGATCATGGTTCTGGCCATTTCTTGCAGAGTTCTATTTTTCCTCTCTACAACTCCATTCTGTTGTGGAGTTCTAGGACAGGAAAAATCATGAGCAATGTCATTTTCATTAAAATATTTTTTAAAATATTTGTTTTCAAATTCACCACCATGATCACTTCTGACTTTTATAATTTTGAAATCTTTTTCATTCTGGACTTGTTTGCAGAAGTCAAAGAACACAGAATGTGACTCATGCTTGTGTTTTAGGAACTTTACCCATGTCCATCTACTATAGTCATCAATAATGACTAATCCATACTTCTTTCCTCTGATGGATGCAGTTTTCACTGGTCCAAACAGATCAATATGAAGTAATTCTAATGGTCTGGAAGTAGAAACAAGATTTTTTGATTTAAAAGAGGATTTTGAAAACTTCCCTTTTTGACATGCTTCACAAAGAACATCTGAGGTGAACTTTAACTTAGGAAGTCCTCTGACAAGATTAAGTTTATTAATCTGAGATATACGTCTCATATTAATATGCCCTAATCTTCTGTGCCAGACCCATTGCTCCTCATTAACAGACAAGAGGCATTTAACATTCTGAACCTTAAGTTCTGAAAGATTTATTTTATAAATGTTGTTCTTCCTCTTTCCACTAAATAGGATTGAGCCATCCTTTTGACTAATAGCTTTACAACATTTTTGATTAAAGACTATGTCATAACCATTGTCACTTAATTGACTTATGGACAATATATTATGCTTTAGTCCTTCTACAAGTAAAACATTAGTGATAGAGGGAAGGTTACCATTTCCAATAGTGCCAAATCCAATGATCTTGCCCTTCTGATTCCTTCCAAATTTCACGTCACCTCCAGATCTAAGCTCCAGACTTTGGAACATAGACCTTTCTCCCGTCATATGTCGCGAGCATCTAGAGTCCGGGTACCATGACTGGCGTATTGACCTTGCTGCTAATAACATCTGTAACAGGAATTATTTTACTCTTAGGTACCTAGATCTTCTTGGGTCCTTTTGGGTTAGTTGTTCTGAAGGTTCGTCTAAACTTCTGTTTTTCAACATAAGGTTTATTCTGACTAGCCTTAGATTTAAACACATGAATGTTCTTTTCAAAACGAGTGTGTTCAATATCATTCAAGTGACCAAATTTAAAATTGGAATATAAAGGAGTTTTCTTGATGATAATTTTATCAACAGGTTTTGGATTTAAATCAGAGGAAGATTTATATCCAATTCCTTTTCTATTATTTCTACTAACCCCCATAGATCATAGAAGCCATTTTGCTTCTGTCTATGCTTTTAGCAAGAAACTTCTGAAAGCTGTAGTCATATTTTTCCAAAATATTTTTGCATTCAGACTCAGTTTCAGAGTCAGAGTCTTGTTGAGCTATTTCAAAATCATTTTTCATTTTTAAGTTCTTTTCATTTAGCTCAGCCACTTCTGATTTAAGAATATTATTCTCAGATACAAGATTGCTTTGACGCTCCTTGTATTTGAGCTTAATATTATTATAGCTCTTCAGAACCTCCGATAACACTTTGATAAGTTCATCTTTAGTGAGTTTAGCCATTACCTCTTCAGCGTCAGAGTCAGATTCAGAACCTGAAATTCCTTCCTCCTGATCTTCTATGTCTTCCATCAATGCTACATTGACACATTCTTCTTCTGCCTCAGATTCAGATTCAGATGTATCTGAATCATCCCAGGTTGCCATTAGAACCTTCTTCTTCTTATCAAATTTTCTTTTAGGTTTTTCTTTCAGAAGCTTTGGACAATCATTTTTGTAATGCCCAGGTTCTTTACATTCGTAGCAGACAACCTCCTTTTTGCCAGATCTTTTGTGTCCAGAAGATTCCTTTCTTTGGTCAGGCTTCTTGAAGTTTCTAAACTTCTTTCCTTTATGCTTCCAGAGTTTGTTTATTCTTCTGGACATCATGGATAATTCATCTTCATCTTCAGATGAGGATTCTTCAGAGCTTTCCTCTATCACCTGCAACGCTTTAGCAGATTTATTAGATTTTAAGGCAATTGACTTACCTTTCTTTTGAGGTTCATCTTCCTCAAGTTCAATTTCATGGCTCCTTAGTGAGCTGATTAGTTCCTCCAAGGAAATCTGGTTCAAATCTTTAGCCATTTTCAGCGCAGTCACCATAGGTCTCCATCTGGTAGGTAAGCTTCTGATGATCTTCTTCACGTGATCAGCAGTAGAGTAACCTTTATCCAGAACCTTTAGTCCAGTTGTAAGTATTTGAAATCTGGAGAACATGGCTTCAACAGATTCAGCTTCTTCCATCTTGAAAGCTTCATACTTCTGAATTAGAGCCAGAGCCTTTGTTTCCTTGACTTGAGAGTTTCCCTCATGAGTCATTTTCAAGGACTCAAACATGTCAAATGCAGTTTCCTTTTCATACTCAGTGTGAGATATTGCATTTAACAATATTGTTCTAGCCTTGTGGTGATTTCTAAATTCCTTCTTTTGGGCTTCTGTCATAGATTTCCTATCTACTTTCTTGCCATTCCCATCAATGGGATGAACATATCCATCTATGACCAAATCCCATAAATCAGCATCATAACCAAGGAAAAAACTTTCAATCCTGTCTTTCCAATAATCAAATTTCTCCCCATCAAACATAGGGGGTTTAGTACTGATTCTGTCTCTTTCTTCATACTTGTTAGATGTTGAAACATCAACCATTATAAACAACCAAATATAAATATCAAAGTTTTTCTCACTGGATCTTTTCTGTCACTGTGAAGTGGTAGAACACACAGAACCGGAGCTCTGATACCAACTGAATGTGAGAAAATACTTAGAAGGGGGGGTTGAATAAGTATGAAGATAAAACTTAGAAGTAAAAACTCAAGTATTTTTATCCTGGTTCGTTGAACTCAACTACTCCGGTCCACCATATCTAGAGTGATTTGCCTTTCTCAAACAAGGACTTAATCCACTATTTAATCAACTGATTACAATAGTAAGCACTAAGAACAACTGTTCAAAGTCTTCTCAAGAACTATTGATCCCAACTGGATCTTCTTAAGGAACTATTACAATAAAATGTAAGATTAATATAAGTGTATGAATGCTTCTAACAAGCTTTATCACAACAGTGATTTTTCACTTAATGTTAAGAACAAAAGAATAAGCTCAGCAATAAGAATATTTTATGAGAGCTTGTAAGAGTTTCTTTCAGAGATTCGTTGGTAGTAGATCACTACTGAAGAAGATGATGAAGGCTTGCTTTTATATGCACAATAGTCCACAAAGTCTTGACGTTGAAGGCTGTGTACTGAAAAAGGCCTGAACCTTTTTGTCTTTACATCACATGACCTTTCCTGGAAGTAGAATGCACAGAGAAATGCTTTTGGTCTGTGTTCTAGTGTCAAGCAAGAAAGAGGAAAGAGTCGTTGAGCCAAATCAAAAGATATTACTTTGAATTCTTCTTCAATAAATATTTCTTTTCAGCAAAGTTAACCATCAGATTTTGCATGATCAGAGTCTTGGATACCCATCATATTTTGCTGAATCAGAGTAATGCAGCAAGTGTGCTTTAGCATGTAGTTTTATCATAGCAGAGTTTTATGAATCAGATCCTCAATACATACAGCGTGTAGTACTCTCAGAGTCTTCTGAAAAACTGTGCTTCTTAACTCTCATACAAAGTTCTTCAATGCTTCAGAGTCTTCAGATCTTATTAGAGTCTTCTGCTTCAGATTCTTCTGTAGCTTCTGCTTCAGATTCTTCTGTAGCTTCTACTTCAGATCCTTCTGCAGACAGCGCTAAGATTCTTCTATAAGATGATTCTGACTCTTCAGAGCCTTTCATAGTTCTATGTTCAGATTAATTTGCTCTTGGATGTATATATACTTTAATTATCTGCAGCAAATATTCATGAACCAATTTTAGAGTATATAATTCTTTAATACAAAATTTCATAAGAGTTATCATCAAAACATAGAGATATTACTAAGAAACAATCTGTGTTCTTACAAAACTAATTTTCAATTAATCCTAAAAATTTTCTTAAAGCTAATTTCTAACCTAAAAATGATAAAATAAAAATGCTTAACATTCCCGTTAATTATGTCGTTCCTTTCATATTTCTCATTTGTACTTGGTCATTAATCCCTTATTTTTCGTATTTCACTTTTCATGGTTGTAACTTTATGCGAGGATATCGTCGCTTTTGTTTCGTTATCATTCTTGCACACTTTTTCATGTTTCAATACTGCCGCTTAATTATTTTTCATTGCATTATTCACTGTAAATCCCTCTAAAGGAACAGGTCTAGCCGTTTGACTGTCGCGTCAATAGTCCTTACCTTTGACTCTTTTGTCGTTCAAACCCTAATTGCCTAGGCGTCCCGCCATGGACCAAATTACCCTTTACCCTTGCATTAGGATAAGGAGTCGTCGCACTCCGTATTAGGTTTCCCGTCATGGAACACCTATTTTACCCTTTTTAATTCAATTCAATTACAACGTAGAAATAGGATTCGTCGCACTCCACGTAAGCGCTTCCTTAAGAACGCTTGTTCCCCGTTGAAACCTTGACCACCGCCAAGAAGTTTCTCTTCCTCCCTTTCGAGGGGAACTACGATTACTCTGATTTTATCCTCTACCTCGGATACGTAGGCACAAGATGCAAGTCTTGGCGAGTAAACTTAGGACTAACCCTTAGGTCTTTCTTTTCACCTTCTAACCCTTAGCATATACACTTAAGCAAATAATTAAGCAAAATAGCAACATTAAAACAATAGGTTCCTGTAGAGTACTACATAAGTTTAGGGTGTTAATACCTTTCCTAAGCTTAACCAACCCCGAACCCTAGATCTCTCCCCGTATTATGTTTACGATGCAAATTAGGTTTTTCTTTCCTTTGACCTTTCCTTCGGATAAATTAAAGACCAGTTGTGAATCTAAGATTTGCGATTCAAATTAATTAATAATTTGATATCCTATTCTCACTGCAACAGCACGATTCTGTTGTTGATATATATATATATATATATATATATATATATATATATATATATATATATATATATATATATATATATATATATATATATATATATATATATATATATATATATATATATATATATATATATATATATATATATATATATATATATATATATATATATATATATATATATATATATATATATATATATATATATATATATATATATATATATATATATATATATATATATGAGGTTCTTAGACTACCAATCTTCTCTTTTTCGCCTTTTATGGTTTTGACTTATTCTTCTTCTTCATTTGTGATGTCTTGATATATTGATTCCCTTGTTGATGTGATTCTTTAAAGATTCTTCAAAAATTCTTCCAGATGATGATTCCTCAAAAATTCTTTTAGATGATGATTCTTCAAAAAATTTCCTGGATAGTGATTCTTCAAAAATTCTTCTGAAAGATGATTCCTCGAAAGACACTTCATACACAGTGACAATACTTTCATGCAATACTTCTAGTGTTGATCTTTCAACATTTTCTTCATTTAGCTTGTTAGAAACACATTTTTTTAAATAAATTTAAAGGATTTCAATGTTTGAGAACCATCTTTGAAGATAATCTTCACTTTCACTTGGTGTTTCATCTTCTTGATTACACATGTTCATTCTCTCTTTATTGATCCCAAAAAATCTTCATAGATAATCTCAAGAGTGTCTCACACTTTCTTGGTAGTATTACAATTAAAAACATAGAAGTACTCTCTAGTGTTTAAAATACTCATCATCAAGTACACGACTTTAAACCTAATTTAACTTTTCTTTTATCTTCTGTGGTCCAAAGATTAATTGGTTTATTTACTACTTGTTTATTAACAAAATGAGTAGGAACAAACAAACCATTTATAACAAAATCCCATCATTCTAAATCAGTAGCTCCAAAAAAATTATTTCTTGCTTTCTATATGGCAAACCTTTCACCGAAAAATTGTGGAGGTGTATTCATAAAAAAATTCATATAAGAAGTATTTTTGAAGTCACCATATGCTACCTCCTAAGACAATTATGCTTGTCAAAAAATACAAGAGTGTGTGATATTCCTACGCAGGTGGAGGATACTCATAGACCTTTATAGTTAAGTGTAAAACCCGTCTATTAATGTCTTTGTTTAAAAAAATTTATTCTTATTATTTATGAAAACATTTATTCTTATTAAATAATTGTTAATTAAATAAAAATGAATATACTACCCTCTCTTGTTATTTTTATCCATAGAATAAATATTTCAGTGTTTGAATTAATTATAAAAGTTAAAATCGCGTCAATGTTATTTTACATATTTCTATTAAATTTTAATTTTGTGAAAATGAGATCAAAAATTAATTGGATTACCTTAATTCTATGACTTTTATTTTGACGATTTTATTTTTTTATAGGAATTAAATTAGATAGAGGGTTTTGATTTTTTTCTTAGGCTCAAAGGTGTTTTTCCTTATTTCCCTAAAACTCTCTCACGTGAAATAAAGAGAGAGATAATTTATTTCCTTCTTCTATTAGTAAGATAAACCCTGAATTCATTTCATCTCTCTATTCTCTAAATCCTAACCACCACCGCCACCTTTATCCATCCTATCTCTGTCCACTGCCGCTTGTATCCGAGATAACTACATGGTTGTTGCGCTTTCAATCGCATTTTGTTTGTCTAAACGACATTGTATCATCTCAAATATCAATAATCTTCATTGCAACTTCCTCTGCTTCTGGATCAGACTGCCACACATCAAATTGAAAGAAAGCAACCAACTTGGTGTGTCTCACCGTGGATACTTCCTCCTGAACCAAATGGTTCATCTTGTTCAAACCACCACCATTATAGTTGTATCCCCCTTTGTCAGTATGGTTTTGTTTCAGCTATCAAATCATTTTCCTTCTCCTTATTTTTTTAAGGTTTCCCTTATTGGTTTTGAGTGTTTGGTTCCTGTATTTTTGAAGAATCAGAAAACAATGGAATAGAATCACCGTGTCGATTTCTCTCAGGCCACCGCGATATCGTCTTCTCCAAGGGAGAGTGTTTGTTCTAGTTTTTTTTTCTTTCTTTCCTTTCTTCTAATTAGCATTTTTATGTTTGAAAAGCATTAATATTTATGATTCGAAAATTGCTTTAAATTGTTGGAGATTTTTATTTGAATTTTCAAACTCTTATCAGTTTAAAGTCGTGTGATCTTTGAAGTCAATTAAATTGGTTCTAATCTTAGTTTTGTATTTTCTAATTTGTTGTAAGTTTTGGGGCAAACAAGGTTTTTACTCGTTGAGAACCAAGGGATGCGTGGATTCTAGTACGAGAAATATAAGCTACAACTGGGAGAAAAAATAGGTGCGCAAATCATATGATCTTTATGGACCATTGGAGTAAGGACTTTTGTGTGAGAATTATACTCAAGAAGATAAGAGCTCTTTTCCATACAATACTGAAATTAGGCTTGAATGTAAGAATAAATATGATATTGATATTTTGTTTGGATACTTTAAGAAAAGAAAAAAGAAAATGGAAATTCTAATAATAAATAAAATTTGTATTTTTATTCATAATTTAATGTTATCAGTAAGGGAATATTGTGTGTGGGCGCGCGTGTGCCTGTGCCTGTCTGTGTGTTGTGTTGATTGTGTGGTAGGAAATATTTTTAAAGTAATACATTTTTGTATTTATTATAATTTTCCAATTTAGTGATTCCTGTTTTTTAAAAACTAATATTGATTTGTTAAAGGTGTATGCTTAAGTGTTGTATGAATATGTTTTTGTGTTTGCATAAGTAATTTTTGACTAATGATGTTTTCCTAAGTGGTATTTGCCTGAGTGGTATGATTGTAATTTAAAATTTTGATTTTTAGTCATGTGCTAGTTGATGTAATGTTATATGGTTGTATGGTTGCCTAAGTGATGTGCTTGTATTTTATCATCATTATGACATGACATCTGCATTTATGTGTGGTGCTTAATGACATGCTATTTTTGCTATTGTTATAGGATGAATTATGTGTGGTGCCTTAGTCGCAGACTGATTATATTTGGATCATATAGTGCTAAGAGCATGCATTGTTGCATTGTTGGTTGTTAGAATTTTTCATTGATTGTTTTTTGTTTTTTGGGATATAAGTGTATTGTAAAGGAAAAAATTAATTGTATGCGCTGATTTTTTTTTGCTTAAGCAATGAAATTTCTCTATTTTTAATTTTTCAAATATATGTTTACATAATATTTTTATGTGTTTTTGGTGTGTCTAATTTTTGAAGATTTTGTTGAAGGGACGAGAAACACAAGAAAGGGAGTTCGAATTAGGTTTCACCAAATATGAACTTTTATCAAAATTCAAACTTCAATTCTAACAAGAGAATAAAAATAAATAGACACAATTATTTTTATCCTGATTCACTGTCAACAAAGTTACTCCAGTCCACCCACCAAGGTGATTTCGCCTTAAAAAATTACTTAATCCAATAATCTAGAAAGATTACAACCTCTAAGTGTTAGAAAACAACCTAGCCCTCTCAAATATACAAATTAACGACTTAGTCACTTGAGGAATAACCTCTTTGAAAAGTTTTACAAATGTGTGTACAGATAGATGCTTCTAAACAAGCAGATCACACAAGTTTAAGTACAATAACACAAGTGTTTCTAGCAAGATATGAATAGTAGTTCCTTGCTAATACACAAAACAATCTTTAAGAATAATCTCCAAGATATTTGCATCATATCAGCATGATTTTTGTTGCTTAAAAGCTTCTTTGAGCCTATGTAGGACTCGACTCAAAAAGTGACGATCAACTCCACGTAGGGCTGGAAATGAGTCGAGTCGAGTCGAACTCACCTCAGCTCGGATCGACTCGTTAAGAATTCTTCGAGTTCGAGTTTGACATGAACTTTTTTTTAAGCTCAAACTCGACTCGTTATAAGTTCACGAACATTTCGGTTCGACTCGTTAGGTTCATCTCATTAGGTTCAGCTCACATGATTCACGAACTTAAAAACTATTTTTTTTAATATATATATATATATATATATATATATATATATATATATATATATATATATATATATATATATATATATATATATATATATATATATATATATATATATATATATATATATATATATATATATATATATATATATATATATATATATATATATATATATATATATATATATATATATATATATATATATATATATATATATATATATATATATATATATATATATATATATATATATATATATATATATATATATATATATATATATATATATATATATATATATATATATATATATATATATATATATATATATATATATATATATATATATATATATATATATATATATATATATATATATATATATATATTTAGTATATTTGACATTTTAAATAAATATATATATTTTTAAATAAAATATTAAAATAAAATAAAAGTTATCATATTGAAATTTAACTTTATCTTCGAAATCTACTAATTCAAAACCTACACAACTTTCAAGAGATACATTTGAGAGTCTAATTCAAAAACTACTAAATTGAAGATTAAATTTGTCTAAGATTTGAAGTAAATATTTAAACCTAATCTTAAAGACAATATAATTCTTTTCATATGTAATCGAGTTGACTCATGAACCTAACGAGTCGAACTATGTATAGTTCAAGTTCAGCTCATTTAGTTAACGAACTTAATTTTTCGCTCATACTCAACTCATTTGGTTCATGAACCTAGTTCAACGATTTAATTATCGAGTCGAATTCCAAACTATCTTCGAGTTGGTTTGGTTCATTGCCAGCCCTAACTCCACGTATCCCCAGGGCTTCGTGACTGAACCGTTGAAGCCTTGGAGATCAGAGCCTATGTAGGATGTCAGGTGCGTCTCATCCAGCTAAAGTGTGGAGAACATCTAGGAATACATAATGTCGACCGAACTTCCCTGGTCGACCAGGATTCACCAAATGTTGGAAATGGCCATCTTCGTCCTTATGAGCAGGGGAATATTGGAGTTGGGGGCTCCACCGAGGAGTTCCTCGCGATAGAAGGTGATGGGAACTGATTCTCCCCGGACCTTGTCGAGGGTAGAACTTTGGCTCAAGCTTGTGTTGATAGGGTGCTCAAACTTCCTCTTCACGGACCCCATGGTCACCTTGTTGAACCCTCTGCCCGATATGACCATGGCAGAGGGGAAGGCTTCCCAGGGGCTATGCATGGAAAAATAAGGAGAGACACAAAAATCCTCTTTCCGTGAGATGCTCATGGCGACCTGAAGGCTGGCGTCGTCCGAGGATGGCACTTCTTCCTCAACCTTCTTTAATTCTTGGGCCTCCTATCGAGGAACATCTTTCTTTTTTGAAAACTACTCCAGATGCCCGTCTCTGATCAGGATCTCAATTGCATCCTTGAGATGGATGCACTCGTATGTTATATGGTCGTGGCTCTTGTGCAACCGATATTACTTCGTTTTGTCCGTGTTCGGCTTGGCAGATATCTACTTTGGGAAACAGACCCATGCCTGCTGGAACTCCGAGTTCACACATTCGGAAAGAATCTTCTTGTGCGATGTTGTCAGCGACGTGTATTCGTGGAACCGGCTAGACGACCCTTTGTGATCCCGGGATTCCCAGGGGCGATCATCCCTTCTTCTTTCGGCTCCCCGATAAGATATCGAGGCATCGTCGTGCTTCAAGGACCTGGCATTCTCCTGGTGCCTTGAATTCCGGGAAGTGTTGGCTGCTTCCCTTTCTTCATAATAGATGTATGCCTGAGCCTTGGGGAGGAGGGCATCTAGTGTTGCTGAGGTTTCGATGCCAACATCATTAGAAAAGTCGCTGCGAGAATGGAGTCTATGCTCTAGCAAATATTTTTTCATGTCGTTATTCATAGGGACTTGAACGGATTCTTTGTTGAATATTTTGATCTAAGCTCGAAGAGATCGGGTGACGGCGAGACGCTGTGAAATGTCTTGAGAACATTCTCCCCAACTGCCTCCACGAGGTGATGGATTTATAGGGGAGGCTCTTGTACTAAGAAATGGTTTCCTTCCTCAGTGTTGTCAGGAACAATTTACATTTGATGGCACCTCAGACGCCGTGGTAGTAGAGCAGGGCATTGATATTCTCCATGTGCTCGTCAGAATCTATTGTGCCATCGTATGTGCCCAGATGTAGAGGTTTCTCCAGCCCCTTGGGTAGTCGAGTGGCCATGATCTCCTAGGATAATGGGCCTCGAGGTTCTTCATAGCCACTGTAACTGCTCGATCGCGAACGTGAGCGAGTGTCTCTGCTGGGGCGAGGACCACGATTCAGACGGGGAGAAGGCGTTTGCAATCGACCCTTAGGTCTGGGTGGAGGTGAACGTCGACCTTCTGCCTGCGGGTCTCTTCTTGCTCTCTTGCTCTCTTGACTCCGAGGAGGAGTATGGTTGTGTTTCTTGACTGGAAAGGGTTCTGGTTCTGCTGGGATCAGGCGATTCCTCCTGCATCGAGAAGAAGGGCTTCGGGACCTCTATGGCTCACGCCTTAGTGAAGGAGATCTTGAATGGAAGACTTATTTCAATGCTTTAATTCTTAAGTTCTACTAGAGGATCAGAAGGTTTATCTTGTTGAGGGCTTTAACTAGAGCTGCCTTGGCCGAGTTGGCGTTGGGCGGAGCTAGGACAGGTTGGTGATCCACTGAGTGTTAGACCTCTGCATTATTATCGCGATCTGGGGATGGAGATGTGGTAACTTCATCCCTTAGATAAGGAACATTGTCTCCAAGAAATGAGTTCACCACATCATTGTTTATCTTGCTGACAGGGGGAATGAAGGTCTTGCGAGCATCATGGACGTTGTCACAACTGGCCATGATCGGAATCTTGAAAAGCTTCTTTGATCTTTGGTTTCCAGGGAAAGAAAGATGGGGAAAACAAAATTTCCCACAAACACGCCACTTATCTTGACGGTTGATCAGAACTTGAAGTGGGGCAGAGACTTTGTCTACAATCCTAGAATTAAGGAGGAAGGATGTACCTGCAAGGCACTCGATGCTAAAGTAAGAATTAGGAGATGAGAAGGAAAGTATAAAGTAAGTGTTTCTTAGGGTGATTATTGGATTGAATATTGAATACCTGACCCTCTCAAGGGAGAGGGTTTTATAATGCCCCTAGCGTTTGACCATTGGTCCCTATTTTCGGGGCAAGATATTTGCTCTCCAAGAATAAGTAACTGCCAAAAACTAGCCATTGAAACAGACAAACATGCTCGGAACTAGCCGTTACTTTGATCAGGGGCGTGTTTATGGGAAATGGCGTTGTGGTCTTTCCAGGATGGAAGAACCGTGTGTGACGGGCATAGATGTAACAAAGGACAGCTGATCCTGGGGGTCAGTTGTCCAAATCTCCTCGGTTGAGGGGCAGAAGAGAAAGTGTTGTCATTTGCCCTCGACTAGCAGGACTTAGGCTATTGGGTTGTTCTGGATGCAAAAGTGGATTGGGTCATGCCTAGCCATTGGGCCAGTCTAGAACAGATCCGTTGGAGGGTATAGATGGAAACATATTCCAATAGTAAGTTTCCAACGGTCACTAGAATGAATAGTCTACATCACAGTACAAAAACTTGTCCTTGCGCTACCTTATCAAGGTAGAGGTCATAATGTACTTTGTACTTTTATATTCAGTATATTATCTAACCATTCTTGATATTTTTCTTATAGTTCTTCAGAGGCTTCAGATGTATATTTGATGAAGCATGTGGTAGAAGGATCAATACTTGTAACTTCAGAACCTAAGTCTTCAGAGTCTGAGATCTTCATTCAATAGAACCTTGTCTTAAGAGTCTTCAGCACTTGGTCTTCAGAAGTGATATCTTCAGAAACTTCATAACTCATTCAACAGAACCTCGTCTTCAGAATCTTCAGAAATTATTCAACACATACTTGTCTTCAGAGTCTTCAGAACTTCGTTCAACAGAACCATGTCTTCAGAATATTCAGAGCTTTGTTGCATTAGAAATGATATCTTCAGAAACTTTAAAACTTAGAGCAATAGAAGCACGTCTCTTAGAAAGCCTTAAAGGCTTACTTTCCAAGTCACAATCAGAAGCTTTAGTATAAACGTTCTTTAGAACCGTTGTATTAAAAACATTTATGAACTTCGACTTTATCTTGTACATACATATGTTTTCTTCCGGAGTGTTTAGATCAGAGTTTGATGACATCACACGCCTTTTTATTAGAGTTAGATCCTGTTTAGAAAAAGCTACACACTAGATAGAAACCATAGAGTATCGAATTTTTCTCTAAGATAACATATGCAATTATCATTAAAACTTAAGGCCAGATGCATAACCAATCTTGTTCTTGCAGTCTGTAGCTTTCTATTTAATAAAGTTTTTGATGCAAAAGAATAATATATTTGTACCCGTCTAATTTTTAGTTTCTTATCTAGTTTAGTTTTGTATGGTTATGGATTACAGAAGTTGACTCCTTACAACCAACATTTTAAGTACCAAGGAATTTGAGGATGTGAAGTAAAAATTATGTGAGGTTGCACAACATCACGATGATCAAATTTGGTTTTATACCAGATTCATTTTCTTTAATTTAAATCCAAACATGTAATTTTAATTTTATATTAAAAATGAATAGTATAATTTTTTTTAAAGTAAATATAGTTTTTTAGTAATGCCTTGGAATAAAACTCGGGACATTACATTAAGAGTTGTAAGGGCTTGCTCATGATGATGAGAGACCTTGTTCAATGATGTTTATGGTGGTAAAAGAGGGAAAACTCACGCAAGGTGAGAGGCTCCATGTTTTAGGGTTATGCTTTTTAAGTTGTTATATATCCCTCCTTAGTCCTCAGACTCAGGTATTTATAGAAGCTCTCTTGGTCAAAGGTTGAAAAGTTAGCGAGCGGTTATGCCCTAACTTGATGATCAAGAAAGTGGTCAGGGGAAGACTTGCTCTTCCTAGAGTCATGGAGGAAGTTGTTTCCTCCTTTGAGTGACTCTTTTTAGTTAGTCATTATAGGATCAATTCATTACAAGCTTTTATTGGGCGAATGGACAATGAGAGCCCAATATAGGCGATCTTGTGGCCCCTTTCAGGCGACCATATGACCCATTTGGGTGGCCTCTGGCTTTGCAAGTTAGCTCGCCTCTCACCATTGCGCATAGCCTTCCTTCTTTCCCATAAATTATCCATTCTTATAGGCCCAATAAAATTATATCACTATACAGTCCCTCAAGCACGAGGGCTTAAAAAAGGATAAGTGATTAGTAATAATGCTCACATCCTTAAGACTCCCTTGTACAGATCTATCCCATGCGAGCTTTTTCTTGATGAGGGCTTATAACAAGTTCCTTAAGAATAACTTGGAATAAGTCCCTTAGGAGAGAATTTAATAGTCAAGTCCCCCAGGTGAGACTTGATAATCGAGTCCCTCAAGCGAGACTTAATAGTCGAGTCTCTCAGATGATACTTAATGGTCGAGTCCTTAAGGCGAGACTTGATAGTCGAGTCCCTCAAGCGAGAATTAATAGTCGAGTCTCTTAGGCGATAATTTATGTCGAGTCTCTAAGGTAAGTAGGCATGGGAAAAAAACCCAGACCCGTCGGGGCCCATCCGGACCCACCCCGAAATTAGTGCGGAAAACCCGGTTTGAGTGGGTACGGGTGCGGGTGCGGGGAAAACCCAATTTTTAATTGCGGGTGCAGATGCGGGTGCGGGGAGACACTAAGACCCGCCCGCACCCGCCCCTGCCACGCCCCTGAATAATGCATTTTAGTTTAATTCTCTTATTTTACTTATTTTAATATTCATTTATTAATTATATTTTAAATTAAATTATTAATACCTTTATTGAAATTAAAATAAGTAAGTTAATCAAGTTAATATTCGTTTACTAATTAAAATTTTAATTAAATAATTTATTAATTTATTAAAATAATCAATTTTTAAATTAAATTATTAACTTTTATTGCAATTAAAAAGAAACTAATTTTTTTGCGGGTGGGGGTGGGGCAGGTGCGGGTGCACCCGTTCTCTATTGGGGGCGGGTCTGAGCGGTAAATTATTACCCCCGGTTGGGTTTGGGGGCGGGGGCGGGTGTGTTACATGGAAGCGGGTGTAGGTATAGTAAAACCCGCCCCCGACCCGCCCCATTGTCATCCCTAAAGGTAAGACTTTATGTTAAGCATGTTTGGTGATACTCTAAGTCCTTCAGGCCATACATTTAGATGAGATTTTCGCGCTAGACTGTAGCCGAGTCTCTCAAGCAAGACTTTAAGTTAAGTCTCTCATGCAAGAGTTTAAGTTAAGTCTCTCGGGCCAGACTTTAGTCGAATGTCTTAGGAGAAACCTTAGAATGAACCTTGTCTAAAGATACTTTTGGTCCATTATGCAAGATTATATGTTGAACCTGACTGATGAGACTACAAGAGTTGAACCCCTAAGGTGGGACTTCTATCAAGCCCTCAAAGAAGACTTGAGTAAATTTTCTTAGGCCAAACTTCAGTCGCATCCCTTAGCCGAGACTTTGAGTTAGATCCAACCCGAGAAAACTCCAAGTTACTCATGCATTCATTTAGATAAGCCTATTTGATGGACTCTTAGTCCCTCAGGCGATATTACATGTTGAGCCTGACTGATGAGGTTATAAGTCCCTCAGGCAAGGCATTGAGTCCCTTGGAAGGGACTTCTATCAAGATCTCAAACAAGACTTTAAGTAAAGTTTCTTGGGCCAGATTTCAGTCATGTCCCTTGGGCTCAAAGATGGAGAGATCGTCTCTATGCTAGAGTAGCTCTGACGGCCACACCTTTTTGTGTGTACTATATGCACAATACTTTATAATTGAATAATATATGGATATATATACACTTTCTTTTTGGAATGAATTGATTTTTTTACCTGTATAAGGTATATCTGTGTAATCTTGAGTGGGAAGCTCTGGATTCCGCGTGAACTTTTGAGGCCTTCCCTCAAAATTTATTGGATGTCACTAGGTTCATTCTGAACCAATGTTTGGTTCCCCCTAGGTGAAAACTCGGCCCGGGGTAGACGCGTGGTCAACCCACTGCGGCCTCTAGAGTGGTTAGATTCTAGAGGGGTGGATCATTATTTCATGCGGGGACTTGATTTTTGTAGTCGCACGAGCGAAAGGTGTATGAAAGCAACTCTAACATTTAATGGGGAATTGATTGTTATAGTCACACGCATGAGGCATTTGCGAAAGCACCCCTAACTTTCAGTGGGGAATTGATTGTTGTAGCCGCTTAAGCAAAGTGTTTGCAACAACACATGTGGCTTTTTAGTGCATGCTTTGTGTTGTAGAGAATTGATTGTTGTAGTAGCACGAGCAAACCGTAGGTGACAAAACCCCTTAACTTCATAGTGTTGGGCCTCGATTTCATCGGTCATACCTCAGTTTCATCATCACTATGCACAATCATAAAGAAACAAATATTTTAGAAGATGTCATATTTCATTCAAAATTGAGAATTTTTCCTGTACATAAAGAGAGGTTATACCAATATAGTATTTAGTACAAAACAAGAACGAAAGTATAATTAAGCAAACTATTCAATGCTTGTTATCCCTATTTACCTTTTGTTTTCCTAGCCACTTCTCGAGGGACAAATGACCATCTTGCTGAGCTGGCCTGTTAGAGAACCCATTTTAATCTCCATGGATACACTTTGTCCTTATTCTTTATGGAGCGATTAATATATCTTTTTCTCTTCTTCATGATTGGAATGAATGGCGATCATCTCTCCCTAGAGATTGTAATGATTGAGTTTGAGGTGGACCGGTGAGGCTACAACATCCAACATGGTAGTGATTGTCTTCCTAGAATGTAATTGTAGATGCTCCTTTAAGGGACGACGAGAAATTGCGAATTGAATGTTCAGATGTCCTTCTCGTTGCCTACTAATATCATAAACTTAATATATCCCCATGGATGAGTTGTTTTCCCATTTAATTCCTACAACTATGAGATTTCATACAACTATAACCTTCCTCTTTTGAGGTACATCTTTTGAAATAAATTTGAATACATTATACCATAGGACATGTCACTGTCAATCAAGATTTGGGAGACATTGACCTGCCCGACAGTGGTTCTGATCACTAGGAGAAAATTTTGTTAGGGAATCCTCTTCTCTGAGTCCTATAACCTCAACATAGGTTGGTTAAGTGTCTTCGCCAACGTACCTCCCTTCTTTTTGTGGATGTCCAACATCTCAACAATTTTCATTTTCATGGTCCCCTTAGAAGGGAGATTTTCCCGGGGTGCCCCTCTTGTGATAGCGGTGATATACAGGCGTTTCCCTTTGTTGTCATCCTTGATCTCGCCACTGGTCCCGAAATATGTAATCTTTGAAATAAATTTACATTTAGGCGACTCTTCCCTGTCTTTTTTTTGCCCCTTTTCACGTACCTGACCATTCGGTCTCTCTTGATCAACCCTTCAATGACCTCCATTAATTGGATGCAATCGTCAGTGTTATGGATGTGACCTTTATGAAAGCGACAATACTTTGACTTATCATTTTGAGATGTCTCCCTGATATGGTAATATGTATAGGTTTCACCTTCTCTGAACTCTGTGTTGGCAAAGTCTTTGTAGGTCTTCTCCCGATAGACATTATTGGCGTGTACTTCTCTTATTAGACATGCATACCTCGGTTATAATCGTCTTTCCACCATTGGAACTTATTCCCTGTTGGATAAATATAATTAATGTCAACAGAGGTGGGGTTATAGAAGCGTGTATTGAACTTCTCTTTTAAGATAATGTAAGACTAAGCCATGTTCAACATCTCTTAGGTGGTTTGCACCTTTTTCCTTCATATCTTCAACTTGAAGGGATTGTTGCATAGAAGACCATTTTTGAAGATCCAACATTTAAGGCCTTTTTCATCCTCTTCTAGCAAATAGGATATCACATCAGAAGTTAGACATACTCATGATCAAAATAGGTATTACTCAAACACCTTAAGTTCCCCAAAGTAAGACACTAGTCTAACATGTAAATTTGTAACATAGTACTCGAATTCTGAGAAGTACTCCCTAATTAGTTTATCATGACAGTCTGGCATGATTTAGATTCACATGTCATGCATGATTGGTTCAGAAATAAATAATTGTAGCACCGAAATGATGAAAAAGGCGGTAAAAGGAAACCACACCTTCTAAGTTGGGTAACCCTCATTCGGTTATTCATCCCAATGATGGTTGAACCCCAAACATCTTCCTAAAGTGGACAATAAATAAACACACAAAAATGTGTAATTTCATTGATAAATAAAGAAGGCAATTATTGTCCATTTGATGTCTAAACAAAAATTCTCAATCAGTTTTGTGCATGTGATGATTATAATAAATCCAAATGCCTTAATTTGGTTGTTGTTAAGTGCAAATTTTGACTTAAATTGAACCATCTTTCTTGGCATTTTTCAAATCATTTCTCATGTTCTAATAAATTTATTTCTTATTCTTGTGTGATTCTTTAATTATATTGCAATATCTTTGGATGCTTTGGTGTGTGTGTTATTGTACAGGATGTAGGCATAAAACATCAATAATCAAGACATAAAGGAGTGGACAAGAAAGCCAAAGAAATAAAGAAGAATCAGTAGGTTCGTTGTGCGAACACCAGCGAGCAGCCAACGAATGTTCCCTGTGCGAAATTGCAGCGAGGTCCCAACGAAGAGGAAACCTTGGATGGCAGTAGGAAAAGGACCCAAAGTTCGTTGTGCGAAGCCAAAGCAAAGAAGTGTTTGCACTACGAACTCATATATTTTCCAAGGTCGATTTAACTATTCAGAGGAACTTCATGTGCCTAAAAAGGTTCTTCACTGTGCGAAGAAGGTGTTCGTTAGGCGAACAAGATAGATTTGTGTTTTACTAAATATGTACTTTTCTCCCTTTTTAGAACATAACTTATATTTTTTTTCAGAATAGAATTTTATCTCTCTTCATTCAAAACATATTCTAGAGAGAGAAACACAAACCCTAAGAAGGAGAAGCATAAATCGAAGCAACTCGGAGCTTGATCTTCAAGTAAGTGCTTTGATCTCTTGTTGGGGTTGGATGTAATTTATTAATACCTTATGTATTTAATCTAATCTATGTTTTGTGATCTAGTTTTAAATCAATATTAATGTTGTCTTTGATTTCTTATTTGTGGGTCTTGACAAAACCTTTTCAAATCTTAGATCTTAGATATTTATCTATCAATGAGAAAACTATTGGCATAGTCTTGTAATTTGATATTCACTTATATCTTTGATTTTATTGTGTTGATTATTAGCATGAGTAGCGATCAATGCGGTATTATGAGGATGAATTATAATAGATATGAGAAACTATGTTCACTTGCATTTAGAAAATTAGTTGAATGCATGTAAAAAAGATTAAGCGTGTGTACGTATTTTGATCATGGCGTTTTATATGAACCAATCATGGATGTGATATGGATTTTATCTTTGTTTATCTTTGATTTGAACCACTATAGAAATATACATTTCAGATTTGGATCTAGGATAAATATTTGTTAGGTTCTAGACTCTAGGCATAGATTTAGGCTTAATATTTACGTGAGTATCAGTTCTCAATGCTTTGTGTTGTTGATTTGTGTGAGACATCACCAATGAGACAATACGGTTATTCTCTCGATGTTGCGTTAGACATAACCTCTGTTGTGGGTGATACGTGAGGATATTAGACAAATGATTGATTTGTGTTTAACTGGTTAGAATAATGCATGTGTTATTAATTGATGAGATCCAGTCCCAACAAGGCTCCGTTTATTTTAAAGTCTTTACTTTATATTTTCTGTCTTTATATTTTCTGCTTTAATTTATGGTACCTTTGATCTATCAACAAAATTTCACAACAAGCTTAGAAATATAGAGACTGTTGAACGACATTCTTTCCCTTGCATCGATCCCTGTGGAGACGACATAAATTCCAGAAGGAATCCTTCCAAAACTAAATTTTTTCCTCTTTCCGTTTTACTACAGTTCGAATAGTGTTTTGTATGAAAAGGGAAGTGAAAATTGAAAAGGAAGATTTAAGTACAAAACATAGTTGGAGCGGTATCTGAAAGGGAGACTTTGGTCCATAGTCTCACTATGGTTAGTGTCCTTGTAAATAACTTTGGTGTCAAATGAGTACCAAGAGAATTAGATCCTAGCCAATTTGAATGAAAACTCACGTATGAGTATCGGTAGTTTCATTTTCATAAGATTTTACATTATTAAAACCGCTTGACCCAAAAATTTGCATAAGCAAGGTTTGTTGCGAGGAAAAACAACAATCTAAGTTTGGGGGAGTTTGATAAGTGGTTTTCATATCGTTTAATTAAGTTATTTCCCTTTGTTATTTTACTATTTTATCTTTATTTTTATCATGTTTTAGGCTTGGTAGTGTGTTTTTGGTGTTTTTCAGGCTTTAATAAGGGTGTGTACGAAAGAAGAACCAAAAGAAGCAAAAACGGAGAAAAAAGTCAAAAAGTTGGGTTTTCGTCATGTACTTTCTAGAGCACTGCTATGGGCAGTCGTAACAGTTGTTACGGGCTGTAGCAACATGTACTCTCTAGCCCCATTCTCATACATTTACTAGACGCCTGTTATGAGCAGTCGTAGCAGCTGCTACAGGTCATAGCAGGTGTGTGCCCAATCCATCATTTCTTTCCTTTTTCGGTTTGCAATATTGATGTTTAGGGAATTTATGTTGATTCTGATTTTGTAACCAACCTCTTTTATGGGCATTGAACAAGAGGAAAAAATTCCACAATTAGAATTACCTATAAAATCACATGATTTGTATGAGTTGAGACATATAGTTTTTTTTATTGTTTTTACATATAACTATTTTTCTTACTTCAAAAGTTGTACTCAAGTCCATTGGAGCATTTAGAATTATCATGATTTCATATTACTTTGTTGTCAGTCAGGTTCCTTTTATCCTTTTATTATAATTGTCAATTTATTTTTACTGTTAATCATGATTGTTAATTTGATTATTACTTTATATGTGATGTTTCTCACCATGAATGAGTAGTTCATTAAGGACTCAGGGTCATGAAACTTGTCTTGTGGTGTGTCCACGAAATCCTTGTAATTCGATCATGAGAAATTTTGTTTATCTTTTATTTTAAAATCTGAGTTTTAAATATACGTCTCTTACGAAAGTAAAGATTATTTAGGTACCGATCATACACTAAAAGAATATGTTTTGGTACCCGAGAGCATATTTTTAAACAACTGAGTATGAATCATGAAAGTGCCCGAACTCAATTGAAAAAAGTTCCAATTTTTATTGGCGTGCGAAAATGGATCTCTAATAAATAATTCATACTAGAAAGAAAGAGTAGAAAGATTATATATCTCAAACAGGGTAACACGCTGATTAAAGTAGGTGTTGTCCAGAATTCTCTATTTTTATATAATCGTATAGAATGCCTCATAATTGAAATCAAGGAATACATGGATATGCCTTGTAACACCCCGAATTTAATTAGAATATTTTAATTAATTGATTTAATTGAGAATATTCATGTTTCGGTGAATTTCGGTGGTTTTGTGGAATTATTGAGAATTGTGTATATTTGGATTATTTATTTTGAATAATAGTATGTAATATGAATTTATTAATATTATTATGAATTAAAATAAATACAAGAGAAATAAGGGTAATTTGGGCATTAAGGAGAGTTTGTGAGGGTGTTAAGGGAAAAACCCATTTTTTAGGCCCAAGACTAGGTTTGACAAAAAAGGGAATTCTGAAGAGAATTAGGATTCATTTTGTTAACCGTGAAAAGTATTGAGGCCAGAGCTCTGAGGAGAAGTTTGGAGGTAGAAGTTCAAAAGGTTCCCAAAAAGATTCGTGAAGGCTTTGATCACCGTTAAGGTATTGGGAGTATAGTTTTTCATGATTTTCCATGTGTATCTTTCGATGTGATTATGGTTGATTTAAGGGTTTAAGGGTTTTATGGAGAATTATGGGAAAAAGGGAATTTAACCTTAGTCTAACCCTTAGGGAAATTGATAGTGAGAACCTTGATGATTGTGGTGTAGTGGTAAGTATTCCTGACTGTTTGAGCATAGATATGAGAAATAATGATCTTTGCTCTTCGTGGCCAAAAACCTTGAATAAAGGACAAGAATTGGATCATGAGTAACTCCAATGCCTTAGGGTGTAATTGAAGGAAAAATTGTGATTTAAGGCGTGAATAGGTTCCGGGATTGGCCTAATAAACCATAGGTTTTGTGCCTTTATCGCCGTAAGACCTTAGGGATGAATTAGGGATGTTTTGGGGCATTGGGGAAGTGAATCGTAGAGCCTTTTGAGTGATTTCAGGTTCTGGTGCGTAGCAGAATTTGCTGTCATCGCACACTTCGCCTAGCAAAGAAAGCTTCGCCTAGCGAACCATGTTGTTCCCAGACTCGCCTAGCGAATAAACTCACCCCAGACTCGCCTAGCGAATATGCCAGCGAATGTAGCAGAGTTTCGCGAATATTGATCGTGTGTAGAGATGCCTTGATGTTTGATTCTGTGATTTTTGTGATGAATTAACATGAGTATTTCAGTGAGTTTTATATGATGTGTACATGATTACATGATGATTTCTATGATGCATTGATTGGAAAACTATGATGATATTTCCATGACTTTGGTGAATTATATGATAACATGAGATATGATGATGATTATGATGAATGATGGTGTATCTATGTTGTTATATGAGGATGATTTGTGACGTGTGCATCATGCATTCATGTGCATCCGGACTTCGGTTCAGGACCTCAATTACTTTGGCTTCAATCCCATTATATGGATGTGAAGTGTTTTGATGTGCTCTGGTTCTCTAGTAGAATCGATCCTATTGATGGGGATCTATGGAGGGTTGATGGCCCAGTGTCCATCGAGTTATGATGATTGGTACCACATGCATTAAGTCTTGTCGCATTGCATTTATGAGTCTTTTTGTATGAATTATGACATTATGACCTTTGAGGCATATTGAAGGGTATGAATGTGTTGAATATGATTATGATGCCATTTATATATTGATCGTTATACATTGATTATTATGAATTGTTTTACTCACCCTGCCTGTTTGAATGTTACCTCCTCGTGGGTAACGTATAAATGACCAGGTTTAGCCGTGGACGCTGTTGAGGATTATTTTTGAAGTTTTGAGTTGTTAGCTATTTTGGTTAACTTAGAGGGTCTTGCTCTGATATGTAAAATCGGGTTGGGTTCTTTTGAGTTAAACTATATACTGTTGAGTTATTTTACTTATCTTCCCTTTTGAGGAAAACCTTGATTTATGCCTTTGAGTTCCACTGCTTTGTGTAGTTTGATGCATTTTGGGAAAACCCGTCGTTTATGGAGTCTTGACCTATTTTGTTGATTTGGGAAATGTACGCCCTTTTGGTGGCTTTTTATGATGTTTAATAATTTACTCTGATATCTGTGTTATTTTGCCATCATAATTGTGGGGTAGAAAAGAGTGTTACATTAGTGGTATCAGAGCCTGGTCGGTCCATCCGGCCAAGTTTTTATGTTGTTAGTCCCCTGTCGGTCGATAATGTGAGATCACTATTGATGAGTTGTTTTCTTCTAACCTTGTTGTTGGTTGCAGATGGCTGGAAGAAATGATCGTGCTATTGCTGATGCGCTGGAATCACTTGTCCAAGTGATGGCTCAGAATGGTGGACCTTCAGATGAGTTTCGTGCTTTGGGAAATTTTCAGAAGAACAATCTGCCGAATTTTGTGGGCACTCATGATCCTGATGGTGCGCAGAAGTGGCTGAAAGTGATTGAGAAGATTTTTCGAGTTATGGTATGCACTGATGCGCAACAGGTACAATTTAGTACGCATATGCTAGCAGAGGAAGCTGAGGACTGGTAGGATAACACTCGTCAGAGATTGGGAGATGTTGGTATTGCAGTGACTTGGGCTATGTTCAAGGAAGAGTTTTTGAGAAATTATTCTACTAAGGATGTTCGTGGAAAGAAAGAGGTGGACTTCCTTGAGCTGAAACAAGGTAATATGATTGTGGCTGAGTATGCGGCAAAGTTTGAGTCTTTGGTAAAGTTTTGTCCGCATTACAACCATGCTGACGCAGAGATGTCAAAGTGTCTCAAGTTTGAGAATGATTTGAGACCAGAGATTAAACGGGGAATTGGGTACTAGACGATTCATCGGTTTTTAAAATTGGTGGACAAGAGCAGAATTTATGATGAAGATAGCCGAGCTCGATCTACTCACTACAAGCAGCTGAGTGAGAAGAAAGAGAAAGGCCAGTATAGAGGAAAGTTGCATGTGAATTCTGGTGATAAGGGGAAGCAGAAGGCTTCATATGGGAAAAAGCCAAGTGGGGGAGCGGCTACTGCTCCAGGTAAGTGTTATAAGTGTGGCGAGCCATACCACTGTGCTGAGAATTATAGAGCGCTGATATGTCATCGTTGTGGCAAGAGAGGCCATAGAGCTACTGACTGCAAAGATGAAGCTCCGACTTGCTTCAATTATGGAGAGAAGGGTCATATTAGTACCCAGTGTCAGCAGCCGAAGAAGACTACTACTGCTGCTCAGACAAGTGGCAGAGTGTTTGCTTTGAGCGGTGCAGAAGAATCCAAGACAGATAACTTGATCAAAGGTACTTATTTTATTAATGATGTTGAATTGATTGCTATAGTTGATACTGGTGCTACTCATTCGTTTATTTTGCTTGAATGTGCTAAGAGTTTGAATTTGAAATTATCTTCTATGGTTGGGAGTATGGTTATTGATACCCCGACTAATGGTTATGTGACTACTGTGTTAGTCTGTTTGGGTTGCCCTTTGACTATTTATGATAAGAAATTTGTGATGGACTTGGTATGTCTACCTTTGCATCAAATCGATGTTATCCTTGGAGTGAACTGGTTGGAGTACAACTATGGTCATATTGATTTCTACAGTAAGACTGTGAGGTTCCCAGAGTTTAGTGATGGTGGAGAGATGATGTTTGTATCTGCCAAGCAAGTAGAAGAACTCTTAGAAGATGAGGCGCAGATGTTTGCATTATTTGCATCACTTCAAGGTGATCATGAAGTAGTGTGCGTGGAGCTACCAATTGTTCGGGAATTTCCAGAGGTGTTCCAGGCGACATGAGTGACTTACCTCCTGAGCGTGAGGTAGAGTTTACTATTGATGTGATATCGGGCACTAGTCCTATGTCGATGGCTCCTTATCGGATGTCTGCATCTGAGTTAGGGGAATTGAAGAAACAGTTGGAAGATTTGCTTGAGAAAAAGTTTATTCGACCGAGTGTTTCTCTACGGGGTGCTTCTGTGTTGTTGGTGAAGAAGAAGGATGGTAGTATGAGATTGTGTGTGGATTATCGAAAGTTGAATAAAGTGACGATTAAGAATAAGTATCTGCTCCCGAGGATTGATGATTTGATGGATCAATTGGTAGGTGCTTGTGTGTTTAGCAAGATTGATTTGAGGTTTGGTTATCATCAGATTCACGTTAAGTCTGATGATATTCCAAAGACAGCTTTCAGGACGAGGTATGGACACTATGAATATACTGCGACGTTGTTTGGTGTGTCTAATTCACCTGGTGTATTCATGGAGTATATGAATAGGATTTTTCATCCTTATTTGGATCAGTTTGTGGTAGTATTCATTGACGATATTTTGATATATTCTAAGTTCGAGGAAGAGCATGCGCAACATCTAAGAGTCGTATTGTGTAACACCCTTTTTCTACCCCAAAATTATCAAGGCAAAATAACACAAAAATCAGAGTAAATAAATAAGTCTCAATAAAAAGCCACAAAAGGGCGTACATTTCTCAAAGTCAACAAAATAGGTCCATACTCTGTAACTAAGGGTTTTCCCAAAGTACAACATAAAACATCGGAACTAAAAGCATAAATCAAGGTTTCTCCTCAAAAGGGAAAATAAGTAAAATAACCCACTGATATAAAATCGACTCAAAAAACCCAAACCAATGTTACATATCAGAGCAAGACCCTCTAAGCAACTAAATAAGCTAATGACTCAAAACTTTAAAAATGACCCTTCGACGGCGTCCACGGCTAAACTTGCTCATCTGCACGTTACCCACGTGGAGGTAACATTCGAACAGGCAGGGTGAGTAAAACAATTCATTATAATCAATGTATAACAATTAATGCATAAACGGCATAGTAATTATATTCAACACATTCATATTCCTAAAATATGCCTCGAAGTCCACAACGTCACAATTCATACAAAAAGATTCATAGATGCAATGCAACACAACTCAATGCATGTGGTACCAATCATCACAGCTCGATGGACACTGGGCCATCAACCCTCCATAGATCCCTATCAATAGGATCGATTCCACTAGAGAACCAGAGCACATCAAAACACTTCACATCCACACAATGGGATTGAAGCCAAAGTAATCGAGGTCCTGAACCGAAGTCTGGATGCACATGAATGCATGCTGCACACGTCACAATAATAATCCTCACAATACAGCATACGGTGCATCATCATTCATCGTATTCATCATAATCACATAAATCATCATATCTCATGTTATCACATAGTTCATCAAATCATGGTAATTTCATCATGTTAATTCAATCAATACATCATAGAAACCATCATAACATCGTGTACATATCACCCAAAACCCATTGTCATACTCACAACAATCCATCACAGAAATCCCAGAATCAAACATCAAGGCATCGCTGCAAAACGGTCAAATATCGCGAACTCTGCTATGTTCGCTGGCTTGCTCGCTAGGCGAGTCAGTAGCGAGTCTTCGCTAGCATGCTCGCTAGGCGAGTCTTCGCTGGCATGCTCGCTAGGCGAACAATGCGATGACAACAAAAACCTGCTACGACCAAAATTGATTTTTGTCCAAATACTCATACGATTCACCTACCCAATGACCCCAAAACATCCCTAAATCGTCCTTGAGGTCATACGGCGATAACGATACAAAATCTATGGTTTATTAGGCCAATCCGGCAACATTTGCACTGCCTAAATCACTACTTTCCTGCAATTAATCCGAGTCCATTAGAGTTACTCACATTCGAACATTCCTATTCCTACAAGGTCAAACATATAACAATCCAAGGTTTTGGCCACGAAGGCCTAAGGTTTCCTAATTCCGTGTCAATATTCAGTGATACATACCACCAACCGTAATCTCAGAGTCTTATAATCATTTTCCCTAATTTTCCCCAATTCAACCCACAATACCTTAAATCATAAACCAACCATAAACTCATCGAAAGACATACATAGAAAATCATGAAAAGCGATACTCCCCATACCTTAGTCGATTCGCAACTTTCACGATTAATATTTGGGAACCTTCTGCCTCCAACCTTTCCTTTAGAGCTCTGGCCACAAAAATTTCATAGTTAACGCAAATGAATTCTAATTTCCTTTCAGAACTCAATTTTGTCTAACCTAGTCTTGGGCCTCACAAATTGAGCTTTTCCCTCATTACCCTTACTAACTCCCTCAAATGCCCAAATTACCCTTAATTCACTTATATTCAATTTAATTAATAATAATAATAATAAATTAATATTATATGCTATTAATAAATTAAATACCCGAAAATGCACATTTCTAATATTCACAAAACTACCGGAAATTCACCAAAACATGAATATTCTCAATTAGATAATTAATTAAAATATTCTGATTAAATTTGGGGTGTTACAACTCTCCCCTGCTTAAAAGAATTTTCATCCTCGAAAATTACCTGCAGAAAATAGAGTCGGATACAACTCCTTCATCTGATCCTCACGTTCCCAAGTCCAACTTTCTCCAACTGGTCCTCCCCACAATACCTTCACCAAGGCAATCTCTTTACCTCGCAGCTGCTTCACTTCTCGTTCGTAAATCCGAACAAGCAACACCTCAACAGTCAAATCATCTCTCACTTGTACATCATCCATCTGAATCACATGCGACAGATCTGGAACGTACTTCCTCAACTGAGATACATGAAACACATCATGCAAATTCGCAAGCGACGGCGGTAAAGCAATCCGATAGGCTACTTCCCCCACTCTCTGCGAAATCTGATACGGGCCAACAAAACGCGACATGAGCTTTCGAGACTTTAAAGCTCAGCCAACACCAGTCACCGGCGTAACTCTCAGAAACATGTGATCTCCCTCTTGGAATTCAAGTGTTTTCCTCCTCTTATCATGGTAACTCTTCTGACGACTCTGCGACGCTTTCTTCTTTTCACGGATCATCTTGATCTTTTCAGTCGTCTCTTGCATAATTTCAGGTCCGAGCACAACACTCTCGACTGATTCATACCAACACAAAGGAGTCCTACATTTCCTACCATACAAAGCCTCATACGGTACTATTCCGATACTAGAATGATAACTGTTATTGTAGGTAAACTCAATCAATGGCAAATAATTATCCCATGATCCACCTTGATCCAAAATACAAGCTCTCAACAAATCCTCTAAGGACTCGATAGTTCTCTCCGTCTGTCCATCCGTCTGCGGATGATAGGCAGAACTCAACCTCAACTTAGTACCCAAAGTTACCTGCAAACTTTCCCAGAATCTCGACGTAAATCTCGGATCTCTATTTGACACAATACTCGACAGAATACCATGCAACTTCACAATCTGATCAATATATAATTCAACAAGCTTCTGCAACGAATACTTGATCCTCATCGGTACAAAATGAGTCGATTTAGTCAATCTATCAACAATTACCCAAATCGAATCATATCCCTTCAAAGTCTTCGGCAAACTTATCACAAAATCCATAGAAACGCTATCCTATTTCCATTCTGGAATACTCAACAGTTGCATCAAACCCGACGGTCTCTGATGTTCAATCTTCGACTTCTGACAAGTCAAACAGGCATTGTCATACCCTAAATTTGTCCTACCCCCATTGCTTTTTCTTATCACGAATAACGTCGGTGCTTGATGATTTTTCTCTAAGATGATCATTTGGCCTTGGGCCATGATTCTTTGAAGACTTCTCAGGTCATGGGGTTTATGGTGGCGATGTTTAATGTAATCACAAGCGTTTGCAGAGTATGTGGGTGGAAAAAGGAGCCTATGTGTTTGTGGTCGAACAATCAAGATATGATCAAGGGGATTCTAAACCATACAATTAAGCATTGGCTTTGATCCAGCTAGTCCCAAGTCTTATCCTAGTTTGTTTTATGCGATGTTTCAAGAGGATTGCTAGTTGAGTTAATCTCGCTTCATGCCGTCTTCAATTAAGTTCATTTTTTATTAAAAATTCATGATTGAGTCATGTAGTGCAAAGTTTGGTTTATTTTCAAGGTATGAGGAATTATTTCAAGTTATGATATGGAATTACTTTTGGTAAGGCAATGAGGTTATGATTAGTTAAATGGCATTCCGGGATATGGCCCGTTATGCGAAGTTGCCTTATGACATAGTCAATTAATTCTCAAGTCTTGCTTTTATCTCCAAATCGAGTTTTAAAGTTATGCTAAGTTTTGAATTTTATTTTTTTTAAGCCATGAACATATGTTTTGTGAGATATAAATTTTGAGCCAAGTTCATTCTTGAGTAAAAGCTTGAAAAGGTTTCAAATTATGTACAAGTCACAAACCATGTGAATAATTTTGGAAAGTTCATTACAAAAGAGAGGTACACATCCAAAATGGGGTAAAATCCCATTAGCCTTTTGGAGCCCATTCAGAAGACAATGGCTCATTTCAAAGATTCTTAATTAAGTTTCTAATTTTCCATGAATGGTCTGCACAAAGAATGGCCAGACGATTTATGCGTGGGGACTCATATGTGTGAATTGGTACAGTTGCAAAAATTCATGATGACAACAAGTGACTCCTGTATGCATCGATCCACCATTCCATGATTCACACTGTATTAGAAATCATGACCTGCACAAAAATGAAAGAAAGCGAATTGTGAGTATGACAGTGCAGAACCCCCAATACTTCCCTCATTTGCAAAACACAAGAGTAGTTAAAAGAGTATGGCCTGCGGATAAGGCAAGCATCTTCAAAACCTCCAGGTGGGCTTGCATTCTCGTTCAATATGTGCTCCAAGTGACTAGCATCCAAGGGATTTGAGTAATACCTTAACAAATTTCATAACAGCAAAGGGCTGGACCCCACACAATGAAAAGAGTGTACATCATAACCTACCTACAACCATGTATCTATAGCAGCTTTAATCAACAGGTAGCTCACAACACTACCAACAGACCTGCAACCATATCACAACACTCCAAAATTGAAAGAAACTTCACAATTTGCTACTTGCCAAAATTCCAAAACAGAACGAACAAAAAAACTGCCACAATAGCTGCAGACAGAGCATCATAAAAATGGCAATACTAATTCAAAAGAGAGCAAGAAAAAGGAAAAACGGGCAGAAAAATATGAAGGGAAGGAATCTCAGAATAAACCTTAACCTCAACCTTTTCCTCCAGGAGGCCTCTAATCTTCTTAAACCTTAACCTTAAATCCAGACCTTCTTCTTCGATTCCGGAGAACTGGGAGACAAAACCATGCTTCAACAAAACTTTCCTCCAAAAAAAACCTTCATAACTACAAAGCCATAATCCTCTACCCTCTTCTCCTTCAATGATTTCACTCCCCTCCTCCCTTCTATCAACAACCTTGATTCATTTGTGAAATCCCTCCCTCTATTTCCTCCAAACCAGTTTCAATCTCCTAAACCAGCAACATAACACAAACTCAATCTTAATTGGTATTCTCACATTAAGAACCACACTTTCATTCTTCCTCTTAATCAAAACCTGCTACCATTTGTTTTCCCCCACACCAGCTCAACCAAATCATATAACCCTTCATAGTTCATGTAACAGTTGTGAGCACCCAAACCTTAAATAACCTAACAATACCATAGTCATTCAGCATATATACCAAACAAAAACAACTCGTTTCCAAACTCTGCTCAAACCAAAATAAACATAGGACCACTATAACTCCTATTGTTACAAATCGGGCAGCCATTCCAATCTTCAAACCCCCAAACCTCCACTCTCCCCTCACAACTCTCGCTTTCTTTGAAATAACCTTCAAACCGCGAAGACCCAACAACACCTAACCAACAATAACCCAGAAAATTCCTTTTAACCTCCAAACATTACTCACCTTTGAATAATTGAAATCAACAACGAAACTACTCCCTCCATCTCTGAACCCTCACTCTCGTCTTTCTCCCCTTTCAAACCTCCAATCAACCTCATCCTCAACAAAGCTGAAACCCTCAAATCTCATACTTCCTTCATCAACAACATCGAAACCCTCACCAACCCTGTTATCCTCTTCTTCAACACCAACGATAACCAAAACCAAACCCCAATCTTCGTCTTCTTCAAACCTCGATCATAAAACACGATACTCACACCAAATTCATACCCACATCAGAAAACAGAGAGATTGGAGATGAACCAGAAGAACCCAAAACAGGGAGATTGAGATGGAGAGAAGGTAGAGGAAACTAACATAGATCCGAAACCGAAACTGAGAAACGAGATTGAAACATGGAAAAGTTGGAACTTCGATCTCCCTTGTAAACATACTCGCGTGGTCTTGCTCTTTTTCTTCTCATGTTGAGTACTGACGGTGAATCATTTTGTTTTGATGGAGGTGATAAAAGGGTCACTCATTCATTCTGACCCTTTTGAGGACTTTAAATTGCGTGATTTTGCATGTTCTGTTTTCTTTTTTTTCTTTCTTTTTTTTCATTTATTTAATTTTTACTTGAAATTCTATTTTTAATGCCCAACTGTCAAGAAGGCTTGTTGTTTTTTTTAGTTAAGCATTTTGGGGCTGATAGCCCATGTGAATTTCTTTGGCAAATTACTTACCCTAGTTTTTGTCAAATTTATTGTTTTTTCTGGCATAGTAAATGGGCTTAGGGCCCATGGTTTCCACACACATCACTTGATTTCAAAACACCCCTCATGTTTTAATTTAATGTATTTTCTAGATTGGTATTAAACAAGTTTTTCTAAAGTTATGTAGATATATTTTCTAAATAAATTTTAAGGTTTTATATATATATATATATATATATATATATATATATATATATATATATATATATATATATATATATATATATATATATATATATATATATATATATATATATATATATATATATATATATATATATATATATATATATATATATATATATATATATATATATATATATATATATATATATATATATATATATATATATATATATATATATATATATATATATATATATATATATATATATATATATATATATATTTATTTGCTTCTCACTTTATTTCATTTTGATCTTTTGGGTCGATGACGAGATTACCAACGTTTAACCGTCAAATTATTGGCGTGAAACAAAGGATCCGAGACCACTTTATTTCTTCGATTTTATTTCGATTTTTGGGATCGATGAAGTCTTTTATTCGTAAGCGTCGCGTATCGAAGTTGATAACCTTCTCGATTTCAAATCTATGGTGAATGACCATTGGGGTCATTTTCCGTACTTTGGGATCGTGATAGGCTACCTTCGATTAATCGGCATTATGTTTGCGATTAAGACGAGATCTTATTCTTTCGTGTCCCGATTCGATTCACTAAACTAACCATTGCTTTATATTTTCGCTAAATATTATTGTGGATATTATTATTATATTATCTTGTTATATTCATAATTGTCATATCTCATTATTCATATTCATTCACCCATATTCGAAAATACCTAATAAATTATCGAAACTCCTAAAAGCCAAATTGGTGGACTATTGGATCTTTGGTCATTTGCAAGTATCCTAACTTTGAGTCGTGCCCGACTTTTCTCAAGGCGTAGTTTAGGACACAAATGCACACACACGGCTTTCTCTTGGGCTACCTGACAATGAGACCCCTTTATTTCGTGTAATCCCGTGTAACTTACATGTATCCTTCTCCTATTCCGATGTATGTCTCGCATTTCTTTGATTATTAGTTTATCTCCTAGGAGCACCCATAGGGACTAGAACGGATCAAACTATTTTCAAACTAATTCTCGATTCATCATCGAGCCATTTTCAAACCTCGTAAGTCGAGTGCTCATACGCATTCGCCATCAACCTATTACAACTCGACCCTTGATGCGTAAGTCAAGTCGGTCTCTCTTTTCAAATAATTTCATTTTCAGCACGCTTTGCACGTGATAATGAGTCAAACCCTTGATCCAACGTTAAGCGAATTTCCGAAACAAATTATCAATAAATTAACAATTATTCAATTCTTTTCAAGGTGTAAAGAGTAGATTCAAGTCTTTGATCTTGCTTTCAGTTGTTTATATGTGAGTTATCTTATTCGTGTGTGAGCAACTGACACCTTTAAATAATATTAACAAAACTCGACAATATTCAACCATCTCCAATTACTCATCCTTTCACTCACCTTTCAAACAACTTCTTTTACGATGAAAAAGAGAGTGTCCCAAGTCTTTGGTTCGCTCTCCCGACTACTTGGATCCGAGAAGCCTTTCTCAAGCTTCAAGTAGTCGTCATCCGACCAATCTCATCCTTCTATACACTATTTCAAATTCAAACGACCTTCTTTTACGATGAAAAAGAGAGTGTTCCAAGTCTTTGGTTCGCTTTCCCGACTACTTGGATCCGAGAAGCCTTTCTTAGGCTTCAAGTGATTGTCATCCGACCAATCTCATCCTTCTATACACTATTTCAAATTCAAACGACCTTCTTTTACGATGAAAAAGAGAGTGTTCCAAGTCTTTGGTTTGCTCTCCCGATTACTTGGGTCCGAGAAGTCTTTCTTAAACTTCGAATAATCGTCATCCGTACCCACTTCAAATCCAATTCAAACTCGTTTCTTTCGTGTTCGTTACCACGAACTACGAATGCTCTGATTCTTCATTCACTCTTGAATGTAAGATACGTAGGCACAAGATTGCGATGATCTTGGCGAGCACAATCCCCTCCGTCTTCCATTTCCCCCATCCTTTCCCGTAGTTGAACTACGACGCTCTGATTTCTCATTCTCGTCCGAATGAGCATACGTAGGCACAAGGGCCCCAATCCTTGGCGAGCACCCTATCTTCTAAACCATCCCCTTTCCCCTTAGCGTCTTTAGCCTTTATAGTACCGTTTTAGTATTTAGTATTGAGAAGAGAAGAATTAAGTTTAGCTAACATCCATCACAACTCGAATTAAGAGGTTCCCGTCGAATACGACGGACGTGAGGGGTGCTAATACCTTCCCCTCGCGTAACCGACTCCCGAACCCAGGAACATTTGGTTGCGACGGCCGTGTTCCTTCCGCGCTTATGAGGTTTTCTCGATATTTTCCTCTCCCGTTCATTCGGGAAAAATAAAGTTCGGTGGCGACTCTGTCGAACCGCATTTCCGCGCCTTTCGCGCGAGGGTCGTATGTTCGAAATGTCTCCGTGAATTTTTGAGGTGCGACAGGCATACACAAATTCAGCAATTTCCTTCTTCATACTAGGCCACCAAAACAACTTCCTCAAATCTTGATACATCTTTGTGGCACCAGGATGAATACTCAACCCGCTTCTATGACCTTCTTCAAAAATGCTCTTCTTGATTTTTGGCACATCGGGAACACATACTCTATCTATGAACCTCATCACACCATTCCCATGAATCCGAAAATTACCTCTGTTACCTTGATTAATTAACATGAGACGATCCACCAAACTCAAATCAGATTTCTAACCTTCGCTGATCTCTTGGAGAATACCACTAGTCAATTTCAACATACCCAACTTCACACTGTTAGGAGTCTCTTCACAAATCAAACTCATATCCCTGAATTGCTCAATCAGTTCCATCTCTCGAACCATAAGCATCGACATATGCAAGGACTTCCTACTCAACACATCAACCACAACATTAGCCTTACCCGGATGGTAACTCAATTCAAAATCATAATCCTTCAGAAGTTCAAGCCATCTTCGTTGCCTCATGTTCAACTCTTTCTGATCAAACAAATACTTCAGACTCTTGTGATCACTAAACACTTCGAATTTGGACCCAAATAGATAATGTCTCCAAATCTTCAACACAAACACCACAGCGGCCAACTCTAAATCATGCGTAGGATAATTCCTTTCATGAACCTTTAGTTGTCTGGAAGCATAAGCAACAACCTGACCATTCTACATCAATACGCCTCCAAGACCCATCTTCGACGCATCACAATATACCACAAAAGACTCACTCGGATTCGGCAAAATCAACACTGGAGCAGTCGTCAACTTCTTCTTGAGCTCTACAAAACTCTTCTCACAAGCCACATCCCACACATAAGCTTGACCCTTTCGAGTCAACCGAGTCAAAGGCAATGCCAACTTAGAAAAACCTTCGATAAAACTGCGGTAATAACCTGATAATCCAAGGAAACTTCCAATCTCAGTAGCAGACTTTGGAGCCTCCCACTGCAACACAACATCAATCTTCGACGGATCAACAACAATCCCCCCACTAGAAATCACGTGGCCAAGGAAACTCACTTCCTTCAACCAAAACTCACACTTAGACAACTTGGCATAAAGCTTCTTGTCTTTCAAAACTTGCAATGCTACTCTTAGATGTTGCGTATGCTCTTCTTCGGACTTAGAATATATCAAAATATCATCAATAAACACCACCACAAACTGATCCAAATAAGGATGGAAAATCCTATTCATATACTCCATGAATACACCAGGTGCATTCGAAACTCCAAACGGCATCACAGTATACTCATAGTGCCCATATCTCGTCCTGAAAGCTGTCTTCAGAATATCATCAGGCTTAACACGAATCTGATGATAACTAGACCTCAAATAAATCTTTCTAAACACACAAGCACCCACCAATTGATCCATCAAATCATCAATCCTCGGAAGTGGATACTTATTCTTAATCGTCACTTTATTCAACCGCCGATAATCCACACACAATCTCATACTACTATCTTTCTTCTTCACCAACAACACAGGAGCACCCCACAGAGAAACACTTGGTCGAACAAACTTTTTCTCAAGAAAATATTCCAACTATTTCTTCAATTCCCCTAACTCAGATGCAGACATCCGATAAGGAGCCACCGATACAGGACTAGTGGGGCTACTGTTCCGGACTGACCCAATGGCTAGACATGACCCAATCCACTTTTGCTCCTAGAATGACCCAATTGCCTAAGTTCACCCAATTTGAGGGGGATCATTTACCTTTCTGCCCCTCCAACAAGGGAGGCTGACCAATTTACCCTTGGTCACAACGCTTCTCCTCGATAGTCCTTGCCCGACCACTTTAGAAGGAACCTAAGTAACCTAAATAAGGAAAAAACCAAGTCCATTATATTAGAAGGGAGAACACGAGCATTATTTTCCTTTAGGAGAGCAATATAAGCTGATATTATCAAGGAAACATCATCTTTATCATGCCACCATTATTGTCAAACTCTATCTAAGGAGAAAGTTGATCCCTGAATGACTAGAAGGAGATTAACAAGCAATTCTCGTATAAAAAAAAAGCACCACCTCTACCGTCCCAAACCAAAACCCGTTCCTATCACATGTCAACTTCTCCCACAAATCAATCTTGATGGCTGGATATACAAAATAGTCTAGGGAACATAAGTCTAAGAGGGATAATCCCCACCCAAGAATCTTCTTAGAAAAATGTGAGAAGGATAATCCCCGCCTTCTTCCTCAAGTTATCCATAAATCAATTAGAAGAATCATCCATATTAGATCATAAAAGAGACAGACATTTCCACAAGGTAGAAGCAAAACGTAAGCTAAAAACCTAATTCCCATGAAAGAGAAAACATCGTTAACCTCATATCTAACATATAGGATATCATACTAGAGGTCAAACACACCCCTGATCAACCTCCACCACCATTTACTTAATATAGCCAAACTTACCAAGCGAAGATCACAAACACCTAAACCGCCTATCCAGTTAGATTTGCAAATATCATTCCACTACAAAAAAAAATCTTAGAATCCAATTTCACCTCACATAAACCTTTTTTAAATTCTAAATATTCTCCTATACGCTTTAATAGGCGTTTAACAAAAGAATAGAAAAAAAAGATATAATAACATAATCAAATCATCTAAAATCACTCTCCCGAAACTGACATAGCTTTCATCGGAAGAACAAACACCTAAACTATAAAATTATCTAATACTTCATCTGTCACAAATTATAAGACGCTTTGAACATTTTACACAAATTAAAAAATATAATTATTATTATATGGAAAAAAACAAATTATACATGCTTTTATAATATTATTCTTTATTTATAATAGATGAAAGATAAATTTTAAAAAATAAAAAGATAAATAATAATAAATGATAGAAAGTATATTTAAAAAAAAACTCATTCGTATAATTATCCTTTATTAATGTTGTATTGTAATTGTGTTTTATTTACCACATGTGAAACCGAACACTGAATTAATAGAATCTCTTTCCCTAAGAAAAATAAATAAATAAATAAATAAATAAACAAACAAACGTCTACATGTCACATTGTCAAAATTATCGTATTTTGACATATTTAGCGTTCACCCCCCTAAAATTGTCGCTCCAAAGAGGAAACCCTTCTACAAGAAAAAAAAAAAAGTAAATTGTACAATAGAATGTAATTGATTAAGATATGCTACTTGCTGAAAGTTTACTTTTGAAAGTGGCTATCAATTTTATGTCGATGAATCAAGTCACAACAAAACTCAGATTATTCATTTATTTGGGTTTTGTTCAAGAACGTAGCTTTCTGTTCAATTCACCATTGATCAATGCCCCTTCCGGATCTTCCTTTTTTTCATTGATTCTAAATTGACTTTTTTCTTTACCAATTTAGGGTTAATATGTGGAGCTCTTTTTTTAGCATAATACATGTGAAGTGGTGTATACTATATAGTTTACTTAGGACTCGGTATAAGACATTCATGATTCATGTACAAACCATGATTCATGTACAAACCAGTGCAGAGAGGGTAACATATTTGAAGAAAAAACGGATAGAAGTTCACTTTGTTTAGGTGAGAGTGAGACTGACAACGGACAGGGTTTCTTTCCCACTTTTTTTGAGGAACAATTTGTATATGTTGAAGTTACTCGTGTTGTATCATCATTTTAGTTGTATTTATTTTGTTGCTAAGTTTGAGTTTGAGGGTAAACCGTGTAGCTTTAAATTTGCAGGAGCTGAAGGATTTTAAGAAGAGGAAAGAATTAAACCTTACACTTCTTAGAAAAATGAAAAGCTAGCATCAGTGAACTTAAGAAGCATCCAGATGAATGTTACGAAGTTCTATCACTCAATCTGAGTTAGAAACCAGTGAAAATCATAGAGAAGAATCGTCTACCCTTGAAAACGAGGCCTTGAAGAACAAAAGCAAGGAAAGTTTCAAGCTCTAATTTTCAGAATCATAGAGATGTTGCCTTTTATTTGACTTGCACTTGTTGTTCTTTGGATTTTCTTGCACCATTAAGAACTTTGGAGAATATTAAAGCAATTGCAGAGTTCTATTAGCTTGTAGACCTTATAAGTTTTTTAAAGTTGAGCATAGCCATAGGCTAGTGGATATATGTAACCAGATATTTAGATTTCATCTTGCTTGCTCCTAGTTGAGTTTTAGAGGCAAGATTCCATTACTCTCTCTTAGACTCTTACCAAGCAGTGATAATAAAATTCTGGAATTTCAATTGTTAAATTTCTTGTTTTTGATGTTATTTCTACTTCAGTATGTGTAAAAGAAAATAAGAGTCTTAGGACTGCAACTTTGCAAGGTTATTACTTTTTGTTTCTGTATATGTGTTCCATTTGCAATGTTTTAGGTTCTAGTGTTTATTTTATACAAGCATATAGCTCTACATGATTATAAACCTTAGAGACCTAGAGCTTTAATTTTCATGTTGTTCCTGGCTGCACACTTTACCAGAGGATTGTTAGTTAAAGTACTTAATCATAATATTGGATGTGGGCTTTAAGTTTCAAACTCTAGCTTGCTACTTCATTATGCAAAAGAGAATTCGCTCTAAGTGAACAAAATCATCCAATCTTTAAGTTTCAGCTATTTGGTGAGGGTTGAAATATGGCTTAAAATAAGTGTTTCAGATTCTACAAAGGTAACTATTTATTGCAGCACGGTCTTATCACACAATTGGATTCAACTTCAACATGCATGACATATTTTTCACTCAGCATCCTGCCTCTACATTTGAATCGTTAAAAGTTTTTTGGGCCAACTATGGTGGTATCTCTGCCAACAATTTGGATGAAGAATTGAAATGGTGAGTCCATATATATTTAGATGGTTGATATTTCGCCTCCCATTTTATACTATTTGCCGCTAATGCTATACCTTGTGCAGGGATATTGATTTGATACTTGAACAATGAGGTGGATATACTCTAAAGAGCAGCCGCAGTTGATCTAATCCAATGCTGCAAGGTGTTGGCTGGCGCAGTGGTTGATCATTGGATTGCCTAAAGGCTCTCAGGTTAAAAATTTATTGGAATGAGGTAGGACTATACTGGACAAGGATACTCCATCTTTCCATGTTCAAGTTCTTAAAATACTGAAAAAGATTTTTGACATTTGGTGCTTTTGATTGTTTTTAATTTAAGGTTATCAGATTCTCTCTGCTGTTTCATTCGTTGTATTAGACAATCAAAATTGGTAAATATTTATTAATATTCCTTCTTAGCAAATTAAGAGAAACGTAGTTTAAAATAATAGTGCAAAGTCACAAACCCTACGCCTTCATTTGTTTCGCTGTGTCTCTTTGCTCGGGTAAGCGCATTTACTACTCTAATGTAATTATGATTACATAGAGGGTCTTATTAATGTTTGTTGTTTCTGATTTCTCCAATTTCATGTGTTTGTTCATTTTCCTTTGATTGTAGTTCACATTTCTTGTGTTTTTTTAAATTTCGATGCTTAAACAGTTCCCTAGATTGTATAATTAATCTTTTCTGTTTTATTCGGAATGGAATATGAGTGAAATGAATGTCAGATTCACCGGCGGATTCACTTTGATGATAACTGTTAACAAGGTTTTAATTGTGTTGTACTCGTGAAGCTATTGGTTGCGACCTCTTAATTGTGGTTATTGTTGTGTTGCGGCTGTTGTAGGCTAATTCAACAACTTGTCTTATACTCAGTTTGAAGGCGTACAACAGTACTTGGCTCCTTTCATATATTGGTATCAGTTACATATTTGATACGAATTCTTTTGGATATCTTACGCATACATACTCGTGAAGTATCCCACTTTTTTCATAAAACCATATCTAATTCTAATGCAAACATTTTCGTCTGTCAATATCTTTGAATTTAGAGTCCACTATTTGCATCTTTTGTTCTCTGTGCAACTGCTGACGTCAATACGATATCTTTGTGTGAATGTAAGTGTCCATTTCAACGCATGGCTCACGCTTTTCATTCTTGAGTTGATGCATATTTGTGCTGATAAAAGTTTGTTGTATATTTTTTTCTGCAATTTTGTTTGCTGCATAATTATAGTATTCTATGTAAGTTAGATTTTTATTCCATAGTTGAAATAAACAATATCTAACATGCACTGTGTTTTTCATTTCTGTGTATGTATCTTAGATGCGCCTTATTACATTTTCAAGGATATGCATATAGTCATGATGCAAATGTGTTGTATCTGATACTTGAATGATACTCGTATTATACTCAGATCTATCATGGAGTCTGGCAAGTCACAGTCAGTGAATCGGAGGAAGTACAATGGTCCAGCAGGCGGTGTCAAAGTGTTGGTTGTGGATGCTAACTCGGCTTGCCGAGTAATTGTATCAAAAATGCTTCTTTCACTTGGATATGACGGTAATTGGCACTTATTCTGGAAGCTAAAAATTATTTTTAACATTTATATTTGTTGCTAATATGCTGCTTCTCAACTTCACTCAGATTTCATTTCAACCTTAAAGTTTATGACCCTCGCGATTTATAATGTAGTTTATTTTGGATTATTTATTCTTAAAAAGTTTATCTCAACATTCTTCCACTTCTAGTTGTGACTGCTACACTAGCTTCCGACGCATTATCCCTTATTTGGGATAAGAAGAATGAGATTAACCTCGTGCTTGTGGAGGCTCAGCTACCGGACATGGAAATATACAAGTTCATGGAGAAAGTGAAAGAAAGCGCTAATCTTCCATGTTTCAGTAAGTTTAAAGATTAGCTTTAGTTTTCTATTTACTCGAAGCCTCATATGCCCGTCATGAGGTCAATTATTAACTGACAGTAACCATTTGTTGCATCTGTAGTTATGACTGCTTATGACGATGACATTCCATCCATAACGAGAGCACTAAGTACCGGAGCTAAATTGTGTTTTAGAAAGCCAGTTCTTATTTTTGATCTCCAGGAGCTGTGGCGGTTTGCAGTGTGGAACAGAATTGAAACAATATTCAGTGAAGAAGAATCTAGCTACGCGTGGCATCAGTCTGAGATGATTACGGTTAACAAGTGTCTCAAGTCCCAATCATCCATGAATAAAGCAGAACAGTCTCTCCAATATGCAAATCGCAAGAAGATACAAGAGTCTCGTGATGAAGATATGACATTACTCCCGAAAAAGAGAAGGCGGACCTGGACTGATGACTTACATAGGAAGTTCTTGGATGCGGTTGAAACAGCAGGAATCGACGGTGAGTTTGAACTCGCGTATTATTTATTAATTTCTGCAGTAGCTACTAGCTATGCCTAAAAATAATGCTTGATGTCTCTTTCTTGTATGAAGCTCGTCCGAAGGTGATATTCGAGCTTATGGATGTGGAAGGACTTACAAAAGAGAGCGTTGCAAACTATTTACAGGTTTGTTCCTTGTAATGGGTGCATATGCATTATCTTGTCTTTTGTATGTAGATATTGTTTCTGTGTTATCACTTGGTATTCTAATCACAGCCTAATAGTATATTTAACTGTTTCAGAAATATCGTCAATCTATGAAACTGCGAGCTAGTGCAATGGCACAGCATGTGAATGGATATGTGTCTCTGACTAAGAAACGAGGAAAAGGCCCTCTATACTTCGAGAATCAAGTTGTGACTAACAATCCCTCTATTCTCAGAAATGGTATGCCTGAGCAAGTTTCTGATCCCATTGCGCTATATGCTTCTCTGGAAAGCTCAAATTATCAGGAGTCACCTTTCAAGCAAAACAAACTGTGGCCTCCATTGAAACAGCAACGTGTTGGTAAGTTTATAAACTGTGTTACTAGTGACGCGTCTGAAAAAATTAGCCGGGTCTTAAATATTGCTGATGGAAAAGTTTATAATGCAGAAAAACAGTTGGATTTTCGAACACTGCTGGCCTTTGACATGAACGATCAATTTTACCCGGCACTTCCTATTGCTCTACTACCACCAGAAAAAGATGAAAAGATTGATGAAATTTTTTATTCAAAACAGCTGTTTACTGATGAAGATTTGAATATGTGGTTGTCAACAATTCCAGGTATGAACATGCCAGTAATATATTTTTATGTATTCTCGAACCGCAAGCACGAGTATGCCAACATTTTCTTCTCGTTCATAATATCATTTAAGCCTATTCTCCTTTTTATTAATCTTTTTTGTTGATTTGACAGACAATATGGATGCTGCTGTTGCTGCTGCTGCTTTTGTTTGATGCTGTGGAAGGCTGGCAAGAGAATAAAGATTTAATATGCTTCTCAATAACACTGTTTTTTTCTGGCAATTTTTGCATTGAGAAATTGATCTTAGTTATAATATGTACTTGCTGGTTTTTTCATTTAAGTTGTTTTGGAATTTGAATAAAGACACAGGCAACAGCAGCAATAATACTTGTTTGCTTATATCCTTTGAAAATTAAACAGGGGAATAACAATCTGGTAATAATAAATACACATTATGATTCTACATTTAGTGTTCTTGGCCTACAAAACTATGGCTGTTGTGATCACATGCTTGATGCTTTCCTATTAGAAAGTGTGTTCTGGGTGTTGTCAAGGGGGAGATTTAGGTGCATGTGTTACTTTTATTTATTTATTTATTTATTTTTAAAATATTTTTTTATATTTTTTTTAGCTTTTGCTATGAATAGCCGGTCTCAAGTTCGGATAAAAGGGGGAGGTTGTGTTAGGCGGTCCACAACCAACATAAAACTTTGTTTAATCTCTGATATGAATCAATTACGAAATAATTTGAATGATATGTCATTGTCCATAAGCAACATGCAATATGACTCAAATACACTATCAAAAGAATAAGGGTCGCCGCATCGCCGTCAGGGTGCATTGAAAAATTACTAGGTGCAAGTAATGTTTTCCACATTTTCATGAAAAGTTGTGAGTAAAAAAGTTAGTTTGTGCATTGAAAAATTACTAGGTGCATTGAAAAATAAGTAATGTTTTCCACATTTTCATGAAAAGTTGTAAGTAAAAAAATTAGTTTGTGAGAGTAGGATTCATTAAATCTATTGAAATAAGAGACACTGATTAGGAGAAAGATCAATTTTATGTGCCAACAAGAAATTAAGTGGACATGTAAAAAGACGAAAGAATTAGACAATTCAGAATTTAAATTATGGTACACCAAAAAAGTTAGATCAAGAAAGTAGGTGAGAATTATTTTAGACAAAGAGTGGAAGAATGGTGAAAAATAAGAAAGTTTCCAACACAAAATTTTAGAGGGAGGGTTTGAGCAATCACAAGGAAGTGCAAATGATATATGAAATAAAATGATATGTGATATTAGAAAAGTAGCTGAAGAGATGTTGGGAGAATCAAGAGGTTTTGGACCCGTGGATAAAGAATCGTGGTGGTGGAATGAAAGTTTTTATAGTAAAGTTAGAGGAAAAAAATAATTGTTTTAAAGAATGATCTAGGTGTAAAAACTCTAAACCGTGGAAAAAATGAGAAAGTTAAGAATGAAACCAAGAACCAGTTGAGTGAAGTAAGAATCAAAGTTTTTGACCGATTATACTAATTTTTAGGAATCAACGAGGGAGAAAAATCTATATATAAACTTTCTAAGGGAAAAGAAAAAAAGAAGAGATTTAAATCAAGTGAATGTGTTAAAAACAGAGAAGGAAAAATCTTGGTTCAAGAAAAGGATATAAATGATAGGTGGAAGAGGTGTAAAGTATAATAGAGATTAGAGAAGCGGTGTAAAGTATAATTACTACAGACTTGACATCTCATTAGACTCTAGAAGACTTGACATTAGAGAAGAGACGTAAAGTATAATTATTACAATCAAATTAAAAAGTAAGAGGTAAAATAAGTGTTGAAAATGATGAGTACACTAAGGCAGTTGGGCCAGATAACATACCTATTGAAGTGTGGAAAAATCTTGGAGATAAAGGTATTTGGTGGCCCGACAAGCTCTTTAATAAAATTATGAGGTCAAAACATATGTTAGATAAATGAAGAAGAAACACTTTAGTTCTAATCTATAAAAACAAGAGGGATATACGAAATTGTGCAAATTATACGATAATTAAACTTACGAGTCATACCATAAAGTAATGGGAAAAATGATTGAACGGAGACTAAGAAAAGATACTCAAGTAAGTGAGAATCAATTTGGTTTTATTCTTGGGAGGTCGATCACGAAAGTAATCTATCTACTATGACATGTGATGAAGCAATATCAGATGAACTAACGAGACTTGCACATAGGTCAGAATTACATATATTTGAGTTATTCGAGATATATATGAAGGGGTGTCGACTACTTTGCGAACACAAGGTGGAGAGATGGACGATTTTCCCATTACAATAGGTTTACATCAAGGTTCAATCCTAAATATCTACCTTTTTACTTTAACCTTGTAGTACTCACGGAACACATCCAAGATCTAACACCAAAATACATACATTTTTGTAGATGATATAATCATAATTGGAGAGTTGAAAAAGAATTTAAATGATAAACTCGAGATGAACATTAAAAATGCATGGCTTTTGCCTAAGCAGAAGTAAGACATAGCATATAGAATGTAAGACCTAAAAAAGAAGTAGCGTTTTAATCTAAAGGTAATTGTTGGAGACCATACCATCCCTCAAGTCACGCGGTTTCAATATTTTGATTCTGTAATACAAAAAGATTAAGAAATAGAAATGGATGTAAACCATCAAATTTAAGTTGGGTAACTGAAATGGATGAGTTTCGGGAGTTTTATGTTACACAAAGGTACCACTCAAGCTGAAGAGAAAATTTTATCAGACTGTGGTAAGACTTGCGCTGTTGTACGAAACAAAATGTTGAATGATTAAGAATCAACACAAGAATAAAATAAGTGTGGTAGAAATGAGGAAGTTATGTTGAGTGTAGTAAGACTAGATACAATAAGATTAAAAAAAACAATATTAAAGAAAGTGTTGGGATGATTCATATAATAAAAAAGATGATGAAAAATAAACTTTGGTAGTTCAGAAGAAAACTTGTAAATTCTGTGATAAAGGAAGTAGATTATGGAGAGAAGTTGAAAAATTAGAGATAAAAAAAGATTTTAAAAAATTATAATAGAAATTATTAAAAAAGATCTTGAGATTAACGATTTTTATAATTTCAAATAGAATATTATAGAAAAAATTTAATCAATATAACCGATCCGTAGAATAAAATTTGATTGATGTTATAATTGTTATTGTTGATTGTAAATAAATTTAAAACATTAATTATTAATTGTTAACGAAAAAATTAAGTGCTAAAATTAGATGCATAACAAATCTTTAAGGTATCAAAGTATTAAAATGGTTGATTTTTTTTCCTTCTTTCTATAAGAGATTAAGGGCTTCTTGATTTAGTCTTTAAAAATTAGAGAAGAAAAAGAATTTGCTTCTTTGTATAAACTGTTTTCAAAAATAAATTTCAATTTTATTGTTTTAAAATTAGAAAAACTAAAACCTGCTACATGTATTTTGCTTCTAATGAGAGATAAGAAAAGTGAAACAAAAAACTTCTCTTTTCATTAAGGGTTGTATCGTATGTGGTAGCATTCATATTTTTTTACATGGCATCCATGAGGTTTCAACTTATCATCCCTACACTTATATTTGATACCTCTTATATTATATGAATAGATAACACTAATTTTGCTCCATTTTTCATTTTTTTTAAAATTTTAAATTTACCAACTACAGGTGCAAATCTCAAATTCTCTGAGGAGGTATCGAAAATTTTATTTATGCTATTAAAAATTGCAAAATCAATAAATTTTTTTTTACCATAAATTATAAAATTTGGGTGAATTTGTAGTGTAAATTTTAGATTTTTTGGTATTTGTGAATTTTTCTTTTTTTTGAAATTTTAAAATTTGCGGTACAATTAATCTGTAATTCTCTAAAAATTTTAGAATTTTAGATAATTATAAAAAAAAAAAGGCAAAAATATACTTTGGATTCTTTAAGCTATTTTATTATAACAAGTCAGTCCTTTATGTTTTATTTGCTATAATTTGGTCCTTTATATTAATTAATGTGTTCACCGTTGACCTTTTTTACAAACTTCATTCCAAAAACGTTTATGTGACACAAACGACGGTGATGTGTCATTTAACCTTGTTGAATAGGCATTTGTCATTTTTTATATAAAAATAATTGATTAATATGAACCATGGAGAAAGAGGCATGTGGCATGCCTTAAGATGTTTTTTTGACTTTCCTCTTCCTATTTCCTCCCACGACTTTCAGATATTTTGGAAAAATAATTTTCTGTTCTTTCCCCTTCATCTCTTCTTTCTCTCTTTGCTCTTTCACTGCGCCTCACTATTCACTCTCCATCACCACTAAAACAGCAAGCATGTATTCCTCACTACATTGATAACACGAATTTCCAAACATACAACATAAACTATAAATCCATATTCAAACTTCTTCCTCTTCACTCACCACACGACCATCTCATCTTCATTATCATATTGACACCACTCAAACCAATTTCTTCTCACTTGAACCATCATCAACTTCAACCCCATCATCAACACAACAAAGCTTCTTACACAAAGATAACTCATAATACCACCACCACTGTCTCATAAAATTCTTTAAAAAAAACAAAAAATTCATAATGAACATTTTTTCAAGATACACAAATCAAACACATCAATATCATCACCTTTTACAACAACATCAACAGATAATACCAGACACAACAACATGACCACGACCTCATCTCCTACACACCATAAACCTCCATACTTTCCTCTTCATCATCATAACCTCACATAACTTGACAAACACAAATCTCACATCTCCAAACATCATTAAACTTCTCCATGAACATTCCTACAACAAAAGCCTTCATCAATCAACCTCAAACTCGACATAACAACATTTAAGCCATTCATAAAACATAACAACGACAACGCACAAATTCAATAATAAACAAAATGAAACAAAAAAGAAGAAGAAGAACTGAGATCTATCATAAACCATCGTACGAAATCACCCTTCAATCTCACCGAAAAGCAACAGAGTCGCTGGAAACTATGGTGGAAAAGTGAGAGTTTAAAGAGGAAAGATATGAGAAACTAACAGAATGTGGCTAGTGGTGATTTTGAAAAAGTCAATTTTCTTAAATGCCTATTCAGCAAGGTTAAATGACATATCAACGTCGTTTGTGCCACATAAGCGTTTTTAGAATGGAGTTTGTGAAAAGGTCAACGGTGAACACATTAGTTAACATAAAGGAACAAATTATCAAAAAAAGCATAAATGGCTGACTTGTTATAATAAAACAACTTAAAGGACCCAGGGTATATCTTTACTATAAAAATTTTGTTTCTCCCTGAAAAGTTTCAGAATTTCCGGTGAAATTAAGAAAATTTCAAATTTCTGGAATTAATCTTTATTCTCCCATTTTTTGCAGTGAAATACAGGGGCATAGACGACACTATTGCAGGCAGAGCGACAAATAAAGTGAAAGCCCATGCTAGGGTTGCTGAGGCTGAGTCTTCTTAGATATGAGCTGGACGAGTGACTCTAACCGGTTCACACCATAAACGGTTGGTTGAGCAGGGGAAGTTCCACGCACCATGTAGCACCCGACGTCGAGCAGTGAGATCAATTGAGCAACCTAGAGATGATGTTGAGGTTGTTCATGCTTATGATGTGTTATTTTATGATGTTCATGACCCAAAGGTCAAGACAGATGCGACACATATTGCTGCTAAGGTTGTTGATGCAGTGGTTGCTGATGAGGTGGAAGATGAGGTGGTCCATCTAGATTCCGTTATTGCAGATGACGTGGTCCAGTCAGATGCCGATATTTCTAATAAGGTGGATGCCACAAATCCGATCCTATCCGCTACCGCAGACACATAGGTTACGATTTCGTCGACTGAGTCGTCTGCGCACACTAATGGAGTATTCTCAGGAGGACCCATTGACGGTCGGAGCTTACGGAGTAAGCTAACCATGTGGCATACCGATTATATATATATATATATATATATATATATATATATATATATATATATATATATATATATATATATATATATATATATATATATATATATATATATATATATATATATATATATATATATATATATATATATATATATATATATATATATATATTATGTTTAACTTTAATTTATTTAATATTGTTCCATGAAAGCTAAATTCTAATATTTTTATATTTGTTTTTCACATGTCTGTCCCACGCTGAAGGTGACATTGCACGGGTTGAAGCTGAAGAACTTTTCGAAGAATCTGATGCCTGAGCAGGTCAGGCGTATTGTACGTGATTTTGAGCTCCATGAATTTGCTAACTGCTCACTTACCATGTTCGAAGGTTCACTTCTTACTACTTTTGTTGAGCGATGGTACAAAGAGACATCTTCATTTCATCTTCCATTTGGGGAGATGACTATCACTCTGGGTGATGACTCCTCATTATTCCATATCCCCATCGTTGGGAAAATTTTCACGGCTCCCTAGTTAGTCTGTCGCTTGCATGTTTGATTGGTGTACGAGATTTGGGAGTTTCTTAGGAGGTTGTGTTGAAGGAGTTTGACTTTAACAGGGGTTCTCACCTTTATATGTATTGTCTTCAGGATAGTTACGAGGAGATTGTAGTGTCACATATGTATGAGGGTGCCGCTAGAGTGTACATGCTACATCTGACAACATGTACTATTTTTGTGGACAAGTTAGGTGTTTATATCGGCGCCTGATAAATGTGGCTGTTCAGTAGCCTTGACGATACTATTTGGGCTTAGGGATGCATTGCGTTAAGCATCCTATATTCAACACTTGAAATTGCGATAACCTTTGAGACCAGATAACTTGCTGGTTATTTGAGTCTATTACATGTATAATTGAAATTATTATTTGTTGTTTAATTCTTATTTAATTGTTATGAATAAAATTTATTAATTATTATTTGTTGTATTTGTGTTCTGATATCAGTGTTGGATATACGAGCATTTTCCCACCATTTGTTATAAGATGGTCCAGCATTCCCATGTGAGGAGCCCCACAGGCGAGGAGATGCAGAGCCAGTCAAGCACATCCCGAAGATGTTGCGGAGTACGGGAGGAGGCTTGATGCGCTGACTGTAAATGATGTCATATGGACACCATACATTGATCTCAGAGTCCACCATGAGTTTGATGGGTCTCCTTTATATTCAGGTTATATGCGGTGGGAGACCTTGGTCGCTAGACACTTGTCTGAGAGGTGTCTGTAACAATATGGTTATGTTCAGAGCATCCCACAACTAGTTCCAAATATTCCATTTACGGGAATTTTCAGGTGGTTTAAGAGTAACATCATCAGCTCTGGTTGTGCCATTAAAGATCATGTAGCTATAGTTCAACATACCTCGCAGTGTGAGGGTGGTTACTTGGAGTGGTACCTCACTGTATCACACCCTCGCATCATCTCACCTGTTGAGCATACAAATGATGTTGAGCCTTCTGATGCTGGGGTACCTATAGATGACGTGCCACCTCCTCCCCATCCAGCTGATGTCGATGTTCAACAATGCCTCTAAATAATTGTTGTTATAATCTTATGGGTTTGGTAAACCTAGATGGCGAGGTTTTTACTAGATTATCTCCGACTGCATACATAGCTAGTGGGGGGGCCTATTTAGACATTATTGTTATCTTTATATTTATTTGTATATGATTTATATATTACATGTAATATTACTCAGACATCTTCATCAGAACGTTTTATTGGATAATTTTTTTATCTTCCATTGATGTAGCATGAACATAAATTAACATTTGACAATGGATTACATAAATTAAACATAACTTACGAAAACGATAATAAATAAGAAAACCTAGACACTACCAGATAGTTATAGAGGTTTCATCATCTTAAGTATGTCGTCAGTAGACCTTGAAATCTTTGCATCTAACCCGATTGACCCCTTTGTTAACCTACGATAAAATGATCTCCATATATCCTTCCCATCTTCATCGGTCTTCAACTCAATAAGATTGTATTTCACCCTTCTATCAATATCAATCCAATCTTCACGAAACTCGATCTTTCTCACTTTTCTGTTATCAGTATCAAGCAACAATTTATTCAACTTAGATGTTAAGGTGGCGAGAGATATGGTGCCATCCGGAAGTCGAAACTCCACGGGAGGTGAAGTTGCGTTGAAGTACACTTCTACCTTAATCAAAAATTGAGAAAGAGGCATTTTGAGATGTTTTTATCAAACAACAGGTGATCCCTATTTATACAACTTTGCATTTATTCTAGAGCATACAAAACTGTCGGTGCAATCACATCCGTCCAAAACTGTCGGGAAAATCCTAAGCGTTTAAAATTTTAAACAAATTAAACTAATGGAAATTTCACTTTGGTTAAATTTTTTGGTATAACATGGTAATTTTAACATTTAAGGTAATTTTTTAAATTAACGTAAATTTCAAAAATTCCGATGTACCGAAAATTATATATACACTACCAAAACTAATAAAATTTAATATTATTTTGGTGGGTGGATGGCTAGATTGAAATGAGTTAATTAAATAAAATAAAAATATATTTTTTTTGAGATTTAATTTTTAAAGATAATATTTATTTATATTTATATATTAATTAAATAATTGTTGATATTTATAAATCAAAAATTTTTAAAAACATTAAAATATTATATTTATTATAAGAGATTAACTGAAATACGTAAAATGACTTTACACTGTTATTCAATTAAAATTAATTATTTTAACATGTATACATGGAAAATGAGTGAGAGAAACATAAGAGAAAAAGTATTAAAATAATCTAAGTATAATATATTATTTTATTTTTAATTATAATGTTTGTGTCAAAATAATTAATTTTAATTAGGTGATAGTGTAAAGTAGTTATACACTGACAATATATTATAATTAATATATTATTATAATTAAAGATAATTGAATAATAATTATTAAATAATAATAAAATAAAATCATATAGATTTATTAAAAGAATATATATATATATATATATATATATATATATATATATATATATATATATATATATATATATATATATATATATATATATATATATATATATATATATATATATATATATATATATATATATATATATATATATATATATATATATATATATATATATATATATATATATATATATATATATATATATATATATATATATATATATATATATATATATATATATATATATATATATATATATATATATATATAGTTCTGGACTGGGCCTCGACTCGGTCGAGCAAGCCCAATCCCGTCTCTCCTCACAGGCCCAAAGCATTATGGATGGGCCTGGCAGGCACGCGATGCCTTGGTCGGGCACATAACCCTTGTCGGGCACGCATTCTTTGTTGGACACGTGTGATCATCCAACGCGCGAGGCCCTCCACGGGTAGAACCTCCTCTATCTGTCGAACAGGATAAACGTGTCCTTCACACGTGCTCCCCTCCGCGGGGACACGTCACTTACCAACTGCCCACCTCCGAAAGAGCAGGTCCACTTTCCGGGGTTCATGAAGCAGTTGAACTAGGGCGAAGACCACATTCTGGTCTTCACTATGCCACGTAAGCCCTAGCAGTCCTTTGGGTTGGGCCTGAACCTCCAGCCCAACTCAAATGACCGTTGGCCCAGCGCTGGGGTCTCTTTATAAATACCCTATTCCACAAGAGGGTCAGGTATTCACTTCTTACCCTTTCTGTATTTGCAATCGCTCTGCCCAATCTCTTACTTTGGCATCAGAGTGTCTTGCAGGTACACTCCCTCCTCATTTCAACACAGGTGAACAGGTAGCAGCCCAGCAGAGCGTGGCCAGACCGTGATCCCCTTCTGATCAGGTCAGATCACTGGCGCCGTCTGTGGGAAATCGAAACTTCCCCGTTACTCCGAGCAGATAACCAAAGTTTCATCAAAAACACTACGATCATATATAGCCTACGCCGAGAAGACACCGTCCTCGACATAGTCCCCGTTCCCTCCACGAACGGTGGCAAACAGACGGAGACATCCCAACGTCACGAAACCGACGAGAGGGATGGCCGCACTGCCCCCCCCCCTCGCCGGATGATTCCGCCCATCATACCGTTCAAAGGCCGAGGAGTCCACTAGTGTTCCAGCCCATCCTAATCCCGGCTGGAGCGGATCCGACAGTGGCCGCCCTTTTTGAGGCCATCAACTAGACAAATAAACTGCTTTTCCAACAAAGCACCCGCATCGGCGCACTAGAGCGAGAAACGCCGCTACGGTCCCCCCCGCGGGAAGACCAAAACGGTAACTCGATGAGCCCATCTCCCCCCCAGGAATCGCCGACCAAGGCTAGAGAGGCCCCAACCCGCAGTAGTGCGGGAACGAAGCAGGTCGCCGAGGAGGCAAACCACGGAGCAACGCCAAGCCAGGGGAGAACCCCCCGCCAGGCCGCATAGGGTCGATCCTCCAGCCAGACGTCACCGATCACAGAATCAAGCTCTTCCGTCGCCAGTACGATCACCCCCTCAGTCTCTGATTCTCAGCGGCGAGGACGATTACCAGACCCCCTGTCCCGCGAGATCATGGCGGCCCCCATCCCTCACGGAATGGAGAAGCCCCCGACGCTCTCAACCTACGACGGTACTTCTGACCCCGACGACCATCTGGAGGACATCAAGGCCATGCTCGACTACCGTAATGTCCGAGGAGCCATCAAGTGCAGGCTCTTCTCGACAACGTTGAGGAAGGGCGCCATGACGTGGTATAAAAGTCTGGAACCAGAATCAATCACATCGTGGAGGGTCCTGAAGGACCTCTTCTCGAAGCACTTCACAGCGTCCCGATGCCATCCGAAGACTGAAGCCGCGCTGAGAGCCATAATCCAGGCCCCCGACGAGCCTCTCCGGAAGTACATTGAGAGATTCACTCGGGAAGTCGTCCAGGTAACCACCTCGGAAGAAATGAAGCGTTACCTCATGGAGCAGGGCCTGCGCCGGGAATCCAAATTTTACGAGGCCGTGACCATACACCGCCCCGCCTTACTGCAAAATTTCCTCGATAGAGTCACGCACTACATTCGGTTCGAAGAAACCCAGGCAGCCAACTCCGCCCGAGAAACTCGAGATCGAGAAACCTCCCGTGGGTCACGAGAGGACGGAGCTTCCAATCACCGACGTGGCAGAGACCGACGGTGGGAGGATCGTCCCCGCGAACCCCGCGACCAACGTGGCCCAACTGGTCACTTTACGGAGTATACAACCCTAGTCGCTCCCCACGAGCGGATACTGGCCGAATGCGCCAAAACAGAATTCGTCCAGGGTCGCGTCCACTTTCCCAAGCAAACAACCCTAAAACCTAATATGGACAAATCGAAGTACTGCCGCTTCCACAGGTGTCACGACCATGTTACCGAGGAATGCGTTCATCTGAAAGACGCAATCGAGATATTAATCAAAGATGGGCACCTAAAAAGGTACACTCGGGGAGGAGAGTCCCCGTGGCAAAAGGAGGCTCCCGAAGCAAAAGGGGCTGACGACCTCCCTACCCCCGACGACAGCAGTGGCCTCCAGGTCTCCCTCAACATCAACTGACCAGAGGATTTGTTCGCTATCATGGAATTTGGCCTCCCTTCCGAAGTCGATCTTCCCGAAGAACTGGTGCGCCCAAACAGCCGATGGGAATATTTCCCAAAGGCGATGTTCATCTCGGGGGGGCCCCCGACCAAAGTATCCGTAGGGTCGGTGAAACGAAAATTTGAAGAACTCATCACCAACGGTTCCAGCAAAATGAGCAGTCTGGAGAAGTTCCGAGGACGATCCAACCCGATCACTTTCTACCTCGAGGAACTCCTCGGTGGTGCCCCCAACGCCGACATCCCTCTCCTGATACGGGCACAGATGGCGAATTTCGACGTTCGTCGCATCCTAGTCGATGGAGGAAGCTCAGTAGACGTCATGTACACCCACCTCTTCTCCACTCTCCAGCTCGACGAGATCAATCTATCCCCATACCTGGGTTCCGACCTCCAAGACTTCAACGGTGCGACGACAAGGCCATGGGGGTACATGGAGCTGAAAGTCACCTTCGGAGAAAAGGAGACAGCCAGAGAAATCAACGTTCATTTCCTGGTCGTTGAATGCCCGTCCCTGTACAACTGCATCCTAGGAAGAACGACGATAGCTGAGCTCACTGTGGTGTCCTCCACGACCCATCTAAAAATGAAATATTATACTAAACGAGGAGTCGTCGTCACTCTTAATGGAGACATCGATGTCGCAAGCCCGTGCTTCGAGGCCGCTCTAAAGGGATCAAGTACTATCGGCGCACCATCCAAGAAAGCAGCGCCTCCCAACGCGCCAGAAACCAAGCCAAAGAGCCAGGTCGGATCAGTGGACCTCGACAGCCGCTTCATCGAAGAGTCGGAACCTGAGGACAGCGTCAACGACACACTTCCAACAACCAACGAGCAGCCCACCTACCCAACGGGCCCCATCCCGGATGGAGACTTCGAGATAGTAACCCTAACCGACGACACCTCGAGGACCATGAAGATAGGAGCGGGCCTGCCTGAACTTGCGCAAAAATAGCTGAAAGCTTGTCTCTGGGAAAATGCTGACCTCTTCGCTTGGAGCGCCGACGAGATGCCCGGACTCGACCCCGAGGTCGCATGCCATCAACTTTCCATCAACCCTGCCGCTAAGGCCGTAGCACAACGTAGGCGTAGACAGTCCCCCGAAAAATCGACGGCTGCCAAAAAAGCTGTAAAAGACCTCCTAGAGGCAAATTTTATTTCGGAAGCCCGGTATTCAACTTGGCTGTCCAATGTTGTACTCGTTAAAAAGAATAATGGAAAATGGCGCATGTGCGTTGACTACACTGATCTCAACCGGGCATGTCCTAAGGACGCCTACCCCCTTCCTAACATCGACAAGCTCGTCGACAACTTGGCGGGTTTTAAACTATTATCCTTCATGGATGCATACTCGGGATACAATCAAATCCCTATGGCTGACCGCGACAAACAGAGCACGGCTTTCAAGACTGAATCGGGCAACTATTACTACAACGTAATGCCTTTCGGCCTGAAAAACGCCGGCGCCACGTACCAGTGAATGATGAACAAAGTCTTCCGGAAAAAGATCAGCGACATGCTCGAGGTATACATGGATGACATGATAGTCAAATCTTATACCAAGGTCGACCATACTACTCACCTCAGGAAGGTCTTCGAAACGGCGAGGAGCTGTAGAATGCGCTTCAACCCAGAAAAGTGCACCTTTGGGGTTCGGGCAGGAAAATTCCTTGGTTTTTATCTAACCGAGCGAGGGATCAAAGCCAACCCTGACAAGTGTCGCGCTTTCACGGAGATCGCTACGCCTAACTCAAAGAAATCCATACAGTCTCTCAACGGCATGCTCGCGTCGCTCTCTCGCTTCATTGCTAAATCAATACAACACACCCTTCCCTTCTTCAAGCTACTTAGGAAATAAGTCGCGTTCGAATGGACAGAGGAATGCGAACAAGCCCTCCACCATCTCAAACGCGCCCTATCAGAACCACTCGTACTATCAAGGCCACAAGCTGGGGAGACCCTATATCTGTACCTGGCCGTCTCGAACGAGGCCGTCAGTGCTGTGCAGATCCGAGAAACCATCAAAGGACAAAAACCGATCTATTTCACGAGCAAGGCCCTCCACGGCCCCGAAGTGAGATATCAGCAGATCGAAAAAGTCGCCTTGGCCCTCATCACCTCCGCTCGACGCCTCCGACATTATTTCCTGGCACACATCACCGTAGTCCGAACCGAGCAGCCGGTCAAACAATTCCTCGGTTGACCAGACATGGCTGGACCAATGCTGAAGTGGTCGTTGGAACTGTCCGAGTTCGACATTGCCAATGAAGGGAGGAAAGCCCTCAAAGCACAGGTCCTGGCCGACTTCGTCGTCGAGATGACCCCGTCACCGAAATCTACCTCAAGAAACCGAGGGTGGACCATCTTCGTCGACGGCTCCTCCAATTCCTCGGGCAGCGGCGCGGGCATCCTCCTAGAGGACGAGGAAGGCACGGTAGTAGAGGTATCCTTGACATTGGCTTTCCCCACGACCAACAACCAGGCCGAATACGAGGCATTCTTGGCCGGCCTTCAACTCACAGCGGACCTTGGGGCCAAGGAAATAAAAATCTTCACAGATTCTCAGCTAGTCGCTTCGCAAGTACGAGGAGAATACCAGGCGAAAAACAACAACCTGGCGGAATATCTGGCCCTCATAACAGAGAAAATGCAGGGCTTCGACTCCGTGGAGGTCCAACATGTGCCGTGCGAACAGAACATACGAGCAGATATCCTCTCCAAACTAGCCAGCATCAAAAATAAGGGAGGATACAAATCAGTCATCCAAGAGATCCCCGCACATCCGAGCACAGACAAAACCAAAGCACTGCTCGCCGTCAGTGCCATTGGAGACGCCAACTGCTGGATGACACCCATACACACATACCTAAGCACAGGAAGCCTCCCCGCCGATGAAAAAGAAGCCAACACAATTAAAAGACGATCCTGTTCGTACGTCCTCCTCGAGGATAAACTATATCGACGGGGATTTGCGGCCCCCCCTTCTCAAATGCGTCGACAACGCCCAAGCCACCGCCATTCTAGAGGAAATCCACGAGGGCATCAACGCGCAACACCTCAGAGGGAGATCCCTGGCAAGGAAAGCCCTACGAGCAGGGTACTACTGGTCGTCGATGCAGGGGGACGCTAAAGAACACGTCAAAAGATGCGACAGGTGTCAAAGACACAGGGACATGCACCTCGCCCCACCTAGCGAGCTCAAATCCCTGTCCTCCCCTTGGTCGTTCGCCTGGTGGGGAATGGACATCCTCGCACCATTTACACTGGGCTCATATCAGAACAAATACCTAATCGTGGGCGTCGACTACTTCACCAAATGGATCGAGGCCGAAGCCCTCACCAAAATCACGGCTCACAACATACTGCGGTTCTACAAAAGAAACATCCTCGCAAGGTTCGGGGTCCCCCTCGCCATCGTCACCGACAACGGTACGCAGTTCACCGACAAAAACTTTCGGGACTTCGTCACCAAACTCTGGACCAAGCACCACTTCACCTCGGTCGAACACCTCAGACAAACGGCCAAACCGAGTCCGCCAACAGAGTGATCCTCAGGGGACTGAAACATAGACTCGGCGACGCCAAAAAAAGCGTGGGTCGAGGAACTCCACAGTGTGCTGTGGGCATACCAGACCATGCCCCACTCAACCACGGGAGAAACACCATTCCACCTCACGTACGGAACAGAGGCAGTGATCCCTGTCTAGATTAGAGAGCCATCCAGACGGACTGAAGCACCCTTCGAATCCGAACCCAACGACGAGGCCTTACGGGAAGAGCTCGACCTGGTCGAGGAGATCCGGACAGGGGCATCCCTCCGCGAGGCCCGACTAAAGCATAAGGTGGCAATCCGCTACGACAGCAAAATCCTAAAACGAGAGTTCCAGGTTGGCGACCTCGTCCTCCGCCGGAACCAAAAAGACTCTCACGAAGGCAAACTAGCCGCGAATTGGGAAGGCCCATACCGTGTCCTTGACAAGACAGAGCACGGGGCCTACTACCTCGAAAACCTACAGGGGGAAAAACTAGCTCGACCATGGAACACTCAAAAGTTGAAAAGATACTACAGTTAGACACTGATCGCGATGCCCAACCACCGCGAGCAAGGGGGTGACGTGGTACCTTCGCACCTTCCTCGCGTCTCCCAGAGACAAACAAATCAGCAAGCCCTGCCCTTGTGTGCATGGGCAGAAAGCTATGCTCGGTGGAGAATACCTCGACCGAGGCTCCCCACCGGTGTACTAAAATCGGTAAGACACCTAGCTCGCGATGGGACGTCTACACCACGGGGACAAAACTACCCCCGAACGGATCGGAAGTCGACCCGACCACCCGACTAGTTCTCCCCACTACCGGAATCATTCTTCGTCGAGCTACCTCCCCGAACAGACCAACATACATTCGAACACATATTTCAGGCATACAATACGTGCAGAAATAAAACGAGCATAACACCATGCAGAAACAAAAACAAAGCGCACACTTAAACAAAATCAATATATTAAAATGGGCACCAACCCGGTAATTCGAGTACAATATCAGCTAAAGGCACCCAAGCCTAGCAAAAACACTTGGACAAAAAAGTAAAATGTACGAAATATATGGCGCGCAGGCCAGAATCTACGAGCACGTAGGCCCAGAGCAAATCATACTTCCTCCTCACCATCTACCTCGCGCTCCTTGGAGACAACAGTAGCGCTAGCGTCCTCGGAGTTGGGGTCGACCACCCGGCCATCAACAACCTCGTGGAAAGGCCCTGTTCCCTCCTCAACTAGGACGACATCAGGGTTAACCACCTTGAGCTGCGCGACGGAGGAATTGTAACCGACCACGATCGCCTCCAAACAATTGCTCTCCAGCATGCGAATCCTGGCGAGTAGATCCGCCCGAGTAACCATCTGCCTATCCTCTTCGGTCTCGTCCTCGGCTGGATGAATGTCGCCTTCCAAATTCTGGACACGCTCCGTCAGCGCCCGTACCTCCTCCTCAGCAGCATTCAGCTTCTCCTCAGCAACGTCTCCCCTTTTCCGCTGATCCGCAACCTCCTTTTTGCTCGATTCCAGCTCCTCGACCACCTTGTTCAAATGGGACTGGGCAAAAGCAAGATCCCCTTGCAGCTTAGACAACTCGGCGGCGGAACAACTCTCATCGCTTAGGATCAGCGCCGTAGTAAAGGTGTGCATCAAGGCGGGCACATCCTCCATCAGCACCTGTCAGCGAGCGGCACGATCCGTGCTTAGAACCAGCTTGGCTTCCCCAGCAGGAATGGTAGGAGACCTGGCCCCATGGAAGTAGCCGGGTTGCTGGTGACACGGCGGCATCACGAAGCCCTCCTCGACCACGCCAGGCGTCAAGTCCACCACGGTCTCCGGCTGTTGAACCCTCGCTCTCTTCGCACCCGGTTGAGACAGGGAAGACTGGCTGCTACGGCCAGTTGAAGGGGAACCCTTACCATCTTGATCACCGGAGGCCTGGCCAGCTACCTGCCCGATCCGAGTCTTCGCAGGAACGCCCTTAGAGTGCAGCTTTTTCACCCTCTCCTCGACAGTAGACATGCTCCCTGCAATATGAAAAGAAAATGTTAGCAGCAAAAGAAAACGACAAGACAAGAAAAGAAGAAAAGCGACCACCACCTAACAGGTCTAGCACATCAAGCTCCGAGGAACACTCGAGCAAGGCCTTCGTATTTATCAGCCTCTTCTTCGTTCGGATATTCCCCTCGTTGTCCCGAAGATAACGGTCGTCGGGAGTTAAGAGCTTATACGGAGGAAGGCCGTTGACGAATTTGACTACCTTCAAATAGGAGGCCGTATCCTCTTCATTAAGTGTCCCCAGGCACATTATGTACCGGCCGGTTCCCCTGAAATAGTGCTCGGCGGACCACTCCAAGTGCACCCTCGGTAGCATAACGACCTCCCGCTGACCATCCACTATGTGCTCCCCTTCGGAGTACAAGGAATTGACCACGGCATGGGTGATCGGGTTGACGATGAAGAAACGCCCTTTTAAGTCCCGGACAGAATCCATATAGGTCTTGAAGAGTTTGTCTGGATGCTTGAACGAAACCCAACCATGCCTCCCGTGCACCGTCTGCCATTGCAGATGGAAGAGGCGAAAAAACAGTGGCAGTGTGGCCCCAATCTCGAGGAAGTTGCACACAATCTCGAAAGCCCGAATAAAGGCCAGGGCGTTCGGATGCAGCTAAGAGGGCGCCAGCCGCAACCAATCGAAGAGGGCCAGATGGAAGTCCGAGAACGACAACCTGAGCCTAGCCTCCTTGAAGTAAAACTCGTACATCGGAAATCGCATTCTCCCGAACTTCGAACAGATCTGGTGACGTTCCTTAGGGCGGTAAACCTGCCAGTTCTGAGGCTCACCCTCCTCTCTATCCTCCACGGTGGCGTAGACCCCGTCCGGGTCAGAAGCAAAACAGGAGGGCATTGTCAGAGGCTCATCGGCTACCCACTCGTCGACGGGACGGGCTCTATCATCGAAAAATAGGGCACATCTAGCTCTTCGTCCTCGACCATTATCCCCGGTACAAACGGCGGCATGAACACCTGAAAAGCAGAAGGTAACGGTGAATTCGATGGCCAAGATCAAATTCACCCTTCCACCGCAAATCAAGTGAAAGGGTGACGGGGACGCCCCCGAGCGGCGTTCCCGAAAAAACAACCCTCTGTCTAAACTACGCCCGTCCCCGGGGAGCCCATCTAAAACCCTAAAAACTCCTCCTGCTACGGCGGAGATTCGCTTCCCTCGTCGGGGCATTCAACAAACCATTATCCCCATTACAAAAAAGCAAGAGAAAAGATAAGGAGGACTTACTTGATTGATGATGACGACGGAGTTCACGGCATAAAGCGCGGTGGTGGCTACGACGGAAAAATCGAACGGAAGATGAACAACGGTCCTCGTAGATGGAAGCAAGCGAAGCGAAAAGCAAGAATGAACAAGGACTCACCTTTTTATACTCTAGCTCGAGACTCGAAGCGTCACTAGGTACTCGAGTACCCTAGGGTAGCCGTCCTACGGGCCACCTAATGCGTGACACGTGGCAAAGACTGACAGTCACGTACCTTCGTCTCTCCCTGACGACACGTATTAGGTATCCCCGTACGGTCGACGTCGAGACGTTCCGTGCATTTTCCCCGCGAAACACAGTACGGTGCGATTCCTCCCCGTGTTGGTCCATCCTCTTCGACTCAACGTCATCAAATCCTCGCTCCTTCCCTTGGAACTACGACTTGGGGGGCTCCTGTTCTGGACTAGGCCTCGACTCGGTCGAGCAGGCCCAATCCCGTCTCTCCTCACAGGCCCAAAGCATTGTGGATGGGCCTGGATGGCACACGATGCCTTGGTCGGGCACATAACCCTTGTCAGGCATGCATTCCTTGTCGGACACGTGTGATCATCCAACGCGCGAGGCCCTCCACGGGCAGAACCTCCTCTATCTGTCGAGCAGGACAAACATGTCCTTCATACGTCCTCCACGTGCTCCCCTCCGCGGTACACGTCACTTACCAACTGCCCACTTCCGAAAGAGTAGGTCCATTTTCCGGGGTTCACGGAGCAGTTGAACTAGGGCGAAGACCACGTTCTGGTCTTCACTACGCCACGTAAGCCCTAGCAGTCCTTTGGGTTGGGCCCGAACCTCCAGCCCAACTCAAATGACCGTTGGCCCAGCGCTGAGGTCTCTCTATAAATACCCTCTTCCACAAGAGGGTCAGGTATTCACTTCTTACCCTTTCTGTATTTGCAATCACTCTGCCCAATCTCTTACTTTGGCATCAAAGTGTCTTGCAGGTACACCCCCTCCTCATTTCAACACAGGTGAACAGGTAGCAGCCCATCAGAGCATGGCCAGACCGTGATCCCCTTCTGATCAGGTCAGATCATATATATATATATATATATATATATATATATATATATATATATATATATATATATATATATATATATATATATATATATATATATATATATATATATATATATATATATATATATATATATATATATATATATATATATATATATATATATATATATATATATATATATATATATATATATATATATATATATATATATATATATATATATATATATATATATATATATATATATATATATATATATACAACTGTCAAAAAACAATTTTGAGAATGGTTCAAGTCATGACCAGGTTGAAATCTAAAAAACACTTCAAAGTTTACAAAAAATGAAATTCTGGAACTGTGATTCGAATCACACACTTTCATGATTCAAATCAGTATTACAAAATGACCAAGGATTGTTTTAATGCTCTCATGATTCAAATCACAACATCCACAACTCGAATCTTAGAAGCTTAATTTGAATCCCATATTGTCGGATTTCAATCATACACATACTGCATATTTTGGAAATTGGTTTTGTAAATATGATTTAAATTTTAGACTTTCATGACTCGAATCACAGAAAGTGTTCCGTTCCGGAATCAAAAATGAAGTGATGATCGGAAGTGATGGTAAATTTGAGCTTCTGGCGAAGTGGAGTTCGGAGACCTGAAAGGTTAGCACACTAACACTCAAGTATGTCAACATTTTCTTCTTGTTCAATATTATCATTTAAACCTATTATCCTTTTTTATTAATCTTTTTGGCTTAATTCATCCTTTTGTCCCTTAATTTAATTTATTGTTTCGCTTTGGTCCCTTTGCTAAAAAACGTTACATCATAGTCCCTTAAAACGATTTCGTTAGTGTCACAACTACGAAAAACACCCGGCGAAAAAACAGAAGAGTCGCCACCAAACTTTACTTGTCCCAAAGAGAGGGAAAGGAAACATCGAAGAAAACTTGAAGAACGGGAAAAGACAAGGTCATTGCAATCAAATCTTGGGTTCGGGAGTCGGTTACGCAAAGGGAAGGTATGAGCATCCCTCATGTCTGTTATACTCAATAGGATCCATGCTTGTTGTCTAATCAAATGGTGTATTTTCTATAAGCTACTACTAAACGGAAATAGAACGGAGAAAAAAGAAAGAGACTCGATAGGACATCGCCGCCCTATGCCTACGTATTCCCTCGTGCAATGGGAAAGTTAGAGTCAACATAGTTCAGAAAACTACGGGTGATATGGGAAGGTTGCTTGCCAAGACATCGTTGTCTTGTGCCTACGTATCCTTATCTAGTATGAGAAATTAGAGCAGATGTAGTTCGGGTAACTACAAAACCATAGGTTGGTTAAGTGTTTTTTATGAGTGACAATAAGTTCCCATTCCAGCAGTTAGGGTCAATGTCTGTTTGCGGTAGAACAGAAAAGTAACGTACTCTTTCTGAAAATGATTTTGTAACACAAATTCTGAAGGATAAAAAGGTTTGAACTTTGTTTGTGAATTTTAGTAAAGTGAATTATTTTTCTTTGTGATTCACTTTGCACTAAAGACTATAATATAGGAACGAATGCATCGCATATCGCCCCCAGACGGGATGTATGCTAAACACTTTAGACAAGCGAGAGGAGACCCCTCACTCATAATTTTCTATATGCTTAAGGCTCGTGGCATACAATGTTCATCGTCTTTATTAAGTGTATTAGCATTATTTTGAGATGAGAAGAGAGAAAGACGCATGGAAGGTCTAAGGGAAACTCAGTCCTAATGTTGTCATACAAAGTGGCCCTAAGGTCGGGTTGCGAAAGGAAATTCTATCCTAATGAAAAAGATGGACCTAAGGTTAAGGTTAAAAGGGAATAACCTACTTGTTATCATGCATGGGTTGCACTCCTAATGTCTATCATAATCCAAAGTTAATCGGAAATTAAATTGGAATAGGAATCCTAAGGGAGCATCCAAAGGCAAGGCAAAAAGCAAGATAACAAGGTAAAAACAGTGGCTACAACATCACCTTCTACACAAAACAACAATAAAATCCAGTAAGACAACACAACAACATTTAACGACTACTAATTCAGCATAAAACTAGGTGTAAAAGGCAGGAAACAAGCAAGCAATAGTATAGGCAACATGCAAATTCAGAATAAGACAGCTGTAGAAAGTAGGGCAGCAAGCATGTTTTAACGCAATCATCATGAGCAAACATCAATCATGAATAAATATCATGCAAGAACGTACATGCATCAACAATGAAACACCAATGTTCATCAAGAATGCATCATCAAGAATCAATAAGATCAACATGCTTTTCAAATCAATTTAAGCAATTGAACGATCATGCGAGAAACAGAATCGGAAGCAAACACACATGTATCACAAGTCCAGTGAGATAATCATCAACAATTAATCATTAACATGATACAAGCAAGCAAAACATATGATCATCACATCAATCAAGTAACATGCACATGTTAAACATTTAAACGGAAACTAAAAGTCACACATTGAAAAATCGAGATTAAACAATCAAGCATATCGAGATTAAATAATCAAGCATGATGAAACAAGTCAAAAACAGTCAACACAAATGTATCATATAATCCATGAAGGTTAGAGGTGGAAAGAAATCAAAATATGTTTTAAAACAACCAAAAATTACATTCTGGTCCAGTGTTAATCGATTAACCATTTGGTAGTGAAAACTGGTTAATCGATTAACCACTTAAAAAATTCAGAATTTGCACTAGTTAATCGATTAACCAATTTTGTACTGCAACTAGTTAATCAATTAACATTACACCAGAAACAGAAAAACAACAATTCAAAAGCACTTTCAGCAATTAATTCAATGTGCAATCATCCAAATGATCATGTAATCAATTATGCACGAATTTAACATCAAAAATCAGTGATCAAACATCAATCAAACTTAATCAAGCATTGAGATCACAAATCACAAAGATCAAAATCACCAAAATCAATCAAAACTTGAAGATCTACATTGTGATTATTCAAAATAAGCTCAAAACAGAATTGGATATAGAATTAACCAACCTTCAAAGCTGGGATTTACTTTGGTAATTGTTGATTCACTGCAAATTGATAGATCTAAGCTAGAAACCCAAGAAATCTTCAAGATTCAAGAGCTTTCTTGCAAGAGAAGTGAAGAACAAGCCAAAATAAGGCAAAATTAATCCAAGAATCACTTATAAACTTGCTTCCAAGATCAGATCCAAATCCAAATGAAAATCAAATGAGGAATTGAAGATGATGAAGATGAATGATGAATGTTTAGCTCTAGAATTCAATGATTCCAATGAAGAATCAAATAAATTAAGTGAAAAGAGCTCTAATGGAGGTTTTTGAGTGTAAAAAAATTGAGAGAATTTTGAGAGCAAATTCTCAAGAATGAGATAGTGTGAAATATGAAGTTAGAAATTATGGTCAATTCTCTGGAGGTTTGGAGCAAATTCACTTAAATAGGCTCTTGGTTAGGAGTAGAATTATGGTTTAGAGTGAGGTTATCAAAATTGGAATGAGATTAGGAATGGAAAATTGGAGGGAAATTGAATTGTTTTTGAAAATTAATCCAAATTTAGAGTGATTCTAGATCCTTCTTTTGGTGTAAAATCAAATTCGCAAGTGATCAAAATAGACCCCAAAAGTGACAGCATTGAAAATGCACGTTACTGGGTAAAATTTACTATGGTTAATCGATTAACCATTTGCTAGTGCAAATTGGTTAATCGGTTAACCACTCACAAATTTTGAAAAATTACGCCATTTGGAGGGAAACTTGCACATTCGTCCGTTTTCACCCGTTTTGACTCCTGTTAAGTCTCTGAAACTTTCCCTTGTATATTATAACTGTGAGAATGCCTGAGATATCCTGTGACCCGTCTCCTGTGCTAAAAATAACCTGCTAAATAAAAATAAAATCGGGCATTCGATTGCTGGGCCAAATAAATGCCGACGCCTCTGACGCTCGCTGTTTATACTCTTGTAATAAAAGAAAACCCTGAGCCATGAAAAACCTTGATTCCACGTCTCAAGAGTCAATGCCATGATATGTGGAAATGCATAATGCAGATAAACATAAGCCAGTTGATCAAAAAACGTTGAGGAAAATTTTGGGGTGTTACAGTTAGTCAAATTAATCCGTTCCTTTAAATTTTGAGAAAAAAATGTTAAACTGTGCATACATAGCAGTCTACTTGGCACTATGTTCTCTTATCTTACTTTTTCTTTTGTTTATTATCAATTTATTATTATTTATTATTAAACATATGAAACAATGTGCATAAGTTACATTATTTGTTATTATTATTATTATTATTATTATTTTTAATTTATGTTCCTCTCTTTCTCAAATCCCTTCTCCAAGATCCTAACAACCACCTCTTCTTCTTCTTCTTCTTCTTCTTCTTCTTCTTCTTCTTAGACCTTCTTCTCTTTCTTCACTGTTCTTATTCTGCCAAGGTAATTTCTTACTTCTGCCTTCTTCTTCCTTCTTCTTATTCTTCCATTTTCATATTCTTTCTTCTTTGTAATGAATTTCACACTCTCTTTCATTTTTTGATGTTTAGCAGTGTTTTGTGACACTACCACCATGACGAAGTTGAAGATCCGTGTTGATTTTTTTGGTTATGGGGTTTTGATATTTGTGAAAATTAATTAATTTTTATTTTGTTTGTTTGTTAAATCTAGGTGAATTAGTTGTTGACAAAAAAATGGTTTTTCTTTAGATTTAGTCTTTTTTGCTAAGAATAAAGAACTATGAATTATTGCTACTTGATTTTGGATTTGGAAATGTTTGGCTGCTTGCATGATTTAGGAAATAGATGGAAATAGTAAGGGAAGTTTTGTGATTTTACTAATTTTATATGCAAGATTGAAATTTGTGTTTAGAGTTTGGTTCATTTTCAATCAATTGAATGTCTTGATCTGGTTATTGTAGTTTAAAATTTGAGTTTGTTTGTTCAGTTTCTTTTTTTGTGAAAATGTTTATGGATATTATGGTTCTTGATGAAAGTTGTGTTGGATTCAAACTTCAACATTAAAGTTTCTCACTTTAAAAAAAAAATTCTAAATCTGTCAGAAGGCATGGAAATGAGGTTATATATGATATTTGAAACGATGTTGGGCTGTTTGTAGATTGTTTCTTAAGTTCGGTTGTGAAATGATTTGGTTTCGGGATGGAAGAGAATAAAGAGGAAGCGCTTAAGGCGATAGAGATTACTGAGAAGAGATTTTCTCAGAGAGACTTTGAAGGTGCGAAAAACTATTCTTTAAAGGTTAAAATACTTTGTCCTGAGTTGGATGGAGTATCTCAAATGGTGGCGATTTTTGAAGTTTATTTTGCTTCTGAGTTCAGACATAATGGCAAACTTGATTATTATTCGGTTCTTAGACTGAAACCTACTACAGATGAAACAATTGTCAAGAGGAAGTACAAGAAGTTGACAATGTTTTTTTATTCAATTTTCTATAAATTAATTAATGATTTTTATGTTTTTTCTTGAGTTAATTATATAAATTAATTAATTTTATTTTTATGTTTTTTTCTGAATTAATTATATAAATTAATTAATTTGAGTTAATCTTGATTCCATTTATGTTTTTCTGAGTTAGTTATTGTTCATATAATTTTTTTTACGTTAATTTATTAATGATTTTTTGTGTTTTTTTTAAGTTTTTTGAGTTTGAAGTTATTTGTTTTTTTTTAATTTGTATTATTTATTATTATTTTTTCTGACTCATTGCATGGTTGGCATGCCACCTTGGCATTTGCTAACGTTTTAACATTTGAACTAAAGGAAATGATCAAATATGTTAACGGAAGTAATATTACATGACCAAATTGAAACGATTTTTTATTAAGGGACTGAATCGCAACTCATAATTAACTTACGGGATTTGGGGACTAATTATGTCAATCTTTTTTGTTGACTTGGCAAACAATATGGATGATGATGATAATGCTTTTGCTTGATGCTGTGGAAGGCTGACAAGAGAATACATATTTAATATGCATCTCAATAACACTATTTTTTTGGCACTTTTTGCATTGAGAAATTGATCTTAGTTATAATATTTACTTGCTGATTTTTTCATTTAAGTTGTTTTCAGATAAATTTCTTTCTTATTAGGAAGTCAAATAGAAAAATTTGCTTGAACTGTAAAGTTATTTCGGGAGAGAGATTGACTATCTAATATAGAATATTATTTATGGATGTAAGAATCAAGAGGAGAGCAAAGAGAAAAAGTTACATAGGAGCGTCATAGATCAAGTTGTGGCATTTGAAGGGTAAAAAACAAGAAAATTTGCAAAACAATATCTTGGAGGGAGGTTTTGGACAACCACAAGGAAGTTAAAATGATATGTGGATTAAGATGACCTAAGAGATTAGAAAAGTAGTTAAAGAGATATCAGGAGAATCAAAAGGCTTTGAATATATGGGTAAATAATCGTGGTTGCAAAATGATAGTGTTCAGAGTAAAGTTAGGATAAAAAAGGATTATTTTAATGAATGGTATAGATGTAAAAATTTTGAAACTTGGGAAAAGTATAAGAAAGCTAAGAACGAGACCAAGAATGCAGTGAGTGAAGCAAGAGCCCATGTGTCATACCCAAAATTTGTTATTTCTTTTTTCATATTATCTGGCTATGAGTACTTCAAATTCATCTAGTGCTAGGATGAGAGCTCCTCAGGTCATGTTTTCATTCACCAAGTCATGTTAACCCTTTGTCACATCTCATCATGTTCACATCACTTCACCTTCATGTCATTAGATCATATTTTCATGCATAAAGGACCAAAGTCAAGAAAAAGTAAGCATTTGGTCCATTTGCATAAATTAATTAACTTCATGGGCATTATTTCAAATTAATTCATTTCATTCATCATATGCATCTTGCATCATTTAAAAAGTCATAAGTCAACACAAAAATAATAGAAAAAAGTTCAAATCATTTTACTTTTTTTTTTCATTTTTTACATCCGATGCATGAAACACCAAAAATATTGAGGATCTAATATTTATTCTCATTTAATCATCATATAATCATACATAATTTATTCATTTACATCATAATCAAAGTCAATAAAATGTCAAGACTTTGGCACTAGAGAAAATTTTGTGCACACTTCATTTGCCAAAATCTCATGCTTCTACATATCATAGAATTCAAGTCAAATGCATATTTACATAAGTGAATTTACACTACATTACGGGATTTTTAAATTCAAATTCACTTCCAAATGAAATTAAAACAAATTAAATTCAAAATCATGGTTACACTTTGTGCATTTTCTCACAATTCCTAGATTATCTTTTTACCTAATTCTAAGTCCTAAAAATCAAGTCACATTCTCATCAGTAAACTACACAGGAATCATACACAAAACAGACTAGGAGGTAAAAAATAGATAGATAATAATTTTTCAAGTATATCGTGCTACAAGTCTTGGAGTTCAAGTTATCAACAAAAGAAAAATGGATTTTCAGGAATTGATCAAGCATAAGGTATATGTTACAATAATGCATAGAATAATACATTAGATACTTAGAAAAATTGCATATTTCATATCTAAACATTCTAAAGTATTTTTGGAACTAAGCATTTTGATTAACATTAGTTAGAAACTGATTTTTCACATTTTTTCCATCAGTTGTAACCAGTTAAAAGTATATGTTAATCGGTTACAGACAAGAGAAATTCTGTAATTTGGAAAATATGTTCAGTTGTAACCGATTAACCAAACTTTGTAACGGTTACAACCATGAAAATTTTCAAAAATCTGTTTTAGCATTAACTGTAACTGATTACGATAATGTGTTAACTGGATACCACTTAAGCAATGACACATTTTCATGAAAAATCACATTCCAACGTTTTCTAAACTTGGTTATTGAGTCATGGAAATTGTTGGTGATTCTATACTGATTCAAAAGGGGTGTTTTTCATACTATAAATAGCCAATGTTTTTGAACTTACTCCTTCAATAATTTCAAATTCAAAACTCTCTTAATTTTCCACTAAGTTACTTGAGCCAATACTGTTTGTGAAACTTTTTGCATTAAACTTTTAAGTATCATTGAAGTTTCACGCATTCATTTTTTAGCAATTAAGTATTACTCTTATATATTGAAGAAAATATCAATTCTCAAGTATTGATACATATGCAAATATTCTTCTTTACAACATTTAGATTTTATGGATCACAATGTATTAAGTGATCTTAGTTTGAGATAAAAAGATGTGTGTTTTTTATACAAAGTTTAAAAGAAAGTGGTGTGCTTTCTTATATGTTAGATAAGCATATGAGTGACCGTGGTATGAGGATTGTACAAGTTTTAACATAGTGAAATCTCTCATGGGGTGTGAGGAGACTAGACATAGTCTTGTTTGGAAAGGGGAAATAATGTACATCTTGGTGTTATTTAATTTTCCAGCACTTACTTTTTGCATTTTTATCTTTCATTTTCGTTTTCAGAAAATTAAGAACACTTGTCGTCGTTTATAAAACATAAAACTTTCAGAAATTCCAATAAATGTAATTCACCCCCTCTTAGATTAATTTCAATACTTATATTTGACAAGCCTCCGATTTTTGTGTGGTGGCAGTAAAGATCCAGATATGGCTTTCGCAAATCCGATTTTTAGAGACGGTGGCAATAACAACAAGCCTCCATTTTTGTGTGGTGAATACTCGACTTGAGAATAACCAAGCTTCTCCAATACTCTTCTCATACATATCCCTTGACAAGCATACACTACTACAAAAAACTTTTTTTTTATTTCGGACGTGAAATACATAATACCTTGGCTAAGTAAGAGAGGTAACGAAGGGAGACATAAAAACTCGCCACTTATCACCTCGGTGAAATTAAAATAGAGAGGTAAAATTAAATGCACATGGGTTCAAACCCCAACAATATCACTTTAATTATTTTCAAAACTAGCTTATCTTATATCTCAGTTTATCTTGAAAACTGAGGAGTAAAATTATTTTTATTTTTTTATTTTTTTATAAAAAATTATTACATTGTTTACCCAGAATATTACATTGTTTACACAAAATATTAAAATAAAAATCAAATTCCCTCAAAATTTAGATTTTAGATCTTCGAATTATTGAATCTTGGGAAAGATCAAATATTAGGTGTAAGATTATTCTCTCCGGATCTTGCATGCATTTGTTTCTGATGAAAAAAAAAAGGTAAGATAATTAAAATCAATATTCAAATATATGATTTTCAACTTAAATAAATATCTAAGAAAACAAACTTTGAACCCAAATAATTTTCTACTCTGGCAATCCATCATATAGAACTTTTCCAAGCATCTTTAGATTTCAAGTGCTTCATGTTTCATTTAGGTTAAAAATATTAATATTCAACATGCTTTTATAATGAATGTCTCTTAGGTTTCACGTGAACCACTAATGACAGATTTTTGAGCATTGATAAACATTAAATGAACGTTTAGTGGCGTTGAATATAAAAAAAAACGATTAACTGTCCCCTCGGTCACGAAGAAAACCGAGGTGAATAAACGACTTTTTTAAAATTACATTGTTTACATATAATATTAAAAATACTTTGTAAAATATATTTCCCAATGAGAATTTTTATTTTCCATGTCTAGGTCCCATGCAAGATGCTATAGATTTGTTTTCCAATGAGATTTTTTTATTTTTTGTACTTGCAATCCATCCAGAGATATGTAATAGTAACTCCTGATCAAAATGGATGGTGGTGAATATTTACTTACGTTGGAGCGGTTACATATAAATTAGTCTTAGGGTAAAATCTATTTAGCGAGTGTTTTTATAATAAAATATGATTATTGAACACCTCAGTTTTATTATAAAACCAAAGTTTTTTATCTTCTCCTTTTAACTATCACCTCGGTGATAATGAAAACCGAGGTGAATAACTTTTTTTGAAATCACATTGTTTACATAGAATATTAAAATACATTTTTTACAACAAATCTTTGCTCTTATTATTGAATATCTTCGTTGATATCCAGATTTAGTTGCATTCTCTTCTTTGTTCAAAGGTTAAGCTCATTTCCTTGTTGATTAAGCTCCATTCTTTGTGTAACTTAAAATAAGAATAATTTTCTGCACTTACAATCTATCGCCTAAGTACTCTTTAAAGGTTGAGCTCCCTTCTTTAACTGAGGGTTATTCCAAAAATACAACGACAACATCAACACCTTATGTGAGATAGATTGCAAGGGCAGAAAAAATGTTTGTTCAAGATAGAAGAATTGTCTTATAATCCATCCCAAAGAATGATGCTTGCGAGTTTGGGGCGGCTTCATATTAGTAAAGATTAGAGTAAAATTTGTTTAACGAGTGATTTTATAGTAAAATCTTATTATTTTATGCCTTAGTTAAATAGAAAACCGAAGGATTAGAATATTTTGTTTATACTTATAAACAAATAAAATCATAAACTAAAATAGTTGGGAATCGAGGCTTGTACTGAGTTTTTTTCCCACCTTGGTGTTATGAAAAACCGAGGAAATTTATGATTTTTTTTAATAGTTTAAATAATAAAATATAGTGCGCTTTGACTTTATACCTCGGTTTTCTATTGTTCGAAGTAAAAACTTCGTCATAAAAAGCGTTATTTGTTGTAGTGATAATAAGCAGTTTCCACAAACTTTGCTTCAATAGTGGACTAATCAACTACAAACTATTTATTTAAGGACCAAGACACATCTCATTCGTTGAGTAAAAGCACATAACCAAAAGAGTTTTTCTTTCCATCTACATCAGTGGCATAATCACTGCCTCTATACGACATAAGCTCTTCACTACCCCATTTTTAAAAGACTCCTAAATCTACCGTGCCTTTCAAGTGTCTTAACACCCTTTTTGCAACTTTTAAGTGTAACCCAGTTGGACTAGCCATAAATATGCTAATGAGAGACACCACATATACCAAGTTTGTCCTTGTTATAGTTAGATACATAACACTTTGAAACAATTGTTTTTACATGGTCGTATTCACTTTGGATCCTTCTTCATCCTTCATAAATCTGATACCGTGAACAATGAGATTCTTCACACGATTGTTCTTCTTCATCATGTACCTCTCAAAAACATCTTTTACATATTTTTTTTTGTTAATTATGTTTATAATCCTCCTAAATATTTCAATTTTCAGTTTTAGTTCCTCAAAATATTTCCTTCAAAGAATAGTCCTCCTATAATTTTTTATCCACACTTTTGGTCTCTTAAAATTCTCCATAACCTCCTATTTGGAATTACATCCATGTGTTGCTTACCCACCATGCAATCAATGCATATTTTGGATGATACCTTCAAAGTATGGTAACCATCTCACCATTTTCTAATATTTTGATACTTAGATGCCCATGTCTTCAATGTCAAAGATGAGTATTGTCTTTAAGAATTTATTTGGAAATAAGTGGGAGATTTTTCCATAGTTCTTACAAGCAATATGAACATCATGTTTAAAGACATTGTTGTTTACGCCTTTTATTGAGATGGTAGACTTTAATGCACATTGTTGTATCAAAATAACTACACCTATTTCTTTTAATTTTCCAACACTTATTAAGTTATTTTTCAACTCATGTATATATAAAAAAACCATCAGTGATTACCCGAGTAACTCAACAGTTTGCAACCTAATGTTACCTTTTCTCAACAAAGTCATCTTGGAATTATTCCCAATAGTGTCGGAATTCCTCATCAAGATCTGAGAACCACTCCTTATTTAAACACATATTATTTCTACACACTGAATTAAGGAATCATACATCTTCTCTCCTAGATTGATTAAGCTCTACATATGACATCAATAACGTTTCTTCTTTCTCCTCAAACTCAACATAATTCACTTTCTTTTCACATTTAGGAGACTTAATTGAAAGTGTCCTAATGGATGACACTTATAACACTCAAATGTAGCTTTGTTGAATGCTTGTCTACCTCTTCCTCTGCCTATTCCTCGAAAAGCTCCATGAGCTTGACCGCCTCCTCTTCCACTAAAGCCTATTCCTCGAAAAGCTCCACGAGCTTGATCGCCTCCTCTTCCACTAAATTTATCACCGTAAGCCACCTTTAATGTGTGCTCATCTCCTCCATGCCCATTCATCCTCTGCTCATATACCAATAAGCTTCTCTGAAACTCATCAATGGTTAAGGTGTCTATATTATTAGACTCTTCAATCAAACACACAACATAGTTAAACCTTATGGTCATTGATTTCAAGATCTTTTCAATGATCGCAGTTGCTGCATGCTTTCACAATGAATCTTTATCTTGTTTGCTATGATGGGTAATTGAGCGAAGTACACGTCAACACTCTCCCCCTCTTTCATTTGTAGAATCTCAAACTCCTTTCGAAGGGCTTGGAGTTGTACTATTTTGACTCTTGTGGAACCATAGTACTTTTGCTTCATGGAATCCCATGTGTTTGGAAGTGTCTATGTTGAGGATTGTCTCCATGATGGTTCAATTGATGGTTTGGAACAAATAATTTTTGACTTTCAAGTCTTTTATAACTTCTGATCTGCAATAGATTTTTGTTGTGCTTCAGTAAGCACCTGTAATGAAAGGGCCATATCAGCAAAAGGGACAGATGGCAAAGGTTCTACAAAATGAAAATGCGACAAATTCAGTTATAGATCCACAAATTCATGGAGTGAGGAAAGGAATGAGGGCTCGTTTTCCATCGTGCAAGCTAGAAGATTTCCTCACCTAACCCTAGTATATATAGAATAGGATTGAGAATGTGATGGTGAATGATTTTGTGAGAAATTCTTCTCTTTTTTCTCTGCTCTGAGAGTTCTCTCCTATATTCTTACATTCATTCCTCTTAAGATTGTAATTCTTACTCAATACCTTCTAATTCATACACTAATTGTAATTCTTACTCAATACCTTCTAATTCATACACTAGAAGTTGTAGTTGAGTTATTAATAATGGAATATTCCATATTCCCTAATTGATTTAACCATTCCATTGGTGCTTTCATCACATCATGTCGGATAATGCATGCTTGAAGGAAATCCAGGATGAGATTAAGAATGTTGTTCAGCTTCAGCTTAAGAAATTCATGGACGCCATGGAAATTAGAGATCGAGATCATGCTCAACGAATCGATTTACTGGAAATGGGTAACGAAGAATGCATCACTCGAATTGAAACAGAAGTAGAATCATTACTCCAGCGATGAAGCTAACTCACACAAAAATCAAGCTCCATTCCACACCAGAAGTGTGAAGCTTGAATTCCCCATATTCGATGGTACACACGTAATTGAATGGATCTTCAAAGCTGAGCAGTTCTTCGAGTATTACAACACATCAGATGTTGATCGTTTGATGATTGCGACAATTCATCTAGATTAAAAAGTGGTGTTGTGGTACCAGATGATGCAACGAACTAACCCTTTCCAATCATGACAATTGTTCACGCGTGCTATCTAGGTAGATTTTGGCCCTTGTTATGATTGTCCTCGCGCTACATTATTTAAATTGACACAAAAAGATAGTGTTGCAGAGTATTATTTGGAATTTACATCGTTTGCAAATAGAGTCTATGGTGTTAGTACTAATGCATTATTAGACTGTTTTGTCGGTGGTTTACAATCCGATTTGCAGAGAGAAGTTATAGCTCAAGAACCCAATTCTATTCAAAGAGCAGTAGCTCTAGCTAAACTCTTTGAAGAGAAATGCAAACCCATAACTAGAAATCAACCAAACAATTCAACCACCAGACTAAATACATATCAACAATCCTAACCCAAACAGAACCAACATACCTCCATTATTACCAACTCCAAACTCAAAACCCACAAATACCTATTCAAAAAACCAAAATGTCAAAAAAATAAGTTCAGCTGAAATGCAAATGAGAAGAGAAAAAAGGGTTGTGTTATACCTGTGATGAGAAATGGTCATTTAGTCACAAATGTCCTAATCGAAATTTGATGATATTGCAAATAGAGGAGGATGACAGTGATTGTGAGGATGCTAATGAGAACCAAGTTGTCACAGTAGAAGATAAACAACTTGAACTGCATTTATCCTTCAATGCTTTAAGAGGGGCAACTGGTGTTGGCACAATTAAATTCACAAGTCATATTAGTAGAATGCCAATTTAGATTTTGGTGGATGGGGGTAGTTCAGACAATTTCTTACAACCTAGAATTGCTCATTTTTTGAAATTGGATATAGCTCCTGCACCTTTCTTTAAAGTATTAGTAGGAAATGGAAATTCCCCAAGTCCTGAGGGGTCCATATCTGAACTTTGTGTAGCTTTCCAAAACCATGACATCAAGATTCTTGTGTATATGTTACCCATTGTGGGGGCATATTTGATATTATAAGCTACATGGCTAGCTAAATTGGGACCACGTGTAGCAGACTATCAGTCATTAGCCATTAAATTTTTTGATAAAGATAAGTTTGTGACACTACAAGGGGAAGAAAGCCAGGTCCCACAACAAGCTCAACTACATCACATGAGGCGTTTGTACCAAACCGATGCTATTGAAGCTTGCTTTGCCATCCATAGAGCTGAACCTATTACAAAGCAGGACTGTTGGTTAGAGATACCTACTAATATGGAACCAGAATTAGTGCTACTGTTGAACAAGTTCAAAGAAGTTTTCCACAAACCTACAGGTTTGCCACCACCAAGATTACAAAACCACACTATACCTTTGATGGAAGGGAAAGGACCAGTCAAGGTTAGACCTTATAGATATCCACAAAGCCAGAAGGACCAAATTGAAATCATGATCCAGGAAATGCTCACAGAGGGCATCATTCAACCAAGTAGTAGTCCCTTCTCTTCACCAATTGTTTTGGTCAAAAAGAAAGACGGAACATGGAGATTCTGCACTGACTATAGGGCCTTAAATGCTATTACTGTGAAAGACTCTTTCCCTATGCCTACTGTAGATGAAATTTTGGATGAGTTATTTGGAGCTAAATGTTTCTCGAAGCTTGATTTGAGGTCTGGTTACCATCAAATCTTGGTAAAGCCTAGTGATAGATACAAAGTAGCTTTCAGAACACACCAAGGCCGTTATGAATAGTTAGTTATGCCCTTTGGGTTAACTAATACCCTTGCATCATTTCAGTGCTTAATGAATCAGATATTTCAGTCATTCTTGAGGAAGTATGTCTTGGTGTTTTTTGATGATATACTTGTCTATAACCCCTCATTTTCTGCTCATTTACACCATTTGGAGACAGTTTTGCAGATTTTACAAAATAATGTATTATTTGTAAAACTATCCAAGTGTTCTTTTGGCATGGAGGAAATATATTATCTAGGTCACACAATTTCTGGTACAGGTGTGGCAATGGACAAAGACAAAGTGTAAACAGTTTTCGGGTGGCGTCAACCCAACAATGTCAAACAACTCAGAGGTTTTCTTGGCCTTACTGGATACTACAAAAGATTTGTTAAAGGATATGCTGCAATAGCTTCCCCTCTCACTGACTTATTAAAGAAAGAAGGCTTTAAGTGGACCGCAGAAGCTACAAAAGCTTTTGAGAAACTCAAGGTAGCCATTACTACTGCACCTGTTCTGGCACTTCCTCAATTTTCTATACCTTTCACAATTGAAACAGATGCATCTGGCACGGGGGCAGGAGCTGTGTTGAGCCAGCTTGGCCATCCAATTGTTTTTTCCTAAAAAAATGGTACCTAGAATGCAGAAGCAATCAACTTACACTAGAGAGTTATTTGCTATAACTGAAGCCATTGCTAAGTTTAGACACTATTTATTAGGGCAAAAATTCATTATCAGGATAGACCAAAAGATTTTGAAGAGTTTAATGGATCAGTCTTTACAAACTCCTGAGCAATAGGCATGGTTGCACAAATTCATTGGTTATGACTTTACCATAGAATACAAGCCAGGTAAGAAAAATGTGGCAACAGATGCGTTATCAAGAGTTTGCTTAATGGCCTAGTCTAAACTTGAAGTTGAACTGTAAGAGGAATTAAGAAGAAGTACTAAAAAAGACAGCCATTTACAAGCTCTGATTGGTACTTCGGACACCGTACAGAGGCGGAAGTTCATGCAAAAAGAAGGATTAATATACTGGCAAGACAGAATTGTGGTCCCAGATGATCAACAATTGAGAACTAAATTGTTGCTTGAGTTTCACTCTTCTCCTGTTGGTGGTCATGCAGGAATAGCAAGAACAATGGCTAGAGTTTCTGCTTAGTTTTTCTGGAAAAATATGAAACATGATATTGCAGAATTTGTCCAAAATTGTTTGATCTGTCAGCAAGCCAAACACGATACTCGAGCTCCTGCTGGCTTACTGCAACCATTGCCAATACCAGAGCAGGTTTGGGAAGATGTGGCAATGGATTTTATCACAGGGTTGCCCCCCTCTCATGGTTACACTGTCATCATGGTAGTCATTGACAGGCTAAAAAAGTATAGTCACTTTACCCCCTTAAAAGCGGACTACAACAGCAGGACCGTAGCTGAAGCATTTATGAAAACTATAGTTAAGCTGCATGGTATGCCTAAATCCATTGTACCTGACAGAGACAAGGTGTTTATGAGTAGATTTTGGAAGGATCTTTTTCAGTTGCAGGGCACTATTTTGGCCATGTCATCAGCATATCACCCACAAACTGATGGGCAATCAGAGGCTCTCAATAAATGTGTTGAGATGTATTTGAGATGTCTCACTTTCAAAAATCCAAAGTCATGGTTTAAGGCACTTGATTGGGCAGAATACTGGTACAATACAGCTTTTCATACTAGCTTGGGTATGACACCTTTTCAAGCAGTATACGGAAGACCACCCCCTACATTGATTAGATACAATCATTCACCAGCTGATACATTGGGTGTGCAACAACAACTGATGGAGAGAGATATATTGTTAGCTCAATTGAAGAATAATCTTAGGCGTGCACAACAAGTTATGAAGGCTCAAGCTGACAAACATAGAAGGGATGTACAATTTGAGGTAGGAGAGCAAGTGTTAGTAAAATTACAACCCTACAGACATAATTCAGTAGCTTTGCGAAAGAATCAGAAATTGAGGATGCACTATTTTGGACCATTTACCATCAGTGAGAAAATATGACAAGTTGCTTACAAACTCCTCTTGCCTCCTAAAGCTAGAATCCACCCAGTATTCCACATATCTCAACTGAAGCAGTTTAAGGGCCAAAGTACTGATCCATATATCCCGTTAGCATTGACTACACATGAGTTGGGATTGGGACCCATTCTGCAGCCTACAACAGTACTCCAAAGGAGGGATATCATGAGAAATGATCAAGTCATTCCACAGGTGCTGATTAAATGGGAAAACTTGAGTGATAAGGATTCTACATGGGAAGATGATGAAATAGCTCGAAACAATCCTAACTTCAACCTTGAGGACAAGGTTGATTTTAAAGGGGAAGGTATTGTAATGAAAGGGCCACATCAGCAAAAGGAACAGGTGGCAAAGGTTCTAGAAAATGAAGATACAACAAATTCTGTTATAGATCCACAAATTCAGAGAGTGAGGAAGGGAATGAGGGCTCGTTTTCCATCGTGCAGGCTGCAAGATTTCCTCACCTAACCCTAGTATATATAGAATAGGATTGAGAATGTGACAGTGAATGATTTTGTGAGAAATTCTTTTCTTCTTTCCCTGCTCTGAGAGTTCTCTCCTATATTCTTACATTCATTCCTCTTAAGATTGTAATTCTTACTCAATACCTTTTAATTCATACACTGGAAGTTGTAGTTGAGTTATTAATAATACAATCTTTCATATTCCCCAATTGATTTAACCATTACAGCACCACTCCTTCTGCTGTAGGGAATCCATTCTCCACCAAACTCCAGTACTCCTTTCAATGGGTTGTAACAAGGTCACAAGATTAAGGTTGAATAAAGAAGAAATGAATGTTCTAATGGCTTAAATTCAGATAACTAATAGCAAGGAGTCCATCACACACAAGAGAGTTCGTACCCTTCATTTGGGTGATGAACTCCTTTACCTCTTCCTTCGTGAATGAGAGGATCGGTACTCCTCATCACTATATATGGAATTTTCGCAACAATGTAGCATCTTAATTCAACCTACCCACCTCCAGTTTTTCTTGATCATCAAAATGAAGAGACCTTAGAAGGAAATGTTACTGATATGTACAAGAAAAGAGCCTCATTTGAATAAGCTTGTTCAATAACTTTTACAATCCTAAGCTTTTAAATAAGCTAGATAATCATCAATGATAGACATGGCAGATGATCTGTATCCAGAGCCAAAGAGATTATAATGATTTAAATAGTGATAAAGCATATATAAGTCTCTCCTCTTCTCAAAGCCAGGCTGTTTAGGAATTACCTGGAGAGCGAGATCATTTGAAATCATCAAAATCTAAAAATTACAGAATTTTACAGATATTTTACATGATAAACTAATATGAATATTACCTCAAAATAAGAATTATAGAATGAGCCTCCAAATCCAGCACACCAAGACATACCGAATTCTGCCTCATTGTGTCCATCTATAGAATAAGAGAAAACTGGTGGATACTTCACAAATGACATGGTTACCAAACAGAAAAGTAGCTAACAATGTTCACAAGAGACTTTACATTATATATGATATAGAAGTCTCTACTATTATCAAGACTCAGCATTTTCGGTAGACAATAAAAAGTGAAGCCATATGAATGAAAGTCACTACTATATGAGAAACTTCAAATTTTAGTTTCCAAACAGCACCTTGTAAGAAATGTTTGACTTACAATAACATGCTGGATCCAATATGACAGGCTCTCCATTTTTGTCAGAGCTTATGTTTCCACTCCAGAGATCTCCGTGAAGCAAGCATGGTTCTATCACCACATTCTCAAACAGCGGTGCGATGTTTTCCACCAGTCTTTGCCCTGTTGAGCAACTCGATCAGATATAAACTTGATGCAATCTTGCATGCATCTAACATGTCTGTGCATTCAATTTCAATATAAGTCGACGGAAAGTGCAGTAGTACTATGCAGGAACACCTTTTTCAAAAATGGTCCGGTCACTATATCGGTCTAATGCGAGCTGCAACTGGTAACCTAATCTATGCTCTCCGTAAAATTGAATCCAATCTGATGACCATGTATTTATCTGCAGAGTGCTACAGCAAAACATAAATCATATAGTCAAAAATCAATCAGGTAAAATTACAAAGCCTTCTTAACATGTAAAAACGCACGATAAACACCATTGATAGCATTCATGATGAAGTTGTAACATACCTGCCAATCGTGTTCTCAACGTCGAAACCATAGCCTTTACTAGATTTTCCAGACTTATGCATTTCAGCCAGCTTTCTCCCTAGAACAGACTGGGAAGCAAGATATTACTCCTACAATTTAAGGTGTATAAGCTTTCCTAGTTAAAATTAATTTCTACGAAACCCAACTCACCTGATCGCCTCTAGATCCCCCGAATTCTATGAATTCCATAATGATGAAAGAGCCACCGGTTGGTAGCGGTCCAACCTACAAATCCTAGCAACAAGTTACCTCAATTTCTCAAATTATTATCAGTGTCATCGTGTCTGTCTGTGTTTCATAGAGGATTAAATCTTGTCACCTTGTATGGCTTAGGCACACGGATGGTTCCGGTTTCGTACATAGCTCCTAAACCAAGAGCTTCTGCCTCAAACATTGATGGTCCAATAGTCCTGATATAGAGAATAATGCAACAGATATATCAACCATGAAAAGAAAAACAGTTGAATATCAATATATGAATGTTTGATAGTTGATATAACCTGTTTGATTTAACAAAGAAAGAAGCAGCATCAGTGTCATAGCGGTTTGCGAAATTTATGCAACCACCACCAATAGGACTAATTTTGGTTATCTTTGAAGCTTTTCCTTCAGAGAGAATCCACTCTCGAACTGGATCCTTGCTCATGCTACACACTAATCAAATACACGTCACAAATTGATTCAATGAAACACTTAAACAGACACAAACATTGAACACGACAGTAACATGTGGATGCTTGTGATAATTTGAGAAAATTGAAGTGATGGAAGGTACGAGGTGGTTACTTACTTGGAGATGGTTTGGTTTTGGTGAAAGAAGGTGGAGGAAGGGAAGAGAAACATGTTGAAGTGGACATGGTTCCCACGTGTCGTGTTCACCTCTTATCTACTCTTGTTTCTTCTCTTCATCCTCTTCTTCTTCGCTTTACCACTACACTACCACCAACCACTTTCTTCCTTTTTTTTCTTTTTTTAATTTCAGGGAAATTTTGTTTTCCTATTTTAAAGAAAATGAGTTTTTAAGATTTGGTTATTCAAAGTGAGTAGTAATTACTAATTAGGCATGGAAAAAACAAAGTAAAGAAAACTACCAGGGTTTTAAGTTTAGAGAGATGCTCCTTCTTCTCTCTAAATTTTTTTTCTTAATTAAACTTACTAGGGTTTGGTGGTTATCCCCCATTTTGGGAAATTTTACCCCATACCCCTACACTAAAATTTTTGGACCAAAATACCCTCGTATAAAAAGTTATAATTTTACCCGAAGATTTTTTAAAAGTCTTCCGGTTTATATTTTTTTTTTATTTGTTTACCGGAAGACTTTTTGGAAGTCTTCCGATTCACATTTTTTTGGTTGTTTACCAGAAGACTTTTTGGAAGTCTTCCGGTTCATGTTTTTTTTTTAATTTTTAATTTTTAATTTTTTTAAATATTCAAATTACAAATATATTTATTCTATTTACTCTATTTATTCTATTTACTCTATTTTAGTTAATTAATATATTTATTCTATTTACTCTATTTATTCTGTAATTTGTTATATTTATTTTATTTATTTATTTAATAATAATTATTTTATTAATTTGATTTTTTTATTAATTTACTATATTTATTTACTTAATAATAATTACTCCACTAATTTGATATTGTTTTTTTTAATCAATAAAAATAAAAGTTGTTAACTAATTTATATATTAATTGTGTTCTTTAAAGAAAGAAAATTAACAATTTAATAATATGCTTATATGAAAAATAAAAATAAATATTATATTTAAATTATAATCCTATCATTTCTTCTATAAAAAAATTTTACAAAAAAATTATAATATATAACATTTATAATTATTTAAAAAATATTTTATGGGGTAAAATATACTTTTAAAAATTTTCACCATAAAATATTAACTTTTAAAATTTGTAGGGGTAAAATATTAACTTTTAAAATATTAAAAACTAATTAAATCATAAATATTGATCGTGTTTTTTATTTTATTTTATAAGTTTTTTTATTTAATTAAGCAACCATAAAGGTGGCGGTTTTAAATGTCATTATTTATGATTTAATTAGTTATTAATATTTTAAAAGTTAATAATTATTGTTTAAATAATTATAAATGTTATATATTATAATTTTTTGGTGAAAATTTTTGATAGAAGAAATGATAGTATTATAATTTAAATATGATATTTGTTTTTATTTTTCATATAAACATATTATTAAATTGTTAATTTTCTTTCTTTAAAGAACACAATTAATATATAAATTAGTTAACAACTTTTATTTTTATTGATTAAAATAAACAATACCAAATTAGTGGAGTAATTATTATTAAATAAATAAATATAGTAAATTAATAAAAAAAATCAAATTAATAGAATAATTATTATTAAATAAATAAATAGAATAAATATAACAAATTACAGAATAAATAGAGTAAATAGAATAAATATATTAATTAACTAAAATAGAATAAATAGAGTAAATAGAATAAATATATTTGTAATTGGAATATTAAAAAAAATCAAAATTAAAAAAAAAACATGAACCGGAAGACTTTTTAGAAGTCTTCCGGTAAACAAACCAAAAAAAATGTGAACCGGAAGACTTTTTGGAAGTCTTCCGGTAAACAAACCAAAAAAAATGTGAACCAAGTCTTCCGGTAAACAAACCAAAAAAAATGTGAACCGGAAGACTTCCAAAAAGTCTTCCGGTAAACAAACGAAAAAATTATAACTTTTTATACGAGGGTATTTTGGTCCAAAAAAATTTAGTGTAGGGGTATGGGTATAATTGTGGGGGTATGGGGTAAAATTTCCCCACTTTTGTGGTGGTCATCTTTTTCCACTTTTATGGTGGTTATGTCTCTCTCTTTTGAGAGTACTCTTTGTAAGAACAAGATTTGGTTTTATATCTAGTTTTTTAGTTTTGATGATAACTGCACATGTTATTTAAAAGAACAATTTTATGTGATATGGTTTCTGTCTAGTGTGTGGTTGTTGTCAATATGATTCTGATTCTGATAAGAAGACGTGTGACGTCATCAGACTCTGATTATCAACACTAAACATATATGTGTACAAGATAAAGTCAAGATTCAGAAATACTTTTAATACAACGGTTCTAAGGAACGTTAGTAACAAGGTTTCTGATTAATACTTTATAAGTAAGCCTAGAAGTCTTTACAAGAAATGCATTTTTTATTGATACAACTCTGAAGATTCTAAAGACATGGTTATGGTGAACAAAGCTCTGAAGATTCTGAAGACATCATTTATAAAGATCAAGTTCTGAAGAGTTTTTGAAGACAAGGTTCTGATTTAACGAAGTGCTGAAGACTCTGAAGATGAAGTTCCAATAGAACAAGTTTTAAAGACTCTGAAGGTAATGCTTCTAAGAAACTAAGTGCTAAAGATTCTCATGACTAGGTTCTGCTGAACGAAGATCTGAGATTCTAAAGACTGTGGTTTTGAATATTACACAAAGAATGACTCTTCTACAACACGCTTCATCAAGTTAATATCTGAAGCCTCTAAAGATGCTAGAAGACTGAAGATAAGAATGGTTTTGAGCTGAATATAATAATACTAAAACTCTATGACCTCTACCTCGAAAAGATGGCATAAGAGCAACTTTTTGTAGAGTGATATTAACCATTCTTTCATGTGAACGTTGGGATATTGCTGTTGGAATATGTTTCCAAGAATGCCCCTCAACGAATCTATTCTCTCAAGATCTATAAATTGAAGATCAAAAAGCTTGAAGAAGGGAGTTGAATTGGCTGAATAGATTGCTGATTGTCAATAGTTGATTGTTGATGATATCATGTTATGCAAAGTCAAAGTACTGAAGAAAATGCTACAAGCTGAAGCCTAAATGAAGAATGCTCAATGAAGAAAAAGCTGAAGCAAATTGCTGAAATGTGTATAACGATGCAACATGCTAAACCATGTATAACTAGTTAAGTGAAACATCAATAAGTGAAGCATAGTAACTTAGTTGATCTTGGTGGTTAAACTGAAAGATGCATTATATGCTCAAGAAATTAGTTCATAAAAAAGAAGCTTAAAACTCAAGAAAAGAAACTGTAGTGCTCATCAAGAAAGCTTTTAAGCAATACAGAACTAATGTATTATAATCTCTCAGAGGTTAATTCTTTAGATGGTTTTTTGTATTAAAAAGTAAGGAGTCGTTGCTCATATCTTGCTTAGAAACACTTTGGTGTTCATGTACTTCATCTGTGTAATCAGATTGTAAGAAGCATATTAGTGCACAAGAAAATCCTTGTAAAAGGTGTTTTTCCTTGAGCAGTCGAGTGAATACCAGAATGCTTAAGATGACTAACCGTGTTTCTAATAGCTTAGTGAATGATGTTCCTTGAGTGGTCGAATGAAGACTAGAATGCTTGAGAGAGCTAGGTCGTTTCTAAAGGCTTGGAGGTTGATTCCTTGAGAGGCTAATGAAAGCCAGGATTCTCAAGAAAGCAATGAAAGGTATCCATTGTGGTAGTAATCATTGATGATTATTGGATTAAGTCCTTGTGATAAGGCAAAATTACTTTGGTGAGTGGACTGGAGTAACTTCGTTAACAGTGAATCAGGATAAAAATAATTGTGTCATTTATTTTTATTGTCATTGTTAGATTTATCTTTCTAATTCTGCAAAAGGGGACAAAATGTAAAACTCAATTCAAACCCTACTTTCTTGTGTTTCTCAACCTTCACTCTTCCCTATATTCATATTTGTTATCATGTCCTCACCATAATTAAGTCTTTCATTGGACATCCTCACTCTCTACGAACAATCACCAAGGATCCCTTTCTCTTTTTGCGGCCACCACTGGAGCCACCACCACCAAAAAATGACAAATTTGTTAAAGGTTTTCTGCACACCTCAAACTCAACAACGGTGGATGCACCTCTTTCCACTGTAGCTGCTCCTTCAATGCTGACATTCGTCTGCCCACCCCAAAAGCTATCATGGTTGTTTTACAATAAGAAATTATCTCTTCTAGCGGAGCTGCTTCATTTCGGTTGTGTGTTACATGTGTTGTGCTTTAGTTTTTTAAAGTTTAAGAATGCACACTTGGTGTTTGACAAAATGCCTCAAAAGAGTTTTGGGTTTTGTAGCATGTTTATGTGTGTCTATTGGTATTTCATAATGACTAAGGAAGCTTATGTGTTTAACATCCATTAGAACATTATTTATAGTTACCTATTAACTCGTGAAAACTCGAAAATGTTGGGCAATATTGAGACCAAACATAATCGAAATGTGCGACCACAAGTTAAAGAAATCATGTGTAACTGGATTTGGAGAAAGATTGTGGATTCTCACTCCCACATTATCATTGATGGTGTTTGCAAGAGAATGAATTGCTGGAAGAAATATTAATGTTTTTGGTTTGGTTGTACCTTAACTCGTGATCAAACTATGTATAATGCCTCTTATGATTATGTAGTATTTTCCATTAGAACTGTTTCTAGGCTATCTATGGAGTGTGTTCCATTTCAAATGCCTCATGATATATGTATTTCCTGTTGTTGCCAAATTAATGAAGCTAGATTTTACTATAAAAAAAATAGGCATGGAAAAAAAATCCAAATTCGACGTGCACAATTGATCATAATCTAACGAGGAAACCCGATTAAATTGAAGAGAAATGCGAGGAAATCTGATTTTTAATTAAAATGGCGAAGACATGGGATGTTAATGTTTGTCCCGTCTCGATCTATTAAATTTATTTTATTGCACTTATTTTTGATAATTTTATTATTCATTTATCCTTTCTAATGCTTTTTAATCTTAAGATATCACATTTAATAATAATAATAATAATAATAATAATAATAATAATTATTATTATTATTATTATTATTATTATTATTATTATTATTAAAATGATCAAGTATTTAGTTTAATTATTAGTTTTTATTGCTGTGGAAAAAATATGTTTTTTTTTAAAGATGATAATTTTGGTGGGTACGAAGCGGGCAAGGACGAGGTGAGACAGAAAGGTGGACGCGAATTAAACTCATTTTTGCCTAATTGTCATGCCTACTAGTAATTTATTTTGTTGGCTCAAGTATGATTGAAAGTTGAAGTTACAAAATGTCTATTTTTTTCTTTTTTTTACTTTAATATGCTAAAGTCCCTTCAAATATAATTGTACAAGCAAGGTATACGTATTGATAAGTCCACCTGCGTGAAATCAGTAAGAGTCATAAATAATTTATATTAGTATGAGTTGTATGAAAATGTGTCCTCTATGTTCGGTGATTGCCAGTTTATATAAGCTTTCCTATGCTCTGAGTCTTTTATGATCGATTTATTTGTTGCTATGATATGTGTTTCTTTACCTAGCTAAATGCACTAAAGGGAATCAAGTCCAATGCTTATTTGTCTAAGACCAATCACTTAAGGCTATTTAACAACTTAAATGATATGTGTACATGTATAAATGGAATTGATCAAAATGAGTTGTATTTAAACTTGGGTCAGCCTGCTCGACCTAGCCCATTAGGAAGACCCGACCCAGTCTTTCCCCGTGAATGAATTAAGTCGGGTGGGTTATGTTACATTTGCATTTGAATTTGGCCTGAATCATCATAATGTACGTAGTCCCTCAAACATTAGGCTTGTAGGAGAGAGATATTTTAAGTGATCATTGTATGGCTAAGGATCATTCTAGCTTAGGCATCAAACAAACTCATTTAATGGATGATGTTTTTCTGTTTAAAATTCATTCAAATTTATTGATTAACTCTAATGATATATGGTGTTAGGTTTTTATTAATAATTATGGAAGGAAGCAAAAACTTTTGGAAAATATGTTTAGCAAGCCAAATTATCCCCTTTTATGGAAAACATTGGAAAAGGTGTGGAACAATTTTTCAGAAAAAAATATTATGTGGAAGCTTGGGGATAAAATAAGGATTAATTTTAGGCTGTATCATTGAACTCCAACTGAGCAACCTGTTTACTTCAAGTTGACCCAAGTTGATACAAACCCTCACGGTTAAAGACATGGGGAAATATAATTTAGAATGACTTAAGAACTGGTTATGTAATGCCCACACTTCTCTAATCATATTAAATATTCATTAATTAGTCAAATAATAATCTAATTAGGTGGGTTTAAGATACTAATTCTATGGTGGCATGGGTTAGATATTTGAAAAATAGTAAGGGTAAATGAGTCTTTTCCTTAACAAGGTATTTAAAACCAAGATACATGAGAATATTCATTTGTCCTCATTCTTTCCACTTGAAAACCAAAAATTGAAAAGAGAATTTCAGAGAGAGAGTGTGTGTGTGAGAGAGAGAGAGAGAGAGAGAGTAAGGCGACAAGAGAGAAGAAGAGGAGAGAATAGAGATTTTGGTAAAGTTGGAGTCTTGATTGCATGTTCAATTTATAGAAATCTTGAAGGAGAAGCAAGCAAGAGTGTGTGAGGTATCAAGAATTCATCATCATATTCATCTCACCATCCTTAAACTCAAGTTATAAGCATTTTAATACGGGGTTCTATTATCCTTTAATTGGGTTTTAGAACCTTTAGGTTAAATACATGATGAGAGTGAGATTATGAGCATGAATTGGTTACTTGTTTGTTGATTGCATGTATAATTTCATGATTTCCATGAATATATGATTAGAAATTAGTGCATGTGACTTTTGATGTATGTATTAGCCTTTATGATATAGTAATCAATTACATTTTCTTAGTAACCGGTAACCACCAGGGGTATTTTGGTCGGGAACAAACCGGAACCGACATGTGACCGGTTTCGCCTTTTGGATAACCGGCTACACACCCTGAAATTTTGTTTTTTTCCACTTGTTTACCTCATCCTTTGTGGTTTTTGGTTGACCAATTTTAACTGTCCATGGATTGCCGTGTATGAATGCTATGTTTCTTTATTGTTTGAATGAAAATAACATGCTTTTGCATATGAATGAGAAATTCGTTATGCTTCAAGGTTAAAGAAGTCGATATAGCGTAGAATTCACTTAAACCGATTAAGTAGGATAAATAATAAATAACCACATTTAATTATATTTTATTTGTTTAATGGATTAAATAGAAATAATTGAATGAGGTGAGAAATTCATAGGATGATATTGGTTCTCTAGTCTTGATGTTTTTGAGACATAGGCATACTCCTAGTTAGTACGTGTTGTGAATGTTAGGTTTCGAAGGAAACCAAGGATATACATGTGTGGGGAATATCAAGGCTCTTTATGTATGTCTGAGAAATTATTACCAATAATGGGAGAGTCATCACATATAATATTTGAAGTCCTTGACCCGTGTCCAGACTTATGTGAAAAGTTGTGGTAGGGGAAAAACGCTCCTCATTTAGTAGGAAGTCTATGACCCGTGTCCAGACTTATGTGAAAATTTATGTCGGGGAAAGATATTCGTCGTTTAGTAGGAAATCTGTGACCTGTGTCCAGATTTATATGAAAAGTTGTGTATAAGGAAAGATGTTACTTGTTAAGTACGATGTTTGTGACCCGAGTCCTGACTTATATGAAAATTGTGGTCGAGGAAGATGTTTCTCATTTAATGGGAAGCTTGTGACCCATGTCCATAATTATGTGGAAAGTTTTGGCTAGGGAAAGATGTCCAATTTAGTTATCCATCTCTCGAGGTAGACATGGGTCATTTGAGCCCAAGTATTGATATTCACACACCTTATGAGATTTTTAGGTATAAGTTTCCCCGTTCTTGCATGATTATAGAATATGAAAGGTTGACAATAATTGCATGAGCAGGATAGGATTTAAAAAAAACCTTGGCCAAGCAGACTTATGGTGTAGTTAGAACTCCACTAAGATAGCTATATCTCACCCCATGTTCAAAATTTTAGGTAATCAGATGCAAGACAAATGATAAGGCAAGTTGGTTTGAAGAGTTTGGAGTATGTATAACGTGTTTTGTGTTTCTGCTGTGCATTCTATCAAAAGTATTTTGTATTGGACGTCTATGTTGTGTATGTACTATGTTGTGGATATAGTGTTATGCTTGTATCAGATGTCATTTAGACATTTTTTTGTACCCGTACCATGTTTTTAACATTTTAAATAGTATTATTATTTACACATATTATTCGGGTTGTAAGACTTGGTATTATAGCAGGTTGATTCTCGACCCAACCATGGGACGTCAATAGTAAAAAAAAAAGTCTTCCTCATATGTGTGTATTGTCAGCATGGTCTTTACTATCATAAAATATAGTATTAGGCCTGATCAACTTGATATCTATATATGTGACAGACAGGATCATGGCTGAGTGACCATTAAGATGTTGAAGTCCTAGAGGCATTCGTACTTAGAATGTGGAACCAAACCAAGGGTTGAGAAATGATGGAAACCAGTGGGCTCAGATGATGCACTAGCAGCAACAACATCAATTGCATATGCAACAACAACAACTATTATTTATGATGCAGATGACACAGAAAATGCAAGGTAGTACTCAACCTAAACCTCCTTAGAAGAATGCATGGAATTAGAGTTTCTGGGATTTCTACCGAATGAATTAATCCACCTAAGTTTGAAGGAAGTCTCAATAAGCTTTTGGCACATGAGTGGCTCACTGGAATGGAATGAACCTGCTATGTAACTCTATGCAGTGCAAAGAAGAAAGTTACCTTCGCAACTCAAATTCTAAGAAGTCCAGTAGCTAGATGGTGGACTAGTGTTGCAGCTCATATGACCACTCGGGTGTTCCAAAGGATTTTTAAGTTGTATTTCTGGATAAGTATTTTCCTGATAGTCTGAGGGCCCAAAAGGTGTTAGAGTTCTAGCAGCTTCACCAAGGTAGTATGTCAATGGCTGATTTCTCAAAAAAATAGAAGACATGGAAGCCTATTCTAGTCAAGCCTTATATGTTTTGGACGAAAGTTGTAAGATCAACCAGTTTAAGTTTGGTCTTAGAGGGGAGTTTGAGCACTCACCAGCGGTTTGACACTTATGAAAAATTGTTGCAACAATACTACGTTGCTGAAAATAGTTTGAAGAAGATTCGGGATGAAAGGGATCAAGCAAGGTAGAGTCAGAAAGATCATGGTAGGTCTAGGCATCAGCTCAAGCCAAAAGGATCCCCATTCAAAGGGAAGCTGATTCAGGATGCTATATTTGTAAAATACCTCATTTTGGGAAATGCCAGTATGGATAGCTTAGAAGCTATCATTGCCAAGAAGTGGGCCATATGGTGAGAGATTGCCCCAGGCAGAAAATCCAAGAGTCCTTGGGAAAAGTACCAGCAATAACCGCCATAGTTTACACTTTGGACGCCAAGAAAGTCAAGGGTAATAAATAAGGATCTGATAGTTGGTACGTGTTATGTGCATGGCCATCCTCTATTTTTTATTTTTTATTGTGGAGCATCACACTTCTTAATTTCAACTAGGTTTGTGACAATACTTGGATTAGAAGCAATCCCACTACCGTCTCTGATGGTAGTCACCACCACATCAGATAGAAATGTAGAAAATTAATGGGTGTGTGAGAATTATCTGATATCTACGAATGATTATGTTTTCTTAATCAACTTGACATGTTTTCCTTTCAAAAGTATCGATGTGGTATTGGGAGTGTATTCGCTCTCCATCAATTCAGTATATATTTACTATAAGGAGAAAGTTATTTTCATACCCACTGAAACAACTACCCTAGATGATGTAATGACCACACTTTTGAATGATACTACTAGCATGATCAATTGTCTGTTTAAGAAAGACAAATATTTTCTCTTGGTTCTCACTAAGAATTTAAATGAGAAAAATGATACCTTGTTAATTCTAGTAGTTTGTGAATTTCTTGATGTGTTTTCGGAGGATGTCACTTCTTTACCTCCTGAAAGAGAAGTGGAATTCTCAATAGGTCTAGTTCTAGGAACTACCCCAGTTTCCATTAAACCATATTGTATGTCTCCAATTGAGTTAAGGCAGTCGAAGAATGAATTAGAAGAGTTTTTGGAAAACCACTTCATTCAACCAAGCGTGTCTCCATGGAGTGCTCATGACTTATTAGTGATAAAGAAAGATGGTGGTATGTGATTGTTCATTGATTATTGTTAGTTGAACAAAGTCACTATCAAGAATAAGTAACCGCTGCCTCGTATTGATGACCTCATAGATTAATTGAAATGAGACATTGTGTTCACAAAGATTAATTTATGGTCATGGTACCATTATATTTAATTAAAGAGTTCTGACATTCCGAAGACCATAGTCAAATCTCGGTATAGACATTATGAGTTCCTTTCGATGCCTTTTGTTGTGACCAATGCTCCAACCGTCTTTATGGATTACATGAACTGAGTATTCCAACTGTATTTGGATCAATTTTTTATGATATTTATATATGATATCCTCGTTTACTCTCGCACTCGACAAGAGCACAAAGATAATCTAAGAATTGTGTTATCCATTTTGCGAGATGAGAAATCTTTCGTAAAATTAAGCAAATGTGAATTTTAGATGTCAGAAGTCAAGTTCCTTAGGCTTGTGATTTCTAAAAAAGTTGTGCTGGTAGACCCTTCAAAAGTAGAAGCGATGATTAGTTACCAAAGGCCTAAAAATGCATCCGAATTTAGGAGCTTCTTAGGGTTAGCTGGGTATTATCGATGATTCATCCTAGTATTTTATTAATGGGCATTGCCTTTGACTAGGCTCACACTCAAGGAAGTTCCATTCAGTTGGGAATCTGAGTGTAAGAGGAGTTTTTGAAAGTTGAAAGAAAAGCTTACAACCACCCTCGTTTTAGCAATTGTCGATCCTAATAAGAAATATGAATTTTTTTATGATGCTTCGAAGAAAAGGTTAGGATGTGTTTTAATGTAGAATAGCCAAGTTACAACTTATGCATCTCGACAACTGAAGACCCATGAGGAGAGTTATTCAATGTATAATCTTGAATTAGTTGCAATCAACTTTTCACTTAAGGTGTGGAGGAACTACCTATATGGAGTTCACTTTGAGATGTTCAATGATCACAAGAGTTTGAAGTATCTATTTGATCAGAAAGAGCTAAACATGTGTCAACGAAGATGGGTGGAATTTATGAAAGATTATGACTTCAATTTAAAGTATCATCCTGGTAAGGCTAATAAAGTAGCATATGTATTGAGTAGGAAAGAGATGCATATATTCGAGATGATGATGTTAAAATATAATTTGTTAGAGAAATTCTAGAACCTTGACCTACAAATCACATGGACTCGAGCGAGAGTTAAAATTAGCAATTTAGGTATCACATGTGATTTGAGGGAAAAGATAAGCTAGTTATCTTATGGCGATTTGAAATCTAGGGTTGACCATCCAATATTCACCCGAGATGTGGATGAAGTTCTTTTGTTTAATTAGAGAATGTGTATGTCGAATGATTCAGAGTTGAGGAGAGTAATCCTAAAGGAGGATCATAAGAGTGATTTTACCACTCACCCCTAGTACTTTTAAAATGTATCAATATTTGAAGAAGAAATTTTTATGGCTTGGAATGAAAAGAGACATTGTGAAGTTTGTGGATAGACGTATAATATGCTAGTAAGTCAAGATCGAGCGTCAAAGATGAGGTGGTATGTTGAAACCCTTGGAAATTCCGAATGGAAGCGAGAAAGTATCTCGATGGAATTCAAAGTGAGTTTACCTTGTACGCTTGAAGGTCACAATTCGATTTGGGTCATTATGGATAGACTAATTAAGTCAGCTCATTTTCTACTCATCAAGACCATATATAAGGTTATTCGACTGGCAAGGTTATTCATTATGAGATAGTCTGATTATATGGTAGTACCGACTAATATCATGTTTGATTGAGACCCGAAGTTAACTTCTAGGTTTTTGAAGGATTTCCACCATGTAATGGAAACTCAGTTGAATCTCAGTACTTCTAGTGACCCTTAAACAGATGGACAGATGAAAAGAACCATCAGACCGTCGATGTTATGTTATGGGCATGTATCTTAGAAAGTAGAGGAAATTGGAAGGATTGTTTACCATCGAACTCGCCTATAAAAATATTTATCATTCAAGCATCAGGATGGCACCGTATGAAGAATTGTATGGAAGAAAGTGTATGACGCCATTGTGGTTGAGTGGAAGTTGGTGATAAAGGTATTTTTTGACCAAAATTAATCTAAGAAACCACAAAAAAAGAAGATAATAGTGATCCAATTTAAGATGAAAAAGGCTCAAGATGGTAAAAAAGTTACGTTTGATTAGTGTAGAAGGCCTTTAGAATTCGAAGAGGGGGATCGCGTGTTCTTGAAGGTTACCCATAAGCTAGGGCTAAAGGGAATGTTTAAGACAAAGAAGTTAAGTATGAGATATATTGGTCCATATCAGATCATAAGTCAGGTAGGTGAAATGGCTTATTAGTTGGCACTACCACCTTTAGTATTTGGGCTTCATGACGTGCTCCACATATCTCAACTCAGGAAGTATCTATTAGACTCCTTTTAGCGTATCCTCCCGGATAAGGTTAAACTCGCAGCTAATCTTTCCTTTTAACCTCAACCTAGCCATATTATGGCCTATGTCATCAAAGCTTTAAGGAATAAGGAGATACCTTTATTTAAGGTATTGTGGGAAGAATCACATCTTCAAGAGGCTACCTGGGAGGTAGAGTCAAAGATGCAGAATAAATTATCCTCATATGTTCAAGTAAATTTCTAAATTCGAGGATGGATTTCACATATAAAGGGGAAGATGTAATGCCCACACTCTCCTAGTCATATTTAACGCTCATTAATTAGTGAGATACTTATCTAATTAAGTGAGTTTAATATACTAATTCTATGGTGGCATGAATTAGAGGATTTGGCAAATAGCAAGGTAAATGAGTCTTCCCTTAACAATGTGTTTTAACCCAAGATACATGATAAAATTCATTCCTTCTCATTTTTTCCACTTGAAAACCGAAAACTAGGAGAGAGAGAGAGAGAGAGAGAGAGAGAGAGAGAGAGAGAGAGAGAGAGAGAGAGAGAGAGAGAGAGAGAGAGAGAGAGAGAGAGAGAGAGAGAGAGAGAAGAGAGAGAGAGAGAGAGAGAGAGAGAGAGAGAGAGAGAGAGGAAAGATAGAGAGAGAGAGCAGAGAGAGAGAGAGAGAGAGAGAGAGAGAGAGAGAGATCTTGACAAAGTTGGAGTCTTGATTGCATGTTAAATTTATAGAAATCTTGAGGGAGAAGCAAGAAAGAGTGTATGAAGTATTAAAATATCATCATCCTCATCACCTTCATCTCACCGTCCCTAAACTCAGGTTCTAATCATTTTAAGGTGGGGGTTATATTAGGCTTTAATTGGGTTTTAGAACCTTTAAGTTGAATACATGATGGGAATGGGATTATGAGCATGAAATGATTACATATTGTTGAATTCCTATCTAATTTATTGATTTCCATGAATACTGTTAGACGATAGGCTTTGATCTAGAGGGGGGGTGAATATATCACAAATTTTACAGTAAAAAACTTTTGGCAAAAATCTGTTTTCAAAATAAGGTGCAGCGGAATAACGACCCGGATTGAATCGCTTAACCGAACCTACTATCGAAAAGTAATATATGTATCGCAAACCAAACATAGTGATAACAAACATAAATGTTCAATAATGATTAAGATACGAATCAATTAAATGCAATATTAATCGTAACTCGTATATCCAATAAACTAAAACACAATCAAAATACTCACAATTAATTTATCGAACACTTGGTGTGCAATCGATAGTGATTGGAAATATAATTAATTTTGTTGATGTTAAAAGCCAATCGCAATCAAAGTGATTGTGATTATATCAACAACAATGCCTTTACAAGATAGTAGAAAACAATTTCCAATCGAATTGATCAAACAATGATGAACTCGATAAATTGTGAAATTAACAATAAAATAGATAACGAGATAAGTAGAGAGAGAGCGAAGGAAATAGAGAGAAAGAGAAGGAGATAGAGAGAGAGAGATGGATATAGAGAGATAGATAGATAGATAGAGAGAGGGAGGGAGAGAGAGAAGAGAGAGAGAGAGAGAGAGAGAGAGAGAGAGAGAGAGAGAGAGAGAGAGAGAGAGAGAGAGAGAGAGAGAGAGAGAGAGAGAGAGAGAGAGATAGAGCGAGAGAGAGAGAGAGAGAGAGAAAGAGAGAGACCAAGATTTGTTTAGGAAGTTCCCCAATCGGCCTCGCTATAGGCATGTCTACTCTCAATTCAAAATCGAACTGAGATTTCTATTAACCTTTTCTTTGCAAAATAGTTTATACAAGAGATGAAGAATGCAAACCCCAAAAACCCTATTGTTTTGTGTTGATTATTCCACCTCCAACCCTTGAATAAAGCTTGATCAAGTGGACGAAAATGCGGCTATAATCCTCTGATTATCCTAAGCTCGTAACTTGTTGAGTCCCAAGATTCCCGAACACAACTCACCGTCTCGCGCTACTCCCTTGCAAGGAGACCACCCTGTCCCAAGGCTTTCACTCGGTCGAATATGTGTTGACGTGATCTTGTCAAAAACCTTCAAATGAAATTGATCTTGAAGGAAAACGCCACCTTGGTTATCTTATTTGAAACACACAAAGTTCCCAACCCAATATTCTCGATTACACCAAACCTTATTGGATGTTACCAACCCTAATCTAGATGGTCACCCAATCAAAAAATGATTATGTGTAGTTAAATTGTGTGTATGCATAGAAGAATGCATGAAGATGATGGACAACTTTATAATCTAGTTTCATTTAGGTTTTATTCACTAGGAAACCTTGCATAGAAGAAGATGCATGCATGTGTATATATATGTATGTGAAGAAAATGGGCAAAAGTATGCAAGAAAAATAAGATGCAAAAATATTTTTTCAAGTTTTAAATTGCATAGGTCAGCCTATGAAGGTGTTTAGGCCAGCCTGTGAGGCGACTTGAGATGCGAACTGTGGGCAGAACCTACAGACTTCGTTCTTGGAGCGTGGGAGCTGACCTAAAACATGGATGTTCCGGCCTATACTGAAGCTGAGGCTTCTATAGGTCAGCCTGATCACGTATAGGTTGGCCTATGCAGTTGTTTTGAGACATAAACATGATTTTTGGTGTGTATGATATGCCTAAGACTAGTAAAACTTATTTAGAGACTCTTTTTATGGATCCTAAGGCTAATGGGACAAATGAGCATCTAAACGTAGGTTGATACCGTCCAATATACAAACGCACTATGATATACTACCTTCCTTGGTTGACATCATTGGAAACCCGAATGAATTTGTAATTAGCACTCACATACTTCCCCTTTTTTATGATGGCAAACATATATGATGTAGTCGTAGTCTGTTGCGCTTCTCTTGGTTACATGAAACAACTCCCCATGACTTTATGTATTATTCTTGATGGCTCTTTGATAGCTCCCCTTAAGTGTATGCATTATATCATGCATAATCCTCTTCATTATTCTCCCCCTTTGACAGCATCAAAAAGAAAGAAAAACAAATAGTTATAAGCATCACGTAGATGCACAACTCACATATTACAAATACTATACAGAGGCAATTGCAATGAAAAGGTTGGGCAGTCACACAAAGTAAAGAACACATTCTTAATAAACAAACCATAATACTCATATTAATTTTGATTAATTAAGGGACAAGCATTAAAACATTACATAATTCAAGGCGATAAACATCAAACCAAATGCTAAGACATGGAAGCAACCAAACAAAACACACTAAATGGAGAAAACCTTAAGACACACTAAGAAGAAACTCAAAAACACCGCTCATCACTCCCTTCCATGACCTCCAAGTCTAGCTCCGCGAAACTAGCCTTGACCATCATTTTCAAATTGACGGTTTAAGAAATCACACATTTCTTGATAGAATTATGTGTAATGACGGGATCTTCATTTTGGGTAGCAATCATGTGATTGACCCTTGCGATGGTAGAGACAGTATTCATATCCATTTCCTCTTTCAAGGTGACTAGCTTCTTAGTGACAAATGAGGCTAATGCCTCAAATTTTCAATCTTGAGTTCTCATATGCTCCTGCATACTTTGAAGTTGCACCATCTTGTGCAACAAGTTTAGAAGAAGCGAGGTGGTGCATGAGAAGAATTATCCGACGCATGACTTAGAGTTGGCCGCCGTTGTGTTCGTGTTGAAACTTTGGAGGCATTATCTGTTTGGTGCAAGATTTGAAGTGTTTAGTGACCACAAGAGCTTGAAATATCTTTTTGATCAAAAGGAATTGAATGCAAGACAAAGAAGATGGCTTGAACTTTTGAAGGATTATGATTTTGGTTTGAATTACCATCCGGGTAAGCGAATGTAGTAGCGGATACATTGAGTCGGAAATCATTGCATATGTCGGCATTGATGGTGAAAGAGTTGGAATTGGTCGAGCAATTTAGGGATTTGAGTTTAGTATGTGAGAGAACTTCTTTTGGATTTAAGTTGGGTATGTTAAAGCTTACAAGTGGTATTTTGGATGAAATTCGAGAAGGACAGAAATCAGATTTGAGTTTAGTTGATCGGTTGACTTTAATCAACCAAGACCAAGGTGGTGATTTTCGGATTGATGAGAATGGGATTATGAGATGTTGGGATCGAGTTTGTGTTCCGAATGTTGTTGAGCTTAAAAAGAGTATCCTTGAGGAAGGACATCGTAGCGGATTGAGTATTCATCCGGGTGCTAATAAGATGTATCAGGATTTGAGGAAAGTGTTTTGGTGGCCTAGTATGAAGAAGGATATTGCGGAATTTGTGTATTCTTGTTTGACTTTCCAGAAGTCAAACATTGAGCATCAGAAGCCATCGGGTTTGATGAAGCCGTTGTTTATTCCTGAGTGGAAATGAGATAGTATCTCCATGGATTTTGTATCGGGTTTGCCGAGGACGCCGAGTAATTTTGAGGCTATTTGGGTTATCGTGGATAGATTGACTAAATCTGCACACTTTATCCCTATGTGTATGGATTACCCGTTGGAGAAGTTGGCTAAATTGTATATTGAGAGGATTGTGTGTTTGCATGGTATTCTGTCGAGTATTGTTACGGATAGAGATCCGAGGTTCACTTCGAGATTTTGGGAGAGCTTGCAGAGTGCTTTGGGTACTAAGTTGCGTTTGAGTTCAGCGTATCATCCTTAGACAGATGGACAGACGGAGAGGACGATTCAGTCGCTTGAAGATCTTTTGAGAGCTTGTGTATTGGAAAAAGGAGGAGCTTGGGATAGCTACTTGCCTTTGATTGAGTTTACCTACAACAACAGTTTTCATTCGAGTATCAGTATGGCACCATTTGAGGCGTTGTATGGTAGGCGGTGTAAGACACCATTGTGTTGGTTTGAGTCCGGAGAGAGTTCTGTTGTTGGACCCGAGTTAGTTCAACAGACTACTGATAAGATCAAGATGATTCAAGAGAAGATGAGAGTTGCTCAGAGTCGTCAGAAGAGTTATTATGACAAGAGGAGGAAGGCGCTTGAATTTCAAGAGGGAGATCATGTGTTTCTTCGAGTCACTCCGATGACAGGTGTTGGTAGGGCATTGAAGTCGCGCAAGTTGTCGCCGCGTTTCATTGGTCCTTATCAGATTTTGCAGAGGATAGGAGAAGGGGTCTATCGTGTGGCTTTACCACCGTCGCTTGCTAATCTGCATGACGTATTCCATGTATCTCAGTTGAGGAAATACGTTGCGGACCCGTCTCATGTAGTCCAATTAGATGATGTGCAGGTGAGAGATAACCTGACTGTTGAGACATCACCTATGCGGATAGAGGATCGGAAATTGAAGCAGCTTTGAGGTAAAGAGATTGCTTTAGTGAAGGTCGCTTGGGGAGGACCGGCTGGTGGAAATGTTACTTGGGAGCTTGAGAGCCAGACGAAAGAGTCTTATCCAGAACTGTTTGAACCAGGTAACATTTTCGAGGACGAAAATTCCTAAAGTGGGGGAGGGTTGTAACAGCCCGAATTTCATTAAATAATTAATTATAGTAATTAATTGATTTAGTGGGATTTTTATTAATGTTGGAAATTAATTTTTATTAATTGGAATTAATAGAGAATTGAGAAGGAAATTGGAAGGAAGAAAAATAAAGGAAATATATAATAGAGATGGAAAAGAAAAGAAAGTTGGAGAGAAAACATTTGGAAAGAAAGAAGAAGAGAAAGAGAGGGAAGAAGAGGAAAGTGGAAAATCATCAAGAACCAACATCAAAGCTCCGATTAATCGAGGTAAGGGTGAGAAATGTTTCTATTTGATCATTGCATGATGTTATATATGTTGGGTTGGGGTTTTGGTGTAGTTTCCATCCTTTTCCATTTAGGGCAAAAGTTGGAATAATCGGTAGAACTGTGATTTAATCGGTTGGAACTGAGTAATAATGTCGTAGTTTAGTCGGGTAGTGTTTAGCCGAGAGTATTGAGTTTCGTTTGAGTGAATTTGATCGAGTTTATGAGTTTTGCCATTTTTGGAGAAATTGGAGGTTAAGATTTGGGTGAAATTCGGAAGTCGTAGAATTAGTGTTTTATGATCCTAAATTATCCTTATATGAGAGGTGATGATGAGTAAGTATTTAATCGGGTGAAAACTATTTAATCGGGCGACTTTTTGGGGCTTTTAAGCCCGAACCCGTAGCTGTTTTTCTGAGATTTTCATGTGTTAATCGGTTAACCATATACGTTAACCGATTAACACAGTGTTGGGGGCCTAAAAGCTGAGTTTTTGGCCTAAAACCTGAATTTTTGGAGTGGTTAATCGGTTAACCATATGCGTTAACCGATTAACACTGTAAGTGTGAGAAAATATTATTTTCAAAACTTTGAAAATTCATAACTTCTTCACCGTTTATCAGATTTTGACGTTCTTTATATCAAACTGAAGTTAATAATATGTTCTATAACTTGGTGAAAAGAAATATTATTTTTAGCCGACTTTTATCCGATTTTACCGATTATTCGAGATTAATTATTTTAAGTAAGTGAGGCTTAAGTAATTAGAGCGCTCGGTCGCGATCGACCTCTTCTCGAATGAGTAATTGTGTTGTGATATGTGTTGTGGGTAGCCTACGGGTGTGAATCCTAGAATTGTGATTTGAGTTAATTGCATCAAGTATAAATACATGTGAACATAATAGGTGATTATGTGTGTATTATTTAATGAACTTGTATATGCTTGATGTGCATACAATTATGTGATGAGTATGCATGAGAACATTGTGAATATGTGTGCATAACTTGTAATTGTATGATTGGTATTGTGATGTGAATACCTTGATTGTTGTGATATATGTTGTATGTGCAATCATTGTGTAATTCTTGAAGAGATGAATTATTAAATGCATGAGATTAAGATGCGAGAACGGTCTTAAGTGCATTGTTGTGGTTGATTGCATATGCATCATTTAGTCAAGAGGCAATGTCTGTTAGTTTCGTGGAAACTAGTGGCTTGTCCCAAACCTAGAAGAGTGGGTTTGAAGGTTTAGAGGACGCGCCTTTGTTGTTATCGGTCTAGAAGAGTGGACCCGGTTTAATGTAAAAACCGAAAAATGATAACGGGTTATCGGTCTAGAAGAGTGGATCCGGTTTAATATAAAAACCGAAAAAATGATAACGAGAGTCGGTACCGCATTGCATGAGTTGCATTGAGTTGTTGAGTCACATTGATATATGACATGTGCATGAAGAGATGCTTATGTGTGAATGATAAGATTGTGGAAATATGAGTGTATGCATGATGTGGGAATGCTTTGTGAATATTTATGTTGTCTATATATGTGTGGTAAATATATATGACTAAGAGAGTGAATTGTGGTGAGGAATATGGAGTTGAATTATATGATTACCTATATATATATATATATATATATATATATATATATATATATATATATATATATATATATATATATATATATATATATATATATATATATATATATATATATATATATATATATATATATATATATATATATATATATATATATATATATATATATATATATATATATATATATATATATATATATATATATATATATATATATATATAATCTTATGCTTTGATTATTATGGTTATATTTCTCACCCTTCTGCTGTTTTATAATGCTCTACGAGGCATTGCAGATTAGGAGGCTGGAGTCCTTTTTTGTGAAGTTATCTTCATTCTTTTGAGTCAGCTGCTCTGATATGTAACACCGGATAGTTAGACTAGTATAGTTATTCTTTTGTGATACATTGCGATGTATCAGCTGATGTGGTTTTGTAATTACCTGGCATGATGTATTAATCTGAATATCTTATGTGTATATGAATTAATATTTTGGAAATGATTAAATGATTTTATCTTCCACTTAAATTTAAATGTTGAAATGTGATTTCTAAAACCATGAAAATGTTACATATTTTATGGAGCAAATGTTAAAGTGTTTCATTGGTGAAATTGTGACATTCTTCCTTTATACCTTATTCTAAAATTTTCACTCTGATAAATTTGTATATGCATTTATTTGGGGGTATAGATGAGGGTGTTACACAAATCTAACAAGTTTATTTCAGCTCATAAGTTGGGTATTATGCAAGATGAAATGCGTGATAAATTATGTAGATGATGCAAAAAGATGTAATATCTTAAAATCAAAATTAGGACCTGACACTAATTGGACGTTATCAACCCTAATCTAGATGGTCACCCAATCGAAAAATGATTATGTGTATGGATAGAAGAAGGGAAGAAGATGACGAGCAACTTTGTAATCTGGTTTCGTGTAGGTTTTACTCACTAGGAAAACTTGCCTTGAAGAAGATGCATGTATGAGTATATATAGATATGTGAAGAAAATGGGCAAAAGGATGCAAGAAAAATAAGATGCAAAAAGAATTTTTCAAGTTTTTAATTGCATAGGTCGGCCTATAAAGGTGTTCAGGCCGGCCTGTGAGGCGGCCTGAGATATGACCTATGGGAAAAATCCTACAAACTTCGTTCTTGGAGCGTGGGAGCTGACCTGAAACATGTACGTGCCGACCTATATTGACGTTGAGGCTTCCATAGGTCGGCCTGATCACATATAGGTTGACCTATGTAGTTATTTTGACACACAAACATGATTTTTGGTGTGTATGACCTTTCTAAGACCATTAAAACTTATTTAGAGACTCTTTTTATGCATCCTAAGGCTAAGGGGAAAAATGAATATCTAAACGTAGGTTGGTACCGTCCAATATACAAACGCAGTATGACATACCACCTTCCTTGTTTGACATAATTCAAAAACCGAATGAATTTTTAGTTAGCACTCATAAATACATGATTCGAAGTACATGCCTGTAATGTTTTATGTGTGTATTAGTCTTTATGTTATACTAGTACATGTTTCCAATATGTTTGGATTGGAGAAAATGTGAGAAAAAAATGAGTTTTTGAGTTTTGGCAGTTCTCTATTCAGTTAAGTTGTGTCAATAACCAATTACCACCATTGAAAATGCTGAATTTACATGTCATAATCGATTTGTATCCAGTTATGTGTTTTGTGTAACTGGTTACCACCTGAGTATTTTGGCCATAACGAAATAGAACCAACATGTAACTGGTTACACCTTTTGGGTAACCGGTTACACACCCTGAAATTATTTTTTTCCCACTTGTTTACCTCATACCTTTTGATTTTGATTGGTAACCAATGTATGAATGCCATGTTTATTTGTTAATGGAATTAAAATATCATTCTTTTGTGTATGAATGAATAATGTGTTATGCTCCGAGGTTAAAGAATTTGAGATAGCGTAGAATTCACTTAAATTAATTTAGTAAGATAAATTTATAAAGAACCACATTTAAGTATGAATTATTTGCTTAATGAGTTAACTGAAAATAATTGAATGAGATGAGATATCCCTAGGATGATATAGGTTCTCTAGTCTTGAGCTTTTGGAAATGTAGTCATACTCCTAGTTAGTACGCGTTGTGAATGTTAGGTTTCGAAGGAAACCAATCATATACACTTGTGAGAAATATCTATTGGGTGAGAATATGGAAGTAGAAAAACGGTCTAGAGGGGGTGTATAGACCCTTATTAAAAAAATCAACTGCTTTTTCAAAAACTAAACATCATAGATTTTTCAAAAGTGTGCGCGGAAGGTTTGAAGCAAAAATGTGATAATTATACTTTTCGAAATTTAATCATGTTAACACTAAATCAATCTAAAAATACCAAGGATGGTTTTTGCGATGATATACAAATGTTTACGATTGATTCAATTGTATATTCCAAAAGATGTGATTATACAATGATTCAATTATAATGAATTCTAATCTAAATTATTTCTCTGATTTTAATCACCAATGCAGCTAGATTAGGCATCCATTCTAACAAAACCTAAGCTTACGTAATAAATCTCTACCAATTGAATAAAGGATAACCTATGTTAGAATTGAAATGGTTAAGAATTAAAATCCTACTAAAATTAAATGCAAGAGTATGAAGAGAGATGACACCAAGATTTATAATACTTCTGAGCTCCTTCTTGCCTTGCCTACGTGCACTCTTCAATGGTTTCCCATTGGAACATGCTTTGTTACTTTTTATTTAAAAAATATTTTCAAGAGTTTATACAATCACTAATCCACAATAATGTTAAGAAATATAAAATCTCTTATTAGGATCTTGACTCATATATAGCATAATACCAAACTCTTCTATGTAATCGTCACTCGATTAACGTTTCTTAAATCTTCCAATATCCCAAATCTACTCCAAGACTTTGTGTGTAGCAATCAACTTCTTGATCCTACTGATTCCTTGAGTGTGAATTGTTTGAATATTTGAGAAGAACTCCGCCTTATCCGTAGTCTTCCATATAGTCACTACCAAAGCAATATGGAGAGAAGAACCTCAACCTTACTCTTTTCATTGGAATTTTTTAACACTAATGACAACAACCTCAATCTTGTAAGCTATATGAAAAATGATGACACAAATATTTCATATGTCCTTAAGATTAAGCACATAAATGAATGGAAAAATTTATTTAGGTTCGAATCAAGAACATTTCATGATTTGAATCAACTGAACAAGTGAAGTTGAATAAGAATAAAACAGAGTTTTAACCCATTTCACGAATGATTTGAACCAAGAAAAAATATAATTCAAATTAAAGACCACATGATTAGAATCAAGTGTTAATTCTGATTTGAATCAATCAAACTGAGCCAACAGAAAAATATGGAAAAACTGTCTGATTTGAATCAGGTTTAAAGTCTGATTTGAATCAATTCAAGCAGAGGTGACCCACTGCCTGATTTGAATCATGTGTAAATTTTGATTCAAATCAAAGTGTTTGACAATTTCTGGTTTGCCTCTGTCCATGGTGATTTGAATCATGATATGTGCTTGATTAGAATCAAACACACAACATATCAGTTTTTCATAATTTTTAAAAGACTTTGAGATTTTTCTTTCTACTTAGCTTGAATCGATGGCATTGACATATATGGCTCTTATTCCACTGACTTATCCAATTGTTTAAAAACACCATGATCAAATTCAAACCTAACCAATTGTTTATGCATGCTATAAAAATTTATTTCAAAACTTGATCCAGAGAGATGCAATCATGAAAGAGGCCTAATAATTGAAATTAAATCAAAATGACATTGATAAGACAAGCAACAAAAAAGTATATTGGGGGTGCTCTTCCTGAATGTATTAGGGGCATGCTATTGGAACAAGATTTATTCATACCCTTAAAATATTTTAATGATAACAAAGTATTTAAAGAACAATAAGGTTTAATAATGGTTGTTCAAGTGTGCAGAATTAAAAAGAAATTAACCTTGATATAAATCAAGTTAATCACTTAGAAGAATCATTAAAGAGAAGCAAAGTTGTTATGGATAAGAAGGATCAAAACCAAGCTTTCACACTCTGGAGAGTCAACTCAATTCTTTCAGATACTAAATCTAAGCTTACTTGAAATACAAAGATCAGCAAAGCTCTGAAGACTGAAGTCACTTGAAGCAAGTAGACTCTGTTATAAAGGAACGACTCTGCATCTTTTGAACAAATTCATCAGCAATTCTGAAGATGCTGCTTCAAATGGATTTTGTCTATATTGTTGCACCCTAAAATTTGACCAACTGATTCTCCTATCTGACTCATGGTTTAATTTCATATTCACAGCTCAGATGTATGATTTTTGTGCACAAGCAGGGGATATCAGAGTTTACAGCTTGATTTTTGTCTATCAGATATGGCAGACCCAGTCCAGATTATCGGGGTTTTATTTTCGGGAAATTGTGCGCTCCTCGGTGATTTTTCAGTAATTTTGGGGATATTCTGATGCCCGGGGATCTCTGTTCGATTCAATCTGGTCTCGTGTGCGCTTTTATGGCGGTCATTTGCATTCATCTGCATTTTTAGGATTTTTATAGACTTTTGTGAATTTTTAACAAGCTTTATAGATTTTTCCGGAATTTAAATAGGGTTTTTGAATATTTTAATAGCTTAATCCTCTTTTTAGAATTTTATAGAATATTTTAAATAGATTTTAATCATTTGTAGAATTTTAATAGAGTTTAAATAGCTTTTATCTTTTTTAGAATATTAGTGAATTTTTCTTAGCATATTAAATAGAATGATAAAAATTAGGATTAATAGGTTTAATTGTTTTTAGATAATATAGAAAAATAATATAGTTTTTTTTTATTAATGATAGATGTTAATAGATATTAAATAATATTAGAATTTTAATAGAAAATTAGTAGGAGTTTAGAATTAATTAGAGCATTAATCTTTTTTAGAGTTTAATTAGATCTTAATTGTTTTTAGATTTAATTAGGATAATATAGGATTAATTGGACATTTAATCACTTTTTAGAGTTAATTAGGTTCTTAATCATTTTCAGATTTAATTAGGTTGATATAGAATTAATTAGGATTTAAATCTTTTTGTTTAGGATTTAATTGAATTTGTTAGATTTTATTAGGATTAATCATTAGTTTAATTGTTTTGATTAGATATAATTAGGTTTAGTTAACTGTTTTTTTATTCAGTTTCTTTTACAGTTTTTTATTCATTTTCGAAATGGGCCCAGGGGACGTTTTTGGTAAGGCCCAATTCTCATCAGATCTCATCAGCTCCAAAAAAAGGTCCAGATGCAGTCCAAATTCGTCCAATTTCTAGAAGGTTCTAGCACTCTCAGTGCTTTAAATAATGCCAGCCACGTGTTAGCAGAGGAAGGGGCCCACGCGTTTTGCCTTGAGGACGCCACCACAGCTCAGAGAATTCTCCCAGACTCCTCCACGTGTTCACAGCTGTCCCCCATTCTCTCTCTCTCTGCGCATGCACGCCACTTGGCGCCCCCACACCCATCGCCTGAGTGTCACCGCCGGCCATGCATCCGCCGTGCCGGTCATCAGTAACGGTCACCGGAGAGCAGTAACCGTCGCCGGACTTCGTTAGATCGCCGGAATCTGCAGAAATTCCCAGAATTCCTTCTTTCTTCCACCGATCCCTTCCGTCAGCCTCAAAACCCCCTCGCCGGAAACATCATCGTCGCCGGAATCATCAATCCTCCATCAAAGATTTTTCCAGAACAACATCAAACCTCCATCAATTTTTTCCAGAACATTCAAACCTTCAACAACCTTCATCAGAAACTTTCCAGAACACGATCTTCATCGTTCTTCAACTTTCCAGAACACGATCTTCATCGTTATTCACTTTTCCAGAATCCCCTCCAAGATTCATCATAGCGTCTACGTTCATCATCATCATTCAGAATCTCGTAGATCCATCGTTCTTCAACATCAATCGTCAAGGTTTTCGTGGATTCATCAGAGACCTTCATCCTTCGGTTAGTTTTCCAGAAGATCTTCCTGAGCTTCATCTGAATCTTCAACGAAACTCAAGAACGCCTTCAGCCTGTTCTTGCTTCATCCAGGTACGTAGCCTTCCAATCTTGTTTCATATTCGTCTATGTTGGCAACACCGCTTCAACTTCAATTATTTCACTACGAGTAATGCTAGTTTAGGGTTGTTGGTGATTCGTGTTTAAATGTGAGAGAACTGTGAGATTTTTGTGTTGATTCATTCGAGTGTGGTGAGATGTGTGAAGTCTGGTTGAGGCTTGTTGTTTTCTGGGAATAGATTGGGAGAGGGGGACGAGTTGCAGAGATAGGGTGAGGGAGAGGAGGAAGACGAATGAACGGCGCAAGGTCAAGGATGAACAGTACTAGAACGTTGAGAGGAGATTAGGTTTTGTTTGTTAGGGTTCGTATTGGATTAGGGTTTGGACATTGGGCTAAGCCCAAGTGTGTTTCTGAACACTGCCTCCTCAATGGCTCGTCCCACCCCCCTGTTTGAGAGACCTGAGTATTTGGATATGGGCCTTAGGCCCTATTTGCTTTTCGCGCCCCCCCCTCGTCCAAGCCCTTAGTAACCAACAACTGAGAAAAATCACTAACGGCACCCCCCAGGCTTTTTGTTCATTTCAGTGTTTGTTAGTTGATTTCTGAACTTGGGCCCTGCGCCCTAATGGCTTTTAGCACCCCACCTTCAGGGCCCAGCTAGTTATAACTCATAAAACCATTGCTGTTTAAACCCCCCAGTTTTATTTCAATTTAATTTTCTCTCAATTTCTTTTATTTCTTTTCATATTTGTAAATAATTCATAAAAAAATGTAAATAATTGTTGTTTCTAATAATTCTTTTTCTACCATTTCATGAAAATGTTAAGAAAATTAAATAAAAATAAAAAGGACATTTTATTTTTGTTTGCTATTTTGTGCATATTTTCCAATTAATTGATTTCTTTTTAATATTTTCAATGCATGCATATCATTAGAAAATTAATAAAAATGGTAGATTTAGTCAAATAATTCCGTTCTTTTTTCTGTAGACTCGTAATTCAGTGTAGAATTTTATAGTGCAAAAACATTAGCTTAACCATGCATTTTCATTTTAATTGCATTTGTTCACTGTTATTGATGATTGAATAAATTGGTCTGTGGATATGTCTGTGTTGCTGATTTTAGTTCTTCCATCTGGTATTGCATTTTATTCTGATTTTTCAGTATGTTATCCTAGAGCCATGTAGGTCTCCCATTAGATTTTTGATAGATTTTTGTAGGGTGTTCTAAGGTGATTTGTCTGAGCCTGAAGATAGGGGAAGTCTTGATGACTTCTGACTTTGAAGTTCAACTGTGGTTGAACTTCAGAGATAGTTCCTTGAGGTTTGTTGGCCTGTGGGTTCTTCTTGAAGGTGGGAGCTGATTGAGATCCTGTTGGAGCTTGCAGGGATGCAGTGGATCGAGGCTTAGTCTAGGAGCTTGTTGTCTGTTTGTGAGGTTCGAGATCCTGAAGTTTGAAGGGAGTTTATGGTACTTTCCTGAGGAAGGCACTATGAATGACTTTCATTCTTTCTTCTCACCTCTTTCTTAAGTATCCAATGATGTCGGAGCCGACTTGTGAGTTTAATTCCTCCTGAGGAGGGATGTAAACTGATCACATGTTGTTGAGCCACATGGGATACGATTCCTAAGTGGAAGTCCCCTAGTACTTTCCTGAGGAAGGTCCTATGGGTCTATTCACTTAGTTCTAGTAGTTTGTCTAGGATTTCTCGAGTATCCAGTGATGTTGGAGCCAACTTGTGAGTTTAATTTCTCCTGAGGAGGAATGTAAACTGATCACAGTTGTTGAGCCACGTAGGATACGATTCCTAAGTGTCAGCCTCCTAGTACTTTCCTGGGGAAGGTCCTATGAGCCTGCTCACTTAGTTCCCTTAGTGCATATAGGTTTTCTCAAGTATCCCGTGACGCCGGAGCCTTCATGTGAGTTTAGTTTCTCCTGAGGAGGAACGTAAACTAATCACAGTTGTCGAGCCGCATAGGATATGACTCCTGAGTAGTAACCTCCTGGTACTTTCCTGAGGAAAGCACTATGGGCTTGTCTGCTTAGCTTCCTTTCTCTGGTAAGCTTGTTCTGAAGCTTGGAGACTGGGATGGATTCCTCTTGCTTAGGGTTTTGATTAGAGTTTTTGCTTAGATCTTTGCTTAGGGTGCTGTATAGAGTTTTGTTTAGAGAGGTAGATTAGGAGATTGTTTCAAGTTTGTTAGAGGCCCTGCTCAGGGTTAGTCTCTTTGTATTGTTTGATTTGTATGATGTTATGTTGCATTAGACTTAGGTGTTCATATAGAAAGTCCTGAGTAGGTGCATCTTAGAAGTAGACTTTGTGTGCATGAGAAGTTGAGGTGGTCCTCCTTCTGCTTGTTTGTTATTGCGTGGCTTTGCTTGTTGGTACTTGGTAGAGCTGAGCTCCCTTGCCTTTGTGGTTTGCGGCCTCTGCGCCTTGTTTGTCTAGTTGTTGCATTCATGCATATTTTCAGTATTCCTTTACTTTGCAGTTTCTTGTTTGTGGTTTCGTCCTGTTGCCATGATCCCTTAGGAGCTCTGACTTCTCCGCTGCGGAGTTGTTATGATAGACATTAGGATGGTCAACCAGGTGTGGTAGTAGTAGGTAGATTCCCCTGTTTCTCAGCTATAGTTCTAGGGTTTCCCTTTCCTTTCTGTAGGAGCTTTTTGAGTAGCTTGATCCGTAGTTAGCTGAACTACAGCTGCTCTGATTCTTCGTTCCAGACGAAGATATGTAGGCATAGGATGCGATATCCTAGCGAGCACACTAACGACTAACCTTTGTTCTCTCGCGGCTGTGCGATCGAGACTTTCCCGCTAACGACTAATTGTTATCCCTTTCTCTTGCCTGAGCGCATTTGAGACCAGATCGTATTTGTAGGTTCCCGAACCTTTAGGACCAGTTTGTTTTCTCACTGCTGTGTGAGAGCCCCTGTTTACCCGTAGTTAGCCGAACTACGTTTGCTCTGATCTTTCGTCCCAAATGAAAGTACGTAGGCACAGGACGCGATGTCCTGGCGAGCAACCTTTCCCCCGTTTAGACGTAGGAAGTCGAACTACGTTGACTCTGACTTTCCCATTGCACGAGGGAATACGTAGGCCCAGAACACCGTATGTTCTGTCGAGTCCTGTCCTTTTCTTTTCTTTTCAGACCAGCCATTAGCGTAGATAGATAACACACCCTTTTACCTATAAACACCAAGCGTGGATCCCATCGAGTACGATGGACGTGAGGGGTGCTAATACCTTCCCCTTGCGTAACCGACTCCCGAATCCAGGTTTTGGTTGCGATGACCATACCTTTTTCCCGTCTTTGCGAGGTTTACTTCGAGCGTTTCCTTTCCCGCTCTGAGGGATAAATAACGCACGGTGGCGACTCTCCTGTCAAGCCGGCGCCGATTTTCGCAGTAGCGACAGCTGGCGACTCTGCTGGGGATTTATAGCATCTAGGGACTTTTCCCATCCCTTATGCTGGGACCGTTTCCCATCCCCTACGCGAGTCAATCCTAGCGCTTGGGTGTTTATTGGTTGGGTGTTGTGCATATTGTGTTTTACTTTTCTGCACTTTACTTTTATGTACCTTTACCTTTCCGCATTTATTTTCCAGCATTATATTATCATGATTATTGCTGTGGGCAAAGGGAGGTTACTGTGAGTGAAAAGCCGGACCTGGGCTTGAGTGCACACCTAGATATAGTTGCGGAGAAGTAGTAGACGAACCTGTCTGCTGAGCAGGCACAGTTCCCTACGAAAATCTGCGCTCAGACGAGATTCTTGCAGAGGTGCTCCTTTCCGGTCCTGAGGATCTGAGGGGAGTCCAGACGTGAGGGTTGTCGACTCTGGGGACCGATCATTTGGAAGTCAGCTAAGTGAGGCCTCTTCATGACTTGATGATGCCACTCCTTCTGGGAATCGTATCGTCACTCATGAAAGTCTGTGACGCTGATGACCGCATAGGATGCCGTACCTTTGTCCGTGGATTAGGTATATCCTACCTGTGAGAGGGACTGGGTTATTGCAGGAAAACTGGCCTTCAGAAACCATGATTCAGTATCTTTATCAGATGGTGTTCTTGATTCATCTCCAGGTGTGTTGTCTGGGTCAGATGGGTTTCTTATCTGAGGTTGAGGCTATTATCAGATGGTATTCTTGTCAGATACAGAGGATCAGATGGTTTTCTTACCAGGGGATTGATATTTTGAACATCAGATGATAGTTAGTGGCATGAGATTCTGGTGACCGTGTTGGTTTTCTGTTCATGATCACAGAGATATTCCTCTTCAGGCTACAGCATAGCCCCTGTGTTCGCAGATTGCATTATTTATCATATTGCATCATTGCATTACCATCTGCATTCAACTAACGTGTATGTATTGCAGGTACATATTTTCCCTTCCAGTTCTGGTGTTTGTTCCTAGCAAGACATGGAAAACCTGAAGAGAGTATTGCCCTACAAGTTTCCGTCGCCGAATATCAGTCTATTGTTAGAGTTGATTGCTATTGCTAAGAAGAGGGGAATGGGTGACTTCAGAAAGAGATATGGGAGGATTCTGACCTACGTGTATCAGCCATCTGCCTACGAGACCAGCGGCATCTATACTCTGTTACAGTTTTACGACGCGGAGCTCAGATGTTTTGTATTTCCCGACTTTGTTTTGGCTCCTACCCTGGAGGAGTATTCGGCACTTCTGGATATACCGATCCGTGAGCAGATGCCTTTTTATCGTACGGACGCTGAGCCTAAACTGGCTGAGCTTTCTGCCATCCTGTGCTTGAAAGAGTCTGAGCTGTCTGGGAAGATGATCAGAAGAGGAGACGTATGGGGATTTCCATTGGATGTCTTAGTGGAGAAGGCTCGGGAATATGCCCAGAAGGGTAACTGGGGTGTTTTTGACGTCATTCTTGCTGTATGTGTTTATGGCATCGTGTTATTCCCAAACATTCCTGATTTTGTTGATTCTGATGCCTTCTATATTTTGGCTGCGAAGAATCCAGTTCCTACTTTGCTGGGAGATATCCACCATTCAACTCATTACCAGAATGAAAAGCGACGAGGAAGGAATGTGTCCTGCTGTGTACCTCTCCTATGCAGGTGGTTCACCAGCCATTTGCCTAAGTCAGGCCCGTTTGTCACATCTATCAATTCTCTAGGATGGCCCGAGCGCTTAATGGGATTGACTGCTGAGAACGTGGTATGGGTCACTAAAGAGGTATTTGGAGCTGAAGTCATACTCAAAGGCGAAGGATTCCCGAATGTTCCGTTAATAGGAAGGAAAGGTTGTGTCAACTATAATCCTTCCTTATTGATCAAGCAATTTGGGTACATACCTCAAGGAGCGCCAAAGCCCGAGGAGATACAGGAATCTCTGTATCTCACCGGGGCAATAGGGAAAGAAATGCTGACCAAACTTGAGAAAGCCTGGAAAAACTTGCACAAGAGAGGGAAGCTTTCAGGTAACAGAGGGGATACTCGAGTTCCTAGCCCATATATAGAATGGATTCGTGAGCGAGCTGTGAAGTTCCTTATGCCGTATCCAGCAGTTCAGCCATTGCATCCTCCGGTAGAGGAGCCTACCACTGTGGACGTTCAGGTTTACAAGCAGCTGATGGCGGAGAAAGAAGAGCTAGCAAGGGCTAAAGAGGCTTTAGAGCAGGAGAATGCCCAGCTTCGGCATGAAAAGATTGAGACAGGATATGTTTCTAAGCAACAGGCTGAAACTCTGAAACATCTGAAGACTACGCTATTGGAATTGTCTGAAACCAAGAAGCGTCTAGAGTTAGATGTAGACTCCGTTAGTAGTGTGTTGGCCACCAAGAAGCAAGAGCTGGAAAGGGCCTACACAAAGTTAGCCAAGTTCAGAGAACACTGGGATCTCGCTATGACCAAGCGCAAGGAGCGAGAAGAAGAGCTGAAGACACAGGTTGCTCAGTTAGAAGAACAGGTCAAAGTGAAGAACGAAGAGCTTGAAGAAGAAGCCTGTCGCCGATTCGAGGCCGAGCGCAAGTTGACAGATGCCATGAAGAATTTGGAAGATTTCCAGCATAGAGCAGATGCCAAGAGACCCAAACCTGGGGACGGTGCCAATGATAAGGCTTGGGAAGACTTTGTCAGAGACATCCAGGGGACGGTCAGGAAGAGGGATCGACTGATAGAAGGTTTGATTTATCAACCAGATCATGCAGAGACAAAGAAGATGGTCGAGGACTTCCGCAACCGTACCCGTATTTGACTTCTCTCTTGTATTCTGTTGTGTTGGGATCACCACCAGGCATGTTGGCTGGGATCCTCCTTATCATATCAGCTGTATGGAGCATAGTTATGTAACTTCTTGACAAGACAGTTATTCTAATCAATATATGAGGGTTTTTTCCAAATATTGTCTTTATGGTTTATCTCGTCTTGCCACCACCGACACTGGAATTGGAGGGAAAATATCTCCAATGCACACATGCACGTTAGCATTTTTGTATTTTTGTTTGCATAAATCATACTGCATAGCATTTCTCTAGCAGGTCAGAGCACTTATCCAACCTTTGTTTTCACCAGAAGGTGATTCTCGGGGAATTGTTTGAGGCAAGAGTAGAGTGTTGAAGACGACCAAGGGGCTGAAGTAGATTTGAGCAGAATCAAGCAGCATAGTCGGTTACAGGTAATTGGTAGCTATGTCTGAAGGCAATTTCCAAGCTCCTAACACTTTGGCAAGGTTTACTGTGGCGCCCAACCATCAGTATGATTCTATGGAAGGCTTCCCGCAAGCAAACAATCTTACTGCAGACCAAGTTGTACAGCCTACGAATGAGAACCGAGACCGACATGAGCAGTTTCTTGTCCGAAATGAGCGCTATCCTCCGGTTAACAATCAATGTGTTGCTTTCCCTGTGATGAATTACCAGAGAGATATCCCAGTGACCGGGTTAGTAGATCCAAGAGCTCTTGATGATGGTAGAAGAGTCCGAGTGTTGGAAGAGCAAATGAGGGCCTTGGAAGCGAAAGATGCCGTTAACCTGGATGCTGTAGCCATGTGCTTGGTCCCTGACCTCGTGTTGCCATACAAGTTCAAAGTGCCGGAATTTGAAAAATACACGGGAGATAGCTGTCCGAAGTTGCATTTGATGATGTTCTGTCGAAGGATGACTTCGTTTGTGCGAAATGACAAATTGATGATCCATTGCTTTCAGTATAGCCTGACTGGGGCATCGTTGAGATGGTATGTGCAATTAGAGAGTAATCAGATTCGATCATGGGTGGATTTAGCCAGAGCTTTCATGAAGCAGTACGATTACAACCTGGATTTGACTCCTAGTCTTGTAGAGCTGCAAGAATTGTCTCAAGCGGAGAATGAATCATTCAGAGCGTATTTACGAAGATGGAAGGAATTGGCTGCTAGTGTTCGACCACCGCTTCCGGAAAGAGAACTGGTTGACATCTTCTTGGGTACCCTGAAAGGCCATTATTTTGACAAATTGTTCAGTTGCACAAGCTTTGTGGGCCTGATGAGGCTGGGAGAGATTGTTGAGAGAGGACTCAGGAGTGGAAAGTTTCGAGGTGTTCCTTACGTCCCAGTTAATAAGATTGAGTCAGTTGTCAGTTCTCAAGAAGAGTGGGAAGGAGATGATGTCACCTCAGAATCTCTAGCATCTCAGGATCAGTTTTCAGACACTTCAAGTCAACGATCATCTTACCGCCGATCGCGTCAGCATGCTCCACGAAGACCAAGGAAGCCTGAAAGGCAGTTTACTCAACTACCGGTGTCATACAGTCAGTTGTTGCCAGATCTGGTCAGAAGTGGATTGATAGTACCGAAAGAGACTAAGCCGGTGATTCCACCGTATCCTCCAGGTTTTGATGTCAGCGCCCGTTGTGAGTACCATGCTGGGGCACAGGGGCATTCCACCAATGATTGTAAAGTGCTTAGAAGTCAGATTCAGGATCTGTTAGACTCTAATCGTATTTGCATCACTCCTCAGGGTTTTGTTCAGATTAATGATTTTCCATCCTCCAGTTGTGCGGGTTCGTCAGTTAATGTCATGGAAGACTCCACAGGAAGTGTGTGCTCCGAAGATTGTCACTCGGAGAGTTCAATTGAATATGGGAGAAGTTTCTAGAGGTTTCTGTGCCGGGTGTCGCATCTGTTTTCCCTGCCTAACCCGTTTAGCTTTTGTGCATCAGTATTTGTCGACCACCACCAGGATTGTTGGCTGGGGTCGTTATATTCATACTCATTTGTGCTTACCTACTGATTTTGTTGGTTGTACATGTGTGGGAGATGTTTGTCTGTGTGCTTATAGCTTGAGTTTCTCTTTGTCTCGTTATGAATATGTGTTTGTTTGCTACGCTGCATTATCATTTAGCAGGTATATCAGAACCGTGGGTCTTATTTCCTCAATCGCCAGTTTATTGCAGGAACTCCTTCAGAGATATGGAACAGAATCGGTTTGAATTGATCGAAGTCCAAAGCCAGCTGGGGCAGATGATGAGAGACATGCAAGAGATGCGTTTAGAGCAGAAGATTCTCAAGGAGGAGAACAGTCAGCTGAAGACCCAAATGAGCTTGATCATGGAGGTAGTCAAGAATGTGCTTAGGAAAGAAGACGATCAGCTATTTGAAGCCGCAATGAAGAAGCTCGTGCCACCTGTGCATGTGGAACCTGAGCAGCAGCAACAGAAGATGCATCCGGCTCAGCGGAAGATCCAGGAAGGAAAGCCAAGGAGAATATTTGAGGCACCACCTATGACCTATGCTGAGCTCTTGCAGATCTTATTGAGGTTTAATCTGGTTGAGAAAAGAACGTTGACACCGCCAACGAGAGTGTTTCCTCAAGGGTACGATGCCAGTAAGCAATGTGAATTTCATTCCGGGGCATTCGGACATGACATCGAGGGTTGTCATGCTTTCAAGCACAATGTTCAAGACCTGATTGACTCGCACGATATTGAATTCACGCCGAGCGGCGTAGCTGTGCATATTGCTCCTGTCTCAGTCGATGCTAAGATGACAGATGTTTCTAAAGCTGCAGTGGGTCAGAAGCGTATCCTGGACTCCATGGTGTCAGAATCTCCAGGTCCACAACTGTTGCCTATTCCTGGGGCAGATCTCAGAAAGAAAATGGTTAAGCATAAGGAGAGCGCTAATCAGTACATTGAAGGTCAAGAGACCAATGTTGCATTTGATACGAAGGGTGTTCAAGGGTCAACCCGATACCAGCAGCAGCAGCCTCAGCAGGGGGCACAGCAGGCTCAACGAAGATTCCAGGGTGGTAAACCGAGAAGAGTGTTTGAGAAGCCTCCCTCAACATATGCCGATTTGTTGCAGACATTGTTGGGATTAAATCTGGTAGAGAAAAGAACTCTGGCGCCAATAACGGGAACTCCCCCGTTTGGTTATGATGCAGGCAAGCACTGTGAGTTTCATTCTGGAGCCCCGGGTCACGATATAGAAGGCTGCCACGCTTTTAAGCACAAAGTGCAGGATTTGCTTGATAGTGCAGCAATCAGCTTCGGGCCAAGAGGTCCTAGGGTCATCTGAATGAAGGAGGAAAGGCTCTATAATTTGGCTGGGTCGTTGAAAGCAGATCAGGACAGCATCGAATTGCCTCTAATAAAGATAGCTGGTTCAGCAGCAGGGCAGATGCAAAAGCCCGGTTCTCAGAAGCTAGCATATTTTCTTGGTTTTAGCTTGTCATTTCTTTACATTTGTAGTTGCTTTCCTGTTTGAATTTGTAAGCTTGTTTGTAAAACTTGTTGTTTTCATTTCAATTGATGATAATGAAATAAATATGCATGTTTTGATTGAATCCATTCGTGTTCACTAACTGTTTTTTACAAATGTCCGGCACTTGGTTAAGAAGAATGTGGGGAGGATGACGAAAATGACCGACATCATGCAAATTCCGATTGTATGCTTTTGAAATAAAACCTGCTGATGATGTACAGGCCTTGTTTCAAATCCCTAAACACCGGAGATATAAGGAAGATAATCCCTTGTCAACCCCTTCGAGCCTTGTAGTAGGAGTTTCTTTCTGAAAACGAAAAACCCTCAATCATAACCTGGGGCAGGGTAGGTGTTAGCTAATTTGACCGAGCGTCCAAATTGCAAAAGGAGTGTCCGTTCAAGGATCAATCACACCCCTAGAGGTCGTGCCTAAAAAAACCACAGTGTTTCAATCAAGAGTGGGACAGCCACATCATTCCCAAAGAGTCAAACAACCAGTGTCACACGACTTGCTCGAAAGAAAAAAGAAGAATGGAAAAAAATCAAAAGCCCGCTAAGTCAAGAAGACTCCAAAACAAATGACTTAGGCAAAAATGAGGGCATCCCGCTGGACTTAAAGAATCAAAAAGAAACTCAAAAGGAGTCAGTCCAGGCAAAAGTTAGGGATATGAAGAGAAAAAGATGAAAAGGATCAAAAGAAAAATCCTCGATGGAAATACGAGTCGTGTGACCTCAAGTGTCAAAGACGAAAAGTGAGTGGCTGTCATTCCAAAATCCAAAAGTTTCTCGAACTATCATTCCTATTTTCTAAGCCTCTGAGAGGTGAGCGCTAAGGTCGAATTAGCTGAACGTAGGATGGGAGAACATCAAGGAGAATGGGTGGGTTAAAGTGAACTTTGAGCCTTTATCCTTTCCTTCAAAACCATGAACCTGACCACGTTACAACCTTCAAAAGTCCTAATTGAAGCAGGTTGTTTCGAAAGCATACTCCGGTAAAGGTCGCGTCGATTCTGACTCCTAAAAAGGTTCCTCTTACCACGTTGGTGCTACTGTTGATAAATGTTTTATGCATTATATGCTATAAACTGTTTTTCCTTTTCCCAGTGAACAGATTGGATGTCAAAGCTGTCATATGTGTTGCATTAATGCATCTTTTATGCAGAACAACTTGTTTTACTTGCGAGTAAGCGCTGGACAGCAGAAAAGCTTCCTACAATGGAAAGTATGGTCAAGATAGAATGTAGAACGACCGAATGTTCCGAGAGCAGGGGCAAGTTATTATTGTGATCCCCAGTCAGGTCAGCCCTTCGAAGTCAGTTATTCTGGGGCGATCAGGTTGAGATTCGGTGAATGCGTCGTAGTCAAGGGCACTACTCTGAATCAGATAATCGGGGCAAGGTTATTGCAGTCAGGGGCAGACCATCTTAAGCGCGCAAAGGTTGTGCGAGAAGCAGATGAGGTGAAGTATCTCTCAGAAGTTCAGAACGCTGAGGCACGTTATATCAGACCATCAGGCAACAGATTTGCAGATTCCTTTCAAGGACTATCCCCACAGATGTCCTGTAGGCTGGGGCATATCAGAAGAGAAAGGATTGGTCTTTTCCGTATCAGCAGGGCCATACAAGAGTTATTCGAGCAGATGCAGTCGATTTTCGAGAGCGAGATGAATGCGGGAAGTCGTGTCACTATCCCTTGACTCTTCACTAAAAGGCTGTGTATTCAGGAAGAATGTTTTCCAGCGGCAGTTGTATCTGACCCAGTAAGATAGCTTAAGTGCTCAAATCCATGTTTGCGATTGCTGTGAAGCCCATCCGCGTTGGCGCATCAATTTCCAGATCCGAGCTTCATCAGAGCGCAGGAGGATTCCCTCCATTTTCTCCAGCAAAGACCAATTTGTCATTGGTATGGGTAAGTTATTCCCAGAGGAGTCCAATCATATTCAGCACGTCTGCTATTTCACAGCGGAGTTACATTCCCCAGCAGGGTATTACTTCGTCGAGGTGTTCGGTTAAGTTCCCAATATCCCCAGCAGAGTTGATTTCACTCTCCCAGCATTTATTTTGCTAGGACGATTCAGTGATATCCGGGTTTATCCCTAGCAGAGTAGGCCTCGCCTTCAGCATTTATTTTGCTGAAGTAGTTTTCTGTACCCGGCCTTCTCCGGCAGCTCGAGCCTGCTAGCATATTGCATGCATCGTCATATTTGCATCATACCTGCATGACATTTTCAAAATGCGTAGCATTTCTATCCAGAATGGAGCATTACGCTGTAGAAAGATTAAAGCATTTGCATATGCATACAAAGCATAAGTCAGATTTTCTATCAGCCTCATATGGCGCGTAAATTACTCTGTGATCAGTTCAGGGGCATTTATCCAGCAACAGTATTCAGACAGTTCAGCAGATTATTTGTATCAGATCTTATGATAGTTGTGCTTTGATCAAGCAGTCATCTGATATCGACAGACTTTTCTTCCCGTCAATTCATATTGACGATGTGTTCCTCCAATAAATGGATTTCTCCGTCTATCATTAGACGTCTTGAGTACGAATGGGTTTTCTTTCCGTCTATCCATAGACGATGTGAAGTTGCGGGTGATCACAGTAGGGCTTCAAGAAGGGGTTTCCCCAGGATGTGCTTTTCTTCCCGTCTATCAGTAGACGATGTGAAGTTTTGGGTTGATTTTCAATGGGGTTCAAAATAGAGTTTCTAGCAAGTGGCTTTTCTTTCCGTCTATCAGTAGACGATGTGAAGTTTGGTTACTGTCCAGCGGTTTTCTTATTGTCAGGTCATACATATGATGAGGTGTTTCCCCAGCGAGCCTTCTCCGGCTATCTTTGGTGGTTGAGGGGTTTCAAAATGATTTTGGATATTGGTTCTCTTTCTGGTTATTGGATATGATGACGTTTCAAGAGGTACTTTTCTGACTGTCAATCCTTATTGATGGCGAGGCTCTTCGAAGAATGTTCAGTTTTCGTGATTGTCGATTCTTATTGGCGACATGGTTCCTTAAAAGGTGGTTTTTCTTCCCGTCAGTCCATACTGACGATGTGGCCCCTTCAAAGATGTTGATCTTTCCATCAATTCCCGTAAACAGAAGAATTCTGAAATTCAAAGGATGATGTTGAATTGCGCAATGGTGTCTTCCCGTCTATCTTTAGACGATGTGTGTATGGAGATTAAGGATGATCCCGTCTACTCTTAGACGATGAGAATATTGATTTGTTTCATCAATCAGGATGATCCCGTCTACCCTTAGACGATGAGAATATTGATTTGTTTCATCAATCAGGATGATCCCGTCTACTCTTAGACGATGAGAATATTGATTTGTTCATCAGTCAGGATGATCCCGTCTACTCTTAGACGATGAGAACATTGATTTGTTTCATCAATCAGGATGATCCCGTCTACTCTTAGACGATGAGAACATTGATTTGTTCATCAATCAGGATGATCCCGTCTACTCTTAGACGATGAGAACATTGATTTGTCCATCAATCAGGATGATCCCGTCTACTCTTAGACGATGAGAATATTGATTTGTTCATCAATCAGGATGATGCCGTCTACCCTTAGACGACGTGAATATGGAGATTATGGTGTCTTTCCGTCTACCCTTAGGCGATGTGAATACGGAGAATTATTTCTTCCCGTCTGTCCTTAGACGACGTGAATTTGGAGATTACCTCTTCCCGTCTATCCTTAGACGATGAGAATATTGATTTGTTCATCAGTCAGGATGATCCCGTCTACTCTTAGACGATGAGAATATTGATTTGTTCATCGATCAGGATGATTCCGTCTATCCTTAGACGATGTGTGTAGGGAGATTAACAATTTGATCCCGTCTATCCTTAGACGATGTGAATTCGGAGATTATTGCTTGCCGTCTACCCTTAGACGATGTGAATAGTGATTTGTTCATTAATCAGGACGATCCCGTCTACCCTTAGACGATGTGAATATCGATTTGTTTTATCAATCGGGATAATGCCGTCTACCCTTAGACGATGTGAATTGGGAGATTAATGTTGTTTTTCCGTCTATCATTAGACGAGGTGAGTATTCAATCAGGGTGTCTTCCCGTCCATCTTTGGGCGATGTGAGTATATTTCTCTTCCTGCCTATCAGTAGGCAATGTGAAAGAATCACGTGTTTTGTTGCAACCCTCAGGGTTTGTTATATGGGGTATCACAAGCAACGGGTATTCAAATCAGGAGTTCTTTATCAGATGATTAATCAGCTTGGTGCCGTAATGACTGGACTCGGTTTTCTGGACTTTATTCCCCAAGCAGTTTACAGTATATGCTCGCGGTTGGCAAATTTTCGGGTTTTATTTGTATTCAACCGTCTTGTACCTTTGAATGTTTGAAGGCTGAGCGCTCTTCAAACCCTTCAGGTCCAAGTCGCTTGAATAGGGGCAGCTGTTGCACCCTAAAATTTGACCAACTGATTCTCCTATCTGACTCATGGTTTAATTTCATATTCACAGCTCAGATGTATGATTTTTGTGCACAAGCAGGGGATATCAGAGTTTACAGCTTGATTTTTGTCTATCAGATATGGCAGACCCAGTCCAGATTATCGGGGTTTTATTTTCGGGAAATTGTGCGCTCCTCGGTGATTTTTCAGTAATTTTGGGGATATTCTGATGCCCGGGGATCTCTGTTCGATTCAATCTGGTCTCGTGTGCGCTTTTATGGCGGTCATTTGCATTCATCTGCATTTTTAGGATTTTTATAGACTTTTGTGAATTTTTAACAAGCTTTATAGATTTTTCCGGAATTTAAATAGGGTTTTTGAATATTTTAATAGCTTAATCCTCTTTTTAGAATTTTATAGAATATTTTAAATAGATTTTAATCATTTGTAGAATTTTAATAGAGTTTAAATAGCTTTTATCTTTTTTAGAATATTAGTGAATTTTTCTTAGCATATTAAATAGAATGATAAAAATTAGGATTAATAGGTTTAATTGTTTTTAGATAATATAGAAAAATAATATAGTTTTTTTTTATTAATGATAGATGTTAATAGATATTAAATAATATTAGAATTTTAATAGAAAATTAGTAGGAGTTTAGAATTAATTAGAGCATTAATCTTTTTTAGAGTTTAATTAGATCTTAATTGTTTTTAGATTTAATTAGGATAATATAGGATTAATTGGACATTTAATCACTTTTTAGAGTTAATTAGGTTCTTAATCATTTTCAGATTTAATTAGGTTGATATAGAATTAATTAGGATTTAAATCTTTTTGTTTAGGATTTAATTGAATTTGTTAGATTTTATTAGGATTAATCATTAGTTTAATTGTTTTGATTAGATATAATTAGGTTTAGTTAACTGTTTTTTTATTCAGTTTCTTTTACAGTTTTTTATTCATTTTCGAAATGGGCCCAGGGGACGTTTTTGGTAAGGCCCAATTCTCATCAGATCTCATCAGCTCCAAAAAAAGGTCCAGATGCAGTCCAAATTCGTCCAATTTCTAGAAGGTTCTAGCACTCTCAGTGCTTTAAATAATGCCAGCCACGTGTTAGCAGAGGAAGGGGCCCACGCGTTTTGCCTTGAGGACGCCACCACAGCTCAGAGAATTCTCCCAGACTCCTCCACGTGTTCACAGCTGTCCCCCATTCTCTCTCTCTCTCTGCGCATGCACGCCACTTGGCGCCCCCACACCCATCGCCTGAGTGTCACCGCCGGCCATGCATCCGCCGTGCCGGTCATCAGTAACGGTCACCGGAGAGCAGTAACCGTCGCCGGACTTCGTTAGATCGCCGGAATCTGCAGAAATTCCCAGAATTCCTTCTTTCTTCCACCGATCCCTTCCGTCAGCCTCAAAACCCCCTCGCCGGAAACATCATCGTCGCCGGAATCATCAATCCTCCATCAAAGATTTTTCCAGAACAACATCAAACCTCCATCAATTTTTTCCAGAACATTCAAACCTTCAACAACCTTCATCAGAAACTTTCCAGAACACGATCTTCATCGTTCTTCAACTTTCCAGAACACGATCTTCATCGTTATTCACTTTTCCAGAATCCCCTCCAAGATTCATCATAGCGTCTACGTTCATCATCATCATTCAGAATCTCGTAGATCCATCGTTCTTCAACATCAATCGTCAAGGTTTTCGTGGATTCATCAGAGACCTTCATCCTTCGGTTAGTTTTCCAGAAGATCTTCCTGAGCTTCATCTGAATCTTCAACGAAACTCAAGAACGCCTTCAGCCTGTTCTTGCTTCATCCAGGTACGTAGCCTTCCAATCTTGTTTCATATTCGTCTATGTTGGCAACACCGCTTCAACTTCAATTATTTCACTACGAGTAATGCTAGTTTAGGGTTGTTGGTGATTCGTGTTTAAATGTGAGAGAACTGTGAGATTTTTGTGTTGATTCATTCGAGTGTGGTGAGATGTGTGAAGTCTGGTTGAGGCTTGTTGTTTTCTGGGAATAGATTGGGAGAGGGGGACGAGTTGCAGAGATAGGGTGAGGGAGAGGAGGAAGACGAATGAACGGCGCAAGGTCAAGGATGAACAGTACTAGAACGTTGAGAGGAGATTAGGTTTTGTTTGTTAGGGTTCGTATTGGATTAGGGTTTGGACATTGGGCTAAGCCCAAGTGTGTTTCTGAACACTGCCTCCTCAATGGCTCGTCCCACCCCCCTGTTTGAGAGACCTGAGTATTTGGATATGGGCCTTAGGCCCTATTTGCTTTTCGCGCCCCCCCCCCCCCCTCGTCCAAGCCCTTAGTAACCAACAACTGAGAAAAATCACTAACGGCACCCCCCAGGCTTTTTGTTCATTTCAGTGTTTGTTAGTTGATTTCTGAACTTGGGCCCTGCGCCCTAATGGCTTTTAGCACCCCACCTTCAGGGCCCAGCTAGTTATAACTCATAAAACCATTGCTGTTTAAACCCCCCAGTTTTATTTCAATTTAATTTTCTCTCAATTTCTTTTATTTCTTTTCATATTTGTAAATAATTCATAAAAAAATGTAAATAATTGTTGTTTCTAATAATTCTTTTTCTACCATTTCATGAAAATGTTAAGAAAATTAAATAAAAATAAAAAGGACATTTTATTTTTGTTTGCTATTTTGTGCATATTTTCCAATTAATTGATTTCTTTTTAATATTTTCAATGCATGCATATCATTAGAAAATTAATAAAAATGGTAGATTTAGTCAAATAATTCCGTTCTTTTTTCTGTAGACTCGTAATTCAGTGTAGAATTTTATAGTGCAAAAACATTAGCTTAACCATGCATTTTCATTTTAATTGCATTTGTTCACTGTTATTGATGATTGAATAAATTGGTCTGTGGATATGTCTGTGTTGCTGATTTTAGTTCTTCCATCTGGTATTGCATTTTATTCTGATTTTTCAGTATGTTATCCTAGAGCCATGTAGGTCTCCCATTAGATTTTTGATAGATTTTTGTAGGGTGTTCTGAGGTGATTTGTCTGAGCCTGAAGATAGGGGAAGTCTTGATGACTTCTGACTTTGAAGTTCAACTGTGGTTGAACTTCAGAGATAGTTCCTTGAGGTTTGTTGGCCTGTGGGTTCTTCTTGAAGGTGGGAGCTGATTGAGATCCTGTTGGAGCTTGCAGGGATGCAGTGGATCGAGGCTTAGTCTAGGAGCTTGTTGTCTGTTTGTGAGGTTCGAGATCCTGAAGTTTGAAGGGAGTTTATGGTACTTTCCTGAGGAAGGCACTATGAATGACTTTCATTCTTTCTTCTCACCTCTTTCTTAAGTATCCAATGATGTCGGAGCCGACTTGTGAGTTTAATTCCTCCTGAGGAGGGATGTAAACTGATCACATGTTGTTGAGCCACATGGGATACGATTCCTAAGTGGAAGTCCCCTAGTACTTTCCTGAGGAAGGTCCTATGGGTCTATTCACTTAGTTCCAGTAGTTTGTCTAGGATTTCTCGAGTATCCAGTGATGTTGGAGCCAACTTGTGAGTTTAATTTCTCCTGAGGAGGAATGTAAACTGATCACAGTTGTTGAGCCACGTAGGATACGATTCCTAAGTGTCAGCCTCCTAGTACTTTCCTGGGGAAGGTCCTATGAGCCTGCTCACTTAGTTCCCTTAGTGCATATAGGTTTTCTCAAGTATCCCGTGACGCCGGAGCCTTCATGTGAGTTTAGTTTCTCCTGAGGAGGAACGTAAACTAATCACAGTTGTCGAGCCGCATAGGATATGACTCCTGAGTAGTAACCTCCTGGTACTTTCCTGAGGAAAGCACTATGGGCTTGTCTGCTTAGCTTCCTTTCTCTGGTAAGCTTGTTCTGAAGCTTGGAGACTGGGATGGATTCCTCTTGCTTAGGGTTTTGATTAGAGTTTTTGCTTAGATCTTTGCTTAGGGTGCTGTATAGAGTTTTGTTTAGAGAGGTAGATTAGGAGATTGTTTCAAGTTTGTTAGAGGCCCTGCTCAGGGTTAGTCTCTTTGTATTGTTTGATTTGTATGATGTTATGTTGCATTAGACTTAGGTGTTCATATAGAAAGTCCTGAGTAGGTGCATCTTAGAAGTAGACTTTGTGTGCATGAGAAGTTGAGGTGGTCCTCCTTCTGCTTGTTTGTTATTGCGTGGCTTTGCTTGTTGGTACTTGGTAGAGCTGAGCTCCCTTGCCTTTGTGGTTTGCGGCCTCTGCGCCTTGTTTGTCTAGTTGTTGCATTCATGCATATTTTCAGTATTCCTTTACTTTGCAGTTTCTTGTTTGTGGTTTCGTCCTGTTGCCATGATCCCTTAGGAGCTCTGACTTCTCCGCTGCGGAGTTGTTATGATAGACATTAGGATGGTCAACCAGGTGTGGTAGTAGTAGGTAGATTCCCCTGTTTCTCAGCTATAGTTCTAGGGTTTCCCTTTCCTTTCTGTAGGAGCTTTTTGAGTAGCTTGATCCGTAGTTAGCTGAACTACAGCTGCTCTGATTCTTCGTTCCAGACGAAGATATGTAGGCATAGGATGCGATATCCTAGCGAGCACACTAACGACTAACCTTTGTTCTCTCGCGGCTGTGCGATCGAGACTTTCCCGCTAACGACTAATTGTTATCCCTTTCTCTTGCCTGAGCGCATTTGAGACCAGATCGTATTTGTAGGTTCCCGAACCTTTAGGACCAGTTTGTTTTCTCACTGCTGTGTGAGAGCCCCTGTTTACCCGTAGTTAGCCGAACTACGTTTGCTCTGATCTTTCGTCCCAAATGAAAGTACGTAGGCACAGGACGCGATGTCCTGGCGAGCAACCTTTCCCCCGTTTAGACGTAGGAAGTCGAACTACGTTGACTCTGACTTTCCCATTGCACGAGGGAATACGTAGGCCCAGAACACCGTATGTTCTGTCGAGTCCTGTCCTTTTCTTTTCTTTTCAGACCAGCCATTAGCGTAGATAGATAACACACCCTTTTACCTATAAACACCAAGCGTGGATCCCATCGAGTACGATGGACGTGAGGGGTGCTAATACCTTCCCCTTGCGTAACCGACTCCCGAATCCAGGTTTTGGTTGCGATGACCATACCTTTTTCCCGTCTTTGCGAGGTTTACTTCGAGCGTTTCCTTTCCCGCTCTGAGGGATAAATAACGCACGGTGGCGACTCTCCTGTCAAGCCGGCGCCGATCTTCGCAGTAGCGACATATATCAAGTCATCAACTCTGAAAGTGTTCATCCAGACTAGTTCTAATCAAGACTCTAATGAAGGCAAGCTCATAACTTATGAACTTAAGACTCTGATGTCTCATTATAACTAGTATCTGAAGACATACTTTAGCTTTTGATCATGCATTAACTGATTCTATAAAAAGCCTCAGATTCAAGAAGTTAATTATAAAGACAATAATGACTTTAAACAATCTTCAACAAACGTATATAAGAAGTCTCCAGTAAGAAGTCATCTAAATAAGATCATAGACAAAGATACATTACTTTATGTCTAATTAACATAGAGTAATGTTGCCAGGATCTTATCTCACCAAATGTTCTAAACTCTACTCTGCTCCTCTCAACGTCTTTATGCTAGTTGAGTTTTAGCTCAATCGATTTTAAACTAGCTAAAGACCTTTAATGGCTACTTGTACCATGGGAAGTGTCAATCCTCAGTGAATCTACTATCAACATTTACCTAAAGAAGAAGATCAGAAACATTCAATGAGATCTCTTAAGAGAGAGTGAATGTGAGTTGGAAAAATGTGAGACTGTGTTCACAAGGATGTGATACCAGTTCACATAAATGGGTTAAGAGAGAATGTGTTACACAAAAAACACAGATGAAAGAAACACACTAAAAAAGAAAATATAACCAAAAGGGTTAAGTGTGTAAACGCAGAGTAAGACGTATTCATATATATTTTGAAGAAAGAATATGTGAATATGATCAACAGAACATAAAGGCACAACAAGAAGGAAATTTGTGCAAGGAGAGAAGAAGAATCAAAACTTCATTCTTCTACACTCAGGAGCAAATAATTCATATTCTTCTCAAGGGTGTAAACCCTTGTGTATATGCTTATCTAAGAATCACACATGTAAATATAAGGTTAATACCAGATTATTTTGATAACAGAATTTAAGACTCTAGCCACTATGTTATGATTAAGTCTCATTTTGGATAGACTGGGCATTCAAGTCTCATGCTTTCGGGCAGAGCAGGAAGCCTCGATACGTGTGATTGAGCATTGAAGTCTCATGCTTGTAGGAAGTCTCGATCTTGATAGATTGAGCAGGAAGTCCTAAACATGTTATTTAGGCAAGGAAGTCTCATGCTTGAGGGCTTGAGCAAGAAGTCTCATTCTAGATAGATTGAGAAAGAAGTCTTGAACCGAGGGTTTAAGCTGGAAGTCATGAACTGATGGCTTAAGCAATTGTAATCTGATTGATTATAGTTAAAATCTCTTGTGCTGCAAAGGGACTAGACTACTCTTAGTTGAGAGGAATCAGATATATTATATGTCTCTTTATTTACTTCTGCATTTACATTCTGGTGTGCAATAAACTTTGAAGCCAGACTCTGACCAGATTCAGCCTCTTACTTGGATCAGAATATGAGCTTACCACGCTAGGTTCTGAAACAAGATTAAGAAAAGGAAGTAAAACTTTTCACTGCTATTACTCACTCTGATACCAAACTCCGAACGTGGTTCAAAATCTAATTTTTCAAAATCAAAATTGAAAAGAGATTTTTAGGAATACATAATTCAAGTTCCTTTCTTGTGTGTTTTTCTCACCTCGAGTTGGTATCAGAGCCCAACTGTGGTTTGTCACTTAACAATGAAACACAAAAAGATCCGGTGAGAAAAACTACTCAATTAGAGCTTCAGCTTCAATGAAGTTTTCTTCAGTTGTCAAAGAATGAAAACTATAGAAGATAAAGAAAATTGAGCTGGAGGAAGTCATGCTAATGTTGTGCTGAGTGTTTAAACATAAGCATATGACCTTGAAGGAACCCTTGAATAACCAAAGAAGGAGTTCTTTTAAATTTTTATGGATCAAGAAACATGTTTCTACTCTAAGTCATTTATTTTGTGAGTATGAAAGGATTTTTAATCTTTAAGACTGACTCATGGGACAAGTGTACTTGTTGAATAAATTAAGAAACCTTTTCTGCTTTAAGTTATTTACTTTGTGATTATGAAAGGATTCTTTTATCCTTAAGACTGACTCGTGGGGGAAAATGTGCTTGTTACAAGAATTAGGGTTTAATCTTAATCTGCTTGTTATGGAAAAGCAAGATGTCCACTTACATCATTGGTTGTGATGATGAGTTGTGGGACACTCTTGAAGACAATATTCATTGGGAGATCAATGATGATGATACGATCTTAATGAGAAAATATTGTTGCAAGATACATCTCCAAGGTTACAACTATTTAGGAAGATGAAGATCTGAATACTTTAGGTATTGAAAGATTAATCAGTAACCTTCAGAGCCTTGAAATGGAATTGAATAGTGATGAACTAATGTTGAAACCTAGATCTCTTGAATTGAGGTATAATGCTGAAAGATTTGGTAATGAAAACTTCCAGAACCTTAAGTTTTAGAAAACCATAAAGAAACTTCTGATGGAGAAGATTCTAATTGGGAATTTGACAATGAGGAAATGGATTTTATCATCAAGAGGTTTCAACAAATGGCCAAGAGAAACAAGATATTCACTGGTAGAAGTGCTAACTTCAGAGCTTCTAGTTCCAGAAACAATTGCCTTGATCTACAAAAGGACAAATTTAGACAGAGAAGCTGAAGAAGCCAATCTTGCACTAATGGCTCATACACTAAGGCTGTTAAGAAATAACTTGTTTTTTTTCTTAAATTAAGAATTGAAATCTTCCAAAGAAACTGTTGAATCATTCAAAAGAAATATAGTTGCTCAAGCTAAAAAGGGATTCCAAGGAACCTTTAAATGAACAAGTTATGGCTCTTCAAGATTTCTTGACAATGAGTTTTAATAGAACTTAGATTGCTTTCACGATCTATGGAGTAAGCAAGAGCAAAGGAGATGGTGTGGGTTTTCACGAAAAAAAATTTGATTCCAAAAACTTGACATTGAGAAAACCTCATAACCATCTTCTTCAAGCTATGCTGATAAAAGGTTTAAAGACTTTAGTGCATTTGCTGCTGAGTGTAACAAGATTCTGAATGCACCAGAATCAATGACAAAGAAGAAAAAGGTTTTAATTGGAATAAAACCTAAATCTTCAGAGTCAGTAGTTTTTGAAGAAATTAGACAATATGATCCTTAGATCAAAAGTTGAAAGGAATCATAAACCAAAGATCTCCGAAGCCTAGTTTCTAAAAGATTTAGAAACTAAGGTAAAAGGTAGAGCGCTTGTCCTAATGTATGGACAATGGATGAACTACAACCCACAACAAAGGAAAAGCATATCTTTGAAATCCTAACTCTAGAAAAGGAAGGAAAGTTGGAGTCTGAAAAAAAGCAGAGAAAGAATGTTATGGTTACTAGTTACTACTGAACTCCAAGACTATGTTGAACAATGACTAGGTTCAACAAAAAGGAGTGCTTTAAGAGCGATTCTCATCAGTAAGAAAATTGTTGGAACCAAAAGTTATTCAGAAGAGACACTAATGCATGTCTAAATTCCTTATTTTTATCTATACAACTTTTCTAAATGAGATATTATTTATCTTAGTCTATGTATATATTTCCCTGATGCATAACTGTCTAGATAATATGTCTGCTTAAGAATTTTCAGATCAAGTGGAAAGTTTTTTTTTACCTTTATAAAAAATTTTGTGGCCTTCTTTTATATTCTTGTTCTTATTCTTATTCGGAACCAAGCATTGTGGGCTTAAATTTTTTTATCAGAAAATTGTTGTTGTTCAAGTCAATTCATTATTGAAATTTTCTTGCCTATTTTACCCTTTTTATTTTAAAGACTTAATTCTTTTCTAAGAAAGGGTTCCTGATCTTGTCAAAAAGATTGATTCTGAATATGGAGTATAAAAAATTAATGCTGATTAGAAGTAGATTTATCAAAGTCTTGAAACAACCTCTGATGACACATAGCTTCTGAAAAACATCAGGCTCTAAGACTCAAAAAAGGAATAAGAATTTCTTATAACTCTTAAAATGTAAAATCCACGTGTCTGAAATTTTTTTATGCTAGCTATAAAGCTATCTGGGAAGAATCTGTAATGTAGGGACATTTTACTCTTTGAGTTCTTTGTGGCCTATCTCTTGTCATTTTTTACTTTTTTGTTATACTTGTTTAATTTTTTTGTTTGTTTTCTAAAGATAAAATTTGATTGGTCCTAAAGCAAAGATTGTTGTCTTGAATCTTTCTAACAAATCATTTTTTATAACTTTAGAAACATCTCTCTATTTGTATGTACCTTTTCTTTTTTGCATCTTTACTTGTCTGAGATGGCTTCTTATTCTGATCCTAGTATGGAAAACCAGTTAGCTATCATCATTGAAGGGCTAGTCGATTTTTAAGAGATGATTGCTCAAGGCCTTGATCATCAAAGAACTGTCTCCCATAGCGGTTGGGAGAATTTCTTTGACATATTTTATGGTCTTTCTTACCCTAATCTGGTCAAGGAGTTTTGGGTAAATGCTTCTATCTAAGATATGTATCTAGAAGATGCCATTCTTTCCGAAGTATCTGGTGTCCCTATCACCATCACCCCCACATCTATTGCTATTGAAATAAATTATGAGGAAGAAGAAGCAGTTCTGTATATGCTTTTCTAGGATTCTTAATTACCCCCTCATATTATCTTTGAAGATCTCTTTGACCTATCCAAGGTTTAAAATCTCAATTCCAAGGCATTAATCTGGTATCACCTGTTGATCTCAAACTTCTTGCCAAAGAACAAAGATTTGACTTCCTTGGATATTGATGAAAAAGCTTTTATGTTGTTTCTCAGCTCAGATCTGAAGATTAACATCCCTTAAGCTATGTTTAAATATCTGAAATGACTCTCACTTCCTTTAAATAAGGAAAGTCAAGCTTCATTCCTTATGGAAGGGTTCTTTTTGAACTCTTCATTCAACAAGGATTTGGGATGACTATGTTTGAGGTTAAAACACAACTCTGGGGTGTCATACCCCAAATTTGTCCTACCTTTTTGAAAATTTTTATTAGCCCGACTTTATTTTTCAATTTGCATTTGCTTGTACAACTTAACGTATTTTTTCACTTTTTGTCCAATAAATTTGTGACACGTGGCATTATTTGTAGTTATCTTTATTTATTAATTAGATTAATTAAAATTTACATTAGGTTTTAGGATTAAATTAATTAGAATCTAAGTTAGATCTAGAATAATTTAGTTTAGAATAAATTAATTAGAATTAGTATAGTTTAGTTTAAAATAGAAAGGTTTTAAAAGCAAAAAAAAAATAGAAAAGAAAATAGAATTAATTAATTGTAAATAAATAAAAAAATTTTAAAAAATATGAGAAAGGGAAACAAGATAAGGACGTAGGAAGACGATAATAGAGGTACAATTTATCTTCCCAAATCAAGAAACCCTAGCCTCAATAAAACCCACCTTTCCTCTTCTTCTTCAAGAAAAAGAAAAACCCTCGCCGACACCTTTCCCTCAATCTCTCAGCTAAAACCTTCGCCGACACCTTTTCCCTCAATCTCTCAGCTCAAACCCTCAATCCACCAACCTCCATTCTTATTCACATCAGAGGTAACCGAAAAACCCCTCTGCCGTGAAACTCACTGCTTCTGTTGTTTTCTTTTCGCTGTGCTGAAACAACCAACAACCCTCTTCCATAAAACTCACATAACAACCTCACAAATCCTGCTCACGCCTTACAGCCAACTTCATTTCCTTCCTTTACCTTTCTTCAACATAATCCATAAACAACAACTTTAACTCACCTTTTTCTATGACTTTTAAACCCTTCAAAGAATTCCAACTTGCAGCTAACATCCACAAGTTCTCACCCCTGCTACAATACCAACGACGACAGTCATGAACCATTTCGCATCAACATCCTTCATTCTCAACCAAGGCCTTCCACTGCCTTGACGTTTTCGATTCAGAACTGCACGACGCACATTGAGAATGAATCAAGTTTGACTATAGTTTATTTTTGGTGAAAGATTCATAGCTGCTCGGTTATTTAATTTTCCACAGCAGACACCTCTCTGCACTCTGTTTTCGTGTGCGTTGGATGTATCAAGCCCTTAATAATCAATATTATTTAGATTACCTTGATAGAAATAGGTGACGAGCTGGCTGTTAATGTTTCAATCCTCCAAATTCTATCACCAACATGGTGCTTCTAACAGTAAAACATATACAACAAGGTGTGAAACATCTTACTCAGGTTCATGGTGGAAAATTCTTGAAGGATCTACCCTTTAGTCCTAGCCAAGTTTGCTGTTGTTGCAAGGTAGTTTAGGAGCGTGAGCTTTCAGTTTCATTTGCGGTGCAACAGATTTGTTCAGGATGCAGTAAGAAGAGTAACGTGAAGTTCGTGGCATCTACAGCTCAAACCAACGACAACATCAATATTGATAACAACAATCAAACCTTCAACAATTTTACGCATATCAGCTTGACTTGATTCGTACTGCTCGCACCAGTATGCTTACAACATCGACAACAACTCAACAATGTATTCGATTATGCGGTTGAGAGTTGGTTAACGACTTGGTCGATTCAGTTTCGACGCAATACCCTCAGCCACGGCTTCACCTTCAACAATGGATAGCTTCACTCTTTGTCATGTTGGTTCCGACCTCGTAATGGCAGTTATCGCAGGTTTTTGTATCTTCTTGGAGGAGTTCAGGTTCATTGCAACATCTTCAGACGGGCATCAATCGGATACTTTTTTGCTCACTGCTCTCATGGACTTGTATTCACAATGTCAGAAATATGATGATGCGCGTAAGCTGTTTGATAAATTGCCTATGAGAGATACTGTGGCTTGGAATGTGATGATCTCTTGTTGTATTCGAAATAATCGGACCCGGGATGCTTTGAGCTTGTTTGATGTTATGCAGAGTGAAAATTATAAATGTGAACCTTATCGGATGGTATTTGCTGTTAGTTCTAGAACTCCAGAGTTTTCATTTCAGGTGCGGAGCTCGAGACCTTGTAACCGTGGCACGCTAGGGAAAGGTGTATTTGTTGGGACTTTTATCTGCACTAGCGGTTTGAGCAATGGAGAGGAGGACCATGTTGCATGCTTGAAGAATCTGAATCCTGCGCTACCATCAATGCCCCCTTTGTCTTTCTCGCCAGCCGCAGTGTCTCAACCTCCTCCTGTACGAGTTGCTCCTCCGATCAATATTTGACAAGCAGTTCCAGCATATGCCGCTCCACGAGTTCGAAAAGACAAACCTCTTCCAATTAGCAAACTCAGATCTATGTGAAATCGCATCAGCTTAGATATGAACTTCGATGCAGCGAGAAAGGCAATCACACTATTGGGCAATATCTAGGTTAGAGTACCAAGCTCTAACTCATTCAGTATCGTGAGTTAATTGTTGCAGAAACTATGCTATTGTCACCTGAAGCACGTCTAGAGAGAGCACCTCGCACGTCATCTCAAGAGTCCCTCTCTGTTAATCTCACTCAAGGTTCTGTTACGCACTCTACTCTATCAGTAGCTTCTGACACACCATGACACGTGTCTGATCAAGAAACTCAAACAATGGTCACACTGCTGGGCTCAGTGGTATCTTGACTCTGGAGTAACACATCATGTTGCTCACACTGTTCATAATTTCCTGGACAATATATCCACATCTGGCTTTGACCAAGGTACGAGCAAGGTACTATTCACACACTCACCTGCAGAAAGCAAACATAAACATGTGGTAAACACTGGTCTCACTCTCTAGGTCAAGCTTCTCTATCTTTAAAGTTTTGGGATCATGCCTTTCAAGCTGCAGCCTATATTATTAACAGAATGCCAGCTGTTGTTTTAGCTTTGTGTACGTGATCCAGTTGGCGTAAACACGATGGTTTAAAGAAACCTGCGGTGATATGTTACTGTTTCGATTCGTGTCAACTTTCCGGAGGGAAAAAACAACAAATAGCGATAGCAAGGGCAATGTTAAAGAATCCAGCGATTCTTCTCCTTGACGAAGCAACAAGTGCGTTGGATTCTGAATCGGAAAAGCTGGTGCAAGAAGCACTTGACCGGTTTATGATGGGCAGAACAACTCTGGTAATTGCTCATCGTCTCTCCACCATTCGCAAAGCTGACCTTGTAGCCGTTATTCAACAAGGAAGTGTTTTTGAAATTGGAATTCACGACGAGCTCTTCTCCAAAGGTGAAAATGGAGTCTATGCCAAGCTCATTAAGATGCAGGAAATTGCTCATGAAACTGCTATGAATAATGCTAGAAAAAGCAGTGCAAGGCCTTCAAGTGCAAGAAACTCGGTTAGCTCGCCGATAATTACTAGGAATTCTTCTTATGGACGATCACCGTACTCACGTAGATTGTCTGATTTCTCTACATCAGATTTCAGTTTGTCACTAGACGCATCTCATCCAAATTACAAGCATGAAAAACTCGCCTTCAAAGATCAATCCGGTTCCTTCTGGAGACTAGTTAAAATGAACTCTCCTGAATGGCTTTACGCTTTAATTGGTTCAATCGGTTCAATTGTTTGTGGATCACTTAGTGCTTTTTTTTTTTGCTTATGTTCTTAGTGCTGTTCTCAGTATCTACTACAATCCGGACCACAAATACATGATCCGAGAAATAAATAAGTACTGCTACTTGTTGATTGGCCTTTCACCAACTGCACTTATCTTCAATACATTGCAACACTTCTTCTGGGATATTGTTGGTGAAAATCTTACGAAACGTATGAGGGAGAAAATGCTGGCGGCCGTGTGTAACACGGTGGGAGAACTGACTTTAAACAATGTTGCGGATAGCAAGAGTCGCCACCGACTTTTATTTTATCCATAAGGAAAGGTTATAAAAGAACAGGAAAGACCTTAGAGAATATTTTGGGTCCGGGGGGTAGGTTATGAAAAGGGAAGGTGTTAGCACCCTTTTCATCCATGGTTATCCATGGGCTCTTAGGTACTTAAGCTCACTTTTGAATTGTTTTGAAAGTGTAGTGTGTGAATAGAAAATTTTCAGAATAGTTAATAAATAATCCATGTAAGGATGTGTTAAGAACTTGTTTGAAAACTTGTTGAAAATTTGTTTAAGTGTGAAACAGTTTTGAAGTGAGCAAGCACCTAGGAGTAACCTACCCTAATGTTTAAAGGTCTTTCTTATTCTTTATTCTTTCCTTTAGTAAGACTATCCCTACTATAATGGAGTAGGTAGTCCTTACTTTGGATGTTAAGGGACATGTGAGGGACAATTTGACTTTGAAGGCCATTGTGGGATGTAATAAGCACATATAAGGGACCATCATCATTTTTCGAAAGGGACTCGATTCGTAAAGGCAACCATAAGGGACTTTGATGATTTTTCTATTTGAGGGACTTGCTTTATACACCCCACTTAACCATTATTCGTAGGCAACTTGAGGGATATCCTTAGGAAGTGAGACGGCGATTAAAATCGACTTACGTGTGTGACGTGTTTATTTTAATTATCTTTATTTAAAAGTGATCTAAATTTATTTTAATATTACATACATGTTGTTACACTCCCTAATTACTAACCATAATAATAATTAAATAATTAAACAACTTTACATCCAAGAAACAATTACAAAATAATAAGCAAAATAATTAAATAGCAAAGATAAATAAAATATAAATAAGCAATAATAAATAATAAAGGGGGTTAGTAAGCAATATTTAACAAAATAATAAGCATGATTAGAGTATAAATGGGTTAGTAAACAGAATTAATCGGAATTAATCCAAATATTATAATAATAAGAAATTAACAATTTTTTAATATAATCAACTAAAAAAACAAATATGAATAAACAATTGTTTTAATTTACAAATTATTAAATTATATTTTAATCATGAAGTTACTACAAACAATCTAATTATTATAAGCACAATTATTTATAAACTAAAGTTATGTAAAAAATGTTTATAAGTATATTTACAAAAATTTGTAAGAATTTTAGTAAACATACATATATAATAATTATATTAGAAAATAACAAAAAAAAATAGGATTAGATTTGTATTAAAAAATATTTTTAGAGTTTTATGAAATTAGGGTTTAAAAAAATAATTATATGTTTTTTAAAATTAAAAGGTTTCAGTTATTTAAAAACTAATTGGAAAAAGGTTATTTAATGAGTTAATTAACTTGAAAGATGATGATTAGGTTAAAAAAAAAAGTGATTTACGGTTTGTTAAGAGTGTGTGATTAGTGAAGTGTGTGGTGTTAGTGGTGTATTATGTGATCAGCTACAACATTACATCAGATGAAAATAAAAAAAACAAAAAGACGGAAAGAAACCTACACCCCAAATTGACCCCTCCCAATCCTCTTCTCCGATTGCTCTCTCTCTCTCTCGCTTCGATTCTACATCTTCGTTCATCTTCTTCCCCAATCTTAACCTATATCAACAAATCAAACAATCAAATGGTTCAGAATCTCAACAGGGATGAGAATTTTTACCGAAAACTGAGGCGGTGGCGCTTAAAGTGAGATGGAAGGTTCGTCGGCACGAAAGTTTCTGCGGCGGCGAGTGACGGCTTCGTCGATTGGGAAGATAAGTCTTCTTTTCCTTAGGTTTATGATATTGACCTTTTTTGTAGTGATTCTCGATTGGCCTCCTCTCGTATCAAATCCCTTCCTCTTATATAGCCCTCACTGAGGTTCTTACGTTAAAATCCGATTTACAGCGTCTTGAATGTTGATTTGTTATTTCCAAATTGGTTACGATCTGACTTGAAAAACATTCCTCTTTGGTTCCGATTCTGTTTAATGCTTGCTGATGGGATCACGATTTTGATTTTGCATTAATCTCATTAAAATACTTTGATTTGTCTAGATTCATCAATCTGAAGATTTGCTAGCTGTCTTAGATGGATCTTTTTGGGTATATTTCCTAGTGGATTACTAACTCAGGGTTTACAATCTGGCAGGTGCGAATAGCGATGAGTTTGGGCCAAAAGGGGATTAGCAGCCCAGAGCATCAACTGGACTTTTTGCCATCAGACACAATGCTCTTTTGATATTCTCTGGTGTAGATTTGCGTGAAGCTGCTCTTGGATTTTGTCTTCGAACAATTTCGACAACGCGGATGGGATTGTTACTCTGTTGGTAAGAACATCACCTCTCGTGTCATTAAAACTCTTCCCAAATTTATTCGAATGCTTGCTGACCAATCACTTTACCTGAACTGCAATACTAGGGTTAAAGCGCCTTCATTGTGAGACGAATTGTGGAGCGTGCTATCAGCAGTTGTCGCGAGTTTCAAGACTAGAACTTGGCCTTTTCTTGTAGTAGGATGATTAAGCATGTCTAAACAAGTTGGTAATGATAAGGTGAGAGTTTATCAAATCTTTTGAGCGTTATCTCTTAGCGACATCTGGTCGAGTTCTAAATTGGTTCTTTCGAATGCAGGATTGGAACACCACAACTTTTGAGCCAACCGAGTTGCCTTAGTAACATTGCAAGTTATGCATTTGGTTGAATTCTCTTCATTAAGGCGTCCGGTAATCATTCAGGAAGCAAGTCGTCGGTGCTCGAAGAGTCAAGTGTAAGAAAGCTCAACATCTTCTTCTTCTGCAATATCCACGTGCAGGCATACACCAAAAAGAGGTATCTTCTGTAGAAGACCAAAGACCAACCGAGGGAGGGGCTAATCTTGCCACACAATTTGTTTAACATCTCATTCAATTTCCTTCTATTGTAGATTTCTGTGCAAGAACTCAATATGTTGCCTTGGCGAGAACTCGGAGAAAGGCTGGAAGTATTTCAAGGACTTTGAATCTTACTTGTTCAGCCAAAATTGACGGGTGTCCGAGCGAGCTCATATTGTCTCCTATCCTGGTCAAGTCCAACACTTAAAAGTTAAGGATTCCAACTTTCTCATATTCTTGTTCACCTGATGACTGTTAGTTTTATACATTCCATTGTCCTTCATCCAAACTAATCTTGTTAAGCTGGCAACACCATCTTCTTTCTTCTCTTTACTGTAAGCAATTGGGGAATGTCAAAGTTTGATCTCTTCAAACACTTTGGTTTCTTTTGTCGTGCAGGTGCGATCGTTCGAATGTCATAGGAGATGGCATAATCGAGAGTTATATGCACTTTATCTTGAAGTGAACCTGCTCTTGTTCTTGTCAACAATGTGGATTCGAAAAGAGGTACCGGTATAGCTTATCCTTGCAAAATCTATGAATTGGCTCATGTCTTTAAAACAAACTTATTTAAGCCTCGAATTTCCCCTGTTCTGATGGAGTTGGTGTTGTTTTGACAGCTCTGGTGACTCCAATCCACGGATGATGCTTTGTGATAATACCGGGGCACAAATGTGAAGTTCGTAAAGTCTGAGAGCTGCAAGCCTTCCTCTGTAGAGCTTGTGGATTGAACTTGTTCTCCGAATGATTGCCGACGTCTTGCGAGGTATAAATCTCAACTCTTCTAAAGCTGAAATGATCTGTTGGATATTGCCTGGAACTTTCTGAGGGCTTCTCAATGTTGCAGGTGGTTTTATGGTTTACGTTGCCGACATCCCCCCTTTCGCCATTTGTGAATTTGTTACGTTGCTGCAGACTCTGAGCGTGTAACAGAGATGGCGTCATATTTTCCATTAGATCAACTCTGTCCTGTCTTTAAGATCTTGCCAAAACGATTCACATACGTAGGACTTCAATGTTGCAGCTTATCTTGTTTTACCGTAATTGATCTCCTTGGTATTTCCTGAACTCTAAGTTTTGAATCCCAAACCGTGATTTTTAACACGCAAGTCAAATTGGTCTTGAATATTGCTTTTGGTACTGCAGGATTCAATGGTTACTCAAAAACAGCCATATGCCCAGGAATCGACCTGCTGGTGGCCAGATGGACATCCATACTGAACCTTTCATCTCCTACTCGCTCTTCCTCAAAAGTCTCACAAGCTCCAAGAACCTCATCAATAACATTATGGATAGTTCCCTCAGTTGCAGCAGTTATTCTCTTGAGATCTTCTCCTGTTACACGACCAACTTTGATGCATCTCTGAACTTAAATTGAACTTGGCTGAACTCTTTTCTTATGAACATGTATTGCTGTATTTTTTTGTTTGCGAGCCGGTACTGTCTGATTCAGGTGCTTCAGGTGACGGAAAAATAGTTCAGACCTGTCGGCATCCGGGTTTGAACCTGAGCTGGCTAGTGTTTACCTTCGTGTTGGTTCATAATTAATGTGAATTGATGAATGAATGTGGTTCAGATTTTAGTTCAGTTTGGTTATCAATTTGGAGAATTTACTTGATGAGATGATGCCTAGTATTGAATCCAAAGTCGCGTGAATCCTCTTTCGGCCCAAAAACTTCTTTTATCTCTTTCTCTCTCGGTCACCTCTTAAGATAAGAACGAAACTACCTGATCTGATGCTAATGGCACGGATCGGCAACGGGAGTAGGATGCGGCTTCGGTTGTGCCCTCCCGGCACTCGATGATGACAATTGTTCTGAGAGTGTCAAACAACCTCTAACACTTTTCCATTCTGTGTTGTATTCTCTTTGTTATGCAGGTTAATGGAAGATTCGTGAAGAACATCGAAAGAGCATCGTGAAGATCCACTTAGACGTTTTAGGACTTAGAATTTCCTTAATATATGTACTTGTTGTAAATGGATCCTCTTGTAAACCAATGGCATTTCTTGAATAAAGTTTGAATTTACTTGTCCGTTTCAAATTGTAAACTAAATATTTATGAAATAAAGTTCAAAAAAATATTTATTCACTTCTTATTCGTAAATTTTAAATATCTATGAATAATAATTCAAAAATTATTTAAATTCACCCCTTAGATGTAAATTATAAATACTTATGAATAAAGCTTCAAAAATATTTAAACTCACTTCTTAGTTGTAAATTATAAATATTCACGAATGATATTCACAAATATTTAGACTCACTTCCCTTTTTGTATTGGACAATATTGTGAATGAGACCCACCCTCTTTATATTAACTGACCTTTTACCGTAACCTGATTAAATCTGACCAAAACTCAAACCGAGTTCCCGCTTTCAAAATAACCTTAGCAATATCCGCTTCCCCTTTAATCCCAAAATTACAAACTCCACGTGAAATGACCGAAATGCCCCTGGGACCAAATCTGAAGTCTTGGAAGTCCATTTAGCCTGATTAAAGTCAAAACCCTAGTTTTGGATGCACTGCTTAGGAGGTGCATTGTCTGAGGGAATCGTCAACTCTTCTGACCAATTATGAATTTTGTGAACCTTGTGAACCTTCTTGGAACACAAAGTCTTGTATTGTGAGGGCAAATTTTGGGGTGCAACAGCTGCCCCTGTTCAATTTTCTGAAACCTGAGGGGTTAGATTGGTATATTTGCCAGTCGTAACCTAGAAGGTTGAAGGGGATTGAACACAAAAGCCCAAAAATTTGCACTCACCAGTGCATGGAGTGATGTTGATGGTTGGTTGAACATGATTGAGTGGGCTTAAAGATGCCACTAGGGGAAAGTTCTTCAGTAGTATAATGAGAACTGTCAGGAGTCTGGAGTAATACTGATGTAACAGCCTGTCTTCATGAGGATAGAGCAATCAATAGTGATAACCCTAAAGCAGTCTTGAAGCAATGATATGATTTCAGGAGGATAGAACAATGAATGGCTCTAAAGCAGTCTTGAAATAATAATGTGATATGTCTTCAGGAGGATAGAGCAATCAATAGCTCTAAAGCAGTCTTGAAGTAATGATTTCAGGAGGATAGAGCAACGGATAGCTCTAAAGCAGTCTTGAAATAATAATGTGATATGTCTTCAGGAGGATAGAGCAATCAATAGCTCTAAAGCAGTCTTGAAGTAATGATTTCAGGAGGATAGAGCAATGGATAGCTCTAAAGCAGTCTTGAAATAATAATGTAATTTCAGGAGGATAGAGCAATGGATAACTCTAAAGCAGTCTTGAAATAATTAGATGGCTTCAGGAGGATAGAGCAATGAATAGCTCTAAAGCAGTCTTGAAATAATAATGTGATATGTCTTCAGGAGGATAGAGCAATCAATAGCTCTAAAGCAGTCTTGAAGTAATGATTTCATGAGGATAGAGCAACGGATAGCTCTAAAGCAGTCTTGAAATAATAATGTGATATGTCTTCAGGAGGATAGAGCAATCAATAGCTCTAAAGCAGTCTTGAAGTAATGATTTCAGGAGGATAGAGCAATGGATAGCTCTAAAGCAGTCTTGAAATAATAATGTAATTTCAGGAGGATAGAGCAATGGATAACTCTAAAGCAGTCTTGAAATAATTAGATGGCTTCAGGAGGATAGAGCAATGAATAGCTCTAAAGCAGTCTTGAAATAATAATGTGATATGTCTTCAGGAGGATAGAGCAATCAATAGCTCTAAAGCAGTCTTGAAGTAATGATTTCAGGAGGATAGAGCAATGGATAGCTCTAAAGCAGTCTTGAAATAATAATGTAATTTCAGGAGGATAGAGCAATGGATAGCTCTAAAGCAGTCTTGAAATAATAATGTGATATGTCTTCAGGAGGATAGAGCAATCAATAGCTCTAAAGCAGTCTTGAAGTAATGATTTCAGGAGGATAGAGCAATGGATAGCTCTAAAGCAGTCTTGAAATGATAATGTGACATGTCTTCAGGAGGATAGAGCAATCAATAGCTCTAAAGCAGTCTTGAAACAATAATGTAATTTCAGGAGGATAGAGCAATGAATAGCTCTAAAGCAGTCTTGAAACAATAATGTAATTTCAGGAGGATAGAGCAATGAATAGCTCTAAAGCAGTCTTGAAATAATAATGTGATATGTCTTCAGGAGGATAGAGCAATCAATAGCTCTAAAGCAGTCTTGAAGTAATGATTTCAGGAGGATAGAGCAATGGATAGCTCTAAAGCAGTCTTGAAATAATTAGATGGCTTCAGGAGGATAGAGCAATGGATAGCTCTAAAGCAGTCTTGAAGTAATAGGATGATTTCAGGAGGATAGAGCAATCAGTAGCTCTAAAGCAGTCTTGAAGTCATGAGAGGCTATCAGGAGGATAAAATAACCCTGAGGTTACAATAAAGCAGTCCCAAAGTAATAAGAAGCTCATCAGGAGGATAAAGTAACCCTGAGGTTACAATAAAGCAGTCCCAAAGATCATAAGCTTGTTTGTTGGATAATTAACCTGAAAACAAGGTAGCATTCTGTATAACAACATTAGTTTATGCTTTAGGTATGCATGTATGACATGATGCACTTAGGTAATGTACTATAGACATATATGTTATGGTATGATGTAAATGATGTATGTATGCTATGACACTGCTGGAAGTGTCTGGATATCCTTGTATAACAACTGCTGGCCAAGGAAAATAAATCCCGATTCGTTGTTGAAGAATATATAACCCTCCGTCTGCTGGGGATAACAAGGTATAGATAACCTCCCGTTGTTGGGGATAACAAGGTATAGATAACCTCCGTTTTCGTTTGATAGTAGGATAAGTATAACATCCCGTCTTCGTTCATCGTGCCCTTATTGGAAAGTAATTTCCCGTACATCCGTATGAGGATAAAAGAGATGGATATAAATTCCAGGGGAGATTAGACTTTGTGAAAATGGATTAGTCCTACTGATGGTTTGTAACTGTCTTGTAAAGATGAACCGGCGAAGCTTCGTTGAAATCCTTCCCTCGTTCGTCCTTAGTAAATACTATTACTGCATTTTCATGCATTTCTGGTAAACATCAATCATATTAAAAGCATACATGCATTTCTGGTAAACATCAATCATATTCAAAGGCATACATACATTCAAACACAACCAATGGACGTTTCGCTTATGTAAATAGGGTAAAAGTAAATCTGGATTCAAAAGATGGAATTCATTTATATCAAAAGTGACCCATACACGGGTAAGTTTGTACAAGGAGACATGAACCCTAGTAAGAGAATTTTGTCATGAAGTTTTACAAAAAGAATCAGCTATGTGGGAAATAATCCTATTGAGTTTCAATTCTACTATTGCCACTCAAGTATCTCATCTTCTTGCTGTTGAGACGGAAACGATTGGATTGAGCTTCATCTGTTTGAGCTTGAGTAAGTAGTATAACTGGTTGCAGTTTCATGAGTGATCCAAACGAGACATAGTCATACGCTTTAATCCCTAACTTTTGCCTGGATTGCCCTTTCAGGTTTTCAATCCACCGGGATACCCTTTTTTGCCCAAGCCGCCTTTTCAGGTTTTCGACTTGCCGGGTGTACATCTTTTTATATATATATCCCTAATTTTTGCCCAAACCCTTTTGGTTTGCCGGGATGCCCTTATTTGTGCCTAGGCCTGTCAACCTAGCGGGTCTCTTTTTATGCGTAGTATTTTTTAACTATGTCTGCGTTTACAGGTTGTGGGAAGTCTTCACCATCCATTGTAGTCAGTATCATGGCACCTCCTGAGAACACTGTCTTGACTACAAATGGTCCCTCATATGTTGGAGTCCACTTGCCCCTAGGATCACCCTGTGGTAATATGATACGCTTGATTACCAAGTCACCAGCCTGATATACCTTTGGCTTAACCTTCTTGTTAAAAGCTTTGATCATCCGTTTCTGGTACATCTAGCCATGACAAACTGCTGCTAACCTTTTCTCATCAATCAAATTTATCTGGTCAAGTCGAGTCTGAATCCACTCATCTTCATCCAAGCCTGCATCTTTCATAATTCTCAAGGAGGGGATCTGAACTTCAATAGGCAGAACTGCTTCCATACCATAGACTAAGGAGAATGGGGTTGCCCCTGTTGAAGTACGTATTGTAGTACGATAACCATGCGGAGCAAATGGTAACATCTCGTGCCAATCCTTGTAAGTAACAGTCATCTTCTGTACAATCTTCTTAATGTTCTTATTAGCAGCTTCAACTGCCCCATTCATCTTTGGACGATACGGAGAAGAGTTGTGATGCTTAATCTTGAACTGCATCTTCGAAATCAACAAGGTAGTATGGGTCAACATATACTGTCTTAGTCGGCGAGCAGCCCATGCCAAAGCGCAGCAAGTTTTCTCGAGCAGTGAGTATCTTGTTTCATAGTCGGTAAACTTTTTGCTAAGGCAGTATATTGCCTGCTCTTTTCGACCAGACTCGTCATGTTGCCCCAATACACACCCCATTGAGTTGTCTAATACTGTTAAATACATAATCAAGGGTCTTCCATCAACTGGTGGCATTAAAATTGGAGGTTCTAGCAAATATCTCTTGATTTCATCAAAGGCAGTCTGGCACTCATCATTCCATTCCATCATCTGATCTTTCTTCAACAACTTGAAGATTGGCTCACAGATGGTAGTTAATTGGGAAATAAATCTTGCAATGTAGTTCAATCGTCCCAAGAAACCTCTAACCTCCTTCTCAGTACGGGGAGCTGGCATCTCTCGTATAGCTTTCACTTTTGCAGGATCCACTTCAATACCTTTTCCACTGACAATGAAACCCAGGAGCTTTCCAGATCTAACTCCAAAAGTACACTTGTTTGGATTTAATCTCAACCTGTATTTCTTCAACCTCTCAAACAACTTGTGCAGATGATCAAGATGTTGCTCTTCATTCTGAGATCTGGCTATCATATCATCCACATATACCTCTATCTCATGATGAATCATATCATAGCACGCTGATATGTTGCCCCTGCATTCTTCAAACCAAATGGCATGACCTTATAGCAAAAGGTGCCCCACTGTGTCACAAATGTAGTCTTCTCCATATCTTCAGGTGCCATCTTGGTTTGATTGTAACCAGAGAAACCATCCATAAAAGAGAATACCTTATGCTGAGCAGTGTTGTCTACCAGAATATCAATATGAGGCAGTGGAAAGTCATCTTTAGGGCTAGCCTTGTTCAGATCTCTTTTCTGTTTTCTTCAGTTCCCAGATTCACAACTTCGACTGGCTCTTCATGTGGATGTATAGCTTTCTCTTCTTGTTGTAACAACCTAGCAAGCTCCACAGGTATTTCACAATCGTCCTCGTTTCCGTCTTCAGTTTGATAGATCGGATTCTCGAAATTGTAATTGGCAATAGTAGAACTGTTATCAACTGGATCCAGAGTGGATGAGGATCGGCATTTTAGTGACGTGGGTGTGTGTAAGAACACATAGCTGATAAAGCAAAAATAAAAGAAAAAGAAAGACAAGGAACACAATATTTACGAAAACGAAACGTCCACTGATTTTATTGAATGCAGTATGCAAATGAAATGACAACCCGTAACAAGCACACCATTGTGCCCCGGGTAAGGCACATGGCTTGAAAGTTTTAATTGTTCCAAAAATTGCAAATTTAAAAACATAACACAGTAATAGTATTTACTCCTGACTAAAGGAGATAGGGATAACATCTTCAGCTGTCCAATTATTGAGTCCAGCACCCACAGTAGGAAAAATCCATGCCTCCAAGTTGAAAGTGTTTACATGGCTGACAAAGTATTCTTCCTCTCCAAAGACAGTAACAACTTTTCCATTCACCGGATATCTCAACTTTTGATGTAATGTGGAGGTCACAGCACCTGCCCCATGGATCCAGGGACGACCAAGCAGACATGAGTACGAAGAACGAATATCCATCACATAGAATGTAGCAGTAAACACCTGAGAGCCAACCTTGATTGGAAGATCAATTTCCCCATGCACTACTCTTCTAGAACCATCAAAAGCCTTTACCACAATATTACTGGGCTTCAATACCGTATCTTCAGGACTCAGCTTGTTCAGGACTTCCTTAGGCAACACATTCAGAGAGGAACCATTGTCTATCAGCACATGAGACAGGGTAGTGCCCCTGCATTCAATTGAAATATGCAAGGCCCTGTTATGATCCCTCTTGGCAGGGGTCAAGTCAGCATCAGAAAATCCTAACCCGTTGTCATAGGTCAGGTGAGCAACACAATTCTCAAACTGGTCCACAGAAATTGCACTGGGTACATGAGCCATCTTTAGAAACTTGATCAATGACTTGGCATGAGCCTCAGAACATAATAACAGGGAGAGCATAGAAATCTTTGAGGGAGTATGCCCCAGCTGATCAACAATATCATAATCACTCTTGCGAATGATTTTCAATACTTCTTCCATCTGCTTAGAGAGGTCATCAGCAGCTGGCACATCAGTAGATACAGGCTCAATAACAGGACCCTTGCCCCGAGCATCAGTGGTGGAAGTAACAGCAGGAGTGACTGCACTCTTAGAAGCAACTGGAGGAGAGAAGACTCTTCCACTACGAGTGATCTTGCTAGATCCAGCAATATTATCAATGTCAACAGGCATATCAGGTAAAGGCTCCTGCTTGACACCATGGATGTAAACATCAGGCCCATAGTGCCAAGGCACAGCCTTGTCAGATGTATAAGGAATAGGACCAGGAGTGGTAATGATCAGAGGAGCTACTCTGGCTTCAGCAACAACTTTCACCGGACCTTCAGCAGATTGGGCCCTGATGAGTGATTTTAATGGGACCCTTTGAAGTGATTTTTAGTGGTACTTTGTCAACCATGTCAACCTCTTCAATCTTCTTACCCTGAGTCAGATGATCCACCATACTTTCTACAGATGCTGGTCTTCTTTCAAACACTATAGTATATTTATCCATGAGACGTTGAATCCCATCTCTCAAAATGAAGCAACTATCCGGCTTATAGGTACAATATAGACAATCTTCATGACAACCTGGAAAGATCCCAGCTTGTACTAACCTCTTTTTGATAACAGACAATGGTGTGCTCAACTCCATAACTGAATAGACATGCAGATCTTCATTAATATCTTTATCAATGGCGTTGACAGTCTTCTCGTGATTTGGCATTGGAGCTGTAATCACATTTGGAGTACCTGGTGGATCAAACTCAATTTCTCCAGCATCAATCATATCCTGAATTTTGTTCTTCAAGACCCAGCAGTTATTAGTATCATGTCCTGGACAGTTTGAATGATATGCACATCGTGCATTGGGATTGTACTTGGGAGAGGTAACATTGGGATTCCGAGGGGCCTCCCTCAGGGTAATAAGTTCAGCTTTCAACAAGTGTTGCAATGCCTGAGCCATTGACATGTTGATCTTCGTGAACTGTCTTCTAGCCCTCTGTTGGTTGCCTTGAGGCTGCTCTGTTGTTGCAGGAGTTGGATTTGAAATATGAACTGCACTAACAGACTGATGCCTTCTGTTACGATCAGGCTGACCATACACAGCATTAGATTCTTTCTTCCCAGTGGGAGGCTTCTTTGCAGAACCTGATGAAGAAGTGCCCATTTGGATCTTACCACTCTTGATGCCATTCTCTACTCGCTCTCCTGTCATGACCAACTCAGTGAAGCCAGATGATGAGCTTCCAATGAGATGACTGTAAAACGGACCATTCAGCGTACACATGAACATATCAACCAATTCCCTATCAGTCAAAGGAGGTTGAACTCTTCCAGCTAAGTCTCTCCACTTTTGGAACATACTCCTTAAAGCTTTCTTTGGCACCCATAGACATGCTTGCTTTATGAAGTAGCTTTGTTAGCTCTAGGATCCTTGCTTGGCTTGCTTTGTAATGAGCCTCGAAAGTATCCTTTTGCTCTTTCAGTTGGATCCATGATCTCTGCAAGTCTTCCATATCAGTAGGCATGTCTGGGTGAAGGATGGTATAAGCTGTGTCTCCTTCAGCAACAGGTTCCATGGTAACCGGTAGGATGGCAGGATATGGCATCATGAGTGTCTGAGCACGAAATCGTACCCATCTGAGATAAGCCTCCATAGGAATGGTGTACTTAGGCTCCAGTGTCTTGCTGTCAATCCTGTTTACCTTTCCCCAAGCTCGTATGAATCTCTGACGGTAACCCTGAAGATCGTTGTCGTAGTCAAACACAATGCCCTGAATCAACATGTCATGTGGACCATCGCTCCGGGCGTAACCAAACTGTCGTAAAGCTAGAGATGGGTTGTAGGTGATGCCTCCTCTTATGCCTAGAAGTGGCACATTAGGAAACTCCCCACAACGGTCAATGATGGTGACATTCTCCATAGATCTGGAGCACCAATGGATGTCTGAGTGAGAAAGTGACATGATCCTCTTGGACCATCTGAACCCTTGCTCATTCTTCATTACTGAGCGAGGAAAGTGAGAAATAAACCACCTAGAAAGTAAAGGTATGCAGCACATCAAAGTTCCTCTTGCCCTTGTAGTACGGGTGTGAAGAGAATGTAGGATGTCTCCAAGTAAGGTAGGCACTGGATTGTGACTCAAGAATATGTTGATGGCATGAACGTCTATGAACTGATCAGGATTGGGGAATAACACTAAGCCATAAATCAATAAGGCTAAGATCTCCTCAAAAGCATCGTAGCTCATGGCCTTCAAGAACATTTGAGCTTTATCCACTAATACCTTGGCAAGAATACCTTTAACTCCACTTCTCGTCTCTAGAACAATGTCAGACTTCTTCAGATGTAGAGCTGCAGCAATAACTTCTGGTTTAAGCTCCTTCTCTAAGCCTGTGAATGGCTTCTGATCAAGAACAGGTATACCCAGAAGTTTAGAGAACTCCTCCATGGTTGGAACCAGCTGATAATCAGGAAATGTAAAGCAATGGTGCTTAGGGTCAAAGAACTGAAACAGCACACTCATCATGTCTTCACTGAACCCTGAAGTAACTAGATCCAATAAGTGACCATGTCTCTTGTTGAACTGGGAATGATCAGGCACTAGGGAAACCAACTCCTTGAGCTTAGCAGGTATCCCTACAAAGTTGATCCTGATGGTGTTTCTACGAGCAGAAGCCATGACCTGCAACAAAGAACAAAGATAAATCCTTTGGTCCTTGAAATGGTTAGGGAAAATGATATGCTTATGATGCATGATGATGTCATGATGTCATGCTCAATCACAAACATGTGGCACACACAAACAAGTCACACCATAGCCCTAGGTTTAAAGGCTTGCATGAGGTTCAAAGGCAAGTACCCTCCCCTGAAGTTAGATGGTTCATCCTGTCCTACAAAAGTAACCAGGTTCTAAGGGATCTCAATATCATTGATCCTTCACAAGGGTGGTTGTTCAGAAGGCAACTTACTTGCCAACCAAAACCCTCCAAGTTTAAGATCTCAATGAGCGTAGTATCGAGTGTCAACCAACTTCAGTCTGCACCAAAGCCGGTTACCTCACTACTTTCTAAAGGCCAAGATGAGTTAACTAGGGTTCTAAAAGTCAGTTAGTGCATTGACAACATATGGCAGCCTCAATATTATCCTCAACTTGACTTAAGGAATATAAGCACCAACCAAGAAGTCGCACTAACTATGGCCACCAGATCAACCATATCGATATACGTCGTACAGTTTCCTTGGTCTATTGCCATTTACCTAAGGTACACTAGATCCGGGTTAGGACCTTTCACACATAAGAGCACCCCAACAATATAATAATAAAGCAAACAAGGCAAACAATTTAAAGTGATCTTAATTCCTAAGGGTACCCCTCTTAAATAGATCCCCAGCAGAGTCGCCAGTTCTGTAACACGGTGGGAGAACTGACTTTAAACAATGTTGCGGATAGCAAGAGTCGCCACCGACTTTTATTTTATCCATAAGGAAAGGTTATAAAAGAACAGGAAAGACCTTAGAGAATATTTTGGGTCCGGGGGGTAGGTTATGAAAAGGGAAGGTGTTAGCACCCTTTTCATCCATGGTTATCCATGGGCTCTTAGGTACTTAAGCTCACTTTTGAATTGTTTTGAAAGTGTAGTGTGTGAATAGAAAATTTTCAGAATAGTTAATAAATAATCCATGTAAGGATGTGTTAAGAACTTGTTTGAAAACTTGTTGAAAATTTGTTTAAGTGTGAAACAGTTTTGAAGTGAGCAAGCACCTAGGAGTAACCTACCCTAATGTTTAAAGGTCTTTCTTATTCTTTATTCTTTCCTTTAGTAAGACTATCCCTACTATAATGGAGTAGGTAGTCCTTACTTTGGATGTTAAGGGACATGTGAGGGACAATTTGACTTTGAAGGCCATTGTGGAATGTAATAAGCACATATAAGGGACCATCATCATTTTTCGAAAGGGACTCGATTCGTAAAGGCAACCATAAGGGACTTTGATGATTTTTCTATTTGAGGGACTTGCTTTATACACCCCACTTAACCATTATTCGTAGGCAACTTGAGGGATATCCTTAGGAAGTGAGACGGCGATTAAAATCGACTTACGTGTGTGACGTGTTTATTTTAATTATCTTTATTTAAAAGTGATCTAAATTTATTTTAATATTACATACATGTTGTTACACTCCCTAATTACTAACCATAATAATAATTAAATAATTAAACAACTTTACATCCAAGAAACAATTACAAAATAATAAGCAAAATAATTAAATAGCAAAGATAAATAAAATATAAATAAGCAATAATAAATAATAAAGGGGGTTAGTAAGCAATATTTAACAAAATAATAAGCATGATTAGAGTATAAATGGGTTAGTAAACAGAATTAATCGGAATTAATCCAAATATTATAATAATAAGAAATTAACAATTTTTTAATATAATCAACTAAAAAAACAAATATGAATAAACAATTGTTTTAATTTACAAATTATTAAATTATATTTTAATCATGAAGTTACTACAAACAATCTAATTATTATAAGCACAATTATTTATAAACTAAAGTTATGTAAAAAATGTTTATAAGTATATTTACAAAAATTTGTAAGAATTTTAGTAAACATACATATATAATAATTATATTAGAAAATAACAAAAAAAATAGGATTAGATTTGTATTAAAAAATATTTTTAGAGTTTTATGAAATTAGGGTTTAAAAAAATAATTATATGTTTTTTAAAATTAAAAGGTTTCAGTTATTTAAAAACTAATTGGAAAAAGGTTATTTAATGAGTTAATTAACTTGAAAGATGATGATTAGGTTAAAAAAAAAAGTGATTTACGGTTTGTTAAGAGTGTGTGATTAGTGAAGTGTGTGGTGTTAGTGGTGTATTATGTGATCAGCTACAACATTACATCAGATGAAAATAAAAAAAACAAAAAGACGGAAAGAAACCTACACCCCAAATTGACCCCTCCCAATCCTCTTCTCCGATTGCTCTCTCTCTCGCTTCGATTCTACATCTTCGTTCATCTTCTTCCCCAATCTTAACCTATATCAACAAATCAAACAATCAAATGGTTCAGAATCTCAACAGGGATGAGAATTTTTACCGAAAACTGAGGCGGTGGCGCTTAAAGTGAGATGGGAGGTTCGTCGGCACGAAAGTTTCTGCGGCGGCGAGTGACGGCTTCGTCGATTGGGAAGATAAGTCTTCTTTTCCTTAGGTTTATGATATTGACCTTTTTTGTAGTGATTCTCGATTGGCCTCCTCTCGTATCAAATCCCTTCCTCTTATATAGCCCTCACTGAGGTTCTTACGTTAAAATCCGATTTACAGCGTCTTGAATGTTGATTTGTTATTTCCAAATTGGTTACGATCTGACTTGAAAAACATTCCTCTTTGGTTCCGATTCTGTTTAATGCTTGCTGATGGGATCACGATTTTGATTTTGCATTAATCTCATTAAAATACTTTGATTTGTCTAGATTCATCAATCTGAAGATTTGCTAGCTGTCTTAGATGGATCTTTTTGGGTATATTTCCTAGTGGATTACTAACTCAGGGTTTACAATCTGGCAGGTGCGAATAGCGATGAGTTTGGGCCAAAAGGGGATTAGCAGCCCAGAGCATCAACTGGACTTTTTGCCATCAGACACAATGCTCTTTTGATATTCTCTGGTGTAGATTTGCGTGAAGCTGCTCTTGGATTTTGTCTTCGAACAATTTCGACAACGCGGATGGGATTGTTACTCTGTTGGTAAGAACATCACCTCTCGTGTCATTAAAACTCTTCCCAAATTTATTCGAATGCTTGCTGACCAATCACTTTACCTGAACTGCAATACTAGGGTTAAAGCGCCTTCATTGTGAGACGGATTGTGGAGCGTGCTATCAGCAGTTGTCGCGAGTTTCAAGACTAGAACTTGGCCTTTTCTTGTAGTAGGATGATTAAGCATGTCTAAACAAGTTGGTAATGATAAGGTGAGAGTTTATCAAATCTTTTGAGCGTTATCTCTTAGCGACATCTGGTCGAGTTCTAAATTGGTTCTTTCGAATGCAGGATTGGAACACCACAACTTTTGAGCCAACCGAGTTGCCTTAGTAACATTGCAAGTTATGCATTTGGTTGAATTCTCTTCATTAAGGCGTCCGGTAATCATTCAGGAAGCAAGTCGTCGGTGCTCGAAGAGTCAAGTGTAAGAAAGCTCAACATCTTCTTCTTCTGCAATATCCACGTGCAGGCATACACCAAAAAGAGGTATCTTCTGTAGAAGACCAAAGACCAACCGAGGGAGGGGCTAATCTTGCCACACAATTTGTTTAACATCTCATTCAATTTCCTTCTATTGTAGATTTCTGTGCAAGAACTCAATATGTTGCCTTGGCGAGAACTCGGAGAAAGGCTGGAAGTATTTCAAGGACTTTGAATCTTACTTGTTCAGCCAAAATTGACGGGTGTCCGAGCGAGCTCATATTGTCTCCTATCCTGGTCAAGTCCAACACTTAAAAGTTAAGGATTCCAACTTTCTCATATTCTTGTTCACCTGATGACTGTTAGTTTTATACATTCCATTGTCCTTCATCCAAACTAATCTTGTTAAGCTGGCAACACCATCTTCTTTCTTCTCTTTACTGTAAGCAATTGGGGAATGTCAAAGTTTGATCTCTTCAAACACTTTGGTTTCTTTTGTCGTGCAGGTGCGATCGTTCGAATGTCATAGGAGATGGCATAATCGAGAGTTATATGCACTTTATCTTGAAGTGAACCTGCTCTTGTTCTTGTCAACAATGTGGATTCGAAAAGAGGTACCGGTATAGCTTATCCTTGCAAAATCTATGAATTGGCTCATGTCTTTAAAACAAACTTATTTAAGCCTCGAATTTCCCCTGTTCTGATGGAGTTGGTGTTGTTTTGACAGCTCTGGTGACTCCAATCCACGGATGATGCTTTGTGATAATACCGGGGCACAAATGTGAAGTTCGTAAAGTCTGAGAGCTGCAAGCCTTCCTCTGTAGAGCTTGTGGATTGAACTTGTTCTCCGAATGATTGCCGACGTCTTGCGAGGTATAAATCTCAACTCTTCTAAAGCTGAAATGATCTGTTGGATATTGCCTGGAACTTTCTGAGGGCTTCTCAATGTTGCAGGTGGTTTTATGGTTTACGTTGCCGACATCCCCCCTTTCGCCATTTGTGAATTTGTTACGTTGCTGCAGACTCTGAGCGTGTAACAGAGATGGCGTCATATTTTCCATTAGATCAACTCTGTCCTGTCTTTAAGATCTTGCCAAAACGATTCACATACGTAGGACTTCAATGTTGCAGCTTATCTTGTTTTACCGTAATTGATCTCCTTGGTATTTCCTGAACTCTAAGTTTTGAATCCCAAACCGTGATTTTTAACACGCAAGTCAAATTGGTCTTGAATATTGCTTTTGGTACTGCAGGATTCAATGGTTACTCAAAAACAGCCATATGCCCAGGAATCGACCTGCTGGTGGCCAGATGGACATCCATACTGAACCTTTCATCTCCTACTCGCTCTTCCTCAAAAGTCTCACAAGCTCCAAGAACCTCATCAATAACATTATGGATAGTTCCCTCAGTTGCAGCAGTTATTCTCTTGAGATCTTCTCCTGTTACACGACCAACTTTGATGCATCTCTGAACTTAAATTGAACTTGGCTGAACTCTTTTCTTATGAACATGTATTGCTGTATTTTTTTGTTTGCGAGCCGGTACTGTCTGATTCAGGTGCTTCAGGTGACGGAAAAATAGTTCAGACCTGTCGGCATCCGGGTTTGAACCTGAGCTGGCTAGTGTTTACCTTCGTGTTGGTTCATAATTAATGTGAATTGATGAATGAATGTGGTTCAGATTTTAGTTCAGTTTGGTTATCAATTTGGAGAATTTACTTGATGAGATGATGCCTAGTATTGAATCCAAAGTCGCGTGAATCCTCTTTCGGCCCAAAAACTTCTTTTATCTCTTTCTCTCTCGGTCACCTCTTAAGATAAGAACGAAACTACCTGATCTGATGCTAATGGCACGGATCGGCAACGGGAGTAGGATGCGGCTTCGGTTGTGCCCTCCCGGCACTCGATGATGACAATTGTTCTGAGAGTGTCAAACAACCTCTAACACTTTTCCATTCTGTGTTGTATTCTCTTTGTTATGCAGGTTAATGGAAGATTCGTGAAGAACATCGAAAGAGCATCGTGAAGATCCACTTAGACGTTTTAGGACTTAGAATTTCCTTAATATATGTACTTGTTGTAAATGGATCCTCTTGTAAACCAATGGCATTTCTTGAATAAAGTTTGAATTTACTTGTCCGTTTCAAATTGTAAACTAAATATTTATGAAATAAAGTTCAAAAAAATATTTATTCACTTCTTATTCGTAAATTTTAAATATCTATGAATAATAATTCAAAAATTATTTAAATTCACCCCTTAGATGTAAATTATAAATACTTATGAATAAAGCTTCAAAAATATTTAAACTCACTTCTTAGTTGTAAATTATAAATATTCACGAATGATATTCACAAATATTTAGACTCACTTCCCTTTTTGTATTGGACAATATTGTGAATGAGACCCACCCTCTTTATATTAACTGACCTTTTACCGTAACCTGATTAAATCTGACCAAAACTCAAACCGAGTTCCCGCTTTCAAAATAACCTTAGCAATATCCGCTTCCCCTTTAATCCCAAAATTACAAACTCCACGTGAAATGACCGAAATGCCCCTGGGACCAAATCTGAAGTCTTGGAAGTCCATTTAGCCTGATTAAAGTCAAAACCCTAGTTTTGGATGCACTGCTTAGGAGGTGCATTGTCTGAGGGAATCGTCAACTCTTCTGACCAATTATGAATTTTGTGAACCTTGTGAACCTTCTTGGAACACAAAGTCTTGTATTGTGAGGGCAAATTTTGGGGTGCAACAGCTGCCCCTGTTCAATTTTCTGAAACCTGAGGGGTTAGATTGGTATATTTGCCAGTCGTAACCTGGAAGGTTGAAGGGGATTGAACACAAAAGCCCAAAAATTTGCACTCACCAGTGCATGGAGTGATGTTGATGGTTGGTTGAACATGATTGAGTGGGCTTAAAGATGCCACTAGGGGAAAGTTCTTCAGTAGTATAATGAGAACTGTCAGGAGTCTGGAGTAATACTGATGTAACAGCCTGTCTTCATGAGGATAGAGCAATCAATAGTGATAACCCTAAAGCAGTCTTGAAGCAATGATATGATTTCAGGAGGATAGAACAATGAATGGCTCTAAAGCAGTCTTGAAATAATAATGTGATATGTCTTCAGGAGGATAGAGCAATCAATAGCTCTAAAGCAGTCTTGAAGTAATGATTTCAGGAGGATAGAGCAACGGATAGCTCTAAAGCAGTCTTGAAATAATAATGTGATATGTCTTCAGGAGGATAGAGCAATCAATAGCTCTAAAGCAGTCTTGAAGTAATGATTTCAGGAGGATAGAGCAATGGATAGCTCTAAAGCAGTCTTGAAATAATAATGTAATTTCAGGAGGATAGAGCAATGGATAACTCTAAAGCAGTCTTGAAATAATTAGATGGCTTCAGGAGGATAGAGCAATGAATAGCTCTAAAGCAGTCTTGAAATAATAATGTGATATGTCTTCAGGAGGATAGAGCAATCAATAGCTCTAAAGCAGTCTTGAAGTAATGATTTCATGAGGATAGAGCAACGGATAGCTCTAAAGCAGTCTTGAAATAATAATGTGATATGTCTTCAGGAGGATAGAGCAATCAATAGCTCTAAAGCAGTCTTGAAGTAATGATTTCAGGAGGATAGAGCAATGGATAGCTCTAAAGCAGTCTTGAAATAATAATGTAATTTCAGGAGGATAGAGCAATGGATAACTCTAAAGCAGTCTTGAAATAATTAGATGGCTTCAGGAGGATAGAGCAATGAATAGCTCTAAAGCAGTCTTGAAATAATAATGTGATATGTCTTCAGGAGGATAGAGCAATCAATAGCTCTAAAGCAGTCTTGAAGTAATGATTTCAGGAGGATAGAGCAATGGATAGCTCTAAAGCAGTCTTGAAATAATAATGTAATTTCAGGAGGATAGAGCAATGGATAGCTCTAAAGCAGTCTTGAAATAATAATGTGATATGTCTTCAGGAGGATAGAGCAATCAATAGCTCTAAAGCAGTCTTGAAGTAATGATTTCAGGAGGATAGAGCAATGGATAGCTCTAAAGCAGTCTTGAAATGATAATGTGACATGTCTTCAGGAGGATAGAGCAATCAATAGCTCTAAAGCAGTCTTGAAACAATAATGTAATTTCAGGAGGATAGAGCAATGAATAGCTCTAAAGCAGTCTTGAAACAATAATGTAATTTCAGGAGGATAGAGCAATGAATAGCTCTAAAGCAGTCTTGAAATAATAATGTGATATGTCTTCAGGAGGATAGAGCAATCAATAGCTCTAAAGCAGTCTTGAAGTAATGATTTCAGGAGGATAGAGCAATGGATAGCTCTAAAGCAGTCTTGAAATAATTAGATGGCTTCAGGAGGATAGAGCAATGGATAGCTCTAAAGCAGTCTTGAAGTAATAGGATGATTTCAGGAGGATAGAGCAATCAGTAGCTCTAAAGCAGTCTTGAAGTCATGAGAGGCTATCAGGAGGATAAAATAACCCTGAGGTTACAATAAAGCAGTCCCAAAGTAATAAGAAGCTCATCAGGAGGATAAAGTAACCCTGAGGTTACAATAAAGCAGTCCCAAAGATCATAAGCTTGTTTGTTGGATAATTAACCTGAAAACAAGGTAGCATTCTGTATAACAACATTAGTTTATGCTTTAGGTATGCATGTATGACATGATGCACTTAGGTAATGTACTATAGACATATATGTTATGGTATGATGTAAATGATGTATGTATGCTATGACACTGCTGGAAGTGTCTGGATATCCTTGTATAACAACTGCTGGCCAAGGAAAATAAATCCCGATTCGTTGTTGAAGAATATATAACCCTCCGTCTGCTGGGGATAACAAGGTATAGATAACCTCCCGTTGTTGGGGATAACAAGGTATAGATAACCTCCGTTTTCGTTTGATAGTAGGATAAGTATAACATCCCGTCTTCGTTCATCGTGCCCTTATTGGAAAGTAATTTCCCGTACATCCGTATGAGGATAAAAGAGATGGATATAAATTCCAGGGGAGATTAGACTTTGTGAAAATGGATTAGTCCTACTGATGGTTTGTAACTGTCTTGTAAAGATGAACCGGCGAAGCTTCGTTGAAATCCTTCCCTCGATAATTGTCAGATCAGCCATTGGAGACCGGATTTCGATAATTGTGCAGAATACTGCACTTATGCTTGTTGCTTGTATTGCAGGGTTTGTGCTGCAGTGGCGTCTTGCCCTTGTCCTCATTGCTGTATTCCCCGTTGTTGTTGCAGCCACTGTTTTGCAGAAAATGTTCATGACTGGTTTCTCTGGTGACCTGGAAGCTGCGCATGCCAAGGCCACACAACTAGCTGGGGAGGCTATAGCCAATATTTCTGGAAGCGGATACGTAATAGCTCAATGATTGCACTTATACAGAGATTCTATGATCCAACGTCCGGCCGAGTCATGATCGATGGAAAGGACATTAGAAAATACAACCTCAAGTCCTTAAGAAGACACATTTCTGTGGTACCTCAAGAGCCATGCCTATTTGCTACTACTATTTACGAAAACATTGCATACAGCCACGACTCGCCAACATCTCAACTCAAACACGCAAAGCCTCAATGCCTACAACTGGAAGGAAAAGTTTCGAACACCAGACGCAAGCTAGCAGCAGTTCAGACATCATCACTACTACCTTGTCGTGCTTCATCTTCGGTTGGTTTCACTTTTGTTTACGGATCAAATTTTAAATTTTAAAAACAAACGAATTCGTGGGTTTTATTTTGAACACAGAAGCTGATACTGGCTATTTCTGTTTTGAGTTGTTTTCATGAATATATTCTATTATATATGGCAAATGTTAGCTAATCATTCCGTGTTGAATTAAGCTACTGGTGTCTATTTTCTTTTCCTCAATCTTGTTTGATGGCTGCTACCTATGTTCAATGTATGCGTACGGATCCAATCTTGCTGCTGGTGTGCTTTAGTGTTCTTTTGACAGAAAAATTGATAGAATCAATCTCATCGGGGAATGTTGCAACTGGTTCGTGTTAAACATTCGAGAAGTAATTTGTGGTCGCAGTCTTCGAGAAGTAATGTTTTCAACAGCTCTTCAGCAATCACATCGTATCATGCCGTTCTACTTCTATAGCAGCCTGACTTCTTTTAACACTGCTTCATTCATAACAACAATAGTAGCTGCACGATGACGGTAACTTTGAATCACCTTTCATCTTGCTTGTCGTTTTGGTTTGGTTGTCTCCTACTATTTTCTTTTTGTGCTTTAGATATTACAAAGAATTGGTGAATTGTATGGTTGTTGTTGGGCTGCATCTTGTGAAAATTGCCAGGAAATTGTTGGAGATGCAGTTTGAGTCATGTGGTTTTATTGTTATTAGTATTCAATTGTGATTTTGAGATGTATGCTTAACTAATGTTATTGCTTTCTACCATTGTCCTCCCTTCTTTCTGTCATTTTCTTTGGTCTAAGTTTCTACCACTCATATTGATTGAAAATGAAAATTTATCACCTAGATTTGCAGCATATTTGTTACTTTAAGATGAAAATTTTGAGATGTATACTATGCTCATTATTTGGCATACCTTTTTACTTTAATTCATTTTACCACCTTTAGAACTTATTTTATTCTTTATTCATTTTTTTATATGCATACATGTTTTATTAAATTAAGCTTAAATTTAATTATTGGACTTTGCTAATATGCATTAGGCCGGTTAACGTTTTCAGTACTTCCCATATCTTGCAAATAATTTTCAACTTATGTAAATAGTTTATTTTATTCCTATTTAATTTCATCAAATTAATTTGGATTTAAGTTTATTAGATTCGGTAATTTATGTCAATATATCACCAAACGTTCAGCATATTAATTTCGCTGCATTATAACCATGCATACGACACTTCAATCATGTGGTCGTCATGTATAAATCGGCTTTGAATGATAAGTTTGATTCGATTTATTCTATGTGCTCAATCTCGTTTTGTACTATCCCCATTCGATAAAGATGTACCCCCACTCCCAAAATTGTAATAATTTTTAACACTTTTATTTTGTTTACGCTTTAATGCTTTAAAATCCTTTTTTAAAAATAAATTCTCGATTTATCGAGCCATTTCCCATCCTTGTAAATCGAGTGCTTTCAAAGCCTCGCCATCAACCTTTGATCACAATACACAACATTTTAAAGCTTAATCCTGGGCTTCCTTACAGTGATACCTATTTGATCAATTATTTCTAATTGGTCACTTAGAAGACTAGCCCACATTGCTAGTGCACACGTTAAAACGCAAATTTAAATCTCAAGCATTTTCTCAAATCATCTTCAAAGTTATTTGATTGAAAGAGAGTTTAGAGTCTTCTATTCTCTCTCAGTTCACTTGTCCAATTGTTTAAGTGTGAGGAGTCTTCTTCATACTTAAACAATTGTTTTCCTGAAAACCCTTAAATTATCCACACGTAAAATTCAAACCTTGATTCATATCAAGCAATTTTCTTTAAGTCAAACTAAAAATACTTAATAACTATTTAAACACAATTTTAATATTAGATGAAAAAGAGAGATTTCCAAGTCTTTGGTTCTCTCTCCCAATTGTTTGGGTCTGAGAAGTCTTTCTTAAGCTCGAACAATTGTCTTCTAAAAACCATAAACGAATTCAAATCTATTTTTTCTTAAACACACAGATGAAAAAGAGAGAGTTCCAAGTCTTTGGTTCACTCTCCCGATTATTTAAAGTCCGAGAAGTCTTTCTTGAGCTTTAAATAATCGTCATCCGATTAATACACTCTAATATTATTAAACATCTTTCATAATATTAGATGAGAAAAGGAGAGAGCTCCAAGTCTTTGGTTCACTCTTCCGATTATTTGAGGTCCGAGAAGTCTTTCTTAAGCTTCGATTAATCCTCATCTATTAAAATATTTTAACCACATGCTATCTTTCGAGTGCCATTCAAACAATTCCTTTTGCGATGAAAAAGAAAGTGTTCCAGGTCTCTGGTTCGCTTTCCCGGTTACTTGGGTCCGAGAAGTCTTTCTCAAGCTTCGAGTAATCGTCATCCGATTCGCTCACTCGCACCCAATTCCGTTAACACTTAGATGAAAAAGAGAGAGCTCCAAGTCTTTGGTTCACTCTCCCGATTACTTAAGGACTGAGGAGTCTTTCTCGAGCTTCGAGTAATCATCGTCCTATTAACCCTCTCAAACTATATCCTATCCTTTTGAAATTGAGGTTGAAAAAGAGAGAGCTCCAAGTCTTTGGTTCACTCTTCTGATTACTTGGGTCCGAGAAGTCTTTCTTAAGCTTCAGGTAATCACCACCTCTAGATAAACACATGATACATCTAACCAAATATCTCACCCCCGTGCGACCAAAACCCTAAAACCTATTCAAACTTCTCTAAACCAAATACTTAACTAGTCAAACACTAATTCCTCGCCCCATGCGATTCACAACTCAAACAATTCTTCTCCAAGAACATTGTTTAGTCCTTCTTCCGCGCATAACAAACTCATGCTTCAGCCTTCCCTAGTGAGCAGACAAGCCAACGTTTAGCAGTTAGAATGCAACCTAAACTCTCGTTCATTCCAAACATAAACCTTTTACCATAGTTAGCCGAACTACGGCCGCTCTGATTCTTCATTCCCTCTTGAATGCAAGATACGTAGGCACAAGATTGCGATGATCTTGGCGAGCACATTTCCCAAACCTTTATCCGTAGTCCCACGAACTACAAATGCTCTGATTTTCCACTTCTTACAAGTGAAGATACATAGGCACAAGGGCCCCAATCCTTGGCGAGCACCCTATCTTAATAATCACCCTCTTTTCCTATTAGCAAGTCAATCCCTTTAGAAGATACACAAACATAGTTAACTTTCTCTCGTGAATCGAATCAAGAGGTTCCCGTTGAGTACAACGGACGTAGAGGGTGCTAATACCTTCCCTCTATGTAATCGACTCCCGAACCTAGAATATTGGTTGCGATGATCATGTTCTATCCCTTTAAAGGTTTTATCGATATTTTCCTATTCCTCCCTTGGAATGAATAAAGTTCGGTGGCGACTCTGTTTCGAACAGTATTTTCCGCGGCCATCGCGAGGATCGTATTTTTCGAGGTACGACAGATGGCGACTCTGCTGGGGATTGCTTGCATAGCCCTATGCCAGAGAGATTCAAGCCTAACTTGACTCGATTCGCAAGAGTTGAATCCGCTTGTTTGTGAATCTTCTTCTTTTGTTTACTTGTTTTACTTACTTGCTTGCTTTTATATATCTTATTGTTGTTTATTGTGATACTATTGGGGTTTCTCTGATTGTGGGAACTTTGTGAGATGGCTCTACACCCGAGTCCGAGAAAAAACATAGGTTTAGAATGGTGGTTGTGTAGTGGAATCCCTCGAGGAGTCTTTCTCGTTGGGAGGAAGCGAAAACCCCGCTTAGAGTTGATTCACTTGAGGATGTTGTTGTCATGGTGAGTCTTTGCCATGGCAATGATGTTTTTGAGTTTGAATCTATAATTCTAAGGACCTTTTACCCTCAAACCATGGTGGTTGGTAGTGTTAACTCATGAGGGTCACTCCTTTTTGGGTTGATGCGAACGCCCCAATCAGATGAGATCCCTTGAACGTATCGTTATTCTGACAATGATATTTTCAACCTCGATCTATGACTCTGAGGTCCCTTTAAGAAACCTTGGATTCGATGGTTGTGTAGTAGAGACTCACGAGGAGTCTTTCTCGTGGGACGACACGAAAGCCTCACCTAGAAGAGATCCTTCGATGGTATTATTATTGGACGAGTCTTTGTCATGGTAATAATATCTTTGAAAAGATCCATGACTCTAGGCACCCACCCGTTTAAAGCCTACCTATGGGGTTCCTTTTATCATAGATATCCGTTATTTACCCGTTCTTCTGTCTGACTTCAGAATTATGGTTGAGCCTATGATCCTGAGCATTGCATTGCATTTGCATATCATTTCATTTGCATTGCATATCTGTCTCTCAGCCAGAAATCTTATCCATCCTTTGTCCATAATCCGCAGTTGACTTCTCGACACCCGTATCGGACTTGAATTAGCTCTGAAAGACCATGGAACCTTTGAAGCATAATCGAGTTGAGCAGGGAAAAGACGTGAACAACGTGAAAGGCAAGATGAAGCAACTGCCAGAAGATGTGACAATTGTTGGGAGAAGGAAGGAAAAGCTTCAAGAAAGTACCACAACTAGGAGTTTTACTCCCATGGTTCCCTCCGCTCCGCAGCCTGCAGTGAATAGCCTATTGTGTGTTGCTCCTTTTGGGTTTTCTCCCCAACCAATTCTTCTAAAGCCTCGGGATCAACGGTCATCACCTATTCGGGATCGGAGAGGCAGTAAGAAGTCTCAGTCACGCCCTATTCTCGGCCATATTCCTATACCGTGTGGACAACTACTATCACATCTAATTCAGAGTTCATTGCTGGTACCCATATCCCTCGGGCCAGTTCGTACCCCTCCTCCACATGGATATGATCCTAATGCGCAGTGTGAATACCATAAAGGGGCAAAGGGGCAAAGGGGCACTTTATTGAAGGATGTTGGTCATTCAAGAATAAGATTCGAGAGCTAATTAACAACAAACGCCTAGTCTTCGAGGAAGACAATCCCGGGGCAGAATGTGGGTATCACACTGGAACCATAGGGCATACTGTTGAAGAGTGTGAAAGCTTTCGAAACAAATTGCAAAGATTGACCAGAAAGGAAGACCCTAGCTTAAATGGTTCAACTCAAAGGCCTGACAAAGAGAAGGTACAAGAGTTTCGGGGACCGCTCAAAGTCTTGTACCACAAGGAAAAGATTGAGTTTTTGGCGGATGAAGTACCTTTATCCTCTGAGAATCATGTTGAAACTACCACTTCAAGAGAAAAGCTGGAAGAAAAGTCCAAAAGGGTTGTATCTGCTGAAGAGACCTCGAAAATCCACTTTGGAGAACATCCCGTTGACACTGAGGAAGATGATGACATCCACCTTTGGGTTCCAAGAGGGCAGCCAACAATACCCAGGGAACCATGTCAGAAGCCTTGGGTTGCTCCCTATGCAAATCAACGAGCGTATGGCTAAGGGAATCAGGATCCACGCCAAAATCAACACAGGCCTCGCAACAATTTGGGAAGAAGGAGCGCTCCTCTTCACCCAATTCCTGTATCGTACACTCAACTTCTGCCACACTTAATTCGAAATTCACTAGTGGAGCCTAAATCTCTCAAACCAGCGGCAGAATCGTACCTTCCTGGGTACGATCCCAAGGCGCGTTGTGGTTATCATGCCGGATCAATGGTGCATTCAACAGAAGATTGCAAAGCTTTCCAGGCCAAGGTACAACAATTGATTGACGAGGGATGCATATCCTTTCAATAAGGGAGTTTGGTTGTACGTATCCGCCTTGCGCCTGAATGAGATCGAAGACTTCAAGACACATCTTCTCAAGACAACTGATCAAGCAAGAAAAGCCCAGTTCCTCCATGCTGGCATTTTTTATGCATTTGTAGTTTCTTTTCTGTTAATTACTATTTGCTTTTAGACATTGTTGTTATTTAATGGTATTGTTAATGTGATACTCATGCATGTTTTGATCAAATCCATTCGTATTCACTCACAATTTCTCACTTATTGCAAAATCACAAAAATATTTCACTTCCTTTATCGCACTGCTGTTTTGAGGGAGGATGACGAAAATGAAATACCCATAATTGCTGATAAGTATGCTTTTGGATAAAATCATGCCGATGATGTACAGGCATTGCTTCAAATTCCCAAACACTGAAGAGATAAGGAGTTAGTCCCTAGTTAACCACTTTGAGCCTAGAAGTAGGAGTTTCCTTCGGATGTCTAAACCCTTACACTTAACCTGGGGCATGGGTAGTATTCAGTTAATTTGATTACGTACTCGAATCACGAAAGAAAACCCAAATACAAGATGGTTGTTCATCAATAACCCTTGACTTGGCAGTCACAACAAAATCAAAAAAATAGAAAGCCGGCTAAGTCAAACACCTTAGAGGGGACTTAGGCAAAATCAAGGCAATCCCGATGGATCTGACGAACAAAGTCAATCCATGCAAAAGTTAGGGATCAAAATAAAAGCAAAAGAGGACCCCGAAATCCTCGACAAAAACAAAAAAGGACTCAGTGGCCACCCAAATCGAGGGGTTACTGACATCCATCAAAATAAGATGGCTGCCATTTCAAGCAAACTTTGAACCATCAAGTTTACATCGTCAAGCAGGTGCAAAATTAATTGAACGTAGGTATGGAGATCATTACGAAGAAGGGGTGGTGTTGCGGTGAAATTTGGATGTCAAGCTATTGATTAACTTGAATCTTAATTCATTTACAACTGGTCTTTGTTTTATCCGAAGGAAAGGTTAAAGAAAGGAAGAACCTAAAAGGGAGAGATCTAAGGTTCGGGGGTTGGTTAAATTTAGGGAAGGTATTAGCACCCTAAACTTCCGTAGTACTCTACGGGAACCTTTTGCTTATTTTTTTTTATTTATTTCATTAATTATTTTGCTTTAGGGTATATACAAAGGATTGAAAATTAAAAAAGACCTAGGGGTTAATTCTAAGTTTACTCGGCAAGACATCGCATCTTGTGCCTACATATCCTTACGGGAATGGAATCAGAGTAACTGTAGTTCCCCTCAAAAGGGAGGTTAGAGACTTCTTGACTGTGGTCAAGGTCTCAAGGGGAATAAACGCATCTTAAGGACACGCTTACGTGGAGTGTAGAAACTCCAAATCTCTATGTTGAATTGTTAAGTGAATTAGGGTTAGGTTAGGGATTCCGCGGCGGGAAACCCTAAAATGAGCGCGACGGCTCTTTGACCTAATGCTAGGGATAAAATTGTAATTTGGCCTGCGGCGAGGCATTTGTGAAAATTAGGGTTTGTAGTTTGTAGTTTTGAGGATTTGAAATTGAATGTGTGAAGTTTTACGGACTATTGGCGCGGCGGCCAAACAGTTAGACCTAACCTTCGGATGTGTGCAATGTGACAGAAATAATGGTAAACGCGTGAGATAATTGAATCATGCAAACAGAGAGATAATGTCATAATTTAAACCATGCAAGCAGAAATTTAAAGGCAGAATTTAAAGAGCGATTGTTAAGTTCGCGAGGTTACATGAGAGGAGCAGATACAATATGATAATGAAATTTGAATTGAACAATAATAAAATAAAATAAATAACGGTTCTAGTTATTATTAAAAAAAAAGATTTTAGTTATTATTTTAAATTTATCTAAAAAAGTTTTTCTTAAAAATAATAGGTTTTCATATTAATTTGGAAAAGATGTTAATGTTATTTATTTTAAAAAAACAGATTTTTATATTATAACGAGTTTTAATAAATTAATGATAACAATAATAATAATAATAGTAATAATAATAATAATAATAATAATGATAATAATAATAAATAATGATAATAATAATACTAATAATAATAATAATAATAATAATAATAATAACAGTAATAAAGCAATAATGAATTTTAAATATATCAAATAACCCAACAATGTTGCTAACGCAGAAATGCGCTCATCGCAACCAGATCTAAATCGGACGAAACAAAATTTATCGCAAAGAAAAAGAAATTAAGCAAAAAAGCAGTATTATTGCTCACACAAAAATGCGATCATCGCAACCAGATCGAACTAACACAAATGTCACGCGTCAGGCACACAAATGTGCAAACATCGTATCGATATAATTCGATCAAAAATTAATCTTATATATATATATAAACTCTAACAATTTAAAAATTATAAATAACGGTAATAGATGAAGAAAAAGAAATAACGGTAAAAGATGAAGAAAAAGAAACAACGGTAATAGATGAAGGAAAAGAAATAACGGTAAACGATGAAGAAAAAGAAACAACAGTAATAGATGAAGAAAAAGAAACAACAGTAATAGATGAAGAAAAAGAAATAACGGTAAACGGCACTCACTCCTCTTAGATTTTTTTTCATTCTCCCCTTTTTCAACAAAGCAACACATGTATATATAGGGAACAAATTAGGGTTAACACCAAATTGTCAATAATGTCCCTAAAGCCCATTTTAAAGCCCAAACTAAATAATTAGTTAAGAAAAAAAATAAAATTTAAATAATTTAAAATAATTAAAATAAACTTAAAATAAAAACTAATAATCCTATTGATTCCTAAAATCAAAAATATTATAAAAAGAACAAAATTTTTTTCAATATTTTTTATTTTATGATTTTTTTGGATATTTTTATGAATAATTTAGAAAAAAGTGAAAAAAATAATATTTTAAAAAATGATTTAATTAAAATACGAAAATAATAATTAAATAATAATAAAAAACTATTTTTGTTATTTTTTAATGAAAGATAGAAAAATTTAGAGTAAAAATAATAAAAAACAAAAAAAGTGACAAAGGTGAGATTTGAACTCTCAACATCTCACACTCACAACTCCTTACACATATCCTCTTGCCAATTGTGCCATTTTTACTTTTTAGAAAAAAAATGCATGCCATATGATATTTACCTGCAAAAAGTCAAACGACTACACAAATTTGTTAGTAACTGATTAAATGCAAGAAAAATGCAATGAAATGCGACGACAAATCTTAGGGCAAAATTTGGGGTATTACAGTTGCCCCTATTTAAATAACTTCACCGGGTGATTTGAGCAACGGAGACTCGAGAAATCATGGTGGAGGGATTTAAATACAGATAACCGAAAATTTTGCCTTTAGACACAGTGCTATGCAATGATATGGACAAAACAAAACGAACTATAATGCTAAATATGATATGAATCTGATATGATGCGTATGATGAAAATGACAAATGCACGGATACAGACGAAACAACGTCACAAGGGACGACCCATCGAGTAATTGCACTAGGGAAGAAGACATGTCATATCTGGAAGAACGTCGGATAGACACGACACAAAATTGTTGATAGGTGCCAAGTAAATTAGAAATTGTCTGCAAGGTAAGACGCGGGTACAACACGAGCTCAGGAGAAAAACGCAAATGGGGATAAAACACCCATGATGCCAAGTAAATAAATTTTGCCCACAAGGTAAGACGCGAGTAAAACACGACCTCAGGGAGAAAAAAAAAGTAAATGGGGGTAAAACACCATGATGTTAGGTAAACCCAGGAATATCTGGTAAACGGGGAATAAAACACCCAGGATAAAAGGTACATGGGGGATAAAACACCCAAGGATAGAAGGTAAATGGGGAGTAAAGCACCCAAGATAGAAATGTAAATGGTGAGTAAAGCACCCAGGATAGAAATGTAAATGGGGAGTAAAGCACCCAAGATAAAAATGTAAATGGGGAGTAAAGCACCCAAGATAAAAATGTAAATGGGGAGTAAAGCACCCAAGATAAAAATGTAAATGGGGAGTAAAACACCCAAGATAGAAATGTAAATGGGGAGTAAAGCACCCAAGCTAGAAATGTAAATGGGGAGTAAAGCACCAAAGATAGAGAGGTAAATGGGGAATAAAGCACCCAAGATAGAAATGTAAATGGGGAGTAAAGCACCCAAGATAGAAATGTAAATGGGGAATAAAGCACCCAAGATATGCACATGTATAGGAATTATGCTATGACATATGATCAAATGCAAATGCAGACATCGACGACAAGGCTCGACTCTTTCGGTGAGATGACAAAACTGGAGGACTGATTCCTCAACACGGAGATCACTGTCATTCTGTTAAACTGTATCTTGTTGATAGTCACTGTAGGAATGATGAATAACTGCTTAGGGATTATGCAAGTAAACTGCCCCAGGTCAAATGAACTGATAATTGCTTCAGCTGTCTAATTTATGGAATCGACTGTTTTGCTGTATCCTCGGAGGGCTTGCCCCAGTCTGGGTCTTGAACAATTCTCTGGATAAACCAAATCTGAGAAGATATTGCATTGAACAAATCTTGAACTAATTCTTTGACAGGATGTAAAAGGAACTTGCCCCTGATAAGATCACTTGACCAAGTTTCTCATTGTTTGAAAATTTCTTAGAGGAAAGCCAGTTTGCAAACAAAAATATTCATACAAACATGGTAATGCAAAGTTCATGCGACTTTTGAAATCAAAATTATTTTTGAAAGATGGAAAATACATGAGTCGTTAGTCAGAACACAACGGTTCAAGACGCTCAAAGTTTAAAACAAAGGTGTACTGCCAAAATAAATGATTCACAAAGATCTTTAGGAGTCAGGTTACGCAACCTTGCTGTAGTATACTTTCAAAATAACCTTGCTTCAATTAGGTCTTTTGAGGGTTGTAATGTGGTCTGGTTCACGATTTATGAAACAAAAGATAAAGGCTCAAAATTTATTTGTACCCACCCAATCTACGTGATGATCTTCAGTCCTATGCTCAGTTAACTCATACTATGCATTCAGGTTCCCATAAGTTAGGGGTTTCATTGATCGTAGCAATGATGACTCAGAAGCCAAAGGGACCTAAGAAAAGGCAGCCACTACTCCCCTATAACATTTGATTGGTTTGACATTGAGGATTTTCAAGATAAGGATTTAAAAATCTCTTTGTATTATCCCTAAATTTTGCCTGAACTTTTTATTTTAGAGTTTACAGTCAGCGGGATGCCCCAGTTTTGCCTAAGTCTCCTTCATAGGTTTTGACTTAGCGGGCTTCTTTTGATTTTTTTATATTATTTTTTTGTGTGAAGGAAAGTGACTGTTTGATTTTAATGATTACGGTGAACCATCATCGACCTTTTGATTAGAAAACATCTTCGACACTTGTTTGACGTGTGCGAAGGAAAATTTGTTAATGAAAGGTGTATCGTATGAACACACAACCAAGTTAACTGAGAACTACCCATCCCAAGGTTAAAATTGTGGGTTTTTTGTAACGAAAGAAACTCCAACTTCTAGGCCCGAAGGGGGTGACGAGGGATTAACTTCCTTATTTCTCCAGTGTTTGGGAATTGAAACAATGCCTTACATCGTCAACAAGGTTTAATTGAAAGCATACTGACAGCAGTTATGGGTATAACATTTTCGTCATCCTCCCTCCGATCTTAGCATATCAAAATTTTGGACAAGAAGTAAACATTTGAAAAATAAAGCATAAAGATGCAAATAAATGGACGGAAATGAATTGAATCAAAAGTCGCAGTGCTTATTTCATTAATGAAAGTACAAACATAATTGAAAGCAAACAACTTAAACAAAATAAGGAAAATGCAAACAACGAGAAAAAAAAGGCCCAATGACAAAGCTTCAATTCTGATGTGTTGGCAAGGGATCTGTCTGGATGCTCGGACGACTATCCGTAAAATCAAGTATTCCGGCTCTAATCAGTTCACATACTCTAGCCTTCAATGCAAAACAATGCTCCAAGTCATGGCCTGGGGCACCCTCATGGGAAGCACAATGGAGATCAGCCCTAAATCCAGCCGGAGGATTAAGAGGAGGTGGTAAAGCCTTTGTAGTAATCAGTCCTTGCCGGACTAAGTCAGGATATAGCTCTGTGTAAGTCATGAGAATAGGATCAAAGTGACTCCTGTTCCGTTTCTGGTCTGATATCTGTGTCGAGGAATCAGCTTGACGACTCAAAGGTACACTAGAAGACGATAGGACCAAGAAGGAGAAACTGGGGGACAAATGCAATGCAAAAATGTGATGCTGATGCCATGCAATGGTTTCAAGAATTTCAACGGTCGATTGCAAATATTCCCTTTTAGGAAGGCTGGAAAAATTTTTAGACTTTGAAATGTAGGGCTTCTTGAATTTGCAAAGGACTGCTGAATTCCTTGAAACTAGAAATGATATGATGCTTTATGGATGCGAAGCACAAATACACATAAGCAAACAAAAGGTCCTAAGTTAGAGGAACAATGAATGGAGTCAAGGTCTACCCTTCCCAAAGAGGTATGTACTATAGGTTAATTGTACCTGCAGAACAAGGGTTCTAAAAAAGTGCCCAAAGTTATCAGCCCATCTTTTGGATATTATCAACTTCTCGATTGACTCAAGGGTCGATAATATTCTCAAGAGAACCTCGTTCGAGTGTAGTATCGCGTAGCAACCATTGTAGGACTACTCCCACATAGTTCCCGCACTACGTCCTAGATAAGGCCAAGATGGTGTAAAGGTACTACGGTTCTCAGTATCACAGACTCCAATCGATAATGGTAAAAGTTTTCACGACTACACTCGATCAACCGAACCATTTTCAAAAGGGTCTCAACTGAGCGGTGATTCTCGATTTAGCTTAGTCGGACTCACTCCCTATAAGCCTCGTCGAATATATCAGCCATCCTATCATAAGGTCGCTCAAGTCCGGGTGTAGGACTTATCTCACAACACAGTAACTCCAAGTAAGGTACCCCAATATATACATACAAGTGAGCAAAATATATAATAAAACAAATATATAAAGAAAAATAAACAAAATAGGGATAACCCTCAAAAGTTAGGACTACCCAGTGAAGTCGCCATTTTCTGTTGCGGTGAAATTTGGATGTCAAGCTATTGATTAACTTGAATCTTAATTCATTTACAATCGGTCTTTGATTTATCCGAAGGAAAGGTTAAAGAAAGGAAGAACCTAAAAGGGAGAGATCTAAGGTTCGGGGGTTGGTTAAATTTAGGGAAGGTATTAGCACCCTAAACTTCCGTAGTACTCTACGGGAACCTTTTGCTTATTTTTTTTTATTTATTTCATTAATTATTTTGCTTTAGGGTATATACAAAGGATTGAAAATTAAAAAAGACCTAGGGGTTAATTCTAAGTTTACTCGGCAAGACATCGCATCTTGTGCCTACATATCCTTACGGGAATGGAATCAGAGTAACTGTAGTTCCCCTCAAAAGGGAGGTTAGAGACTTCTTGACTGTGGTCAAGGTCTCAAGGGGAATAAACGCATCTTAAGGACACGCTTACGTGGAGTGTAGAAACTCCAAATCTCTATGTTGAATTGTTAAGTGAATTAGGGTTAGGTTAGGGATTCCGCGGCGGGAAACCCTAAAATGAGCGCGACGGCTCTTTGACCTAATGCTAGGGATAAAATTGTAATTTGGCCTGCGGCGAGGCATTTGTGAAAATTAGGGTTTGTAGTTTGTAGTTTTGAGGATTTGAAATTGAATGTGTGAAGTTTTACGGACTATTGGCGCGGCGGCCAAACAGTTAGACCTAACCTTCGGATGTGTGCAATGTGACAGAAATAATGGTAAACGCGTGAGATAATTGAATCATGCAAACAGAGAGATAATGTCATAATTTAAACCATGCAAGCAGAAATTTAAAGGCAGAATTTAAAGAGTGATTGTTAAGTTCGCGAGGTTACATGAGAGGAGCAGATACAATATGATAATGAAATTTGAATTGAACAATAATAAAATAAAATAAATAACGGTTCTAGTTATTATTAAAAAAAAAGATTTTAGTTATTATTTTAAATTTATCTAAAAAAGTTTTTCTTAAAAATAATAGGTTTTCATATTAATTTGGAAAAGATGTTAATGTTATTTATTTTAAAAAAACAGATTTTTATATTATAACGAGTTTTAATAAATTAATGATAACAATAATAATAATAATAGTAATAATAATAATAATAATAATGATAATAATATTAAATAATGATAATAATAATACTAATAATAATAATAATAATAATAATAATAATAATAATAATAATAATAATAATAATAATAATAACAGTAATAAAGCAATAATGAATTTTAAATATATCAAATAACCCAACAATGTTGCTAACGCAGAAATGCGCTCATCGCAACCAGATCTAAATCGGACGAAACAAAATTTATCGCAAAGAAAAAGAAATTAAGCAAAAAAGCAGTATTATTGCTCACACAAAAATGCGATCATCGCAACCAGATCGAACTAACACAAATGTCACGCGTCAGGCACACAAATGTGCAAACATCGTATCGATATAATTCGATCAAAAATTAATCTTATATATATATATATATATAAACTCTAACAATTTAAAAATTATAAATAACGGTAATAGATGAAGAAAAAGAAATAACGGTAAAAGATGAAGAAAAAGAAACAACGGTAATAGATGAAGGAAAAGAAATAACGGTAAACGATGAAGAAAAAGAAACAACAGTAATAGATGAAGAAAAAGAAACAACAGTAATAGATGAAGAAAAAGAAATAACGGTAAACGGCACTCACTCCTCTTAGGTTTTTTTTCATTCTCCCCTTTTTCAACAAAGCAACACATGTATATATAGGGAACAAATTAGGGTTAACACCAAATTGTCAATAATGTCCCTAAAGCCCATTTTAAAGCCCAAACTAAATAATTAGTTAAGAAAAAAAAATAAAATTTAAATAATTTAAAATAATTAAAATAAACTTAAAATAAAAACTAATAATCCTATTGATTCCTAAAATCAAAAATATTATAAGAAGAACAAAATTTTTTTCAATATTTTTTATTTTATGATTTTTTTGGATATTTTTATGAATAATTTAGAAAAAAGTGAAAAAAATAATATTTTAAAAAATGATTTAATTAAAATACGAAAATAATAATTAAATAATAATAAAAAACTATTTTTGTTATTTTTTAATGAAAGATAGAAAAATTTAGAGTAAAAATAATAAAAAACAAAAAAAGTGACAAAGGTGAGATTCGAACTCTCAACATCTCACACTCACAACTCCTTACACATATCCTCTTGCCAATTGTGCCATTTTTACTTTTTAGAAAAAAAATGCATGCCATATGATATTTACCTGCAAAAAGTCAAACGACTACACAAATTTGTTAGTAACTGATTAAATGCAAGAAAAATGCAATGAAATGCGACGACAAATCTTAGGGCAAAATTTGGGGTATTACAGGTGGGTACAAATAATACTTTGAGCCTAATATCCTTTTTCTATAACCGTGAACCAGACCATGTTACAACCCTCGAAAGACCTAATTGAGGCGATATTTATTCTAAAAGCATACTACAGCAAGGTTGCGTAAACTAACTCCTACATATTTGCTAATCTTTTGTATTGGTGTCATATTCTTGCTATATCTTTCACACCAATTAAATCAGCATTGCGTTTGGGTTGATAGTCCATTCATCACACATTTTCACATCATTCCCAATAAATGATATTTTCAAAACTTACATGAATGTCGCATTAAAATTACCATTTTTGAATGAACGATTTTAAACTGCAAATCAGTACTTGACATTATAGAGATTCCAACAGAGTGCAGTCAAAGAGGAACTTGATCGCTCATTGGTGTTGACCTGAACCAAGACTTTCTCATAACCCTACGAATCTGGGGCAAGCCCTTTTGAGGTTTAAACCGGGGCAAATCACTACAAGGTCCAGACTCTGGGGCAAATGGGTTCAAGCCATATCCTGGTATAATCATCGCCAAAGTTCTCATCCCAGAAGAAAATCCTTCAAATACCCCTTAGACTGGGGTAGACCATTTGAACTGGGGCAGACCATTTGAACTGGGGCAGATTAGCTGAACATGGTTCATTTCCCTTTATGCTTCAAAGTTGATCAAGCTGACCACACCAGACACTAGTAATAGTCAGGGTCAACAAACGTCAAAAGCCTTGGGGCAGAGCAAAAACACGAGTAACACGCATTGGTTAAGTCGCTGCGCTCATGCAATCCATATGCATTGGTTAAGTCGCTACGCTAGTACGAGTAACACACATTGGTTAAGTCGCTACGCTCGCGCAGTCAACATGCTTTGGATAAGTTGCTACGCTCAACATTTGTAAGTTGTCATGACGTATCGGCTAGGAGCGAGGTTCTTACAAGAACAAGAATACCACTTCTGCAAAGGATCCAACTTGGAGCACCAAGTGTATCCACATTTGTCTTCTGATTGTGGCGCGGTCATATACCATGTGTCGGGAAATCAAATCCTTTTACCAAGGTCCGATCTCGCTTGGCACGTCCTGAAAGTCCAATCTTTTATTGGCAACTACAAAAAGCCACTCCAATTGACACCTTCAATTCACCCTAAAAGTCCAGTATTCATTGGCAACCACTAAAGGTCCACCCTCGATGGCATCCGCATAAAACCAAAGTCCAAGTCCAGTTGACAACTACCAAATCCCGTCCCTGGTGATATCCCCGACAAGATTCTATCCCCAGCATACCTGATCATGTGCATTGTCATAAGCATGGCATATAAGATAATATCATAGTCATATCCAGCATTAACACATCATTTGCATACGCGTCTTGCACTCCCTAGCAGTTGCATTTTTAGTTGCATGTTGATGCATCGTAACACATAGCATTGCTATCTCCATTAACATAGCATGGCATAACAGCATAGCAGGATCCAGGATCGATTCGCGAGCATCTTGGTCAGTCCTTCATCAAAGTCGTCAATATTTCTCTGCAAAGAGTTGATATCCCGCAAGTTCAGGAATTTTACTCCCCAACAAGTTATTTTTCAGACATGGGTTGATGACAATAACCCCCAGCAGTTGTTGCTCTTATGATCCCCCAAGCAGAGATTTATGTTAAAAAGTTTCTTGAAGACTTTCCCCTACAGAGTTTGGACAACGTTGTTCCTCTAATAGGAATTTTAGCTCAACTATTCCCCAACAAATGTATCACTCAGAGATACTGCTTTGGTATCATCGAAGAATCTTATTGGATAAGAGGCTGCTTCGACCACCCGAAGAATCTCAAGTTATCAGAGATACTGCTTTGGTATCATCGGAGAACCTTAACGAATGAGGGGCCGCTTCGACCACCCAAAGAGGATTGTTTATACCACTTTGGTATCATCGAAGGACCTTAACGAATGAGGAGCCGCTTCGACCACCCAAGGAGGATTGTTTATACCACTTTGGTATCATCGAAGGACCTTAACGAATGAGGGGCCGCTTCGACCACCCAAGGAGGATTATTTATACCACTTTGGTATCACCGAAGGACCTTAACGAACGAGGGGCCGCTTCGACTACCCAAGGAGGATTGTTTATACCACTTTGGTATCATCGAAGGACCTTAACGAATGAGGGGCCGCTTCGACCACCCAAGGAGGATTGCTTATACCACTTTGGTATCATCGGAGGACCTTAACGAATAAGGGGCCGCTTCGACCACCCAAGGAGGATTGTTTATACCACTTTGGTATCATCGGAGGACCTGAACGAATGAGGGGCCGTTTCGACCACCCAAGGAAGATTGTTTATACCACTTTGGTATCATCGGAGGACCTTAACGAATGAGGGGCCGCTTCGACCACCCAAGGAGGATTGTTTATACCACTTTGGTATCATCGGAGAACCTTATTGGATAAGGGACTGCTTCGACCACCCAGCGAATATCAGGTTATCTCGTTCATATTTTGCATCCTGCCACCCTGGTATGATACATCTTATCTCTCTGCATTTTACTTGTTTGTCGGACAAATTTTGGGGTATTCTTGTATCTAATTGACTTTTCCCTCAAAATGAACACCATGCAGCAGTTCATGCTTTCGGGTCAAAGACAATTAGATAGGGGCATCTGTCATACCCCAAATTTGTCCTACCTTTTTGAAAATTTTTATTAGCCCGACTTTATTTTTCAATTTGCATTTGCTTGTACAACTTAACGTATTTTTTCACTTTTTGTCCAATAAATTTGTGACACGTGGCATTATTTGTAGTTATCTTTATTTATTAATTAGATTAATTAAAATTTACATTAGGTTTTAGGATTAAATTAATTAGAATCTAAGTTAGATCTAGAATAATTTAGTTTAGAATAAATTAATTAGAATTAGTATAGTTTAGTTTAAAATAGAAAGGTTTTAAAAGCAAAAAAAAAATAGAAAAGAAAATAGAATTAATTAATTGTAAATAAATAAAAAAAATTTAAAAAATATGAGAAAGGGAAACAAGATAAGGACGTTGGAAGACGATAATGGAGGTACAATTTATCTTCCCAAATCAAGAAACCCTAGCCTCAATAAAACCCACCTTTCCTCTTCTTCTTCAAGAAAAAGAAAAACCCTCGCCGACACCTTTCCCTCAATCTCTCAGCTAAAACCTTCGCCGACACCTTTTCCCTCAATCTCTCAGCTCAAACCCTCAATCCACCAACCTCCATTCTTATTCACATCAGAGGTAACCGAAAAACCCCTCTGCCGTGAAACTCACTGCTTCTGTTGTTTTCTTTTCGCTGTGCTGAAACAACCAACAACCCTCTTCCATAAAACTCACATAACAACCTCACAAATCCTGCTCGCGCCTTACAGCCAACTTCATTTCCTTCCTTTACCTTTCTTCAACATAATCCATAAACAACAACTTTAACTCACTTTTTTCTATGACTTTTAAACCCTTCAAAGAATTCCAACTTGCAGCTAACATCCACAAGTTCTCACCCCTGCTACAATACCAACGACGACAGTCATGAACCATTTTGCATCAACATCCTTCATTCTCAACCAAGGCCTTCCACTGCCTCGACGTTTTCGATTCAGAACTGCACGACGCACATTGAGAATGAATCAAGTTTGACTATAGTTTATTTTTGGTGAAAGATTCATAGCTGCTCGGTTATTTAATTTTCTACAGCAGACACCTCTCTGCACTCTGTTTTCGTGTGCGTTGGATGTATCAAGCCCCTAATAATCAATATTATTTAGATTACCTTGATAGAAATAGGTGACGAGCTGGCTGTTAATGTTTCAATCCTCCAAATTCTATCACCAACATGGTGCTTCTAACAGTAAAACATATACAACAAGGTGTGAAACATCTTACTCAGGTTCATGGTGGAAAATTCTTGAAGGACCTACCCTTTAGTCCTAGTCAAGTTTGCTGCTGTTGCAAGGTAGTTTAGGAGCGTGAGCTTTCAGTTTCATTTGCGGTGCAACAGATTTGTTCAGGATGCAGTAAGAAGAGTAACGAGAAGTTCGTGGCATCTACAGCTCAAACCAACGACAACATCAATATTGATAACAACAATCACACCTTCAACAATTTTGCGCATATCAGCTTGACTTGATTCATACTGCTCGCACCAGTATGCTTACAACATCGACAACAACTCAACAATGTATTCGATTATGCGGTTGAGAGTTGGTTAACGACTTGGTCGATTCAGTTTCGACGCAATACCCTCAGCCACGGCTTCACCTTCAACAATGGATAGCTTCACTCTTTGTCATGTTGGTTCCGACCTCGTAATGGCGGTTATCGCATGTTTTTGTATCTTCTTGGAGGAGTTCAGGTTCATTGCAACATCTTCAGACGGGCATCAATCGGATACTTTTTTGCTCACTGCTCTCATGGACTTGTATTCACAATGTCAGAAATATGATGATGCGCGTAAGCTGTTTGATAAATTGCCTATGAGAGATACTGTGGCTTGGAATGTGATGATCTCTTGTTGTATTCGAAATAATCGGACCCGGGATGCTTTGAGCTTGTTTGATGTTATGCAGAGTGAAAATTATAAATGTGAACCTTATCGGATGGTATTTGCTGTTAGTTCTAGAACTCCAGAGTTTTCATTTCAGGTGCGGAGCTCGAGACCTTGTAACCGTGGCACGCTAGGGAAAGGTGTATTTGTTGGGACTTTTCTCTGCACTAGCGGTTTGAGCAATGGAGAGGAGGACCATGTTGCATGCTTGAAGAATCTGAATCCTGCGCTACCATCAATGCCCCCTTTGTCTTTCTCGCCAGCCGCAGTGTCTCAACCTCCTCCTGTACGAGTTGCTCCTCCGATCAATATTTGACAAGCAGTTCCAGCATATGCCACTCCACGAGTTCGAAAAGACGAACCTCTTCCAATCAGCAAACTCAGATCTATGTGAAATCGCATCAGCTTAGATATGAACTTCGATGCAGCGAGAAAGGCAATCACACTATTGTGCAATATCTAGGTTGGAGTACCAAGCTCTAACTCATTCAGTATCGTGAGTTAATTGTTGCAGAAACTATGCTATTGTCACCTGAAGCACGTCTAGAGAGAGCACCTCGCACGTCATCTCAAGAGTCCCTCTCTGTTAATCTCACTCAAGGTTCTGTTACGCACTCTACTCTATCAGTAGCTTCTGACACACCATGACACGTGTCTGATCAAGAAACTCAAACAATGGTCACACTGCTGGGCTCAGTGGTATCTTGACTCTGGAGCAACACATCATGTTGCTCACACTGTTCATAATTTCCTGGACAATATATCCACATCTGGCTTTGACCAAGGTACGAGCAAGGTACTATTCACACACTCACCTGCAGAAAGCAAACATAAACATGTGGTAAACACTGGTCTCACTCTCTAGGTCAAGCTTCTCTATCTTTAAAGTTTTGGGATCATGCCTTTCAAGCTGCAGCCTATATTATTAACAGAATGCCAGCTGTTGTTTTAGCTTTGTGTACGTGATCCAGTTGGCGTAAACACGATGGTTTAAAGAAACCTGCGGTGATATGTTACTGTTTCGATTCGTGTCAACTTTCCGGAGGGCAAAAACAACAAATAGCGATAGCAAGGGCAATGTTAAAGAATCCAGCGATTCTTCTCCTTGACGAAGCAACAAGTGCGTTGGATTCTGAATCGGAAAAGCTGGTGCAAGAAGCACTTGACCGGTTTATGATGGGCAGAACAACTCTGGTAAATGCTCATCGTCTCTCCACCATTCGCAAAGCTGACCTTGTAGCCGTTATTCAACAAGGAAGTGTTTTTGAAATTGGAACTCACGACGAGCTCTTCTCCAAAGGTGAAAATGGAGTCTATGCCAAGCTCATTAAGATGCAGGAAATTGCTCATGAAACTGCTATGAATAATGCTAGAAAAAGCAATGCAAGGCCTTCAAGTGCAAGAAACTCGGTTAGCTCGCCGATAATTACTAGGAATTCTTCTTATGGACGATCACCGTACTCACGTAGATTGTCTGATTTCTCTACATCAGATTTCAGTTTGTCACTAGACGCATCTCATCCAAATTACAAGCATGAAAAACTCGCCTTCAAAGATCAAGCCGGTTCCTTCTGGAGACTAGTTAAAATGAACTCTCCTGAATGGCTTTACGCTTTAATTGGTTCAATCGGTTCAATTGTTTGTGGATCACTTAGTGCTTTTTTTTTTTGCTTATGTTCTTAGTGTTGTTCTCAGTATCTACTACAATCCGGACCACAAATACATGATCTGAGAAATAAATAAGTACTGCTACTTGTTGATTGGCCTTTCACCAACTGCACTTATCTTCAATACATTGCAACACTTCTTCTGGGATATTGTTGGTGAAAATCTTACGAAACGTATGAGGGAGAAAATGCTGGCGGCCGTGCTTAAGAACGAAATGGCCTGGTTTGATCAGGAGGAAAATGAGAGTGCAAGGATTGCTGCAAGGATAGCTCTTGATGCCAACAATGTCAGATCAGCCATTGGAGACTGGATTTCGATAATTGTGCAGAATACTGCACTTATGCTTGTTGCTTGTACTGCAGGGTTTGTGCTGCAGTGGCGTCTTGCCCTTGTCCTCATTGCTGTATTCCCCGTTGTTGTTGCAGCCACTGTTTTGCAGAAAATGTTCATGACTGGTTTCTCTGGTGACCTGGAAGCTGCGCATGCCAAGGCCACACAACTAGCTGGGGAGGCTATAGCCAATATTTCTGGAAGCGGATACGGAATAGCTCAGTGATTGCACTTATACAGAGATTCTATGATCCAACGTCCGGCCGAGTCATGATCGATGGAAAGGACATTAGAAAATACAACCTCAAGTCCTTAAGAAGACACATTTCTGTGGTACCTCAAGAGCCATGCCTATTTGCTACTACTATTTACGAAAACATTGCATATGGCCACGACTCGCCAACATCTCAACTCAAACACGCAAAGCCTCAATGCCTACAACTGGACGGAAAAGTTTCGAACACCAGACGCAAGCTAGCAGCAGTTCAGACATCATCACTACTACCTTGTCGTGCTTCATCTTCGGTTGGTTTCACTTTCGTTTACGGATCAAATTTTAAATTTTAAAAACAAACAAATTCGTGGGTTTTATTTTGAAACACAAAAGCTGATACTGGCTATTTCTATTTTGAGTTGTTTTCATGAATATATTCTATTATATATGGCAAATGTTAGCTTATCATTGCGTGTTGAATTAATCTACTGGTGTCTATTTTCTTTTCCTCAATCTTGTTTGATGGTTGCTACCTATGTTCAATGTATGCGTACGGATCCAATCTTGCTGCTGGTGTGCTTTAGTGTTCTTTTGACAGAAAAATTGATAGAATCAATCTCATCGGTGAATGTTGCAACTGGTTCGTGTTAAACATTCGAGAAGTAATTTGCGGTCGCATTTTTCGAGAAGTAATGTTTTCAACAGCTCTTCAGCAATCACACCGTATCATGCCGTTCTACTTCTATAGCAGCCTGACTTCTTTTAACACTGCTTCATTTATAACAACAATAGTAGCTGTACGGTGACGGTAACTTTGAATCACCTTTCATCTTGCTTGTCGTTTTGGTTTGGTTGTCTCCTACTATTTTCTTTTTGTGCTTTAGATATTACAAAGAATTGGTGAATTGTGTGGTTGTTGTTGGGCTGCATCTTGTGAAAATTGCCAGGAAATTGTTGGAGATGCAGTTTGAGTCATGTGGTTTTATTGTTATTAGTATTCAATTGTGATTTTGAGATGTATGCTTAACTAATGTTATTGCTTTCTACCATTGTCCTCCCTTCTTTCTGTCATTTTCTTTGGTCTAAGTTTCTACCACTCATATTGATTGAAAATGAAAATTTGTCACCTAGATTTGCAGCATATTTGTTACTTTAAGATGAAAATTTTGAGATGTATACTATGTTCATTATTTGGCATACCTTTTTACTTTAATTCATTTTACCACCTTTAGAACTTATTTTATTCTTTATTCATTTTTTTTATATGCATACATGTTTTATTAAATTAAGCTTAAATTTAATTATTGGACTTTGCTAATATGCATTAGGCCGGTTAACGTTTTCAGTACTTCCCATATCTTGCAAATAATTTTCAACTTATGTAAATAGTTTATTTTATTCCTATTTAATTTCATCAAATTAATTTGGATTTAAGTTTATTAAATTCGGTAATTTATGTCAATATATCACCAAACGTTCAACATATTAATTTCGCTGCGTTATAACCATGCATACGACACTTCAATCATGTGGTCGTCATGTATAAATCGGCTTTGAATGATAAGTTCGATTCGATTTATTCTATGTGCTCAATCTCGTTTTGTACTATCCCCATTCGATAAAGATGTACCCCCACTCCCAAAATTGTAATAATTTTTAACACTTTTATTTTGTTTATGCTTTAATGCTTTAAAATCCTTTTTTAAAAATAAATTCTCGATTTATCGAGCCATTTCCCATCCTTGTAAGTTGAGTGCTTTCAAAGCCTCGCCATCAACCTTTGATCACAATACACAACATTTTAAAGCTTAATCCTGGGCTTCCTTACAGTGATACCTATTTGATCAATTATTTCTAATTGGTCACTTAGAAGACTAGCCCACTTTGCTAGTGCACACGTTAAAGCGCAAATTTAAATCTCAAGCATTTTCTCAAATCATCTTCAAAGTTATTTGATTGAAAGAGAGTTTAGAGTCTTCTATTCTCTCTCAGTTCACTTGTCCAATTGTTTAAGTGTGAGGAGTCTTCTTCATACTTAAACAATTGTTTTCCTGAAAACCCTTAAATTATCCACACGTAAAATTCAAACCTTGATTCATATCAAGCAATTTTCTTTAAGTCAAACTAAAAATACTTAATAACTATTTAAACACAATTTTAATATTAGATGAAAAAGAGAGAGTTCCAAGTCTTTGGTTCTCTCTCCCAATTGTTTGGGTCCGAGAAGTCTTTCTTAAGCTCGAACAATTGTCTTCTAAAAACCATAAATGAATTCAAATCTATTTTTTCTTAAACACACAGATGAAAAAGAGAGAGTTCCAAGTCTTTGGTTCACTCTCCCGATTATTTAAAGTCCGAGAAGTCTTTCTTGAGCTTTGAATAATCGTCATCCGATTAATACACTCTAATATTATTAAACATCTTTCATAATATTAGATGAGAAAAGGAGAGAGCTCCAAGTCTTTGGTTCACTCTTCCGATTATTTGAGGTCCGAGAAGTCTTTCTTAAGCTTAGATTAATCCTCATCTGTTAAAATATTTTAACCACATGTTATCTTTCGAGTGCCATTCAAACAATTCCTTTTGCAATGAAAAAGAAAGTGTTCCAGGTCTCTGGTTCGCTTTCCCGGTTACTTGGGTCCGAGAAGTCTTTCTCAAGCTTCGAGTAATCGTCATCCGATTCGCTCACTCGCACCCAATTCCGTTAACACTTAGATGAAAAAGAGAGAGCTCCAAGTCTTTGGTTCACTCTCCCGATTACTTAAGGACTGAGGAGTCTTTCTCGAGCTTCGAGTAATCATCGTCCTATTAACCCTCTCAAACTATATCCTATCCTTTTGAAATTGAGGTTGAAAAAGAGAGAGCTCCAAGTCTTTGGTTCACTCTTCTGATTACTTGGGTCCGAGAAGTCTTTCTTAAGCTTCAGGTAATCATCACCTCTAGCTAAACACATGATACATCTAACCAAATACCTCGCCCCCGTGCGACCAAAACCCTAAAACCTATTCAAACTTCTCTAAACCAAATACTTAACTAGTCAAACACTAATTCCTCGCCCCATGCGATTCACAACTCAAACAATTCTTCTCCAAGAACATTGTTTAGTCCTTCTTCTGCGCATAACAAACTCGTGCTTCAGCCTCCCCTAGTGAGCAGACAAGCCAACGTTTAGCAGTTAGAATGCAACCTAAACTCTCGTTCATTCCAAACATAAACCTTTTACCGTAGTTAGCCGAACTACGGCCGCTCTGATTCTTCATTCCCTCTTGAATGCAAGATACGTAGGCACAAGATTGCGATGATCTTGGCGAGCACATTTCCCAAACCTTTATCTGTAGTCCCACGAACTACGAATGCTCTGATTTTCCACTTCTTACAAGTGAAGATACGTAGGCACAAGGGCCCCAATCCTTGGCGAGCACCCTATCTTAATAATCACCCCCTTTTCCTATTAGCAAGCCAATCCCTTTAGAAGATACACAAACATAGTTAACTTTCTCTCGTGAATCGAATCAAGAGGTTCCCGTTGAGTACAACGGACGTAGAGGGTGCTAATATCTTCCCTCTATGTAATCGACTCCCGAACCTAGAATATTGGTTACGATGATCATGTTCTATCCCTTTAAAGGTTTTATCGATATTTTCCTATTCCTCCCTTGGAATGAATAAAGTTCGGTGGCGACTCTGTTTCGAACAGTATTTTCCGCGGCCATCGCGAGGATCATATTTTTCGAGGTACGACATGGGGGTGACAACTTCAAGCTTATAGAAGCTTTGAAAGTCGTTGACCCTTTTAAGGTCAAGGTGGTCTTTGTGGATTAATCTTCTTCTTAGTTGTTTTTATGTTTTGTGTTTTATCTCTGTAGTTCATTTGTTCATTTTAATAAAATGTTTGCATTGTGCATCTTTTATCTTGGTTTGTTTATCTTATTGATTGATTCATAGGCATAACCATAATTGAAGGAATTAAAAGGCAGTTTATAACTACTAAAGAGAAAGGAAAACTTTACTCATCAAGGATATTACAAGATATGTTCCTGAACACTATTACACGGGTTTTTCGGTCCTGATCTTCTTGATCTTCTGATCCCTTATAAGTCTCCAGAAAAATATTATACTCTTCATCCCTCTGGGAGTCTTAATACGTTTTCTAATATCCATCCCACTCTTCATCTTCTGTTGGAACCTTTCTCTTCTCAGCAACTTCGGCAGATGCCCCTTCATCTAGTGATTTTTTTGTATGCATTTTTTCCTCAATCTTTATCATCTTATTCTCCTCCCTAGCCTCTTTCCTTATTATATTACAAAAATCCTTATCGGAATCTCGCTTATCTTCTTTGAAAGATCTTTTCTTACCCATTCTTGTGATTCTTTTTAGATGTGTGTTTTGTTGTTATGTTCTACATCTGCTGTTATAGAGTCTAGATAGAATCTCCTCTATCTTGAAGATTGTGTTCTTTGGGTCTTGTGCCTATGAACTTACTGTTCCTTGGAATCTATGTAGTCAGAATATACCTTTGACCATTTTGAAAATTGTTGTTCATAAGCTTATTTGTTATCAGTCCTATGATTTTTTTGTTATTGTTTTTTATCTTTCTTTTAAAATCTTTTTGATAATAAAAAAGGGGAGAAAGTGCATGGAGTATTTAATGAGGGGTATATGTATTTTAAATACATTTAAATACATCTAAAACCTGAACTCTCAGGTTCTGAGTTATTGTTATTTAAATTTTGAATGAACTTAATCTCATCGTGCTCAATGAGAGATTTAATTAACATAGATAGAACTTAAGAGGATCTTACAAAACTCAACTTAAGAACTATCAGACTAAAGGAGGAGCTTACAAACCTCAACCTAATGTATGTCAAACTCAGGGGGAGCTTATAAACCTCAGACCCTGGTGTTAGAATTTGTTGACTAAATTTATAAGATTCAATTAACATAGATAAAGAGTTAATGGGAGCTTACGAACCTCATCTTAATGGACTATCAGACTTAGTGGGAGCTTATAAACCTCACCTTTATGGTCTGCCTAACTTAGGGGGGGCTTACAAACCTCAGACTTTGATGTTAGACTGTGTTAATTAAATCATCAACCATTGTTCTTAAATATATTTGTTTGTCATCATGAAAAATGGGGGAGATTATTGGAACAAGATTTGTTCATACCCTTAAAAGGTTTTGATGATAACAAAGTACTTAAAGAATAACAGGGTTTACTAATTGTTATTCAAGTGTGCAGGATAAAAAGACATTAACCCTTGTATAAATCCAGTTAATCACTCAGAAGAACCAAAAAGAAACAAACTTGTTCTAAATATGAAGGTTCAAAACAAAGCTTTCAGACTCTAGAGAGTCAGATCAAGTCTTTTAGATGTTGAACCTAAGCTTACTTGAAATACAAAGATCAGAAAAGTTCTGAAGGCTGAAGTCGTTTGAAGCAAGCAGACTCTGTTATAAAGTAACGAATCTGAATCTTCTAAACAAGCTTCATCAATAATTCTGAAGATATTACTTCAAAGGGATTTTGTCTACATCAAGTCATCAACTTAGAAAGTGTTCATACAGACTAGTTCTAATCAAGACTCTTGTGAAGGAAAGCTCAAAACCTGTGAACTCAAGACTCTGATGTCTTATTCCAACCATGCTTTGAAGACATACTTTAGCTTCTGATCATGCTTTAACTAGTTCTATAAAAAGTATCTGATTCAGGAAGTTAAGTATAAAGATAACAATGACTCTGAACAAGCTTTAACAAACATCTACAAGAAGCCTCAAGTCAGAATTTATCTAAAGAAGATCTTGTGACAAAGGTACACTATTTTATATCTAATCAGCATAAAGTAATGTTGTCAAGATCTTATGTCTCCAACTATTCTAAACTCTACTCTACTCCTCTCAACATGTTTATGCTAGCTGAGTTTGAGCTCACTCTATTGTACATTAGATAAAGACCTTCAACAACTACTTGTACCATAGGTAGTGTTAATCCTCAACGAATCTATTCTCAACATCTCTTTAAAGAAGAAGATTGAAAACATTTAATGATATATCTTAAGAGAGAATAAATGTGAGTTGAAAAATGTGAGACTGTGTTCACATAAATGGGTTGAGAGAGATTGTGTTACACAGAAAACACAGATGAGAGAAACATAGTAAAAAAGAAAATATAACTAGAAGGGTTAAGCGTGTGAGAGCAGAGTAAGATGTATTCACATATGTTTTGAAGAAAGAATATGTGAATATGATCAACAGAACAGAAAGGCACAATAAGAAGGAAATTTGTGCAGGGATAGAAGAAGAATGAAAACTTCATTCTTCTAAACTCAGGGGCAAACAATTCATATTATGTTCAAGAGTGTAAACCTTTGTGTATCTGTTTATCTAAGAAGCACACATGTAAGCACAAGGTTAATACCAGATTCTTATGATAAGAGAATTTGAAGACTCTAGCTAATGTGCTCAGAGTAAGTTTTATTCTGGATAGATTGAGCATTGAAGTCTCATGCTTGCAGGCAGAGTAGAAAGTCTTGAACAGTGTGATTGAGCATTGAGGTCTCATGCTTGCTGGAAAAGTAGGAAGTCTTGATCTGAATAGATTGAGCAGGGAAGTCTCATGCTTGCTGGAAAAGTCAGAAGTCTCAATCTGAATAGATTGAACAGGAAGTCCTGAATAGGTTGTTTTAGAAAGAATGCTTGAGGGCTTGAGTAGGGAGTCTCATTCTGGATAGATTGAGTAATAAGTCTTGAACTGAGGGCTTAACCAGGAAGTCTTGTGCTGCTGGATTAAGCAATTGTAATCGTATTGATTATAGTTAAAACTCTTTTGCTGCAAGGGGACTAGAATACTCTCAATTGATAGGAATCATGATATATTGTGTGTCATTTTATTTACTTATCCATTTACATTCCACTGTATAGCAAACTCTAAAGTCAGACTCAGACCTGATTCAATTACTTGGATTAGAATCTGAGCTTGACACCTCAGGTTCTGAAATAGGATTAAGAAAATGAATTAAAACTTTTCATTGCTTTTACTCACTCTGATACTAGACTCCGAACGTGGTTCAGAATCTGATGTTTCAGAATCAAAAGTGAAAAGAGATTTTTCGGCATACACAATTCAACCCGCATTCTTATGTATTTTTTATCACCTTCACATGCAACTACAATATCAAGGATCTTTATGTATGCTTGATAAAATGCTACCAATAATGGGAGAGACGTTACGTATAACGTTTAAAGTTCGTGATCCGTTCCTAAACTTATCTAAAAAGTTGTAGCTTGGGAAAGACGATCCTCGATTAGTAGCAAGTTTGTGATATGTGTCCAGACATATGTGAAACGTTTTTGCTAGGGAAAGACGCTCCTCATTTAGTAGGAAGTTTGTGACCCGTGTCAAGACTTATATGGACATTTGTGGCTGGAGAAAGACGTTCCTCGTTTAATAGGAAGTTTGTGTCCCATGTTTAAACTCATATAAAAAGTTGTGGCCGAGGCAAGACGTTCCATGTTTAATGGGAATTCTATGATCTGTTTCTAGACTTATGTAGAAAAATGTGGCGGGGAAAGATGTCCCATGTAGTCATCCATCTCCTGAGGTAGACATGGGTTGTTTGAGCCCAAGTATTGATATTCACACACCTTATGAGATCGTTTAGGTCTCGATTTACCTGCTCTTGCATGATTATAGAATATGCATGGTTGATAATAATTGCATGATAAAGATAGAATTTAGAAACACCTTTACCGAGCAAACTTATGGTGTAGTTAGAACTCCACTAAGATGGTTGTATCTCACCCATGTTCAATATTTTAGGTAATCGGATGCAAGAAAAAGGAATATGCAAGTTGGCTTGAAGAGTTTGGAGGCTGTGTGAATATTTTGTGTTTTTGATGTGCATTATATCAGTAATATTTTATATTAGACATCTACGTTGTGTATGTACTATGTTGTGGATCTAGTGTCATACTTGTACCAGATGTCATTTATACACTTTTGTTATACTCAATACCATGTTTTAACATTTCGAATAATATGGTTCTAGATGCATATTATTCGGGGTGTTACAAGTTCATTGTCGAGCTGGTCAATTGTATCGGGGCTATTCCTCATCCTCTACTTGAAGATGGTATCAATAGGATAGGGTGGGGGAGTATATAGACAATATATTCTCAGTGGATAATGCATGTAATTATCTTCTTTCTTATTCGGATTTCATAGAAACATATATTGACTAAAATGTCATTTGGAAGTGGAAGGGCTCCCATCGAATCCAAACTTTCACTTGCCTTATGTGTCATGAGAGACTATTGTCTAACTCTTGGTGCCATAAGTGGAACCCAACTATATTTGGGGATTTCAACTGATGTACGGATAATGAAGAGAATTTAATTCATGTCCTTTGAGATTGTTGTTATGCAACACATATATGGGTTAAACTTGTTCATTCTAATAAAATGACTCAGTTTTACTCTTAGTCTTGTAGGGATTAAATCTCTTACAATCTTAAAGGTAATATTACATATTCACACAAATACCGCTGGAGGTCAACATTTATGATCTCATGTTGGTATTTATGAAAACGGAGGAACAAAACACTATTTAAAAAATAGTTTTAGCAGCCTGACAATCCAACTTCAACAATTATACATTTGGTAAAGGGGATCGAGATGGGTAGTCGTGTGCGAATCAAAGATAGGTTTTCAGAACCATATACCAACATGTTCAATGGTACTACCCAGAGGGCAGTTGGATTAAGCTCAATTGCAATGGTGGCTACAAGAAGTCTACTTCCATGGAAGGATACATAAGCATGTTCAGGGACTCCTTCAAAAGTTAGGCGAGAGAATGTGTTTGAAAAATTGGTTTGTGTGATGCTCTTATCCAGATATGTGAGCGATGTTACATGGGATTGAGCTAGCTTGGCATGATAGAATTGCAAATTTGGTGGCGAGAGTGACTCTAAAGTTATGATAGATTTGGTGAACCAATAGACTAGAGACAATCATAATTTCTCAATTTTAGTCCGTAGATTCAGAAGGCTGACTCAAAAAAATTGGCACATTAAATTCAATCATATTTGATGGGAAGCAAATTGTTATGCATATTAGATGTTCATTTATAGTCTTACCCTGAACAATAGTGAATTCATCATTCTTTTAAATGTCGTGACGAATGAGTTGAATATAATTTTAACCGATGATAATTCTGAAACCTCACACCCTAAACGTGTTAAAATGTCTCATTAGTTTTTTTTTTTTATTTATTTAAAATTACAATAAACTCACTACTATAACTCATGATAATCTATACCAAGATACTTCCAATGTATACTATCATTCACTACATCTCAAGTGGGTTTCACTAAATAATCACTAAACATAAGTGAATCCAAATTATTATTTAGTAAAACCCACAAAAATTCCATACGATTAATATAATCAAATGGAGTATTACTACTAATTTTCTAAACACCATTTTCAAGAATATACAACACCTCCTTCTTCCTAACCTCTCTCATATCATCACTACCCTGATTCTGTCTCTCTCACATTACCTTCAACTTCTCTCTCATTCTCTTCTGAACTACTAGACTCATCAAGAGTCTCTCTTATGGTGAACCCCACAGGTCTCACATGTTTTTCTTCACAAACATTATGCAATGTCAAACGACACACAGGACAAGTGGATTGTTTCCTAAGCCAAATATCAATGCAAGAAAGATGAAAAGTGTGTCCACAATAAGGTATTATGCGCAATACTTCTTTTTCTTTGTAATCTCCCAAACATATCACACACCTGTAAAAACCAAAGCTAGAGGTCAATGATTTATTAAAAATAAATAATTTTTGAAAAATTACTTTACGAGGAAACTTGTAATCAATAATAATAATTTAATAAAATATTCAAATTAGAGATTAAACTTAACTGTGTACATTGAATGGTATTAAAAGCCTCTTGGTTGAAATTTAAAGTAGGAATTGCAGCAACAAATGCTGGCTCCGGTTCATTACCAACACATTCTGGCTATCATGTAAACAAATAAAAAAATCAAAATCTCAACAGTTACACTGATAAAAAAAATACTTTATTTTTTCTAGATTCATTGAATAAATAACATATTTAATTTAATTAAGTAAAAATATAATATATATTAAAATGAAAATTTACCTGTTCAATATCTGGTCTGGATTCAATCTGATATATAGTGCGTGAACCCACATGTCTTTCTCTAAATCTTCCACAGATTATTCTTGTACAAACAAAAACAATGAAAGTTGCACTCATTCCAAATCCAATAATTGTACTAACCAAATTTGCACCTGAACTCATTGTATAGAAAACTAGAAGAGAAAAGAAAAAAAAAAGCTTCAAAGTAATATTAATATAACATAGCCCACAAGCTTTTAAAGATAAAGAAGATGATAAACAAGAAAAAAAAATGAGGACCCAAAAAAAACCCTTTAAAAAATCATTTTTTATATGTGGAATCTAAGTGGGTTTTAAAAATAAAAAATAAAAAAGAATCCAAGTGGCTTTGGTGTGACTCAAAGTGAAGATGAATGGTGAGAAAGAGAAGTAGAGAGTTGTGGAAGAAGAAGGTTGGTTCTGTTGATGTTCAATGGAATCATATTCGTGGGGCCATTTTATGATTTTGACTAAGTGAAAATGAGGTGTTTTTTCAAATCCAACGGTTGAGATTGGATATAAAATTATTATTTTTTGGGGAGAAAATGATCCTAACGGTTAGGATAGTGCAATGGATTTAACAGGTTTTGAAACCGCTACTATAGTTATTGGTTTGGTCATTTTTGAACATAAGTTAAGGCTTTTATTAATAATATTGTGATTCTCTTGTCCAAAGGTCAAATGTAGAAAAGGGTAATATAGGAATTAAAAATGTTTTGTTAATTTCAAAAAAATTTTTTTTTTTTTTAAGAAATTGGATGATGGAATTTTTTTATTAAGTTAATTCATAGTAATAGTTATATTTTATTTCTATCTTAAAAGAGATTCAAATTTAATATTTTGAGGTAATAAAATTAAGTTTTTAGCATTAAATTAACACCTCAAGTTACACATTTTTAATGAATAAAAATAAAAATAAAAATAAAGTAATACTTTTATAGAATGAGAAAATAAGACAGCCATGCTTGTTCAATGTAAACAATTTTCTTATCACTATAACCCTTTTTACAGTATTAAAAATTGAGTTTTTATTATTTTTTAATAATAATTATAAAATAGTTTACATAAATATAAATAAATGATATAAGTATAAATAAATAATTCTCTCTGTCTTATAATAGGTGTTTTTTTGACATTTTAAAACCTTTTAAGATAATAATTAATTGTATTGATTTAGATGATAAAATAAATATTATTTATTAAAATAATTTTATTAATAATAAATAATTGAATACTTATATTATTTAAAATATAATAAATAAGCATAGGTTAGTGGAAAAAATTAATAAATATCACATTAATATTTAAAAGAATAAGTAATTTAAAATAAATAAAAAGAAAAAAGAAAAAATTTATTATAAGAATTAAAAATATTATTAAAAATTAAATTATATATAAATAGTTAACACATATTTAACTCAACCAATACATATAAATACTCGAATATCAAGAATTAAGAAAAAAAAAGTCACATCCATTTAGATAATTATTATTGAATTAAATTGAGTAAATTTATGTGATAATATAGAGTGGATGGATAGGTATTCATCCCATTTGTTTTCTTCTAAATTCGATGGATCACTCAAAATAATAAGATAATTTTATTGGATAATAATGAATTTTTATATTATTTTAAAAGATAAATATTTTATTAAATTAAATACTTTTTTAAAACACAAATAAATACAAATGTGACGTGGAACAAGATGACAGGGGAAATTAAAATTGTAGTAAATGAGATATAAAAGACAAAGAGGATATTGATGGTCAAACGAAAGTGTCCATAATAAAATTCAAAGAGAATGCCATTAAAATTGGTCTAGGAGTAAAAGTGATCAAAGTTGGGAGTTCCTAAGAAAAATATAAGAAAATTAAGGGAAAAAAATAAAGAAAAACTAAAAATGTTAGTTTTTCAAATATTCTTTCTTAAAAAAAAAAAATTGATTTAAAAAATCAAAAGTACTTTTTCAAGAACATTTTTCTTGGAAAAAAATTAATTTAGAAATGAAAAAGTTAATATATTTTAAAAATATTTAAAATAAAAGTGTCAATTTTAAAATGTAAAATAAAGCGTCAAAAGTTTGAAGTAAGAAAATGTGATTTTCCTTTTTAAAATCCAATTATTTTTCCTAAACTTAGTTCCTTAATAACTATTTAATTAAAAATTTAAAAAAAATCCTCAAAAACTATAATCTTCAAAAAGGATTTTAAGAATAAAAACTTGAAACTCTTTGATTATTCCTCTAACAAGTGTTAAATTATTTTTATTTTTTATTTTCATCTAACCTTTTGATTGAAAAATAAAGCTTTAGCAAAAGGGGAGGTGTCAAAAAGAAGTCTAAAGCCCAACGGCATTTTAGGCCCAAGCGGACCAAGAAAATTGGAAAACCTCCTTTTAATCGACTAAATCTAAAAGGTTAATCGATTAGGCCTTTATAAATTCAATTTCATGAATTTAATCGATCAAATATTGATAAGTTGCACCTCGCCTTCGTCAATCAATTAGAAATTGATTACAATTAATTCATTAATCAATTAAAACTCTTTTAATAGATTAAAACGAGTATATAAATAGGTAATCTCATTTCTCTTTTTCCCATCCTCTCATATTCTCTTCTTGCTATCATCTATTTGATTTCTTTACTTCTTTTGATTTTTTTTGTTATCATCATCATCATCATTAATGACACCAAAAAGAATTTACACGTCTGCAAGTTGATATGATCCAACCTACTTGTTTTATGACCTTTTGCCCCAAGAGCAAAAGGAAAAGCTCTATCAACACTTTCCTGACAAACATCTCATCCTAGCACATTATGTGGATGAGAGTGTTTATGGATAATTTGAGTTTTTCAACAACTTCCAAGATGATCTTAAGAATCTCATATGCAACAAAATCTTAAAGTACTAAAGTACAAGAGTAAGTCTTAAAGTATTAAGAAAATCAAACATACACACATAAAATATATTTTTAAACTCTATGTGATTTCATTAAACTTCTTAAAAACCTATCATGCCATTTATGAAATCGATTAAGAAGTGTTTCTAATCTATTAGGAAAGATAACTCACTGCCTAATAGATTAAGGACTTGGTCTAATCAATTAAAGTAATGAGAAATACCTTATAATCGATTGGAAAATCCATTTAGGCTTTCTTTTTATGGACTAGGGTTGTCATTTTTTAAAGTGTTTTAATGGATTAAAATATGTGTTACTCAATTAACACAATTATTTGTTCCATTGATTATTTCCTTTTTTATGGCAAAACTATTCTATATAAAAGAGATTTCTCCTCATATTTTACACCGGATTTCTGAAAAGAAACCTCTTTATTATTTTTATACTCTCTTTATTTATAAAAAAAAAAATTCACTAGAATTGTCGTAGTGATGAAATATTTAAAATCCTTTTGAGGGTTGTGTTGTACTGCTGTTGTGATTAATTTTTTTTTTCAAGAGTGTGACTCTCTTGTGTAAAATTGTTTGCAAAGGATTTAAAGGTTGCAAGTTAAACATGAAAAAACTTGAGGCCTCTTCTTGAGCTAAGCCTGTGTAAAAGCTTTGTTTGTATGTTCTTGAACTATGCATGTGTAAAAGCTCTATTTGTTGGTTATTGAGTTAAGGCTGTGTAAAAGCTCTATTTGTCAGTTGACATTCGTGGGCTGATCCCGTGTATAAGCTTCAAATGTTGTTGAAGGTTTTTTGGGATAATCCATTAAAAGCTCAAGTTTGTTTTTAGTTAAACTCTCAAGAGGAAACTCTTGAGGATAGGATTAGGTCAAGTGGTTTGGCCAAACATGTATAAATATATGGTACAATCTCTATATCCCTTATTTAACTTGTTAAAGATACACAAGGGTAGCCCTGTATTTGGAGGGCTATATGTGGTGTTTAAGGTTGTTGATGATGCTAAAGCAAGCTCACGTATAGTGGTAAGAAGATTTGCATCAATGTATCATAAGTGAATAGAATAATCCCCTACAACCCCATGATTGAGGTATTGTTAAAGGTTTATTTAACCTGGATTCTTGGACCCATGTAGTGGTTATTCTACCCCTCTATCAGGAGTGTGGAAATCATTATTACCTATATCATTCTGAGGAACATGGATACCCCCTTTGACTTAGCTTCCACACTGTTAGTGTCCAATGTCTTACCCTAAATTTTGACCATAAAACTTCACACCATTGTGAAAATAATCACCACAATATGGATGTATTTTCATACCTCACCAATCTTCTTAAAGATTGTTGAGTATTCATCTTAACCAAGAATTTGGGTTTTGAGCCCTCCCAGAGCATTCAGGAAAATGATCAATAAAGAATTGACATGATCTTCAACTTATCAAGCATCTCAAACATCCATGAAGGTTCAATAGATCCTCCCCATCAAGAATCTAACACAAGATTCCATCATTCCAAGTTAATCAAGCTTCAAGACCATCAATGTCACCAAATTAGGGTTTTGATCAACCAAGGCTTCTAAAGAGAAATTTTCATCTGGGAATGAGCCAGTACTTCAATATATGATTCAAGAAGCTCAAAATAACCCCATGAGTCTATTCATAAGTTGAAAATATCCTCAAGGGTTGTATCTATCAAAAATCAGGAATTAGGGTTTTGTCCTAATTCAACCCCTAGGTTGACTTTTGAAGTAAGGCATGATCCAAGACCTCAAGATATGCTTTTAGGACCTAAAATACATAATATTTATCCATTCACAAGATTGGATTAATTCAAAGAACTTGATTCATAAGTAATACAAGGATTCAAATTCATCTGGACCATAAATTAGGGTTCTTGAGAAAAAGTCAACCATACCTTTGACTTTTGACCAAGACATGATCTCAAACCGTGGGACATGATTCAAGATACTCAAAAACACCTTTTTAATCCATACATTAGGTTCAATTTAGCCCAAGGACTTGATTTCATAAAGGATCACCAAATTCAAAATTCATCTGATATAAAAAGTCAGCTGTGATCAAAACCAAGTTTGACTTTTGGAATTTTTTTGGAAAACATGGAATCTTTAAGTCAAGAACAATGTTAAATTATGATTTGGATCATGATAAATAAAGAAAAATCAAGAAAAGTGAGGTTACTTGCAAAAAGGGAAACCTTGAGAAACTTGAAATTTCACTAAGTTATGGAAGGAACTTGATTTTTACCCAACTTTGCAAGGCCATAACTTGTGATCCAAGAAACTATTTTCTCCCATCCTAAGCTCAAATGATAGATATTTTTACATACAGAAAGATTTCAAAGCTGAAGTACCCCCAAAAATGCCTAGATTTTGAGATATGAAGCATTAAAGTTAGAGTTTCATGAGATTTGGAACTTTGACACTTAAAAATTTCTAGGTGGAATCTGCCTCATGTTTTGCCCAAATTTTGAGGCATTTTTCATTAAGATCCAAGATGAATCAAGACCAAATGTAAACATCAAAGTTGAAGTATGATATACAAGATTTCAAAAGACTATAAGAACATCCATTGATTCAACTTGAGTAAGAAGTTATGAACCTCACAACATGCCTTGCTACAAACTACTTTTTTGACAGCATTGGCACATAACTTACCTCACACGATTTTCAAGCCAATTTTGGACACTTACATCATTGGATTTCTGTCTAATGTCAACACAGATGATGAAGGAATCTGAACCATAACATAAGAGGTCAAGAATTTATCCATAGCATGTGCAAATTCATCATGGCATGAACCTTGATATTCAATTTTGTCATCTTGCATTTATGTGGTACAAAGAGGTGGCATGAATCAAGTTCATATCAGTCCAAATGAGTAAACAATTATCCATGAATCAAGAGACCTAAAACCTATAAGTTTAGCTCAAGTTAATGGCTAAAGGAGAGTTTGACTATGTTAGTTCCTGGATTCTATGATTGTCCATGGTTCTATGATTGGCTAAATTTTGGTAAAACATGATTCTGCATTGATGTTAAGCAAGATGTTATAACATCTTCATCTACTATTTTGACAGTACTATTGTCATGTGTTTTAATCAAGATGTCGAGACAGGACTGTTGTCATGTGTTTTAATCAAGATGTCGAGACAGATGTCGTGATATCTTTGTCTGGTACAACAGGAGCTGCTATTTCATATCTCTTGACAGAGGTGTTTTGGTTTGATGAGATCCTGTTGGATATACCTCATCAGTATGCGTAGGTCTAGGAGATTTATTAGGAACAAAGTGCATATTTAATTGGATTTCATAAAAAGGATCTTTGAGACTTTTTAGGAAACTATAAAATATTTGTTTCTACTGTTATGAAGAAGATTCTGCAGAAGATTTGGAGTTTGACTTAATTGGCAGGCATTTTGGTAAAACTAGGTGTAATCACAAGATGTCCTACAAGATGTCATGACATCTGTCTGTCATGAATATGTTTGTGTGTCCATATCTTTTTGTGCAAGCTGGCTTCACTTTTCTGGTACAGAATCTGCATGTTTTTAGTGGCTTACTATGGGCGTTTCTGATACACTTATTGTGGATCAGATTGGATTTGTTTTGGAGTTATTATTAGAGGTTTGATTGAAGATTGAAAGAATATATGATTAAATTTGAATGACCAAATCAAATCTGTTGCAATTTATGAAGATTGAAATCTTCTCTTCCTGCTGTTATTTTTGACTAGCCCAAGCCCAATCTGCATTACTATTTAAGGAGACGCAGAAGCAAGGAAAATTAAGCACTCACAACAAGAAAAACTTGAGTGTAAAATAAGGGTTTAGGGTTTTGAGAGTCTTTTGTGTGTGACTTTGTAAGTCACCCTTTGTATCTTTGGATGCATCGTGGTAGACATGTTTAGGCTATTTATTGTTATTTGTTAATTATTAATTATTCACTCAAAGCTTGTAAGCAAGAATGTATTGTTCTTGATTGAAGCTGTTAAGCAAAATCAAGTATTGTCTTGGAAGAGTGTATTCTAAAACTTGTTCATTTGTTGTTATCACTGTTGTGATTGTGGGGAGTGAGAGGTGTGTCTTGTCTAGTGGGTTATAGGAAGAAATTGTGTTAGGTAGAGATTAAATGAGGAGTTGTAAACTGGGAGTTTAGCTCTGAATTAATTCTACTAATAGTGGATTTCCTTCCTGGCTTGGTAGCCCCTAAATGTAGGTGATGTTGCACCGAACTGGGTTAACAATTCATTGTGTTAGTTATCTTTCAGCATTTACAATTCTGCACATTTTAAATGGTTAGATAAATAGTTCTGTCAGTCTGCAGATGTTACAACAGATGTCATGACACTGTTAATTTTTAAAAGTGATTTAAATTGCTCATGTTCTGTCCTTGTTCTATTTTAGCAGAGATCAATGTTCTTAGCATCTCTTAGGACATCTGGGATCTGCATACCAGAATTTCAATTGGTATCAGAGCAGGCATCCTGTCGGTTCTGGATGAGATCTTGGGACATACTTTCTGGTGTCTTGAACAAGGAGAAGTGGTAGCTGATTTGCTGATCTTGCTAAATGTTTGAGCTGCTGCTGTTGCACCCCAAAATTTGCCCTCTTTTTATTAGGATATTCAAGATTAATATTCCTAAGGAACATGAAGTGCAAGGCCTAATTCATGATTTTTTCCATGCAACTTTGTTTCTAACTCCATGTTCAAGTGGAGTTCAAAGATCACCAATTCATAATTCAAGACTTCATCCCTTACAAATTGATTGGCATAAGGGAGACCCAATGTTCCAAATTCAAGGTTCATGGAATTCAAGACTAAATTCAAAGAGAAATTTCATGACATTTACAAGAATGTCACATTTGTTACAAAGTTTCAAACTCTTAGTAATGCTTAGAAAATTAAGCTATTTCTAGTCTTAATTCAGGCTTCTAAATAACTTCATGTCATGGTACCCTTCATGCCCCATCAAGTACACATGATCCTCTTTGTGCTTACAAACATGCAAGGAAAATATTTAAGAGTTAATTCAATGTTGGAATATTTCAAGATCAAGGCTACGCATGTATTCATAGGCAATTTGAATATGTTCCAAAACTGCCCTATGCAAGAAGTGACAATTTGTATCATATCACAAAATTTATACATGTCACAAGACCAAGGGAATAGCATATGATATTACATCTAAATATCAAAATTTGAAATTCTGTCAAAAAAGTAGTAGCATTGACCACAAGGGTATGTCCAAGCATAAGCCAACAAAAGGTCACAAGACACAAAGTGCTGCAGAAAAAAGGCCTAGCAATAATGCAGAAAATACAGTATAGCAACATACATGGAAATGGAAAAAAAGAGAGTGACATGAAGAAAGTTGCCTTGGACATTTCTAAGTAAGGATTTGAAGTCTTGAAGGAAGAGTAAACCCTAGTGTGCTGAGATAAGAGAGGAGAGGGGGATGCAAACACATTGATTCACACACATTAACACATAGAGAGATATTGAGAGCAAGAGAGAAACCCTAGAAAAACCAGAAAAATAGAGAGATCAAAAACCAGAAAAATAGAGAGAAAGAAAACCAGAAAAGTTAAGAGAGTTACATAGAAACACAAGAGAACCTTTAAGGAGAAGCACCTTCAAAACATAGAGGGAAGTGGGAAGAGAAATACCCAACCAAAATCAGTGGAGGCTTAACAAAGAAGGATAACAACTCTTTGGTATCCATTCCTTCAAACTTTTCTCTCTTTTATATTTTGTACTTGCCATTTATTATCTTTGTTAAGTGTGTTTGTGTTGTGTACCTTGTGTAAGGTTCCAAGGAGGACCAAGAAACCTTTTTTTGGAACCACAAGAAAGAAAGAAAAACAAAGAAAAAGTTCAGTTTTTTACCCAGGAGGGCTGACACGGGCCGTGTCACCTGACACGGGCGGCCGTGTCAGCCCGCTGTTTGAGTTTTCTTTGCGCATGACCCCCAGACCTTCTGACACGGGCCGTGTCACACGACACGGCCATCCGTATCACACCCATGTCTCGCCTCGAAAATCCATGTTGTAGGCACCATCTGACACGGGCCGTGTCAGGCCCCTGTTTTTTCCCCCCACTTTTTGGGGTATTTTACCTTCAAAATATTTTTTTCCAAGGAGTTCGCCGTGCCGTTTTTTGTGTGTTTTGTGTTGTTTTAAGCTGACTAACCTGTTGTGTTTGTATGGTCTTTGTGCGTGTTTATTGTTGGTCATTTTTGACCTTTGGTTCCAAAAACTATTTTCAAGAAAACAAACTCTTGATTCACATTGAGCCATTGTTTGACCTTTTAAGTCGATTGCCTTGTGCATCGCCATCAACCTTGTTCGCTTCACCTCAAACTTTTTAAGCAATCAAACCCTTGATCCAACGTCAAGCAAATTTTCTCGAACAATTGTTGAACCAATTCACCATCTTTAATAAAAGGATAAAGTTCTCTTTGTATTGAACTAAAGAGTGAGGATTGAGTGTAGACTTCTTCCTCTCCGAGTGTCGGGATACTCGTTGTAGAGTGTGTGGTCTCGATACTCGTCTTTTAATACGAAGATGTAACCGTGTTCACCACACCTTGCTCTCCTAAAACCTCGGTCCTATGCCAAGTGCCTTTTTCAAAATTCTTTTCATAACAAAAACTTGAATGGTAGTGGAGAGGTTAGGCATATGCTTTCTCCTATCCCGAGTGCTTGACATTTACCATAGGGTTTACAATCGCAAAAGCACTTACCATTCAAAACTAAAAACATCCTTAATAAAGAGAATGAAGTTCTCTTTGTGTTAAATTAAAAAGAGAGGATTGAGTGTATACTTCTTCCTCTCCGAGTGTTAGGATACTCACTGTAGTGTGTGTGGTCTTGATACTCGTCTTTCAACACGTGTTGTACCCCAAATTTGGCCAACCTCTCTGGCCTATGTTTCATTTCATCTGCATCAATATGGGGCATATATAAAAAAAAACATTACATATTCATTTGCATTTCTACAAAAAAAAAAAGAGAAGAAAAAGTGGGCATAAAAAAAATATATATAGATTTCATCAGGCATTTGTGCCCAAGTCATCAGAAGCAGGGGACTTATTTCTTCGGATGAAATACCAAGAGAAAAAATAAATAAAATAAAACAAATGCATGAGGTGGGGTTTGAACCCACCACCCCTTGCTTTACCAATTCTCACCCTTACCACTTGGCCAAGCGCACACTTATGTTTACATGGAGATAAAAAAGTTATATATTTTAAGAAAGGAAATAGAGGCGCGTAAAATAAAAATATTGGTGGATTCTTGCTCCCACCAGGTTTCGAACTCAAGAACGTGTGGGAAATGCGCGCATGACTTAACCACTGGGGTGGCGATACATCCAATGATTATCCCACCCCAGTTTGATCAAATATTTTGCCTTGTTCATGGCTGGCCAGAAAATGAAGAGCAAAACATCTGTGCGTGAAGGAGAGAAGAGAGGGCAAGACATCACCATTTTGGACGAAACAAAACTCAATCCTGATCACTTTTTCGCAAGGATTAATTTGGTGTTTTTGGTTTTGATGATAGAAGTGTATTGAGTGAGTTGCGTTTGAAATTGCAAGATGGGAGGGAAATGGTTTAACCATGTTGAAGTGTACTGCATCTTTCCTTTTCAAGGCCAAACACCCGCAGATACTAGCCCTGGGTTTCTCTGATTCTTTCACCAATATGGGCAAGCACAGCAGCCACTGCAAACCCTAGTCTGTGCTGGTACCTCACAACAGGACACGAAAAAAGCTCAGCAAAGGGGGAACTTTGATTTTCAAATCCGAGAGTATAAAAAGGATAAAGAGGAACCAAAGAAACCCTAGCAGCCACGGGTTTTTGAGACAAGGGGGAACGGTGCCTTGAAGATTTTTTGCTCTGGAGCTGTTCTCAAAGGCGGGTTTTCTTTTCAAAGCTCTTTGAATATCCAGTTCTTGTTTTTTAGGTATGGATTTCTGTTTTCATTCCCTTCATGTACACATAGCATAACTAGGTTTTGTTACTGAGTTTGTCTTTAAGATTCGCATATGCTGAAAATGATTGTGTTTATGGTGTTGGTATCCTGATAACAGTATGTGTTATGTGTGTGTTAGGTGTTTTGTTTAAAATATTTTTGATACATTTGACCTGTTGCATACTTCTGTCCAAGTAACCCTGTTGGATTTTTGTTTTCCTTGTTGTTTTGCTGCTGTGTAACCAATGTGTGTTTTGTTGGTTGATACCTGGATCTAAACCATTTTTGCTGAGCATGTTTGTGATCATTTATGGAGTGTTTTTTCTTTTGCTTTGAAACATCATGATATCTGCTACAAAACATTTTGCTATTTGTGGATCTGTTGGTGTAATTTTCATATCTTGATCTTGGCTGTTTAGTTTCTACCTAAGGTTGTTGTTTTCTCTTGTTTTGATTCCACTTAAATCTTAAAAGGTTACTTCAACTGCTGATGTATGTGTTGGTTATGTTGAGCTATGTGAACCTAAGGTTGGCATATTATGTGTCCTGTTTAAGTTCTTGAGCTGCTAAGGCCCATCTTGTTAGATGTTTAGTCATGATGTTGTGTCTTGTGCTAATAAAATGTGCTGTCCTTTTGCTATGGGTGTGGTGCTGGTTGTGATGAATGCTAACTGTAGCAGTAAGGTATCTAGGGGATTATTTTGTTTCTCTCGTTTTCCAAATGCCTTGTTTGGTTTTGTTTTTGTCTTTTTGTATGTTGTTTGTTTGAAGATTATATTAGTATGGAAGTTTTGCCCACTCTACAATTTCTAGGGCACTTAATCATTTAGTTTGTATGATGCTAAGCTCAGGTGTACATTGATGAGTATTGAGAGTTTTACTCTGCTTTTGGCCTTGAGGACAAGTTTGGCTGTTGCCTTGTTGAAGCATTGCATAAGTCATTCAGTTTGTATGTGTAGTAAAATGTTAGGTGTGTGCCTTATTTGAGTTGGCAGTTTGGTTGAGCATACTGTAGGTGTGTTGGCACTTTAATCTCTGATTGGTGTGCTGCTGCTGCTTGTTAATTTGTTGTATCCATACTTGAGATTCACAGCACTTTTGCAAATTGTTTTGCTTTGAACATTTGTTTTGAGTTGAGCCAATCTTGTTTGTTGACTATTAAGTTTGGTTTAGCAGTTAGGATTCACATGAACAGGTTGAGTAAAAGTTTTGAGCTTGGTATGAGTTTCACTGCCTGTTTTATTTCCCTTTTCTTAAGTTTGATGTTGTATCAGTGGGAACAGTTTGGATTCACCCTTCTGGCTTTGGATTTCCTCTTTGGCTTACTGTTTAGTCATATTACATTCCCACACAAACCTAAGCTGATTGATTTCTATTTGCTGTCATCATTCTTGCTTGCCTTGATTTTGAACCTGTTTTTGGAATTTGTTTTTGTTTGGTCTTGGTTATTGAACATCACATTCTGTTCAAGAATTGGAACACCCTTTTGATTTCAATCCAAGTAAATCCTGTTTTGCTTTTACAATTGTATGAGAATCAATTTTGTTGCTAGCATTGCCATGATAGTATGAGCCCTCTCCCCTGCATGAGCTTTGGTTTCTGTTTGATGTGTTTGATTGCATTGATTGCTTGAGAAATTCTGCTGCCATGATTATTTATTTGTTTTACTGTTCAAGACACGAGCTTCACTTTGCTGCAACAAGTTTTGAATTGGCCAAATCAACTTGCATTTGTAGCGCACATATATGTTCTCATTAAAACACATGTCTGCACCACACCTCACTCACCATAAAACATACTGTCACACTGCTTTGGCTATGGAAATTGCTGTTTTGTGAATCATTTGTTTAAGCTGCCGTGTCATTGTTGTTCTTTTTTTGCTGTGAATGAGGATCATCATCTAGATTCTTCAAATTCTGTTTGTGCTGTAATTTGTGTGTGGTTTGGAGTTAAAATTCTGCTTGGATTGAGGTTTGGAATTCTGTCAAAGTACAGTGTTTGTTTACTTGTTAATATGTGATTGAAATCATGATTTAATTGCAATTCGCATGGGATACACGATGCTGTCATAAGATTTGGCTTTGGCTTATATTGCAAGCTCATTGTGTGTTGCTTCCATAATGCAAATTTGATGATCATTATTTGTTTTGTTGAAAGTGCTTGCATTCTTTGAGTCTGATCCATAAGCATTCATGTGTAAACCTTCATTTATTCATATGGCTGTCAATTCAAGCTGTTGGCATTCATTGTGCATCTCAATTGGTGGTCTTGCATTTTCATTCGTGTTTCACTCTCTAAGCATAATTTGAAAATTTGAACAACATCATGGTGTTCCTCATTTAAAAATACGCAAGATAGACACAAATTTCGTCCAAATCCATGGAGTATTGATACAGCTTTGGTCCCTTTTGCATTTGCTGTTCTTGTTTTATTTTTTTTGCCCAGCCATATTTGAGATTTTACTATGTATATTATTCTTTCCAAGTCAGTTATTGGAAGTATCACCGCCCCTGCGGTAAGGCCTTGCATATTACATCCCTCTGTACCTTGGTTCGAGTCCTGCTGTGGACCAAAACCATCTTTTTATTTCCTATTTTTTTTTCCTGGATATTTCTCTTCCTTCCCTTTTATATTTTCCTCTTCTATCACATATCAAATGCGCGCTTGGTGCCCCAGTGGTTGGGATTGCTGACTTTGAACCAAAAGGGAGTGGGTTCAAACCCCACCTCTTGCTGTTTTTTTAAAAAATTCATTTATTTTATTTGTTTTATTTAACTATTAGTTTCCAAAATCAATTATTCTTGCATATTTTTTTTTTTAATCCATCTCTTTTTTTGCAAGTTGCTCATAATAATATTTATTTTCATTTAATAAAACACCATTTCAAATCATTGATGATTTTTGAGACTTTTGACTTACTTGAAAGTTGACCCTCTATTAGGGTTCGCTTGCGTTGTATCTTGTAACGTTTTTCAAAATCAAGTCATCTTTGTATTGAACTAAACGAGGGGATTAAGTGTAGACTTTCTTCCTCTCCGAGTGCCGAGATGCCTACTGTAGTGAGGGTGGTTTCGACACTCATCTTTCAATACGAAGACTTTTCCACCCCTTTTCCTCCTAAAACCTCGGCTCCGCACCGAGTGCATTTTCAAAAACCTCGGTCTCGTACCGAGTCCATTTTCAAACCATAATAAATTGATTTCTCTTTGTATCGAATTAAAGAGAGAAGATTGGGTGTAGACCTCTTCTTCTTCGAGTGTTGGGATGCCCACTGTAGTGAGGGTGGTCTCGATACTCGTCTTTCGATACGAGGACGCGACTTTACCCACCATCTCGCTTTCACAACTTCATCCCGCAACCCTTGTCACCTAAAACCTCGGTCCCGTACCGAGTGTATTTTCAAATCTTTTCATAACAAAAACTTGAATGGTTGTGGAGTGGTTAGGCGTAGGCCTTCTCCTATCCCGAGTGCTGACGTTTACCGTAGAGTTCTCTGTCGCAAAGCACTTACCATTCGAAACCAAAAACACTTTAATAAGAGAATGAAGTTCTCTTTGTGTTGAACTAAAGAGAGAGGATTGAGTGTAGTCTTCTTCCTCTCCGAGTGTCAGGATACTCACTGTAGTGTGTGTGGTCTTGATACTCGTCTTTCAATACGAAGACGCTACGTTCGCCACACATTTTTTACAACAAAAACTTTGAGATAAAGAATTGGGTACTACCTATAAGGGTTACTATCTGAGGACCTATCTCGCCCCAAAAACAATCTCAACCAATCAAACATGATACCTTGCCTCGCATGGCGAAAACCAACCTTTCAAACAGGATATGTTACGTCCGTTCTACTGCAAACAGGTACGCATAAGTCTCCAACGAGCGAGCAGCGAAACACCTAACTGCTAGAATGCGCACGATAGCATCATCCATAAAAAACATCAACCCACCGTAGGCCGAACTACGGCTGCTCTGATTTCTCATACCAGATGAGAATACGTAGGCACAAGACGGCGATGTCTTGGCGAGCACAATCCCCCCATATCTGTAGTTCCCCGAACTACGTCGACTCTGACTTTCTCATACCTTTTGAGAATACGTAGGCCTAGGACCGCGAAGTCCTACCGAGTCCGTTCTTTCTCATCTTCCCCCCGTTTCCTCTCTTTCCCCGTTTCTAACCCTTTCTCTCTCTTGAGGAACGCTTTTATAGCATAATGTTTAAGCAGATAAATTCACACATCGACAAACAAAAGGTTCCCATCGAGTACGATGGATGCGAGGGGTGCTAATACCTTCCCCTCGCATAACCGGCTTCCGAACCCGTTCTTGGTCGCGAGACCATCTTATCCATTCATTTCTTAAGGTTTTCTCGATATTTTCCTTTCCCCTCATGGGATAAATAAAGTTCGGTGGCGACTCTTCTGTCTATTCTTTTTCGCCTCCCCGTCGTTGCGCGATGCATTTTTCGAGTAGCGACAGCTGGCGACTCTGCTGGGGACTCCTAGCAAGCCACGCCTATTTTGTTTGTCGCATTTATGCTTTGTTTGTTTTGCTATTTATTTTATGGTTATGCTTCTTTCTAACTTGATGGGTTCATTTGGTTTGGTTTGTGAGGATAAAGCTTTCTACCCGAGCTTTCGAGCATACACACTAAGTTAGGAGGTGGATTCTTTCTGATTTGCGAGACCTAGGACTCGTTGAGTTGGATTGAATCTCACCGCTCAGATGAGGCTCCGTTGGAATAATTATGTCTTACGTGTAGTCGTAATGGCGTTCTTATCTTTAACTTGAGAGTCTGCGATTCTGAGGACCTTTTGTAGAACCTTTATTCCGAAGGTTGCTGAAACATAACTCTGTGTTCATCCTTTTGAAAGGATTACCGTCTTACGAGTAGTCGTTATGATGGGAAACTTTTGAAGGTTAGTACATGGGACTTTGTTTGAAAGGCCTTTGGAATACCCTTTTGTACACCAGTAGATTGCCCACTCGTTGGAGAAGATACCTTTTGATGTTGTCTTGCAGGATTTGTGACTTTGATCTCGATGTGTGAATATTATCATATGCATTCATAAAACATTGCATTGCATATCATTTTGCATACCAAGAGACTTAAGAAGCTATAATTATCTCAGGTATTGGAGAACTCAATGGCTGATATAAGAAAGAGAAGCACAAATTCCATAAAGTTTAGGGAACCAAAGCTGGAATCAATTCAAGACCTTCTGATCGACGTGCCGAAAGTGATCAAGATCAACTTTCAGGGGAAACATGGGAAATTGCTTGATCTTCTCCACTCCAGAGTTGATACTTGGGCCTTGTATGCTATGGCTCAATTTTATGATGCGCCTCTCCGGTGCTTCACTTTTCAAGACTACCAGTTGGCTCCCACCTTGGAAGAATATTCTCACATTTTGAACATTAAGATTAAGGATCAACCTGTCTATACTGGTTTGGAAGAAGAACCAAAGCCTGTTGTCATTGCTCTTGCTCTTCATATGACCAAAGAAGAAGTCAAGAAGGGTCTAACCAGTAAAGGGGGTGTTCAGGGTTTCCCATTGAAGTTTCTACTAGAAAAGGTCGTTCAGTACAAGGTTGACGAAGATTGGGAAAAGTTCGGTATAAGTGTTGCTCTGATGATTTACGGGATTGTCCTCTTTCCAAATGTGGACAATTTCATAGACATCGCTGCCATTGTTCTCTTCATGCAGAAGAATCCCATCCCTACACTCCTCGCCGATGTTTATCACTCTATTCATTGGAGAAGTGAAAAGAAGGCGGGAATGATTCAATGCTGCTCTCACCTACTATACAAGTGGTATGCTTCTCATTTACCCAGGAAAGGACCGTTCGTGGAAAACAAGAAGGAATTAAAATGGTCTCAACGCATCATGTCTCTGGAAGCTAGTGATATTGCTTGGTACTCTCATGAGTACTATGATGTGGAAATCATCTTTAGTTGTGGAGAATTCAGTAATGTACCTTTAATCGGTAGGGCCGGTTGTATTAACTATAACCCAGTCATGGCATTACGTCAGTTGGGCTATGCTATGGAGGGCGAGCCCGAAGCCGAGAAGGTTCAGAGTTTCTTTTTGCTAGCCACATCAGAAGACCCTGCGTTTGTCAGGAAGATTGCTAAGGCTTGGGGCAAGATTCATACAAAGGGGAGGAAGGAGTTAAAAGCGAAGAATTGTGTGGCAAAGGAGCCATACAATCGGTGGTTACTAGCTCGAGTGGCTGAGAGGTCATTACCATTCCCTCCCGAGCCATCTATGCGTGAAGCACCTCCTGCTCCCACTCATGTGTCCATAGAAGAATATGAAAAGCTGAAACTAGTAGTGGAGAGATTGACTAAAGAGAATCAGGATCTTCAGAATGAAGTCCACCAAGCAAATGTGGAGAGCGGTCAGTACAAAAGAAAGGTGGAGTTTGAACAGGATCAAGCGGTTGAGAGCAGCAAGAAGCTTAAATTAGAAATGGATCTGAGAGTCAGGTACCAACAGGGTTACGAAGGGGCTGATGCATCATTAACAACTCTCCGACAACGCTTAAAGGACACCAAAGCTTCTTGTGATAGGGCATGGCACTTCTTTGAGATAGCCTCTGCCGAAAAGAAGGAAATACGAGAGAATCTTGAGGCTGATATTGGGGATCTTGAAGAACGACTGGGAAATGCCTTGACCTTAGTGGAAAATGAACGAAGACTCAAAGAAGAGGCGTTGAAAGATTCATATGTCACATCTGACCTGTGGAATAACAAATGTCAAGAATTGGAAACTGCCCAAGAAACAGCCCTTCTGTGGAGGAATCGTTTTGAGGCTTTGCAAAGAGATAGTACGCAGTGGCTCGAGAAAGAGGCTCAGCTCAATGAGTTGTTGGACACCCATGTGGATTCTATTTGTTATTACCAGTCGACTCTAGATGCGTGTCGTGCTAGGTACAACAATTTGGTGGAGCATTGCAACCTTATGATCCGTGATATCCCATGGAGGTTAGAGAGCGCCATTCAAGATTTGGAAGGAAATGATATCCCCCCTTCTATTCACCACTTTATCCAGCTCTGCGACCAAATGGTTAGGAGGTTCATGTTCGAGACGAAGAAGCTTGAAGAGCGTCTCCAAAAGGAGAAATTCTAGTTTTTTTTGTACTCTTGATTTTCAGTCATTTAGTGTTTTCCTTGTAATGAGAATTGTTATTCGGCATAGTCAGCAAATGTTCGTATTGAATCTTCCCAAATTAATGAGAATTTTCTTTTGGTCTAATTGTGTTTTCTTTATTATTTGTTCATCCACGATTCTATAATACCGGTTATAATCATAGGTTTCGAAAGTCTCTTGAGCATTCGCATGAACTTGCGCATCATTTTGCATTCCCTGAAACTCGACCTCACACCGCTTGCCATTTCAGAGAGAAAGAGAGGGAAAGAGGAAGAGCAAGCTGACTTCTCAACACTCCTACAACACGCGGGGAAATCAGCAGAGAATTATGGATCAGGTACAAGCCGAGCTTTTGGAGTTTCGTGAGAAAATGGCACAATTCATGGAGATGATGCAGGGGGTGGCCAATGGACAGGACCAGCTAAGGACATTGGTTCAACCTTTGATAGCTCAAGTGGATGGAAGTGGTGTTTTGCACGGTGGGGCTGCTGCTGTTCCCCCTCCTGTTAATGGTGGAACCTCGCAAGTCAACGGTGGCCCAACTGTAGTCAACCTTCCGGGCGGAAGAGAACAAACTGGAATCCCCATCCCCGTTGTGGCAGGTGCCATACCTACTAGCGTGAATCCCCAATGGGACCAAGATGAACAGGATGACATCTTCTCCATGAGAGACCTTGGGGGAGGGTTACGATCCGACACTAATAGAAGGTTTGACGAAATAGAAGAAAAGATGAAGAGCATTCTGGAAAGCCAGAACACTATGGGACTTGACATGTCCAATCTGGGACTAATTCCGGGACTTAGGATTCCTCCAAAGTTCAAGGTACCAGATTTCGATAAATACAAAGGAACGACATGTCCAAAGGTGCATATCCGCTCCTACTTCCGAAGGATGTCGGCATACTCTGATGATGAGAAGTTGCTTATGCACTTCTTCCAAGATAGTCTGTCAGGGCCTTCTCTAGAGTGGTACATGGGTTTGGAACCTGCCAATATTCGGAGTTGGAAGAATTTAGCAGAGGCCTTTGTCCAGCATTACCAGTATAATAGTGACTTGGCACCAAATCGCGTGCAGTTGCAGAATCTATCCCAAAGGAGCAATGAGTGTTTTAAAGAATACGCCCAAAGGTGGCGAGAGCTTGCCGCTAGGGTTCAACCTCCCATGGTGGAAAGAGAACTAATCGATCTATTCGTGGCCACGCTGCCCGGAATCTACTACGAGAAGTTGGTGAGTAACATGTCAGGAAGCTTCTCGGACTTAATTATCACGGGCGAAAGAGTTGAAAACGGTATAAAATTGGGGAAAATTCAAGCAGCGGAAGGGACCTCATCTGGAGGTGGAAGAAAGTTTTTTGGTGCGAAGAAAAAGGATAATGAAACAAATGCAGTGTACGACTTTAACAACCGAAAAAGATACTTGGATCAGCGTCAGCAGCAACCGTACTACCAGCAACCGTCACAAGTAGCGAGTATTGCCATCCCGGCGACACAGCCTCCACGGCAACAACCACGTCAACAGCAGGAGCAGCGACCTCAATAACAGAATTATGCACCGAGACAATTCCAGGATAGGAGAAGGGTGGCGGATAGACACTTTGACACACCGCCAATGCCATACGCTCAGTTGCTACAACACTTAATTCAACTGCAGTTGGTCCAGAAAAGGACAATGGCACCTCTAACTGGCCAACCACCTCCTGGATATGACGCCAACGCTAGGTGTGAATTCCACTCTGGCGCCCCCGGCCACAGTATTGACAACTGTAAAGCCTTCAAACATAAGGTACAAGACCTTATCGATAGTAAAGCTATCAATTTCAATCAGGATGCGCCAAGCATGGATCGAAATCCCATGCCTAACCATGGTAGGGGTGGTGGTGTGAATGCTATTGACAGTGAGGAAGGCCTGAACTTGGTGTCCAGAGTAGAGGATTTGAAGACGCCGTTAAGTTTCGTGAAGAGCAAGTTGCTAGAAGGAGGGGTATTCCCAGGCTGCGGAAAGGATTGCGAAGACTGTATGATCTGTCCGGTAGGATGTCGGAACCTAAGGAACCATATACAGCACATGATGGATGACGGTTTGTTACAATTTGATAGAATCTGTGAGAAAAATGCTGAAGAGGTAGTCATCGAAGATAAGGATGAGGTGGCCACCATATCCATCCCATACAAAACAATTACAATTTCTGCGCCTCCGGCAAGGCCCACTATTATATTCACAAAGGCAGGACCCGTACCCTATGAAAGTTCTAAAGCAATTCCTTGGAACTACGGGGCCGAGGTCTACTGCAATGGTCAAAAGCAGGAACTGAGAGGCTCACCGTTGGATTCTGTTGATAATTTGGTAGGAGCTGGGGGAATGACTCGGAGCGGGAGAGTATTTGCACCTCCCGAAGTAAGCACAGAAAGGGCTGATAAAGGTAAGGGTAAGGTCATAGCGGAAGAGAATTCTCAGGCTAGAGAAGAGGAAGCTTTGCTGAAGGATGCGGAGGAATTCATGCGCTTGATAAGAAAAAGTGACTACAAAATTGTGGATCATTTACAACAAACTCCTTCAAAGATTTCTATCTTGTCATTGTTGTTATGTTCTGAGGCTCACAGGAATGCTTTGCTCAGAGTTTTGAATAATGCTTTGCTCAGAGTTTTTGTAAGGCGTGGTGGCCCATGTCAATGCAGGTAACGGGTTGGGGTTCACAGACCGCGACTTGACACCAAAAGGGAGGAACCACAACTTGGCTCTGCACATTTCACTTGAATGCCGAGGAACAATGATGTCACATGTACTTGTTGATACAGGGTCGTCTTTGAATGTGTTGCCAAAAAAGGCATTGATGAAGATCGATCATCAGGGTCTATATTGTACACCCAGTGATTTGGTTGTGCGGGCTTTCGATGGAACCCGAAGATCTGTCTTTGGGGAGATAACTCTGCCTATCCAAGTAGGCCCAGAGGTGTTTGAAACAGTTTTCTACATCATGGATATCCAGCCTGCTTATAGCTGTCTTTTGGGTCGGCCTTGGATACACTTAGCAGGCACTGTAACATCGACTTTGCACCAGAAATTGAAATATATGGTGGATGGGAATATTGTGACCGTTTGCGGGGAAGAAGACATCATGGTGAGCCATCTGTCTTCATTCAAATATGTGGAAGTCGACGGCGAAATTCAAGAAACGCTGTGCCAGGCTTTTGAGACTGTCCAAATCAAGGAGAAGGCACCGGTCGAGGTCAAAGCTCCAGAAGTTGCCATGTCGTCATACAAGGAAGCACGGGCCGTGGTGGAATCCGGATCAACACAAGGATGGGGACAGGTGGTAAGCGTCCCAAACAAGCAAGATAAGTTCGGATTGGGATATAGCCCACATGGATCATCTTCACAAAGCACTCCACGTTACAAAGGTCCTGTCCAATTTACTAGCAGTGGAGTCATTTTCGATCAAATTAATGTCATATCAGATGAGGAAGGAGACAGTGACTGTGACATGGAGGCGTGGATCCAGCCATGCATCCCCGCCCAGGGCTTGACGAATTGGAGCATGGAGGAAGTTATCACAGTGACTTATGAAGAGTAATTGATTTGTCTTGATTAATGTATTTCCATATGCTCCGCCCAAGGCATAAGGAACTTTGTTTGTAGGGCCCTATCTTTATGCATGGGAACAATCTTTTTATCATCAATTAAAAGGCGTCTTTTCATTCAGAATTTTGAGATCTTTGTTGTTCTTATTTTTATCTTTAACAATAAAATGGCAATGTGGTTTGTGTTTTTGTTTGCATATCATTTAAAAGCATAAAATCATCATCATCGCAGGTTACACATTTCAGATGCCACCGACCCAGACTCGTCTATGACTCAGTATGACTTTGACAATCCAATCTTTCAAGCCGAAGAAGAGATCGAAGAGGACGAAGACCTGCCTGAGGAGCTTGCCAGATTATTAAGGCAAGAGGAGAAGGTCATCCTGCCTCATCAGGAGGAAGTTGAAGTTATCAACCTGGGAACAGAAGAAGATAAGAAGGAGGTCAGAATAGGGGCTACGCTGCAGAATAATGTCAAACAACGATTAGTTGAGTTACTCCAAAAGTATAAGGATGTTTTTGCTTGGTCATATGAGGATATGCCAGGACTCGACACGGACATTGTGGTTCATCGTCTGCCTCTTCGTGAAGAGTGTCCTCCTGTCAAACAGAAATTGAGAAGAACAAGGCCAGACATGGCAGTGAAGATTAAGGAAGAAGTTCAGAAACAATTAGACGCCGGATTTCTTGCTGTGGCCAACTACCCTCCTTGGGTCGCGAACATCGTGCCCGTGCCTAAAAAGGACGGCAAAGTGAGGATGTGTGTTGATTATAGGGACTTGAATAGAGCAAGCCCAGAGGATGATTTCCCGCTTCCCCATATTGACGTGCTTGTTGATAACACCGCGCAGTTCTCAGTGTTTTCCTTCATGGACGGCTTTTCCGGATACAATCAAATTAAGATGGCGCCGGAGGATATGGAGAAAACGACTTTTATCACACCTTGGGGAACCTTTTGCTATAAAGTAATGCCTTTCGGGTTGAAGAACGCAGGGGCAACTTATCAACGAGCAATGGTCACACTCTTTCACGACATGATGCATCACGAAATCGAAGTTTATGTTGACGATATGATTGCAAAGTCCCAAACAGAAGAGGGGCACTTGGTGAATCTTCTAAAGTTGTTTGAGAGGTTGAGGAAGTTCAAATTGAGGTTGAATCCAAGCAAATGTACTTTCGGCGTACGATCAGGAAAGCTGTTGGGGTTCATTGTTAGTGAGAAAGGTATTGAGGTTGATCCCGCGAAGATCAGGGCAATTCAAGAAATGCCAGCGCCAAAGACCGAGAAGCAGGTTCGTGGTTTCTTAGGTAGATTGAACTATATTGCAAGGTTCATATCTCACCTCACCGCCACTTGTGAGCCATTGTTTAAACTTCTAAAGAAGGATCAGGCGGTCGTTTGGAACGAGAATTGTCAGAAGGCGTTTGAGAAAATAAAGGAATACCTACAAGAACCCCCAATACTGATGCCCCCGGTGGCTGGAAGACCGTTGATAATGTACTTAACAGTTCTTGAAAATTCTATGGGTTGTGTTCTCGGTCAGCACGACGAGACTGGAAGAAAGGAGCACGCAATTTACTACTTGAGTAAAAAGTTCACAGACTGTGAATCCAGATATTCAATGTTAGAAAAGACTTGTTGCGCACTTGCTTGGGCCGCCAAACGCCTAAGACAGTATATGCTAAACCACACAACCATGTTGATTTCAAAGATGGACCCAATTAAGTACGTATTCGAAAAGCAGGCGCTATCAGGAAGGATCGCTAGGTGGCAGATGATTCTGACAGAATATGATATTCAATATGTGTCTCAAAAAGCTATTAAAGGTAGTGTTCTGTCAGAATACCTTGCAGAGCAGCCAGTCGATGATTATCAGCCAATGAAGTTTGACTTTCCTGACGAAGACATTATGTACTTAAAAATGAAAGATTGCGATGAACCGTTGCCGGGCGAGGGACCGGAATTGGGTTCCCAGTGGAAATTAATCTTTGACGGCGCTGTTAACTCTTACGGTAGTGGGATTGGGGCAATCATTACAACTCCCCATGGCTCCCATATACCATTCACCGCAAGGTTAACATTCCCATGCACCAATAACGAGGCCGAGTACGAAGCATGTATCATGGGCATTGAGGAAGCGACCGATTTGAGAATCAAGAACCTCGATATCTATGGAGATTCAGCCTTAGTGGTCAACCAAATCAAGGGAGAGTGGGAGACGCGCCAGCCAAATCTGATCCCATATATGAATTACGCAAGAAGATTGCTACCTTTCTTCGATCGAGTAGAATTTCACCATGTGCCAAGAGCAGAGAACCAGATGGCCGATGCCTTGGCTACTTTGTCCTCGATGTACAAAGTTAATTTCTGGAATGATGCTCCGATAATTGTCATTTCACGGCTCGATAGACCGGCATTTGTATTCGCAATAGAGGAAGCTCCTGATGGTAAACCATGGTTTTATGACATTCAAAACTTTCTTAAGAGTCAGGAATATCCTCCTGGGGCATCTACCCAAGATAAGAAGACTTTGAGGAGATTGTCCGGCAATTTCTATTTGAACCCGGACGGTGCGCTCTATCGAAGAAACCATGACTTAGTGCTACTAAGATGTGTGGACGAAAAAGAAGCAAATCTGCTTATGGAAGAGGTCCACGAAGGTGCCTTCGGAACACATGCAGGTGGACATGCCATGTCTCGAAAGTTATTAAGGGCTGGGTATTATTGGTTAACTATGGAGTCAGATTGCTTCAAGTATGCCAAGAAATGCCATAAATGTCAAATTTATGCCGACAAGATTCATGTACCGCCGTGTCCTTTGAATGTCATGTCATCACCATGGCCTTTTTCCATGTGGGGCATTGATATGATTGGGAAGATTGAGCCGACCGCGTCCAATGGACACCGTTTCATCTTAGTAGCTATCGACTATTTCACCAAATGGGTCGAAGCGGCCTCTTATGCCAACGTCACGAAGCAGGTAGTGGCCCGATTCATCAAAAGAGACATCATCTGTCGATACGGAATTCCTGAGAGGATCATTACCGACAATGATTCTAATCTGAATAACAAAATGATGAAAGAGTTGTGCCGGACTTTCAAAATCGAGCATCACAATTCTTCTCCCTATCGTCCGAAGATGAATGGCGCGGTGGAAGCAGCTAACAAAAACATTAAGAAGATAGTGCAGAAGATGGTGGTGACATATAAAGATTGGCACGAGAAGTTGCCCTTCGCTTTACATGGATATCGCACTTCGGTGCGTACTTCAACTGGGGCAACTCCTTTTTCGTTGGTGTATGGCATGGAAGTTGTTCTACCTTTAGAGGTTGAGATCCCTTCTCTGAGAATTCTAGCAGATGTCAAATTGGACGAAGCAGAATGGGTAAAGAACAGATTGAATCAACTTAGTTTGATGGATGAGAAAAGACTGGCATCTCTTGCGTACGGTCGTTTGTATCAGAAGAAGATGAAGAGCGCCTATGACAAGAAGATACGTCCTCGGAGCTTTCAGGCAGGCGATTTAGTGTTGAAGCGAATTCTCCCACCACAAAACGATCATAGGGGAAAATGGACTCCCAATTATGAGGGGCCATATGTTGTAAGAAAATCATTCTCAGGAGGAGCCTTGTTGCTGTCAACTATGGATGGTGAAGATTTTACATCCCCGGTGAACGCAGACGCCGTCAAAAAATATTTTGCTTAAGAAAGCCCGCTGAAAAGAAAAAAGTATCCAGGCAAAAATGGGGCATCCCGGTGAACCATAAAAGGATAGGTTCGGGCAAAAGCTAGGGATATATAAGAAAATATGAACCCGCAGAGTTGAAAACCTGAAAGGGCAGCTCTGGCAAAAATGGGAATCCCGGTGAATTGAAAACCCGCAAGGGCGATTCAGGCAAAAATTAGGGATTTTGAAGCAATGACTGCGACCTACGCATTGAGCATCACGAGCATAATGAACTCTAGGGAGAACTCGAGGATCGACCATTCAAATCAATCTCTTCGGAAGTTAAAGTATCGGAAAACGTCGAAGTCACGCCAGTCATGGATGAGTCGTTACATGGTGTTTGTCTGTATCACATTGCCGACATTTTGTATATTTTTCTTACAAATTAGTTTTTTGCGCAACTTTCTCTTTTCAGGAGTTGCATCCGATGTAAATTTGCCTATCTTCAGGCCTTTCATCAATAAAACATACTATTCAGAAAAAGCTTTCTGTTCTGTTTTTACTTTTACCATTTTTGATTGCAAAAGACGTCTAACATTTTTGATGAGAAAAGAGATTGCATACATAAAACGTGCGGGCTTTGCTAACTGTTAATCAAGACATTTGTTTTTAACTAAGGTCACAATTGATAATTTGGCGTTGGTTGTACAACACTTTTGTCTATTTGTTGTTGTCCCCAAGCAGTGGTTGATGATGTCTCCCTCCTTATCTAATCCCCAGTCAAGTCAGCGGAGTTAATTTTTCCTCCCCCCACAGAGCGGAACTGACTCAGAGATTGTTCATCCCTAGCAGAGAGAGTGTGGGATAATCTCCTAGTAAATCTTGTTCAATATCCCCAACGGATGGTGGATTCAATCTCTGGCAGAAGAGAGTTATTCCACAGCAATCAACTGTGTCTCCCCAGTAGAGTTGTTCTGGATAATCATTCATAATTGATTTCCCCAGCAGGGTGGACTATGTGCTTGTCAGAGCAGTTTTACCCAGTTGTTCCTCGAAGGCTATCCAGAGCTTGTTTTCCCAGCATGAGTTTACCTGCGCTAGGCGTATCAGACATTGCCCCAACGGAGTTGGCTCTTTCTCTTTAGCATTTATTTTTCTAAAGAGGTCCATTTGCATCTACATACATGCATAACATCTACCCAAACACGAAGCATTTCTATTTCACATGGAGCATTTCGTCATATTCAAACATGTGCATACGAAACATATGCCAGGTTGTTATCCCTTTTTATTCTCAAGCGTATCTCCAGCAATTATCAGTATATTTATCAAGCCTGTTTGGAATACAGATCTCCAGCGAAGGTCATTGACAGACGTGCCCATCTTATCACTCTCCCTAACAGAGTTTATGTTTCCCGACTTTTGGTCGCTGTTAATCCCTTTTTAAGTGATTCTAACTTTTGGTTAGTAGCTTGTTTCCCGACTTTTGGTCGATGATCTTTCTAAGTGATCCTAACTCTTGGTTAGTAGCTTGTCTCCCGACTTTTGGTCGCTGTTAATCCCTTTTTAAGTGATCCTAACTCTTGGTTAGTAGCTTGTTTCCCGACTTTTGGTCGATGTTGTTTTCTTTCTAAGTGATCCTAACTCTTGGTTAGTAGCTTGTTTCCCGACTTTTGGTCGATGTTGTTTTCTTTCTAAGTGATCCTAACTCTTGGTTAGTAGCTTGTTTCCCGACTTTTGGTCGATGTTGATTTCTTTCTAAGTGATCCTAACTCTTGGTTAGTAGCTTGTTTCCCGACTTTTGGTCGATGTTGATTTCTTTCTAAGTGATTCTAACTCTTGGTTAGTAGCTTGTTTCCCGACTTTTGGTCGATGATCTTTCTAAGTGATTCTAACTCTTGGTTAGTAGCTTGTTTCCCGACTTTTGGTCGATGATCTTTCTAAGTGATTCTAACTCTTGGTTAGTAGCTTGTTTCCCGACTTTTGGTCGATGATCTTTCTAAGTGATCCTAACTCTTGGTTAGTAGCTTGTTTCCCGACTTTTGGTCGATGATCTTTCTAAGTGATTCTAACTTTTGGTTAGTAGCTTGTGTTCCGACTTTTGGTCGATGTTTTTGAATGATGTCCTCTGATGGGCGCTCGTTCCCCACAGAGCTGTCTGATTTAGGCTTTCCCCGGCAAAATTACCTTTGCAATCGGTGCATGTTATCTTCAGACTTTTGTATGCGGTTCCTCTTTCTCCTACGGTCGCCAAATTTCTGGTTCTTTGGTATTCAACCGTCTTTTACCTTGAATGTTCGAAAGCTGCTCGCATTCATCCCTTCAGGTCCAAGCCGTTTAAATAGGGGCAGCTGTTGTACCCCAAATTTGGCCAACCTCTCTGGCCTATGTTTCATTTCATCTGCATCAATATGGGGCATATATAAAAAAAAACATTACATATTCATTTGCATTTCTACAAAAAAAAAAAAAGAGAAGAAAAAGTGGGCATAAAAAAAATATATATAGATTTCATCAGGCATTTGTGCCCAAGTCATCAGAAGCAGGGGACTTATTTCTTCGGATGAAATACCAAGAGAAAAAATAAATAAAATAAAACAAATGCATGAGGTGGGGTTTGAACCCACCACCCCTTGCTTTACCAATTCTCACCCTTACCACTTGGCCAAGCGCACACTTATGTTTACATGGAGATAAAAAAAGTTATATATTTTAAGAAAGGAAATAGAGGCGCGTAAAATAAAAATATTGGTGGATTCTTGCTCCCACCAGGTTTCGAACTCAAGAACGTGTGGGAAATGCGCGCATGACTTAACCACTGGGGTGGCGATACATCCAATGATTATCCCACCCCAGTTTGATCAAATACTTTGCCTTGTTCATGGCTGGCCAGAAAATGAAGAGCAAAACATCTGTGCGTGAAGGAGAGAAGAGAGGGCAAGACATCACCATTTTGGACGAAACAAAACTCAATCCTGATCACTTTTTCGCAAGGATTAATTTGGTGTTTTTGGTTTTGATGATAGAAGTGTATTGAGTGAGTTGCGTTTGAAATTGCAAGATGGGAGGGAAATGGTTTAACCATGTTGAAGTGTACTGCATCTTTCCTTTTCAAGGCCAAACACCCGCAGATACTAGCCCTGGGTTTCTCTGATTCTTTCACCAATATGGGCAAGCACAGCAGCCACTGCAAACCCTAGTCTGTGCTGGTACCTCACAACAGGACACGAAAAAAGATCAGCAAAAGGGGAACTTTGATTTTCAAATCCGAGAGTATAAAAAGGATAAAGAGGAACCAAAGAAACCCTAGCAGCCACGGGTTTTTGAGACAAGGGGGAAAGGTGCCTTGAAGATTTTTTGCTCTGGAGCTGTTCTCAAAGGCGGGTTTTCTTTTCAAAGCTCTTTGAATATCCAGTTCTTGTTTTTTAGGTATGGATTTCTGTTTTCATTCCCTTCATGTACACATAGCATAACTAGGTTTTGTTACTGAGTTTGTCTTTAAGATTCGCATATGCTGAAAATGATTGTGTTTATGGTGTTGGTATCCTGATAACAGTATGTGTTATGTGTGTGTTAGGTGTTTTGTTTAAAATATTTTTGATACATTTGACCTGTTGCATACTTCTGTCCAAGTAACCCTGTTGGATTTTTGTTTTCCTTGTTGTTTTGCTGCTGTGTAACCAATGTGTGTTTTGTTGGTTGATACCTGGATCTAAACCATTTTTGCTGAGCATGTTTGTGATCATTTATGGAGTGTTTTTTCTTTTGCTTTGAAACATCATGATATCTGCTACAAAACATTTTGCTATTTGTGGATCTGTTGGTGTAATTTTCATATCTTGATCTTGGCTGTTTAGTTTCTACCTAAGGTTGTTGTTTTCTCTTGTTTTGATTCCACTTAAATCTTAAAAGGTTACTTCAACTGCTGATGTATGTGTTGGTTATGTTGAGCTATGTGAACCTAAGGTTGGCATATTATGTGTCCTGTTTAAGTTCTTGAGCTGCTAAGGCCCATCTTGTTAGATGTTTAGTCATGATGTGTCTTGTGCTAATAAAATGTGCTGTCCTTTTGCTATGGGTGTGGTGCTGGTTGTGATGAATGCTAACTGTAGCAGTAAGGTATCTAGGGGATTATTTTGTTTCTCTCGTTTTCCAAATGCCTTGTTTGGTTTTGTTTTTGTCTTTTTGTATGTTGTTTGTTTGAAGATTATATTAGTATGGAAGTTTTGCCCACTCTACAGTTTCTAGGGCACTTAATCATTTAGTTTGTATGATGCTAAGCTCAGGTGTACATTGATGAGTATTGAGAGTTTTACTCTGCTTTTGGCCTTGAGGACAAGTTTGGCTGTTGCCTTGTTGAAGCATTGCATAAGTCATTCAGTTTGTATGTGTAGTAAAATGTTAGGTGTGTGCCTTATTTGAGTTGGCAGTTTGGTTGAGCATACTGTAGGTGTGTTGGCACTTTAATCTCTGATTGGTGTGCTGCTGCTGCTTGTTAATTTGTTGTATCCATACTTGAGATTCACAGCACTTTTGCAAATTGTTTTGCTTTGAACATTTGTTTTGAGTTGAGCCAATCTTGTTTGTTGACTATTAAGTTTGGTTTAGCAGTTAGGATTCACATGAACAGGTTGAGTAAAAGTTTTGAGCTTGGTATGAGTTTCACTGCCTGTTTTATTTCCCTTTTCTTAAGTTTGATGCTGTATCAGTGGGAACAGTTTGGATTCACCCTTCTGGCTTTGGATTTCCTCTTTGGCTTGCTGTTTAGTCATATTACATTCCCACACAAACCTAAGCTGATTGATTTCTATTTGCTGTCATCATTCTTGCTTGCCTTGATTTTGAACCTGTTTTTGGAATTTGTTTTTGTTTGGTCTTGGTTATTGAACATCACATTCTGTTCAAGAATTGGAACACCCTTTTGATTTCAATCCAAGTAAATCCTGTTTTGCTTTTACAATTGTATGAGAATCAATTTTGTTGCTAGCATTGCCATGATAGCATGAGCCCTCTCCCCTGCATGAGCTTTGGTTTCTGTTTGATGTGTTTGATTGCATTGATTGCTTGAGAAATTCTGCTGCCATGATTATTTATTTGTTTTACTGTTCAAGACACGAGCTTCACTTTGCTGCAACAAGTTTTGAATTGGCCAAATCAACTTGCATTTGTAGCACACATATATGTTCTCATTAAAACACATGTCTGCACCACACCTCACTCACCATAAAACATAGTGTCACACTGCTTTGGCTATGGAAATTGCTGTTTTGTGAATCATTTGTTTAAGCTGCTGTTGCGGTGGAAATAGGATCACAAACTATTAATGAGTTTGAATCGCAATTCAATTCACAACCGCTCTTTGATTTATCCGAAGGAAAAGGTCAAAAGAGGGAAAACCTATTTTGCATCGTAAACACAATGCGGGGAAAGATCTAGGGTTCGGGGGTTGGTTAAATTTAGGGAAGGTATTAGCACCCTAAACTTCTGTAGTACTCTACAGGAACCTTTTGTTCAAATATTTACTATTTGCTTTATTATTCTTAAGGTATATGTACAAAGGATTAAAAGTGAGAAAAAAGACCTAAGGGGTTAGTTCTAAGTTTACTCGGCAAGACATCGCATCTTGTGCCTACGTATCCTTACGGGAGTGGAATCAGAGTAATCGTAGTTCCCCTCAATAGGGAGGTTAGAAACTTCTTGACTGTGGTCAAGGTCTCAAGGGGAATAAACGCATCTTAAGGACACGCTTACGTGGAGTGTAGAAACTCCAAATCTCTATGTTGAATTGTTAAGTTGTAGTTAGGGTTAAATTAGGTTAGGGATTCCGTGGCGGGAAACCCTAAAATGAGCGCGACGGCTCTTTGACCTAATGCTAGGGATAAAATTGTAAATTAGCCTACGGCGAGGCATTTGTGAAAATTAGGGTTTGTAAGGGTGTAATTTTGAATGTGTGAGGGTTTATGGACTATTGACACGGCGGTCAAACGGCTAGACCTAATTCCTTCGGAGGAGTGAAATTAATTATAAAGATGCGATGAAATTAAATATACATACAACGGCAGAAAATAAAGTGCGGAAAGATAAATGCGACAATTGTCTCGCAAAATTACATCCCATAAGCAGTTACAATTATAATAGCTAAATATAAAACCGAAAATAAGTTTCAAATTGAACATAATAGCTGCAAGAAACAAAACAAACAAAAATGTCAGTATGTGGGGTTAGACGAAAACGAAATCAAAATTGAACGAGAAACAAACCGTATGAATTTTGGAGGACTTTTATGGTCTTTTTAACCAAGGATTTAAATTTGTGAAAAGAGAGATTAATTTTAATTAAAAGAGTTTTGAGTTTTAAAAAAATTTATTAATAAAAAAGTGAAAGTTTGGTTAATTATTCTAAAAAATGAGTTTTAGTGATAATATTTTGAAAAAAAGATTTAATCATTAAAAAAAACAATTGGTTTAATTTAAAAAATCTTAATGTTAGTTAAAAACACGTTTTACTTTAAAGTTATAAAAAAGTTTTATTATTTGAAAAAACATTTGATTATTTTATTTAAAAAGAGTTTTAATTAATTTGAAAAAGGTTTTTGATTATAAAAAAGAAAGGGTCTTCTTGATTTTTTTAAAAAAAGATAAACAAAATAAAATAACAAAGGGAAAAACAATAATAAAAAAAAGAGGGTTGGGCCGGTCATCACTCTTCTTCTCTCTGCTCTCTGAGTTTGCGTGTGTTCCTCTCCTTCTTGTTTGCCTCTCACGGATGTTATCTTCTTCTTCTTTTGCATGGCCACCGATTTGTCTTCTTCATCTCTTTTTCCTGAAAAACATGAAAAGCAACACAAAAATTGTAATTATATTTTTTGATCCTTACGGAATGATGATGGCCGATGATGCTTTGTCCTGAGGCTAGAGGATTTTTGACGGGGTTTGCTTGGATTTTACGAAAAAGTTCTCCCCTTCTTGTTATGATTTTCGTCCCTTTTATACTTGATTTTTAAATCTTTTTTTTTTAATCTCAGATTTAATTTGAATATCTCAATCTTTTTCAATCTCTGATTTGATTTGAATGAATTTTTATGATGATTTCAGATTTGATTCAATGATGGTGATGTTGATATTTAGATCTGATTTTCTTATGATGATGATTGATCTGATTGATTTGATTTAACTCTATCTGGAATTCATTAAGATTGGATTAGATTAAAAAAGTGTTGAGATTTAAATTTAAAAAGTTAGCAAAGAAGATTAGAGTTTCAAGTTAAATAAAAAATTAGAGTTTTAAAAAAAAATGAGTTAGAATAAAAAAAAAAATATTTGAATGTTGGTTTTAAAAAATGTTAGAATTATTTTAAAAACTGTTAGAATTTAATTTTAAAAGGAATTTAAAATTTAAAAAAAAAAGAAAAAGAAAAGGGCGTTAGAATTTAATTTTAAAAAGAATTTAGAATTTTAATTTGAAAAATAAAGGTGTCAAAAAAAAGATTTAGATTTAATTTTAAAAAAAAGTTAGAAAGAAAAAAAAAATTAATTTTAAAAGGAAGTTAGAGAAAAAAAAGATTTAATTTTTAAAAAGAAGTTAGAGAAAAAAAGATTTAATTTTTAAAAAGAGTTAGAAAAAAAGATTTAACTTTAAAAAAGTTAGAAAAAAAGATTTAACTTTAAAAAGGAGTTAGAGAAAAAAAGATTTAACTTTTAAAAAGCTAGAAAAAAGATTTGATTTTTTTTAAAAAACTTAGAAAAAAAAGATTTAACTTTAAAAAAGTTAGAAATAGATTTAACTTTAAAAAAGTTAGAAAAAAAGTTTTAATTTTAAAAAGTTAGAAAAAAAAAGATTTAGCTTTAAAAAAGTTAGAAAAAAGATTTAATTTTAAAGAGTTAGAAAAAAAAAAAGATTTAGTTTTTAAAAAAAGTTAGAAAAAAATATTTAACTTTAAAAAAGTTAGAAAAAAGATTTAATTTTAAAAAGAAGTTAGAAAAAAATATTTAACTTTAAAAAAGTTAGAAAAAAAAGATTTAGTTTTAAAAAAAGTTAGAAAAAAAGATTTAGCTTTAAAAGGTTAGAAAAAAGATTTAATTTTAAAAAGTTAGAAAAAAAGATTTAATTTTAAAAAAAAGTATTAGATTTTTATTTAAAAAAAAGTATTAGAATTTGATTTAAAAAAAAAGTGTTAGAAATTAATTTAAAAAAGGTTATAAAAAATTTACTCTTTAAAGAAAAGAAAAAAAAAGTTAAATTTTAATCTAAATCCTAAAAGTTAGTAAGAAGAGCTTAAAATGACTTAAATAAATAAACTAAATAGAAAAAAAAAAGTTAATAAAAAACATTAGTAAAGTTATAAAAAAGGTTAATTAAATTATTATTAGTTAAAAAAACAAGATTTAAAAAAAGGTTAATTTATTACGTTAATAAGAATAAAAATAAAAAAGAAAGGGTAAAATTTGGGGTATTACAGTTGCCCCTATTTAAATAGCTACACCGGACGATTTGAGTGACAGAGACTCGAGGAATCGTGGTGGAGAGATTTAAATATAGATAACCGAAAATTTTGCCCTTATATGCGACGATATGCAATGCTATGGACAAAACTGGAACGACTTAATGCAGATGATGCCATGACTATGATATGATGCGTATGCTGGAATAATGAATGCGAAAATGCTGACGAAACATGACGACACCGAGACAGACGCCACGAGAAGAAACACACTGGGGAAAATGACGCGCTGAGACACAGTACATCACTGGGGAATTCTAAAAATGATAGTCAACTGGTGCGAATGACCAATTGTCACTTTTAGAAAAGGAACGAGATCCTCGAATGGAGATGGTACCTATGAGACGGCCCCCACTGGGGAATCTAAAAATAAAACTGGATCACGTACGATTGTAAGATCGATTACAGAATGCTGGAGCATTGAGCAAGGAATAACATCCAAGCTTCTGTAAACTACCCCTCGTGACAGGATCAAACGGACTTTTCGGAACTCCGTAGCAAATATACAGGGTAAAGACCGACTGTATGCCAAAATAAATGGACTTTGATGGGAATTGCCCTGATAAGCTTCTCGAGGGAGAACTGTCACTTATCGTTGGAAGGGACTTATGTGCAAAGAATGGATAAGCACTCAAATAAAGAGGCTGCTGCTTATCTGATAAATAAATCTTCTCGCATTTAAGGTCGGCGCCTGGAATACGATTCTGATTCTTCTCTTACTGAAGGATAAATAAACTTCTTCATGCTTCAAGATTATGTTCTCCTGAACATGAAAAGGGTAAACTGAACTTCCTCATACTTCAGAATCGTGCTCTCCTGAATATGAAACTGGATGACTGAATATACTCATATTTCAGAATCGTGCTCTCCTGAATATGAAACTGGATGACTGAATATACTCATATTTCAGAATCGTGCTCTCCTGAATATGAAACTGGATGACTGAATTTCTTCATATTTCAGAATCGTGCTCTCCTGAATATGAAACTGGATGACTGAATTTTCTCATATTTCAGAATCGTGCTCTCCTGAATATGATTTGGTTGTAAATGAATTTTTCCATACTTCAGAATCGTGCTTTCCTGAATATGAAACTGAATATACTCATACTTCAGAATCGTGCTCTCCTGAATATGAAACTGGATGACTGAAATTTTCTCATTTTTCAGAATCGTGCTCTCCTGAAAAACGGCCAACTGAACTTCCTCATAACTCAGAATCGTGCTCTCCTGAATATGATTCCGTTCCTTCTTTTACTAAAGGATAAATGAACTTCTTCATAACTCAGAATCGTGCTCTCCTGAATATGATTTCGCTCAAACCTTCCCGTAACTCAAGATCGTGCTCTCCTGAATACGAATTGGTTCGTACCTCAAGACGGCAGATAAATGGAAGCCCAACTGCTCCATGGAGATGGCCATTTGCTGCGAGTCGTGACGAGGATATGATCGACTTCTTAGGTGAGAAATGTCGTATGCTGATGCTGTAAGATGTAAAGTGTTGTACCGATGTTGTAACATGTAGGATTGTAAAGTGTTGTACTGATATATTTTCCAGGCGTGAACTGGCGTGTATCTGTAAAGGATTGTAGTTGATTTTCTTGAAAGATAGTGCAAAATAAATGCACGTCCGGGTACAGTGATAACCCTCTTGGGCGAGAACAGTCGCGTATTTGCCATGGTATGGTGAAAATCTTTAGACGGTGCAAAATAAATGCACGTCCGATTGGGCTCGACAACCGTCAAAACTGAGATTCAATCTAGGATCGAGCTAGAAAGAAGACTGGTAATCAAAACTCCATCGAGGGAATGAACTCGAAGGGTAAATATCTTATCCTGGTGAGGAAAGATAGCTGAAGTAACCGTCATCCACGAGGATCGAACTCCGTAGGGAAACTGGAAACACATATGTATTTTATGCTTAGGGCTGACAATCTATTTGGAGAGAATGGACAAACCCAAATACTCGGCGATAACAACCAATGACGGTGAAACGCAATGAACCTGTGAATGCTAATGCGTATGTTAATGTGAATGTTAATGTGAATGTACGTTGATGTATGTGAATATGCTGGATGTTATGAAATGAGTATGTAATGAGTATGTAATGAATATGTAATGAAATAAGCATGTGATGCTTACGCCCTTGCGTACGTTGACGAAACAGACTAGGGATGGGACGAGAGATGAAATAAACATCTCGATGGAGATACCCTGCGTTCTCTGCAACCAATACGTCAATCATGGGTAAGAAGGATCAATGGTAGAACCAAGTCTGGTTTTAAAGTTCTGAATTCTCTGGGGAGAAGGTAATCTGCTTGGGTGCATAGTACCATGTCTTCACCTGGGGAGAAGAAAACCTGAGGGACACTTTCGAGTTACCCAAGAAAAAAAATTGTCAGCTTATAGTCTCTCTGGGGACTGTCACTGGGAGCATGTCAGTGAAATCTCTGATGCCTTAGGGACCACTGGCTCCATCCAAAGTATTGTCAGCTTAGAGTCTCGCTGGGGACTAAATCAGAGCAATGGTTTAGGAACCTGTTGCAACACTGAGGCTTACTGGGGTATGAAGGCCGCTGTGAGTAAAATCCATCGGGTGCATGAAAAAATTGTGAAATCCCATGGTTTTGATCTTGCAGGACCTTATAGTAGCCGCCATTTGTTTCTTCAAAAACATGGTGCCCCAGGATACTTGCGTTGCGAGGTAGGGTCATCTCAAGAGGATTCTATAGAGAACACCGAGTCCGGTTGCCCCATTGTTCTCAAACTCTTTGAGAGATTTGTCAGGTCTCGACGTAACTGGCACAAATTAATCGTGTTACGACGAAATCTTTGGTAAATAGCTCTTAAGAACGTCAGACTCGCGTTGGTAAGCGAATTGGGAAACTGCCTGCCCCTGTTCAGTAGGATCTTCAAGTTCCACGGGTTATGTTCATATGTAAATCTCTAAGATATCAAGCAAAGTTGTCATGCCTGAAATGCCTATCCTGAGCTTGTCAATGTACACATATATTTGTCTTGAAGTTTTGTTTTGAAAAAAAGATATCGCAACAACTTGTGACCGAAATCACTAGTCCGGATATAAGTTTTAATTATAATGCCAACATGAATTTTTTCTGAGCATAGCTCGTAGGAGTCAGGAAACGTGATCTTGTCAAGTATGCTTTCAACCGAAGTCCCACTTCAATTAGGTCTTTTAAAGGTTGTATCGTGGCTCGGTTCACGGTTTGAGAAACAAAAGATAAAGGCTCAAAGTTATATTTGTACCCACCCATTCTTCGTGATGTTCTCCAATCCTAATTCAGTTAATCGGATACGAACGCTCATATCTCAAGCGGATTTGCTATGGTCGAGAACTTATCAAGGCTTTGGACATGGCAGTCACTCACCTATTTCTTTTGGCGTTTCTATCACACGACCTTGTTCTTTAATAGGGATTATAAAAAACTACTGGTTTGTTGTTCTTATTCCCTAACTTTTGCCTGGACAACGTCTTTTGATCTGACTTTGGAGTCCAGCGGGATGCCCCAGTTTTGCCTAAGTCTCCTTCATAGGTTTTGACTTAGCGGGCTCTTATTTTTTTTTGAATATTCTTTTATGCACAAGTCGTGTAAATCTTTTGAAAGGCTCGTGACTGCCCCACTCCTTAGGTAACCGAGGGATAGTCATTGTATTGGACTTCTTAAGATGCTAAGGATAAATTCTCGAAGGTTTGCTCTTCCTTTTTAAGAGTCTAAGCGCTCGATCGGTTTAACTGAAACCTACCCTGCACCAGGTTAGGATGAAGGTTCTTTAAAAGAAAGAAAAACTCCTACTTCAAGGCTCAAAGGGTTGACTAGGGGTTAACATCCTTATATCTCCAGTGTTTGGGATTTGAAACAATGCCTTACATCATCAGCGGGTTTCAATCGAAAGCATACGACAAGAAATCTGACGTTTTAGGTTCGTCATCCTCCTCCCAATTCTCCATCTGAACAAGAGATCGGGTAAAGTTGGCATTATAATTTATGAAAAATATATTTTGAATGAGTGAAACGAATGGATTTATTCAAGACAAACATATGCGTTGCATTAATTAATCAAAGATAAACAAGTTCGTGCATGCTAAATATGATTAATCGAAGAGAAATACATATAAATAAACAAATGAACTGTCGGAAAAATCCTTCTAAATGTTTATGAAATCTTGCATTCAAGAGTAACAGTTTCCTTTGGCGGAGCCTCAATGGAAAGGACGTCTGGTTCATGATCACTGTGAGTCGTCATGGCTTACCCCAGTTATGCTGGTCACATCTTCAACAGTTTTCAGTCGTTGCTTCAAAATAAATTTCCCAGATCCTTTGTTGATCCCGGTCATATCACCTTGAGGGTTACTGAAATGAAGCGGGCTAGGCCTTTGAATAATGACTGGATTCGGCTGATAGGCGTAGCATGCTTTGCAGAATTTGCACTTGACGAGTGAGGAACCCCGAAAGGAGTCTCGATCTTCAGCTGAGCATCGCCAAAAGACAACTTCTTCGTTTCTAGCAAATTTCTGACAACTTTCTTAAGAGCATAGCAATTCTCTAGATCATGGCCGGGCGCACCCTCATGAAATAAACAATGAGCGGTAGCGTTGTAACTTGCAGGTAACGGATTAGGTGGAGGATTAGGAGGCGGACCCAAAGCACGGGTGGTAATCAGACCTTGTTGTACCAAATGGGACACAACTCGGTAAAAGTCATCGGGATCGGCGGACAAGGTTTATACGTTCTTCTGTTTGGCATATTCTGGCGAGGAGCCGGACTCTTTGGCTGTTGAGGAGCAGGAGTATTGGGTGCCTGTAGGTAGTTGACAGGAGGCGGATAAACAGGAGGTTGTTGCATAGGTTGATACATGGGAACCTGTTGATTGAAAGAAGGTGTAATAGCTGCCACATAGGGTTGTTGAGCATATTGGACCGGGTACCCTTGAGGTTGAGCATAACCTTGCGGATGCCGATAAAAGCGTTCCCTTGGTCTACCAGAGGATATAGCATTAGTCTCACTCTCCTTCTTTTTCTGGGAGCTATACGGAGGTTTCTTCGGCTGATCTTTAGAAGCGCCATGATTATTTGTCATTTTACCACTCTTCATACCCAATTCGATCTTGACACCCACAACAACGATGTCGGAGAAATTTGAAGTCACACTACCCACCATTCTCTCGTAAAATTCTGGACGGACTGTGTCGACAAACCAATCAGCTAACTCTTTCTCGGTCAAAGGAGGTTCTACCTGCGAAGCAGTTTCTCTCCACCTTTGAGCATACTCTTTGAATGACTCAGAATTCTTTTGCGACATACTCAACAACTGTCTTCTGTCAGGAGCCAGATCCGTATTGTACTTGTAGTGTTTGATGAAAGCGTCAGATAAATCTTGAAAGCTCTTAACGCGGGATTGGTCCAAAGTTAAATACCACTTGGAAGAAGCACCCTTCAAACTGTCTTGGAAGCAATGAATCATCAGTTTATCATTCTCAACATGGGCAGCCATTTTGCGATAATACATGATCAGATGACTCTTAGGACAGGTGGCACCTTCATAACGATCGAAGTTCGGAGTTTTGAACTTCGGGGGAATAACCAAACCTGAGACCAAACAAACATCCCTTGCAGCAGTCCCAAAAATTTGATCACCCTCTACCTTTTTCAATCTCTGGACGATAGTGTTTACTTCCTCACGAAGCTTATCATGTTTCTCATAACCCTCAACATTCTCATCAAGATTATCAAAAACTGTCTCATTGAAGTACGGTTGCGCACGAGTGTGTACAACAGGTGGTGCAAAGATAGGAGCCCCCCTAGAAACTTCAGAAAACAAGGGCACGGCTTGCTGAATAGGTTGATTAATCGGAACAGTGGCTTGAGGAGGCACAAAACCGGGAGCAAGACCATAAGGTGGGTCCCCTGCTACGGTCACACTTGGTGGAGGGTCCACAGTAACGCCGGTAATCTCAGAAACAACAGTGGGCTGGGTATCCATCTTAGCATTCATGACATGTAACAATTCCATCATTCGCCCCATACCCCCTCGAAGGTCTTCAAGTTCATTGCTAAGGCGATCAATCTCTTTTGCCTGATCCTCCATTCTTTTCCGAGTTTGAGCTCTGGTGTTGTATTGGTGCCGAGAACTCAGGGTGACGAAACTGGAAGGTGAGAGAACCGAGTGTGAGAAATCGGGAGACACATGTAATGCAAAAGTATGATGCTAAAATGTGAATGTAAATGAAGATTTCATGGAATTCAAAACATTTACTAATGCCGTGGGGTACCAAGGAAATCTTTTCCTTGTTTTTTCATTTTATATTTTTTTTTTATTTATGGTATCCCGCGATATCCATAAATGATGTTTGAGCTCCATGAAATACAATGCAATGAGATGCTTTATGGATGCAATGCATGAAAACACACAAAGTCCTAGGTTAAAAGCTTGCATGAGGTTCAAAGGCAAATACCCTCCCCTGAAGTTAGATGGTTCATCCTGTCCTACAAAAGTAACCAGGTTCTAAGGGATCTCAATATCATTGATCCTTCACAAGGGTGGTTGTTCAGAAGGCAACTTACTTACCAACCAAAACCCTCCAAGTTTAAGATCTCAATGAGCGTAGTATCGAGTGTCAACCAACTTCAGTCTGCACCAAAGCCGGTTACCTCACTACTTTCTAAAGGCCAAGATGAGTTAACTAGGGTTCTAAAAGTCAGTTAGTGCATTGACAACATATGGCAGCCTCAATATTATCCTCAACTTGACTTAAGGAATATAAGCACCAACCAAGAAGTCGCACTAACTATGGCCACCAAATCAACCGTATCGATATACGTCGTACAGTTTCTTTGGTCTATTGCCATTTACCTAAGGTACACTAGATCCGGGTGTAGGACTCATCTCACAGCACAAGGAACAGTCCCACAATCAAAGCACAAATATATACATGCAAATGAATAATAACACAGATAGTAATAAATATGGACAAGTTAGGGATAACCCTCAAAAGTTAGTTCCCCAGTGAAGTCGCCATTTTCTGTTGCGGTGGAAATAGGATCACAAACTATTAATGAGTTTGAATCGCAATTCAATTCACAACCGCTCTTTGATTTATCCGAAGGAAAAGGTCAAAAGAGGGAAAACCTATTTTGCATCGTAAACACAATGCGGGGAAAGATCTAGGGTTCGGGGGTTGGTTAAATTTAGGGAAGGTATTAGCACCCTAAACTTCTGTAGTACTCTACAGGAACCTTTTGTTCAAATATTTACTATTTGCTTTATTATTCTTAAGGTATATGTACAAAGGATTAAAAGTGAGAAAAAAGACCTAAGGGGTTAGTTCTAAGTTTACTCGGCAAGACATCGCATCTTGTGCCTACGTATCCTTACGGGAGTGGAATCAGAGTAATCGTAGTTCCCCTCAATAGGGAGGTTAGAAACTTCTTGACTGTGGTCAAGGTCTCAAGGGGAATAAACGCATCTTAAGGACACGCTTACGTGGAGTGTAGAAACTCCAAATCTCTACGTTGAATTGTTAAGTTGTAGTTAGGGTTAAATTAGGTTAGGGATTCCGTGGCGGGAAACCCTAAAATGAGCGCGACGGCTCTTTGACCTAATGCTAGGGATAAAATTGTAAATTAGCCTACGGCGAGGCATTTGTGAAAATTAGGGTTTGTAAGGGTGTAATTTTGAATGTGTGAGGGTTTATGGACTATTGACACGGCGGTCAAACGGCTAGACCTAATTCCTTCGGAGGAGTGAAATTAATTATAAAGATGCGATGAAATTAAATATACATACAACGGCAGAAAATAAAGTGCGGAAAGATAAATGCGACAATTGTCTCGCAAAATTACATCCCATAAGCAGTTACAATTATAATAGCTAAATATAAAACCGAAAATAAGTTTCAAATTGAACATAATAGCTGCAAGAAACAAAACAAACAAAAATGTCAGTATGTGGGGTTAGACGAAAACGAAATCAAAATTGAACGAGAAACAAACCGTATGAATTTTGGAGGACTTTTATGGTCTTTTTAACCAAGGATTTAAATTTGTGAAAAGAGAGATTAATTTTAATTAAAAGAGTTTTGAGTTTTAAAAAAATTTATTAATAAAAAAGTGAAAGTTTGGTTAATTATTCTAAAAAAGGAGTTTTAGTGATAATATTTTGAAAAAAAGATTTAATCATTAAAAAAAACAATTGGTTTAATTTAAAAAATCTTAATGTTAGTTAAAAACACGTTTTACTTTAAAGTTATAAAAAAGTTTTATTATTTGAAAAAACATTTGATTATTTTATTTAAAAAGAGTTTTAATTAATTTGAAAAAGGTTTTTGATTATAAAAAAGAAAGGGTCTTCTTGATTTTTTTTAAAAAAAGATAAACAAAATAAAATAACAAAGGGAAAAACAATAATAAAAAAAAGAGGGTTGGGCCGGTCATCACTCTTCTTCTCTCTGCTCTCTGAGTTTGCGTGTGTTCCTCTCCTTCTTGTTTGCCTCTCACGGATGTTATCTTCTTCTTCTTTTGCATGGCCACCGATTTGTCTTCTTCATCTCTTTTTCCTGAAAAACATGAAAAGCAACACAAAAATTGTAATTATATTTTTTGATCCTTACGGAATGATGATGGCCGATGATGCTTTGTCCTGAGGCTAGAGGATTTTTGACGGGGTTTGCTTGGATTTTACGAAAAAGTTCTCCCCTTCTTGTTATGATTTTCGTCCCTTTTATACTTGATTTTTAAATCTTTTTTTTTTAATCTCAGATTTAATTTGAATATCTCAATCTTTTTCAATCTCTGATTTGATTTGAATGAATTTTTATGATGATTTCAGATTTGATTCAATGATGGTGATGTTGATATTTAGATCTGATTTTCTTATGATGATGATTGATCTGATTGATTTGATTTAACTCTATCTGGAATTCATTAAGATTGGATTAGATTAAAAAAGTGTTGAGATTTAAATTTAAAAAGTTAGCAAAGAAGATTAGAGTTTCAAGTTAAATAAAAAATTAGAGTTTTAAAAAAAAAATGAGTTAGAATAAAAAAAAAATATTTGAATGTTGGTTTTAAAAAATGTTAGAATTATTTTAAAAACTGTTAGAATTTAATTTTAAAAGGAATTTAAAATTTAAAAAAAAAAGAAAAAGAAAAGGGCGTTAGAATTTAATTTTAAAAAGAATTTAGAATTTTAATTTGAAAAATAAAGGTGTCAAAAAAAAGATTTAGATTTAATTTTAAAAAAAAGTTAGAAAGAAAAAAAAAATTAATTTTAAAAGGAAGTTAGAGAAAAAAAGATTTAATTTTTAAAAAGAAGTTAGAGAAAAAAAGATTTAATTTTTAAAAAGAGTTAGAAAAAAAGATTTAACTTTAAAAAAGTTAGAAAAAAAGATTTAACTTTAAAAAGGAGTTAGAGAAAAAAAGATTTAACTTTTAAAAAGCTAGAAAAAAGATTTGATTTTTTTTAAAAAACTTAGAAAAAAAAGATTTAACTTTAAAAAAGTTAGAAATAGATTTAACTTTAAAAAAGTTAGAAAAAAAGTTTTAATTTTAAAAAGTTAGAAAAAAAGATTTAGCTTTAAAAAAGTTAGAAAAAAGATTTAATTTTAAAGAGTTAGAAAAAAAAAAGATTTAGTTTTTAAAAAAAGTTAGAAAAAAATATTTAACTTTAAAAAAGTTAGAAAAAAGATTTAATTTTAAAAAGAAGTTAGAAAAAAATATTTAACTCTAAAAAAGTTAGAAAAAAAAGATTTAGTTTTAAAAAAAGTTAGAAAAAAAGATTTAGCTTTAAAAGGTTAGAAAAAAGATTTAATTTTAAAAAGTTAGAAAAAAAGATTTAATTTTAAAAAAAAGTATTAGATTTTTATTTAAAAAAAAGTATTAGAATTTGATTTAAAAAAAAAAGTGTTAGAAATTAATTTAAAAAAGGTTATAAAAAATTTACTCTTTAAAGAAAAGAAAAAAAAAGTTAAATTTTAATCTAAATCCTAAAAGTTAGTAAGAAGAGCTTAAAATGACTTAAATAAATAAACTAAATAGAAAAAAAAAAGTTAATAAAAAACATTAGTAAAGTTATAAAAAAGGTTAATTAAATTATTATTAGTTAAAAAAACAAGATTTAAAAAAAGGTTAATTTTATTACGTTAATAAGAATAAAAATAAAAAAGAAAGGGTAAAATTTGGGGTATTACAGTTGCCGTGTCATTGTTGTTCTTTTTTTGCTGTGAATGAGGATCATCATCTAGATTCTTCAAATTCTGTTTGTGCTGTAATTTGTGTGTGGTTTGGAGTTAAAATTCTGCTTGGATTGAGGTTTGGAATTCTATCAAAGTACAGTGTCTGTTTACTTGTTAATATGTGATTGAAATCATGATTTAATTGCAATTCGCATGGGATACACGATGCTGTCATAAGATTTGGCTTTGGCTTATATTGCAAGTTCATTGTGTGTTGCTTCCATAATGCAAATTTGATGATCATTATTTGTTTTGTTGAAAGTGCTTGCATTCTTTGAGTCTGATCCATAAGCATTCATGTGTAAACCTTCATTTATTCATATGGCTGTCAATTCAAGCTGTTGGCATTCATTGTGCATCTCAATTGGTGGTCTTGCATTTTCATTCGTGTTTCACTCTCTAAGCATAATTTGAAAATTTGAACAACATCATGGTGTTCCTCATTTAAAAAAACGCAAGATAGACACAAATTTCGTCCAAATCCATGAAGTATTGATACAACTTTGGTCCCTTTTGCATTTGCTGTTCTTGTTTTATTTTTTTTGCCCAGCCATATTTGAGATTTTACTATGTATATTATTCTTTCCAAGTCAATTATTGGAAGTATCACCGCCCCTGCGGTAAGGCCTTGCATATTACATCCCTCTGTACCTTGGTTCGAGTCCTGCTGTGGACCAAAACCATCTTTTTATTTCCTTTTTTTTTCCTGGATATTTCTCTTCCTTCCCTTTTATATTTTCCTCTTCTATCACATATCAAATGCGCGCTTGGTGCCCCAGTGGTTGGGATTGCTGACTTTGAACCAAAAGGGAGTGGGTTCAAACCCCACCTCTTGCTGTTTTTTTAAAAAATTCATTTATTTTATTTGTTTTATTTAACTATTAGTTTCCAAAATCAATTATTCTTGCATATTTTTTTTTAATCCATCTCTTTTTTTGCAAGTTGCTCATAATAATATTTATTTTCATTTAATAAAACACCATTTCAAATCATTGATGATTTTTGAGACTTTTGACTTACTTGAAAGTTGACCCTCTATTAGGGTTCGCTTGCGTTGTATCTTGTAACGTTTTTCAAAATCAAGTCATCTTTGTATTGAACTAAACGAGGGGATTAAGTGTAGACTTTCTTCCTCTCCGAGTGCCGAGATGCCTACTGTAGTGAGGGTGGTTTCGACACTCATCTTTCAATACGAAGACTTTTCCACCCCTTTTCCTCCTAAAACCTCGGCTCCGCACCGAGTGCATTTTCGAAAACCTCGGTCTCGTACCGAGTCCATTTTCAAACCATAATAAATTGATTTCTCTTTGTATCGAATTAAAGAGAGAAGATTGGGTGTAGACCTCTTCTTCTTCGAGTGTTGGGATGCCCACTGTAGTGAGGGTGGTCTCGATACTCGTCTTTCGATACGAGGACGCGACTTTACCCACCATCTCGCTTTCACAACTTCATCCCGCAACCCTTGTCACCTAAAACCTCGGTCCCGTACCGAGTGTATTTTCAAATCTTTTCATAACAAAAACTTGAATGGTTGTGGAGTGGTTAGGCGTAGGCCTTCTCCTATCCCGAGTGCTGACGTTTACCGTAGAGTTCTCTGTCGCAAAGCACTTACCATTCGAAACCAAAAACACTTTAATAAGAGAATGAAGTTCTCTTTGTGTTGAACTAAAGAGAGAGGATTGAGTGTAGTCTTCTTCCTCTCCGAGTGTCAGGATACTCACTGTAGTGTGTGTGGTCTTGATACTCGTCTTTCAATACGAAGACGCTACATTCGCCACACATTTTTTACAACAAAAACTTTGAGATAAAGAATTGGGTACTACCTATAAGGGTTACTATCTGAGGACCTATCTCGCCCCAAAAACAATCTCAACCAATCAAACATGATACCTTGCCTCGCATGGCGAAAACCAACCTTTCAAACAGGATATGTTACGTCCGTTCTACCGCAAACAGGTACGCATAAGTCTCCAACGAGCGAGCAGCGAAACACCTAACTGCTAGAATGCGCACGATAGCATCATCCATAAAAAACATTAACCCACCGTAGGCCGAACTACGGCTGCTCTGATTTCTCATACCAGATGAGAATACGTAGGCACAAGACGGCGATGTCTTGGCGAGCACAATCCCCCCATATCTGTAGTTCCCCGAACTACGTCGACTCTGACTTTCTCATACCTTTTGAGAATACGTAGGCCTAGGACCGCGAAGTCCTACCGAGTCCGTTCTTTCTCATCTTCCCCCCGTTTCCTCTCTTTCCCCGTTTCTAACCCTTTCTCTCTCTTGAGGAACGCTTTTATAGCATAATGTTTAAGCAGATAAATTCACACATCGACAAACAAAAGGTTCCCATCGAGTACGATGGATGCGAGGGGTGCTAATACCTTCCCCTCGCATAATCGGCTTCTGAACCCGTTCTTGGTCGCGAGACCATCTTATCCATTCGTTTCTTAAGGTTTTCTCGATATTTTCCTTTCCCCTCATGGGATAAATAAAGTTCGGTGGCGACTCTTCTGTCAATTCTTTTTCGCCTCCCCGTCGTTGCGCGATGCATTTTTCGAGTAGCGACAACACGAAGACACTACGTTCACCACACCATTTCATAACAAAACCTAATATTTCAAAAAAGGATATGTTACGTCCGTTCTACCGCAAACAGGTAACGCCTAAGTCTCCAATGGTCGAGCAACAATATGCCTAAACTACTAGAATGCGCACGATAACATCATCCATGAAAACATCGGTTAACCTTAATCCCGAACTACGTTTGCTCTGATTTCTCATGCCACATGAGGATACGTAGGCACAAGACAGCGATGTCTTGGCGAGCACATTTCCCCCTATATTCGTAGCTCCCTGAACTACGTCGACTCTGACTTTCTCGTATCTGTTGAGAACATGTAGGACTAGGACCGCAAAGTCCTACCGAGTCCATTCTTCCCCCCTTTACCTCTCCTTTTCCGGTTTCTAACCTTTCTCTTTATCCCCTAGAATGCACTCATTTATCAATAAACTTTAAAGCAAATGTTACCACACGTCGACAAACAAACGGTTCCCATCGAGTACGATGGATGCGAGGGGTGCTAATACCTTCCCCTCGCATAACCGGCTTCCGAACCCGTTTTTGGTCGCGAGACCATCTTATCCATTTCTTCCCTAGGGTTTTCTCGATGTTTTCCCATCCCCTTATGGGATAAATAAAGTTCGATAGCGAATCTTCTGTCCATCTTTTTCGCCTCCCCGTCGTTGCATTTTTTTTCGAGTAGCGACAACTGCTTGCGGAGTTTAAGGGAGAGTTTGTGGTTACTCCTGCTTTTGAAGGATTCTGTGTATCTGCTGTTGTACTCTCTGATATAGTTTCTTTTGTACGATGTCCTATAAGATGTTCTGATATCTTGTCTAGGGCATGTTGAAGATGTTCTTTTGGTGGTTCCGCTGCATATTTTTCTGAGGGAAGAACTATGGTAGTCCTGTTATTCTTGAAGATATCAATGTTTCTGAAAGCTCTAGTCATTCCAACATCGGGAGCAATGGAATGAAGAGAGTTGTTTATTGATATATGTTATTGTTGACTTCATACTTGGAAGATTGGTTTTATCATGTACCTTGAAGTCAATTTGAAGAGAAGAGCTCTTTTAGGAAGATAATCTGGTTCTTTTGCTGAAACTGGATTTCTGAAGATCTCTGGTGCTGATAGATGTTATAATGGGAGGTGATTTATTTTCACCATTCATGATTTGCAAGAGCTCTATTAGCAAGAGGAAGTCATAGCTTGGACCTACAGAGGCACGCAATTTGTCTAGAGAGTTTCTTGGTAAGAAACATTTCTAAAGAAGTAAAGTTGAAGATCTCATAATCTTGATGAGTTGACCTTGGATCAGTATATTTCTGATCTAGGTGTAATGGAGTGCAGTAGGTGTCAAGAATAAGTGGCAGTTATCTTTGATTTTCTAAAGAAAGTCTCTACTTAAGGAAAGCGGGAGACCTTTTGTAAAGATCTTTTGTGACTAATCCTTTCTGAAGAATCAAGCTTTGGTATGTTTGGGTTCTCTAAAGAGGAGTTTTCTGAAGCAAATGTATTTCAAGGGATTATTTTGGTTGTTTTAGCCAAAATTTGCCAAAGGGGGTGATTGTTAGTTCCATGATTCTATGGTTGTTCATGGTTCTATGATTGGTTAAATTTTGGTAAAACATGATTATGCACTGATGTTAAGCAAGATGTTATAACATCTTCATCTACTATTTTGACAGTATTGTTGTCATGTGTTTTAATCAAGATGTCGAGACAGAACTGATGTCATGTGTTTTAATCAAGATGTCGTGACATCTTTGTCTGGTACAGCAGGATCTGTTATTTCATATCTCTTGACATAGGTGTTTTGGTTTGATGAGATCCAGTTGGTTATACCTCATCAGTATGCGTAGGTCTAGGAGATTTATTAGGAACAAAGTGCAGATTTAATTGGATTTCATGAAAAGGATCTTTGAGACTTTTTAGGAAACTATAAAATATTTGTTTCTACTGTTATGAAGAAGATTTTGCAGAAGATTTGGAGTTTGACTTAATTGGCAAGCATTTTTGTAAAACTAGGTGTAATCACAAGATGTCCTATAGGATGTCGTGACATCTGTCTGTCATGAATATGTTTTATGTGTCCATATCTTTTTGTGCAAGCTTGTAACACGGTGGGAGAACTGACTTTAAACAATGTTGCGGATAGCAAGAGTCGCCACCGACTTTTATTTTATCCATAAGGAAAGGTTATAAAAGAACAGGAAAGACCTTAGAGAATATTTTGGGTCCGGGGGGTAGGTTATGAAAAGGGAAGGTGTTAGCACCCTTTTCATCCATGGTTATCCATGGGCTCTTAGATACTTAAGCTCACTTTTGAATTGTTTTGAAAGTGTAGTGTGTGAATAGAAAATTTTCAGAATAGTTAATAAATAATCCATGTAAGGATGTGTTAAGAACTTGTTTGAAAACTTGTTGAAAATTTGTTTTAGTGTGAAACAGTTTTGAAGTGAGCAAGCACCTAGGAGTAACCTACCCTAATGTTTAAAGGTCTTTCTTATTCTTTATTCTTTCCTTTAGTAAGACTATCCCTACTATAATGGAGTAGATAGTCCTTACTTTGGATGTTTAAGGGACATATGAGGGACAATGTGACTTTGAAGGCCATTGTGGGATGTAATAAGCACATATAAGGGACCATCATCATTTTTCGAAAGGGACTCGATTCGTAAAGGCAACCATAAGGGACTTTGATGATTTTTCCATTTGAGGGACTTGCTTTATACACCCCACTTAACCATTATTCGTAGGCAACTTGAGAGATATCCTTAGGAAGTGAGACGGCGATTAAAATCGACTTACGTGTGTGACGTGTTTATTTTAATTATCTTTATTTAAAAGTGATCTAAATTTATTTTAATATTACATACATGTTGTTACACTCCCTAATTACTAACCATAATAATAATTAAATAATTAAACAACTTTATATCCAAGAAACAATTACAAAATAATAAGCAAAATAATTAAATAAAATATAAATAAGCAATAATAAATAATAAAGGGGGTTAATTCTAAGTTTACTCGGCAAGACATCTCATCTTGTGCCTACGTATCCTTACGGGAGTGGAATCAGAGTAATCGTAGTTCCCCTCAAAAGGGAGGTTAGAGACTTCTTGACTGTGGTCAAGGTCTCAAGGGGAATAAACGCATCTTAAGGACACGCTTACGCGGAGTGTAGAAACTCCAAATCTCTACGTTGAATTGTTAAGTTGTAATTAGGGTTAAATTAGGGATTCCACGGCGGGAAACCCTAAAATGAGCGCGGCGGCTCTTTGACCTAATGCTAGGGGTAAAATTGTAATTTTGCCTGCGGCGAGGCATTTGTGAAAATTAGGGTTTGTAGTTTGTAGTTTTGAGGATTTGAAATTGAATGTGTGAAGTTTTACGGACTATTGGCGCGGCGGCCAAACAGTTAGACCTAACCTTCGGATGTGTGCAATGTGACAGAAATAATAGTAAACGCGTGAGATAATTGAATCATGCAAACAGAGAGATAATGTCATAATTTAAACCATGCAAGCAGAAATTTAAAGGCAGAATTTAAAGAGCGATTGTTAAGTTCGCGAGGTTACATGAGAGGAGCAGATACAATATGATAATGAAATTTGAATTGAACAATAATAAAATAAAATAAATAACGGTTCTAGTTATTATTTTAAAAAAAAAGATTTTAGTTATTATTTTAAATTTATCTAAAAAAAAGTTTTTCTTAAAAATAATAGGTTTTCATATTAATTTGGAAAAGATGTTAATGTTATTTATTTTAAAAAAACAGATTTTTATATTATAACAAATTTTAATAAATTAATGATAACAATAATAATAATAATGGTAATAATAATGATAATAATGGTAATAATAATGATAATAATGATAATAATAATAATAATAATAATAATAATAAAGCAATAATGAATTTTAAATGTGCCAAATAACCCAACAATGTTGCTAACGCAGAAATGCGCTCATCGCAACCAGATCTAAATCGGCCGAAACAAAATTTATCGCAAAGAAAAAGAAATTAAGCAAAAAATAGTATTATTGCTCACACAAAAATGCGATCATCGCAACCAGATCGAACTAACACAAATGTCACGCGTCATGCACACAAATGTGCAAACATCGTATCGACATAATTCGATCAAAAATCTTATATATATAAACTCTAACAATTTAAAAATTATATATATATAAACGTAACAGTAATAGATAAAGAAAAAGAAATAACGGTAATAGATGAAGAAAAAGAAATAACGGTAAAAGATGAAGAAAAAGAAACAACAGTAATAGATGAAGGAAAAGAAATAACGGTAAACGATGAAGAAAAAGAAACAATAGTAATGGATGAAGAAGAAAACTAAATAACGGCAAACGGCACTCACTCCTCTTAGGTTTTTTTCATTCTCTCCTTTTTTCCAACAAGGCAACACATGTATATATAGGGAACAAATTAGGGTTAACACCAAATTGTCAATAATGTCCCTAAAGCCCATTTTAAAGCCCAAACTAAATAATTAGTTAAGAAAAAATAAAATTTAAATAATTTAAAATAATTAAAATAAACTTAAAATAAAAACTAATAATCCTATTGATTCCTAAAATAAAAAATATTATAAAAAGAACAAAATTTTTTTCAATATTTTTTATTTTATGATTTTTTGGATATTTTTATGAATAATTTAGAAAAAAGTGAAAAAAATAATATTTTAAAAAATGATTTAATTAAAATACGAAAATAATAATTAAATAATAATAAAAAACTATTTTTGTTATTTTTTTAATGAAAGATAGAAAAATTTAGAGTAAAAATAATAAAAAACAAAAAAAATGACAAAGGTGAGATTCGAACTCTCAACCTCTCACACTCATAACTCCTTACACATGTCCTCCTGCCAATTGTGCCATTTTTACTTTTTTAGAAAAAAAATGCATGCCATATGATATTTACCTGCAAAAGTCAAACGACTACACAAATTTGTTAGTAATTGATTAAATGCAATGAAATGCGATGACAAATCTTAGGGCAAAATTTGGGGTATTACAGTTATTATGATAATATTTCTCACCCAACCTCTCTTTGATGTTGGCAAAAAAAAAAATCATGAAGTTTGACTTTGGTTTGACCACAGTTGACCTCAGTTTGACCTTTTAACTGCATTGACTGCTTTTGACTTATCTGATCATCTGACTGAGCAAACTTTTGAGAAAAGTCTTGAAACTTGACATGGGGGTTCTTATACACATATAAGATGTTATGAAGCTCACTTGAAGTCTTGGAAGTCCATTTAGCCTGATTAAAGTCAAAACCCTAGTTTTGGATGCACTGCTTAGGAGGTGCATTGTCTGAGAGAATTGTCAACTCTTCTGACCAATTGTGAATTTTGTGAACCTTGTGAACCTTCTTGGAACACAAAGTCTTGTATTGTGAGGGCAAATTTTGGGGTGCAACAGCTGCCCCTGTTCAATTTTCTGAAACCTGAGGGGTTAGATTGGTATATTTGCCAGTCGTAACCTGGAAGGTTGAAGGGGATTGAACACAAAAGCCCAAAAATTTGCACTCACCAGTGCATGGAGTGATATTGATGGTTGGTTGAACATGATTGAGTGGGCTTAAAGATGCCACTAGGGGAAAGTTCTTCAGTAGTATAATGAGAACTGTCAGGAGTCTGGAGTAATACTGATGTAACAGCATGTCTTCATGAGGATAGAGCAATCAATAATGATAACCCTAAAGCAGTCTTGAAGTGATAAATCTGACCTCAGGAGGATAGAGCAATCAATAGCTCTAAAGCAGTCTTGAAGTAATAATGGCTTCAGGAGGATAGAGCAATCAATAGCTCTAAAGCAGTCTTGAAGTAATAGAATGGCTTCAGTAGGATAGAGCAATCAACAGCTCTAAAGCAGTCTTGAAATAATAATGTGATATGTCTTCAGGAGGATAGAGCAATCAATAGCTCTAAAGCAGTCTTGAAGTAATGATTTCAGGAGGATAGAGCAATGGATAGCTCTAAAGCAGTCTTGAAATAATAATGTAATTTCAGGAGGATAGGGCAATGGATAACTCTAAAGCAGTCTTGAAATAATTATATGGCTTCAGGAGGATAGAGCAATCAATAGCTCTAAAGCAGTCTTGAAATAATAATGTAATTTCAGGAGGATAGAGCAATGGATAACTCTAAAGCAGTCTTGAAATAATTAGATGGCTTCAGGAGGATAGAGCAATCAATAGCTCTAAAGCAGTCTTGAAGTAGTAATATGACCTCATGAGGATAGAGCAATGAATAGCTCTAAAGCAGTCTTGAAGTAATAGGATGATTTCAGGAGGATAGAGCAATCAGTAGCTCTAAAGCAGTCTTGAAGTCATGAGAGGCTATCAGGAGGATAAAATAACCCTGAGGTTACAATAAAGCAGTCCCAAAGTAATAAGAAGCTCATCAGGAGGATAAAATAACCCTGAGGTTACAATAAAGCAGTCCCAAAGATCATAAGATTGTTTGTTGGATAATTAACCTGAAAACAAGGTAGCATTCTGTATAACAACATTAGTTTATGCTTTATGTATGCATGTATGACATGATGCACTTAGGTAATGTACTATAGACATATATGTTATGGTATGATGTAAATGATGTATGTATAATATGACACTGCTGGAAGTGTCTGGATATCCTTGTATAACAACTGCTGGCCAAGGAAAATAAATCCCGATTTGTTGAAGAATATATAACCCTCCGTCTGCTGGGGATAACAAGGTATAGATAACCTCCCGTTGTTGGAGATAACAAGGTATAGATAACCTCCCGTTGTTGGGGATAGTAGGGTATAGATAACCTTCGTTTTCGTTTGATAGTAGGATAAGTATAACATCCCGTCTTCGTTCATCGTGCCCTTATTGGAAAGTAATTTCCCGTATATCCGTATGAGGATAAAAGAGATGGATATAAATTCCAGGGGAGATTAGACTTTGTGAAAATGGATTAGTCCTACTGATGGTTTGTAACTGTCTTGTAAAGATGAACCGGCGAAGCTTCGTTGAAATCCTTCCCTCATTCGTCCTTAGTAAATACTATTACTGCATTTTCATGCATTTCTGGTAAACATCAATCATATTAAAAGCATACATGCATTTCTGGTAAACATCAATCATATTCAAAGGCATACATACATTCAAACACAACCAATGGACGTTTCGCTTATGTAAATAGGGTAAAAGTAAATCTGGATTCAAAAGATGGAGTTTATTTACATCAAAAGTGACCCATACACGGGTAAGTTTGTACAAGGAGACATAAACCCTAGTAAGAGAATTTTGTCATGAAGTTTTACAAAAAGAATCAGCTATGTGGGAAATAATCCTATTGAGTTTCAATTCTACTATTGCCACTCAAGTATCTCATCTTCTTGCTGTTGAGACGGAAACGATTGGATTGAGCTTTATCTGTTTGAGCTTGAGTAAGTAGTACAACTGGTTGCAGTTTCATGAGTGATCCAAACGAGACATAGTCATACGCTTTAATCCCTAACTTTTGCCTGGATTGCCCTTTCAGGTTTTCAATCCACCGGGATACCCTTTTTTGCCCAAGCCGCCTTTTCAGGTTTTCGACTTGCCGGGTGTACATCTTTTTATATATATCCCTAATTTTTGCCCAAACCCTTTTGGTTTGCCGAGATGCCCTTATTTTTGCCTAGGCCTGTCAACCTAGCGGGTCTCTTTTTATGCGTAGTATTTTTTAACTATGTCTGCGTTTACAGGTTGTGGGAAGTCTTCACCATCCATTGTAGTCAGTATCATGGCACCTCCTGAGAACACTGTCTTGACTACAAATGGTCCCTCATATGTTGGAGTCCACTTGCCCCTTCAGTGTCAATCTCATTGCAGTATGCAGGCTTCTCAAATCTATCAATGGTAATCTTGGGAGCTTCATCATCCCAGCTGATCTCAAACATAGATGCCATGGTGGCCAATGCGTCTGCCAACTGATTCTCTCTTCGTGGAATATGTCCAAAAGTAATCTCTTTGAAATGTGGGATCAAAGACAACACATATTCTCTGTAAGGAATGAGATTATCATGCTTTGTATCCCAATCTCCTTTAATCTGACTTACTACCAGAGCTGAATCTCCATACACCTCAAGGAACTGAATCTTCATATCAATAGCAACTTGCATACCCATGATACATGCCTCATACTCAGCCATGTTATTGGTACAATAGAAACAAAGTCTGGCAGTAATCGGGGTATGACAACCTTCAGGGGAACTAATCACAACACCAACACCATTACCATGTGCATTGGAGGCACCATCAAAAACCATAGTCCATCGGGATCCTTGTTCAGGTCCGTCATATTGTCCAGGTTCTTTGGTAACAGACATAATGTCTTCATCAGGGAACTCAAAATTCATTGACTGGTAATCATCTACTGCTTGATGAGCCAAATGATCAGCAACAACACTCCCCTTAATGGCCTTCTGAGTGGTATACTGTATATCATATTCCGTCAAGATCATTTGCCATCTTGCAATTCTTCCGGAGAGAGCAGGTTTCTCAAATATGTACTTGATTGGATCCATCTTCGCAATCAACAAGGTAGTATGGGTCAACATATATTGTCTTAGTCGGCGAGCAGCCCATGCCAAAGCGCAGCAAGTTTTCTCGAGCAGTGAGTATCTTGTTTCACAGTCGGTAAACTTTTTGCTAAGGTAGTATATTGCCTGCTCTTTTCGACCAGACTCGTCATGTTGCCCCAATACACACCCCATTGAGTTGTCTAATACTGTTAAATACATAATCAAGGGTCTTCCATCAACTGGTGGCATTAAAATTGGAGGTTCTAGCAAATATCTCTTGATTTCATCAAAGGCAGTCTGGCACTCATCATTCCATTCCATCACCTGATCTTTCTTCAACAACTTGAAGATTGGCTCACAGATGGTAGTTAATTGGGAAATAAATCTCGCAATGTAGTTCAATCGTCCCAAGAAACCTCTAACCTCCTTCTCAGTACGGGGAGCTGGCATCTCTCGTATAGCTTTCACTTTTGCAGGATCCACTTCAATACCTTTTCCACTGACAATGAAACCCAGGAGCTTTCCAGATCTAACTCCAAAAGTACACTTGTTTGGATTTAATCTCAATCTGTATTTCTTCAACCTCTCAAACAACTTGTGCAGATGATCAAGATGTTGTTCTTCATTCTGAGACCTGGCTATCATATCATCCACATATACCTCTATCTCATGATGAATCATATCATGAAACAAAGCCACCATGGCACGCTGATATGTTGCCCCTGCATTCTTCAAACCAAATGGCATTACCTTATAGCAAAAGGTGCCCCACTGTGTCACAAATGTAGTCTTCTCCATATCTTCAGGTGCCATCTTGATTTGATTGTAACCAGAGAAACCATCCATAAAAGAGAATACCTTATGCTGAGCAGTGTTGTCTACCAGGATATCAATATGAGGAAGTGGAAAGTCATCTTTAGGGCTAGCCTTGTTCAGATCTCTGTAGTCTACACACATACGTACCTTACCATCTTTCTTAGGAACTGGTACCACATTTGCAACCCACTGAGGATAAGAAGTTACGGCCAAGAACCCTGCATTGAACTGTTTCATTACCTCTGCTTTGATCTTTTCTGACATTTCAGGACGCATACGACGAACCTTCTGCTTCTTTGGACGACAATCTTCTTTCACTGGCAAACGGTGAACCAAAATGTCCGTATCCAACCCTGGCATATCTTCATAAGACCAAGCAAAGATCTCCACATAGTCACGTAGCATCTGAATCAACCTGCTCTTGACACTGTTCTCTAACTCAGCCCCTATCTTGACCTCTTTTCTGTTTTCTTCAGTTCCCAGATTCACAACTTCGACTGGCTCTTCATGTGGCTGTATAGCTTTCTCTTCTTGTTGTAACAACCTAGCAAGCTCTACAGGTATTTCACAATCGTCCTCGTTTCCGTCTTCAGTTTGATAGATCGGATTCTCGAAATTGTAATTGGCAATAGTAGAACTGTTATCAACTGGATCCAGAGTGGATGAGGATCTGCATTTTAGTGACGTGGGTGTGTGTAAGAACACATAGCTGATAAAGCAAAAATAAAAGAAAAAGAAAGACAAGGAACACAATATTTACGAAAACGAAACGTCCACTGATTTTATTGAATGAAGTATGCAAATGAAATGACAACCCGTAACAAGCACACCATTGTGCCCCGGGTAAGGCACATGGCTTGAAAGTTTTAATTGTTCCAGAAATTACAAATTTAAAAACATAACACAGTAATAGTATTTACTCCTGACTAAAGGAGATAGGGATAACATCTTCAGCTTTCCAATTATTGAGTCCAGCACCCACAGTAGGAAAAATCCATGCCTCCAAGCTGTAGTCTTCATCTTGATCTCCCACAGCATTGATAACCCCTTGATTGGTGATACGAACAGCACGAGCACGACGAACAGCCTTCTGGGACTCTGCAGTGAAACCCAAACCAAACTTGTCAGACTTGTATGGAATATCAGGAAGCTGACCCCAAATAGTACAACCACCTTCTTCCACCACAGCTTTTGCATCATTGAGGGAGGCCATTGCCATTGTTGGAGGGTTTCTGATGACCACAGGAACCTTCTTCACAGCAGGAGGAGTCACACAATCCTTAACAGCCCAGGGAACCACTTCAAATGACTGACACGGAGTTTCAATGTATTCACCTTCTACTTCCAGATACTTGAAAGTGTTTACATGGCTGACAAAGTATTCTTCCTCTCCAAAGACAGTAACAACTTTTCCATTCACCGGATATCTCAACTTTTGATGTAATGTGGAGGTCACAGCACCTGCCCCATGGATCCAGGGACGACCAAGCAGACATGAGTACGAAGGACGAATATCCATCACATAGAATGTAGCAGTAAACACCTGGGAGCCAACCTTGATTGGAAGATCAATTTCCCCATGCACTACTCTTTTAGAACCATCAAAAGCCTTTACCACAATATTACTGGGCTTCAATACCGTATCTTCAGGACTCAGCTTGTTCAGGACTTCCTTAGGCAACACATTCAGAGAGGAACCATTGTCTATCAGCACATGAGACAGGGTAGTGCCCCTGCATTCAATTGAAATATGCAAGGCCCTGTTATGATCCCTCTTGGCAGGGGTCAAGTCAGCATCAGAAAATCCTAACCCGTTGTCATAGGTCAGGTGAGCAACACAATTCTCAAACTGGTCCACAGAAATTGCATTGGGTACATGAGCCATCTTTAGAAACTTGATCAATGACTTGGCATGAGCCTCAGAACATAATAACAGGGAGAGCATAGAAATCTTTGAGGGAGTATGCCCCAGCTGATCAACAATATCATAATCACTCTTGCGAATGATTTTCAATACTTCTTCCATCTGCTTAGAGAGGTCATCAGCAGCTGGCACATCAGTAGATACAGGCTCAATAACAGGACCCTTGCCCTGAGCATCAGTGGTGGAAGTAACAGCAGGAGTAACTGCACTCTTAGAAGCAACTGGAGGAGAGAAGACTCTTCCACTACGAGTGATCTTGCTAGATCCAGCAATATTATCAATGTCAACAGGCATATCAGGTAAAGGCTCCTGCTTGACACCATGGATGTAAACATCAGACCCATAGTGCCAAGGCACAGCTTTGTCAGATGTATAAGGAATAGGACCAGGAGTGGTAATGATCAGAGGAGCTACTCTGGCTTCAGCAACAACTTTCACAGGACCTTCAGCAGTAATCTTGATTGGGCCCTGATGAGTGATTTTAATGGGACCCTTTGAAGTGATTCTTAGTGGTACTTTGTCGACCATGTCAACCTCTTCAATCTTCTTACCCTGCGTCAGATGATCCACCATACTTTCTACAGATGCTGGTCTTCTTTCAAACACTATAGTATATTTATCCATGAGACGTTGAATCCCATCTCTCAAAATGAAGCAACCATCCGGCTTATAGGTACAATATAGACAATCTTCATGACAACCTGGAAAGATCCCGGCTTGTACTAACCTCTTTTTGATAACAGACAATGGTGTGCTCAACTCCATAACTGAATAGACATGCAGATCTTCATCAATATCTTCATCAATGGCGTTGACAGTCTTCTCATGATTTGGCATTGGAGCTGTAATCACATTTGGAGTACCTGGTGGATCAAACTCAATTTCTCCAGCATCAATCATATCCTGAATTTTGTTCTTCAAGACCCAGCAGTTATTAGTATCATGTCCTGGACAGTTTGAATGATATGCACATCGTGCATTGGGATTGTACTTGGGAGAGGTAACATTGGGATTCTGAGGGGCCTCCCTCAGGGTAATAAGTTCAGCTTTCAACAAGTGTTGCAATGCCTGAGCCATTGACATGTTGATCTTCGTGAACTGTCTTCTAGCCCTCTGTTGGTTGCCTTGAGGCTGCTCTGTTGTTGCAGGAGTTGGATTTGAAATATGAACTATACTAACAGACTGATGCCTTCTGTTACGATCAGGCTGACCATACACAGCATTAGATTCTTTCTTCTCAGTGGGAGGCTTCTTTGCAGCACCTGATGAAGAAGTGCCCACTTGGATCTTACCACTCTTGATACCATTCTCTACTCGCTCTCCTGTCATGATCAACTCAGTGAAGCCAGATGATGAGCTTCCAATGAGATGACTGTAAAACGGACCATTCAGCGTACACATGAACATATCAACCAACTCCCTATCAGTCAAAGGGGGTTGAACTCTTCCAGCTAAGTCTCTCCACTTCTGAGCATACTCCTTAAAGCTTTCTTTGGCACCCATAGACATGCTTTGAAGCTGCATGCGAGTGGGGGCTAAGTCAGCATTGTATTGATACTGCTTGTAGAAAGCTTCAGCAAGGTCATTCCAATCTCTGATGTTGACACTCTCCAACTGATAATACCACTCTAGCTGAGCTCCAGATAAACTTTCTTGAAAGAAATGGATCCACAACTTTTTATCAGCAGTGTGGGGTTGAATTCTTCTGACATAAGACCTCAGATGCAATTTGGGACAAGAGACCCCATCATAGACAACAAATGTAGGAACTTTGAATCCAATGGGTATGACCACCCCAGATATCAAGCTCAAATCCTCAAAATCCAGCCCAGATGATTTCTGTAATTCCATAGCATCCATTCTATCCACCAGCATCTTGAATTTGTCTTCGTTAGGCTCATGGTAGTAGTTAGCCTCAGAATCAGAGTCCCCCATAGTGTTGTGGAGACTGCCTCTCTCCTGCTCAGATTCTTCAGATTCATAGTCTTCAACATGTCCCTTGGTCTTGGCAGGACCTTTGAACCTTCTTCCCATGTTGAGCAACCCAGCAGACCTTCTAGCCTTCTTAGTCTTCTTGGCCAGCAGTGTCTTCAATTCATCCTGCCCCTTGGATAGGTTCAGGATCAGCTCTTGGAACTGTGCATTCTGTGCCTGGAGATCCTTAACTGATTGTTCAAGAGCCATTGCTGAAATAAACAGCGAGAAGATGAGAAACCTGTGCACAATTAGAAACCTGTGATGCAATGATATGGGAATGCATATGCAATGTTTTCAAGGACCGCAGGATTTAAATTTGCTTAAACAAACAAGAAAGTAACTTTTTATTAGTAATAACTTGTTTTGCCTTTTAGGCTTACAAAAAATGAAAACGAAATAAGTACAAAAGATGGGGTTTTAAGTCTCCCATGGACGTTTCCTCTTTGTGTTGAGGTATGAGTGGAGGTTTCGTTCCTCATGAAGTAGCTTTGTTAGCTCTAGGATCCTTGCTTGGCTTGCTTTGTAATGAGCCTCGAAAGTATCCCTTTGCTCTTTCAATTGGATCCATGATCTCTGCAAGTCTTCCATATCAGTAGGCATGTCTGGGTGAAGGATGGTATAAGCTGTGTCTCCTTCAGCAACAGGTTCCATGGTAACTGGTAGGACGGCAGGATATGGCATCATGAGTGTCTGAGCACGAGATCGTACCCATCTGAGATAAGCCTCCATAGGAATAGTGTACTTAGGCTCCAGTGTCTTGCTGTCAATCCTGTTTACCTTTCCCCAAGCTCGTATGAATCTCTGACGGTAACCCTGAAGATCGTTGTCATAGTCAAACACAATGCCCTGAATCAACATGTCATGTGGACCATCGCTCCGGGCGTAACCAAACTGTCGTAAAGCTAGAGATGGGTTGTAGGTGATGCCTCCTCTTATGCCTAGAAGTGGCACATTAGGAAACTCCCCACAACGGTCAATGATGGTGACATTCTCCATAGATCTGGAGCACCAATGGATGTCTGAGTGAGAAAGTGACATGATCCTCTTGGACCATCTGAACCCTTGCTCATTCTTCATTACTGAGCGAGGAAGGTGAGAAATAAACCACCTAGAAAGTAAAGGTATGTGTAATACCCCAAATTTTACCCTTATAATTAGCCAGTCATTTCGCATATCATCTCATATGAACATCGTTAACCGCTAACCAGTTATGGAGGTTTTTGTTTTGCAGATTTGGTTCCGGGGGTATTTTGGTCATTTTACACAACTACTGCTAATTCCTTGAAGACGGGCTGTTATTAAGTTATGAGGCGTTTGATACACTATTATCCCCAGGTCTGATTGAATTAAGGTGCCAATTTGATGTGGTCGGTATTAAAACTTGTTAAGCACAACTGGATTTAAGATCCATTCCATCGCTCATGGTTTATTTCCTAAGCGCTTCCGCTCTGTTATTAAGGCACAGTCATAATTGGGTATTGTTGATTTGTGGCTCTCGGCGTTGGGTCAGGGGAATTTAATTACGATTAGTTTTGTTGTTGATGCTGAAATTGTTGTGATTACGGTGCACATACGCATTTGGTTACGAAATGGTTGGTTAACATTTAAAAGGGATTTTAATCGGATGATGAGATGAGGATTACGAATGAGAAGAGTCCACAAATAAGAATATCACTTGGGAGTGTTCATGTTTTATGCTTATGTTAATGAATTAAATACTTGTGGATTTATTCACAAATGTTTATATTTTTAACTAAGAATAAAAATAAGCGAATTCAAATTTTGGGAATTTTATTTCATAAAAGAATCTCATCATACAAGAAATAAAGAATACTTCACATTTCAAAATGCTGTTACAAGGAGTTACATTAATTCTAGAAGTTCTAAGTCCTAAATCCTAAAGACTTCTAAATGTCTTCGTGATGTCCTTGAGCTTCTCCGAAGAATCTCCAATTCACCTGCACATCAAAACAGAACAAACAGTATAGAAAAAAAAATGTTAGAAGTTGTTTTTGACACTCTCAGAACAGTGTCATCATCGAGTGCCGGGAGTGGCACAACCGAAGCTGCGTCCTACCCCCGTTACCGATCCACGCCGTGGGCATCAGATCAGGTAATGCTTGTTCTTATCAATACGGGACATCCGAGAGATAGAAAAATAAAAGAAGTGGGGCTGATTCGTTTTGCCGCGATTGGATTTCCAAACTGATACGAGAATAAGGCAACATAGGCAAGTTTTGACTCAGACCCGGATGCCGGCAGGTCTGAGTCGCTGTGGTTCCGAAGTTCCAACACCTGAAAAGCCACAAACGCATCAATGTCAAATTCAGAATTTGGAATTCAAAGCCTAAATATTTCATGGGCAGCATTAGTTCTGAACCATGTGCAGAAGAATGAGACACACAACAAGCTGCGGCAAGATAACATAGGACAAGGTATCAAAAGATTCATTACCCCAATTTCATAACAGTTCAGTTCAAGAAACAGGCAACAAAACCATAGAACCAATATCAACTACAGCAAGCAAAGAGAAACAACACGAGTTACAACCTGCAATAACAGGGTAGCATCAGCTGTAAGCATCACAGTGCCACAACAACAAGTTTTTCACATCAACAATATCAGCTACGAGCAAGCATCATTCGCAAGCACCAACATTGCAACATTAGCCTCTAAGAAACGGTTCAGATTCAAGAATCATCATCACCGTTTCAAGCAATTTCTGAGCTACAAACCATAGCAGCAACAGATATCAGTTGCAAACAACAACACAGCGAGCAACACCAGTTCAACATCTGCAGGTATCAATTGCAAGCAAAACAAGTCGACTAGCATCTGCAAACAATTTCAAGAGCAACCATTAGTAACACCAACAGCGGTACAATCAATATCAGTCACAAACAGGTAACAAGCGAGGCGAGCTACGAGCACGACAACCCTTATCATAAGAATTGAGGTCGAGCAAATCAGAGAAGCATGTTTCAGTTTATCACGAAGCCGTATCAGAATAAAAATCCAGTTAACCAAGATGAAACAGATGTACGGCAAAATCACAGGGGTAGCCATAAACGAACACATACATGGCTCAGCTCAACATAATAGCTAATCGTCCCCACCAATTCAATCAGAAGCAGTAACATAAGCAAAACTAGGATTGTAGCATACTACTCCAAATGGTTCAGACTCATCGTCATCATTACCGCGTACCCGTCTCGGCGGCTAAGACCAACACAACATCAAGCCCTCTCTGAAAGAAGAAGAGGAAGAGAATCTGAGCTGCATCAATAAAAAATGAATCAGTTCGAGATCGATAACAGAGCAGAAAAACGAATCCTTCAAGGAATTCTGTGAATCAAAATCAGATATCAATCAATCCAATCTAAAAGCAAATCATATCAGAAAAACAATAGAAAGATTTTGATTCCCAATCTGAATCAATCAAACAAATCAGTCCAAAAACAAATCAGTTCGAATTAATTCAGATATCCAACAGGTCAACGGAAATCCAAAGGCAATCCAATCTATCTGCAAAAATCCAACAAAATCGAATCAATCAAGGAATTCTGGAAGGTATGAAGGAGTAGGGCAAACTATATCAGAGAAAGACAGAAAACAAATTTGACATCGAATCAGGGATGGAATCAAGTGAATCAAAACAAGTTCAGAATCATATCAAGAGAAGTCCCAATCAAATCCTAAAAGGAGAAATAGGATCCAATCATGTATCAGCAAGAACCAAATCATATCCCAGTGGAATGTATTTTGGATCAATCAACGAACTAGTATCAAGTTCATACCAGAAAAAGGAATTGAGATCCCAATCGTCCCAGAAAGCATCGCATTAGAACTCAATCTGGAAAATCAAAATCAAATCGCATCAAATCAAATCTCAGAGCAATACAAATCCAATACAGATTGAAAGCCTAAAAAGTAAAGCGTATATAAAGAGAGAGATACAACCTGGTAAAAGGGAGAGGAGGAATCGCGTACGAACCCTAACTGGAGGGCCAAGAAAAATCACCGAGGAGAAACCCTAGCGAAGAAATCGCACGCAGAAAACCCTAAACAGCGTGAGCTCAGACGAAGCAATCGTCCTCATCGCTCAGAGATCACCATCACCGAACGCGAATCCATAACATCAGAGAGATCACCTTCATCGTTCACAAAGAACGACGGGCAATCAACTCCACGGCCTCAGCTTCAGCATCATCGGCCAAATCAAAGGTAAAACGTATTATCTCACATGATTTTGTGGTTCGTTTCAGGAACAGAGAAGGTCGCGGCGTGAGGAAGAAGAGAGCATCGAGGAAGAAGAAAGAGAAGAGGAACGATAATATGAGAAGAAGAGAAACAAGGCGCCGTTAGGGTTCTGGGGGGGGAACCCTAATCCCCTTCCAAATTTGTGATTCGTTTGGGTTGGGTCCGGAAGTGATACCCGGCCCAACCATCTTTTATTTTATTTATTTTATTTGTTTATTTGTTTATTTTTTTAAATTTTTATTAAAACTTTTTTTCTAAAAATTAAACATTTGTTTTTAAAAAAAATAATAATTTAAACCTCTTTTAAAAAAAATCCAGCTTAAACTCTTTTAGAAAATGATAACATAAAAAAATAAAAACTTTTTTAGATAGTTAAATTAAACTATTTTGTTTTCAAAAATTAAACTTAATCTTTCTTTATTTTAACATTTTTTTAACTTATTACGCATAAGCAATAAAAAAATCTCTCCGATCTTGCACTTTTGTCTCATAATTCATCCGTTGACTGTCTGATTCGGTTTATTAACAGTGTTTCCTCGTTCTGTAGCTTGTTACGCTGCCAGTAGTTATTTTTGTGTATTTTCAATTCAAATTTTCATTATCCTATTGTATCTGCTCCTATCATGTAATCTCGCGAATCCTAATAATCGCGCTTTAATTTCTGCCTTTAAATTTCTGCTTACATTATCTCTCTGTTTGCATGATTCAATTATCTCACGCGTTTACCACTGTTTCTGTCACACTACACACACCCGAGGGTTAGGTCTAACCGTTTGGCCGCCGTGTCAATAGTCCTCAACCTCAAAACCCCTTCAACCCTTACACCTTTTCAACCCTAAATTTTCACAAATGCCTCGCCGCAGGCAAGATTACAATTTTACCCCTAGCATTAGGTCAAAGAGCCGCCGCGCTCATTTTAGGGTTTCCCGCCGCGAAATCCCTAATCTAATTTAACCCTAATTACAACTTAACATTTCAACGTAGAGATTTGGAGTTTCTACACTCCGCGTAAGCATGTCCTTAAGACATGTTTATTCCCCATTGAGACCTTGACCACAGTCAAGAAGTCTCTAACCTCCCTTTTGAGGGGAACTACGATTACTCTGATTCCACTCCCGTAAGGATACGTAGGCACAAGATGCGATGTCTTGCCGAGTAAACTTAGAATTAACCCCTTAGGTTTATTTTCTCACTTGTAATCTTTTGTACATATATCTTAAGCAAATAAATAAAGCAAATAGTAAACATTTGAACAAAAGGTTCCTGTAGAGTACTACAGAAGTTTAGGGTGCTAATACCTTCCCTAAATTTAACCAACCCCCGAACCCTAGATCTTTCCCCGCATTGTGTTTACGATGCAAAATAGGTTTTCCCTCTTTTGACCTTTTCCTTCGGATAAATCAAAGAGCGGTTGTGAATTGAATTGCGATTCAAACTCATTAATAGTTTGTGATCCTATTTCCACCGCAACAGAAAATGGCGACTTCACTGGGGACAAACTTTAACTTTTGAGGGTTATCCCTAACTTGTTCATATTTATTACTATCTGTGTTATTATTCATTTGCATGTATATATTTGTGCTTTGATTGTGGGACTGTTTCCTGTGCTGTGAGATAGGTCCTAACCCGGATCTAGTGTACCTTAGGTAAATGGCAATAGACCAAGGAAACTGTACGACGTATATCGATACGGTTGATCTGGTGGCCATAGTTAGTGCGACTTCTTGGTTGGTGCTTATATTCCTTAAGTCAAGTTGAGGATAATATTGAGGCTGCCATATGTTGCCAATGCACTAACTGACTTTTAGAACCCTAGTTAACTCATCTTGGCCGTTAGAAAGTAGTGAGGTAACCGGCTTTGGTGCAGACTGAAGTTGGTTGACACTCGATACTACGCTCATTGAGATCTTAAACTTGGAGGGTTTTGGTTGGCAAGTAAGTTGCCTTCTGAACAGCCACCCTGGTGAAGGATCAATGATATTGAGATCCCTTAGAACCTGGTTACTTTTGTAGGACAGGATGAACCATCTAACTTCAGGGGAGGGTACTTGCCTTTGAACCTCATGCAAGCCTTTAACCTAGGACTTTGTGTGTTTTCATGCGTTGCATCCATAAAGCATCTCATCGCATTGTATTTCATGGAGTTCAAACATCATTTATGGATATCGCAGGATACCATAAATAAAAAAAATATATAAAATGAAAAAACAAGAAAAAGATTTCCTTGGTACCCCACGACATTAGTAAATGTTTTGAATTCCATGAAATCTTCATTTACATTCACATTTTAGCATCATACTTTTGCATTGCATGTGTCTCCCGATTTCTCACACTCGGTTCTCTCACCTTCCAGTTTCGTCACCCTGAGTTCTCGGCACCAATACAACACCAGAGCTCAAACTCGGAAAAGAATGGAGGATCAGGCAAAAGAGATTGATCGCCTTAGCAATGAACTTGAAGACCTTCGAGGGGGTATGGGGCGTATGATGGAATTGTTACATGTCATGAATGCTAAGATGGATACCCAGCCCACTGTTGTTTCTGAGATTACCGGCGTTACTGTGGACCCTTCACCAAGTGTGACTGTAGCAAAGGACCCACCTTATGGTCTTGCTCCCGGTTTTGTGCCTCCTCAAGCCACTGTTCCGATTAATCAACCGGTTCAGCAAGCCGTGCCCTTGTTTTCTGAAGTTACTAGGGGGACTCCTATCTTTGCACCACCTGTTGTACACACTCGTGCGCAACCGTACTTCAATGAGACAGCTTTTGATAATCTTGATGAGAATGTTGAGGGTTATGAGAAACATGATAAGCTTCGTGAGGAAGTGAACACCATCGTCCAGAGATTGAAAAAGGTAGAGGGTGATCAAATTTTTGGGACTGCTGCAAGGGATGTTTGTTTGGTCTCAGGTTTAGTTATTCCCCCGAAGTTCAAAACTCCGAACTTCGATCGCTATGAAGGTGCCACCTGTCCTAAGAGTCATCTGATCATGTATTATCGCAAGATGGCTGCCCATGTTGAGAATGATAAACTGATGATTCATTGCTTCCAAGATAGTTTGAAGGGTGCTTCCTCCAAGTGGTATTTAACTTTGGACCAATCCCGCGTTAAGAGCTTTCAAGATTTATCTGACGCTTTCATCAAACACTACAAGTACAATATGGATCTGGCTCCTGACCGAAGACAGTTGCTGAGTATGTCACAAAAGAATTCTGAGTCATTCAAAGAGTATGCTCAAAGGTGGAGAGAGACTGCTTCGCAGGTAGAACCTCCTTTGACCGAGAAAGAGTTAGCTGATTGGTTTGTCGACACGGTCCGTCCAGAATGTTACGAGAGAATGGTGGGTAGCGTGACTTCAAATTTCTCCGACATCGTTGCTGTGGGTGTCAAGATTGAATTGGGTATGAAGAGTGGTAAAATGACAAATAATCATGGCGCTTCTAAGGATCAGCCGAAGAAACCTCCGTATAGCTCCCAGAAAAAGAAGGAGAGTGAGACTAATACTATATCCTCTGGTAGACCAAGGGAACGCTTTTATCGACATCCGCAAGGTTATGCTCAACCTCAAGGGTACCCAGTCCAATATGCTCAACAACCCTATGTGGCAGCTATTACACCTTCTTTCAATCAACAGGTTCCCATGTATCAACCTATGCAACAACCTCCTGTTTATCCGCCTCCTGTCAACTACCTACAGGCACCTAATACTCCTGCTCCTCAACAGCCAAAGAGTCCGGCTCCTCGCCAGAATATGCCGAACAGGAGAACGTATAAACCTTGTCCGCCGATTCCAATGACTTTTACCGAGTTGTATCCCTCTTTGGTCAAGCAAGGTCTAATCACTACTCGGGCTTTGGGTCCGCCTCCTAATCCCCTACCCGCCAATTACAACGCCGCCGCTCATTGTTTATTTCATGAGGGTGCGCCTGGCCATGATCTGGAGAATTGTTATGCTCTCAAAAATATTGTCAGGGATCTATTGGAAAAGAAGATTTTGTCATTCGAAGATCCTCAACCAAATGTTAAGAAGAACCCTTTTCCTAACCATGAGAGCGTCAATGCCATTAGTGCTGACTCAGAGGAAGGTTATGCCCTTGATGTTGAACAGATTAAGACTCCTCTCAAAATGTTCCATTCGAAACTGTTTGAAGCTGGTTTAGTAGATACTTCCCACGTTGCATGTGTAAGTTGTGAAGCCAGTACTAAGGGTTGTGTGGTGGTTCAGAATGATGTTCAGAGATTAATTAATGAGGGTGTTTTACAAGTGACAAGCCAAGCCAAGAAGGATGTAGTCGCCGTGGTTGAGCCCGTCTTTCATCAGCCTGAATCAAAGAGTAAGGTACCCGTGTTTAATTTATCAGGGGCAGGCTCCGCCAATCCCGTGTTCGATATACCAAAGCCGTTTATCCCTGAAGTGAATCAGCCTAAGCCTATAGTTATTCGAAGACCGAGTCCGTTTCCTTTCAGTGATCCTAAAGTTGTGCCTTGGAAATATGACGTGACTATGATTGACAAGGAGTCTGGGAAGGTTATTCCAAATGAAGAGGTTAAGGGCACGGTGACCAATATCGCGGAGGCAAGCAGGATGACTCGCAGTGGCCGTGTGTATACTCCCCATTCTAATAAGGATCCACCTAAGGAGACCACTAATATCCCTGTGCCTGCCAAAGACAAAGGTAAGGGAGCCATCACGAATGATGAAGATGCCGAATTTTTGAGGATCATCAAGAAAAGTGACTATAAAGTTATCGATCAACTTCATCAGACCCCTTCCAAGATCTCAATTCTATCTCTGTTGATGAATTCACCCGCTCATAGGATGGCCTTGCAGAAGGTTTTGACTCAAGCACATGTGGATCAAGATATTAGCACCAGTCGATTTAATAGTGTGATTGCCAATTTAACCGCCTGTAACACCCTCAGTTTCAGCAATGAAGAGTTACCGAAGGAGGGTCCGAACCATAATTGTGCTTTACATATATCGGTAAAATGTCAAGAGGACAATTTAGCAAGAGTGCTAGTAGACATCGGCTCTTCTCTGAATGTTCTACCCAAGAGGGTTCTTGATAAGTTGGCTTGTAAAGAGACTGTGTTGAAACCTACTCCTTTGGTTGTCAAGGCTTTCGATGGCTCTCGCCGATCGGTAATGGGGGAGGTTGAGCTTCCTATCCTGATTGGTCCGCAAGTTTTTAATATCACGTTTCAAGTCATGGACATTAATCCCAACTACAGTTGTTTACTCGGAAGGCCGTGGATTCATGCCGCTGGGGCAGTGACCTCAACGTTACATCAAAGGATGAAATTCGTGATCGATGGAAAGTTGGTTATTATACACGGTGAGGAAGATCTGATGGTCAGTAACCTGTCTTCTTTCCGTTACATCGAGACCGATGAGAATGCTTTAGACATTTCCTTCCAAGCACTTGAAATCGCCAATGCTGTTCTGCTGGAGGTCGAAGAGACAGTGGGTCAGGGTAATCCATCTTTTGCATCTCTGAAGAGTACCAAATCAACAATTGACAGGGGCATTCCTGAAGGTTGGGGAGAGGTAATTGATGTCAAGACCAAGACTGATCGCTCTGGGTTGGGTTACAAACCAACTCAGAATGGAGCTGCAACAACTGTCGAAGGGCGTCCGAAGGTTATCCAAGAAGTATTTGTCAGCAGAGGTTTCCAAGTCAATGCCATCAGCGACTGTGAAGAAAATGAAGAGCTGAGCAACCTGGTGTTTAAGGGTGATGCAGTTTTGAACAACTGGGAGGCCGTAGAGATCCCTGTTATCTTTCCCTTGTCAAAGTAATTGTTTTTTAAAAAAAAAAGTTTCATTTACATTTTCAAATAAAAATCTGTAGCTCTGCCCAAGGCTATAGAGTTGTTTTGTCGGGCCACCTTTCATTTCTAAAAAGATATTAATAAAAGCATTTTGTTCAATTCCACTTTGGTTCATTTGCGTTTTTCGTTTTCACCTTTAAAAATGAAATTGGCAACCTTTTTCAAAAAAAAATAATAATAAAAAAAACAGCATTTCATTCTTACATGTCTTCGAGCATTTTAATTAAGTAAGCCTTCCATCATGCAGAGATATCGTAAACCTTGTTGGATCCAATGACTTTACTGACACTCCTGACTGGGATGCACCCATCAATCAAGCTGAGGACGAGGGTGAAGAAGATTTTGAAGTACCCGCGGAACTGACAAGATTGATTGAGTACGAGTACACAGAGCTTCAACCGCATAAAGAGCAGGTGGACCTAATTAATCTCGGTACAGACGAGAGCAAGAAAGAGGTCAAGATTGGTGCAATGCTTGGGACGGAGATTAGGCCGAGGTTGATTGAGTTGTTAAAAGAGTATATTGATGTGTTCGCGTGGTCGTATCAAGATATGCCGGGCCTAGACACGGATATTGTTGCTCACAAGTTGCCGCTTAAGCCAGATTGTCCGCCTATCAAACAAAAGCTTCGAAGAACGAGACCCGACATGGCTTTGAAGATTCGAGATGAGGTTAAAAAGCAGTTGTAAGAGCACAGATTGTGTCTTAGTAATATCTCTATGTTTTGATGATAACATTAATGACAATTTGTATACAAGAATTATACTCTCTAAATTTGTTCTAAACTGTTTTTTTACAGGCACAAAAGATTTTAATCTTAAAGAGCAAATTTGATGTGAACAATAAATTCTGAATGGCTCAAGAGCATCTGAAGATTAGAAGAATCTGAAGTATAAGAGCTTAGTCATCAAGATTCTGAAGATACAACACGCTGCATATATTATCAAGAATCTGAATGAAAGAAGACTCTGAGTGAAGAGACTCTGAATGAGAGAAGACTCTGATCTGAGTGAAGACTCTGATCTAAGAGCATGTTACGCTTCAAGCACACAGCTGCACCAGACTCTGATTCATCAACATCTGAAGAACATCTTAGGCTCTGAAGTTTCCAGAAGATTCTGAAGACTGAAGACTCTGATATTGATTGTTGATCTGAACTATCTGAAGAATTATTTGAAGAAGATTATTTTAATATATCCGTTGGAATATGCCAGCAAATCTTTCCTTAATTGGGATAGACAAAATTCTCTGCAAGAATATTATTCCTCTGATACATTCCATATATGGTATAATCACAGCTCAGCAGACAATTGCTACACCCACTATTTGTGCGCCGTCTCTCTGCTGCAATAGTACAAAGGACAGTACTATTTGATATTGGAAATATCTTCTCCAACGGTAAAATATTCTCTCCAATATTCAAGTGGCTATATAAAGGAAATCATAGCTCATTCTTCAAGTGACCAACTTAGACGAAAATTATTGCAAGAACTCTCTCACGCGAAAAACTCTCTAGCTCTCATATTCTTTGCTGTTCATACATTATTCTAAACTTAGAGAAATAGCACAGTTGTGTTTATAGCTTTCATAGAAGCAATTTCTTACTCTTACATTGTATTACATTAATTTGTAAAGGAAGTTTTCCTTAAGAGGATCTAGGTTAGATCAGTAGCTCTTGAGAAGACTAAGAACAGTTGTTCTTAGGTGTTGCTATTTGTAATCAGTTGATTTGAATAGTGGATTAAGTCCTTGTTGAGAAAGGCAAATCACTCTTGAAAAGGGTGGACTGGAGTAGTTGAGTTCAACGAACCAGGATAAAAATACTTGAGTTTTTATCTTTGATTATTTTCTGTCATACTTATTCAACCCCCCCCCCCCCCTTCTAAGTATTTTCTCACCTTCAGTTGGCATCAGAGCTCCGGTTCTGAGTGTGCATTCACTTAACCGTGACAGATAAAGATCCAGTGAGAAGAATACTCTGTTATTTATTTGGTTGCTAATATGGGTGATATTCCTACATCAAGCAACAAATATGAAGGAGACAGAATCAGCACCAAACCTCCAATGTTTGATGGAGAAAAATTTGATTATTGGAAAGATAGACTTGAAAGTTTTTTCTTGGGGTATGATGCTGATCTCTGGGATTTAGTCATTGATGGATATGAACATCCTACGAAGGATGGCAAAAAGATTGATAGAAAATCAATGACTGAGGAGCAGAAGAAAGAATTCAAGAATCATCACAAAGCCAGAACCATACTTCTTAATGCAATCTCTCATACAGAGTATGAGAAGATTACCAACAGAGACACTGCTCATGATATGTTTGAGTCTCTCAAAATGACTCATGAGGGAAACTCTCAGGTGAAAGAAACAAAGGCTCTGGCGCTGATACAGAAGTATGAAGCGTTCAAAATGGAAGAATCTGAGAACATTGAGACTATGTTTTCCAGATTTCAGATTCTAACAGCTGGGTTGAAAGTTCTGGACAAGGGCTATTCAACATCTGATCATGTCAAGAAAATCATCAGAAGTCTTCCTACCAGATGGAGACCTATGGTGACTGCATTGAAGCTGGCCAAGGATCTGAACAAAATCTCATTAGAAGAACTCATCAGTTCTTTGAGAAGTCATGAGATTGAGCTGGAGGAAGATGAACCCCAGAAGAAAGATAAAGGTAAATCCTTAGCTTTTAAATCTAACAAATCTGTTAAAGCTTTGCAGGTAAATGAAGAAAGCTCTGAGGAATCTTCTTCTGAAGAAGAAGATGAACTATCCATGCTGTCCAGAAGGATCAACAAACTCTGGAAGCACAAAGGGAAGAAGTTCAACAACTTCAGAAGATCTGATCAAAAGAGAGAATCTTCTGGACACAGAAGATCTGGCAAGAAAGAGGTCACTTGCTATGAATGTAAAGAACCTGGACACTACAAGAGTGAATGTCCCAAACTTCAAAAGGAAAAACCCAAAAAGAAGTTTGATAAAAAGAAAAAGGTTCTGATGGCTACATGGGATGACTCAGATGAATCTGAATCATCTTCTGAATCTGAGGAAGAATGTGCAAATGTTGCGCTGATGGCCAACACAAATGATCAAGATGAAGGAACGTCATCATCTGAATCTGAGTCAGAATCAGACTCTGACTCTGAAGAGGTATTTTCTGAACTCTCCAGAGCTGAACTTGTTGAAAGTTTATCTGACATGTTGGAAAGCTACAGCAAGATTAAACTCAAATACAAGAAGCTGAAAAGCAATCTTGAATCTGAGATTGATCTTCTGAGAATAGAACTTGTTGAGCAGAAAGAAATAAATTTAAAACTCAAAAATGATTTAGAAACAACTCAACAAGAATCTGATACTGAAACAGAGTCAAGTGAAAATATTTTAGAAAAATATGACTCCAGTTTTAAAAGATTCCTCACTAAAAGCATAGACAGAAGCAAAATGGCTTCTATGATCTATGGTGTTAGTGGGAACAACAGAAGAGGCATTGGATGTGAATCTTCCTCTGGAAGCAATCCAAAATCTGTTGATAAACTCTTCATCAAGAAGACTCCTCTGTATTCTCATTTTAAGTTTGGTCATCTGAATGATATTAAACATACAAGCTCTGAAAAGAGTACTTATATGTTTAAGCCAAGGGTTAGCCAGAATAAACACTATGTTGAAAAACAGAAGTTTAGGCAAAACCACAGAACATCTAACCCCAAAGGACCCAAGAAGATCTGGGTACCTAAAAGTAAGATAATACCTGTTGCAGATGTTCTTAGCAGCAAAATCCAGACACCAATCATGGTACCTGGACTCTGGATGCTCACGACATATGACGGGCGAAAGGTCTATGTTCCAAAGCCTGGAACTTAGATCTGGAGGGGACGTGAAATTTGGAGGGAACCAGAAGGGCAAGATCATTGGCTCTGGTACAATAGGTAATGGTAACCTACCCTCTATTTCTAATGTTCTGTTAGTTGAAGGATTGAAACATAATCTATTGTCCATAAGTCAATTAAGTGACAATGGTTATGATATCATCTTTAATCAAAAATGTTGCAAAGCTGTATGTCAAAAGAATGGTTCAATCCTATTCAGTGGAAAGAGAAAAAACAACATTTACAAAATCAACCTTTCAGAACTTAAAGTTCAAAATGTAAAATGCCTTTTATCTGTGAATGATGAGCAATGGGTCTGGCATAGAAGATTGGGACATATTAATATGAGACGTATATCTCAGATTAATAAACTCAATCTGGTCAGAGGACTCCCTAATCTGAAGTTCAATTCAGATGCTCTGTGTGGCGCATGTCAAAAGGGTAAATTTTCAAAATCTCATTTTAAACCAAAAAATGTTGTTTCCACTTCTAGACCATTGGAATTACTTCATATTGATCTGTTTGGACCAGTGAAAACTGCATCCATCAGAGGCAAGAAGTATGGGTTAGTCATTGTAGATGACTACAGCAGATGGACATGGGTAAAGTTTCTAAAACACAAGGATGAGTCTCATTCTGTGTTCATTGACTTCTGCAATCAAGTCCAGACTGAAAAAGAATGCAAAATTATTAAAGTCAGAAGTGATCATGGTGGTGAATTTGAAAACAAATATTTTGAAAAATATTTTTCTGAAAAAGGAATTGCACATGATTTCTCCTGTCCTAGAACTCCACAACAAAATGGAGTTGTAGAGAGGAAAAATAGAACATTGCAAGAAATGGCCAGAACCATGATCAACGAGACAAATCTGGCAAAATACTTTTGGGCAGAAGCAATAAATACAGCATGTTATATTCAGAACAGAGTGTCTGTAAGACCTCTTCTGGAAAAGACTCCCTATGAATTGTGGAGAAACAGAAAGCCCAACATTGCTTATTTTCATCCATTTGGATGTATTTGTTATATGCTTAACACTAAAGATCATCTGAACAAGTTTGATTCCAAAGCACAGAAGTGTTTCATGCTTGGTTATTCTGAACGCTCTAAAGGCTACAGAGTATTCAATACTGAAACACAGATTGTGGAAGAATCTATTCATGTTAGATTTGATGATAAGCTTGGCTCTGAAAAGCCAAAGCAAGTTGAAAGTTCTGCAGATAGAGAAGTTATTCTCACAGACTCTGAAGGCTCAGAGGCAGACAAGACTGAAGACAAAGACTCTGAAGCAAACCCAGATGCTACGCCTCTAACTTCTCAACTTGACAATCTGCATATTTCTGAAAGACCAACAGTCAGAGGATCTTCTTCCAGAATGAAAGCTTCTCATCCAGAGGATGTGATAATTGGAAAGAAAGATGATCCAATAAGGACAAGAGCATTTCTCAGAACTTCTGAATCTTCCTTCTGTGGCTTAGTGTCAATTATAGAACCAACATCTGTTGATGAGGCTCTGGAAGATAATGAATGGATTTTAGCTATGCAAGAGGAGCTGAATCAATTCACAAGGAATGAAGTCTGGGATCTGGTTCCAAGACCTAAAGGTTTCAATGTCATTGGAACAAAATGGGTTTTCAGAAATAAACTTAATGAAAAAGGAGAAGTTGAAAGGAACAAAGCAAGACTGGTTGCTCAAGGCTACAGTCAACAAGAAGGCATAGACTACACAGAAACATATGCTCCTGTTGCAAGGTTAGAGTCTATACGCTTGCTTATTTCATTTGCTGCACAACATAACATCACTCTTTATCAGATGGATGTTAAAAGTGCTTTTCTTAATGGAATTATAGAAGAGGAAGTGTATGTCCACCAACCTCCTGGTTTTGAAAATGAAAATTTTCCAGATCATGTTTACAAACTAAAAAAATCTCTTTATGGACTAAAACAAGCTCCCAGAGCTTGGTATGAGAGGTTGAGTAATTTTCTTCTGAAGGAAAATTTCATCAGAGGAAAAGTGGATACCACACTATTTTGTAAAACCATTAAGAAAGATTTGTTGATTTGTCAAATTTATGTAGATGATATTATTTTTGGATCAACAAATATTATGCTTGGAAAGGAGTTTGCTGAATGTATGCAGGCAGAATTTGAGATGAGCATGATGGGAGAACTGAGATTCTTTCTGGGAATCCAAGTAAATCAGACTCCAGAGTGCACCTACATACATCAGACCAAGTATGTTAAAGAGCTTCTGAAGAAGTTTAACATGCTGGATAGCAAAATGGCAAAGACTCCAATGCATCCTACAAGCACTCTAGGTAAGGAAGAGGTAAGTAAGAAGGTAGATCAGAAACTCTACAGAGGTATGATAGGATCTCTTCTTTATTTGACTGCTTCTAGACCAGACATTCTGTTTAGTGTTTGTTTATGTGCTAGATTCCAATCAGATCCTAGAGAATCACACTTAACTGCTGTTAAGAGGATTCTAAGGTATCTGAAAGGTACTGCTAATGTTGGTTTGTGTTACAGAAGATCTGACAAATATTCACTAGTTGGATTCTGTGATGCTGACTATGCTGGAGATAGAGTTGAGCGCAAAAGTACTTCTGGAAGCTGTCAGTTTCTTGGAAGTCATCTGATCTCGTGGTACAGCAAGAAGCAACCAACAATTGCACTATCAACCACAGAGGCAGAATACATTGCTGCTGCTGGATGTTCCACTCAGATGCTCTGGATGAAGAGTCAACTAGAAGATTATCAAATCTATGAGAGTAATCTTTCTATCTTCTGTGATAATACTTCTGCTATATGTTTATCCAAAAATCCAATTTTACACTCTAAGGCCAAACATATAGAGATTAAACATCATTTCATCAGAGACTATGTTCAGAAGGGTGTAATAAATTTAGCCTTTGTTGATACAGATCATCAATGGGCAGATATTTTCACAAAACCCCTTGCTGAAGATAGGTTTAAGTTTATTCTGAAAAATATTTGTATGGATTTTTGTCCAGAGTAATATTTCTCAGAGTCAACTTCTCAGATGCTAAGTGTTTAACACTCTGAAGTATTTCATCTGTCTTGCTTGTTTAATTTATCTGTGAATTATTTTTTTTGAAACTCTATACTGACCATCTCAGAGGATCTGAAAGTTGAAAACGTTTCATTTCTTAAGAGTTATAGAATCACATGCAAGCAAACACGTGTCACTCAGAATCTGAAAAGATGGAGTACACCTACTGATTATGACGTTTAAGGTATTGCTTTGAAAATCTCAATCTGTCTTGATTTTCCCCCAAATGTCATATCATAATTAAAAATGATTACTTTTCATTTAATGCAAACGTGCGTATGTGTCCTATGTGTGTCTGTTGTGTTTCCCATGCTTGCTTTATTTGTCTATATAAACCACTCTCATAACACATTCACACTTTTCACATTCTCAAACACATATGCGTTTTTGCTTGTTGTTCTCTCTCTTTGCAAACCCTAAAAGAACTCAGAAACCTTCATCTTCTTCATCATCATCAACAATGGCATCTACTTCAAAAGCTGTTACTACCAAAGATGCTACCACTGTCATAGAACCAGTACGCACTCTCCTAACTCCTGTTGATTCACTAGAAGTACTGTGTGAAAGTTTCGTGGACTTAGAAGATCTCGCTGAAAATGGGTTTGATCTGATTTCTTCAATCAAAGCACAAGGCTGGGACGGTTACTTTGACAGGCTTATGGGTCCTGTGTATCCAAAGTTAGTGAAGGAGTTCTGGATCCATGCATTTGCTACTCCAAAGTTCATTCACTCCTCTGTGCTGGGTAAAAAGATAGTTATCACTGAAAACCTGATAAGGAAACTCATTGGTTTTAAGGCAACTGATGGAGTAACCTCTCTGTCTTCTGCGCGTGAAGATCTGAAAGATGTTTGTCAAGAAATCTGTACTACTGGTGAACCTTGTAAGAAGGTTAAGTTCTTGAAACCCACTTACAAGATATGGGCTAAGATTTTCATGAACACCATCTTTCACAGACCCTCTTCAAACTCTTCTGATTATGTTAATGCTGAACAACTTTACTTCATGTATTGTTTACACCAAAACATTCAGATTGATCTTCCATATCTATTGTTTAATCATCTGGTATCTCACGTCAAGGAAACAAGGGAAACAACCAGAGATAAATTTGGAAAAGTCAGAACATGGATTCCTATGGGAAGGCTGATTTCAGATATTCTGATAGAAAACCAACTTGTGGCGCATCTGCAAGAGGCTGGGTTGACAGAAGATCTGAATTATATCATTGGCTCTGAAATAAACGGTTTGACTCTGAGAAGGATGAAACTGGTTGATGATTTATCTGAGAAACCAAGGAAAACTAACTCTGAAGAAGTTAGGGGAAGAAGGATTCCTGTTGAGGATTTTCCTTTATTCACCTCAGATGAACCTAGAGAACTTATTGCTGAGTATGTTGCTCGCTGCATAAGAGATGGTGTTGAGATTCCTGCCAATCTTGTGCAGAAGGAAGGCCAAGTTCTTCCTGATTTGACAAGGGAAAGAAGACGTAAGAGAAAAGCTGATAGTGAAGGTCATCAGAAGAAAAGGAAGCATTAAGATGCTGAAAAGAAGAAGAAAAGGAAGAAGCTGAAGAAGGTTCAACCAAATCCTCCTGCAGCAACTTTTGAAGAAATTAGAGATACTCTGAAACAGGTATTTAACACTGATTCTAATCCTGTTCATCATTCTGCTACCCCCACACCATCTGACTCACCCCTCATATTTAAAAGATCTAGACCATCTGAGACTCATACACCACAACCAACAAACATACAAACAAACATTCCACAACAAACTCAACAAGCAACACCACAACCACAAAACACTATCCCAGAATATACCATTCCAAAGGATGTTCACCCTGAACACTCTGATCAACCTGAAAATCTCATTGATCCTAATGAGATATTAGATGTCACACCTTTAAACCAGTCTGTCATTTTATCTTCAACTTCTGAAAAATCTAACCACTCTGATACATCATCTGATGATGAATCATCTGGTTACATTAATGAATGCTTGAATGATCTCAAACAACCTCGTTCTGAGAGTGTTTGGAAACAGTTATTTAAATCTCCAACTTCTGATCATCCACCTTCTCCACAAAATTCCCCAACTCAAACTCTCACTCCACAACCTCTTGAAATTCAAAACACTCCACAACCATCAAAAACCCAACCAATTCCCTCAATACCTCAACCACAACATTCTGACCAACAAACATCTGAACCACAAACCAACCAACCAACATCTGAACCACAAAACAACCAACCAACATCTGAACATCCATCTTCACAACCTCAACCTTCTGAACCACAAACATCTGAACATCCATCTTCACAACCTCAACCTTCTGAACAAACACCACTAACCCAACCAAGACAACCCAGAATCCCTGATGAAGCAGAATTGGGATCAAGTGTTTATACTCTGTTAAGAGATTTTGATAAGGATAATGTCTCAGACTTTGCTGACATTATGGATGTTTGCATGACTACTATGGACAAAGAGGCTGCTAACGCTGTTTGGAAGAAATATCTTTACAGACTGAATAGGGAGGCTTTGAAAATCAGGACTCAATGTCTTAGATTGTCAAAAGTAAGGTTTGCTGCTTATCAAAAACGGATTAAGAGAAACACTCCTCCTATTCTTCTTCTAGAAGCTCCTCCACCTCCAGAAATTCCTGCACCTGATGTTACTCAGATTGTTTCAGAATCTACTGTTCCAGAATCTACTGTCTCAGAATCTACAGATCTTCAGAAGGATGTCAAAGAACTTAAGGATTTTATGGTTGATCAAAAGAAAACAAATGAAGAAATGAAAACTTGGATGGCTAAGCAAGATGAAAATTCAGAAAGGATTACAGCACTGCTGCAACTCATTGCTTCTCAACAAGCCTCATCTGCTAAACCTACTTGATGTTTTGCACAAGTTTTTCATGTTTTGCCTTGTTTTGATTTTCTTCTGATATGTTTTGTGTGCTTTTATCTGGATCTGAATGTTCTCTTGACTTAATGACAATGATCTTTTTGCTTATCTGGTTATGTGTTTCTTCTGCATCTTTACTGTCTTTTAAAATTCTTTTTGATTATGACAAAAAGGGGGAGAAACAAAATAGAATCTGATTGTTCAAATCTATAAGCAATTATCTGAACTAAGTCAGACATGTTACTAACATTCTTTGAATCTAACCAGACTCTGACAAATTTCATTGAAGTTTTTCCTGAGATCTATCTTTTCAGAACCTGATCAAAAATAGCTAAATCTGAGTAGACCAGACTCTGATATCTAACTTTGAGTACTATGATCTAAAAGATAACTCAAGACAGGAAATGGCAAGATAAACAACCAGGTGCTCTGAAGTTGTTCATCTGGCATCAAGCTTTAATATGGCATCAAGCTTTGACTCTAGAAGTCAAACATATGTCAACCAGGCTTCAATCAGGATGTTAACCAGGCTTCAATCAGACTCTGAATCTGAAATGTACTCATCCAGAAAGGGAAGTATCTAATTCCATTAGAGTATTCATTTCAGGGGGAGATTGTTAATCTCAGGGGGAGTAATTTTAATTCATACTTTTATTGAACAAATTTCTCATGTTTTGTCATCATCAAAAAGGGGGAGATTGTAAGAGCACAGATTGTGTCTTAGTAATATCTCTATGTTTTGATGATAACATTAATGACAATTTGTATACAAGAATTATACTCTCTAAATTTGTTCTAAACTGTTTTTTTACAGGCACAAAAGATTTTAATCTTAAAGAGCAAATTTGATGTGAACAATAAATTCTGAATGGCTCAAGAGCATCTGAAGATTAGAAGAATCTGAAGTATAAGAGCTTAGTCATCAAGATTCTGAAGATACAACACGCTGCATATATTATCAAGAATCTGAATGAAAGAAGACTCTGAGTGAAGAGACTCTGAATGAGAGAAGACTCTGATCTGAGTGAAGACTCTGATCTAAGAGCATGTTACGCTTCAAGCACACAGCTGCACCAGACTCTGATTCATCAACATCTGAAGAACATCTTAGGCTCTGAAGTTTCCAGAAGATTCTGAAGACTGAAGACTCTGATATTGATTGTTGATCTGAACTATCTGAAGAATTATTTGAAGAAGATTATTTTAATATATCCGTTGGAATATGCCAGCAAATCTTTCCTTAATTGGGATAGACAAAATTCTCTGCAAGAATATTATTCCTCTGATACATTCCATATATGGTATAATCACAGCTCAGCAGACAATTGCTACACCCACTATTTGTGCGCCGTCTCTCTGCTGCAATAGTACAAAGGACAGTACTATTTGATATTGGAAATATCTTCTCCAACGGTAAAATATTCTCTCCAATATTCAAGTGGCTATATAAAGGAAATCATAGCTCATTCTTCAAGTGACCAACTTAGACGAAAATTATTGCAAGAACTCTCTCACGCGAAAAACTCTCTAGCTCTCATATTCTTTGCTGTTCATACATTGTTCTAAACTTAGAGAAATAGCACAGTTGTGTTTATAGCTTTCATAGAAGCAATTTCTTACTCTTACATTGTATTACATTAATTTGTAAAGGAAGTTTTCCTTAAGAGGATCTAGGTTAGATCAGTAGCTCTTGAGAAGACTAAGAACAGTTGTTCTTAGGTGTTGCTATTTGTAATCAGTTGATTTGAATAGTGGATTAAGTCCTTGTTGAGAAAGGCAAATCACTCTTGAAAAGGGTGGACTGGAGTAGTTGAGTTCAACGAACCAGGATAAAAATACTTGAGTTTTTATCTTTGATTATTTTCTGTCATACTTATTCAACCCCCCCTTCTAAGTATTTTCTCACCTTCAGCAGTTGGATGCAGGTTTCTTGGCAGTCGCGAAGTATCCAGATTGGGTTGCCAACATTGTGCCAGTGCCCAAGAAGGACGGTAAGGTTAGGATGTGTGTAGACTACAGGGATCTGAACAAAGCAAGTCCAAAGGACGACTTCCCACTGCCACATATTGATACACTTGTAGACAATACAGCCAGTTTTGCGTTGTTTTCATTTATGGATGGTTTCTCTGGCTATAATCAGATCAAGATGGATCCCGATGATCGAGAGAAGACTACTTTCATTACTCCTTGGGGAACCTTCTGCTACAAAGTCATGCCCTTTGGTTTAAAGAATGCAGGGGCAACTTACCAGCGTGCTATGACCACTCTTTTTCATGATATGATGCACAAAGAAATTGAGGTGTATGTGGACGATATGATAGCCAAATCTCAGAGTGAAGAGGAGCATTTAGACCATTTGGTGAAGCTGTTTGAACGACTCAGGAAATATCAGTTGAAATTGAACCCTGCCAAATGTACCTTCGGTGTCAGATCTGGAAAACTGCTTGGTTTCATTGTTAGCCAGCGAGGGATTGAGGTGGATCCTGACAAAGTCCGAGCCATTCGGGATATGCCAGCTCCGCGAACAGAGACGCAAGTTAGAGGTTTTCTGGGGCGTCTGAATTACATTTCCAGGTTTATCTTTAATATGACCGCTACTTGTGAGCCGATATTCAAGTTGCTTTTCAAGGGGCAGACAGCTGAGTGGAACCCAGATTGTCAGAAAGCGTTTGAGAAGATTAAAGGTTATTTGCAAGATCCCCCTATTCTGATCCCGCCCGTACCTGGACGGCCGTTGTTTATGTACCTTACTGTTCTCGAGAAGTCTATGGGTTGTGTGCTTGGACAACATGATGAGACTGGGAAAAAGGAACATGCGATTTATTACCTGAGCAAGAAGTTTACCGATTGCGAAAACCGGTATTCACCATTGGAGAAAACTTGTTGTGCATTGGCATGGGCCGCAAAGCGCCTTCGGCAGTATATGGTCTGTCATACCACGTTATTGATTTCTAAAATGGATCCGGTCAAGTATATTTTTGAAAAACCTGCTCAAACCGGGAGGCTAGCCCGTTGGCACATGTTGTTATCCGAATATGACATCCAGTATGTACCCCAGAAGGCGATTAAGGGTAGTATCTTATCTGATTACCTTGCAGATCAGCCAGTTGAAGACTATGAAAGAGTTGTGTGATAACTTCAAGATCACTCACCACAATTCTTCTCCGTACCGTCCTAAGATGAATGGAGCCGTTGAAGCTGCAAATAAGAATATCAAGAAGATCCTGCAAAAGATGGTTGTGACTTACAAAGATTGGCATGAGATGTTACCGTTTGCTTTGCATGGATACAGAACCTCAGTGAGAACTTCGACAGGGGCAACACCTTTCTCATTGGTGTATGGAATGGACGCCGTGCTCCCCATCGAAGTAGAGATACCTTCTTTAAGAGTGTTAATGGAAGCTGAACTTGAGGAAGCTGAGTGGGTTCAGGACAGATTGGATCAGTTGAATCTCATTGACGAGAAGCGCTTGACAGCCATGTGCCATGGGCAATTATATCAGAAACGGATGAAAAGAGCGTTTGACAAGAAGATTCGTATCCGTGAGTTCCGTCAAGGAGAGCTCGTACTCAAAAAGATCTTACCAGTACATAAAGATATGCGTGGAAAGTGGATGCCCAATTATGAAGGCCCGTTCGTTGTAAAGACTGTCTTCTCTGGAGGGTCTCTAATACTTACGACAATGGACGGTGAAGAACTAGCACATCCCGTGAATTCTGATGCAGTCCGAAAATATTATGCCTAAAAACCCGCTAAGTCGAAAACCTGCAAAAGGCGACTTAGGCAAAAGTAAGGGTTGAAAAAAAATAATAATAATAAAAAGCTCGCTAAGACGAAAACCCGAAAGGGCGGCTTAGGCAAAAAAGAGCGTCCCGATGGATTGAAAACCCGAAAGGGCGGTCCAGGCAAAAGTTAGGGACAAAGGCATTTCATTGCATCAGAAGACACTGATTATCTCATAAGAGCCATGTTTCAGTTTCTTTCATCCTTGCCCAAAGCAGGATTCTGGATTAGTCTTAGTTATTAGTGTCAGTAGGTGTTATTGGATTCGATGTAACCTTTTCCCATGTTGCCAATTTCAAAATGTAATCATCTGTGGAGCTCTGCCTTCAGCAAGCTATCACCCTTTAATAAAAGATACCATCTCGTTACTTACATTCCTTGGTGCATTACTCTTTATTTTCTATTGTTATGCAAAATGCGTTTATTCTTAAAATTTGAAAATGAAAGGTGCATTGTAGATTTTTCAAAACTATTTTTCAAAAAAACAAAACAAAATTGAAATGTAATAAGTCGCTTTGACTAGTGGAAATTCCGACAGGACCTCTTCAGTCCCCGAAAATATCATTATTGCAGAAACACTTTCAAACCATTGCCCAGTGATAGTCCCCAGAGAGACTATAAGCTGACAACTTCTTCTTGGGGTAACTTAAAAGTGTCCCTCAGGTTTTCTTCTCCCCATATGAAGACATGATACTGTACACCCAAGCAGATTACCTTCTCCCCAGAGAATTCAGAACTTTAAAACCAGACTTGGTTCTACCATTGATCTTTCTTGCCCATGATTGACGTATTGGTTGCAGAGAGCGCAGGGTATTTCCGTCGAGACGTTTATTTCATCTCTCGTCCTGTCTCTAGTCTGTTTCGTCAGCATACGCAGGGGGCATAAGCATCACATGCCTATGTCATATACTTATTTCACATACTCATTACATACTCATTTCATAACATCTTGCATATTTGACTACATACATAGACATTAACATACATTCACATATGCGTTAGCATTCACAGGTTCATTGCGTCTCTATCCTTGGTCGTTACCGCCGAGTAACTGGGTTCGTCCATCCTCTCCAAATAGATTGTCAGCCCTAAGCATAAAATACATAGGTGTTTCCAGTCTCCCCACAGAGATCGATCCTCGTGGATGACGGTTACTTCGGCTATCTTTCCTCGTCAGGATAAGATATCTACCCTTCGAGTTCATGCCCTCGATGGAGTCTTGATTACCAGTCTTCTTTCTAGCTCGATCCTAGATTGAATCTCAGTCTTGTCGGTCGTCGAGCCCAACCGGACGTGCATTTATTTTGCACCATCTAAAGGTTTTCACCATACCATGACAAATACACGACATTTCTTACCTAAGAAGTCGATCGTATCCTCGTTATGACTCGCAGCAAATGGCCATCTCCATGGAGCAGTTGGGCTTCCATTTCCCTGCCGTCTTGAGGTTTGAACTAAATCGTATTCAGGAGAGCACGATCTTGAGTTACGGGGAGGTTTGAGCAGTTTCATATTCAGGAGAGCACGATTCTGAGCATGAAGAAGTTCATTTATCCTTTAGTAAAAGAAGGAGCCGAATCATATTCAGGAGAGCACGATTCTGAGTTATGAGGAAGTTCGATTATCCAGTTTCATATTCAGGAGAGCACGATTCTGAAATATGATGAAATTCAGTCATCCAGTATCATATTCGGGAGAGCACGATTCTGAAATATGAAGAAATTCAGTCATCCAGTATCATATTCAGGAGAGCACGATTCTGAAATATGAAGAAGTTCAGTTTACCCGTTTTATGCTCAGGAGAGCACGATCTTGAAGCATGAAGAAGTTTATTTATCCTTCGGTAAGAGAAAACTCAGAATCGCATTCCAGGCGCCGACCTTAAAATGCAAGAAGATTTATCAGATAAGCAGCATCCTCTTTATTTGAGTGCTTATCCATTTTGGCACATAAGTCCCTTCCAACGATGAGTGACAGTTCTCCCGCGAGAAGCTTATCAGGGCACTTCCCATCAAAGTCCATTTATTTTGGCGTACAGTCAGTTTTTTACCCTGTATATTTGCTACGGAGTTCCGAAAAGTCCGTTTGATCCTGTCACGAGGGGTAGTTTACAGAAGCTTGGATGTTATTCTTTGCTCAATGCTCCAGCATTCTGTAATCGATCTTACCATCGTACGTGATCCAGTTTTATTTTTAGATTCCCCAGTGGAGGCCGTCTCATAGGTACCATCCTCATTTAAGGATCTCGGTCCTTTTCTAAATATGACAATTGGTCATTCGCACCAGTTGGCTATCATTTTTAGAATTCCCCAGTGTTGTACCATATCTCAGCGCGTCATTTTCCCCAGTGAATTCTTCTCGTGGCGTCTGCCCCGGTGTCGTCATGTTCGTCAGCATTTCCGCATTCATTATTCCAACATACGCAACATATCATGTCCACGGCATCATCTGCATTAAGCTGTTCCCGTTTTATCCATGGCATTGCATACTGTCGCATATAAGGGCAAAATTTTCGGTTATCTATATTTAAATCTCTCCACCACGATTCCTCGAGTCTCTATCACTCAAATCGCCCGGTGTAGCTATTTAAATAGGGGCAACTGTAATACCCCAAATTTTACCCTTATAATTAGCCAGTCATTTCGCATATCATCTCATATGAACATCGTTAACCGCTAACCAGTTATGGAGGTTTTTGTTTTGCAGATTTGGTTCCGGGGGTATTTTGGTCATTTTACACAACTACTGCTAATTCCTTGAAGACGGGCTGTTATTAAGTTATGAGGCGTTTGATACACTATTATCCCCAGGTCTGATTGAATTAAGGTGCCAATTTGATGTGGTCGGTATTAAAACTTGTTAAGCACAACTGGATTTAAGATCCATTCCATCGCTCATGGTTTATTTCCTAAGCGCTTCCGCTCTGTTATTAAGGCACAGTCATAATTGGGTATTGTTGATTTGTGGCTCTCGGCGTTGGGTCAGGGGAATTTAATTACGATTAGTTTTGTTGTTGATGCTGAAATTGTCGTGATTACGGTGCACATACGCATTTGGTTACGAAATGGTTGGTTAACATTTAAAAGGGATTTTAATCGGATGATGAGATGAGGATTACGAATGAGAAGAGTCCACAAATAAGAATATCACTTGGGAGTGTTCATGTTTTATGCTTATGTTAATGAATTAAATACTTGTGGATTTATTCACAAATGTTTATATTTTTAACTAAGAATAAAAATAAGTGAATTCAAATTTTGGGAATTTTATTTCATAAAAGAATCTCATCATACAAGAAATAAAGAATACTTCACATTTCAAAATGCTGTTACAAGGAGTTACATTAATTCTAGAAGTTCTAAGTCCTAAATCCTAAAGACTTCTAAATGTCTTCGTGATGTCCTTGAGCTTCTTCGAAGAATCTCCAATTCACCTGCACATCAAAACAGAACAAACAGTATAGAAAAAAAAATGTTAGAAGTTGTTTTTGACACTCTCAGAACAGTGTCATCATCGAGTGCCGGGAGTGGCACAACCGAAGCTGCGTCCTACCCCCGTTACCGATCCACGCCGTGGGCATCAGATCAGGTAATGCTTGTTCTTATCAATACGGGACATCCGAGAGATAGAAAAATAAAAGAAGTGGGGCTGATTCGTTTTGCCGCGATTGGATTTCCAAACTGATACGAGAATAAGGCAACATAGGCAAGTTTTGACTCAGACCCGGATGCCGGCAGGTCTGAGTCGCTGTGGTTCCGAAGTTCCAACACCTGAAAAGCCACAAACGCATCAATGTCAAATTCAGAATTTGGAATTCAAAGCCTAAATATTTCATGGGCAGCATTAGTTCTGAACCATGTGCAGAAGAATGAGACACACAACAAGCTGCGGCAAGATAACATAGGACAAGGTATCAAAAGATTCATTACCCCAATTTCATAACAGTTCAGTTCAAGAAACAGGCAACAAAACCATAGAACCAATATCAACTACAGCAAGCAAAGAGAAACAACACGAGTCACAACCTGCAATAACAGGGTAGCATCAGCTGTAAGCATCACAGTGCCACAACAACAAGTTTTTCACATCAACAATATCAACTACGAGCAAGCATCATTCGCAAGCACCAACATTGCAACATTAGCCTATAAGAAACGGTTCAGATTCAAGAATCATCATCACCGTTTCAAGCAATTTCTGAGCTACAAACCATAGCAGCAACAGATATCAGTTGCAAACAACAACACAGCGAGCAACACCAGTTCAACATCTGCAGGTATCAATTGCAAGCAAAACAAGTCGACTAGCATCTGCAAACAATTTCAAGAGCAACCATTAGTAACACCAACAGCGGTACAATCAATATCAGTCACAAACAGGTAACAAGCGAGGCGAGCTACGAGCACGACAACCCTTATCATAAGAATTGAGGTCGAGCAAATCAGAGAAGCATGTTTCAGTTTATCACGAAGCCGTATCAGAATAAAAATCCAGTTAACCAAGATGAAACAGATGTACGGCAAAATCACAGGGGTAGCCATAAACGAACACATACATGGCTCAGCTCAACATAATAGCTAATCGTCCCCACCAATTCAATCAGAAGCAGTAACATAAGCAAAACTAGGATTGTAGCGTACTACTCCAAATGGTTCAGACTCATCGTCATCATTACCGCGTACCCGTCTCGGCGGCTAAGACCAACACAACATCAAGCCCTCTCTGAAAGAAGAAGAGGAAGAGAATCTGAGCTGCATCAATCAAAAATGAATCAGTTCGAGATCGATAACAGAGCAGAAAAACGAATCCTTCAAGGAATTCTGTGAATCAAAATCAGATATCAATCAATCCAATCTAAAAGCAAATCATATCAGAAAAACAATAGAAAGATTTTGATTCCCAATCTGAATCAATCAAACAAATCAGTCCAAAAACAAATCAGTTCGAATTAATTCAGATATCCAACAGGTCAACGGAAATCCAAAGGCAATCCAATCTATCTGCAAAAATCCAACAAAATCGAATCAATCAAGGAATTCTGGAAGGTATGAAGGAGTAGGGCAAACTATATCAGAGAAAGACAGAAAACAAATTTGACATCGAATCAGGGATGGAATCAAGTGAATCAAAACAAGTTCAGAATCATATCAAGAGAAGTCCCAATCAAATCCTAAAAGGAGAAATAGGATCCAATCATGTATCAGCAAGAACCAAATCATATCCCAGTGGAATGTATTTTGGATCAATCAACGAACTAGTATCAAGTTCATACCAGAAAAAGGAATTGAGATCCCAATCGTCCCAGAAAGCATCGCATTAGAACTCAATCTGGAAAATCAAAATCAAATCGCATCAAATCAAATCTCAGAGCAATACAAATCCAATACAGATTGAAAGCCCAAAAAGTAAAGCGTATATAAAGAGAGAGATACAACCTGGTACAAGGGAGAGGAGGAATCGCGTACGAACCCTAACTGGAGGGCCAAGAAAAATCACCGAGGAGAAACCCTAGCGAAGAAATCGCACGCAGAAAACCCTAAACAGCGTGAGCTCAGACGAAGCAATCGTCCTCATCGCTCAGAGATCACCATCACCGAACGCGAATCCATAACATCAGAGAGATCACCTTCATCGTTCACAAAGAACGACGGGCAATCAACTCCACGGCCTCAGCTTCAGCATCATCGGCCAAATCAAAGGTAAAACGTATTATCTCACATGATTTTGTGGTTCGTTTCAGGAACAGAGAAGGTCGCGGCGTGAGGAAGAAGAGAGCATCGAGGAAGAAGAAAGAGAAGAGGAACGATAATATGAGAAGAAGAGAAACAAGGCGCCGTTAGGGTTCTGGGGGGGGGAACCCTAATCCCCTTCCAAATTTGTGATTCGTTTGGGTTGGGTCCGGAAGTGATACCCGGCCCAACCATCTTTTATTTTATTTATTTTATTATTTTATTTGTTTATTTTTTTATTTTTTTAAATTTTTATTAAAACTTTTTTTTCTAAAAATTAAACATTTGTTTTTAAAAAAAATAATAATTTAAACCTCTTTTAAAAAAAATCCAGCTTAAACTCTTTTAGAAAATGATAACATAAAAAAATAAAAACTTTTTTAGATAGTTAAATTAAACTATTTTGTTTTCAAAAATTAAACTTAATCTTTCTTTATTTTAACATTTTTTTAACTTATTACGCATAAGCAATAAAAAAATCTCTCCGATCTTGCACTTTTGTCTCATAATTCATCCGTTGACTGTCTGATTCGGTTTATTAACAGTGTTTCCTCGTTCTGTAGCTTGTTACGCTGCCAGTAGTTATTTTTGTGTATTTTCAATTCAAATTTTCATTATCCTATTGTATCTGCTCCTATCATGTAATCTCGCGAATCCTAATAATCGCGCTTTAATTTCTGCCTTTAAATTTCTGCTTACATTATCTCTCTGTTTGCATGATTCAATTATCTCACGCGTTTACCACTGTTTCTGTCACACTACACACACCCGAGGGTTAGGTCTAACCGTTTGGCCGCCGTGTCAATAGTCCTCAACCTCAAAACCCCTTCAACCCTTACACCTTTTCAACCCTAAATTTTCACAAATGCCTCGCCGCAGGCAAGATTACAATTTTACCCCTAGCATTAGGTCAAAGAGCCGCCGCGCTCATTTTAGGGTTTCCCGCCGCGAAATCCCTAATCTAATTTAACCCTAATTACAACTTAACATTTCAACGTAGAGATTTGGAGTTTCTACACTCCGCGTAAGCATGTCCTTAAGACATGTTTATTCCCCATTGAGACCTTGACCACAGTCAAGAAGTCTCTAACCTCCCTTTTGAGGGGAACTACGATTACTCTGATTCCACTCCCGTAAGGATACGTAGGCACAAGATGCGATGTCTTGCCGAGTAAACTTAGAATTAACCCCTTAGGTTTATTTTCTCACTTGTAATCTTTTGTACATATATCTTAAGCAAATAAATAAAGCAAATAGTAAACATTTGAACAAAAGGTTCCTGTAGAGTACTACAGAAGTTTAGGGTGCTAATACCTTCCCTAAATTTAACCAACCCCCGAACCCTAGATCTTTCCCCGCATTGTGTTTACGATGCAAAATAGGTTTTCCCTCTTTTGACCTTTTCCTTCGGATAAATCAAAGAGCGGTTGTGAATTGAATTGCGATTCAAACTCATTAATAGTTTGTGATCCTATTTCCACCGCAACAGTATGCAGCACATCAAAGTTCCTCTTGCCCTTGTAGTACGGGTGTGAAGAGAATGTAGGATGTCTCCAAGTAAGGTAGGCACTGGATTGTGACTCAGGAATATGTTGATGGCATGAACGTCTATGAACTGATCAGGATTGGGGAACAACACTAAGCCATAAATCAATAAGGCTAAGATCTCCTCAAAAGCATCGTAGCTCATAGCCTTCAAGAACATTTGAGCTTTATCCACTAATACCTTGGCAAGAATACCTTTAACTCCACTTCTCGTCTCTAGAACAATGTCAGACTTCTTCAGATGTAGAGCTGCAGCAATAACTTCTGGTTTAAGCTCCTTCTCTAAGCCTGTGAATGGCTTCTGATCAAGAACAGGTATACCCAGAAGTTTAGAGAACTCCTCCATGGTTGGAACCAGCTGATAATCAGGAAATGTAAAGCAATGGTGCTTAGGGTCAAAGAACTGAAACAACACACTCATCATGTCTTCACTGAACCCTGAAGTAACTAGATCCAATAAGTGACCATGTCTCTTGTTGAACTGGGAATGATCAGGCACTAGGGAAACCAACTCCTTGAGCTTAGCAGGTATCCCTACAAAGTTGATCCTGATGGTGTTTCTACGAGCAGAAGCCATGACCTGCAACAAAGAACAAAGATAAATCCTTTGGTCCTTGAAATGGTTAGGGAAAATGATATGCTTATGATGCATGATGATGTCATGATGTCATGCTCAATCACAAACATGTGGCACACACAAACAAGTCACACCATAGCCCTAGGTTTAAAGGCTTGCATGAGGTTCAAAGGCAAGTACCCTCCCCTGAAGTTAGATGGTTCATCCTGTCCTACAAAAGTAACCAGGTTCTAAGGGATCTCAATATCATTGATCCTTCACAAGGGTGGTTGTTCAGAAGGCAACTTACTTGCCAACCAAAACCCTCCAAGTTTAAGATCTCAATGAGCGTAGTATCGAGTGTCAACCAACTTCAGTCTGCACCAAAGCCGGTTACCTCACTACTTTCTAAAGGCCAAGATGAGTTAACTAGGGTTCTAAAAGTCAGTTAGTGCATTGACAACATATGGCAGCCTCAATATTATCCTCAACTTGACTTAAGGAATATAAGCACCAACCAAGAAGTCGCACTAACTATGGCCACCAGATCAACCGTATCGATATACGTCGTACAGTTTCCTTGGTCTATTGCCATTTACCTAAGGTACACTAGGTCCGGGTTAGGACCTTTCACACATGAGAGCACCCCAACAAGTAATATAAAACAAACAAGGCAAACAATTTAAAGTGATCTTAATTCCTAAGGGTACCCCTCTTAAATAGATCCCCAGCAGAGTCGCCAGTTCTGTAACACGGTGGGAGAACTGACTTTAAACAATGTTGCGGATAGCAAGAGTCGCCACCGACTTTTATTTTATCCATAAGGAAAGGTTATAAAAGAACAGGAAAGACCTTAGAGAATATTTTGGGTCCGGGGGGTAGGTTATGAAAAGGGAAGGTGTTAGCACCCTTTTCATCCATGGTTATCCATGGGCTCTTAGATACTTAAGCTCACTTTTGAATTGTTTTGAAAGTGTAGTGTGTGAATAGAAAATTTTCAGAATAGTTAATAAATAATCCATGTAAGGATGTGTTAAGAACTTGTTTGAAAACTTGTTGAAAATTTGTTTTAGTGTGAAACAGTTTTGAAGTGAGCAAGCACCTAGGAGTAACCTACCCTAATGTTTAAAGGTCTTTCTTATTCTTTATTCTTTCCTTTAGTAAGACTATCCCTACTATAATGGAGTAGATAGTCCTTACTTTGGATGTTTAAGGGACATATGAGGGACAATGTGACTTTGAAGGCCATTGTGGGATGTAATAAGCACATATAAGGGACCATCATCATTTTTCGAAAGGGACTCGATTCGTAAAGGCAACCATAAGGGACTTTGATGATTTTTCCATTTGAGGGACTTGCTTTATACACCCCACTTAACCATTATTCGTAGGCAACTTGAGAGATATCCTTAGGAAGTGAGACGGCGATTAAAATCGACTTACGTGTGTGACGTGTTTATTTTAATTATCTTTATTTAAAAGTGATCTAAATTTATTTTAATATTACATACATGTTGTTACACTCCCTAATTACTAACCATAATAATAATTAAATAATTAAACAACTTTATATCCAAGAAACAATTACAAAATAATAAGCAAAATAATTAAATAAAATATAAATAAGCAATAATAAATAATAAAGGGGGTTAATTCTAAGTTTACTCGGCAAGACATCGCATCTTGTGCCTACGTATCCTTACGGGAGTGGAATCAGAGTAATCGTAGTTCCCCTCAAAAGGGAGGTTAGAGACTTCTTGACTGTGGTCAAGGTCTCAAGGGGAATAAACGCATCTTAAGGACACGCTTACGCGGAGTGTAGAAACTCCAAATCTCTACGTTGAATTGTTAAGTTGTAATTAGGGTTAAATTAGGGATTCCACGGCGGGAAACCCTAAAATGAGCGCGGCGGCTCTTTGACCTAATGCTAGGGGTAAAATTGTAATTTTGCCTGCGGCGAGGCATTTGTGAAAATTAGGGTTTGTAGTTTGTAGTTTTGAGGATTTGAAATTGAATGTGTGAAGTTTTACGGACTATTGGCGCGGCAGCCAAACAGTTAGACCTAACCTTCGGATGTGTGCAATGTGACAGAAATAATAGTAAACGCGTGAGATAATTGAATCATGCAAACAGAGAGATAATGTCATAATTTAAACCATGCAAGCAGAAATTTAAAGGCAGAATTTAAAGAGCGATTGTTAAGTTCGCGAGGTTACATGAGAGGAGCAGATACAATATGATAATGAAATTTGAATTGAACAATAATAAAATAAAATAAATAACGGTTCTAGTTATTATTTAAAAAAAAAAGATTTTAGTTATTATTTTAAATTTATCTAAAAAAAAGTTTTTCTTAAAAATAATAGGTTTTCATATTAATTTGGAAAAGATGTTAATGTTATTTATTTTAAAAAAACAGATTTTTATATTATAACAAATTTTAATAAATTAATGATAACAATAATAATAATAATGGTAATAATAATGATAATAATGGTAATAATAATGATAATAATGATAATAATAATAATAATAATAATAATAATAATAATAATAATAATAATAATAATAATAATAATAATAAAGCAATAATGAATTTTAAATGTGCCAAATAACCCAACAATGTTGCTAACGCAGAAATGCGCTCATCGCAACCAGATCTAAATCGGCCGAAACAAAATTTATCGCAAAGAAAAAGAAATTAAGCAAAAAATAGTATTATTGCTCACACAAAAATGCGATCATCGCAACCAGATCGAACTAACACAAATGTCACGCGTCATGCACACAAATGTGCAAACATCGTATCGACATAATTCGATCAAAAATCTTATATATATAAACTCTAACAATTTAAAAATTATATATATATAAACGTAACAGTAATAGATAAAGAAAAAGAAATAACGGTAATAGATGAAGAAAAAGAAATAACGGTAAAAGATGAAGAAAAAGAAACAACAGTAATAGATGAAGGAAAAGAAATAACGGTAAACGATGAAGAAAAAGAAACAATAGTAATGGATGAAGAAGAAAACTAAATAACGGCAAACGGCACTCACTCCTCTTAGGTTTTTTTCATTCTCTCCTTTTTTCCAACAAGGCAACACATGTATATATAGGGAACAAATTAGGGTTAACACCAAATTGTCAATAATGTCCCTAAAGCCCATTTTAAAGCCCAAACTAAATAATTAGTTAAGAAAAAATAAAATTTAAATAATTTAAAATAATTAAAATAAACTTAAAATAAAAACTAATAATCCTATTGATTCCTAAAATAAAAAATATTATAAAAAGAACAAAATTTTTTTCAATATTTTTTATTTTATGATTTTTTGGATATTTTTATGAATAATTTAGAAAAAAGTGAAAAAAATAATATTTTAAAAAATGATTTAATTAAAATACGAAAATAATAATTAAATAATAATAAAAAACTATTTTTGTTATTTTTTTAATGAAAGATAGAAAAATTTAGAGTAAAAATAATAAAAAACAAAAAAAATGACAAAGGTGAGATTCAAACTCTCAACCTCTCACACTCATAACTCCTTACACATGTCCTCCTGCCAATTGTGCCATTTTTACTTTTTTAGAAAAAAAATGCATGCCATATGATATTTACCTGCAAAAGTCAAACGACTACACAAATTTGTTAGTAATTGATTAAATGCAATGAAATGCGATGACAAATCTTAGGGCAAAATTTGGGGTATTACAGTTATTATGATAATATTTCTCACCCAACCTCTCTTTGATGTTGGCAAAAAAAAAAAATCATGAAGTTTGACTTTGGTTTGACCACAGTTGACCTCAGTTTGACCTTTTAACTGCATTGACTGCTTTTGACTTATCTGATCATCTGACTGAGCAAACTTTTGAGAAAAGTCTTGAAACTTGACATGGGGGTTCTTATACACATATAAGATGTTATGAAGCTCACTTGAAGTCTTGGAAGTCCATTTAGCCTGATTAAAGTCAAAACCCTAGTTTTGGATGCACTGCTTAGGAGGTGCATTGTCTGAGAGAATTGTCAACTCTTCTGACCAATTGTGAATTTTGTGAACCTTGTGAACCTTCTTGGAACACAAAGTCTTGTATTGTGAGGGCAAATTTTGGGGTGCAACAAAGCTGGCTGCACTTTTCTGGTACAGAATCTGCGTGTTTTTAGTGGCTTATTATGGGCGTTTCTGATACACTTATTGTGGATCAGATTGGATTTGATTTGGAGTTATTATTATAGGTTTGATTGAAGATTGGAAGAATGATATGATTAGATTTGATTGAACAAATAAAATCTGTTGCAATTTATGAAGATTGAAATCTTCACTTCCTGCTGTTATTTTTGACCAGCCCAAGCCTAGTCTGCATTACTATTTAAAGAGGCGCAGAAGCAAGGAAAATTAAGCACTCACAACAAGAAAAACTTGAATGTAAAATAAGGGTTTAGGGTTTTGAGAGTCTTTTGTGTGTGACTTTGTAAGTCACCCTTTGTATCTTTGGATGCATCGTGGTAGACATGTTTAGGTTGTTAGTTGTTATTTGTTAATTGTTCACTCAAAGCTTGTAAGCAAGAGTGTGTTGTTCTTAATTGAAGTTGTTAAGCAAAATGAAGTATTGTCTTGGAAGAGTGTATTCTAAAACTTGTTCATTTGTTGTTATCACTGATGTGATTATGGGGAGTGAGAGGTGTCTCTTGTCTAGTGGGTTCTAGGCAGAAATTGCATTGGGTAGAGATTAAGTGAGGAGTTGTAAACTGGGAGTTTAGCTCTAAATTAATTCTACTAATAGTGGATTTCCTTCCTGGCTTGGTAGCCCCCAGATGTAGGTGATATTGCACCGAACTGGGTTAACAATTCATTGTGTTATTTATCTTTCAACAATTACAATTCTACACATTTTAAATGGTTAGATAAATAGTTCTGTCAGTCTTCAGATGTTACAACATATGTCATGACACTATTAATTTCTAAAAGTGATTTAAATTGCTCATGTTCTGTCCTTGTTCTGTTTTAGTATGGATCAATGTTCTTAGCATCTCTTAGGACATCTGAGATCTGAGTACCAGAATTTCAATTGGTATCAGAGCAGGCATCCTGTCTGTTCTAGATGAGATCATGGGACATACTTTTTGGTGCGTTGAACAAGGAGAAGTGGTAGCTGATTTGGTGATCTTGCTAAATGTTTGAGCTGCTGCTTATGGAGTTTAAGGGGGAGTTTATGGTTACTCCTGCTTTTGAAGGATTCTGTGTATCTGCTGCTGTACTCTCTGATATAGTTTCTTTTGTATGATTTCCAATAAGATGTTCTGACATCTTGTCTAGGGCATGTTGAAGATGTTCTTTTGGTGGTTCCGCTGCATATTTTTCTGATAGAAGAACTCTGGTAGTCCTGTTATTCTTGAAGGAGCTGTGAGAAGGAGTAGATGTTACAAGTCCAAGTCTTGGCATATCCAAGTTGCCTTTCTATGGAGCATGAAGGATATGAAGATCAAGTTTGTTTGGTGGGTCAGAAGATTTTCCAGAAAGAAGCTGTGTTAACCAAACAGTGGCAGTTGGTTATTTAAGAAGTGTACCTAGAGAAAATTACTCTTGTGCAGAAGGGTAGTTGTTTGAAGACCAAAGGAGGTTCTGGTTCTGTTCATATATTGGAGCTTGTGGTAGAAGCTCTAAGTTTCTTATGGAAGATTACCTTCTTTTGGAGATGTATTTGATCAAGCTGGTGGAGCTGTGTTCTCTGAAGATCTTCAGTTGGATTACTAGGCAGTAGTAAGTCCAGTTGTGGGCATATAAAGAACCATTGGATGGTATGTCTGTGATATGTATCATCTGGTTTATTTTTCCTTGGAGAAGGACTTGTAGATCTAATGTGGAACTTGTGATTCACATCTTGACTAAGAAGTACTCTATCTTGTCATACGGGAGAATGATGAGGTAAAAGGACTACCTTGGAGTATGATGTGAAGGTATTGTACAAGACTGGAGTGGATCATTGGTTGACAGCATGAAAGTCTGGATTCTGATGTGTTATATGGAAGTGAATATTCACCAGTTAAACCAGAAGTGTTCCATATTATCATACAGGAGAATGATGAGACAAAGACTGTCTTGGATTAATAATCATTTTATTTGCGGAACTTGGGGTTCAGATTATGAAAGCTGATATTCACTAGTCGAATCATAAGTGTTCTAACTTATCATATGGGAGAATGATAAGGAAAGAATGTCTTGGAATATGGGGTTCCTATCTTGTTCTCTGACTCAGGCCAGAATTATTGTGGAGAAGGGGTAACTCTAGAAAGAAATGGAGCAGTTTGGTACCTTCTCACTGTATGAGCTTGGAGTTGGTCATGAGAGATAATGTGGTGATCTTGGGTATTTCTTGCTGAAAAGAGCATCTTCTATAAAAGATAGGGGAGAACTTCTGTTTGATAGGTGTACTATTTGCTTTTGGTTCAAGCAGTGAGTGAATGCGTTCAGCAGGTGTGTTGAACAAGGAGTGCGCTCTTGAAGACATGAAGACGAGTCTTATGTTTTCCATTCACGTGCTTCTGGAAAAAGAGCACTAGTTATCCTTGATATGGGGAGTTATACTTCTATCTAGGATCTGTTGCTGCAATAGTACGGTTATTTTTCAAGATTGTTTGTGGTTTCAAGCAGTTTGTGAATATATGCCTCTATGAGGACAGAATGTCAGACAAGATGTTGTGACAGTATGTTACTGCTGTAACTCATGGAAAACCTGACAGTGTATTTTTTTTGGTTCTGTCATTGGGTATCAATGGATCAAATCAGATTTTTGGGCCTTTATCCAAGTGTTTTGTCTTGTATGAATGGTGAAGATGAAGATCAAGACACCATCAGCCTTGATCTTGTGCATAAGGAAGGACATTCACCCTGACATCTTGGAGAATTCTCTAGTCTTTCAAAGCTGAGTCTGAGTGATCTGGCATATAGTTATGCCTATACTGCAACTACTTCTGCTATTAGGTTTGGTTCTAGCATGGTTTATAGAACAAGGGGTGTAGAGTTGCATGTGCTTCCAGTGTGTGAATATGAAGATGTTGAAGTAAGTCTTCATGTGTTTGGGTTTTCTCTTTTAGGGGGAATGTTGTTTATGCATGACAGGGAGAGTTGTGTACCTGTCTGATGTGTAGCTGCATTGGTGTAGCCTGCACAAAGTTTGTTGATTCTCAAGCAAGCTTGTGTTCTTGGACCACTTGTGAGGTCGTAAAATCAAACAAGATGTCCTGACATTGTGCTGTCTGGTGTATTTTTTCTTGACAATGTGACTGTGGGTCTGGCTTTGTGAGAATGTTGGTTTGAACTAGGTTTGTGCTTAATTCTTATGAATGACCTAGGAAAACAACATTGGTTACTGTCTGGGAGAATTTATTTTTCTCTTCAGAATATTTGTGTCTCAAATTGGGGATTTAAAATCACTTACTACTTGTGGCCTTAGCAAGTATTTAATTGGTTATTCTTTAATTGGTGATGTCTAAAAGTATCACTCCTGAAGGTGCAGCTTCAGACAAGGCAAGACTCAAGATTCAATGACTATGCTCATAGGGTAAAGCTTTGTGGAGTTTTTACTGTGGAGGTCATTTCTCATCATGATGAAGCATGGTGTATGATGGTCTTGATGAAGAATCGTTTTATTGATGGATCTGTGCAAAAGGGATGGAAAGTAAAAGGATATAAAGTTCATGACTTGGTGCTTGGAGTCTGACTAATTGATGAAGGAATCATATCTTAAGGTGCTTAAGAATAATTTTTGTAATGTCAGACAGGATGTCAGAACATTATGTATCTGTGGAAGCTACATGAGAGGTTACTCATCTCCTTGTTTTTACAATGTTTTGAATGAGTTCAGAAGGGGGTTTAAGTCCTTATCCATGGATTGTTGCTACAGTGGTGCAGTCTTTATATTGTTGGGGATCAAGAAGTCTGTGTATCTCTTGGGAGGTTATGAGATGCCATTCAGTTTTTTTTGGGTTGGCTATGTTTGATGTGTGCATATGAGTCTATATGTGTGTACATTTAGTCCAATTTTTGTCAAATTTTTGGCTAAACAAAGGGGGAGTAAAGTGTTAATGAGTGTTAATGTCACTACTAAGGGAAGAGTAGTGCTTTGTTGTTGCTTGCTGGATGCAACTATTAAGGGGGAACATGATAAGTTTGTTTGGTTGTTTTAGCCAAAATTTGCCAAAGGGGGTGATAATTAGTTCCATGATTCTATGATTGTCCATGGTTCTATGATTGGCTAAATTTTGGTAAAACATGATTATGCACTGATGTTAAGCAAGATGTTATAACATCTTCATCTACTGTTTTGACAGTACTGCTGTCATGTGTTTTAATCAAGATGTCAAGACAGAACTGCTGTCATGTGTTTTAATCAAGATGTCGAGACAGATGTCGTGATATCTTTGTCTGGTACAATAGGAGCTGCTATTTCATATCTCTTGACAGAGGTGTTTTGGTTTGATGAGATCCTGTTGGATACACCTCATCAGTATGCGCAGGGCTAGGAGATTTATTAGGAACAAAATGCAGATTTAATTGGATTTCATGAAAAGGATCTTTGAGACTTTTTAGGAAACTATAAAATATCTGTTTCTACTGTTATGAAGAAGATTATGCAGAAGATTTGGAGTTTGACTTAATTGGAAGGCATTTTGGTAAAACTAGGTGTAATCACAATATGTTCTATAGGATGCCGTGACATCTGTCTGTCATGAATATGTTTTATGTGTCCGTATCTTTTTGTGCAAGCTGGTTGTACTTTTCTGGGACAGAATTTGCGTGCTTTTAATGGCTTACTGTAGGCATTTCTAATACACTTATTATGGATTAGATTGGATTTGATTTGGAGTTATTATTAGAGGTTTGATTTAAGATTAGAAGAATGATATGATTAGATTTTATAGATCAAATCAAATATGTTGCAATTTATGAAGATTGAAGTTTTCTCATCCTGCTGTTAATTTTGACCAGCCCAAGTCCAGTCTACATTACTATTTAAGGAGGCGCAGAAGCAAGGAAAATTAAGCACTCACAACAAGAAAAACTTGAGATGTCAAATAAGGGTTTAGGGTTTTGAGAGTCTTTTGTGTGTGACTTTGTAAGTCACACTTTGTATCTTTTGATGCATCGTGGTAGACATGTTTAGGCTGTTAGTTATTATTTGTTAATTGTTAATTGTTCACTCAAAGCTTGTAAGCAAGAGTTTATTGTTCTTGATTGAAGCTGCTAAGCAAAATCAAGTATTGTCATGGAAGAATGTCTTCTAAAACTTGTCCAATTGTTGTTATCACTGCTGTGATTGTGGGGAGTGAGAGGTGTCTCTTGTCTAGTGGGTTCTAGGCAGAAATTACATTAGATAGAGATTAAGTGAGGACTTTTAAACTGGGAGTTTAGCTCTGAATTAATTCTACTAATAGTGAATTTCCTTCCTGGCTTGGTAGCCCCTAGATGTAGGTGATGTTGCACCGAACTGGGTTAACAATTTATTGTGTTATTTATCTTTCAACATTTATAACTCTGCATATTTTAAATGGTTAGATAAATAGTTCTGTCAGTCTGCAGATGTTACAACAGATGTCATGACACTGTCAATTTCTAAAAGTGATTTAAATTGCTCATGTTCTGTCCTTGTTCTGTTTTAGCAGAGGTCAATGTTCTTAGCATCTCTTAGGACATCTGAGATCTGCATACCAGAATTTGAATTGGTATCAGAGAAGGCATCCTATATGTTCTGGATGAGATCTTAGGACATACTTTCTGGTGTCTTGAACAAGGAGAAGTGGTAGCTGATTTGGTGATCTTGCTAAATGTTTGAGCTGCTGCTTATGGAGTTTAAGGGGGAGTTTGTGGTTACTCCTGCTTTTGAAGGATTCTGTGTATCTGCTGATGTACTCTCTGATATAGTTTCTTCTGTATGATGTCCAATAAGATGTTCTGACATCTTGTCTAGGGCATGTTGAAGATGTTCTTTTGGTGGTTCCGCTGCATATTTTTCTGATGGAAGAACTCTGGTAGTCCTATTATTCTTAAAGATATCAACGTTTCTGAAAGCTCTAGTCATTCCAACGTCGGGAGCAATGGAATGAAGAGAGTTGTTTGTTGATATATGTTATTGCTGACTTCATACTTGGAAGATTTGTTTTATCATGTACCTTGAAGTCAATTTGAAGAGAAGAGCTCTTTCAGGAAGATAATATAGTTCTTTTGTTGAAAAATGGATTTCTGAAGATCTCTGGTGCTGATAGATGTTATAATGGGAGGTGATTTATTTTCACCATTCATGATTTGGAAGAGCTCTATTAGCAAGAGGAAGTCATAGATTGGACCTACAGAGGCACGGAATTTGTCTAGAGAGTTTCCTGGTAAGAAACTTGTCTAAGGAAGTAAAGTTGAAGATCTCATCATCTTGATGAGTTGAAATTGGATCAATTTATTTCTGATCTAGGTGTAATGGAGTGCAGTAGGTGTCAAGGATAAGTGGCAGACATCTTTAATTTTTGAAGAAGTCTCTACTTAAGGAAAGCGGGAGACCTTTTGTAAAGATCTTTTGTGACTAATCCTCTCTAAAGAATCAAGCTTTGGCATGTTTGGGTTCTCTAAAGAGGAGTTTTCTGAAGTAAATGTATTTCAAGGGATTTGTTGTTGTACAGTAAATCTAGAAAGAAATGGCGCAGTTTGGTACCCTCTCACTGTATGAGCTTGGAGTTGGTCATGAGAGATAATGTGGTGATCTTGGGTATTTCTTGCTGAAAAGAGAATCTTCTATAAAAGATAGGGGAGAACTTCTGTTTGATGGGTGTACTATTTTCTTGTGGTTCAAGCAGTGAGTGAATGCGTTCAGTAGGTGTGTTGAACAAGGAGTGCGCTCTTGAAGATATGAAGACGAGTCTTATGTTTTCCATTCACGTGCTTCTGGAAAAAGAGCACTAGTTATCCTTGATATGAGGAGTTATACTTCTATCTAGGATCTGTTGCTGCAATAGTACAATTATTTTTCAAGATTGTTTGTGGTTTCAAGCAGTTTGTGATTGTATGCCTCTATGAGGATGGAATGTCAGACAAGATGTTGTGACATTATGTTACTGCTCTAACTCATGGTGAACCTGACAGTGTATTTTTTTGGTTCTGTCATTGGGTATCAATGGGTCAAATCAGGTTTTTGGGCTTCTATCCAAGTGTTTTGTCTTGTATGACTGGTGAACATGAAAATCAAGACACCATCAACCTTGATCTTGTGCATAAGGAAGGACATTCACCCTGACATCTTGGAGATTTCTCTAGTCTTTCAAAGCTGAGTCTGAGTGATCTGGCAGATAGTTATGCCTATACTGCAACTACTTCTGCTATTAGGTTTGGTTCTAGCATGGTTTGTGAAACAAGGGGTGTAGAGTTCCATGTGCTTCCAGTGTGTGAATATGAAGATGTTGTAGTAAGTTTTCATGTGTTTGGGTTTTCTCTTTTAGGGGGAGTGCTGTTTATGCATGACAGGGAGAGCTGTGTACCTGTCTGATGTGTAGTTGCATTGGTGTAGCATGTACAAATTTTGCTGATTCTCAGGCAAGCTTGTGTTCTTGGACCACTTGTGAGGTCGTAATGTCAGACAAGATGTCCTGACATTGTGCTGTCTGGTGTAATTTTTCTTGACAATGTGAAGGTGGGTCTGGCTTTGTGAGACTGTTGGTTTGAACTAGATTTGTGCTTACTTCTTATGAATGACCTAGGAAAACAACATTGGTTACTGTCTGGGAGAATTTATTTTTCTCTTCAGAATATTTGTGTCTCAAATTGTGGATTTTAAATTACTTACTACTTGTGGCCTTAGCAAGTACTTAACTGATTTTCCTTTAATTGGTGATGTCTAAAAGTGTCACTCCTGAAGGTGCAGCTTCAGACAAGGCAAGACTCAAGATTAAATGTATATGCTCATAGGGTAAAGCTTTGTTGAGTTTTTACTGTGGAGGTTGTTTCTCATCATGATGAAGCAAGATGTATGATGGTCTTGATGAAGAATCGTTTTATTGATGGATATGTGCAAAAGGGATAGAAAGTATAAGGAGATGTAGTCCATGATTTGGTGCTTGGAGTCTGACTGATTGATGAATGAATCATATCTTAAGGTGCTTAAGAATAATTTTTGTAATGTTAGACAGGATGTCAGAACATTATGTATTTGAGGAAGCTACATGAGAGGTTACTTCTCTCCTTGTTTTTACAGTGTTTTGAATGAGTTCAGAAGGGGGTTTAAGTCCTTGTCCATGGATTGTTGCTACAATGGTGCGGTCTTTATATTTTTGGGGATCAAGAAGTCTGTGTATCTCTTGGGAGGTTGTGAGATGCCATTCAGTTTTTTTGGGTTGGCTATGTTTGATGTGTGCGTCTGAGTCTATATGTGTGTACATTTACTCCAATTTTTGTCAACTTCTTGGCTAAAAAAAGGGGAAGTAAAGTGCTAATGAGTGTTAATGCTATAACTAAGAGAAGAGTAGTGTTTTATTGTTGCTTGTTGGATGCAACTATTAAGGGGGAGCATGATAAGTTTGTTTGGTTGTTTTACCCAAAATTTGCCAAAGGGGGTGATTGTTAGTTCCATGATTCTATGATTGTCCATGGTTCTATGATTGGCTAAATTTTGGTAAAACATGATTATGCACTGATGTTAAGCAAGATGTTATAACATCTTCATCTACTGTTTTGACAGTACCGCTGTCATGTGTTTTAATCAAGATGTCGAGACAGAACTGCTGTCATGTGTTTTAATCAAGATGTCGAGACAGATGTCGTGACATCTTTGTCTAGTACAGCAGGAGCTGTTATTTCATATCTCTTGACATAGGTGTTTTGGTTTGATGAGATCCTGTTCGATATACCTCATCAGTATGTGCAGGTCTAGGAGATTTATTATGAACAAAGTGCAAATTTAATTGGATTTCATGAAAAGGATCTTTGAGACTTTTTAGGAAACCATAAAATATTTGTTTTTACTGTTATGAAGAAGATTCTACAGAAGATTTGGAGTTTGACTTAATTCGAAGGCATTTTGGTAAAACTAGGTGTAATCACAAGATGTCCTACAGGATGTCGTGACATCTGTCTGTTATGAATATGTTTGTGTGTCCATCTCTTTTTGTGCAAGCTGACTGCACTTTTCTGGTACAGAATCTGCGTGTTTTTAGTGGCTTACTATGGGCGTTTCTGATACACTTATAGTGGATCAGATTGGATTTGATTTGGAGTGACTATTAGAGGTTTGATTAAAGATTGGAAGAATGATATGATTAGATTTGATTGATCAAATCAAATCTGTTGCAATTTATGAAGTTTGAAATCTTCTCTTCCTGTTGTTATTTTTTACCAGCCCAAGCCCAGTCTGCATTACTATTTAAGGAGGCGCAGAAGCAAGGAAAATTAGGCACTCACAACAAGAAAAACTTGAGTGTAAAATAAGGGATTAGGGTTTTGAGAGTCTTTTGTGTGTGACTTTATAAGTCACCCTTTGTATCTTTGGTGGCATCGTGGTAGACATGTTTAGGCTGTTAGTTGTTATTTGTTAATTGTTAATTGTTCACTCAAAGCTTGTAAGCAAGAGTGCATTATTCTTGATTGAAGCTGTTAAGAAAAATCAAGTATTGTCTTGGTAGAATGTCTTCTAAAACTTGTTCATTTATTGTTATCACTGATGTGATTGTGGGGAGTGAGAGGTGTCTCTTGTCTAGTGGGTCCTAGGCAGAAATTGCATTGGGTAGAGATTAAGTGAGGAGTTATAAACTGGGAGTTTAGCTCTGAATTAATTCTAATAATAGTGGATTTCCTTCCTGGATTGGTAGCCCCCAAATGTAGGTGATGTTGCACCAAACTAGGTTAACAATTCATTGTGCTATTTATCTTTCAGCATTTACAATTCTGCACATTTTAAATGGATAGATAAATTGTTCTGTCAGTCTGCAGATGTTACAACAGATGTCATGACACTGTTAATTTTTAAAATGATTTAAATATCTCATGTTCTGTCCTTGTTCTGGTTTAGCAGAGATCAATGTTCTTAGCATCTCTTAGGACATCTGAGATCTGCGTACCTGAATTTCAATTGGTATCAGAGCAGGCATCCTCTCTATTTTGGATGAGATCTTGGAACATAATTTCTTGGGTCTTGAACAAGGAGAAGTGGTAGCTGATTTGGTGATCTTGCTAAATGTTTGAGTTGCTGCTTTTGGAGTTTAAGGGGGAGTTTATGGTTACTCATGCTTTTGAAGGATTCTGTGTATCTGCTGCTGTACTCTCTAATATAGTTTCTTCTGTATGATGTCCTATAAGATGTTCTGACATCTTGTCTAGGTCATGTTGAAGATGTTCTTTTGGTGGTTCCGCTGCATATTTTTCTGATGGAAGAACTCTGGTAGTCCTATTATTCTTGAAGATATCAACGTTTCTGAAAGCTCTAGTCATTCCAACATCGGGAGCAATGGAATGAAGAGAGTTGTTTGTTGATATATATTATTGCTGACTTCATACTTGGAAGACATGTTTTATCATGTACCTTGAAGTCAATTTGAAGAGAAGAGCTCTTTCAGGAAGATAATCTAGTTCTTTTGCTGAAAATGGATTTCTAAAGATCTCTGGTGCTGATAGATGTTATAATGGGAGGTGATTTATTTTCACCATTAATGACTTGCAAGAGTTTTATTAGCAAGAGGAAGTCATAGCTTGGACCTACAGAGGCACACAATTTGTCTAGAGAGTTTCCTGGTAAGAAACTTGTCTAAAGAAGTAAAGTTGAAGATATCATCATCTTGATGAGTTGACCTTGGATCAGTTTATTTCTGATCTAGCTGTAATGGAGTGCAGTAGGTGTCAAGGATAAGTGGCAATTATCTTTGATTTTCAGAAGAAGTCTCTACTTAAGGAAAGCGGGAGACCTTTTGTAAAGATCTTTTTTGATTAATCCTCTCTGAAGAATCAAGCTTTGGCATGTTTGGGTTCTCTAAAGAGGAGTTTTCTGAAGCAAATGTATTTCAAGGGATTTGTTGTTGTATAGTAAAGCAGAATACAGGCTATCTACTCAAACCTGATATCATCAAGTCTATGAGAACATGGAACTCTTATGTGGAGGAAGTTATTCTAAGTGGCAGAATGAAAGCCTGAACTCACCAGCAGGATGTCTGATCAGATGTTGTGACATCAAGCAGAAACTTCAGGGCCTTATTTGATGTTGTGGCTCATCATTGTAAGATAAGTTGATCATCTCATAAATGAATGGAATTAATGCTATCCCATGCATTTTGCAGGAGCTGTGAGAAGGAGTAGATGTTACAGGTCCAAGTCTTGGCGTATCCAAGTTGCCTTGCTATGGAGCATGAAGGATATGAAGATCAAGTTTATTTGGTGGGTCAGAAGATTTTCCAGAAAGAAGTTGTGTTAACCAAACAGTGGCAGTTGGTTATTTAAAAAGTGTACCTGAAGAAAATTACTCTTGTGCAGAAGGGCAGTTGTTTGAAGACCAAAGGAGGTTCTGGTTCTGTTCATATATTAGAGCTTATGGTAGAAGCCCTAAGTTGCTTATGGAAGATTACCTTCTTTTGGAGATGTGTTTGATCAAGCTGGTGGAGTTGTGTTTTTTAAAGATTTTCTGTTGGATTACTAGGCAGTAGTAACTCCAGTTTTTGGCATATAAAGAACCTTTGGATGGTGCTACTGTGATATGTATCGTCTGGTTTATATTTCCTTAGAGAAGGAATTGAAGATCTATTGTGGAACTTGTGATTCACATCTTGACTAAGAATTACTCTATCTTGTCATACGGGAGAATGATAAGGTAAAAGGACTGTCTTGGAGTATGATGTGAAGATATTGTACAAGACTGGAGTGGATCATTGGTTGACTGCATGAAAGTCTGGATTCTGATGTGTTATATCGAAGTGAATATTCACCAGTTAAACCAGAAGTGTTCCATCTTATCATATGGGAGAATGATGAGACGAAGACTGTCTTGGATTAATAATCATTTTATTTGCTAAACTTGGGGTTCAGATTATGGAAACTGATATTCACTAGTCGAATTGTAATTGTTCTAACTTATCATATGGGAGAATGATGAGGAAAGAATGTCTTGGATTATGGGGTGTCTATCTTGTTCTCTGACTCAGGCCAGAATTCTTGTGGAGAAGGGGTAACTCTAGAAAGAAATGGAGCAGTTTGGTACCTTCTCACTGTATGAGCTTGGAGTTGGTCATGAGAGATAATGTGGTGATCTTGGGTATTTCTTGCTGAAAAGAGCATCTTCTATAAAAGATAGGGGAGAACTTCTGTTTGATGGGTGTACTATTTGCTTGTGGTTCAAGCAGTGAGTGAATGCGTTCAGCAGGTGTGTTGAATAAGGAGTGCGCTCTTGAAGACATGAAGACGAGTCTTATGTTTTCCATTCACGTGCTTCTGGAAAAAGAGCACTAGTTATCCTTGATATGAAGAGTTATACTTCTATCTAGGATTTGTTGCTGCAATAGTACAATTATTTTTCAAGATTGTTTGTGGTTTCAAGCAGTTTGTGATTGTATGCCTCTATGAGGATGGAATGTCAGATAAGATGTTGTGACATTATGTTACTGCTCTAACTCATGGTGAACCTGACAGTGTATTTTTTTTTGTTCTGTCATTGGGTATCAATGGGTCAAATTAGGTTTTTGGGCTTCTATCCAAGTGTTTTGTCTTGTATGACTGGTGAAGATGAAAATCAAGACACCATCAGCCTTGATCTTGTGCATAAGGAAGGACATTCACCCTGACATCTTGGAGATTTCTCTAGTCTTTCAAAGCTGAGTCTGAGTGATCTGGCAGATAGTTATGCCTATACTGTAACTACTTCTTCTATTAGGTTTAGTTCTAGCATGGTTTGTGGAACACGTGGTGTAGAGTTGCATGTGCTTCCAGTGTGTGAATATGAAGATGTTGAAGTAAGTCTTCATGTGTTTGGGTTTTCTCTTTTAGGGGGAGTGTTATTTATGCATGACAAGTAGAGTTGTGTACCTATTTGATGTGTAGCTGCATTGTTATAGCCTGTACAAAGTTTGTTGATTCTCAGGCAAGCTTGTGTTCTTGGACCACTGGTGAGGTTATAATGTCAGACAAGGTGTCCTGACATAGTGATGTCTGGTGTAATTTTTCTTGATAATGTGTCTGTGGGTCTAGGTTTGCGAGACTGTTGGTTTGAACTAGGTTTGTGCTTACTTCTTTTGAATGACCTAGGAAAACAACATTGGTTACTGTCTGGGAGAATTTATTTTTCTCTTCAGAATATTTGTGTCTCAAATTGGGGATTTAAAATCACTTACTACTTGTGGCCTTAGCAAGTATTTAATTGGTTATTCTTTAATTGGTGATGTCTAAAAGTATCACTCCTGAAGGTGCAGCTTCAGACAAGGCAAGACTCAAGATTCAATAACTATGCTCATAGGGTAAAGCTTTGTGGAGTTTTTACTGTGGAGGTCGTTTCTCATCATGATGAAGCATGGTGTATGATAGTCTTGATGAAGAATCGTTTTATTGATGGATCTGTGCAAAAGGGATAGAAAGTAAAAGGATATAAAGTCCATGACTTGGTGCTTGGAGTCTGACTAATTGATGAAGGAATCATATCTTAAGGTGCTTAAGAATAATTTTTGTAATGTCAGACAGGATGTCAGAACATTATGTATCTGAGGAAGCTACATGAGAGGTTACTTCTCTCCTTTCTTTTACAGTGTTTTGAATGAGTTCAGAAGGGGACCAAAGATCTCAAAGGCAACAGCCAATCAAACAGGGACCAAAAACCACCTGCAAACAAATGCGTATGCTGATATGATGCTGTATGTAAATTGCAGACCGACCCGCAAGAAAAAAGGAAAGCAAAACAAGGAAAACACAGAGGGAGCTCGTCACGCTGAGCCTCGATTGCTCAAAGTTAGGAGGCACTCTTTTCTGGCGTAGATAACAATCTTCCAAGATAGACAATATCCTCGTAAACTCGCAGAGGAGAAGTCCTGGCTTAAGAGCGGGAATTGTTGTTGGACGCATCTAGTTTGGTCAGAGGCGACAAAAGGCTTTTACGGCCTGAAAACTGTGTAATATTGTCGAATTACCTCTAGAGTTCTTCAATCGTTTTGTCAAATTGTTTTTTTCTTTTTAAAACAAAATTTATGTTTTTTCAAAACACTTTGCTTTTCGAAAAAAAAAATCCTTATTAACAAATAAGTGAAATTGCATAACAAAAACCGGAGATCATAATGATGATTGGCCAAAAATCTGATTTCATTGCTAGACAAGAACTTTACAAAGGGCAAAGCCTTGGGAACTTTATACATTTGGAAAAAAATGGCAAACAAAAAGGGTTACAAAATCCCATAATAATCCGGTCCTCCTAACTATCCATTCATTTGCTCCGCTGCTTCTGACGAGAATGACAGACTTTGATCTTTCTTTTAATATCTTGTACGAGACTTTGGTTCGGTGTTTGTCGGCTCTTAAACCTTGGACTCCCGTCTTACCGAAGCACTTGCATCACCCTTCTAGGTTTTTTGCTTTAGGCATAGTACTTTCTCACTGCATCTGAGTTGATAGGGTACTTGAGTTGTTCGCTATCCATGGTCTCAAGAATTAGAGATCCTCCGGAAAAGACGGTTTTTACAACGAAGGGGCCATCGTAATTGGGCATCCACTTGCCGCGCATATCCTTTTGTGTTGGTAGGATTTTTCTAAGCACAAGCTCTCCTTCCCTATACTCTTTGAGACGAACCTTCTTGTCGAATGCTCTTATCATCCTTTGTTGATAGATCTGACTATGACACATGGCCGTCATTCTTTTCTTATCAATGAGGTTCAATGAGTCGAACCTTTCTTTTATCCATTCGTCTTCCTCAAGCTCGGCTTCCATCAAGATCTTTAGAGAAGGTATTTTGACTTCGATGGGTAGCACAGCGTCCATCCCATATACTAAGGAAAAGGGAGTGGCACCTGTTGAAGTTCGCATTGATGTTCAGTATCCGTGTAGAGCAAATGGTAACATCTCGTGCCAATCATTGTAGGTTATGACCATCTTCTGTACTATTTTCTTGATATTTTTGTTTGCAGCTTCGAGTGCGCCATTCATCTTGGGTCTGTAGGTGTCGCTACTGCGAAAATCGGCGCCGGCTGAACAGAAGAGTCGCCACCGTGCGTTATTTATCCCAAAGAGGAGAAAGGAAACGCTCGAGGTAAACCTACCGCAAAACGGGGAAAGGAATGGTCGTCGTAACCAAATCCTGGATTCGGGAGTCGGTTACGCAAGGGGAAGGTATTAGCACCCCTCACGTCCGTCGTACTCGACGGGATCCACGCTTGTTTTCGGGTATGGATTGTTATTCTATCTACTCTAAAGGTCAGGGGTTAAAAAGAAAAGAAAAGGACTCGGCAAAGTATCGCACTTTATGCCTACGTATTCCCGTCTGGAACGAGAAATAAGAGTCAACGTAGTTCGCCTACCTACGGGAAAGGAGGGGAAGGTTGCTCGCTAGGATATCGCATCCTATGCCTACGTACTTTCATATGGCATGAAAGATCATAGCAAACGTAGTTCGGGCCACGTACGACACAAGTCTGTCTTGATTGTTTTTATTCCTTCTGAAAAAGGGTTTTTCTGATTACAGGTCCAAGCGGACAAAAATGACGTTTTGATGAGTTCACATTCTTTTACGGAAGAAATGTCTTTTATTGTGTTTGAAATCTTATTGTGTTTTTCTGTTTGTTTTGAGAAGAGAGAGAGAGAGAGAGAGACAGAACTCTAACCTATGGTTGCGAAGGGAATCAAACTAACCTAATGTTATCATGCATGGGTTAAGACCTAATGTCTATCATGCTCCTCTCTTGCACAGAGAGAAACAGAGATCCTAAGGGAATAGACGGAAACAGAAACAATAGCAAATATACAATAAAGCAATAAAATGCATGGATGCAACAATACAAGCGAGGCAAGGGAGTCCCACTCAACCTCGAACCTAGAAAACAATAGGCAAAAGTGAACAGAATTCACCTTCAACCTAACAGGTTAAACAACAAACAATACAGTCAGGGAAAACCAATCAATACATCAGAAATTAAACAGCTAAAATAAACAGCCACAGCAGCTCTGCATCAACATCTGTCTTCAAGTCATCTCCAAGCAGCTACCAGCTTCAAGCAAGCCTCAGTCTTTATCTTCACAGCCTTCAAGCAAGGTCTTTGCCTTCAGTCTTCCATCTGCAATGGCTTTTCTTCAAGTCTCAATCTCCAAAATGAACATCAGTCAACAAGATGAAATGAATGTTAAACAGTCAATTGCCTACGAAGGGTGGCTCATTAACTGTTAACATGATACTGACAGTTTTCTCTCAAAAATTCTATCTCTCAAATATATTCACTAATCCTTCCAAATGAAGGAGGTGGATATTTGAAAGAGACTTTGAATCATAGAGAAAGGATGGAGGCAAACAAGGCCTTCCATGTTTGTGAATCAAGTTCTCTGCTCTAGAGCTCTGCCTAGCTCCTAAACCCTACACTCCTCAATAGCTGCCAGCAAAGGATATTCTTCATCAACTCTGGAAGTTGGACTTCATTCTCTTGATCTCCAATGGCCTTCATCATCAAAGTCTTCAGCTCTCCCAATCCCCAAGCAACCCAATACCCCACACAGACAAATAAAATAACCCTAGAGAGGGCACACCACACAGTCAAGCAAATACAAGCAGTATACTAATAGTAATAGTAGAATAGGGGAAACCTAGCAATTTCTAAGGGATCTATTATCTACCCATAACCCCTATATTCCCATACCCCAAAGATTCAATCTACAACTCCTAAGGGAAATGATTTAATTCACCTATGTTATCTCCTAAACCCTAGTTTTAATCACACTAATCACACCTAAACAAATCACCTAAAAATTAATCCTAAAATTATGAATTAAATTTTATATACAAGCTAAAGGTCTAAGCTAATCAACCTAAAAAGAATGGGTCAAAAATATTAAAGCATCTAACCAAACCAAAATCATCAATATCATGCATTAAACTAAACATTATTTAATCCTATTTAAAAGAAAAATATGCTAAAAATGCAAAATAAAATGAAATGTTAATTTTTTTATGAGATAATTTTCTTAACAGAATTATGAACAATATGCAAAAATAACCAATTAAAAACATGCATTTTTCAATTATTTATGATTTTTTAAAGAATTAGGAAAAAATGAAAGAAATTAATGGATGAATTGGGTTAGGGGTGCATCTAGCATATTAATTCAGTTGAAATAAAAGGATGGGCTCAGACTGGGGGGCGCGCCTAGCAATGCGCGTCTGGGCCCAGTTGGTTTCAGAAAAAACAAAAAAAGAAAATAAAGTGAAACGGTGCAGTTAGTAAAGATTTTAGTTCAAATTGTTTGGGCCTTGGTTGATGGGGGTGGCATTAGCAAGCGATTATTGAGCCCAGTCAGAAAGAATAAATGAAACGGTGCGTTTTGTGCACAGCCTCTCCCTCCAAATTTCGTTTGAATCATGGCCATTGGATTAAGGTCTGAGTCCAAGTCAACATGGTCATCCAACGGTCCAGGGTTCGTCTTCAACCTTGGAACCCTAGGGTTTCAGAAAAAACCTCACCATGCACGAATTTTCCACTTCTCTGTTCTCCCTCGTCTCTCCATGAAAACTCACAATGTAAAGAGCAAAGTTGATCCATTCTCTTCCCTCTACACAGCCATGACAATAGTTTCCCCTAAAGCTCACTCAAACTTCAAACCCGATAGGTAGAAGATTCTGATTCCACCATTATGCACTGTCATCAACCATGAGAATTCCTTCCAATCTTTACCCTGACATGATCTACACTTCATGCTGATCAAATTAAGCTACATATCCAAGATTATAGTGCAATATTCTAGATTTTCTAAACCCTAACAGATTTGGTGCACCATTAACAACCTCCATGAAACCTTCTCAAACTTTGTGAATTTCATCATCTAACCTATCCTAACAGTTCTAACCCTAGAATTCTATAACATGCTAACTAATTCAAGCAATTCGAAGAGAAAACTAACCTGGTGTAAATGATGAAAACAGGTGCTGAATTCTTCAAATCCAATGCTTGCAATGATCTGGATTTGATCAGTGAACTTGATTCTGAGTTCTGTATGCAAAAGTTCTTGTTCAAGCCTCTTGAATCTTGCAATTCCAACTTTCTTGCACCTTGGATGATGAAGTTGGTAGCACGAATTCTTGCTCAATTCAAACAAATTCTTATGTGAATTCTGATCCTTGAATGATCTAGATGATGATGAGATCAAGAAATTTGGAAATTGATGGAGATTTGATGAAGTTTGAGATGCTTTTGCAAAAATGGAAGAATGATGTGTAACTTGGTATTATGAACAAATGAATCACCAACCAATGCATGAAGCTACTCAATCCAATATATAGATGACATTAGAAAGCCCTAGAACCTTGGAGAAACTTCCCATGCACACTTTCCTTGAATCTTGGATTATGTAACTTCTTTTGTAAGTAACCAAGCATAACTTTCAAATCTTGAACCAAACTCAAAAATCCAATTTTTCCAATGTTCTTAAAAAATTTTTCCAATCAAAATGACCTATAATTTCACCCCATTTGGCCAAATTATGAAAAATCTCACTTTTAGGTCATTTTTTATTCATTAAATTCACCAAATTTGAAACCTTGTGCTATGAGCCTTTCCAATCTTTCATGGTCACTTTTCTAGACTCAAAATGTCATTTGTAGCAAGTTTGATGTTGTGAAGTTTTTCATTTGAAGCTTCCTTGTATGAGTTTTGGGCATAGGCTTGAAATGACCTGTAATTCTCAGATGACCAAAATACCCTTTTCTTGCCAAGACCATAAGTAGAGTTCCACAAATCATATGAAGGCATACCATACCATTATAGAAAGCTAAGACAATGAGGAACAACTATTATGTTGACCAGAAATTCATTTGAAATCTCCTTGAGGGGTAAAAGTTTCTTGGAAGACAAGTAACTTTCACAGACAAAATTTCAGATACCTCAGATGACCTGTAACTTGCAAGGACCATAACTTGAGTTCTATAAATCTCCTTAATGTCTTCCACCACTCAAATTAAAGGTCTTGAGACCCTCTACAAGTTTAATGTTGGCCAAGGATCCATTTGAAGCTTGCATTTTGACTTATCTTGCTTGGAAATTTGACCTAAACTAGGGGATTTTACACTGAAACCCTAATTTAGAAACTCCTCTTCTCCTTGATTTCTCTTGATTTCTTCTTGATTTCTTCTTGGCACATCACCATATCCATATTTACATTTCAAATGATGAACCCCACATCTCTCAAATAGACCTTAATGCCTTTCAATCAATCATTTGACCTAGGGTTGACCCAGGGTTGACCCAGATGAAACCCTAGTTGACTGTCTTCAACTGCAACTCTTGTGATCACATCAATGACTTGTCTCACTTTCAAAATGCTCTCTAAGTCCTCCATGATGTCTATATACTCTCCATTATCAATTCACAGCTCACAACTTCCTTGATGATTTTCAAATTCCCTCAGAATAGGAGATAGATCCACTGCTTGGTCCAATGACCTTCTAGGTTTCAATTCTTTTCTGATGACTGGGATATGCTTGAATTTGAATAATAACCTCTGGATAGGCTCATAGAGATGAGAATAGTACTTGGTCCCTTGTTGAATGACTTGCTATGTTATGCTATGTTATGCAGATGATTAGACTATGCACATGACTCTATATGCAAATGCTAATGCAATTGAAACATAAACCAAGTGAAAAAGGTTGAGCAAATTTTAGGGTGCAACAGTAGGGAGACGAATTGTGATGCTTGATCTTGAAATCGTCACAGAGTTCCTTCATCGTTTTGTTGTTTAGATTCAACCCATTGTCAGTAATGATCTGGTTAGGAATACCATATCGATAGATGATTTCCTTCTTGATGAAGCGAGCAACCACTTGTTTTGTCACGTTCGCATACGACGTTGCTTCCACCCATTTGGTGAAGTAATCAATTGCAACCAGGATGAAGCGATGGCCGTTGGAAGCTTTTGGCTCTATTGCCCCAATCATGTCTATGCCCCCACATTGCAAAAGGCCATGGTGACATCATCACATTGAGAGGATGTGGAGGGATGTGCACTTTGTCAGCATAGACTTGGCATTTATGGCATTTCCGAGCAAAGAGGATGCAGTCCGTCTCCAGAGTTAACCAAAAGTAACCCGCTCTTAAGATCTTCTTAGCCATGGCGTGGCCATTGGCATGGGTGTCGAATGTTCCCTCGTGCACTTCAGTCATTATGAGACTTGCTTCTTTTTCATCGGCATATCGAAGTAAAACCATGTTGTGGTTTCTTTTGTACAAGGTACCATTGCTGATGAAGAATTTGGCCGACAGTCTTCGTATGGCTCTTTTGTCAATTCTGGATGCGTCAGCTGGATATTCCTGATTTTGAAGAAAGTTCTTGATGTCGTGGAACCATAATTTCTCATCAATTTCTTCATCTATTGTCATAACATATGCGGGTATTGTCCTTCTTTCAATGCGAATCAGAGGCGCCACGTTAACAAACTGGACTTTCCACATTGATGCCATCATGGCTAAAGCATCAGCGATGTGATTTTCCGCTCTCGGTACATGCTTGAAGGTGATTTCATCAAAATATTCAGCCATCTCTAAGATATGAGTTTTGTACGGGATCAACTTTTCATCCCTGGTTTCCCATTCTCCTTTGAGCTGATAGATCACCAAAGCAGAATCACCGATTACTTCCAAGATTTTGATGCAAAGATCAATAGCAGCTTCCAATCCTAAGATGCAGGCTTCATACTCGGCTATGTTATTCGTACACGAGAAACAAAGTCGGGCTGTGACGGCAGTATACCCTCCGGTTGGATTTTTCAAGACAGCTCCAACACCATGTCCTTTCTTGTTTGACGCTTCATCGAACATCATTTCCCAGCGGGATCCAGGCTCAGGACCTTCTTCCAGACCAGGCTCTAGTTTCGTGCGCTGAATGTACATCACATATTCATCAGGAAACTCAAACTTGAGTGGATGATAATCTTCCATGGGATGCTTTGCAAGGTGTTCTGACAAGACACTTCCCTTGATAGACTTTTGAGCAACATATTGAATATCATACTCTAATAAGAGCATATGCCATCTGGCCAATCTTCCCGTTTGAGCTGGTTTTTCAAAGATGTACTTGATGGGGTCCATCTTAGAAATCAACATTGTGATGTGGCAGATCATGTACTGTCTTAGACTCTTGGCGGCCCATGCTAAAGCACAACATGCTTTTTCCAGCAGGGAGTATCGACTCTCGCAATCGGTGAACTTCTTGCTCAGATAGTAGATTGTGTGCTCTTTCTTTCCCGACTCATCAGTCTGGCCCAAGACACAACCCATTGAATCTTCTAGTACTGTCATATACATGAACAAAGGCTTTCCAGGTACAAGAGAAATCAACACCGGAGGTTCTTGTAAATACTGTTTGATTTTCTCAAATGTGGACTGGCAGCTTTCGTTCCATACCATTGTCTAATCTTTTCGTAACAACTTGAAGATCGGCGTGCAAGTAGGAGTTAGATTGGAGATGAACCTGGAGATGTAATTCAAATGTCCGAGGAAACCTCTGACCTGTTTCTCTGTTTTAGGAGCAGGCATCTCTTGGATTGATCTAACCTTGTCAGCGTCTACTTCAATTCCCCGTTGGCTAACGATGAAGCCGAGTAATTTGCCTGAGCGAACCCCGAAGGTGCATTTTGCTGGGTTTAACCTTAGTTGATACTTTCGGAGTCTCTCAAATAGTTTCAACATATGATCCAAATGGTCTTCTTCGCTTTAAGACTTTGCAATCATATCATCCACATATACTTTAATTTCTTTGTGCATCATATCGTGGAAGAGTGTGACCATGGCCCTCTGATACGTTGCCCCTGCGTTCTTTAAACCGAAAGGCATGAACTTATAACAATAGGTGCCCCAGGGTGTGATGAAGGTTTTCTTCTCCATGTCGGCCAGATCCATTTTTATCTGATTATAACCAGAAAATCCATCCATGAACGAGAATACCACGAAACTAGTTGTATTATCCACCAAAGTGTCGATATGTGGTAGAGGGAAATCATCCTTCAGACTTGCTTTGTTTAAATCCCTGTAATTGACGCACATTCTGACTTTGCCATCCTTCTTTGGGACTGGCACGATGTTTGCCACCTACTCCGGATATTTGGATACTGCTAAAAAGCCGGCATCAATCTGTTTCTTGACTTCGTCTCGGATTTTAAGAGCCATGTCTGGTCTTGATCTGCGAAGTTTTTGCTTGATCGGAGGACACCCTGGCTTCAAGGGGAGCTTGTGCATAACAATGTCGGTATCCAACCCTGGCATGTCTTGATAAGACCAAGCGAATATGTCGACATAATCTCTTAGGAGTGCTACCAGTCTGCTTTTGACCTCTAGCCCCAATGATGCCCCAATCTTGACTTCTCTTTTTTCTTCTTTGGATCCCAAGTTGATGACCACAATCTGCTCTTTGTACGGCTGGAGATAAACATCTTCATATTCAGTCACCCTCTTCAACTCTTCTGGGACTTCTAATTCTTCATCATTCTCTTCTTCAGCTTGGAAGATAGATGAACCACTAGTAGAAGGAACCGAAGGATCATGGGATTTTGCGGGTGATCGAGGTATTCTACATGTTTTATTTTGGGAATAATTAGACACACACACACACAGATATGCAGATGAAGGGTTGCTTTTACTTTTTTCAAAAAGAGTTGCCATTTTTTCCTTTTAACAAAAAGAGTGAAAAATGATAAGAAATAAATAAACAAGAGTTTTAACAAAAACACTTCTCATTCATAGATTTTCAAATCGCAAAGTGGCCCATACAAAATAATTCGCAGGCCTTGGGCAAGACCGGGAATTTTAAAGAAAACACAAAGCTAACAAGCAAAATGAATTACTCTAAAGGTAAAAAGATAGGAATTTCCACAGCCTCCCAGTTGCGTAAAGCTGCTCCTCCCCGAGTTATCAGATGATCTAGATTGCAATCCTCATCCTCAGCAATAATAGCGTTGATTTGTATCCCGCCACTAGTAAATATTTCCTTCAAAGACTTCTTCCTCATGGTGCTTTCTTTCGGCTCGCCTTCTAGAGTTGGTTTGTAACCCAACCCTTGTCGATCATTCTTCGCCCAAGCGTTGACTTCAATGATCTCCCCCCATCCCAACGGGATTCCAGCTTTTAGAGCTGCTTTGACACTCTGAACAGATGTGAAGGATGGACCGCGAGTTATGTCAGATTCGTCGACCAGAACAGCGTGGGCTATCTCTAGCGCTTGAAAGGCAGTTTCGAGGGAATCTTCGTCAGCTTCGATGTATCGAAATGAGGATAGGTTACTCACCATTAGATCCTCTTCTCCGTGAATGGTAACCAACTGATCATCCACAACAAACTTCATCTTCTGATGGAGGGTAGAGGTTACAGCGCCACCTGCTTGTATCCATGGCCTCCCTAGTAGACAGCTGTAAACCGGATTGATGTCCATCACCTGAAAGGTGACTTCAAAGATTTGTGGTCCTATCATGATAGGAAGATCAACCTCCCCTATCACAGCTCTTCTAGACCCATCAAATGCCTTCACTACGAGAGATGTTAGCCTCATATTAGCACCTTGGTAAGCCAGCTTGGCTAGTGTCCTCTTCGACATCACATTGAGCGCGGATCCTGTATCAACAAGCACCCTGGACAATGTATCTTCTTCGTATTTGATCGACACATGCAGAGCATGATTGTGCTTGCGTTTTTCAGCTGTTAGATCATTTTCATCTAAGCTTAGAGTGTTGTAGGTCGTGATGTTCGCCACAATGGAGTCGAATTGCCCCATTGTATTGTCTTTAGTCACGTGAGCTTGCGTCAAGATCTTTAGCAAAGCCTGGCAATGCGTCGGGGAGCTTAAAAGTAATGACATGACTGGTATCTTAGATGGCGTCTGATTCAGTTGGTCTACCACCCGGTAGTCACTTCGTCTGATGATTCACAGAAGCTCTTCTTCATCATTTTTTAGGCTCTCTTTTCCTTTGACCAAAGGCTCCTTAGTGACGACTACCTCTGGAATGGGTTTTTCAGGAACAACAGCTTTTGGAATGGAAATTGCTGGCGGAGAAACCACATTATTTGCCCGCGGTTGGTATATGCGACCACTCCGGGTCATCCTACTCCCACCGGCGATATTAGCTACATTTACCGGCTTCCTTTCTTTGAAAATTCCTTCACACCATGAATGATCCTGTTTTGATGTGATGGCCCTTGGGTGAGGTTTAGATCCTCCCATTGGTTCGAATCTGGCTTGCCCCCTCCCAAATTTCGGGGGTGCATCGTCACGGAACACTGGCCGGACATTTTTGTTGTTGTTGTTGTTATTTCTGAAAACAGCCTTTTTGCTAGGCTCTTCAGGCATATTAAACACGGGTTCAATGACTGCCACATCTTCCTCTTTCTTCCTGTGAGCAATCTCTATCATCCCTTGTTTGATCATTGCTCGAATGTCTTTTTGCACAAGGTCACAACCTTGTGGATTCAGCATGCATTGTTCGCAATCTTCATGAGATGTTTTAAGTGCCCATGCTTGCGCAAGACGTTTGTGTAGTTCCACCAACGGTACCTTGATCTCATCAATGGTAGTAACTGTCTTATCTTCAGACCCTTCCCCTTCTTCAGTAATAGAATTTACTCCACCATGATTCGGTAGAGGGTTATTCTTTACGTTCGGGTCGTTGTCTTCAAAAGACAGAACCCTTTTTTCGATTAACTCTCGGACGAGGTGCTGGAGCGCGAAGCATCCTTCAAGATCGTGGCCCGGAGCGTTTTCATGGAATAAACAGCGGGCATTGGCATTGTAATAGAATGGAAGTGGATTAGGTGGAGCACCTAATTTCCTTGTCTTGACCAAACCTCTTTCTATCAGCATCGGGAATAGATCGGTGTAACTCATTGGAATAAGTTGTATCTTTGGCCGATTCGTCTGGTAGTTCGCCCTTGGAGCCCTATTTTGAGGCTGCTGACCCTGCTGTTGATGGTACTGTTGTTGATTGTTAGAATGATATTGTTGTTGATTGCTGGATGTCCCATGTTGAGGACCCTGCTGCGATGACTGTTGAAAAACTAGAGTCACAGCTGCTATGTATGATGGTGGATGATATTGCTGGCAATGGTTCCTGGAACTTTGCGCCTTCTTTCTATATGTTACATCACTTACGTCCCCCTCCTTCTTTTTATGGAAGTTGTTGGTCGGCTTCTTTGCAGCACTGGTGCTTGAATTGGTATTCGGAGTAGCCACTTTCCCACTTTTTAAATCAGCTTCAACCTTGACTCCCACTGCTACGATGTCAGAGAAGTTGGTCGTGACACTGCTGATTAGCCGCTCATAGAATTCTGGTCTGACCGTATCTACGAACCAGTCTGCCAATTCCTTTTCAGTAAGGGGTGGCTCCACCTGAGCAGCAGTCTCGCGCCATCTCTGCGCGTATTCTTTGAAGGTTTCAGTGCTCTTTTGTGTCATGCTGAGGAGCTGACGGCGGTCTGGAGCCAATTCCATGTTGTATTTATATTTTTGAATGAAGGCATCTGAAAGATCTTGAAAACCATAGACCTTTGCTTGATCCAGGCTTAGGTACCATTTAGCTGATGCTCCTTTAAGACTGTCTTGAAAACAGTGCACTAATAGTTTGTCATTTTCAATATGCGGAGCCATCCGCCTGCAATACATGATCAGGTGTACCTTGGGACAAGTAGTTCCCTCGTATTTGTCAAACACAGGCATTTTGAATTTTTGGGGGAATACTAAACTGGACACCAGACACATGTCTTTGGCGTCTGATCCGAAAACATTGCTTCCTTTGATGGCTCTCATTCTTTTAGCCATAATTTCCATTTCCACTCTTAACTTCTCGTGCTTTTCATCTTCTGCTTCAGAGCCATCTGGTACATCAAAGATCGGTTGAGAGTTGAACATAGGTCGGACCTGAGTTAGTCCCCCTGCTTGAGTAAAAATAGGATTTGTTGCCATTGGACCAACTTACGGTTGGAAGTTGGCCGATTGAAGCTTGTTGATTGGAGGTAAGAAGTCCATGGACATGCCGAATGGGAACTCGGTTGTCACGACTGTAGCGGTAGGAAGACTCGTTGCTGCTGTAACGACTTCAGAAACTACGGTAGTCTGTGTATCTATCTTTGCGTTATTCATATTGGGGACCTCCATGATATGACTAACGTTGTCTTTGATCCCCTCGATGTCGTTATCAATCTGGTCAATTCTTTGGTCGTTATCTTCCATTCTTCGTTGAGCTTGGGCCCGGGTATTGTACTTGTGTGAATTCAGCGTGAACTTCTTCCCTCTTTCTCTTTTCTAACATAAGAACAAAGGATGAGCTGCGGAACTCGGATGCAAGACCAATGCAGGATGAGATGCGAATGCAAATGCACAAACCATTCAAGGAAAAGCAAATTTCATTTACAAACAAAAAAAGTTGGAACAACATGTAACGACATGCTTTAAAAAGCGTTTTTCATTGATAATTTGAAATCTATTACAATAGATGGCTCTTGCCAAAAAGCAAGACCTTTCTTACAACAGGAAGCGAAAATAAATGCAACATAGGATTACAATCCTTTTTTAGGAAAAGCAGGAAATGGTGAAATAATGATCATTCTAACAAGACGATCCTTCTCCTTCTTGGTCTTCAGCGCGAACTCGATCCTGCCGGATGATCTCCCACAGATCTTCATTTTCACGTTGTGCTTTGATCAAAGCGTACTTCAATTCTTCCCTAATTACGGGGACCTCGGGTTCCATCGTTATCTCGTGATCACGAGTGTAGAACATGGACAAAGCTATTTCCTTCGAACAAAGCAAGTAAGCTCTAGCAGTTAAACAACTTATGTTTTCCATTGGAGTTATACCCAAGAGGTGAGGATCTCTCTGAGCATAGTGAGTACCGGCTTCCAACTCCGGGTTGCAACCGGTTTCACAGAAGCAAGGTCTTAGTAGCTCGGGCTCCGGTTCCGGCCTGGTTGAATACCCATACTGGCGCCGAGCAAGGATAGGGCTGTAGGTGATGACCCCCTTCGTTCCAATGAGAGGTACATTAGGGAAGTCTCCATAATTGGGAATCATAACTAGATCACCAAGGCTGATGTCATACCAGGTGATATCATAATGCTTGAGAGTGATGAGCTTGAAAATTAATGCACTCTTGCTATAAAGCCTCCAAAGGATGTGAGTCTTGGGCAAATGGGATGTAAACCATCTGTCAAGCAATGCGAGGCAGCATGAAAACTGGTCGAGGTCATACAAGGTGTAGAGATGGATGACCATATAGGTATCTGCCAGTATCTCATTCACTGGATTCTTGATGATGAAGAGACGGATTGCCTCCTCACTGATGAAATCATGGCGACTTGGGAAGAGGTATAAACCGTATACCAGAAAGGCTAAAATGGCCTCAAAAATCCCCAAGTTTCTATTTTCGTAATGGAACTCAGCCATCTCCATTAGTGGTCCTACTTCCATTCCATAGCATCCCCCTTTCGCTCTCATAGGTGGTAACTCTTCTGGCCGGAGATGTAAGGCTTTGGCCAAATCCTTTCTCTTCGGTTTTCCATAAGGAAGTGTGAAATTCCATGGAATCTTCAGATAATCAGTGTACTCCTCTATGGTTGAAAGCAACTGAAAGACTGGGAAGATGAAGCAGTGGTAGGTGGGAGAATAAAACTCAACAAGAGCCTGCAGCATGAACTCGTTGACTTGAGCACTTATCAATGGTAAGAGATCCCCATATTTGGCAATGAAGGCGGCGGGGTTCCTGACAAGGCCTGTCAGCATCCTAAGACGGCCCAACTTCAAATCCGGGAAAGGAAGCATGCCTCGTCTTACCATGTTGTCGTCTGCAAAAGAAAAGTTTGAATTTCCTTGAATGGTTAGAAAAATGCAAAAATGTGATGCAAATGCGACTGGTTTTACAAAACTCAGAAGATCAATTTGTGTCAAACTCTCATTTCATTCATCATCGGTAAAAGTTACCACCTTTAAGGTACAATACAAGAAACTCAAATTACATCAAGAAACTAGATTTTACAATCTAAACTAATGACTTCAAGCACGTGGCCTCTTCAACTTCTTCAAGATTGCGTTCTCCATTACCAATTTGTCCACTATCCCTTTCCAAGATCCAGAGGTAGGGGGGATATTGGAGTACTCATGGTTGCTTTGGGTGGGTTTGATGCTAGAGAAAAATAAATCCTCCTTTGTTGTTTCTCCATCGATTACTCGTCGTTCGAGCCATTCTATTAACTCGTCTTTTTCTTTCACTTCTCAGGTGAGCTTTGTCGTTTCGGAGAGGAGCGAATGATATTTTCCTTCCCAAGTATCTCTTTCAAGTTGTGCTCTTGCAAGGAGTTCTAGGTATTCTTCCATTTTCTCAATGGGAATGGCGGACGATGACGGCGCAATGACAATTGGTGCGTCTTTTTCTGGAAGGTATGACATCTTCAAATCTTTTGCTCTAGATTGGACCCATTGAGTAAATGGCTCCAAAGCTATGCAATTTCTCTTTCCCAAATCTACTTTCATCTTCTTATGGATGTTCTCCCAAGCGTCGATGGTACTATTTCTCATACTTTCGGTTACCTCTGTGTTGAGGTAAAAGAAACCGGATAGAAGCAAGTTGTTGGGTTTATCTTTCATCGGAAAGCCAAATTGTCGTCGAGCCCATGCTGGATTGTAGTTAATTCCTCCTCGTACTCCAATGAGTGGTATATTCGGGAAACTTCTGCAATGGTCAAAATAGACTCCTCGATCATATGGGGGATCATACCAATGAATATCTGCTTGAGTCAAAGAGATTATCCTTTGCGACCATCTCCATCCATTGGGATTCTTTTTGAAAGCGTCAGTTGTTGGCAAATGATTGACAAACCACTTGTATAACATAGGTGCGCAACAGAGGAAAGTTCCTTTTCCTTGAAGCGTACGATGATGAATAGAATGGTACACATCTCCCAATAAGGTAGGCACATGATTTCTGCTTAGAAATATGATGATGGAAGGGAAGTTGACGAACTCCTCTACTTCAGGAAATAATACTAGTCCATAGATTAATAGAGCTAGTACTGATTCAAAGGCATCCATACTTCCTTCTTTGGCAAAATAGGTAGCTTTCTTGATTAAGAACTCTGAATGAAAACCCACTACTCCTTTCTTGGTTGCACGATGGGCCTTGATTTCGGAAGCTTCAAGGTGAAGAGCATCTACAATTTCTTTTGGTGAAGGTATCTTCTCCAATCCACTATAAGGTTTTTGATCTTTCACAGGAACTCCCATGTAATAAGCATACTCCTCCAAAGTTGGTATCAACTGATAGTCAGGAAAAGTGAAACAATGATACAAAGGGTCTTAGAATTGAACCTAAGTATTAAGGATCCCTTCTTCCATTCTCATTCTGACAAGGCTTAAGATTTTTCCATATTTCTTTCCAAAGTCATCTGATACCATAGTTCCTAATTTTCTCAACTCGGAAGTATCGGGCTTCTTGAAAGTGTACTTCTTGGTTTTTCTTGTTCCAATGTCCATGATATGTCTGAGATTTCACACGCAAAGAGATCAACTGAGTTTTACAAAACTAGTCGCAATATGAAATGCTTATGATCATATGATGAGATGATGCACACACCACATAAAAAACAAGATATTCACAAATATAATGCACGTGCACACACAAGGCCTTCCTAAGCTCAAGGTCAAGGCATGAAGTCAAAGGTCTAACCATCCCCAAAGGTTTTTACTTTGAGATATTTTGTACCTACGGAACGGGTTCTAGCAAAGTTCCCAAAGTCATAGTAAATCCTTCGGATATTACCAACTAACGTGATTACTCACGTGAGTCAATAATATTCTCAAGATAAACTCGTTTGAGTGTAGCATCGCATGACAACTATTGAGGGACTACTCCCTAACAGTTTCTGCACTACGTCCTAAAAAGGCTAAGTGGGATAAAAGTGTTACTAAAGGTTCCCAGCTTCATGGACTCATATTGAAATAATTAGTGAATGCACAACTACTCATGCATTACCAATTATCTCAAAGAGTCTCCACTGAGTGCGATTACATCATATGTCAAACATATTAGAACTACTCTCAATAGCCCAACTATTTATCATATCACAATCCTATCTCATGTGTCACTCAAATCCGGGTTAGGATTTATCTCACCTCTCAAGGCACCCCATATCCAACATACAAACAATTATATTGGCAAATATACATGTTAAGCAAATATTCACAAATATAGCATGCAATCAAACAAAATAGGCTAAACCCTCAAGTTTAAGTCATCCCTAGTGAAGTCATCATTTCTGTTGCAGTGAGAATCGTGATACCAAGCTATTGATTAACTTGAATCTTTAATTCTTAAATTCACAACCGGACTTTAATTTATCCAAAGGAAAGGTCTAAAGAAAGGAAAAAAACCTTTTCGCGATGTAACAACAACACTAAGAGATTCAGGGATTGGGGGTTGGTTATGCATAGGGTAGGTATTTCACATCCTAAACATCTGTAGTACTCTACAGGAACCTTTTGTTTGTTTGCATGCTAAGTTTGCTAAACGTTTGCTATGGATTGGGATTGGGTAAAAAGGTGTAGGTAAAAACCTAAGGATAGTTTCTAAGTTTGCTCGCAAAGACATCACGTCATCTGCCTACGTATCCTTACTAGGATAGAATCAGAGCAATCTTAGTTCACCTCACTAGGGTTGAAGAACACTTGATTATGATCAAAGTTCAAAGGGGAATAAACATAACAATGTTTGTATAGAGTTTCACAAAACTCTCTAGATCTATGTTGAACACTCAAAAGAGGGAGTAAGTAATCATTACTATGATTCTTACATAGAGTTTACAAACTCTATATTAGGGTTCTAGTTTAGAGAACACTCCTAGTAAAGGTGGGTCTTTTAGACTTAGGGCAAAGTCTAATGGCTTATACTAAGGTTCAAGATGACTTCACAAAGTCAAGGGAGTGGGTAATGAGCTATCCATGACACAAGGGTCAATGGAGATACTTTTCCTTTGGAAGGAGAGAGGGGAGGCAACTTGGATGAGAACTAAAAAGTTCCATCACTTGGGGAAGAAATAATTATCAAAGCAATATAAACAATCAAGCATGATGAACACAAAGGGTATGGTTACAACCAAGTAAGCATGCATATCACAATAAGCAAGGATTAAATTGATACAAATGGTTACAACCAAGAATGACATATCTTCACAAAGATAAAGGTAACAACCCAAGGGATACATATTAACAAATATGGAAACAACAATCATGCAAATAAGTCACAACTTAAGATGATCATGTTATAAGTTCAAATGTAATAACATTCAAGCATTGATGACAATCAAGTATGTAAAGTATGTAAGACAACGGTCAAATTCAAGATTTAGGAGGAGAAAATGTAGGTTCATGGTAACAACCAAAAGGGAAAACAAAGCTTTAACATGTTAACAAACACAAAGGAGTCAATCACAATCAAATCTTACAAGATAAGTCAAGCATGGTATAAAAGAAATTCATCAAGATGCAAGGTAACGATCCTAAAAATGAACCAACTTTCAAGTAGGCAAAAGGAATTACAAACATGAACAACTTGAAATATTTTCTCTCAATATGAAACTAGACAACATTATGAGTATTTTGCAAAAAGAATGGATTAAAAATAATGAGGCATGCAAAAGTTGTGAATTTTTGAGTTTCATGAAGATAATAAACAAAGCATGTGATAAAAAAAGAGAAATGGTCATGGGAGGGGGTTGAACCCATGCCCTCATGCTTACAAACACAAGGCCTAACCATTTGGGCACTAGGCGCGCACGCTTAAAGGGTGGGAAAGAAGAAGAAAATAATACAAACATGACAATTAAAATAAAAAACAAAATGGGTCATCACTGAGGATCGAACCCTGGCATGATAGGTGAAAGGCGCATGTTGTAAACACTGGGGTGACGATACATCCAAGTATTTAGCTACTCCTAAAAATACATAAGGCATTCTATGCAAAGAAATCTGGGCCAAATTCACAAGCAAATATGGCCAAAGGCGTGAAGGTTCCAAACCAGATCAAATCAACACCAAAATCAACAAAATTAAAGTCTAACATGATTGTCTTTTCACAAGGATGATGATGGTAACAACTGTTTTTTTAAAAATGATGCACAAACAACAAGATTCGAATGAACACACAAATATGAGTTTTGGGATGCACTATGGTATTCATGGGTCAAACCAGGTGTAAATCAAAGCAGAAAAAAGTTGGAACACACTCTAAATGTGATAAGGGATGTGTCTTAAAAAGCTTGTTCATAATATATCATGGCAACATATTGGCTGGTGAGTTGCAAAATGGTAAACTTTGTGCTCTCAAACAACAAAATCAATGACTTCAAGACAAAAGCCAAGTTATTAAATCCAAACAGAAACAACAGTTACAACATACACAAACTGTGGCTGGTCTCAAATGTGGGATTTGAAGGGATCAAAAATAGCAAATAAGCAGCAGGTCAAGGCAAAGTGGTTCTGTTGTCCATATTTTCCAATCAAAAGGCCAAAATGGATATACCTCAAACTTTGATCAAATCAAACATCAAATTTCATGAAATCTCACCCTAACTTACCTAAAATCTAATAAACAACAAGATGGTAACAACCAAATGCCAAGATAATGCACCAACACAGAACTGAAATTAAAAGGCCATGTGAAGTTGAAGAATGCATTTTGTCATTTTGAGTTGCATAATGGTATCCAAAGCACAAACAGAGCTCAATCTCAGCAAACAATATGGTGTACAAACTAAAATCATGTTAATAGATGATTTTCACACATAAGGCTCAGTCACAGATCAACATAAATGGAAATGGCTCAACTGATTGCAAAATCATGAAGATAAGCAGACTGTCAAAGTGTAGGATAGGGTACAGATTGGCACAGTTCAAGTGAGGTCTAGCTCATACACACATACAAGCCCTAATCATGTTGACAATTGATCTAATGCTCATGAAATAATCCAAAATACCTTAAACAGAATAAATGTATGGTGTGTGTGCAGCTGTGATTTGCAAAAAAGTTATTTTGACAGCAAGAGGATGAGGCAAGCTAGTTCAGTTCCAAATGGGTGGTTTCATGTCATGTAAATGATGCACACACATCACATATATGCTAACAGAGGGTTTCATGCTTAAAGATCAGTTCAAATCACTCCAAACAAAAAAAGGTATATTGGTTGAAAATATGACATGAAGGTGCAAGACTGTCAAAGCTCAAATGAAATAGGTTCAGATCAAATGCACATTACATACAATTTTTAAATGTGTCAACATATGATCTCATGGTCAAGAATTACTCAAAAATGTTTCAAGCATGGAAAATGTATGTTGTGTGTGGTTGTGAATACAAAACTGTTGAATGCAAGTTGTCACAGTTCAGATTGTATGGATTCAGGTCATGAAATTAGCACACACACATCACAATCATGCTAACTGAAACTTTCATGCTCAAAATTTTAATCATACATCACTCAAAACTGGATTTGGCATGTTGGCACTTATGAAATGCAAGTCAAGCTCATTATGCAGCAGGATAAGTCATGGCATATGTTGCACCCTAAAATTTGACCAACCGGTTCTCCTATCTGGTTCATGGTTCAATTCGTATTCGCATATCCGATGCGTGACATTTGTACACAGACAGAGGATGTCAGGGTTACAACTTGGTTTTCATCTACCGGATATTTCAGATCCAGTCTAGATAATCAGGGTTTTATTTTCGGGAAATTGTGCGCTTCTCGGTGTTTTCAGCTTACATGGTGGTTTTTGGGATATTCTGATGCCCGGGGGTTTACTGTTTGTCTCGATCTGGTCTCGCGCTCTCTTTTATGTTGGTCATTTATATTTGTCTGCATTTTTTAGGATTTAATAGCCTTTTGTAGATTTTAAATAGGCTTTATAGATTTTTTCAGAATTTAAATAGGTTTTTTAATATTTTTAATAACTTTAAATCATTTTTAGAATTTTATAGAGTTTTTATTAGGTTAATAGCTTTTTTTTTAATAGTTTTAAATAAATAATATAGATTTTATTAGAATTAGTAGAGTTTTATTAGATTTTTTTTATATAGAGGTTATTAGAGTTTTATTAGTTTTAGTTTAATATAGGTTTAATTAGGATTTTAATCATCTTTTAGATTTAATTAGGAGTTAATCTTTTGTTTAGATCTTAATTGAATTTGTTAGAATTAATTAGGTTAGTTTAATTTTCATTTAGATTTAATTGCAGTTTTATTTTTAGTTAGAGTTAATTAGGTTTAATCATTAGTTAATTAGGTTTAATCTTTGATTAGTTCTTAATTGGATTTAATCATTCTAATTCAGTTTTTTTTTGGGTTTATGGATATCATTTTCGTGGGCCAGTTCAGGATGTGGAGGCCCATTCCTTTCAGTCCGTTTTCAGCTTTTTTTTTTGTCCATGCAGTGACACTTGTCAGCTATATAACGTGCCACGCGTTCAAGTCCGGGGCCCCCACCTCACAACTCCAAAATCCCTCTCCTCCTGCCACGTTCCCCACTTCAGACTCTCTCTCTCTCTCTGCGCCAGCACACAGGCCACGCGTCCCTCTTTCCTCTCTCTCCCAGGCCCGCGTCCAACTCCCAATCCCTCCCGGTGACACCTGTGATCCACTACCCCCTTCCTACCGCCGACCATGCAGCCGCCGTGCCGGTCATCGGTAACGGTCACCGGAGAGCAGTAACCGTCGCCGGACTTTGCTAGCTCGCCGGAATCTGCAAAAATTCCCAGAAATTCCCAGAAACACATCCGACCTCCTCCAATCTTCATCGTCTACCTTCACCCACTACTCGCCGGAAACTGCTTCGTATCGCCGGAAAACTCATAGATCTTCATCATCCCGCCCAGATTTCTTCATCAACCTTCAGAAGAATCTCCAGAAATTCATGAAGATTCTTCAAACCTTCATTGTTCTTCACATAACTTTCCAGAAAACCTAAATCCTCATCCGTTCTTGCACATTTTCCAGATCCTCACAGATCAAGAACGAGCCTTGTGATTCACAGATCTCCAAGAACTCGTTGAGTCCTTCGTTGATTGTCCAGAAACATTCGAGCGATCTCCAACGACGCCTTCAACCAAGATCTTCAATCTTCCTTCAAGGACCTTCAAAGTACTCAGCGCATCTTCAAACATCCTCCGGTTGGTTGATCCTTAGGAGCCTACGAAGAATCCTCTAGAAATCTTCAAGATCTACGTCAAAGAACCTTCTCCTCCGTGAATCTTCGTCAACGACGTCCAGGTTCCATTTTCTTTTCCTTCTGCTCTTTGCATGTGCGTCTTAGATGTAGGATTAGTCTTTCTCGCTTAGGTTATGGTGTTTAGCTGAGTTTTAAGTGGTTTCGAGTGGTGTCGAAGGTGTTCCGGAAGGTTTGTTGTTGATGGCATTGAACTGAGGAAGGAGGTGATTGAGTTAGGGTTTGAGAGTTTCAGAAGGAGAACTGGAGAGAAGGTTTGAGGGATGCGCAACTAGGGTTTGGATGAACAGTAGTCAGGATTTTGGAGAAGAGTTAGTTTTGTTGGATGATGATTTGGGTTAGGGTTTGGGCTGGGTTAAGCCCAAATCTGGTTTGCTGAGGCGCATACCCCTTCATTACTCGTGTCCCCCCCTGAGTGTGAGAAGGATGAAGGATTTGGTTTGGGCTTAGGCCCTAAGTGCTACGCGCACCCCCCCTCAGTTTGGGGCCCAGTCTGAATAACTGATGCGTTTTGCTAATGCACCCCCCCTGTTTTATTTTTATTTTTATTTTCTTTGTTTTGTATCATGTTAAGAAAATTCATAAAAAATGGTAGGAGTACTCAATTAATTCCCTTCTTTTTTCTGTAGGTTCCTATTTCAATTTAGGATTTTAGGATGCAAAAATATTGAATTGATCATGCATTTTCAGTTTTATTTGCATTTTTGTATTTTAATTGGTCCTGAATAATTGGTTTGTGATGTGTCTGCCTTGTTGATTTTATTTCTCTCACTTGTTATTGATTTTTGCTTTAGTTTTTTAGTATGTTGTACTAGACTGATGCATGCTCCCCATAGGATTTTTGTGGATTTTTTAGAGATTGATTGATGTTGTTTTAGGGTTAGAGAGTAGAGACCTCATAACTTGCTGGTTAACCCTTGACCATTCATATGTTAGGGATTATTTAGTAGCCTTAGAAGTTGACTTAGGCTTTGAGATTTGATCTTGGGATCATAGAGCCATGTAGGGTTCCCCTAGATTTTTGGTAGTTTTTTATAGAGTGTTTTGCTATTTTTGGCTTGAGCTTGAATATAGGAGAAGTCTTGAGGGTTTCTGACTTTGAAGTGCAACTATGGTTCAACTTTAGAGATAGTTTCTTTGGGTTTGAGGGCCTGTGGTTTCTTCTGGAAGATGGAGGCTGGATGAAGTCTTGATGGAGCTTGCAAGGATGCATGGATTGAGGCCTAGTCTAGGAACTTGCTCTCTGTTTGTGAGGTTTGAGATCCCGAAGTTTGAGGGAAATTTATGGTACTTTCCTGAGGAAGGCACTATGGATGTCTTTCATTCTTTCTTCTCACCTCTTTCTCAAGTATCCAGTGATGTTGGAGCCTTCATGTGAGTTTAGTTTCTCCTGAGGAGGAATATAAACCGATCACAGTTGTTGAGCCACATGGGATATGATTCCTAAGTGGAAGCCCCAGTACTTTCCTGAGGAAGGCACTATGGGTCTGTTCACTTAGTTCCCTTAGTTCCTGTAGGATTTCTCAAGTATCCAATGATGTCGGAGCCTTCATGTGAGTTTAGTTCCTCCTGAGGAGGAATGTAAACCGATCACATTTGTTGAGCCTCATGGGATATGATTCCTAAGTGGAAGCCCCCTAGTACTTTTCCGAGGAAGGCACTATGGGTCTGTTCACTTAGTTCCCTTAGTTCAGGTAGGATTTCTCAAGTATCCAATGATGTTGGAGCCTTCATGTGAGTTTAGTTTCTCCTGAGGAGGAACGTAAACCGATCACAGTTGTTGAGCCACATGGGATATGAGTCCTAAGTATAAGCCTCCTAGTACTTTCCTGAGGAGGGCAGTATGAGTCTGCCTACTTAGCTCCCTTTCTTTGGTAAGCTTGTTTTGAAGCTTGAAGACTGGGATTGATTTCTCTTGTGTGTGGGGTTTTGCTTAGGGTTTTGCTTAGAGATTTGATTAGGGTTTTGCTTAGAGATTTGATTAGGGTTTTGCATAGGGCTTTGCTCAGGGGTTTGATTAGGGTCTTGTTTAGGGGTCCTGCTCAGGGTTTTGGTTTAAGTTTTGGATAGGAGTTTGTCAGGCTGGTTCGCCTTCTCTTTGTGTTGTTTGACTTGTGTGGTGCTGTGCTGCATTAGACTTAGGGGTTCATCTAGATGTTTCTGAGATAGGTGCATCTTAGAGATAGGCTTTGTGTGCATGAGAAGTTGAGGTGGTCCTCCTTCTGCTTGTTTGTTATTGAGTGGCTTTGCTTGCTGGTATTTGGTAGAGCCGAGCTCCCTTGCCTCTGTGGTTTGCGGCCTTTGTGCCTTGATTGTTTGGTTGTTGCATTCATGCATATTTCCAGTATTTCTTTACTTTGCAGTTGATTCCTGTTTGCTGTTTAGTCCTGTTGCCATGATCCCTTAGGAGCTTTAACTTCTCCGCTGCGGAGGAGTTATGATAGACATTAGGTGGGTCAACCAAGCATGATAACAGTAGGTAGATTCCCCTTTTCAACCATAGTTTTAGGGTGTCTTTTTCCTTTCTCAACAATAGAAAAACACTTGAATAGCTTGTGTCGTAGTTAGCCGAACTACAGCTGCTCTGATTTCTCGTACCAGGCGAGAATATGTAGGCATAGGATGCGATATCCTAGCGAGCACACTAACAACTAACCTTTTGTTCTCTCGCTGCTGTGCGATCGAGACTTTCCTGCTGACGACTGATGTTATCCCTTTTCTCTTGCCCGAGTGCATTTGAGACCAGACCGTAGTTTTATTTCCCATAGGTTCCCGTACCCTTAAAACCAGATTAATTTCTCACTGCTGTGTGAGAACACCCAGATTAGCCGTAGTTAGTCGAACTACGTTTGCTCTGATCTTCCATGCTGTGTGGAAGTACGTAGGCACAGGACGCAATGTCCTGGCGAGCAACCTTCCCCCCCGTCTAGACGTAGGTAGTCGAACTACGTTGACTCTGACTTTCCCATTGCACGAGGGAGTACGTAGGCCCAGAACAGCGTATGTTCTGTCGAGTCCTGTCCTTTTCTTTTCTTTTCAGACTGACCATTAGCGTAGATAGATAAACACACCCTTTTCCTTATAAACACCAAGCGTGGATCCCGTCGAGTACGACGGACGTGAGGGGTGCTAATACTTTCCCCTTGCGTAACCGACTCCCGAACCCAGGATTTGGTTGCGATGACCATTCCTTTCCCGTGTTTCGCGAGTTTTTCTTCGAGCGTTTCCTTTCCCTCCGTTGGGATAAATAACGCACGGTGGCGAATCTTCTGTCAGCCGGCGCCGATTTTCGCAGTAGCGACAGCTGGCGACTCTGCTGGGGATCTTGTAGCATCTAGGGACTTTTCCCATCCCTTATGCCGGGACCGTTTCCCATCCCCTACGCGAGTCAATCCTAGCGCTTGGGTGTTTATCTGTTGGGTGTTGTGCATATGTGTTTTATCTTTCCGCACTTTACTTTTCCGTACCTTTACCTTTCTGCATTTACTTTCAGCCCTATATTATTATGATTATTGCTGTGGGAGAGGGAGGTTACTATGAGTGAGAAGCCGGACCTGGGCTTGAGTATGCACCTAGACATAGTTGCGGAGAGTAGTAGACGAACCTGTCTGCTGAGCAGGCACAGTTCCCTATGAAATCTGCGCTCAGACGAGGTTCTCTCCGAGGTGCTCCTTTCCGGTCCTGAGGATCTGAGGGGAGTCCAGACGTGAGGATTGTCGACTCTGGGGACCGATCATTTGGAAGTCATCTAAGTGAGGCCTCTTCATGACTTGATGATGCCACTCCTTTTGGGAATCGTATCGTCACTCATGAAAGTCTGTGACGCTGATGACCGCATAGGATGCCGTACCTTTGTCCGTGGATTAGGTCCATACCTGTGAGGGGGATTGGGTTATTGCAGGAAAACTGGCCTTCAGAAACCATGATTCAGTATTTATCAGATGGTTTTCTTGGCTCGTTAACAGGTGTGTTGTTTGGATCAGATGGGTTTCTTGTTTGAGAATTGATACCATTATCAGATGGTTTTCTCGTCAGTTACAGAGGTTCAGATGGATTTCTTACCAGGGGATTAGTATTTTGGGTGTCAGATGATAGTCAGCGTCATGAGGTTCTGGTGACTGTGGTGGTTTTCTGTTCTTGACATCACAGACATGTTCCTCTTCAGGCTACAGCATGGCCCATGTGTTCACTGATTGCATCATTTATCATATTGCATTATTGCATTACCATTTGCATCCAACTAACGTGTGTGTATTGCAGGTACATATTTCCCCTCCTGGTTCCGGTGTTTGTTTCCTAGCAAGACATGGAAGCCATGAAGAGAGTGTTACCCTACAGATTTCCGTCTCCAGATATCAGTCTGTTGTCAGAGTTAATTACTATTGCTAGGAAGAAGGTGATGGGAGATTTTAGGAAGACATATGGGAGGATCCTGACTTATGTTTACCAGCCCTTGGCGTATGAGATCAGCGACATTTACACCCTGTTGCAGTTTTATGATGCTGAGCTCAGGTGTTTCGTATTTCCTGACTTTGTCTTGGCTCCAACCCTGGAGGAGTATTCTGCACTCTTGGATATACCGATTCGCGAGCAGATGCCTTTCTATCACACGGACGCTAAGCCTGATTTGGCTAAGCTTTCTGCTATTCTGTACTTAGGAGAGTTTGAGCTGACAGGGAAGATGATCAGAAAAGGAAATGCGTGGGGATTTCCGTTGGTTGTTTTGGTGGAGAAGGCTCGGGATTATGTCAAGAAGGGTGGCTGGGTTGTTTTTGACGCCATCCTTGCTGTGTGTGTTTATGGCATTGTATTGTTCCCAAACCTTCCTGGTTTTGTTGATGCAGATGCTTTCTATATTCTGGCTGCAAAGAACCCGGTTCCTACCTTGCTGGGAGATATCCACCATTCCACTCACTACCAAAATGAAAAGCGACGAGGAAGGAATGTCTCTTGCTGTGTACCTCTACTGTGCAGGTGGTTTACTAGTCATATGCCGAAGTCAGGGCCTTTCGTCACTTCTATTGATTCTTTAGGATGGCCTGAGTGCTTGATGGGGTTGACTTCTGAGAATGTGGTGTGGGTTAATGAGGAGGTGTTCGGAGTTGAGGTCATATACAGATGCGAGGGATTCCCTAATGTTCCTTTGATAGGAAGGAGAGGGTGTGTCAATTACAACCCTTCCTTATTAATCAGGCAGTTTGGGTATGCACCTCAGGAAGTGCCGAAGCCCGAGGAGATACAGGAATCTCTGTATCTCACTGGGGCAATAGAGGAAGAGATGTTGATCAAGCTTGAGAAAGCATGGAAGAACCTGCATAAGAGAGGGAAGCCTTCATGTAGCAAAGGGGGTACTCGAGTTCTTGGTCCGTATGTGGAATGGATTCGTGAACGAGATACGAAATTCCTTATGCCTTATCCTGCAGTTCAGCCATTGTATCCTTCTCTGGTGGAAGAGCCCACCACTATAGACATGCAGGTATACAAGCAACTGATGGCGGAGAAAGAAGAGTTAGCAAAGGCTAAAGAAGCTTTAGAGAAAGAGAACGCCCAGCTTCGTCATGAAAAGATTGAAACAGGATATTTTTCCAAGCAACAGGCCGAAACTTTGAAACATCTGAAGACTACTTTATTGGAGTTGACTGAAACCAAGAAGTGTCTGGAGTTAGATGTAGACTCAGTTAGCAATGTATTGGCTACTAAGAAACAAGAGCTGGAAAGGGCCTACACGAAGTTAGCCAAGTTCAGAGAGCATTGGGACCTTACTTTGGCCAAACGCAAAGAACGGGAAGAAGAGCTAAAGACACAGGTTGCTCAGTTGGGAGAACAGGTTAGAGTGAAGACTGAAGAGCTTGAAGAAGAAGCATGCCGTCGATACGAGGCCGAACGCCAACTGATTGATGCCTTGAAAAATCTGGAAGATTGTCAGCGCAGAGCAGACATCAAGAGGCCCAAACCTGAGGATGGTGCCCAGGATAAGGCTTGGGGAGATTTTGTCAGAGATATCCATGGAACGGCCAGGAAAAGGGATCAGTTGATAGAAGGCTTGATTTATCGACCGGATCACGCAGAGACGAAGAAGTTGTTCGAGGATTTCTGCGACCGTACCCGCACTTGATTTCTCTCTTGTATTCTGTGTGTTGAGATCACCACCAGGCATGTTGATTGGGATCCTCCTTTATCATCTCAGTTGTATGGAACATAGTTGTGTAACGTCTTGACAAGACTGTCAGTCCAATAAATATATGAGGGTTTTTCTAAATATTGTCTTTATGGTTTATCTTGTCTTGCTACCTTGACACTGGAATTGGAGGGGAAATATCCCCAATGCACACATGCACGTTAGCATTTTTTGTATTCTGTCTGCATAAATCATATTGCATAGCATTTCTCTAGCTGGCCAGAGCACTCATCCAGCCTTTGTTTTCACCAGAGGGTGATTCTCTGGGGATTGTTCGAGGCAAGAGTGGAGTGTTGAAGACGACCAAGGGGCTGAAGCAGATTTGAGCAGAATCAAGCAGTGTAGTCAGTTACAGGTAATTGGTAGCTATGTCTGAAGGCAATCTCCAGGCTCCTAACACCTTGACAGGGTTTACTATGACGTCCCACCCTCGGTATGATTCTATGGAAGGCTTCCCGCAAGCGAACAACGTTACTGCAGACCAAGTTGTACAACCTACTATTGAGAGCCGAGATCGACATGAGCAGTTTGTTGCCCGAAATGAACGTCCTCCTCCTGTTAACAATCAAGGTGCCGTTTTCCCTGAGAGGAATCCACACAGATATATCCCAGTAGCCAGGACTGTAAACTCAAGAGCTCTTGAAGGTGATAGAAGGTTCCGAGGATTGGAAGAAAGAGTTAAAGCTTTGGAGGTCAAAGATGCTGTTAACCTGAATGCTGCAGACATGTGTTTGGTTTCGGACCTGGTGTTGCCTTATAAGTTCAAAGTGCCGGAATTCGAGAAGTACACGGGAGATAGCTGTCCGAAGCTGCATTTGATGATGTTCTGTCGAAGAATGACTGTGTTTGTGCGAAATGACCAATTGATGATCCATTACTTTCAGTATGGTCTGACTGGGGCATCTTTGAGGTGGTATGTGCAGTTAGAGAGTAATCAGATTCGATCATGGGTGGACTTAGCCAGAGCTTTCGTGAAGCAGTACAATTACAACCTGGATACGGCTCCTAGCCTCGTACATCTGCAAGAATTATCTCGGGCGGAGAATGAATCATTCAGAGGGTATTTGCAAAGATGGAAAGAATTGGCTGCTAGTGTTCAACCACCGCTTCAGGAAAGAGAAATGGTTGACATCTTCTTGGGTACTCTGAAAGGCCATTATTATGACAAATTGTTTGGTTGTACAAGCTTTGTGATCCTGGTGAGAATGGGAGAGCTTGTTGAGAGAGGACTCAAGAGTGGAAAGCTTCGAGATGCTCCTTATATCCCAGTTGATAAGAATGAGTCAGTTGTCAGTTCTCAAGAAGAGTGGGAAGAAGGAAATGGCATCGTCTCAGAATCTCTAGCATCTCAGGATCGGTTTTCAGACATTTCAAGTCAACGGTCATCCTGTCGTCGATCGCGTCAGCACGCCCTACGAAGACCAAGGAAACCTGAAAGGCAGTTTACTTAGCTACCGGTGTCGTACAGTCAGTTGTTGCCAGATCTGGTCAGAAGTGGATTGATAGTGCCGAAAGAGACTAATCCAATGATTCCACCATATCCTCCAGGTTTTGATGCCAGCGCCCGCTGTGAGTACCATGTTGGGGCACAGGGGCATTCAACAAATGATTGTAAAGTGCTTAGAAGCCAGGTTCAGGATCTGTTAGACTCCAACCGGATTTTCATCGCGCCCCAGGGTTTTGTTCAGATTAACGATTCTCCGTCATCCAGTTGTGTGGGTTCGTTAGTTAACGTCATGGGAGACTCCACGGGAAGTGTGTGTTCTGAAGAATGTCAAACGGAGAGTTCAGTTGAATATGGGGGAAGTTTCTAGAGGTTTCTGTGTTGGGTGTCACATCTGTTTTCTCTGCCTAACCCGTTTAGCTTTTGTGCATTAGTATTTGCTGACCACCACCAGGATTGTTGGCTGGGGTCATTGTATTCGTACTCATTTGTGCTTACGTGCTGCTTTTGTTGGTTGTACATGAGTGGGCGGTGTTCGTCTGGGTGCTTATAGCTTGAGTTTCTCTTTGTCTTGTCTTGAATATGTGTTTGCTTTCTGCATTGCATTATGATTTAACAGGTACATCAGAACCGTGGGTCTTATTTCCTCATCGTCCAGTTTGTTGCAGGAATTCCTTCAGAGATATGGAACAGAATCAGGTTGAATTGAGTGAAGTCCGAAGCCAGCTGGGGCAGATGATGAGAGACATGCAAGAGATGCGTCTGGAGCAGAAGATCCTCAAAGAGGAAAATAGTCAGCTGAAGACCCAAATGAGCTTGATCATGGAAGTAGTCAAGAATGTGCTTAGGAAAGAGGATGATCAGTTATTTGAAGCCGCAGTGAAGAAGCTCGTGCCACCTGTGCCTGTGGAACCTGAGCAACAACAAGAAAGGGTACATCCGGCTCAACAGAGGATTCAGGAGGGGAGGCCAAAGAGGGTATTTGAGGCGCCACCTTCAACGTATGCTGAGCTCTTGCAGACTTTATTGAGGTTTAATCTGGTTGAGAAGAGAACAATGGAACTACCCACAGGAGCGCTTCCTTATGGGTACGGTACCAGTAAGCAATGTGAATTTCATTCTGGGGCACTCGAACACGACATCGAGGGTTGCCATGCTTTTAAGCACGATGTTCAAGACCTGATTGACTCGAAAGATATTGAATTCACGCCAAGCGGTGTAGCTGTACGTATTGCTCCTGTCTCAGTCGATGCTAAGATGATGGATGTTTCTAAAGCTGCAGTAGGTCAGAAACGTATCCTAGATTCCATGGTGTCAGAATCTCCATGCCCACAACTGTTGCCTATTCCTGGGGCAGATCTGAGAAAGAAAATGGCTAAGCATAAGGAGTGCCTTAATCAGTACGGTGAAAGTCAAGAAACCGATGTTGTATTTGCTACGAAAGTTGTTCAACAGTCAACCCGATACCAGCGACGACAGCAACGAGCTCAACAGTGGCAAAGGCAGCAGCATCCCAATCAGCGAAGAGCTCAAAATCAGAGGCCGGTGAGAGTATTTAAGGTGCCTCCGATGCCGTATGCCAAACTTCTTCAGGTGTTGCTACGATTACAGTTGGTTGAGAAGAGGAAGTTAGCCCCGCTAACAGGTACGCCTCCAGCAGGATATGATCTCCAGGAGCACTGTGATTTCCATTCAGGAGCACCGGGGCACAACATTGAAGATTGTCTGGCCTTCAAGCACAAGGTGCAAGACCTACTTGACAGTGCAACAATCAACTTCGGGCAGGAAGGTCCCAAAATCATCTGAATGTGGAAGGGGGCTCTATAATTTGGTTGGGTCAGCATCGGGTTGCCTCTAATAACTGATTGTGAAGATAGCTGGTTCAGCAGCAGAACAGATGTGAAAGCCCGGTTCTCGGAAGCTAGCATTTTTCTTTGTTTTATCTTGTCATTTCTTTACGTTTGTAGTTTCTTTCCTGTTTGAATTGCAATCTTGTTCGTAAAACTTGTTGTTTTCATTCAATTGACGATAATGAAATAAATATGCATGTTTTGATTAAATCCATTCGTGTTCACTAACTATTTTTACAAATGTCCAATGCTTGGTTAAGAAGGATCTGAGGAGGATGACGAAATGAACGACATGCAACTTCCGATATTGTATGCTTTTGAGATAAAACCTGCTGATGATGTACAGGCATTGTTTCAAATCCCTAAACACCGGTGATATAAGGAAGATAATCCCTTGTCGACCCCTTTGAGCCTAGTAGTAGGAGCTCTTTCTGAAAACGAAAAACCCTCCATCTTTAACCGGGGGCAGGATAGGTGTTAGCTAATTCGGTCGAGCGTTCAAGTTGCAAAAGGAGTGTCCGTTCGAGGATCGATCACACCTTTAGAGGTCGTACCTAAAAAACCATAATGGTTAAATCAAGAGTGAGACAGTCACATTATTCTCCAATGAGTCAGACAACCAGTGTCACACGACTTGTTCGGAAAAAGAGAAAGCAAAAAGAATCAAAAGCCCGCTAAGTCAAAACTTCAAAACAAATGACTTAGGCAAAAATGAGGGCATCCCGCTGGACTTAAAAAAAAAATCAAAAGAAACTCCAAAGAGTCGGTCCAGGCAAAAGTTAGGGATAAGAAAAAGATGAAAGGATGACAAAAGAAAAATCCTCAAACGAAATATGAGTCGTGTGACCCCGAGTGTCAAAGACGAAAAGCGAGTGGCTGTCACTCCAAAATCCAAAAGTTTCTCGAACTATCACTCCTATCTTTCAACCTCTGAGAGGTGAGCGCTAAGGTCGAATTAGCTGAACATAGGATGGGAGAACATCAAGGAGAATGGGTGGGTTAAAATAAACTTTGAGCCTTTATCCGTTCCTTCAAAACCGTGAACCTGACCACGTTACAACCTTCAAAAGTCCTAATTGAAGCAGGTTATTTCGAAAGCATACTTCGGTAAAGGTCGCGTCGATTCTGACTCTTGAAAGGGTTCCTCTTACCATGTTGGTACTGATGTTGATATTATTGATAAATGTTTTGTGCATTATATGCCATAAACTGTTCTTTTCCTTTTCCCAGTGAACAGATTGGATGTCAAAACTGTCATATGCGTTGCATTAATATGTCTTTTACGCAGAACAACTTGTTTTACTTGCGAGTAAGCGCTTGACAGCAGGAAAGTTTTCTACAATGGAAGGTATGGTCAGGATAGAATGCAGAACGCCCGAATGCTCCGCAAGCAGGGGGCAAGCTACATCCGGTGATCCCCAGTCAGGTCAGCCTTTCGAAGTCAGTTATCCTGGGGCAATCAGGTGGAGATTCGGTAAATATCTCGTAGTCAGGGGCACTGCTCTGAATCAGATAATCAGGGGAAAAGTCATTGCAGTCAGGGAGCAGGCCATCTTAAGAGCGCAGAAGTCATTCTTTATTCGAGGAGCATTTGATGTGAAGTATCTCTCCGAGGTTCAGAAGGCTGAGGCATTTCATATCAGACCATCAGGGTACAGATTTTTCAGATTTCCTTTTGAGGAACATCACCACAGAGGTCCCGCAGGCCGGGGCATATCAGAAGCGAAGGGATTGTTCTTCTCTGTATCATCAGGGTTATTCAGAGCTATTCGAGCAGATTCAGTCAATTTTCGAGCGCGAGACGAATGTTGGGAAGTCGTGTTACTATCCCTTGACTCTTCAACCAGAAAACTGTGTATTCAGCCAGAATGTTTTCCAGCGTCAGTTGTACCTGACCCATCACAGATTTCTTAAAAAACCAAATCCATGTTGGCGATCACTGTGAGGACCATCCGTGTTGGCGCATCAGTTCCCAAATCTAATCTTCGTGAGTACGCAGGAAGACTCCGTCTATTTTCTCCAGCAAAATCCAATTTTTCATTGGCACGGGTGAGCTATCCCCAGAGAAGTCCAATCATACTTGGCACATCTGCTATTCCCCAGCAGAGTTATATTCCCCAGCAGGGTGTTACTTCGTCGAGGTGCTTGGTTAAGTTCCCAATTTCCCCAGCGGAGTTGATTTCACTCTTCCAGCATTTATTTTGCTGGAATAATTCTGTGATATCCGGTTTATCCCCAGCGGAGTTGGCTTCGTCTTCAGCATTTATTTTGCTGAAGTGGTTTTCTGTACCCGACTTTCTCCAGCAGCCCGAGCCTGCATTAGCATATTGCATATTATCATATTTGCATCATACTTGCATTTCATTTTCAAAATGCGTAGCATTTCCATCCTGAATGGAGCATTACGCCATGGAAAAATTCAAACATATGCATACGAAGCATAAGCCAGGTTTTCTATTAGCCTCGTATGGCGCGTGAACTACTCTGTGATCAGTTCAGGGGGCATTAATCCAGCAGCAGTGTTCAGACAGTTCAACAGATTATTCGTATTTCAGATTATACAACGGTTATGCTTTGATCAATCAGTCATCTGGTATCGGCAGACTTTGCTTCCCGTCAGTATATATTGACGACGTGTTCCTCCAATAAGTAGATTTCTCCGTCTATCATTAGACGTCTTGAGTTCGAGTGTGGCGTTCTTTCCGTCTAACAGTAGACGATGTGAAGTTTCAGGTGATTTTGTCAGTAGGGTTTCAAGATGGGGTTTCTCTAGTATGGCTTTCTTTCCGTCTATCAGTAGACGATGTGAAGTTTCGGGTGATTTTCTTCAGTGGGGTTTCAAGATTGGGTTCCTCTAGTGGTTTTCTTTCCGTCTAGCAGTAGACGATGTGAAGTTTCGGGTGATTTTCTTCAGTGGGGTTTCAAGATGGGGTTTCTCTAAGTGGTGTTCTTTCCGTCTAGCAGTAGACGATGTGAAGTTTCGGGTGATTTTCTTCAGTGGGGTTTCAAGATGGGGTTTCTCTAGTATGGCTTTCTTTCCGTCTATCAGTAGACGATGTGAAGTTTTGGGTGATTTTCTTCAGTGGGGTTTCAAGATTGGGTTCCTCTAGTGGTTTTCTTTCCGTCTAGCAGTAGACGATGTGAAGTTTCGGGTGATTTTCTTCAGTGGGGTTTCAAGATGGGGTTTCTCTAAGTGGTGTTCTTTCCGTCTAGCAGTAGACGATGTGAAGTTTCGGGTGATTTTCTTCAGTAGGGTTTCAAGATGGGGTTTCTCTAAGTGGTGTTCTTTCCGTCTAGCAGTAGACGATGTGAAGTTTCGGGTGATTTTCTTCAGTGGGGTTTCAAGATGGGGTTTCTCTAAGTGGCTGTTCTTTCCGTCTAGCAGTAGACGATGTGAAGTTTCGGTTAATTTTCCAGTGGGGTTTCAAGATGGGGTTTCTCTAGCAAGTGGTTTGCTTTCCGTCTATCAGTAGACGATGTGAAGTTGCAGGTGATTTTTCAGCGGGTTTCTTATCGTCAGATCATACGGATGGTGTGTTTTCCCCAACGAGCTTTCCGTCTATCTTTAGACGATGTGAGTCTTTTGTTGTTTCCTTTGGGATGGGTGTCTTTCCGTCTATCTTTAGACGATGTGAGTATGAATTTTGGGTGTCTTCCCGTCTATCTTTAGACGATGTGAGTATTGATGGTTTTCCTTCGGGAGGGATGTCTTTCCGTCTATCTTTAGACGATGTGAGTATATTTCTCTTCCTGTCTATCAGTAGACGATGTGAGAGGATCAGGTGTTTTGTTGCAACCCTCGGGTTTGTTATATAGGGTATCACGCGGATAACTGGCGTTAAAATCAGGAGTTCTTTATCAGATGATTGATCAGTTTGTTGCCGTGATGACTAGGCTCGGTTTTCTGGATTTTATTCCCCAAGCAGTTTTACAGTATATTCTCACGGTTGGCAAATTTTCGGGTTTTATTGGTATTCAACCGTCTCGTACCTCTGAATGTTTGAAGGCTGAGCGTTCTTCAACCCTTCAGGTCCAAGTCGCTTGAATAGGGGCAACTGTTGCACCCTAAAATTTGACCAACCGGTTCTCCTATCTGGTTCATGGTTCAATTCGTATTCGCATATCCGATGCATGACATTTGTACACAGACAGAGGATGTCAGGGTTACAGCTTGGTTTTCATCTACCGGATATTTCAGATCCAGTCTAGATAATCAGGGTTTTATATTCGGGAAATTGTGCGTTTCTCGGTGTTTTCAGCTTACATGGTGGTTTTTGGGATATTTTGATGCCCGGGGGTTTACTGTTTGCCTCGATCTGGTCTCGCGCTCTCTTTTATGTTGGTCATTTACATTTGTCTGCATTTTTTAGGATTTAATAGCCTTTTGTAGATTTTAAATAGGCTTTATAGATTTTTTCAGAATTTAAATAGGTTTTTTAATATTTTTAATAGCTTTAAATCATTTTTAGAATTTTATAGAGTTTTTATTAGGTTAATAGCTTTTTTTTTAATAGTTTTAAATAAATAATATAGATTTTATTAGAATTAGTAGAGTTTTAATAGATTTTTTTTATATAGAGGTTATTAGAGTTTTATTAGTTTTAGTTTAATATAGGTTTAATTAGGATTTTAATCATCTTTTAGATTTAATTAGGAGTTAATCTTTTGTTTAGATCTTAATTGAATTTGTTAGAATTAATTAGGTTAGTTTAATTTTCATTTAGATTTAATTGCAGTTTTATTTTTAGTTAGAGTTAATTAGGTTTAATCATTAGTTAATTAGGTTTAATCTTTGATTAGTTCTTAATTGGATTTAATCATTCTAATTCAGTTTTTTTTGGGGTTTATGGATATCATTTTCGTGGGCCAGTTCAGGATGTGGAGGCCCATTCCTTTCAGTCCGTTTTCAGTTTTTTTTTTGTCCATGCAGTGACACTTGTCAGCTATATAACGTGCCACGCGTTCAAGTCTGGGGCCCCCACCTCACAACTCCAAAATCCCTCTCCTCCTGCCACGTTCCCCACTTCAGACTCTCTCTCTGCGCCAGCACACAGGCCACGCGTCCCTCTTTCCTCTCTCTCCCAGGCCACGCGTCCAACTCTCAATCCCTCCCGGTGACACCTGTGATCCACTACCCCCTTCCTACCGCCGGCCATGCAGCCTCCGTGCCGGTCATCGGTAATGGTCACCGGAGAGCAGTAACCGTCGCCGAACTTTGCTAGCTCGCCGGAATCTGCAGAAATTCCCAGAAATTCCCAGAAACACATCCGACCTCCTCCAATCTTCATCGTCTACCTTCACCCACTACTCGCCGGAAACTGCTTCGTATCGCCGGAAAACTCATAGATCTTCATCATCCCGCCCAGATTTCTTCATCAACCTTCAGAAGAATCTCCAGAAATTCATGAAGATTCTTCAAACCTTCATCGTTCTTCACATAACTTTCCAGAAAACCTAAATCCTCATCTGTTCTTGCATATTTTCCAGATCCTCACAGATCAAGAACGAGCCTTGTGATTCACAGATCTCCAAGAACTCGTTGAGTCCTTCGTTGATTGTCCAGAAACATTCGAGCGATCTACAACGACGCCTTCAACCAAGATCTTCAATCTTCCTTCAAGGACCTTCAAAGTACTCAGCGCATCTTCAAACATCCTCCGGTTGGTTGATCCTTAGGAGCCTACGAAGAATCCTCTAGAAATCTTCAAGATCTACGTCAAAGAACCTTCTCCTCCGTGAATCTTCGTCAACGACGTCCAGGTTCCATTTTCTTTTCCTTCTGCTCTTTGCATGTGCGTCTTAGATGTAGGATTAGTCTTTCTCGCTTAGGTTATGGTGTTTAGCTGAGTTTTAAGTGGTTTCGAGTGGTGTCGAAGGTGTTCCGGAAGGTTTGTTGTTGATGGCATTGAACTGAGGAAGGAGATGATTGAGTTAGGGTTTGAGAGTTTCAGAAGGAGAACTGGAGAGAAGGTTTGAGGGATGCGCAGCTAGGGTTTGGATGAACAGTAGTCAGGATTTTGGAGAAGAGTTAGTTTTGTTGGATGATGATTTGGATTAGGGTTTGGGTTGGGTTAAGCCCATATCTGGTTTGCTGAGGCGCATACCCCTTCATTACTCGTGTCCCCCCCCCCTGAGTGTGAGAAGGCTGAAGGATTTGGTTTGGGCTTAGGCCCTAAGTGCTACGCGCACCCCCCCTCAGTTTGGGGCCCAATCTGAATAACTGATGCGTTTTGCTAATGCACCCCCCCTGTTTTATTTTTATTTTTATTTTCTTTGTTTTGTATCATGTTAAGAAAATTCATAAAAAATGGTAGGAGTACTCAATTAATTCCCTTCTTTTTTCTGTAGGTTCCTATTTCAATTTAGGATTTTAGGATGCAAAAATATTGAATTGATCATGCATTTTCAGTTTTATTTGCATTTTTGTATTTTAATTGGTCCTGAATAATTGGTTTGTGATGCGTCTGCCTTGTTGATTTTATTTCTCTCACTTGGTATTGATTTTTGCTTTAGTTTTTTAGTATGTTGTACTAGACTGATGCATGCTCCCCATAGGATTTTTGTGGATTTTTTAGAGATTGATTGATGTTGTTTTAGGGTTAGAGAGTAGAGACCTCATAACTTGCTGGTTAACCCTTGACCATTCATATGTTAGGGATTGTTTAGTAGCCTTAGAAGTTGACTTAGGCTTTGAGATTTGATCTTGGGATCATAGAGCCATGTAGGATTCCCCTAGATTTTTGGTAGTTTTTTATAGAGTGTTTTGCTATTTTTGGCTTGAGCTTGAATATAGGAGAAGTCTTGAGGGTTTCTGACTTTGAAGTGCAACTATGGTTGAACTTTAGAGATAGTTTCTTTGGGTTTGAGGGCCTGTGGTTTCTTCTGGAAGATGGAGGCTGGATGAAGTCTTGATGGAGCTTGCAAGGATGCATGGATTGAGGCCTAGTCTAGGAACTTTCTCTCTGTTTGTGAGGTTTGAGATCCCGAAGTTTGAGGGAAATTTATGGTACTTTCCTGAGGAAGGCACTATGGATGTCTTTCATTCTTTCTTCTCACCTCTTTCTCAAGTATCCAGTGATGTTGGAGCCTTCATGTGAGTTTAGTTTCTCCTGAGGAGGAATATAAACCGATCACAGTAGTTGAGCCACATGGAATATGATTCCTAAGTGGAAGCCCCAGTACTTTCCTGAGGAAGGCACTATGGGTCTGTTCACTTAGTTCCCTTAGTTCCTGTAGGATTTCTCAAGTATCCAATGATGTCGGAGCCTTCATGTGAGTTTAGTTCCTCCTGAGGAGGAATGTAAACCGATCACAGTTGTTGAGCCGCATGGGATATGATTCCTAAGTGGAAGCCCCCTAGTACTTTCCCGAGGAAGGCATTATGGGTCTGTTCACTTAGTTCCCTTAGTTCAGGTAGGATTTCTCAAGTATCCAATGATGTTGGAGCCTTCATGTGAGTTTAGTTTCTCTTGAGGAGGAACGTAAACCGATCACAGTTGTTGAGCCACATGGGATATGAGTCCTAAGTATAAGCCTCCTAGTACTTTCCTGAGGAGGGCACTATGAGTCTGCCTACTTAGCTCCCTTTCTTTGGTAAGCTTGTTTTGAAGCTTGAAGACTGGGATTGATTTCTCTTGTGTGTGGGGTTTTGCTTAGGGTTTTGCTTAGAAATTTGATTAGGGTTTTGCTTAGAGATTTGATTAGGGTTTTGCATAGGGCTTTGCTCAGGGGTTTGATTAGGGTCTTGTTTAGGGGTCCTGCTCAGGGTTTTGGTTTAAGTTTTGGATAAGAGTTTGTCAGGCTGGTTCACCTTCTCTTTGTGTTGTTTGACTTGTGTGGTGTTGTGCTGCATTAGACTTAGGGGTTCATCTAGATGTTTCTGAGATAGGTGCATCTTAGAGATAGGCTTTGTGTGCATGAGAAGTTGAGGTGGTCCTCCTTCTGCTTGTTTGTTATTGAGTGGTTTTGCTTACTGGTATTTGGTAGAGTCGAGCTCCCTTGCCTCTGTGGTTTGCGGCCTTTGTGCCTTGATTGTTTGGTTGTTGCATTCATGCATATTTCCAGTATTTCTTTACTTTGCAGTTGATTCCTGTTTGCTGTTTAGTCCTGTTGCCGTGATCCCTTAGGAGCTCTAACTTCTCCGCTGCGGAGGAGTTATGATAGACATTAGGTGGGTCAACCAGGCATGATAACAGTAGGTAGATTCCCCTTTTCAACCATAGTTTTAGGGTGTCTTTTTCCTTTCTCAACAATAGAAAAACACTTGAATAGCTTGTGTCGTAGTTAGCCGAACTACAGCTGCTCTGATTTCTCGTACCAGACGAGAATATGTAGGCATAGGATGCGATATCCTAGCGAGCACACTAACAACTAACCTTTTGTTCTCTCGCTGTTGTGCGATCGAGACTTTCCTGCTGACGACTGATGTTATCCCTTTTCTCTTGCCCGAGTGCATTTGAGACCAGACCGTAGTTTTATTTCCCATAGGTTCCCGTACCCTTAAAACCAGATTAATTTCTCACTGCTGTGTGAGAACACCCAGATTAGCCGTAGTTAGTCGAACTACGTTTGCTCTGATCTTCCATGCTGTGTGGAAGTACGTAGGCACAGGACGCGATGTCCTGGCGAGCAACCTTCCCCCCCGTCTAGACGTAGGTAGTCGAACTACGTTGACTCTGACTTTCCCATTGCACGAGGGAGTACGTAGGCCCAGAACAGCGTATGTTCTGTCGAGTCCTGTCCTTTTCTTTTCTTTTCAGACTGACCATTAGCGTAGATAGATAAACACACCCTTTTCCTTATAAACACCAAGCGTGGATCCCGTCGAGTACGACGGACGTGAGGGGTGCTAATACTTTCCCCTTGCGTAACCGACTCCCGAACCCAGGATTTGGTTGCGATGACCATTCCTTTCCTGTGTTTCGCGAGGTTTTCTTCGAGCGTTTCCTTTCCCTCCGTTGGGATAAATAACGCACGGTGGCGACTCTTCTGTCAGCCGGCGCCGATTTTCGCAGTAGCGACAGCATATTCAAGACATTTATGTATCACACACAAACTTAAAACATGTTAAATGATGATTTTAGGCTCATAGATCAATGAGAAATAAACTGAAACAGAACTGGACATGTTGTTGGTGATATAAAGCTTTGAAAATGCAAGTTTGAAAGTGGACAACTATTTTGAAAATGCAGGGCAGGTTGGGTCATGCAAATAGCACACATAACTTCTAATCATGTTATCTAATGGTCCTAAACTTGTAAATCAATCAAAAGTAGCTTAACACAGAAATTGGTATACTCATAGGGCTGTTTTGAAAAATGGAAAGTAGGCTGATCATACAAGATACAAGTTATGTGGTAACAATCATCAACAACCTTATGACAGAAATGATGCAGCATGTTATGGTATGATTCATGGTGAGCCTCAAATTCAAAGTGCATCTTGCAATAGTTACAAACATTTGACAGCCTTAAAAGCAAAATACCTCACACCAGGCCCTATCAGCTAATTCTTCATGTTTTTATCAATTTCAACAAGTTTCAACTAAGACAAGCAAGACCACACCAGAACAAACCAACAGTTCAAACAATTGGGATGCAACAAATCACAGTATGAAACATTACAGTTGAATGTGAAATAGGCAGGCACATAACATCTTGGCACAACATTCATGAAAATGGTATGGCAATTTAAATAAACATCACAACTGTGAAACAAAAGCCACTCTAGATTCATACATGACCTATGGGCAGGGAAACCTCATGAAATAACTAACAAGCTATTCAGATATAATAAATAACAAGAGATGATAGATTTGTATCAAGCACATCAACATTTCATGTTAAGACCTTTAAAGCTACTCTTGTGGACAAGTTCTTCAAAACTGTTGGAATCAATATACAAAGCTCATTCTTGACAGAATATCATCAATACATATCACTCATAAGCATTATTCTTTAACAAAAGCAGAAACATTGCAATAAACACAAGCTCTTGACAAAGAGCAATTTTGGGACAGCATGACCATGGTTTTTCAAAACAGAATTTCAAAATTACAAGACATGACAATGTGATGTATAATGAAGAGACTTAGCATTACATACCTCTTGTAGACTTTCTTGAGCAAGCTAAAAAGCAAAGAAACCCAGAGATCCTCTTCTTTGGCACAAATTTGGAGTTTGCTTCCTCTTGAACAATAAGCAGCTTTTTAGGACAGTTTAAGTAAACAAACTTCCAGCAGGTTTTTGAGCTTTTGGACAGTTGAGGCAAGATAAATATGAGGTGTTGGGAGTGTTGAAGTGGTAGGAAAAGGCTTATGTAGTGACTTGGCTCCCAAAGTGCATAAAAGTCAAAACATGGAGGTGTGAAGGTTGACTTTTAGATTGATGGAGTTTTTGGTGAGGGTGATGATTGAAACAGCTCTAAATAGTTATTTTAAGGTTGTGTATATGGTTTTAGTGAGGTTTGAATGGTTGGAATTGAGGTTGGTATGGAATTTGCACAAAGGCAATTTTGGTGGTTTTGGAGGGTTTCTTCACTTTTAAGCAAAGAGGGGGAGGAGATGAGAGAGCTATTTTTCTCTGGTGTTTAGAGCTGCTCTGGTGTCATTTGGTGAGTGGGAAGAGCCCTCCTTTTATAGGCCAAGCAAGCTGGGGCAGATTTGTCATTCTTGGATTTGCAAGCTTGCATTGGTGGGAAACCTCAAAACTTCAAAAATGTGTCTGCTTGTTTAAGGTTAATTCCATCAGTTAATATCCCTCCTAACGGTTGTCCTCAAGCTAGTTGTGTCTAGGGTAGCTCTACTGCAGCAAACCCAATGCTTCTTACATCATTTGCTTTTGCTTTTCAATATGGTAATCAAAGAGATTCTTGGTTTTATCTTGGTTTCCACCCACATCAGGTCCCAACCTGATTCTAATACCACACTAGATATGTTTCTATGGTTAGAAATGGACCATATGGTTGAAAATCAGTTTATGTTGAATTTTGAGAAGTTAACAAACCAATGCTCAGACCCAACTTGCATACCTCATAACTCTCAGCTCACAAGGGCTATGAATGAGTTTTATAACTTTCTGGAAAGCCCTCATGGAGCTCTACAACTTTAATGTTTTTGAGATTTTCAAATTCTAAGTGGAACTAGGTTGAAAAACCCCTCTAAGTTGGGTGAAAACATGACTTTCAAGGCCAGAAAACTTAGAAAATTTCTAAGTGTTTTTCCCTCTTGAAATGATTTTGGCTATAACTACAATTCTATGCATTTTCTTCTCATGGAACACTTTGGTACTTTTGTAGGACTTGTCAAGAGCTTTCCAATGAGCTTTGAACCAACTCAATTAGATGTGTGGTTAGGGAGTTATGGTCTTGCCTTTTTCAAAACCCTAATTTCCGATTTTTGTGATTACTCCCTAACCCTTGATCCAATGGTCATGAAACTTTATGGGTAGGTGTAATATGTCATTAGACACAATTTTGATTCCCACTTTGAGGTCAAATTTCTTATGGTTGAAGAGTTGACTTTTCGGTCAACCGAACGATCGATCGATGACTACTGAGTCGCCTGTTGATGTTCCGGGTCTTTTGAGACCTTGAAACTTCTTGAGTAGAATTTACTAAGCCATATGAACTCTATGGACCATGATCCCACCATTGGAACACTTTTTAAATCCAAAGTCAAACTACAGTTGACTTTTCCTACTCGAAAACCCTAATCGGGTATCCTGAATTGCGCTGTTCTCAATTCCTTGGGTGACAACCTCAAATTGGATCCATACTTGATCCATTGGAGTATATTTGATTATGTATGGACTTATCTCATGGAGAACCAATCCAATACGTTGACTGATTAACCCTCGAAGCCTCGATTCTCGGCTGTACGGAACCCTAATTCCTGTATCTTAACAAAGACCAACTTGAAACATGTTGAGGTTAGATAATCAAATGCATATGACCCTAAAATGATGATGAAGATCTAAAGGGTCAAAATTTGGGTTACAACACATGATTGCAAAATGAATTATATTAGAACATACAATTATTAACCCCGTTGAGAAATCTAGCAAAAAGAAAAATTGCATTCTCACTCAAAATAGATTGAGAAGAAATTATAGAACCGTGAAGAGAAAATAGAAGAGATGAGATTGAGATCTTTAAAAACTTCTCTTGGTTATGCTGAATATATTGGATATAACTAATGTAAACAAAATTAGGCTCAACGGTTGATTCTAAAAGGTAAACAACATTAAATATTTGTGGTAAATTATAAATCAATTATGATGGCATGAAAAATATCATGTTTTCATGAAATTCTCCATTCTTCTATTCCACCCAACTCAACCAAGACAAATATAAAGTCCTAATAGTAGATTTTTTAGTACTTGTGGTTTGAAATAATCACTCATAGAAGATAAACTGAAAGAATGTATCTATTCTGTAGATAATGGTAGAAACATAGTGAAGAAAAATTACAAAATGATGACACGCATAAAATATTCAAAAAATTGTAACACATACATAAAATATTCTGACGCAATGACTAGTCATTCAAAAATCTAAAGATCACACCAATTTTACATAACATTTTAAAATATTATTTCCATAATACATCCGAGTGTTAAGATTTTGAGGGTCATTTGTTGTATGTAAAATATAAATTTTTCTATTTGAAGTTAGATTTTCTCGAAAACAATGTATAAAGAGGTATCGACTAATGTATATATATAAGTTAGTGAGACATAAGATTTTTCTATTACAATTGGTTTACATTAAAGTTTAACCCTAAACTCTTACCTCTCAAAATTAATGATTTGAATAGAAACATGATTTTTAATAGAATATTATGATGAAAGTTAATCTATATAGTCGACCATATTTCGTGAGATAAAACTTAAGTATTAGTGTAGTAATATGTCTTATATTTGTGGATGTGTTCATCCCTTCATTTATTTCTATATATTTAAAATTTATTAGTATTTTTGAGATGTTTAAAATAAAGTAGTGATATGTATAGATCTTTTATGTTGAGTTTTGAGCAAGTTTTTAATATTTTTTAATGATAACCAATTTTGGTTTATGGAAGCATTGCAAGTTCCAATGCTAAAAAATATTAAGATACACCAAACAATGTCTAAGATATGAGAGCTTATATAGTGAACTTGCACAAATGACAACTTTAAAAAAGTCACTTGGGGACAGATTCTGTGTTACATGAGGATGAACAATTCTCATTCTTTTGATTAATCTAACGTTGACAAAAAAAAAATTCAGCAAATATTACAATTAACTAATACCGAAAATATTCAACCTTTGGAAATGTTGAAATTTGCCAATTCCAACAACTTTATAATTTGCAAATACCGAAAATCTGTAAATTCCAGCAACTTATTATTAATCTATATAAGAACAAGAGTGGTTATGCATCTGACCTTAAGTTTTGATGATAACTATACATGTTATCTTAGAGAACAATTCAGTACTTTATGGTTTATGTCTAGTGTGTAGATGTTGCTAAACTAGATCTCAATCTGATAGAAAGATGTGTGACATCATCAGACTCATATCTAAACACTCTAGAAAGAAAACATATGTTATGTGCAAGTTAAAGTCAATATTCAGGAAGGCTATTAGTGAAATGATTCTGAAGAACATTTTTACTAAATCTTCTTATTAAGACTTTGTTATCAAGCCTTGAAGGATTTCTAAATGTTGGGCTTCTATTGCTACATGTTCTAAATTTTTTGAAGACAAGGTTCTATTGAACAAAGTTCTAAAGACTCCGAAGACAAGGTTTTGTTGAACAAAGTTCTGAAGACTCTGAAGTCAATGTTCTGTTGAACAAAGTTTTGAAGGTTCTAAAGACATCAATTATGAAGATCAAGTTCTGAAGGCTCTGAAGACAAATATGTGTTGAACAACGTTCTGATGATTCTGAAGACGAGGTTCTGTTGAACGAGTTCTACAGATTCTGAAGACATCTGTTGCGGTGAGAATCAGATATCAAGCTATTGATTAACTTGAATCACAAATCATGAAGTTCACCACTGAGCTTTGATTTATCCAAAGGAAAGGATAAAGATCAAAGAAAACCCTAAGTGCGCTACGTAACAACGAAGCTAGAGATCTAAGGTTCGGGGGTTGGTTATACCTAGGGAAGGTGTTAGCATCCTAAGTATCTGTAGTACTCTACAGGAACCTCTTGTTAGTATTTGTGTTATGCTAATGTTGCTTGCTAAAGGAAAAAGTGCTAAGGTAAAGACCTAAGGGTATGTACACTAAGTATGCTCGCCAAGATGTCGCATCTCGTGCCTACGTATCCTGACTAGGATGGAATCAGAGCCACCGTAGTTCTCCTAACTAGGGATTGAGGAACTCTTGATAATGATCAAGGTTCCAAAGGGGAGAAGTATCCATAACCATGGTACTTACATGGAGTTTACGAACTCCCTAAGTATAAATTGAAAACTAACTAAAGATTGACTTTAACGAAAGTCAAAAAGGGAAAGTGAGTAATCATAACGATAATGTTCACGTAGAGTTTACAAACTCTAAACCTAGTTCTAAATTGCAAGGTAAAATGGCTCTAACGAGGCCAAGAGGGAGATCCTAACAAGGTCAAAAAAGGGGGAAAGAAAATATGCTAAACTACCCTAAGGGTATGACTTACAAGTCAACAAGGAAACCCTTCCTTTGGAATTAAGAAAACAACAATAAAGAGCAAATGAAGGTTCAAGCGATAATAATTAAGAATGAACAAGGGAATTTCAAACAACTCAAAGACAACATCAAAATTTAGCCAGCATCATGAGTAAACCAAATAAAAAAACCACAATCAATCAATAACTTCTCAAAACCAAGTCAACTCGAAAGCATCAATGACTGATCAACACCTAATTCAAAATTAAACTCAAGAGCTTCAAACATATCGTGAAACAATCAAATTCAAACTAGAAAAATAAATAACCAAAATCCAAATAAATCAAAATCTAAATTAATAAAAAAAAACTAAATGAATTAAAATCTAAAGCTAAATTAACAAAGAGGGTGAATATCTGAATTCTAACTAAAACTGAAAAGTTATTAACTAAATAGATTAAACCTTGGTTAGGACTAATTAATTAAAATTAAGTAACCTAAATTCTTAAACCTAGTTATCACTAAAGAGGGGGTGCAAGCATGTTAGAAACAAATGGGCTCAGGAAATAAATAAATAAAATGCAGCGGCCCAGATCATGAGGGCTAGGGCGGATGGTTTTGCAAGCTGGAGACTCTCTTGACTCGGTTTGAATTTAAACTCAAAAACCTAAAAAATTGAAAAGGGGAATACAACCAACATGATCAAGCTGTGAAGAATGGATAACAATCTTACCAAAGCACACTTCACTTCTCCATCATAAAAGAACGTGTTTCAGACTCGCGTGTCAACTTCCCTCCTTTCGCGATTTCTTTCTCATAATCATCGCAAACTTTCTCCGTCTCTTTGCTCGTTTTCACGAATCTCGGTGCTTTCCGCTTGCAAATCTCCGGCGAGGATAAGGATGGTGAAGAAGGGCGCTCGTCGGATCCAGAATTGAGAAAGAGTTTGACCGTGGAGATTGGAGATAGTTGTAATGTCGCCTTCTCTCTTCCTCTTATGATGTTGGTTGATGATGTTCTTCGCCTTTCTCTATTCGTTGGTGAAAATGTGAGTTTTCTCCTTTGATGCTGAAGCAGATTTCTCTTTTAATGAGTTTGTGTGTTCTTTTTTCTGCAGTGAAATGAGAGCTTTTTCTGACCCATTCAAGGATGATGGTGATTTGAAGAAGATTCGATTGTGGGTGATGGTGGATGATTGAGTTTGGTCTGGTGATGAACTGATGAAGGTTGTTGGCTTTGTTGTATTTGTTAAGATGGGTTAGAGTTGTTCTGTGGATTTGGCAGAGAGTAACAATGGCAATTGGAGGATGAGATAACAATAATGTTGGTTCAAATAAAAGGGGTTTTGGGGTTGTGTAGCGAATGAAGAAGATTTATGTTTAGAAGAATAATAAGAAGGTTGTTGGCGACGGAAAGGTGGAAGGGTCAAGTGGTGTTGACGGTGGTTCAGAAGGAAAATGTTTGATTGTGGTTGGGTGAATATTAGGGTGTAGATAATGCGAAAGGAGAAAGCTTTTTCACTGGATGAACACAAAAGTGTGTGGTTGAAGGGATGATGTTAATGTGTTTCGAAACAGAAACATGATTAATGATGATAGTCATAGAAGAAGGTTGAAACGAATTAATTTGGTGGTTTTTCGAAATGACAGAAGGTGTTGGATCTCATTTTGTCTGATGCACTCTTGTGGTGTTTGAAGTTGTTGAAGAAGTGTATTGCAAGGGCTCTCGAAGATCAATGGAGAGGAAGAACTGAGTTGTGAGTCCCCCCCCCTTTTTCTTCTGTGTGTTTCTTCTCATATGTCCCCCTTCTTACTTTCTTTTTGTTCTCGTTAGCCTCCCCCCTATTGCAGAAGTGTTAACATCCTTATATGCAGGACTGATGTCGTAAAAATTGCAGGGTCTTTCTAGTGTATGGGCAGGCCTTGTTTTTGTATTGTTCTATTGTGCAGGTTTTGTCTAGGAGCAGCTTGATTCATTGCAGGATCCGTTTTGGTGCAAGTAGCTGATGCTTAGTGTGACTTGTTGCAAATCTGACTTCGTAGTAGGATTTTAGCTTTTGTATCAGGGTTCTTCGAGTGTATCTTGGAGATGGGAGATAATGATGATAAAAAAACGTAAAAAGTGGCATGGGAGGTACAATTTTTTTGGATGGTGATAGCAGATGGTGTGGTTTCTTTCTGTTGCAGGTTATAGTAATTTTTGTTTTGTTGTGCATATCTGTTGTGAAGTAGGCAGAGAGATTTGTAGCAGGGCATAGAGGTTTGAGTTCTGGCATGGTATGTTATCCTGTAGGCTGATAAGTCTTGTACAAATATGGAGGGATGCAGTGATGGGAACAGGTATTTTGGTTGATTCACGTGGTACAGGTTTTAGGCAGTAGCAAGTTTTAGAGTAAGGATTATGTACTCTTGTGTGGTCTTGGGCATATAACTTGCAGGTCTGGCGGTATGTTACAAGTTAGAGGAATGAGGTGGTTTGGGGCCAGCTCGAGGCACAACAGTCTTGGAGCACAGCAGTCTTGGAGGTTAGCACAGAATTCCCACTTTGGTGTATTTTGAATCAGGTTTTTGGCACACCTCATCCCTGCATACTACTGCATAATGAGATCTGCGGAACGTGTAGCTTGTTCATGGCTTTGGCTAATTCTGAGCTACCTGTTTTCTTTTGGTGTGCAGGGGTTTCTTTTGACGATAAAGGCAAAGCAGCGGTGCAGCATAAAAGTAGTAATGATGCATAAGCCATAAGGGAAATACAGGCTGCAGGCAAAGGAGTGGGGTCACCTTGATGGTGTACAGTTTGTAGAACTTCATTGGTAGCATCAAATTGTGAAAACAAATCAGTTACTTGTAAACTGATAATGACCTCTCTTTTCAATTTCTTGATTAATGCGAGGACCTTGAACCCTTTTGCTAATGTATCTTTTTTTGAAATGTTTGAACTTTAACTCAAGGCTTTGTCCATATAACTTGTATGTATCATTGGTATCCGAATTTGCGTTTTTCAGATGGTTTTAGTTATGGTATTAATGGTGGGATGAACATTTGAGTAAAAGGAGTTATAAATAATTTGGGAAATAAATTGAATTAAAGACAAAAGAAGTGGATAATAACAAAAGAAAAAGGGAAGGTGGTTATGGGTATAAAAGTGGATGTGAATATGTATGATGGACTGAAAATATATAAAAGGCTATGGATAAATTGAATTGGGCTTTGAAATTTGAGATAAATTTGAGTTTAAACTTGATGAGAAAGTTGGTTATGAACTTAACACTTGAAAATTGAAAGAAGATAAAAAGGAGCCTGATGAGAATAAAAAGAGAAATAGAAAATAAATGGATGGGATTTGAATGAGAATTGGTTTGAAATTAATTTCTCCTTTTTGTGGGGGTGTGGAATATTAGTTCTAATTAATGAATTCAAAGTGAAAAATAGGAATGGATTTGGAAGACAAAATGGATTAGAAAAGAATTAAGAAAATAGACATGGGTTTTATGATATACCTCCACATTTAAATCACACTTAACTTTCGACCATCAAATTTGGCTGCCACAAATCTTGGACCCTATAACCAACATTTGCATACAACTTGAAATATACCAACTGCTTTGATCTCTTTAGTGGCCCTACAACTTGATTTCAACAGACAACTTGAATTGACAAGAAAATTCTAATCTAAAGACCTTCAGTTGTAAAGTAGTGACCTATGCCAAACCCAATTCGAGAGTGAAACAAGTTCCTTTTCCTTGACTAAGATAAAGTTTCATCCCACTGAACTGAAACATACTGCATGTACACTTAACCTGCTAACTTCATGTGAGACTCAACTGAACGACACCTTAAGTGTAATAACTGAAAGAAACAACCAATCTCAGTAGAGACCTCATATCCAAAATCTTAATTCAACCACTTTTGAAGCTTCTAAAATCCAACCCTGATTCCTGAGTGAAATAAAACAAACAAAAGCTGATGAACCGGTTAGTCATGCAAAATGATTGACCTAAATGATATGCAAAAGATCAAAGAATCTAAGGGTCAAAATTTGGGGTATGACAACATCATTTCTAGAAGACCAAGTGTTGAAGACTCTTAAGTTAGTTCTGTTGAACGAAGATCTGAGATTCTGAAGACATCATTTCTAGAAGACCAAGTGTTGAAGACTCTTAAGTTAGTTCTGCTGAACGAAGATCTGAGATTCTGAAGACTTAGGTTCTGAAAATTTAGGAGTATTCATCAATCTACATTTGAAGACTTAGAAGATAAAAGATTAAGAATGGATGGATAAAGTGTTGAATATAAAAGTACAAAATAGTCTGTGACCTCTACCTAGACTAGGTGGTATATGGATAACTTTTTGTATTATGATGTGACCATTCCTTCAGTGAATGTTGGGTTATTATAGCTGGAATATGTTTCCTATTATACTTTCCAACGGATCTATTCTGAAGTCCTATTTATTGAAGATCTGAAGACTTGAAGAGTAGCGGAGCTTAAGCTGTGTAAGAGCGGGTGTTGCTTACAAGTTGTCGAAGCAAAGAAAGTGAAAGAGCACAGAACAAATGATGTTGTAGCTGTTGCCGCAAGTCGAGTGAAAATACAAAATGGTGAAGTGCAAAATGTTGCAAGAGCAGAAAAGAAGATCAATAGAGATTAGCTAGAAAAAGAAGCTGAAGAATACACGACAATATGTGTGCAATGGAAGCAAGCACCAAGTTATATAGCTCAAGAAGAAAATGCTCAATGCTGAACCAGATTAGAGCGTTGCTCTACAAGAAATGAGAGAAGCATTAAAAGAAGTTTTTAGGCTCACAAAACTTATGCTGATACGATGCAAATCTCTAGGAGATTAATCTTAAGATATTTTGTAGAAAAACAAGGAGTTGTTGCTCATATCTTGTTAAGAACACTTTTGTGTTATTGTACTTCAATTGTGTCATCTGCTTGCTTAGAAGCAATTCATGTACACACATTTGGAATCAACAATTGTTGATAGTTCCTTGAGAGACTAGGGTATAATCAGAATTCTCAAGAAGACAATGGAGGTTATTCATTGTGGTTCACAACAAGGACGGGTAGTCTAAGTTGTTTGATGTAATCTGTTGAGATTATTGGATTAATTCCTTGTCTAAGGCAAAACACCTTGGTGGGTGGACTGGAGTAACTTTGTTAACAATGAACTAGGATAAAATAGTTGTGTCAATTTATTTTTATTAGCACTGTTTTAATTCCGCACAAAAGTTCATAGTTGGTGAAACCCAATTCAAACTCCCCCCTTTCTTGTGTTTCTCACCCCTTCAATCTAAAGGTTAAAATTTTGTCAAAATGAGTGTGTTCATCATCTTCAATTACATCTTAAGAACAAAAATTCCGAAAATCATCAAATCAACTAATTAATTCACAAATTATATACCGTTGGAATCATAACTTCACCATGATTTCAAATATGTATTCAAAATTGCAAAAAAAAAAGCTAGGAATTTGATAGATCGAAGCAAAAAAAATGCGTGAAAATCGAACACAAACAAGCTCGATCTGACTCGGTTATGAGGTTTTGTGCTCATAGTGAAATTCCGCCTCTAATGGTATATTCATTTGCTTGAAACAATTAAGAATCATGATTTTTCCATTTTGGTGTTCTTGATTTCATTCTGAAAATCATCAAATCAATTAATTAATTCACAAATTATATACTGTTGCAATCAGAATTTTACCACGATTTCATATATGTATTCAAAATTAAAAATAAGTTGTGAATTTGATAGATCAAAGCAAAAAAGTGATGTAAAAATCTAACACAAATACGTTTGATCCGACTTGATTACGAGGTTTTATGAACAACTAATTATAGAATCGTGCTCATAGTGAAATTCCGCTTTTAATGACCTTTGAAACAGTTAAGAATCATGATTTTGTCATTTTTATATTCTTGAGTTCACAAATTTTTTAACAAGAAAATCTGAATTTAAATGTAAAGATGAAGATTAAATATTTTGATATATGAGATACAAATAAAATATAGAATAATGTTGTGCACCATATAATTCTACATGACATTGATTAAGTAATACTACTTTCTAATTAAACAAATTCATTACTTTATCAAAAAAAAGTTAATTTAATAACTTCACTTTAGAATTTTCCCTAAGATATTCATGAAAAAACTTGCACAGGAAATGTGCTAAGTGGCAGCCTGAGTTTCTTAAAATTAAGTAATATATACGTTAAATAAGAAAGGATTGTACATGAATAATAAAAACAATAGTTAAGTCAAAAGAAATGTAGAAAATTACATCAAACCAAATATGCATCAACACGCAACTGCAATTGGGAGGGGACTAAAACTACTTCATGACAGAACTGATCTCTAAATCAGATTAATCAGTCCAATAAACTAGGTACTGCCGATAATAAAAAAAAATGCATGAACCGTTAAATATGACGAGGCATAAACACCCCTAAAATCAGTTGCTTCAAAACTGTCCATGAAAAACTCTCTTACACGGCAAGTTTAAAACCTATGATCCATTTCCCATAATCGGAAATACTTTATACAGGTCTCTTTAATCCTTCTAGTGCAAGCTACCACTTGGTTGATTGCGATCATCTCCTCGCAAATGCACAATATGTTTCTCGACCTTTTCCTCCACCAAAGACCTGCAAGAAATAACTAAGCTTGTTTCCCTATGCAGTTAGTTGCATTGTTCGAGCAAAGAATCTTGTCTCATTGAATCCTTAAGTCTTCCAAGTCATTTTAGATATGTTACAAATATCTCAAGAAGTGGAGAATATCTTCTGCATGATTTGTGCTTCAAGGGCACCACTAGTCAGAAGCAGCCATGTTCCTATAATGCAGAACGCTAAGAGTATGCATTGAAAACACTCCAAAAGAAAACCTTTATTTTCTCATGGAAACTAAGTCTCCAAATCCAATACCATAACAAATCAGGCTCATGTTGATTAGAAAATAAAAATTACAATAAAGCCTTCTCTTACTGTATAGGATCAGTTAGAGAACATCTCCAATTGGATTGTATCAAAAGTACAAAAGTGTGAATTACTACTTCATAATTGCTAAAAAGTTAGTACATGAAACAATATACCCATGAATTCTTAAATATGAAGAGACATAATGAAAATCACATTACACAAGCAAAACACTCCAAAACAAGTAGCTTCAAAAAGTTCAATTATAATCCATGGTGAACCACACTTATCACACTAGAATCTCTCTCAAAACACAAGATTCAGAGACATGTTCATCAAACAGCATTAGTCAAAGGTACATGAATATCCTTATAAAGACAAACATAAGGAGCATCAGTCCCATGATACTTCCCTGCCCACATTCCATCAGCAATATAACTAGCATCCCAAACAGAAGCATACAAAAACATAGCCTTTTCAGGAAACCCTTCACCTTCCTTCTTCTCCTCCCTCCTCACAACATTCCCATCAATCAACCACTCAATCAACTCCGAACCCCACTTGATTCCATATTCATGAAACCCATCAGACGAATCAAAACCGAGTTCATGAATCTGTTCCCTGTTTCCAGTACCGTTAGAGAAATAGTTTGTTTGAACGATTGTGGTGTCTTTGCCGAGAAACTCGAAGTCGATTTCGTCTTGGGAATTATCGCCTTCGAGGGAGGAAAGGTAGAGGTTGAAGTTGAGGCCGCTTGTGTTTCCTTTTGGGGATTGGATTTTGGCGGTGCAGGTGCCGTGGAGGAAACGGGTTGTGGATCGCCACCGTGAACCGCCGCGGTGGTCGTAGGTAAGGGTTATTCTGTTGGAAATGGGACAGTGGGAACAGAGTTCTGGGGTGTAGTCGATTGCGATTTCTTTTAGTGGTTGGGTTTCTGAATGTGGGTGAAGAACTGGATCTGCCATTGTAGAGAGTGGTGAGTTTTGTTTCGATCGGATTCGGAATAGAAAGGAGTGGAAAACTGAATGAAACCAAAGAAAATGCGTTGAAATGTATTCTTTTTAACTGTTTGGTTTCATGGAAAATAGAAGGAACGAAACAGAGTGGGGAACAAAGGAGAATATTCAAATTTCTATTGTTTGGTTTTCGAATGATAATGTATGGAAATAAACATTTTGATGACGCATAAAAATGGTTCTTTCCAAATTTGAATGAAAATGGGTGGGAATTAGAATTTTTAGTACAAAAGTAATGCGTTGAAATGTATTCTTTTTAATTGTTTGGTTTCATGGAAAATAGAAGGAACGAAACAGAGTGGGGAACAAAGGAGAATATTCAAATTTCTATTGTTTGGTTTTCGAATGATAATGTATGGAAATAAACATTTTGATGACGCATAAAAATGGTTCTTTCCAAATTTGAATGAAAATGGGTGGGAATTAGAATTTTTAGTACAAAAGTAATGCGTTGAAATGTATTCTTTTTAACTGTTTGGTTTCATGGAAAATAGAAGGAACGAAACAGAGTGGGGAACAAAGGAGAATATTCAAATTTCTATTGTTTGGTTTTCGAATGATAATGTATGGAAATAAACATTTTAATGACGCATAAAAATGGTTCTTTCCAAATTTGAATGAAAATGGGTGGGAATTAGAATTTTTAGTACAAAAGTGATAAAAATATCATATGTAACAAGAGAAAATAAAAAATGCATTGATATGTTAAATAATTATATGACAATAATTTTATATATAGTTTGAGCGTATTAATTATACTAATGTTAATTTTCTTTTCTTTTCGATGATTATTTTATTGGGCTTAAAAAAATATATTTCATGGTAAATAGGTCGAATTAATTATGTTGTTGTTAAGTGAGCGTCTAAAGTAGGGTTGATTGTCCAAAACACTGAAGCAAAGTCTCAGAGTAAGATTGGTCATCTAAAAAACACCATATTTTAACATACTATAAATATTATTCATTGAAGAAAATTGTCTCCATCATAATTTAAGGGAGAATGAATCTCTTTTACTCCATATTTCAAATCATTGAAATAAGGAAACATATTTCAAATCATTGAACTAAGGAAATTGACTCTCAAGAGTCATATATATATATATATATATATATATATATATATATATATATATATATATATATATATATATATATATATATATATATATATATATATATATATATATATATATATATATATATATATATATATATATATATATATAAAAGAGTGGTATCCTTACAAAGGTAGGGAATACTCAGAGGCTTTAATAATTTTGTAACTATCAGGGTTTGCTCGCGGTGGTGAGAGGCCTTGTATGGTGATGTTATGGTATTTCTGATGGTTGATGAAAGCAGCTCACGTGAGGTGATAGACTCTGTGATTTGCGTAATGATGATTAAGTTACAATCTGTCATCTGCCTTCAAAGGGTCAAATATTTATAAAGGCTCTAGGGCCTAAGGTTTAGTAAACTATGGGTGGGCGCAAGTCGGGTTGGTTCAATTTCAGGAGAATTTGATGTCCAAACCGATAAAATATATATGGATTGGTTTGGATTGGATTTGTATATTTTTGTGATAAAGCTCAAACCGAAACAAACCGATAAACAATGGATTGATCCGGGGTTGGATTGATCGAATAGATTAGAAACAAATATACAAAAATATTTTTTAAATTATCTAATTTACATTAACTATTTTTCTAAAATAATATAAAATTCCTTTTTTTTTTTTGTTTCTCTATATTGGTTGTGGATATCACAAATAGTGTTTTTTTTAAAGTTAAATATCTTATTCTAGTTTCCATGATAATTATGATATATATTATACTAATTAATAATGATTCGTTCGGGTAAATGAGTTCGCGGGTAGAATTTTAGAAATTTGTTGACTGAACCAATTAACATCGAGTTTCATTGGTTTGGTTCGATTTTTTCTCAAACTAAAAAAATGCTCGAACCAAACACCATGGTTTGGTTTAGATTCCGATTTGCTTCGGATTTTCCTGAACCAATGAACACCCACAGTAAACCCTAAAAAGTGGTAATTGCTCCCTCTTGACTGGGGGAGACTGTTGACTACTTATTTTTAAGGGAGTATTGGTATAACTCATTTTTTCTATGACTAGTGAGGAGATAACAATATTATACATGTTATATGGCCTAAATGTGAGACCCTATACTCTATAAAGGTAGCGCTCGGGTTGTGCCTTACTATGTAAGGACCCTGGTGTGGAACCATATTTTACAGGTGATATACTTTTAACAAGGATATTAACTTTTGATGATGACAACTAATGTCTTATGACAAGTCAAGCATAAACGATTAAGCAGATAAAGATGAAAACATAAGTATTAGAGTTTGACAGACTTGACTATTTGATGATTGAAATCAAATGAAGTGTAACCGAAGCATCATCTCAATTGATTAACTTAGTTCAAAATTGACTCCCAAGCAATTAGGACAACGTCTTAATGTTGTGCAACAACTAAATATCTTTTTCTTTCTTTTATAAACGTACAATCGATTATATTTCAAACTTCTAATCGATTGTAACCAAGTGTCAATCAATTATATTGTCATAAAATACATTTATTTGAAATTCCTTTTTAAGCCAACCTCTAGCATATAAATAGAGGTTTCTTTCCTCATTTCATTTCATTTAGAATTGTGTTTTGACACAACTCTCTCTCTCTCTCTAAACTTAATTTTTACATTCTCTCACTAATATTTTAGCCATTATGATTTTGTAAGAAAAGTCCTTTTATGGGTGAGAATAAGTCGTAATTCTGGAAGGGTATATTGTGAGGGCAAAGTGCCTCATTTTTTGTTATACTTGTTCTAATGATGTCAAAATGTATATAGTTAGAAAAGTATACTTTGGACGGTAACATCAAGTCGCATATGCATACATCATTTTTCTAATGGCAAACATTGGTCAAAATGTGTCTTGGTTCATATAAGAAAAACACTATATATGTTATATATGAGTTTGATCATGTTGGTCGAGTTAGAGATGCATTAGGAACACTTTGATGTAGCTAAACATATTAAAATCTGTATTTTTGCAAGTTCTGAGTCTTTGAGTCGACTCAAAGCTTGCTTAGGTCGACTCATACAGAAGTCAATTTTCATGTTTTGCTCTCAGGAGAGCTCGCGTTGACCCTCCGGTCGACTCATACTGTGCGCATTTGTATTTTTCAAAATTGGGGTGCTTTGCGTCGACGCATGGACCTGTTCTAGTCGATGCAAAGATCATTTTTCTACATAATCCTGAATTCGAGAGAGCTCAGACCGACCCTTCTTGTTTTAGGTCGACCGCTCGCTCGTTTCTCATAAAATTTATGTTATGTTTATCATTCAAAGTAACTGTTATGTCTGTTATTTGGTTACAACTTTGCATATCTATTGAGATAGCTCATTCTACACAAAATAACAAGAAAAGTGAAAATATACACTGATTTGATTCTCATCATCTTCATCCTCTTTCTTTCATTTTCTCAACAACTACACATAATCATTTTTTTTGTGCATTCAACATCATCGAGGTGATAACGTCCAAACTTAAGATCGGTGTGTCGGTTTTGGGTTGAAAAATCAATGGGTTTTTCTTGAATAAAACCTTTAGGGTTTTGTCCTCCAAGAATCTTGGATTTTTGGGGTTTTATACAAATTATTCCTTCACAGGATCTTGGTTTGGTGCCGTAATCGGAGGTTTACTCATCACATTCGAAGGACTTGATTCATTTTGAATCAAGGGAAGAGAAGGTATAGGCTCAGCATCAATGCTTGGGATTAAGTGTTTGAACTCTATTACTTCTCTTGTAAAAACAATTTGCAACAAGTTATATATACAGGTCTCAATTTTGTTTTTAGAATTGAGGGCAGACGTACCCTGAGCGAGGACGACGGGGGAACTGCCTCAACAAATTGGTGTTCACTCTGTTTACTATTTTCGTTGCTGAATTTTGAGTTTGTGTGTAAACATATTCGTTGACTAAAATTTCGGTGTGTTAGTGCTGAGACGTTTTTAGAAACCTCATTACAATCTGTTTTATTGTAATCAGAAAAGCATAACACTTCATTCACTTAATGAATTTTACTTGAGGTTCTTCGTGTTAGAAGTATTTTTCGGTAGTCTTTTATCATATCCACATGAATTGATGAGAATATGTTATGCTTGACGTTCAATGGTTTAATGATTTAAGAAGGAGGGTTTTCAAAATGGTTTCTATTTTTTGTAACAAGAGTTTGCAAGAAATAAAACAAAATAAAATTTAGTCTTAGTTCGATAAAAAGCATTCCAAGATTAGGGTTCGTTAATCCGTCCTAAACGTATCTAACCAATAAAATATGTGAACGTAGTTTTAACCAACATAATCGCGTATCCTCGCAAAAACGTTTATTTCTAAAGCGGTTTCGGGAATGTTATTGTTTCGGCCGTTAAATGATCTCTCTAATTAACACTCGAAACAATAATGATTAAGATCAATACAAAGCAAATATAAACTTTCAAACCTATGTCTAGAGTTTGTATAGTTGATAGATAAAGAAATTAGGTCAAGACTTGAAAAGTTCATGTCTAAAGCAATCCAAACCATAAATGTAACGAAAGATAGAAAATAACTTCATCTATATTGATCAAAGCTTTGTTCACATACAAAGGATCAAGAAGAATACATAAAATATGAACTAGCTACCTCTAACCTTGACAAAAGAGGGGTTTTAGCCACCCATTTCCATGATAGCTTGAGCAACAAGTTTCAGAAGAAGGTTGATCAACATCCGAGTCGAATAATCGAGATTGGATGAGAATCCACCTTATTTTTGTGAAACATGTCTAAGAGATGATGAGAAATGGAGAAATTAGGGTTTTAGCTCTGAAAAATCTCTAAAAAGAAAAGTACAAGAAAAAATATATTTTTACAAAAAGTACCACATACTACTTATAGACATGTTGCTGAGCTATCATGTTTGCACTGCGAACAAATTGTTCTCCTAGAGAACAATGCAAAATGGCAGTTGAACTACGTGTGTACAGTGAAGACGCTCCTGAGATATTTTCACATGTTTGTTGTGCAAAGAATCCTTCGCAGTGCGAAGAATCCTTCGTAGTGCGAAGGCTTCGCTGCAAACTTCGCACAACGAATTCTTTTCTAAATACTTACTGCCTCAAGTCTGGGGGTGTTCGCTAGGAATTCGCTTCCTCATCACTCCAGTGAATACTTTGTTGCCTCGTTCGCACAGCGAACTTAGGTCCCTTTCCTTACTGTTATGAACAATACCACTTTCCAAATTTCTCGCTGGCAAGTTTGCTGTGTGAACTTGTTGAAGTTTTCTAGGCAGGTTCGCTATGTGAACTTGTTGATGTTTGTAAGCTGACTTGGTTTCCTTGTCATAATTTTTTTGTCTTACTCTTCAAATTTTCATGCCTAATTCCTGCACAATAGCACACAAATCAAAGCAACCAAGACATTTTCATATAATGATGCAAATCAACAAAAACAAGAATGATTCTAACACTTTCTTTACAAAAAGGAATGAAAGATGCCCATATTTGATAGATCAAATAAGCAAAGTTTGGCATCTAACAACTCTCCCCAACTAGATCTTTTCTTGCCCTCAAGCAAAGTATGCCTCTTGATGAAACAAGAGTATTTGCTCAAAATTAAGATTTCTCCAAGAATGGATCAAATGGCCCAAACACAAGGAATGCAACTAGACACGGGTTCCAAATGATGAGAATCAAATAATGCACAAGAACTAAAGTATTAAAGCAATTATCAAAACATGCATCAATCAACAACTATGTCTTCTTGAATGAATCACCTTATCTCTCTTCTTCGAAAAAGGATTGAAGAAATTACGCGTTTGCAACCGCGGGGACAATTTCACTCACCTAACAAAAAATGCCAATATCAATATAATTCATACAATATCTAACAATCAAAAATGAAAATATGGAAGCAAGAAGATCACTAAGGTCTTTTACGGTTGTAGCTTGGTCGGGTTTACAAACAAGGGACATTTTTAAGGCCATTGAAATGAAACTGCCGATGCAAAAGAGACATTCACTGTACACGTTATTTACACATCCCAACTTCACTCCATTGTTTCTCAATTGCAAACTTCCTAACTTTATTTCACAACTTATTCTTTCACTATTTTTCTTTTCCAAGCAAGCATTCTCTTTCTCTTTTTTTTTAAAGTCATATTCACACAAAAAATATTTTCAATGCTTGCTTGAATTTTTAAAAAGTTGTAGCAACCTACCATTCTTCTTTTTTCTTCTCCCTAACTTAAATTTTACTCAACCCTTAAGTGAATGCTCTTAGATTTTTATGGCAAAGAGGACAATTAAAACAAAATTCAAAGGTTCAAGAAAAAATTTGAATCTCACAAAAATTCCGAATGAGATTCACAATGTTTAGACTCAAAGGGGGTTAACGAATTCTCTCTGCTCACAGGTAAGTTGCATTTGTACATGCTTGTGCTCAATATAAACAAGTGCCTTGATCATTTCTAATGCTTCCACAAATTCACAATAATAACAAGATAAAGCATGAATCAAACGAATCAACAAAGTCTATTAGAAATCCATCATTTAGTACACAATGGAGGCTTCCTCACAATTTGTGGTTTTTTAGTCCTAAGTGAAACATTCATTCAACAAGTTGCTAAAGAACAATATTTATTTATAACAAGATTTAAGTTCTTAAGCATTCTAAGATTCTAACCAAAGGTAACCATGTACGTTGACATTACTCGCTTGCTTAATATTATCATTGTCACCCAAATTCGAATGAATCTTCACTGGATACTTCTTTTCAGAAAGCAACCAATCTAGAAGTTTAGTTAAAACCCAACAACAAGAAAATATTAAAAACCACTTGAAAAGAAAAGCAAAATTTTAAACATAAACTTGACATTAATCAAACTCAATAAAAATGTACTTAGGTGTAAAAACACCTCAAAATAGTACATAAACCAAATCCGAAACAAAGTATGATAATACTAGCAAAAGCAATGATTTAAGCACAAAAATACTTCACTTTGAAGACCAAAGGAAGTTGCTCAATATCATGCTCACAAAATTGAACCAAAACAAAACCAGTCCTCATCGAACTCTATGTCCTCCACACTCCCTGAACCGTCCTCCGCACCATACTCATCATCATCCTCATCATCATCATCACTTGCTACCTCAGCGCTGCCCATATCAGGGCCAGAAGCACCCGCCCCCTCTCCAAATGTAGGCCTGCCCTCAGGCCAACTCACATGCTCTAGGAACTGCTCCCTAGTCATCATGTTGCGCTCAACGGAGGGATCTCGGCACTGCAACTGGAGTACCTGCATAGAATCACGAATGCCAATCATGGCGCGCTGACTAGCCGCCATCCAATCCCAATTATAATTGCAGACAGCCTGCTGAAACAGAACAAAATTCTGCGTGAATGCAACACCAGGGCACTCAGTAGCCCCAGCATCAGAAGCATCTGAACTCCCATTTACACCTTTAGGTCGACAATATTTGTCCATATAACGGTCATCAATGGCAGTCGATGTAACGCCCATTTTAATTATTTCGTTTTTTCTGTGTATTTCGTTTTCGACGTGTTTTGTGGGGTGTTTGAGTGTGATTGTGTGTAGCCGTAAGTGGAGATTATTTACTAATTTTGGACCTTAAGACTAATAATAAGAATTATTAATGATAATGATGATTTAACGAATAATAGTAATATTATTAATATATTATTATTAATATTATTATTATTGTTACTATTATTATTATTATTATTATTATTAATTTTAATAAAAATTAGAATAAGAATTAGTAAGAATTGGAATGAGGGGTATATTGGGAACATTGGAAAGGAAAGAGGAAAAGAGCACGTTGGAAGAGAAGAAAAAAGAGAAGAACACGATCAAGAAAGAGGAAAGTGAGAAGGAGGAGAACAAGGCCGATTGGGGCAAGTGGAAGTTGGGGATCATCGTTTCAGCAAGAGTTTCTGCATCTGGTCAAGTTTTCGAGGTAAGGGGGGAGAATTGGGTCAATCGGTAGAATACATGAATATTAGGTAGAAGGGGATTTCCCTACCCCATAGGTTTAATAATCTTGGTTGTTATGTTGTTATGATTCTGAGTATTGTTGCTGATATGATGATTTGGTTGCATGTGTTGTTTGATTGATTTTGGGGCATTTGCCATGTTTATGCCAGAAGTGCTTATTTGGTTAAGCTGATGTTTAATCGGGTAGATTCGAGAATAGCTCCTGTAATTAAGTTGTAGAGTGTTGAACTGGTATGATGGGAACTGGGTTGAGTAGAATCGGCTGAGTTCAGAGCATTTTGCCGACTCTGAGCAGTGGCATTTTTTTTCTGAAAACGCAGGCATTCGACAGCACCTTCGCTGGGTGAACTGGGGCGAACCTTTGCTAGGGTTTCGCCAGGCGAACTGGGCAGCGAGTGCTCCTAGTAGCCTCTGTTTGCATTCGCCAGGGAATTTGTTGGGCAATCTTGCAGCGAGCCTTCGCTGGGGCTTCGCCAAGCGAACGGGCGGCGAGTATTCGCTGCGGGGCTTTGCCAGGCGAATGGGCCTGCGAGCACGACAGTAGGTTGGGTTTTTGGTGTTGTCTTGTTTTGTTCACTAGTGCTTTTGGACTTTGTTGGTTATGTTTGATTATGAGAAGGATATTAACCCGTGGAAAGTGTATGTATGAGGTTGAAACATGATTTTCCTTGATTATTCGTATAATTATACTACTTGCAGTGAGGTGCATCATGTGTGTATGATGCATGAATGTAGTGATATATGATATATATATATATATATATATATATATATATATATATATATATATATATATATATATATATATATATATATATATATATATATATATATATATATATATATATATATATATATATATATATATATATATATATATATATATATATATATATATATATATATATATATATATATATATATATATATATATATATATATATATATATATATATATATATATATATATATATATATATATATATATATATATATATATATATATATATATATATATATATATATATATATATGTGTGTGTGTGTATAAATGTGTTGTATGATGAAATGTGATCAGATGGATCGTGGGCACCTTGTGTGCGTGAATTGTTGTGTTGCATTAGTGTATACATGATGCATGTTTGGGCTCAGGTGGAGTGTGGTAGGGATAGATCGTTGCTCAGATGGAGTGTATGTGATCTATCCTGAGTTTATTTGCCCGTACTCCAAGGGAGAGGGGGTGGTAGGGATAGATCATTGCTCGGGGGAGCCTATGTGATCTATCCTGAGTTTGATTATTGTGCTCCCTTGTGGAGGGTTGATGGCCCAGTGTCCATCGGTGATGTTGTGCTCCCTCGTGGAGGGTTGATGTCCCAGTGTCCATCGGTGATGTTGAGTTGGTACCCCATATCATGGGTTGAGTTGTATGTGTTGCATTATTTATATGTTGTATTGGTGTGGGACAGTAGGTCCGGATTGATGTATGTGAATGATAATTATATGTTTACTGCTTTTTATTCATGTACGCTATTACCGTTATATTTTGATCGTGAATCTCACCCCTTTCTTGTGTTGTTGTGGTATGTGCTTCTTCAGAAGTACAGATACTCCAGTGTGTAGCTAGCTTGGATTGTGGCGAGTCGTGTCGTAGGAGTGCTCAAATACGTAACACCGAGGCTTTGGGAGTTTTGTGTTTATCTGATGATTTTGTGTGCCCCTGTGGCGTATCATGTTTGATGAATGTTTTTAGTGAATTTATGTCTGATATATTTTGAGCAGTTGACCGAGGATGATGTATATGACATGTACATGATGTTTATATGTATATATCTATTATGACATTTCCGCTGTTTATTGTCGTTGAATTCATTAATGAAAATGTTTTGGTTGGTTTCCTTCGGTGACATCCTGTGTGTTGGTGTGAAACTCTGATATTTGTTTATTTTAATTGCATTTATTTTATTTTGGGGTTCGGGGTGTTACAGTCGGGATCGTCACTTGTCGACACGAAGGTAGCTTCACCCTTGCATGAACACATAAAGCCATGATGAGACAAGGAAAAGCGAGGGGACAATTCACACTCGCCCCAGCTTTCAACCCACTCTCAACCACGGATCGCATTTCATCAGCGATGATCCTAGCCACATCAATTTGAACATTTGCAAGAATGGAGTGAACCAAATGTGCCACTGGGATTGGCACAGTAGAAGTATGTGATTTTGGTTTGATGCTTGTCAAAATCAACAACAACACCAAATGTGGTAAGGGCTTCATATCTTCCCTGTGGTATCGCCTTGGAACCCCAGATGGGTTCAATTCCATTGTCTTACCTTCCAACAATAAAGCCTCGAAAATAAAATTAGTGTCCTTTTGAAGTCTTAGATCTCGATGGTATTCATCAATCTCATCTTCACCCAAGTTCAGTGATCATCCGAGTACTTGATTGATGGTGTCTCGATCAACGCTTATACCAGTCGGCTCAATACCTTTGTGGTCCATGTGAATGGTTCATCGTCGTTTGGAAGAGCGTTGGCATAAAACTCCCTTACTACCTCTGTGTTGTAGCTATCTGTCGGCGTTACCAACATGTCCCACCTTTTAATGTTAATGAGTCTAGCGAAGGTCTGGTAGGACGGATGAATAAGGAACCTCTTTTCCGGCAAAAATTTTCTCTTTTCTAAAGCCACATAACGCGCGTCTTGCTTTGGTTCTACAAACCTCTCGCTATTGTACTGAATTGGTTGAGGGTTGAGGTGCTGCCGACTTTTCGCTTCTTTGATGCCACTGCCCTAGATGCCATCTACACAAAAAACATAGGAGAATAAAAATAGCAACCATATAATAGATTAGCCTAACAAACAGAATAAGAAAACAAAAATATATCATGTTCTCTGAACACTTCGTTGTGAGAAGGCCTAGCGAAAACTCGCCCCAGGTTCGCACTGCAAAGGAGCTAGCGAAGGATGCGAATTAGGGTTTCAATTTGTTAAGTGCAAAGTGTATGTTATAGAGCAAGAGTGCAAGTGAGAAGAGTGTAAGAGAGAAGTGGAAAGACCCTAAAATCAATTTAGAACCAAAAGGCAGATTGGGCCCACATGGGTGGCCCAATGCAATTTTTAAAAAATAACATTGATGTGGCAGACCTGCTTCGCGCTGCTCTCACTACGAGCTTTCTAGCGAACATGACAGGTTTGGGTTTTTCTTTTAAATTCTGACCATTTTTTCACCACAAGTTCTACCACATCTTGCAAATCAAATTAAACTACAAAAACAGGAAGTACTTACAATGTTGGGATGCCTCCCAACAAGCGCTTTGTTTAATGTCGTTGGAGCTCGACGGTCCGATGCGATCACGAATTGCAAAAGGGCATAGAGGTGGTGTCCCGCTCGAAATCACCACGCAAGTAAATCTTCAATCTTTGGCCTTTTGCTGTCCAATTCTCTTTGGTCTTCATGTCTTCAATAGTGATTTCCCCGTAGCTCATAATGTTGTAATCTGAAACGGACCCGACCACTTAGACTTTAGCTTCTCTGGAAACAATCTTAACCTAGAATTGAAAAGTAACACCATTTGTCCTTCCTCAAACTTATTGGTCACAATCTTCTTATCATGATAACCCTTCACCCGGTCTTTGTAAATTTTGTTGGATTCATATGCTTGTAGGCGTATTTCCTCTAACTCATAAAGCTGGGTTTTTCTTTTGTCGCCACTCAAGTTTTGATCAAAATTTAGCAACTTTAATGCCCAAAAGGCTTTGTGCTTCAACTCAACCAGTAAGTGACAGGTTTTTTCGTAGACCGTTTTAAAAGGGGTGAGACCAATCGGAGCCTTGAAAGCCGTCCGATAAGCCCACAAAGCATCATCAAGCTTATTTGACCAATCCTTCCTAAAGGTGGACACATTTTTTTCCAAAATCTTTTTAATTTCTCGGTTTGATACTTCGGCCTGTCCATTAGCTTGCGGGTGGTATGGTGCTGCAACTTTGTGCCATACACCATACTGCTTCAAAGCTTTTGCTAACTGAGTGTTACAAAAGTGGGATCCTCCGTCACTTATTAACACTCTCGGAGTACCAAAGAGAGAAACAATATTGTTTTCAAAACTTTTATCACGGTTTTCCCGTCTGCCTTAGCGCTAGCTATGGCTTCAACCCACTTTGAGACATAGTCAACCGCAATAAGAATGTACTCATTTCCAAAAGACGGTGGGAATGGACCAACAAAATCAATACCCCAACAATCGAAAACCTCGACTTCTAACATGCTTTGTAAAGGCATTTCATTTTGTTGCAATATTCCATCAATCCTCTTACATTTATCACAAGTTTTTGTGTGCGCATGCGCATCTTTGAACAAGGACGACCAATACAAGCCCGATTTGAGAACTTTTATGGTCGTTCTTGTTTCGTTAAAATAACCTCCATACGGAGAGTTGTGACAATGCCAAGGGATTTCTTTGGCTTTCTCTTGAGATACACATCTCCTTAAAATATTGTCGACACCAAGTTTGAACAAATAAGGCTCATCCCACACAAAGTACTTGGTGTCAGACAATTTTTTTTCTCTGGTGACTAGTTAGACCTTCCGGCATCAATCTGGTGGCTTTGTGGTTAGCCATGTCGAAAAACCAAGGTCTAACCTTCACCATATACAACTTTTCATCAGGGAACTCTTCCCTCACCTCCTGCTAATGTTTTGTGACTTCATCATTCACAAGACGGGAGAAGTGATCCACTACCAAATTCTTGGATCCTTTTTTATCACGAATTTCTAGATCAAATTCTTGTAATAAAAGGATCCAATAAATTAGCCTTTGCTTGGAATCCGGCTTGGTTAGCAGATACTTGATCACCGCATGATTGGTGTACACCACAACTTTGGACCCGATCAAATAAGACCTAAAATTTTCTAATGCATACACTATTGCAAGCAATTCTTTTTTAGTTGTTGCATAGTCTATTTGAGCATCATTAAGAACTTTGCTTGCGTAGTGTATCGCATGGAAAATTTTGGTTTTTATTTGGCCTAACACTGTGCCAACCGCATAATCACTCGCATCGCGCATGAGTTCAAAATAATTTTTCTAGTTTGGTGCGACGATTATGGGTGAAGTGATTAGGCTTTGTTTTAAAGAATCAAAAGCTGTCATGTAAGAATCATCAAAAAGAAAAGACTTGTCTTTTTTGAGCAAGTTGCTCAATGGTTTCACTATCTTTGCAAAGTCTTTGATGAATCTTCAGTAGAATCCTACATGACCCAGAAAACTTCAGATTCCCTTCACGTTCAGAGGTGGTATAAATTTCTCAATAACTTCCACTTTTAGCCCTCGAGTCCCTTCGAAGAAACTTTGTGCCCAAGCAAAATTCCTTCCGTAACCATGAAGTTGCATTTTTCCCAATTAAGCACTAAGCTAGTATCCACGCACCTCTCCAAGACAACATCTAGATTTTTCAGGCAAAGATCAAATGACGGTCCAAAAACTGAGAAATCATCCATAAACACCTCGATAGTCTTTTCAATCAAGTCTGAGAATATAGCTCGCATACACCTTTGAGAAGTCGTCGGTGCATTACACAAACCAAATGACATCCTCCTATAAGCAAAGATTCTGAAAAGACAAGTGAAATCTGTTTTTTCATGATCCTCTAGGTTGACAATGATTTGATTATACCCTGAGTATCCATCCAAAAAGCAATAATATTCTTGACTGAAAAGTCTCTCGAGCATTTGATCCATGAACGGAAGAGGGAAGTGATCTTTTCTTGTAGCTTGATTGAGCCTACGATAGTCGATACACATCCTTCATCCCGTTACAGTTTTTGTTAGAATCGATTCATTCTTCTCATTACGAACAAACATCATTCCACCTTTCTTCGGCACCACTTGAACTGGACTAACCCACGGACTATCGGAAATAGGATAAATCATGTCGGCATCCAACATTTTGACAACCTTCTTTCCTCACCACTTCTTTCATGGTAGTATTCAATCTTCTTTGTGGTTGAGCTACCGGTTTGAAATCTTCCTCCATGAATATTCGATGTATACAATAGGATAGACTTATACCTTTCAAGTCGGAAAGAGTCCAACCCATTGCCTCTTGATTTTTTTCAAAACACCAATTAATTTTTTCTTCCTCCATGGTTAAATCCAAGCTTATGATCACCGACTTGCTTTTATTTTCACTCTCCCCAACATGAATTCAACCAAACCTCTAGTGAAAGTTTCTTGCTTTTTATGGCAAGGAAATAAATTTAAAATATTGTTCAAATGTTCAAGAATTTTTTTTAGAATCCCACAAAATTCAATGATAAAGGGAAATTTCATTACTAAATTAGGATATAATCTATTAAGGCTCAAAAGGGCTAGAAAATTCTCGCTACTCACGGGTAAGTTACTTTTGGTTATGCTTGTGCTCAATATCAATAAATTCCTTGATCATTTCTAATGCTTCCACAAAAACACAATAATCAAAAGATTAAGCATGAATAAAATGAATTAAACAAATTTATCAGTCATCCTAAGCATTTAGTAAACAATGGAGGTTTCTCATAATTTATGGCTTTTGGACCTACGTGATTCAAAATTCAACAAAAATTTCAATAGAATAAATGGAATGTTATTTGTATAAAGCCTAAGGTTCGTAAACATATTATGTTCTAGAAAAACAATAGACACAAACCATAGCCATTTGAATCCTTTAAACTTTTCACATTACCATAATATTTTCTTGTTGAAACAATCAAACTTGAACAATCACAAAATGCATCCTCAAGCTAATAAAAAATAAAGCTTGAGACAAAACACAAATTTTTTTTAACAACTGTCGCTACTCGAAAAATGCAACGACGGGGAGGCGAAAAATAAAGAGAGAAGAGTCGCCACCGAACTTTATTTATCCCATGAGGGGAAAGGAAAATATCGAGAAAACCTTAAGAAAGGAACGGATAAGATGGTCTCGCGACCAAAGAACGAGTTCGGAAGCCGGTTATGCGAAGGGAAGGTATTAGCACCCCTCGCATCCATTGTACTCGATGGGAACCATTTGTTTATCGACGTATGATGATATCTGCTAAAATATATTGCTTATAAAGAGAGAAAAAGTTAGAAACAGGGGAAAGAGAAGTAATGTGGGGGGGAGGGGAGGACTCGGTAGGACATCGCACTCCTATGCCTACATATTCTCAACATATATGAGAAAGTCAGAGTCAACATAGTTCGGGGAACTACAGATATAGGGGGAATATGCTCGGCAAGGATTGTGGCCCTTGTGCCTATGTATCTTTACTTAAAAGGAGTAAAGAATCAGAGCAGTCGTAGTTCAGCCTACGGTTTGCGGGAAAGTTCTGGTAGACGATGCTATCGTGTACATTCTAGCAGTTTAGGTGTACTGCTGCTCACTCGTTGGAGACTTAGATGTTACCTGTTTGCGGTAAAACGGACGTAGCATGTCCTTCTGGGAAAGGATGGAAAAGAAAGAAGAAGGTTGAGTTGGAACAGTGAGAGAGTGAAGTGATAAATAGAAAGAGTGAGTTCGGACGGTCAAATGAAGAAGAGGATTGTTACTTTTCTTTGCTTTTTTACTGAGCTTTTTGTTGTTGGGCTTTTGGGCCCAACCGGTGTCTCCTCTCACTTTGCACACCCATTCTTTATTTTCTTACCCCTTGTTCCATTTACTATACAAATCCTTTTTTATTTTATTTTCATTTTTTGCCATGTAAATATTATTATTATTATGTTATATATTATTTAGATTAGTTTGTAAATATTATATATTTTATTTGGTTCGCATATATATTATTTACTTTATATTTACTTTATATATTATATATTATATATTTTAGAGTTTTTGTATATATATTTTATTTAGAATTTTATTATATTTCTTTTAGAAGTTTATACTTTTTCTTTCTAAAAGTTGAATCTTATTTCTCTTTTGTTATTGGGTATTTTTCACCGTTTTGGGTCGATGACGAGACCACCATCGTTTATCTGTCAAATTATTAACGAGAAATGAAGGATCCGAGACCGATTTTTTCTTTCTCCCTTCTATTTTCGACATTTATCCATCTTTGTATATTTTTCACCGTTTTGGTCGAAGAAGAGATTTTCTTCGATTCTCCGTCAAATTATTGATGAGAAGTGAAGGATCCGAGACCAACTTTTTCTCTTCTTTCTCACTTTCCGACTTTATTTCATTTGTTTTGGCCAATGATAACGCTTCCGTAAAGCGATTACTAAGTCAATCTATTGATAAGTAGCGTTAGATCCGAGACCTCTTTTCTCTCCTCATTTCTTATTGTTTCGATTTTATTTTGACTTGTGGATCGATGAAGTCTTTTATCCGTAAGCGTCGAATTTATTGGAGTTGATAACCTTCTCGATTTCAAATCTATGGAAGATGACCATTTGAGTCATTTTCTTTACTTTGGGATCGCGATAGGCTACCTTCGATTAATCGACATTTTGTTTGCGATTAAGACGAGATCCCATTCTTTTTGGTCCGTGCGACACGATTCAATTGGAGAACGATCCTCAATATTGTTTCCCTATCTTGTCCATAGCATGGAAATCAATACGCAACCTCTTATAGTTTGGCTTCCCTTATAAGTCGAGCTAAGACGGTTTAGCGCCATATTATGTCCCGATTTGATTCACCAACACTATCAAACCATCTTCAATAAGAAATAAAATTCTCTTTATATTGAATTAAAGAGAGAGGATTGAGTGTATACTTCTTTCTCTCCGAGTATCAGGATATTCGCTGTAGAGTGGGTGGTCTCGATACTCGTCTTTCAATATGAAGACATGACTCTATTTACCACCTCTCTTTTTCATAACTTCTTTACAAAAACTTTCTCTCCTAAAACCTCGGTCCCGTGCCGAGTGCATTTTTCAATTCTTTTCATAACAAAATTTGAATGGTCATGGAGTGGTTAGGCGTAGGCCTTCTCCTATCCCGAGTGCTTGACATTTACTATAGGGTTCTCTGTCGCAAAAGCACTTACCATTCAAAACTAAAAACATCTTTAATAAGATAACGAAGTTCTCTTTGCATTGAATTAAAGAGAGAGGATTGAGTATAGACTTCTTCCTCTCTGAGTGTCAGGATACTCACTATAGTGTGTATGGTCTCGATACTCGTCTTTCAATACGAAGACGTTACATTCGCCACACCATTTTCATAAAAAAACTTTGAGATAAAGGATTGGGCACTACCCCACAAGGGGTTACTATCCGATGACATATTTCACCCCTAAAAAATAGTTCCACAAATCAAACGTGAAACCTTGCCTCGCATGGCAAAAACTAATCTTTCAAAAGGATATGTTACGTTTGTTCTACCGCAAACAGGTAACGCCTAAGTCTCCAACAAGCGAGCAGCAAAACACCTAAACTGCTAGAATGCGCACGATAACATCATCCACAAAACACCAGTTACCCGTAGTATCATGAACAAAGTTGCTCTGATTTCTCTTGCATGTTGAGAATACATAGGCATAGGATTGCGACAATCCTAGCGAGCACCCTTTTTCTATTTTCCACCTTTTCCCCAGAAAGGCATGCTACGTTCGTTCTACCAAAAACATGTAACACCTAAGTCTCTAAACGAGCGAGCAACAATACACCTAAACTGCTAGAATGCGCACGATAGCATCGTCTACCAGAATTCACCCGCAAACCGTAGGCCAAACTATGGATGCTCTGATTCTTTACTTCCTATAAGTAAAGATACATAGGCATAAGGGCCACAATCCTTGTCGAGTACATTCCCCCCATATCTATAGTTCCCCGAACTACGTCGACTCTGACTTTCTCATATTCGTTGAGAATACGTAGGCCTAGGACCGCGAAGTCCTACCGAGTCTTTTCTTCCCCCATTACCAATCTTTCCCCTATTTCTAACCCTTCTCTCAATATTTTGGAACACTTTTATAGTATAATCTTTAAGCAAATAGTATCAGACGTCGACAAACAAATGGTTCCCATTGAGTACGATGGATGCGAGGGGTGCTAATACCTTCCCTTCGCATAACTGGCTTCCGAACCCGTTCTTGGTTGCGAGACCATCTTATCCATTATTTTCTTAAGGTTTTCTCGATATTTTCCTTTCCCCTCACAGGATAAATAAAGTTCGGTGGCGACTCTTCTGTCCTTTCTTTTTTCCTCCCCGTCGTTGCATTTTTCGATTAGCGACAACTGACCACTCTGCTGGAGAAAAATTAGAAAGCCAAACCTAGTTTGTTTATCGCGTTTGTGATTTTGTTTGCTTTTATTGTTTATTATGCTTTATTCTCTAACGGTTGGGTTTATTGGGTTGGTTTGTGAGGATAAGGATTTCTACCCGAGCTTTCTAGCATACACTAAGATTAGGAGGTGGATTATTTCTGATTTGCGAGACTTAGGACTCGTTGAGTTGGTTTGAATTCCACCGCTCAAATGAGACCCCTTTGGAATGATTATGCCTTACGTGTAGTTGTAATGGCGTCTTTATTTCCGACCTGGGAATCCGTGACTCTGAGGACCTTTTGTAGAACCTTATTCTGAAGGTCGCTAAAACATAACTCTATGTCCATCCTTTGAAGGGGTTACCGTCTTATGAATCGTCGTTCTGATGGAAAACTTTTGAGGGTTGGTGCATGGGAATTTGTTTAAATCCTTTAGGATACCCTCTTATAAACTAATAGATTACCCACCCGAGGTGAGATATACCTTTTGTTGTTGTCTTGCAGGATCTGTGACTTTAATCCTTTATGTGGATCTGTTCTCGTATGCACTCATTGCATTACATTTGCATATGCATCTCTGCATCATTTTGCATTTTCTTCCCTGACCAAGATACCAAGAGCTTACCCCTCCTCTGTTTATAACCCACATTTGATCTCCCGATACTCCTATAACTTGTGAGAGCGGAAGCGTTTGAAGCAAGAAAAACATAGACGCCTCGAAAGGCCAGTCAGACAATGCAAGCTGGTGTAGCTATGCTAGAGAATGATCGCCAGAATGTTGAGTCCCCACAAGGGTTTACTATGACGAATAATCCACTGTATGATCTTCCGCTTGATGACCATCTTCCACAAGCAAACGTTCCTACTCGATCCCAGAGGATGCCAACGACTGATCCCATGGAAGAAAAGCTTCGTATCCTTGAGGAGACACTTCAAGCGATGAAAGTGCCTGATACGCCCAACCTCGATGCTGCTGATATGTGTCTAGTGCTAGACTTGGTGATTCCTCCAAGATTCAAGGTACCCAATTCCGAGAAGTACACAGGCTTTAGTTGCCCGAGGCGTCATTTGGTGATGTTCTATCGAAAAATGACCTCCTACACTCATGACGATAAGCTGATGATTCATTGTTTTCAAGAAAGTCTGAGTGGGGCATCATTAAGTTGGTACACGGATTTAAAAAGAAGTCATATCCAATCATGGAAGGACTTAGATAGCGCTTTTCTAAAGTTTTATCAGTTAAATCTGGACACTCCTCCCATCCGCATGCAGTTGCAAAGCCTGTCTCAGAATGAAAATGAATCTTTTAAGGGATATGTACAACGGTGGAGAGAATTCGCAGCAAGAGTGCAACCACCACTCTCGGACAGGAAACTGATTGACATGTTCATCAACAGTTTGCATGGTTCTTATCTTGAAAGAATGGTCGGTTGTACGCCATCAAGCTTCTCTGACCTTGTGATTGTGGGAGAGCGCATTGAAAGCTACCTTAAAAGCGGAAAAATCCAGGACACCTCAAGCAGTCAAGCCAGTGAGATTGAAACTTTTGACGATTTCCATGAGGAAGATAAGGATGAAACCAGCGCATTCATAGCAAACATTGGTTATTCTCACGATGTACCAACAAAACTCTATGGTCCCTCATCTGCTCAACAAGCATTATTACCAGTGCCATGTTATCCTTATGGGAAATTAGTCACGCTTAAAGATTTATCTCACAAGCCATGGGTCGATTCTCATGCAAATCAACAAGTCCATGGCCGAGGTCATCTGAATCAACGTCGTGATCAAAATAGGCCTAGCAACAACTTGGAAAGAAGGACTTCTCCTCTTCATCCAGTCCCTATGTCGCACATTCAGCTTCTCCTACATCTGATTCAAAACTCATTGGTGGAGCCTAAGACTCTTAAGCTTGTGCCAGAACCTTACCCTTCTGGGTACAATCCCAATGTTCAGTGTGGATATCATGGTGGATTCATGGGGCACTCGACCGAAGATTGCAAAGCCTTCCAAGCCAAAGTGCAACAGCTGATTGATAAAGGGTACATTTCCTTTCCAAGAGGGAGTTTGGTTGTCCATGTCAACATCTCAGCTGTCTAAGCTCGAAGGTTCCAAGGGTCATCTCCAAAATCCAGTTTGGTCCAGACAGGCAGATGTCCTCAATATTGGCAGTCATTGGGCACTGTTGCGGTGGAAATAGGATCACAAACTATTAATGAGTTTGAATCGCAATTCAATTCACAACCGCTCTTTGATTTATCCGAAGGAAAAGGTCAAAAGAGGGAAAACCTATTTTGCATCGTAAACACAATGCGGGGAAAGATCTAGGGTTCGGGGGTTGGTTAAATTTAGGGAAGGTATTAGCACCCTAAACTTCTGTAGTACTCTACAGGAACCTTTTGTTCAAATGTTTACTATTTGCTTTATTTATTTGCTTAAGGTATATGTACAAGGATTAAAAGTGAGAAAAGAGACCTAAGGGGTTAATTCTAAGTTTACTCGGCAAGACATCGCATCTTGTGCCTACGTATCCTTACGGGAGTGGAATCAGAGTAATCGTAGTTCCCCTCAAAAGGGAGGTTAGAGACTTCTTGACTGTGGTCAAGGTCTCAAGGGGAATAAACGCATCTTAAGGACACGCTTACGTGGAGTGTAGAAACTCCAAATCTCTACGTTGAATTGTTAAGTTGTAATTAGGGTTAAATTAGGTTAGGGATTCCGCGGCGGGAAACCCTAAAATGAGCGCGGCGGCTCTTTGACCTAATGCTAGGGGTAAAATTGTAATCTTGCCTGCGGCGAGGCATTTGTGAAAATTAGGGTTTGTAGTTTGTAGTTTTGAGGATTTGAAATTGAATGTGTGAAGTTTTACGGACTATTGGCGCGGCGGCCAAACAGTTAGACCTAACCCTCGGATGTGTGCAATGTGATAGAAATAATGGTAAACGTGTGAGATAATTGAATCATGCAAATAGAGAGATAATGTCATAATTTAAACCATGCAAGCAGAAATTTAAAGGCAGAATTTAAAGAGCGATTGTTAAGTTCACGAGGTTACATGAGAGGAGCAGATACAATATGATAATGAAATTTGAATTGAACAATAATAAAATAAAATAAATAACGGTTCTAGTTATTATTTTAAAAAAAAGATTTTAGTTATTATTTTAAATTTACCTAAAAAAAAAGTTTTTCTTAAAAATAAAAGGTTTTCATATTAATTTGGAAAAGATGTTAATGTTATTTATTTTAAAAAACAGATTTTTATATTAGAACAAGTTTTAATAAATTAATGATAACAATAATAATAATAATGGTAATAATAATGATAATAATGATAATAATAATAAATAATGATAATAATAATACTAATAATAATAATAATAATAATAATAATAATAATAATAATAATAATAATAATAATAATAAAGCAATAATGAATTTTAAATGTGCCAAATAACCCAACAATGTTGCTAACGCAGAAATGCGCTCATCGCAACCAGATCTAAATCGGACGAAACAAAATTTAACGCAAAGAAAAAGAAATTAAGCAAAAAAAATAGTATTATTGCTCACACAAAAATGCGATCATCGCAACCAGATCGAACTAACACAAATGTCACGCGTCATGCACACAAATGTGCAAACATCGTATCAACATAATTCGATCAAAAATTAATCTTATATATATAAACTCTAACAATTTAAAAATTATATATATATAAACGTAACAGTAATAGATAAAGAAAAAGAAATAACGGTAATAGATGAAGAAAAAGAAATAACGGTAAAAGATGAAGAAAAAGAAATAACGGTAAAAGATGAAGAAAAAGAAATAACGGTAAAAGATGAAGAAAAAGAAACAACAGTAATAGATGAAGGAAAAGAAATAACGGTAAACGATGAAGAAAAAGAAACAATAGTAATGGATGAAGAAGAAAACTAAATAACGGCAAACGGCACTCACTCCTCTTAGGTTTTTTTCATTCTCCCCCTTTTTTCCAACAAGGCAACACATGTATATATAGGGAACAAATTAGGGTTAACACCAAATTGCCCATAATGTCCCTAAAGCCCATTTTAAAGCTCAAACTAAATAATTAGTTAAGAAAAAATAAAATTTAAATAATTTAAAATAATTAAAATAAACTTAAAATAAAAACTAATAATCCTATTGATTCCTAAAATCAAAAATATTATAAAAAGAACAAAAATTTTTCTAATATTTTTTATTTTATGATTTTTTGGATATTTTTATCAATAATTTAGAAAAAAGTGAAAAAAATAATATTTTAAAAAATGATTTAATTAAAATACGAAAATAATAATTAAATAATAATAAAAAACTATTTTTGTTATTTTTTTAATGAAAGATAGAAAAATTTAGAGTAAAAATATTAAAAAACAAAAAAAGTGACAAAGGTGAGATTCGAACTCTCAACCTCTCACACTCATAACTCCTTACACATGTCCTCCTGCCAATTGTGCCATTTTTACTTTTTAGAAAAAAAATGCATGTCATATGATATTTACCTGCAAAAAGTCAAACGACTACACAAATTTGTTAGTAATTGATTAAATGCAATGAAATGCGACGACAAATCTTAGGGCAAAATTTGGGGTATTACAGTTGCCCCTATTTAAATAACTTCACCGGGTGATTTGAGTGGCGGAGACTCGAGGAATCATGGTGGAGGGATTTAAATATAGATAACCGAAAATTTTGCCCTTATATGTGGCGATATGCAATGTTATGGACCAAACAAGACTAATGAAGACAATGCCATGAATATGATATGATGTGTATGCTGGAATGATGAGTGCGAAAATGCTGACGAGTACAACACTGGGGAATTCTAAAATGATGGTCAGCTGGTGCGAACACGACCAATTATCATTTTTAGACCGGGAACGAGATTCTCAAATGGAGATGGCACCTATGAGACGGCCTCCACTGGGGAATCTAAAAGTAAAACTGGATCATGTACGACTGCAAGATCGATTACAGAATGCTGGAGCATTGAGCAAAGAATAACATCCAAGCTTCTGTAAACTATCTCTCGTGACACGACCAAACGGACTTTTCGGGAATCCGTATCGAATATACAGGGTAAAGACCGGCTGTATGCCAAAATAAATGGACTTTAGGAATAAGGTCCTTAAATGGAGATGGCACCTATGAGATGACCTCCACTAGGGAATGTCTAATAATAAAACAGGATCTACACGGTTGCAAGATCGATTACAGAACTCTGGAGCATTGAGCAAAGAATAACATCCAAGCTTCTATAAACTATCCTTCGTGACAGGATCAGACGGACTTTTCGGGAATCCGTAGCAAATATACAGGGTAAAAACCGGCTGTATGCCAAAATAAATGGACTTTAATGGGAAACGCCCTGATAAGCTTCTCGAGGGAGAACTGTCACTTATCGTGGAAGGGACTTACATGCCAAAATGGATAAGCACTCAAATAAAGAGGCTGCTGCTTATCTGATATATAAATCTTCTCATATTTAAGGTCGGCGCCTGGAATACGATTCTGATTTTTCTTAAAGGGTAAACTGAAGGATAAATGAACTTCTTCATACTTCAAGATCGTGCTCTCCTGAATATGAAAAGGGTGAACTGAACTTCCTCATACTTCAAGATCGTGCTCTCCTGAATATGATTCCGCTCCTTCTTTTACTAAAGGGTAAACTGAACTTCCTCATACTTCAAGATCGTGCTCTCCTGAATATGATTCCGCTCCTTCTTTTACTAAAGGGAAAATGAACTTCCTCATACTTCAAGATCGTGCTCTCCTGAATATGATTCCGCTCCTTCTTTTACTAAAGGGTAAATGAACTTCCTCATACTTCAAGATCGTGCTCTCCTGAATATGATTCCGCTCCTTCTTTTACTAAAGGGTAAATGAACTTCTTCATACTTCAAGATCGTGCTCTCCTGAATATGATTCCGCTCAAACCTCCCCGTACTTCAAGACGACAGGGAAAATGGAAGCCCAACTGCTCAATGGAGATGGCCATTTGCTGCGAGTCATAACGAAGATAGGATCGGCTTCTTAGGTGAGAAATGTCGCATACCGATGCTGTAAGATGTAGGATTGTTATAATGTTGTACTGATAGATTTTCCAGACGTGAACAGGCGTGTATCTGTAAAGGATTGTGGTTGAAAGATAGTGCAAAATAAATGCACGTCCGGGTACGGTGATAAACTTTTCGGGCGTGAACAGTCGCGTATCTGTCATGGTATGGTGAAAATCTTTAGATGGTGCAAAATAAATGCACGTCCGGTTGGGCTCGACGACTGACAAGACTGAGATTCCATCTAGGATCGAGCTAGAAAGAAGACTGGTAATCAAAACTCCATCGAGGGAATGAACTCGAAGGGTAAATATCTTATCCTGGTGAGGAAAAATAGCTGAAGTAACCGTCATCCACGAGGATCGAGCTCTGTGGGGAAACTGGAAACAAGTAATTATTTTATGCTTAGGGCTGACAATCTATTTGGAGAGAGTGGACCAACCCAGCTACTCGGCGGTAACAACCAAGGGTGGCGAAACATAATGAACCTGTGAAGGTTAATGCCCATGTTAATGTGAATGTATGTCAATGTCTATGTCTGTAAATATGCAGGATGTTATGGAATGAGTATGTAATGAGTATGTGATGAATATGTAAGGAGTATGTAATGAATATGTAAGGAGTATGTAATGAGTATGTAATGAATATGTAATGAATATGTAATGAAGATGTAATGAATATGTAATGAGTATGTAATGAATATGTAATGAATATGTAATGAAATAGGCATGTGATGCTTATGCCCTTGCGTATACTGACGAACAGACTAGAGATGGGACGAGAGATGAAATAAACATCTCGACAGAGATACCCTGCATTCTCTGCAACCAATACGTCAATCATGGGTAAGAAAGATCAATGGTAGAACCAAATCTGGTTTTAAAGTTCTGAATTCTCTGGGGAGAAGGTAATCTGCTTGGGTGTACAGTATCACGTCTTCACATGGGGAGAAGAAAACCTGAGGGACACTTTTGAGTTACCCAAGAAAAAGTTGTCAGCTTATAGTCTCTCTGGGGACTATGATGAGGCAATAGCTTAGGAGCCTGTTGCAACACTGAGATTTACTGGGGAACGAAGGTCGCTGTGAGTAAAATCCATCGGGTGCATGAAGAAAGTTGTGAAACCACATGGCCTTGATCTTGAAGGACCTTATAGTAGTCGCCATTTGTTTCCTTTAAAAACATGGTGCCCCAGGATACTTGCGTTGCGAGGTAGGGTCATCTCAAGAGGATTTTATAGAGAACACCGAGTCCGGTTGCCCCATTGTTCTCAAACTCTTTGAGAGATTTGTCAGGTCTCGACGTAACTGGCACAAATTAATCGTGTTACGATGAAATCTTTGGGAAATAGCTCTTAAGAACGTCAGACTCGCGTTGGTAAGCGAATTGGGAAACTGCCTGCCCCTGTTCAGCAGGATCTTCAAGTTCCACGGGTTATGTTCATATGTAAATCTCTAAGATATCAAGCAAAGTCGTCATGCCCGAAATGCCTATCCTGAGCTTGTCAATGTACACATATATTTGTCTTGAATTTTTGTTTTGAAAAAGATATCGCAATAACTCGTGACCGGAATCACTAGTCGGGATATAAGTTTTAATTATAATGCCAACATGAATTTTTATGAGCACAGCTTGTAGGAGTCAGGAAACGTGATCTTGTCGAGTATGCTTTCAACCGAAGTCCTACTTCAATTAGGTCTTTTAAAGGTTGTATTGTGGCTCGGTTCACGGTTCAAGAAACAAAGGATAAAGGCTCAAAATTATATTTGTACCCACCCCTTCTTCGTGATGTTCTCCAATCCTAATTCAGTTAACCGGATACGAATGCCCATATCTCAAGCGGATTTGCTATGATTGAGAACTTATCAAGGCTTTGGACATGGCAGTCACTCACCTATTTTTAATGACAATGGGTCACACGACTTTGTTCTTTATAGGGATCCTAGAAAAACTGTTGGTTTGTTCTTATTCCCTAACTTTTGCCTGGACAATGTCTTTTGATCTGACTTTGGAGTCCAGCGGGATGCCCCAGTTTTGCCTAAGTCTCCTTCATAGGTTTTGACTTAGCGGGCTCTTGTTTTTTTTGGATATTCTTTTATGCACAAGTCGTGTAAATCTTTCGAAAGGCTCGTGACTGCCCCACTCCTTAGGTAACCGAGGGATAGTCATTGTATTGGACTTCTTAAGATGCTAAGGATAAATTCTCGAAGGTTTGCTCTTCCTTTTTGAGGATCTAAGCGCTCGATTGGTTTAACTGAAAACTACCCTGCCCCAGGTTAGGATGAGGGTTCTTAGAAAAAAAACTCCTACCTCAAGGCTCAAAGAGGTTTAAGATGAGGGTTCTTAAAAAAAACTCCTACTTCAAGGCTCAAAGAGGTTAACGAGGGATTAACATCCTTATATCTCCAGTGTTTGGGATTTGAATCAATGCCTTACATCATCAGCGGGTTTCAATCGAAAGCATACGACAAGAAATCTGACGTTTTAGGTTCGTCCTCCTCCTCCCAATTCTCCATCAGAACAGGAGATCGGGTGAAGTTGGCATTATGATTTATGAAAATGTTTTTTTGAATGAGTGAAACGAATGGATTTATTCAAGACAAACATATGCGTTGCATTAATTATTCAAAGATAAACAAGTTCGTACATGCTAAATATGCTTAATCAAAAAAAAATGCATATAAATGAACAAATGAACTGTCGGAAAAATCCTTCTAAATGGTTTATGAAATTCAAGAGCAACAGTTTCCTTTGGCGGAGCCTCAATGGAAAAGGACGTCTGGTTTACGACCACTGTGAGTCGTCATGGCTTGCCCCAGTTATGCCGGTCACATCTTCAACAGTTTTCAATCGTTGCTTCAAAATAACTTTCCCAGATTCTTTGTTGATCCCGGTCATATCATCTTGAGGGTTACTGAAATGAAGCGAGCTAGGCCTTTGAATAATTACTGGATTCGACTGATTTGCCACAGGAGTAGCATGCTTTGCAGAATTCGAACTCGACAAGTGAGGGACCCCGAGAGGAGTCTCGATCTTCAGCTGAGCATTGCTAAAAGACAAATTCTTCGTTTCTAGCAAATTTCTGACAACTTTCTTAAGAGCATAGCAATTCTCTAGATCATGGTCGGGCGCACCCTCATGAAATAAACAATGAGCGGCAGCGTTGTAACCTGCAGGTAACGGATTAGGTGGAGGACCCAAAGCACGGGTGGTAATCAGACCTTGTTGTACCAAATAGGAGTATAATTCAGTGAAGGCCATCGGAATTGGAGGACAAGGCTTATACTGACTCTTGCGGGAATAAGGAACCTGATCATGTGATTGCTGGTGAACAGGAGCGTTGAGCACTCGTTGACCGTTGACAGGAATTCGCATGGGCGGATAACCGGAAGGTTGTTGACGGATCGGTGCTTGATATACCGGAGCTGACTGCACAGGCTGGTATGTAGGAAACTGCTGATCGAAAGGAGGTGCAACAGTAGCTACATAGGGTTGTTGGGCATATGGAAACGGATAACCTTGAACATAACTCTGCTGATGTTGCCAAGGTTGAGGAGTAGCTGTTTTGCGGTTCCTCGAACGTGCAGGTCCTTTACCATGGTCGGAGTTAGGAGTTTTTCACTTTGGAGGGGTAGCTCGTCGAACTGGCTGAACACTAGGAGGCACCAAACTGGATTGAAGACCGTGAGGAGGTACATTCTCGACAGTAACAGTTGGTTGAGATTCCATAACGGTATTGGTTTCAGAAACAACAGTAGACTGAGCATCCACCTTCACACTAAAAGCTCGTAACATCTCCAAAATCTGCCCTACACTTCCTCGAAGATCTTCGAGTTCATGGCTGACACGGTTGATCTCTTGGTTTTGATCTTCCATCCTTTTGAAGGGTCGTATTGATGCAGAGAACTCAGGGTGACAAAACTAGAAGGTGAGAGAACCGAGTATGAGAAATCGGGAGACACATGCAATGCAAAAGTAAGATGCTAAAATGTGAATGCAAATGAAGATTTCATGGAATTCAAATATTTACGAATATTGCGGAATACCAAAGAAGCTTTTAATTTATTGAAGACAGATTACAAATAATATTCTTGCAACCAAAACAGCTAAATAAAAGCCTAGAAAATCCTAGAGAAGCATCTTCCACAACTTCAGTGAGCAGACGGAGATCCGGAGGAAAATAAATATTCGTAGAGCCTCCTCTTCTTGTAGGATTGTATCTCCTCATTCTTCGACTGAATCTGCTTTTGAAGTTCTTCGTACTCGCTGACCATCACATGGTATTTGTTCTTCCATGCTTCTGTTTCGCATTGTGATCTCTTCAAAGTGATCTTCAAAGTCTCAACTTCAGTCATGAAATATTGGACAGGTTCTTCTCTTTGAGGTGAAGGATCCTGGCGAGAGTAGGGCATCTTCAACTCAATAGCTCGTCCTCGGACCCATTGAAGGTATGGTTCCATGGACGCACAATTAGGTCTGCCCAAACTTTCTTTGTCTTTCCTATGCAGATGATTCCAAGAAGATAGAATCTGATCTTGAAGCTTTTTGTCGTATTTGAAAAAGATTTTCTCCACATGAATACCTCTAGGCGGTTCCTTCAAGGGGTATCCCAACTGTCGGCGAGCTAGGACTGGATTGTAGCTGATTCCTCCATTGAAACTGAGCAAAGGCACATTGTTGAAGTTTCCACAACTATCAATGATCGATATCCCATCGTACATGCGATTATACCAATCGATATCAGAGTGAGTTAAAGCCATAACTTTTTGCGGCCAACGTTCTTGATTAGGTCTCCAGAACGGACCAGACTTGGGTAAGTGAGAAATAAACCACTTGTATAGTAATGGCACACAACATGTAATCATTCCTCCACCATGAAAGTTTTGGAGATGTACTGAATGATAAGTATTACCCAATAGCGTTGGAACTGGATTTCTCCTCATGAAGGTCTTGATTGCATTAAGGTCCACAAACCCCTCAAAACTAGGAAAAAGCAGCAACCCATAAATGAGCAAAGCAAATATTTTCTCAAAGGCAAACATGTCTTTATGATCGGCATAAAATTGGGCTTTCTTAATTAGGAAGTCCCTGGGAAAACCGGAGGTTCCCCCTTTGGTGATCAGATTGTTTTTGACATCGGATATCCTTAGACAAATGGCTTTAGCAATATCTCGTTCTGTAGGGTCTTCCTCCAAGAAAGGGAATGGAGACTTATCCAAGATAGGTAATCCCACCAACTGAGAGTACTCTTCTAAGGTAGGTAAAAGCTGATAATCTGGAAAGGTAAAGCAGTGATAATCTGGATCATAAAACTGTAGCAAAGTCGCAAGAAGTCCTTCGTTTACTTGAACCTTCAACAAAGACAATAGCCTTCCATATCTGTTTTGGAACTCTTCTTGATCTTGAACCAAATCCCTTAGCTTCTCTAGGACTTCCAAATTAAAACCCTTAAAAGTAAATTTCAAAGTATGCCTTCTATGGTGATCCATGGTATCCTGCAATGTTCATAAATAGTGTTTGAATTCCATGAAATCTTAATGCGATATGATGTTTTTATGGATGCAATGCATGAAAACACACAAAGTCCTAGGTTAAAAGAACGTGAGCGGAGTTAAGGTCTACCCATCCCAGAAAGGAGTGTACTATAGGTTAGTTGTACCTGCAGAACAAGGTTCTAAAAAGTGCCCAAAGTCATCAGCCCATCTTTCGGATATTATCAACCTTCCGATTGACTCGGGGGTTAATAATATTCTCAAGAGAACCTCTTTTGAGTGTAGTATCGCGTAGCAACCATTGTAGGATTACTCCCACATAGCTCCCGCACTACGTCCTAAATAAGGCCAAGGTGGTGTTAAGGTACTACAGTCCTCAATATCACAGACTCCAATCGACCATGGAAAAAGTTTTCGCGATTACTCGTTCAACCGAACCATTTTCGAAGGGTCTCAACTGAGCGGTGATTCTCGAATCAGCTTGGTCGGGATTCAACTCTCTATAAGCCTCATCGAATATATCCCCATCCTATAATAATGTCACTAGTCCGGGCGTAGGACTTTATCTCACAGCACAAGGAACAGTCCCACAATCAAAGCATAAATATATACATGCAAATGAATAATAACACAGATATTAATAAACATGAACAAGTTAGGGATAACCCTCAAAAGTTAGATGTTCCCCAGTGAAGTCGCCATTTTCTGTTGCGGTGGAAATAGGATCACAAACTATTAATGAGTTTGAATCGCAATTCAATTCACAACCGCTCTTTGATTTATCCGAAGGAAAAGGTCAAAAGAGGGAAAACCTATTTTGCATCGTAAACACAATGCGGGGAAAGATCTAGGGTTCGGGGGTTGGTTAAATTTAGGGAAGGTATTAGCACCCTAAACTTATGTAGTACTCTACAGGAACCTTTTGTTCAAATGTTTACTATTTGCTTTATTTATTTGCTTAAGGTATATGTACAAGGATTAAAAGTGAGAAAAGAGACCTAAGGGGTTAATTCTAAGTTTACTCGGCAAGACATCGCATCTTGTGCCTACGTATCCTTACGGGAGTGGAATCAGAGTAATCGTAGTTCCCCTCAAAAGGGAGGTTAGAGACTTCTTGACTGTGGTCAAGGTCTCAAGGGAAATAAACGCATCTTAAGGACACGCTTACGCGGAGTGTAGAAACTCCAAATCTCTACGTTGAATTGTTAAGTTGTAATTAGGGTTAAATTAGGTTAGGGATTCCGCGGCGGGAAACCCTAAAATGAGCGCGGCGGATCTTTGACCTAATGTTAGGGGTAAAATTGTAATCTTGCCTGCGGCGAGGCATTTGTGAAAATTAGGGTTTGTAGTTTGTAGTTTTGAGGATTTGAAATTGAATGTGTGAAGTTTTACAGACTATTGGCGCGGCGGCCAAACAGTTAGACCTAACCCTCGGATGTGTGCAATGTGACAGAAATAATGGTAAACGCGTGAGATAATTGAATCATGCAAACAGAGAGATAATGTCATAATTTAAACCATGCAAGCAGAAATTTAAAGGCAGAATTTAAAGAGCGATTGTTAAGTTCGCGAGGTTACATGAGAGGAGCAGATACAATATGATAATGAAATTTGAATTGAACAATAATAAAATAAAATAAATAACGGTTCTAGTTATTATTTTAAAAAAAAGATTTTAGTTATTATTTTAAATTTACCTAAAAAAAAATTTTTCTTAAAAATAAAAGGTTTTCATATTAATTTGGAAAAGATGTTAATGTTATTTATTTTAAAAAACAGATTTTTATATTAGAACAAGTTTTAATAAATTAATGATAACAATAATAATAATAATGGTAATAATAATGATAATAATGATAATAATAATAAATAATGATAATAATAATAATAATAATAATAATAATAATAATAATAATAATAATAATAAAGCAATAATGAATTTTAAATGTGCCAAATAACCCAACAATGTTGCTAACGCAGAAATGCGCTCATCGCAACCAGATCTAAATCGGACGAAACAAAATTTAACGCAAAGAAAAAGAAATTAAGCAAAAAAATAGTATTATTGCTCACACAAAAATGCGATCATCGCAACCAGATCGAACTAACACAAATGTCACGCGTCATGCACACAAATGTGCAAACATCGTATCGACATAATTCGATCAAAAATTAATCTTATATATATAAACTCTAACAATTTAAAAATTATATATATATAAACGTAACAGTAATAGATAAAGAAAAAGAAATAACGGTAATAGATGAAGAAAAAGAAATAACGGTAAAAGATGAAGAAAAAGAAATAACGGTAAAAGATAAAGAAAAAGAAATAACGGTAAAAGATGAAGAAAAAGAAACAACAGTAATAGATGAAGGAAAAGAAATAACGGTAAACGATGAAGAAAAAGAAACAATAGTAATGGATGAAGAAGAAAACTAAATAACTGCAAACGACACTCACTCCTCTTAGGTTTTTTTCATTCTCCCCTTTTTTCCAACCAGGCAACACATGTATATATAGGGAACAAATTAGGGTTAACACCAAATTGTCCATAATGTCCCTAAAGCCCATTTTAAAGCCCAAACTAAATAATTAGTTAAGAAAAAATAAAATTTAAATAATTTAAAATAATTAAAATAAACTTAAAATAAAAACTAATAATCCTATTGATTCCTAAAATCAAAAATATTATAAAAAGAACAAAAAATTTTCTAATATTTTTTATTTTATGATTTTTTGGATATTTTTATGAATAATTTAGAAAAAAGTGAAAAAAATAATATTTTAAAAAATGATTTAATTAAAATACGAAAATAATAATTAAATAATAATAAAAAACTATTTTTGTTATTTTTTTAATGAAAGATAGAAAAATTTAGAGTAAAAATAATAAAAAACAAAAAAAGTGACAAAGGTGAGATTCGAACTCTCAACCTCTCACACTCATAACTCCTTACACATGTCCTCCTGCCAATTGTGCCATTTTTACTTTTTAGAAAAAAAATGCATGCCATATGATATTTACCTGCAAAAAGTCAAACGACTACACAAATTTGTTAGTAATTGATTAAATGCAATAAAAATGCAATGAAATGCGACGACAAATCTTAGGGCAAAATTTGGGGTATTACAGGCACTTTTAAACATTGTTGTTTTGAACGGTAATATTAATGAAGTGATTATGCATTTTTCGAATCAGTCATGTCGTATTCACTCATTATTTCCACTTATCACAGACACATACACCTTTTATTCACTCTATTTTATCACTGTTGTTTTAGCAAAGATTGGAGGGAGGATGACGAAAATTGAGTACCCATATTTGCAAACCGTATGCTTTCAGACAGAATCTTACCGATGATGTACATGCATTGTTTCAAATCTCCTAAACACCGGAGATATAAGGAGTTAATCCCTAGTCAACCACTTCGAGCCTAGAAGTAGGAGTTTCCTTCGAATATTTAAACCCTTACACTAAACCTGGGGCAGGGTAGTTGATTCAGTTAATCCAATCCCAGACTCAAATCAATAAAGCAAAATCCAAAGACACAACGGTTGTTCATCAATGACCCATGACATGACAGTCACAATCCTCCAACAAATCTAAAAAAAATCAAAAGCCTGCTAAGTCAAGCACCTCAAAGGGGACTTAGGCAAAAATCAAGGGTATCCCGATGAATCTAACAAGCAAAATTAGTCCATGCAAAAGTTAGGGATCGAAAACAAAAGCAAAAGAGGTCCTCAAATCCTCAACAAAAACAAAATAAGACTCAGTGGCCACCCAAATCAAAAGGGGCTACTGACATCCATCAAAATAAGGTGACTTCCATCTCGAGCAAACCTTGAACCATCAAGCTTAAATCGTCAAGGTAAACATACGCAGAATTAACTAAACATAGGACTGAAGATCATTACGAAGAAGGGGTGGGTACAAATAATACTTTGAGCCTAATATCCTTTGTTTTATAACCATGAATCAGACCACGTTACGACCCTCAAAAGACCTAATTGAGATGAGGTTTATTCTGAAAGAATATTATCGCAAGGTTGCGTAAACTGACTCCTCACATATTTGCTAATCACCAGCATTGGTGTCCATTATCCTTGCTATATCTTTTACACCAATCAAATTAGCACAACGTTTGGACTAACAGTTCATTTGTTTCACTATCACGACACTTAATAAATGACATTTCTTTCAAAACTTGCATGAACTTTGCATTAAGATTACCATTTGTGAACGAACAATTTTAATTACAAGTCAGTAGTTGGCATTAAGGAAATTCCAACAGAAATCAATCAAACAGGATTGGATCATTCAGCAGTCTGGATCGGAACCGAATATGCCATGTAGCCTTATGGGTCTGGGGCATTTTCATCCCGCGGATTTGGAATCAGTCAGTCTGAGGCAAATCCCCAAGCATCGGTTTATTATGAGGCAATCATTCAAGAAACGGTTGATCAAATGTGAATCATACCAATCAGGGGAAGGCCATCCAGAGTGAACGTGAGATAATACTTAAAAGGGGGTTGAATAAGTATGAAGATTAAAAACTTAGAAATAAAAACTCAAGTATTTTTATCCTGGTTCGTTGAACTCAACTACTCCAGTCCACCCTTCCTAGAGTGATTTGCTTTTCTCAATCAAGGACTTAATCCACTATTTAATCAACTGATTACAATAGTAAGCACTTAGAACAACTGTTCAAAGTCTTCTCAAGAACTACTGATCCTAACTGGATCTTCTTAAGGATTACAATCAAATGTAAAATCAATACAAGTGTTTAAGAATGCTTCTATAAAGCTTTATCACAACTGTAATTTTTCACTTAATTATTAAGAACAAAGAAATAAATTCTTAGAATGAATATGAATAGTATGAGATCTTGAATGTTTGATTTCTTTTCAACAAAAACGTCAACTGAAGAATTTAGTGGAGTCTTGCTTTTATAGGCAGCTGATCCAAGGTGAGCTTCACGTTGAGAAGAGTGTCCAAAAAGTCTGAGCCTTTTTGTCTTCACATCAAGTGACCTTTCCTAGAAGAAGAAAGCACAGAAAAATCCTTTTTGTCTGTGTTCTTGTGTCTAACATAAATAAGGAAAGAGACGTTTGGTTCACTCCAACGGATATAAACTTTGAATAATTCTTCTTCAGTTTTCAGCAAATGTATCAGAGTCAAATTGGGTCAGAGTCTTCTGATGATGATCAGAGTTTTGCTGAATCAGAGTCTTCTGCAGCAGGTGTGCTTTTAGCGTGTTTAAGATCAGAGCATATTTGAGACAGATCTTCAGTACTGGCAGCTTTAGTACTTTCAGAATCTTCTGTAGAAACTATGCTTTGAAAAACTCTTCATACAAAATTATTCTTTGGTTCAGATGCTTCTGACTTGCTTCAGATTCTTCTGGAGCTTCTGCTTCAGATCCTTCTGGAGCTTCTACTTCAGAATCTTCTAGAGGCTACGCTCAGGATCTTCTGTTGGCAGCAATCAGAATCTTCTAATGGATGCCTTCAGAGTCTAGCTAATTTCTTGTGTTCAATTCTGATATGCTTCTGGAGTGTTAATTCCTTTACTATCTGCAGTAAAAACTCTCAAGCAAATTTTAGAGTATATAATTCTTAAATACAAAATTTCATAATAGTTATCATCAAAACATAGAGATATTATTAAGAACCAATCTGTGTTCTAACAATCTCCCCCTTTTTGATGATGACAAAAACATCAGAAATTTTATTTAAATGAAAATATGATAATTATAACTCCCACTGAGATGATGAATCTCCCCCTGAATTAAATACAAATAAGGAATAGAAACTTCCCTTTTGTCTTAAGTAATTTTCAGAGTTAGATCTTGATTGTTCTTTTAACATTTGAGAGTGAGAGGGTCTTGCAAATTTCAGAGTCAGAGTTTGATAATGTCAAATGATCTGATAGTCTCGGAGTTTCTTTTACATAGTGTACTTATCAAATGTTCTGAAATACTCAGATTTAATGTTAGATAGAATAGATATGTCTGAAGTTTCATTCTGGTGAAGTTTAATTAAACAGTTCAGATCTATATTTTCTCCCCCTTTTTTGTCATAAGCAAAAAGTAAAAACTTTAAAAAGACAAATAAAAGGAAACAGTAAATGAGATAATTCAGTGGAGAAAACTTTGATTCATTCAATGAGTTCAGATCAAGAGTACATGCATCAGAAGATATTTCAAAAAGTACATAAGCAAACATCAGATGCAAAAACATCAGAATGAAAAAAAATGAAAATCTAAGAGTGTTTTGACAAAAGCATCTTCAACAGATCTGTGATCTCAGAGGAGGACTGCTCTTGCTTTGACATCCACTTAGCCATTGTTTCATTCTTCTGATCCTGTTTTAACATCCACTCAGTCATGTCTTCAAATTTTTTATCCTGTTTGGCCATCCAAGACTTGATCTCTGATTGACCAGCTTCCAGAGCAACAATTTTATCCTCAAAATCTGGATGTTCTTTCTTAATCTCAGATGAAGAGGGTTGATCATTTTCTGGAGCTTGAACAGAGTTAATTTCCATAGGGTCTGTAGAGTCTGGAGCATTAGAGCCAGAAGGAAGTTCTACCAGAGTCATGGCCAAAGGATTATCTTCAGATTCAGGTTCAGTAGTTTCTTCTGATGGAAGAGCATCTGTAAGAAGTAAAGGTCCAGATCTCTTGACAGTCCAGAACAAATTTCTTGCAGCTTCAGCAAATTTGAGCTTCGCATCATCAGAACATATGTTCTTCATATTTGATGCTACAGTGTTGAATCTGCTAATGAATCCATTCCAGATGATATCAGATTCTTGGGCATCCATTGTTGCTGAACACTTCCTCTGTAAGTACCTAAATACAACTGTATTTCTTGCAAAAAAAAGATTGAAATAAATGATTAACATTAAGTCTAGGTTTGGGATGTAACAGAGTCTCCAGTGTTATTGGTTTTGGTTGGAGAGTAGGTGGAAAAATGGATTTCTGAATGGAGATCAGAGGAGGAGGGTAGTATGGAATGAATGGAATTTCAGGTTCATCAGGTTTGGATCTGTTTAAAGCATTTAACAGATTGGGTTTTGCTTTGGTGTGATAGGAAACCACATCAAAAGGTTTATTTGAGTAAGGTTGGAAGGCAGATTTTGGAGGTTCATCAGAAGCAGCAGTTTTATCAGATGAAATTGGTATAGCTGAAGCAACAGCTTTTGCAGATTTAGCAGAATATGATATTGTTGCTAATGAACCTACATCTGACATGGATTGAATATATGTGAGAAGCACAGATGGAAGGGTGATTGTGAGTTTGGGTTTCAGGGGAGTGATAGGGTTAGATGGTTCAACTCTGTCATAAAAATCTTTGAGTTTGAAACCATAAGCAAGATTATGAAACAGTGATAAGACTTGTGCACATGAAATAAATGTTCTTGGGTTAGATGTTGGGTTAGAATTTGGAATCAGGATTTCAGATGATGGTGCAGGTGTGGGAATAGGATCTGAAATAGGAACTTTTGATGATACAAGAGGTTCTGGTTGGTTTACCTCAGAATCTCTGTGAGAAGGAGAGATTAGAAAATCTGGGTGAATGTCAGATTCTGAGGAGTTTGATGAGGTGGTTGGTGTGCAGGAGGTAGAAAATACTTGAAACACAGTTTTTAGTGGTGTGACATCAAAAACTTCTGTCTCAGGAATGTTGGGTTCAGAAGGATTGGTTGATTCTGAAGGAATTTCAGAGGGTTTTGATGAGGGTGGATCAGATGAAATTTTTATTGGTTCAGATGAAATTGGAACAGATTCAGTGGGTTTATATGTTTTGGATGGTGGATTTTCTGATTGTGGTTGTGTCTTTGGTTGTTGTGTTTGAGGTTCAGATGATTTTTGGGTTTGTTGTTCAGAGTCTTTTTCTGGTTGAGGTTCAGATGATTTTTCTGGTTGTTTTTCTTGTGGGTGCTTTTGTTGTTCAGATGGCTTTTGTTGTGTAGATTGTTTTGGTGTTTGCTGTTGATCTGTGGGTTGTTTTTCTGATGGTTGTTTTTGTGGTATAGATTGTTTGGTTGGAACTTTTGGTTGAATTGTTTGTGGTACAGAGACTTTTGGAGTTTGAATTGTTTTTGTTTTTATTGGTGTTGGAGCAGATGATTGTTTTTCAGGTGAAATGGAAATTGGATTAGAAGATTTTTGTGGTGAAGGGGTAGAAACATGAGGTGGAGCAGTAACAGATGTATTTTGTGTAGAGGGTGGTTTTGGAATAGACTTAACATTAGAATCATTTATAACAATAGGATTTGCAGAAGATACAGAAGTTTTAGTACCTTTGATCTTGATTCTTTTAGCTGGTACAAAAGGAGTGGCTCCAGATTCTTTCCTCTTTAGCAGCTTCTGAGGATTTTCAGCAATCTTGAGCTTCTTCTGAACAGGTGCAGCTTCTGCTTCTGGTTGAGTCTTCTTTCTTGGTGGTTCTTCTTCTTCTACAACAGGCAATGGTTGTCTTGCACTCTTTATTATATCTGCAGGAACATGCTTGCCTTCTTTCTTGCAATCATCAATGTATCTCACTACAATTTCCCTAGGTTCTTCAGCATAGAACAGAGGGTAATCAACTACAGGAGTTCTCTTCTGACTCAGTTCAGAAGTATTCAGCTTCTTGGGAGCTGTTGTGAGTTCATCCACTATTTTAAGTCTCTAAAGACTTTTGGCATTCAGAGGCTTTCCCAAAATAAATTCCAATTCCTCTGTGACTCCAGCAGCGTACAGAGCAGTTACAAGTCCATTCTCAGTTAGAAGATCTGAGATTAACCTTCCAAAAGGAATCCAGGTTTTGATCTTCTGTCCTTTTTCTTTCACATATTCTCTAGAGGAATTTATATGATTCCAAAGATGCATAAAGAGAATATATGGAAGATTTACCTTGGTGCTCTGACTGAGGCAATACATAAAGTAAAGTTGTTCATTATTGACATAGTCTGGAGAGTTTGTTGACTTCCTGTGATGAATGCATCCCATGAAGATCTTAGCCCAGATCTTGTAGTCAGGCTTCAGATCCTTGAACTTATTAGAAGCTTGTCCAGCAGTCATCACTTATTCATACACTTCATCCATATCCACACGCCCAGCTGGCAAGTGTGATACTCCATTTGTTTCCTCATAGCCAATGAGTTTTCTAATCAGATCCTCTGTTATGATTATATCTTTGCCCAAAACAGAAGATAAAATAAACTTAGGGTAAACTGAAGCATGGATCCAGAACTCTTTCACAAGAAGGGGGTAAACTGGTCCAAAAAGTCTATCAAAATACTTCACCCATCCTTGAGCACCTATAATGGAACGAAACTCAAATCCATTCTCAGCAAGTGAATCAAATTCAACAGGTGTTAACAATGTTCTTTTTGGAGGAGAATAAGGAGTTACGCCCATGTTAGCAGAGGTAACTGCAGCCATTGTAGATTGAAATTGTGCAGCAGTTGATGATGAGGTTGCCATTGAAGATGGTTTTGTCACACACTTAGGCTTTTTATGCAGAGAGAAGAGGAGATGGAAATGCATAAAATGTCTGAGATGTGAAAAGTGTGAATGTGAAGAGAAGAGATGTATTTATACTAAAACAAGTAGGCATACAAACAGTCAGAATTTGGCACGTTTGAACAAAGCATTAAATGAAAGGAATAAAAATCATTTCAAGCATTTACTGCTTCTGACAAATTGGGGGGAAAATCAAGATTTTCACTATTCAAACTTCACCTCAAACGTCTCTTCAGTAGTGTACACGCCACCTTTGCAGATTTGGAGTGACACGTGTTTGCTTGCATGTGTTCTGAATTCTCTTGAGAAATGAAACGTTAACCAACGTTCAGATCCTCTAAGGATTGTTAGTTCAGAGTTTCACAAAAAAAATTAAAGAAAATAAATAAGCAATCAGAAGAAATACTTCAGAGTATTAGGCATTTTTGCATCTGTAAAGATTTGCTTCTGATAAATATCATTCTGGACAAAAATCCATACCAATATTTTTCAGAATAAATTTGAATCTATCTTCCACAAGGGGTTTTGTAAAAATATCTGCCCATTGATGATCTGTATCAACAAAGGCTAAATTTATGATTCTCTTCTGAACATAGTCTCTGATGAAATGATGCTTAATTTCTATATGTTTTGCCTTAGAGTGTAAAATGGGGTTTTTAGACAAACATATAGCAGAAGTATTATCACAGAATATAGAAATGTTACTTTCAAATATTTGATAATCTTCTAGCTGACTTTTCATCCAGAGCATCTGCGTGCTACAACCAGCAGCAGCTATGTATTCTGCCTCTGTGGTTGAAAGTGCAATTGTGGGTTGCTTCTTGCTGTACCAAGAGATTAGATTTCTTCCTAGAAATTGACAACTTCCATAAGTACTTTTCCTTTCCACTCTGTCTCCAGCGTAGTCAGCATCACAGAATCCAACTAATATGAAATCATCAGATTTTCTGTAGCACAAACCCACATTAGAAGTACCTTTCAGATACCTTAGAATCCTCTTGACAGCTGTCAAGTGTGATTCTCTAGGATCTGATTGGAATCTAGCACACAAGCATACACTGAACAATATGTCAGGTCTAGAAGCAGTTAAGTAAAGAAGAGATCCTATCATACCTCTGTAGAGCTTCTGATCTACTTTCTTACTTACCTCTTCCTTGCCAAGTGAGCTAGTTGGATGCATTGGAGTCTTTGCTAGCTTACTATCAGTCATGTTAAATTTCTTCAGAAGTTCTTTAACATATTTGGTCTGATGTATGTAACTGCACTCTGGAGTTTGATTGACTTGGATTCCTAGAAAGAATCTGAGTTCTCCCATCATGCTCATTTCAAATTCTGCCTGCATACATATAGCAAACTCCTTTCCCAGCATAGTATTGGTAGATCCAAATATTATATCATCCACATAAATTTGACAAATTAGAAGATCTTTCTTAATTGATTTACAAAAGAGTGTTGTGTCCACTTTGCCTCTAATGAAAATTTTCTCCAGAAGAAAATTGCTCAATCTCTCATACCAAGCTCTGGGAGCTTGTTTTAAACCATATAGAGATTTCTTTAGTTTGAAAACATGATCTGGAAATTTTTCATTTTCAAAACCAGGAGGTTGGTGGACATAAACTTCTTCTTCTATAATACCATTTAGAAAGGCACTTTTAACATCCATCTGATACAGAGTGATGTTATTTTGTGCAGCAAATGAAATAAGAAGGCGTATAGATTCTAACCTTGCCACTGGAGCATAAGTTTCAGTATAATCAATACCTTCTTGTTGACTGTACCCTTGAGCTACAAGCCTTGCCTTATTTCTTTCAACTTCTCCTTTCTCATTTAGCTTATTTCTGAAGACCCATTTTGTTCCAATTATATTGAATCCTTGTGGTCTTTGAACTAAATCCCACACATCATTTCTGGTGAATTGATTTAACTCTTCTTGCATGGCAATAATCCAATCATTGTCTTGCAGAGCTTCATCTACAGAAGATGGTTCAATTTCTGACACTAGCCCAAATAATGATGCTTTAGATGATCTTAGAAAGGATCTTGTTCTGATGGGATCATCCTTCTTTCCAATAATAACATTCTCTGGATGAGAAGCTTTAATTTTGGATGATGATCCTCTAACAGTTGATTCTTCAGAAATATTTAGATTGTTCATCTGAGAAGTTAAAGGAATAGCATCTGGCGTTGCTTCTGATTCCTTCACTTGAGCTTTGTCTGCCTCTGGGACTTCAGAGTCAATGAAGACTACTTCTCTATCTGCAGAGTTTTCAGACTGCTTTGGCTTTTTATTGCCAAGCTTATCATCAAATCTAACATGAATAGATTCTTCCACAATCTGTGTCTCAGTGTTGTATACTCTGTAGCCTTTAGAGCGTTCAGAATATCCAAGCATGAAACACTTTTGTGCTTTGGAATCAAACTTGTTCAGATTTTCTTTAGTATTTAACATATAACAAATACATCCAAAAGGATGAAAATATGAAATGTTGGGCTTTCTATTCTTCCACAGTTCATATGGAGTCTTTTCCAGAAGAGGTCTTACAGACACTCTGTTCTGAATGTAACAGGCTGTGTTGATTGCTTCTGCCCAAAAGTGTTTTGCCAGATTTGTCTCATTGATCATGGTTCTGGCCATTTCTTGCAAAGTTCTGTTTTTCCTCTCTACAACCCCATTTTGTTGTGGAGTTCTAGGACAGGAAAAATCATGAGCAATGCCACTTTCATTAAAATATTTTTCAAAATATTTATTTTCAAATTCACCACCATGATCACTTCTTACTTTTATAATTTTGAAATCTTTTTCATTCTGGACTTGCTTGCAGAAGTCAAAGAACACAAAATGTGACTCATTCTTGTGTTTTAAGAATTTTACCCATGTCCATCTACTATAGTCATCAACAATGACTAATCCATACTTCTTGCCTCTGATGGATGCAGTTTTCATTGGTCCAAACAGATCAATATGAAGTAATTCTAGTGGTCTGGAAGTAGAAACAACATTTTTTGATTTAAAAGATGATTTTGAAAACTTCCCTTTTTGGAATGCTTCACAAAGAGCATCTGAGGTGAACTTCAGATTAGGAAGTCCTCTGACAAGATTAAGTTTATTAATCTGAGATATACGTCTCATATTAATATGGCCCAATCTTCTGTGCCAGACCCATTGCTCTTCATTAACAGACAAGAGGCATTTAACATTCTGAACTTTAAGTTCTGAAAGATTTATTTTATAAATGTTGTTTTTCCTCTTACCACTAAATAGGATAGATCCATCCTTTTGACTAATAGCTTTACAATATTTTTGATTAAAGGTAATATCATAACCATTGTCACTCAATTGACTTATGGATAATAAGTTATGCTTTAACCCTTCCACAAGTAAAACATTAGTAATAGAGGGAAGTTTACCATTTCCAATGGTGCCAGATCCAATGATCTTACCCTTCTGGTTCCCTCCAAACTTCACATCACCTCCAGATCTAAGCTCCAGGCTTTGGAACATAGACCTTTCTCCTGTCATGTGTCGTGAGCATCCAGAGTCCAGGTACCATGATTGGTGTCCTGACCTTGCTGCTAAGAACATCTGCAACAGGAACTATTTTACTTTTAGGTACCCAGATCTTCTTGGGTCCTTTAGGGCTAGTGGTTCTGAAGGTTTGTCTAAACTTTTGTTTTTCAACATAAGGTTTATTCTGACTAGCCTTAGATTTAAACATATGAATATTCTTTTCAGAGCGTGTTTGTTCAATATCATTCAAGTGACCAAATTTAAAGTGTGAATATAAAGGAGTTTTCTTGATGATAATTTTATCAACAGGTTTTGGATTTAAATCCTTTTCAGAGGGGGATTCATATCCAATACCTTTTCTGTTATTTCTGCTAACTCCATAGATCATAGAAGCCATTTTGCTTCTGTCTATGCTTTTAGCAAGAAACTTCTGAAAGCTATAATCATATTTTTCCAAAATATTTTTGCATTCAGATTCAGTTTCAGAATCAGAGTTTTGTTGAGCTAATTCAGAATCAGTTTTCAATTTTAAGTTCTTTTCATTTAGCTCAGCTACTTCTGATTTGAGAATATTATTCTCAGATACAAGATTGCTTTGACGCTTCTTGTATTTAAGCTTAATATTGTTATAGCTTTTCAGAACTTCTGATAACACTTTGATAAGTTCTTCTTTAGTAAGTTTAGCCATTACCTCTTCAGCATCAGAGTTAGATTCAGAATCAGATTCAGATCCTGAAGTTCCTTCCTCCTGATCTTCTATATCTGCCATCAAAGCTACATTGGCACATTCTTCTTCTGACTCAGATTCAGATTCAGATTCAGATGTATCTGAATCATCCCAGGTGGCCATCAGAACCTTTTTCTTCTTATCAAATTTTCTTTTAGGCTTTTCTTTCAGCACCTTTGGACATTCATTTTTGTAATGTCCAGGTTCTTTACATTCATAACAGACAACCTCCTTTTTGCCAGATCTTCTGTGTCCAAAAGATTCTTTTCTTTGGTCAGGCTTTCTGAAGTTTCTGAAATTCTTTCCTTTATGCTTCCAGAGTTTGTTTATTCTTCTGGACAGCATGGACAGTTCATCTTCATCTTCAGATGAGGATTCTTCAGAGCTTTCCTCTATTACCTGCAATGCTTTAGCAGATTTATTAGATTTTAAAGCTACAGATTTACCTTTCTTTTAAGGTTCATCTTCCTCAAGTTCTATTTCATTACTTCTTAGTGAACTGATCAATTCCTCCAAGGAGATCTTGTTCAGATCTTTAGCCATCTTCAGCGCTGTTACCATAGGTCTCCATCTGGTGGGTAAGCTTCTGATGATCTTTTTCATATGATCAGCAGTAGAGTATCCTTTATCCAGAACCTTTAGTCCAGCTGTAAGTATTTGAAATCTGGAGAACATAGCTTCAACAGATTCAGAGTCTTCCATCTTAAAGGCTTCATACTTCTGGATCAGAGCCAGAGCCTTTGTTTCCTTGACTTGAGAGTTTCCCTCATGAGTCATCTTTAAGGATTCAAACATGTCAAATGCAGTTTCCTTGTTTGTAATTTTTTCATACTCAGTATGAGATATTGCATTCAACAATATTGTTCTGGCCTTGTGATGATTTCTAAATTCTTTCTTCTGAGCATCTGTCATAGATTTTCTGTTTATCTTCTTGCCATTCCCATCTGTGGGATGAACATATCCATCTATGACCAGATCCCATAAATCAGCATCATATCCAAGGAAAAAACTTTCAATTCTGTCTTTCCAATAATCAAATTTCTCCCCATCAAACATAGGGGGTTTGGTGTTGATTCCGTCCCTTTCTTCATATTTGTTGTTAATGTTAGACATTGTATTATCAGCCTAGTAACAACCAAATATGTATCAAAGTATTTCTCTCTGGATCTTTACTGTCACTGTTAAGTGGTAGCACACACAGAACCGGAGCTCTGATACCAACTGAAGGTGAGATAATACTTAGAAGGGGGGTTGAATAAGTATGAAGATTAAAAACTTAGAAATAAAAACCCAAGTATTTTTATCCTGGTTCGTTGAACTCAACTACTCCAGTCCACCCTTCCTAGAGTGATTTACCTTTCTCAATCAAGGACTTAATCCACTATTTAATCAACTGATTACAATAGTAAGCACTTAGAACAACTGTTCAAAGTCTTCTCAAGAACTACTGATCCTAACTGGATCTTCTTAAGGATTACAATCAAATGTAAAATCAATACAAGTGTTTAAGAATGCTTCTATAAAGCTTTATCACAACTGTGATTTTTCACTTAACTATTAAGAACAAAGAAATAAATTCTTAGAATGAATATGAATAGTATGAGAGCTTGAATGTTTGATTTCTTTTCAATAAAAACGTCAACTGAAGAATTTAGTGGAGTCTTGCTTTTATAGGCAGCTAATCCAAGGTGAGCTTCACGTTGGGAAGAGTGTCCAAAAAGTCTGAGCCTTTTTATCTTCACATCAAGTGACCTTTCCTAGAAGAAGAAAGCACAGAAAAATCCTTTTTGTCTGTGTTCTTGTGTCTAGCATAAATAAGGAAAGAGACGTTTGGTTCACTCCAACGGATATAAACTTTGAATAATTCTTCTTCAGTTTTCAGCAAATGTATCAGAGTCAAATTGGGTCAGAGTCTTCTGATGATGATCAGAGTTTTGCTGAATCAGAGTCTTCTGCAGCAGGTGTGCTTTTAGCGTGTTTAAGATCAGAGCATATTTGAGACAGATCTTCAGTACTGGCAGCTTTAGTACTTTCAGAATCTTCTGTAGAAACTATGCTTTGAAAAACTCTTCATACAAAATTCTTCTTTGGTTCAGATGCTTCTGACTTGCTTCAGATTCTTCTGGAGCTTCTGCTTCAGATCCTTCAGGAGCTTCTGCTTCAGAATCTTCTGGAGGCTACGCTCAGGATCTTCTGTTGGCAGCAATCAGAATCTTCTAATGGATGCCTTCAGAGTCTAGCTAATTTCTTGTGTTCAATTCTGATATGCTTCTGGAGTGTTAATTCCTTTACTATCTGCAGTAAAAACTCTCAAGCAAATTTTAGAGTATATAATTCTTAAATACAAAATTTCATAATAGTTATCATCAAAACATAGAGATATTATTAAGAACCAATCTGTGTTCTAACACAGAGTTTCTTTGACTTGAGGATAGATCCCTCCAATATTCAATTAGGATAAGTTAAGTCGCTTCAACGCTCACTTAGAGGTAAGCTACTCCAAGAGTATGTTGAAGCCAACCACCAGAAGAATCAGTTAAACAATGATGATTCCTTTCGTGGTACAAACTCTGGGGCAAGCCATCTTGAGGTCGTCTCATGGCAAGTTACTCAAGCAAGTTCACCCTCATCAGCAACTGTTGAGTTCAAGACGAGTGTCGGGGAATCGTATCGTCACCTCACCCAATAACCTGAACCTTTCGAAAAGGCCTTGCTGCCATCGGACTTTCATCCCACAGCCTAAACCTGTTACTTGCCAAAACTGTGTAACCAAAACCATTTCCAAAGTCCAGTTCTTGTTTGGCAGACCTTCAAACCAGTCCTTGTCTGGTCAACCCTTCACTGAATACCAATTCTTGTCTGGTATATGTTAGCTTTTAAACCAGCTCCCATCTGGTCACCCTTCCTTTAGCCTACCATTTAACCAGTTCTTGTCTGGTAAACCTCATTTCAAAGTCCAGTCCTCGTCTGGAAAACCAGAAGTCAGTCCTTGTTTGACAGCTTAACCTTTCGCCATCAGTTCTTTTCTGGTAGCCTACCCTTCGAATACCAGTCATTGTCTGGTACTTCCTACCCAAAGTCCAATCTACATTGGCAACTACCAAAAGCCCGCCACGTCGGCACCTGCACTTTCCATTACCCGTCTGCATCATATGCATCATACGCATCGCATTCGACATTGTCACACCCTCATTTTCACCTTTAGCCTTTTATACCCTACATTCGTCATATCATACATTGTTTTATTGTATATCGAGCATGTGGGTTCACGAGGTAAGGATTATGTCGGTTCTTTGTTTTTCATTCCAAATAAGATTATTTTCCTATCATTGGACTACATGGAAGAGGAGGTACATCATCAAATATGCTCCATTGGGTCAATAATGAATCCAATTTGAGGTGGCTACCAAGAGAATTGAGACAGTGCAGAGTAAGAACCCTAATTAGGGTTTCTTGATTAAAAAGTCAACTACAACTTTTACTTTTGACCTAAAAGGTGTTACAAAGCTTGAATCATGGTCCATAAAGTTCGTATGGCTTAGTGAAGTCTAATCAAGAAGTTTCAAGGCCCCAGAAGACCCAGAATGTCAACAGTCGACTCGGTAGTCACCGATCGATCGTTTTGTTGACCAAAAAGTCAACTCTACAACCATAAGGAATTTGACCTCAAAGTGTGAAGCAAAAATGTTCCTAGTAATATATTGCACATATCCATGAAGTTTCATGATCATTGGATCAAGGATTGGAGAATAATCGGAAAATTGAGGAATTAGGGTTTTGAAAGGGGCAAGACCATAATTCACTAATCACACGTCCAATTGAGGTGGTTCAAATCTTTTTGGAAAGTTCTTGATAATTCCTACAAAAGTCCCACAGGGGTCCATGTGAAAAACATGAGTAAATTGGGAGTTATGATCAAAATCATTACAAGAGGGGAAAACACTTAGAAAATTTCTAAGTTTTCTGGCCTTACAAATCATGTTTTCAGCCAACTTTGAAGGGATTTTTGACCTAGTTCCACTTGGAATATGAAGATCATGAAAACACGAAAGTTATAGAGATCCATGAGGGTTTTCCAAAAAGTACTATAACTCCTCCATAGCCCTTGTGAGTTGAGAGTTATGAATCTATAAAGTTGGGGTCTCCACACTTGAGTGCACCATTTCCACTTTTTCACAAATTCACTTTTCAGCCACATGGATCATTCTCAACCATTGGATCATGTCTTAATCTGATATTTAGAGAGGATGATGGTTAGAAAATGCGGAAAGAATGAGAGCTTGAGAGCTTTGTAAGTTGCCAAGCAAGTGGCATTATTTTAATAATAATAATAAACAAGAAAGAGAAACTTTTTTGAAAGAGAACATGCAGCTGCAGCTCCCTACACTCTAGCCTCACTTCAGTACCCTCTATACCACTTGAGTTTTGCTTTGCATTGAGCCAAGAAACTAGTATGCACAACTGCCACATGATCTTGGATGGATTTTCTTTCAAAATCTTCCTCCAAAGGAAAAAACCAAATCTGCCCCAAACTCTTCCCTTGACCTATAAATAGAGGCTTCATCCCATTGTATTCTACACACCAGAGCTATCCAAGAAAACCATAAACTCATAGATCTCTTCTTTCCCTTCTTACTTGTAAGTGAAGAGATTTCACAAAAACACCAAAATCCACCACTTTACACTTTTCACACCAGTCCTTGTTCCAAATACTAAACCACCATAAAAACCATATACACACCCTTAAAATGACCATTTGAAGCTAATCCAACCATTAGTTTCACCCAAAAAACCTTGAATCAAAAAGTCAACTTTCACACCACTTAAGTTTAACTTTTATGCATATTATGGACCAAATCTTACCTAGGTCCATTTCCACTACTTTAACACTAAAAACACCTCATATTTATGATATACTAGCTGTTCATAATCTCAAATCACAGCTGGAAGTACAATTGCGCCAACTGTCCACAAAGTTGCCTTTTCTTCAAAAAGAGGTAACAATCTCAAAGCTTGCATATAAGGTTAAAAACCAAATTCTGCATTTTCCTGTGCATCATTTTAAAAAACTAGTAGTATCATCATGTTCCTCTTGAAAAAACAAGTGAGTTTATCTTATATTTCACGAAAATTGATCAAGAATTGAGTGAGTTATGATGAAATCATTTTCATGAGGCCAATGCATTTTAAAAGAAACCATATTCTGCATTTTTCTTCGAATTTTAATGTGTGTGCATCATTTTAAAAAAATAATGGTACCATCATGTTCCTCTTGAAAAAACAAGCAAGTTTGACTTAAATTTCATGAAAAGTGATAAAAAATTGAGTGAGTTATGATGGAATAATTTTCATGAGGCCAATGCATTTAAAAAGAAACCGCATTCTGCATTTTTCTTCGAATTTTAATGTGTGTGCATAATTTTGAAATATTTATGGTACCATCATGTTCCTCTCGAAAAAACAAGCAAGTTTGATTAAATTTCAAGAAAATTGATCAAGAATTGAGTGAGTTATGATGAAATCATTTCCATTGTTGTTCACTTATTTTGCCATGAAGCTTGCCCAGAAAAATCATGTGCATTTGGGTATATATTTACATGGGGTGGCTTGATACAACGGGTGTATTGCCACCCCAGTGGTTGTAACCTTGCTCATAAGTACCTTGTCATGCCTTGAACTTGAGTTCGACCCCAACGGGGGTGTTTTTGCCTCCTTTTTTGTATTTTCATGTTTTTTTGTATTTTTCCTCCTCTTTCCATTATGTTCACACGTGTGGAAATGGTTGAGTTGGCTAAGTTTTGTGTCCATGACCCCAAGGTCTTGGGTTCAAGCCTTGGGTGAGACACTTCTTTATTTTTACCATCTAATTTATTTGATTTTATTTAATTTCATTTAAATTTCAAATCACCGCAACAAAAATAAACTCTCAATTTTATCGAGCCATTTTCAACCTTGTAAGTCGAGTGCCTTGTACATCGCCATCGACCTTGTTCGGTCACTTCAAATATTTTTACCAATAATAAAACTCTTGATCCAACATCAAGAGGTACTTTTTCTCATAAAAATCCAAAATACAATAAATGTGTGATTAGGGTTATACACCATGGACTTTAAGGTGGTGGAGAAGGAATGAGAATGGAACCCTCCTACACTCGTTCCCAATGTTTTGAATACAAGGTGCTCGACTTGGTTATTCGAAACATTCGTCTCTACCCAAAGTCTTTTTTGTGTAATCCTAGTAAAAAAACAATTTCTCTTGAAAAAACCTAAAAAATAACATCAACTCATCAAACTTCTTTTCGCCTTAGGGCATCATCCGAAAACCTTTTTTCGAGGTATAAAATCAATCAACAAACAACCATTTCACAAGCCTCCGAACTACGGAGCTCTGATTCTTCACTTCTTTTAAGTTAGGATACGTAGGCACAAGGGCCACAATCCTTGGCGAGCACTATAATAAAAAACCAACCCCTCTCTCTCTCTCTTTAAAACAAGCAAACTTTTAGATCAAAAACACCCAATCAAGCAAAACAACCTAGAAGGTTCCCATCGAGTACGATGGATGCGAGGGGTGCTAATACCTTCCCCTCGTATAACCTACTCCCGAACCCTAAAACTTGGTTGCGATGACCATGCTCTTTTCCTAAAGGTTTTATCGCTATTTCCCTTTCCCTCCTTGGGATAAATAAAATCCGGTGGCGACTCTGTGTCATTTTTTCGTGTAGCGACAGACATCATAAGCATCTTGAATCATATGCATACCCTGAATCATATCATACTTTCCCCAGCTCTTACATCTTTGCGTGTTAGCATGTGCATTTGCATTTCCATTTGTTAGTGGAATACCATTATCATCAAGCATTCACATATGCTAGTTCAGGTCCAAGATCAAATTTCGAAGATTTTCAAAACCATAATCAGCCCAATCAGGGGCATTCTCCACAAGAGCGTGGGTGTTCCCCACGAAGTTGTGCAGCTTTTGTTGGGAAAACTCAAGAGCTTCAAAGTAACCATCAACCCGGTCAGGGGCATCATCTGCAAAATCGTGGGTCCCTCACGAAATTCAAGATTATCAAAGCAAAATTCAGCCCAGTTAGGGGCGTCTTTTTAAGGCCATGGGTACTGATCAAATCTTCAAATCAACATTCAGCCTAGACAGGGGCACCTTCAGAAAAGCCATGGGCATTCCCCAGTGAGTTGTCTCCAGCGGTCTGCAACGATAAGTGGCAATCTCTTCAGAGAAGCTTATCCTTCATCAACGATAAGTGGAAATCTCTTGGGAGAAGCTTATCCGTCTTCGGCGATAAGTGTCAATCTCTACAGAGAAACTTATCTTTCATCAGCGATAAGTGGCAATATTTTGGGAGAAGCTTATCCGTCTTCAGCGATAAGTGGCAATCTCTTTAGAGAAGCTTATTCTTCATCAACGATAAGTGGCAATCTCTTGGGAGAAGCTTATCCGTCTTCAGCGATAAGTGGCAATCTCTTCAGAGAAGCTTATCCTTCATCAACGATAAGTGGCAATCTCTTCAGAGAAGCTTATCCCCGTACATCCTTTTGGGTGTCAGGTTTGTTTGTATTTCACTTCTCAAACTTTTGTTTTCTCTTTTTCGGACAAATTCAGGGTCTTCTATATCTAATCATCTTCTAACTCGAAAGATGAATGCCATAGCATTTCGTCTTATTAGGTTTAAGCCGATTAGATAGAGGCATTTGTCACACCCTAAATTAGCCGCCAGCTTTTGTGAATATTTTCGCATTTTTTCGATTTTTGCATTTTTGCTTAATTTCATGTCGATTAGACACATGTCTACCCCCGATTGAGCGTTTTTTTAAATCTCGACTTTTTTGCCCAATAGAAGCGTGACACGTGGTCTAAGGGTGTTTTCGTAAATTTCATTTTTATTTTCTCTTTGTTTCCTTGCAAATTTAATTTTTTGTACATATTTTTTGTTTTAACATTTTAATTTAATTAAGTTCAGAATATTGTTTTTTTTAAGTATTAAATAGGTTTTTTTTAATAGAATTTTAATAGAAATAGTTTTTTAATTTAAATAGATTTTTTTATATAGAAATAGAATTTTGAGTTTATTTGGTTAGAGTTTTAAGATGGTTATTTTATAGAATTGTTTTTTTAGAATTACTTTTATTTAGATTATAGATTTTATTTTAGAATAGGTTTACAGAATAGTTTTTTTATATTAGACTTTTTAATTTAATTTTTTTTATAAGAGTTAGAAATAGTTCAAAATTTTAGTTTAGGATTAACTTATTAATTAAGATTAGAAATTAGGATTTTTGATTGGTTAGAGGATTTTTAATTAATTAGATTAATTTAATAGAGTTTTAATTAGACTTAGATTTAAATAGGATTTAATATAGGGTTTAATTATTTAGAGTTAATTTAGTTTTAACTAGTTAGTTAGAGTCTTAGTTTAGAATTGTCATTATATTAGTTTAAATTTGTTTTTAGTTTAAATTGTTTTAATTAGAGTCAGTAACGGTGCAGTCACACCAACATCAACAATTATTAGTCATTTAATCATCAGAATTAACCAAAATCAAGCCATTAATCATAGCCACGTGTCAAACAAGTAGTATATATACTACTGTTCATGTTCTTCTTCCCCGAGCATACAAAAATCCCTAGGTCTAGCCGCTTGTTCATCCTTCATCAGTTCATCATCATCATCAGATTTCTCCATAACCTAAATCACCAGCCGCCACCCTCACCTTTAACTCATCTTCCAACATCATTCATCTTCAACACTACCACCATTCAATTTTTGCAACACCACCATTCTCAACCCATCAAATACACCGCGACTTCACCGAACAACAACCTGCATCACCATTAACCTTCATTGTTCTTCACAAACCCATAAACAAAACTCTATCTTCACATCTTCTTCTTCACAATGTAAACAAACCACAACAACAGAAACACCAACTCACGATCCAAACCTCACCTCCACTCTCGTTCAAACCCTTCAAAACCAGTCACCGTTCAACAACCCAAACACCCCACATCTCCTAACCACCACAACAACACCTTTTTCTCTCTCAGACTCACCCTCTGCTACTCTCAGACAACCACACGAAACAACCAACAAACCTCTCATTACCTAAACCAAACCCATAAACCAGAACACAAACCAAAAGAAAACTCATTTCAGATCCAAAAGAAAGAGATGAAGTAGAAGTTGAGATGAAGAACAACACGGACCCAAATCACGAACTTAAAACCGTTACACAAACACCATTTTTTCGAACCCTTCATCTTTATCGCATCGCCCATAACCCGTCTTCACCATCATCAACACCCATCTCCCTCAACTCCGTTCAACCTCCAAAGCCATAACCTTCATCAAACATCTGTCGACCATAATCCCATCCGCCGTAACTCACATCCTTCAACCCAATTTCAATACCTACTCTCCAATCACCTTTGATCCTTCCATTTTCAATACACAAAGAAACGGTTCTAGCTGTGTAGAACCACCGTTTACTCCCGTCGTCAAATCGAGTGCTAAATCAAATCATGTTCAGAGAATGGAGATGAAGAGCGAGAGTAAAAAGAGGGCTTTTTCCTCTGGTGTTGGTGTGTTGAATATGGTGATGGTTTTTGGGGTTCTTTTGTTTACTGAAGTTGTTGTGATGTTTGACTTCTCTTTGGAAGTTATTGGTGCTGGACTGCTATTGGTGCGGACATACAACCCATCTTCATGCCAGACTTTTTTTTATTATTTATTTTTTATGTCAATTTTGGCTTCTTATGGATCCATAGTCCCTCTCTGTTCCACCCGTTCTACTGTTGGGGATGATGGACTGTGTGGAGCCCAAGTGATTCCACTAATCCTACCCCCTGTTTTGTTTTTTTATTAAAATAAGATGTAAATATTATTTTATTATGTAATATATAATTTTGTTTTTTTTTCTAAAACATTTTTTACTTAGTGTGTGTGTATATATATATATATATATATATATATATATATATATATATATATATATATATATATATATATATATATATATATATATATATATATTTTAATTATTAATATATCTTTTTTTCTTTTAAATTTTATAATATATTACTACATATTAAATTTCTTTTAGAACTTCATTCTTATTCTTATTTTCTATTTTAGAAGTTTACTTCGTTTTAGAAGATGATCTTATTTTTTCATTTATTATTGGACATTTTGTCCCATTTTCATCTATTTAGGTCGATGACGACATTTCCGTAATTCGATTCTCCATCAAATTATTGATGAGAAATGAAGGATCCGAGATCGACTTTTTTTCTCTTCTTTCTCACTTTTCGAATTTATTTCATTTCATCTTTTCGGTCGATGACGAGACCTCCATAAACTGTTATTAATCAAATTGTTGATGGATAATGTTGGATCCGAGACCATTTCCTTTCTCTCTTCATTTCTTATTCTTTCAATTTTATTTTGACTTGTGGATCAATGAAGTCTTGTATCCGCAAGTGTCAGATATCGAAGTTGATAACCTTCTCGATTTCAAATCTATGGAAGATGACCATTTGGGTCATTTTCTTTACTTTGAGATCGCGATAGGCTACGTTCGATTAATCGAAATTTTGTTTGCGATTAAGGCGAGATCCTATTCTTTTTGGTCCGTGCGACACGACTCAATTGGAGAACGATCCTCAATACCGTTTCTCTATCTTGTCCATAGCACGGAAATCAATACGCGACCTCTTATAGTTTGACTTCCCTTATAAGTCGAGCTAAGACGGTTTAGCGCCACATTATATCTCGATTCGATTCAAAAACATTGTCGAACCATCTTTAAAATAAAATTTTCTTTGTATTGAATTAAAAAGAGAGGATTGAATGTAGACTTCTTCCTCTCCGAGTATCAGGAGACTCATTGTAGTGTGTGTGGTCTTGATACTCGTCTTTCAATACGAAGACACTTGTATTCTCTGCACCCTTTTTTCTCCTAAAAACCTCGGTTGCATGCCGAGTGAATTTTCAAACCTTTTTCTCCTTAAAAAACCTCGGCCCCGTGCCGAGTGCATTTTCAAAACACCTTTCAATAAGAAGATCGATTTCTCTTTATATTAAATTAAAGAAAGATAATTGAGTGTAGACTTCTTCCTCTCCGAGTATCAGGATATTCACTATAGAATGGGTGGTCTCGACACTCGTCTTTCAATACGAAGACGCGACTTTACTCATCACCTCTCCTTTTCACAACTTCTCTCTGCAACTTTCTCACCTAAAACCTCGGTCCCGTACCAAGTGAATTTTCAAATTATTTTCATAACAAAAACTTGAATGGTCGTGGAGTGGTTAGGCGTAGGCCTTCTCCTATCCTGAGTGCTTGACATTTACCGTAGGGTTTACAGTCGCAAAAGCTCTTACCACTCAAAACCAAAAACATCCTTAATAAGAGAATGAAGTTCTCTTTGTATTGAATTAAAGAGAGAGGATTTAGTGTAGACTTCTTCCTCTCCGAGTGTCAGGATACTCACTGTAGTGTGTATGGTCTTCATACTCGTCTTTCAATACGAAGACGCTACGTTCACCACACCATTTTCATAACAAAAACTTTGAGTAAAAGAATTGGGTACTACCAGCAAGGGGTTACTATCTGAGGATCTATCTCACCCCTAAAAACAATCTCACCAATAAAATGTGACACCTTGACCCGCATGGCAAAAATAAATCTTTTCAAAAAGGATATGTTACGTCCGTTCTATCGCAAACAGGTAATGCCTAAGTCTCTAACGAGCGAGCAGCAATACACCTAAACTGCTAGAATGCGCACGATACCATCATCCACAAAAACACCGGTTACCCGTAATATCACGAACTACGTTGCTCTGATTTCTCATGCCAGATGAGAATACGCAGGCACAAGACGATGATGTCTTGGTGAGAACTCTTCTTTCTTTTCCATCCTTTCCCAGAAGGACATGCTACGTTCGTTCTACTGCAAACAGGTAACACCTAAGTCTCCAACAAGCAGCAATACACCTAAACTGCTAGAATGTGCACGATAGCATCATCCACCAGAACTTTCCCGCAAACTGTAGGCCGAACTACGGCTACTCTGATTATTTACTCCTTTTAAGTAAAGATACGTAGGCACAAGGGCCACAATCCTTGTCGAGCATATTCCCTCTTATATTTGTAGTTCCCCGAACTACGTTAACTCTGACTTTCTCATATATGTTTAGAATATGTAGCCATAAGACCGCGAAGTCCTACGAGTCCTTTCCCCCCCGTTACTTCTCTTTCCCGTGTTTCTAACCTTTTCTCTCTCCTTTGGAACACTATTTATAAGCAATATATTTTAGAAGATATCATTATACATCGACAAACAAATGGTTCCCATCGAGTACGATGGATGCGAGGGGTGCTAATACCTTACTTTCGCATAACCGGCTGCCGACCCCTTCTTTGGTCACGAGACCATCTTATGTGTTCCTTTCTTAAGGTTTTCTCGATATTTTCCTTTCCTCTCATGGGATAAATAAAGTTCGGTGGCGACTCTTCTTTCTTTATTTTTTGCCTCCCCGTTGTTGCATTTTTCGAGTAGCAACAGTAACCTAACAAAATTGAATCAAACTAAACAAACATAAAGCTATACAAACTCAAAAATCGTTAGGTTGCCTCCCAACAAGGACTTGTTTCATGTCGTTAGCTCGACGCCTTTATTGTACTTTGCTAGTAACTTCATCACAGACATATCTATACTTTGTCAAGGTGCCAACCTAAAGAAAGTGTCCTAACCAAACACTTGAACAAACGTTACAGGAACAAAATATATACAACACTTGAACAAACATAATAGAAGATAAAAGAAAAACAACTATCTATACAAGCATATATAAAATTATGTGCAAAGCTTAGAAATATAGAAACTATCGCAATGCGATTCAATATCAAAACCAATCCCTGGAAATGGCGCCATTTTACTGGTGTTGTAAAGCAACAAGCAAAAATTAATTAAGTACCTGGTTTTTGTCGTCTCCACAGGGATCCGTTTGAGAGAAAGAATACCGTTCGGCAATCTCTATATATCTAAGCTTGGTTTTAAATGGTTTAAGAGTCAATAGCCAAAAGAAAAACATATGGATAAGAAAATAAATACATTCTTTAGAGAGGAGAAAACTCGACACGAGTTGTATTTCCTTCTACCCATAAAATACACAATCTACCAATCAGTTGTACACAACCTAAAACACTCGTTAATATCATAATGTATTTCTTCATATAACGACCGATACAACAAGCTTTAAGTTCAACACAAAGCAAATATCAACCATAAATCAAGTTCTCCAATTGGTTATTGGTGAACTTTCATCATTTTAAATCTACCATTTGATTTATCATTGATCAATTAAGGTACTTTGGATTGATGTATAAGTTTTTCCTAAGTACATGAAGGATTGATTGATGTAATAGGCCTATCTTCCTTGACCTAGGTCTTGATCTACCTTGTTTTGACTTGTGTTATATGTTTTAGGAGTATGATTTCTATCATATCTCTAACATGTATGGTACATAACTTTTTATTGACTGACCTCCCATAGTATGACCTTCCTTATAGATTGTGCTGCAATTGCTTAACATAACGCTAAATTAGTCCTAAATCGGACTATTAATTCTAATACTAATACTAATAATATTATTGTGCTAATGTTTATTTTTATATTATTTACTTTTATGCACCTTTATATTTAAGTCATTTACTTTCTTGGACCTCATATATATTGCTTTATTATTGGCATTTACATATCATATTGTTATTGTTTATGTTTATGTCTTTTCCTTTTGTCCACTTGGACTTTCTTTTTCTTTCTTTTAAGACATTAGTAAATGCTAAACCATTAATAGACTCTTAATGTTTCCATTGGACTATTTGGTTACTATCCCTTGCTTGGATGATGGACTTAGAATTAGGTTCTTGATCCTATGCTTTGGAGTTATGACTTGAGACCTTGGAATTCATCTTCTACCTTGACCTTAAGTTGACTTGTGGAAGACTTGGCTCTACTACCTCATCTTTGGATTTGACTTAAGTTCTCCTTTATCTAATGCTTGGTTATTTCTCTGCTTATCTGGTTGCGTATTGCTTGAATTCAAAGGATGGGATAGCTTGGTATCTTGGTTAAATATTTCCTTCCTTAGCTTTTACCTTTGTGCTTTAGGGTAGTCTCTCCATCTCCTCCCCTTCTTAAATTTTCAAAATCTTATCCCTTTTTCTAAACCTTCTTGTTTTTAAACTTGAACCTCTTTCATAATAAACCTTGACTTTGTCAAATGATTTTTAAACTCTTTTTTTTTGAATAAAGTGCTAATCAATCTTAAGCATATCAATACCATTTTCATAAGACTTAAAATATACTTAACTCATTCGAATGATTTTGTGCCCTTTATGCACTTTTCCTTTTTAACTTTTTTCTTTAGGTTTAGACACGAGTCATTTTCATAGTTCATATGTAATTCTCATATCCCCAATTAATGTTGATTATTTTCCACTTGAAAGATCTAGTGGCATACTTGTTAATTTTAATCCAAGTTGGAGCCCTTCTCAATAATGATGCAAAGATCCATTTTCATATACTTGTGGATGATTAGTTGAGTATTCTCCTTAAAATGAAAACTTTTCTTCCCATTTAAAATCAATCAAAACAAATCTCTTTTGTTATTTTTACCATGAACTACGAGTTGTTGATCCTCCATTACACTTTGTGGGTACGTAGGCACGAGGCTCAGGAAGTCTTGTCAAACACAAAAACCTTAAAAAATACTTCTCTTCTCATTTCCACCATCTTTTGCAAATAAGACTTTTAATCCATACATAGATTTTCAAGGGGTTCCTATAGAGTACTATAGATGTTTTGGGTGCAACACCTTCCCATTGCATAACCAACCCCATAACCCTTGTCTCTATTTTTATTAGTTTTGTTTTAAAACTTCTTTAGGGTTTGTTCGTTCTTTTCCCCCTTTCCTTTGGAAAAATAAATGTCTGGTGATGACTCTTTCTTTGTGAGTTAAGTTAATCAATAACTTAATCTTAAATTTCCCCGCAATAGAAAAGTGACGACTCTGCTGAGGAGTAGTCCTTAGTGAGTTTAGCCTAACTTGTTTATCTGTATTTTATTATATCTGTTTTTTTCTATTTTATTTTTCTAGTGCTTAGTGATCTCTAAGTGGTGAGATAATTTTTATACCCAAAATTGATAGCACTTATGATAGGAGGGTGGTATAGTCATATTTGGATTATGTGGAGTTAATCCTTAATAACCTGACTTGAGATCCCCCACTCAATGGAGGCCTCCTTGAGGGTAAATGTGTCGAACAAGTAGTTGTGAAGGCATTTTAATTTTAACCTAAGAGCCTGGGAAGCTAAGGACCTTAGATCCCTTTAACCTGCCTTGGCCTTATTAAGACGTAGTATGGTGACTATTTAGGTGTAGACTTGAGTTATTTGTTACGCGATACTACACTCAGACGAGTTTCTCTTGAGAATATTATTGACTGAGGAGTAGTCGTTTAAGCCGGTAATATTCAAAAGATGGAAACATGACTTTGGGAACCTTTGTAGAACTTTGTGTACAGGTGATTTTTAACCCCTAGTACATACCTTGTGGGTGGTTCTTACCTTTGGCTCCATGTTCGCGAAGTTTGTCATAACTCGAAATTTGACCTCCTCTTTTGCCTTTGCATGAGCATGTGCATTTGTATCGCTAGCATACGCATTTGCACTTTTTCTCCATGATCTTTATTGCAGGAACTTTCAGGTTTTTCGAGCCCGATTAATGACATCCTCCCAAAGGTATCACATCATCAAAACAAACACAAAATAAAGGTTCTTATACCTATTCATCAGAACAAGAGGTCGAAAATCAGAGCCATGGCCATAGCATTATTTAGCCTGGTTAATCGTTTAACCATTTGATAGTGCAAATGGGTTAATCGATTAACCCATGTAAAATTTGCAGAATCTGCTGCATTTTTAGGAAAACAACTTCCACTTCTCATTTTTGGGGTCTACATTGTTCTAGCATTCTATGGAATATTCTAGACAGCTCTAGACACTTCAAGACATTTCTAAACACTTCAAGGCATTTACTCAAATACATTAATTTGGATTGAGACTACCAGTTGCTTCATTTACAAGCATGAGAACCCTTAGATTCAAGTTTGCATTGGGATGGTTACTGAGTTTACTACTTAACCAACTGAGTTAACCTCCAAAGTTTATGCTTTTTCTGGCGAGTTATTTCAATTTTTGGTGATTTCTTGAGTTTCAGGTGACTTTCCAAGGAGCCTATGAAGTTTTCGGCAAACTTATGAAGTTTTCGGCGAACTTATGAAGTTTCCGGCGAGCTTCATGAAGTTTCCAATGAACTCATGAAGTTTTCGACGGAACTATGAAGTTTCAAATGAAGAAGCCAAGGAGTTCATGAGGGTTCTGGGAAACTGCATGAAGTTTCTGATGAAAGCCTCGGGGGCCTCTGCGGCTCTTAGCATCTTCGGCTGGCTCGACGTCAGAAATTTTCTCCCCGTGGACGTGTGAGTATCGCAAGAAGGTCTCTCTAGTTGAGGAGAATTCTCCATGTTTGACTGGGGAATTTTTAGAGCGGGGAATCTTTCTCCTGTGGAGGGAGGTTTTGTGTTCTGCATCGGGAAAAGTCTCATATAGGGTGCGCGATTTATGGAGAAGGATTTGGTCAAGGAAGTTTGTCGAGCGTTTACTCGCCCTCCTCTCTTTTCCCTTTAACTTAATTTGGGATGGAAGGATGAATTTGATTTTAGATTTCAAATTCACCATTTTCCTCTGCTTTTCAGGTAAAATGGCCAAGGGCATAATCATGATCGACGAGGAAGTCAGACTCAATTTGGCTGATGAGGAAACCAAGGTCGCGCAGACCTGCTCACCGTCCGATTGGTTTACGCAGGAACCTCTCAGCATCGTCGAGGATCTTGCCGAGGGAGCCTCAGAAAATTGGGAGGTCTACAAACCTAGGGAGACACATCAAATATGGTCGTAATTCAAAGGGATGCAGTTCCCTATGTATGAGTTTGCATTTTGGGAAGCAGGGCTTCGTATTCCCTTCAGCGACTTCCAAAAGGGGTGTTTCAGGGGTTGACTTTGTCTCCTTCATAACTTCATCCCAATGTGATCGCGTTCATATGGGCGTTCGAGCTCGTGTGTGAATATCTTTACGTTGGTGCCACGCTACCCTTGTTCTTCCGCATTTTCACCTCCAGCGTGAATCCTTCCATGGCCGACATAATTGGGTATCTTTGAAGCAACCAAGGAAGTTATTCAGGGTGTACCTGGATTTTATTCGTGCTTTTAAGGAAGGGTACTTTGTTGTAAAGATGGTGTCGCACGCGGTTGCTGATTCCCTGTTCCACCGCGTGATCAAGCATGAGGATAGGTGACTGGTGGAGACTTTGGAGGCAAAATTCCCTCTTGAGTGTTAGAAGGGCCACTTCGACAAAGGTAAGTACAATTATATCACTAAGCCCGACGATTGGACCCTGAGGATCACCTCACTTACAAAAAGATAGTCGATTTCGTCTCCAACTTCATTCCTGCCAAATGCGTCAACAAAGACGAGAGTTTTATTTGTGACGAGTGCGGGGAGGTTCTCTATGAGTCTTGGCTAATTAACATCAGGGACCTCCTCAAGTGCAGGTCAGACGAGGAAGCCCTGAGGCTCTTAAGTAATGGGTGTTTTCTTCGCTCGCGTGTCCTCTAATTTCTTCTAACTATATTGAATTGTTCTTTTCTTTGTTGCAGACCAGATGTCGAGCATCCAAGAACGCGTCATAAAGCTCGCAGCGACCAAAGGTGCCAAGAAGGCCACCAAAGGCCGCATTGCCCAAATCCAGCAGATGGCTCGGACTGACGAACAGAGTCTTGGGAGCTCCACCTCGTCTCTGCAATATAGCCAGTCTCCCCCTTCGCAAGAGAACCCGCCCATAAGGCAGTGCACCGATGAGTCTGCACCCGTGAACTTCCTAGAGGGTGTTGTCAGGGAGAAGTTTGTGTTACCCCCCTTTCATGTTCATCGGGGTCTCTTTGGTGGGGATAACACCCTAGTCGTGTCTGCTGTAGAATCTAAGGCGATCATGGACGTCGACAAGGTGACCCGGCAGAAAGCTCTGTCCGAGGATATGGCCGCTATAATGAGGGTCTTCGAGAAAGTCTTGGTCCTCAATGATGAGACTAACCCCACCTCTGAGCTAAAAGCACTGCGGGATGAGAATACGCTTCTTTGGGCGGAGAAGAACAAGGCGGAGAATGACCTTCTTAACTATCAATCGAAGTATGAGGCCTAAGTACTCGTTCTCAAAAATATGAATGAGATGCAGGAAAAGAAGGAGGTCGATGGGGAGAAGGACCGACTCCGAGCTAGGGTCGCTGAATTGGAGGCTACTGCATGCCCTACTGAGGACAAAACCGACAAGGAGAAGGCCCTCGCGACCTACTGCGACCTGGTCGCCAGGATCCGAAAGCTCGAGTAGGACTGTCTGGGGGCTCTCGAGGTAGGGTTTAGCAACACTTTGAATCAACTGTAAATTGTGAATCCCGAGGTCTAGCTCGTCACCGAGGGGATAAGCCCTTTCTATTAGGTGGTCGATGGTCGGGTGGTTTCCCCCGCTGTGGAAGGTGAAAGTTATGATCAAGCCGGCGGAGAGACCCAGCCGGAGGAGGAGGCAGATGTTTATTTTTTTCTCTTTGTTGTTTGGCATGTGCGCCAGATTTAATTTTGACTTTGCCCGACCCGCATGTTGTATTTGATTTTGACTTTGCTCGGCATGCGTGTCGTATTTTGTAATCCTTGAACAATGGGTTTTGCCCACCATTTGTAATATAATTTTTCTTTTAATGTTGGCATTTTGTGTGTGTTATTCGTTGAGTATTTATTTTTCTTGTTGGTGTGTATGCAACATCATGTTTACTTGCTTGTGAATTAGGGTTTTCACTCGACATAATTGATCCTCGACTGTACAGATAACTGGTCTAGTGGTCGAAGTTGGGTTCCGACCGTCGACGAAGCTAAGAGCTCGGTCGAGGTCTTAACTCCATGGCATGAATTCCTATCCCGAGTTGGGGGCTCTTCCTAACTAGTATGGCAATGGTGGAGCTCTATTGAGGTGTCCCCATCAGATCAAGAGTCTGCTCGCGCACACAAGAACAGACTCTTATCTTATTATTTCAATTGTAGGAGTCACGCTTGTACCTTAGCACGCCCCTGTGGTCGGACTGTACTTCGTCATGGTCAAACCAAGTACATCGCAGACAGTGTTTAACTGTAATATTGTTTAAACTTTTTAGTGTTCCATGGTCGAGCAAGTTCCTCTCCGTGCCGATTTTTGAGGCAGTGGGCCTCATTCCCTGTCTTCGGCGGACACCATAGAGGCCTTCTCAATTCGTGATGAGCTTGCCCTCGCGTGAGTCTTTCTAGTTTCTCCGTAGGGCCAGACTGCCTATTTAGAATTCTCGCTTATGACTTTGTTGTCATGCCGCAAAGTTATCTTTTGTTTGAGCGAGGCTTCATTAAGGGATGCTTGTAACACCCTACTCTACCCATTCGAATAAAAATTGAAATACAAAAGTAAATTAGAGTTAGACTCGTAGGATGCCACACTATAAAGCCTCGTCATGAAGTATCAAATCAATTCATATCTTATTCATTCATAAAAACAAATACTTTGATTAAATAGCGAAATTAAATCAAAGGGCTTATTTTTATGAATGAATAAGATATGAAGTAATTTGATGCTTCATGACGAGGCTTTGTAATGTGGCATTCTATGAGTGTAACTCTGATTTATTTCTACAATTATTTTTCGCATTTAAATTTTTATACAAATAGGTAGAGTAGGGTGTTATAATTTGTATCAGAGCAGGTCGGTCTGTTCGGCCAATGTTGTAGTAGAGTCTAACTATAGAGTGAATGTAGTCAGGTGTTTCTTATAACCGATATTTTCTTTGGAACATGTTGTTCCCTAGTATGTGAAAACACATTCGATGCTTGTTTTGTTTCCATTTGTAAGTTGGGAATGAAATAAGTGGGGGAGAAGCTTGTGCTTCTCCAAGATGCTTCAAGTGTGGAGTGATGGTGCAGTGTGTCGTTGGACGCTATTATAGATGGTGAACATGGTTTATGCCTCATCATGATTGTCGATTGTCTATCGACAAATTAAGGAACTGATCACCCTTAATCTCTTGTTGATAATAGACGGGATCGTGTTGGATGAAATAGACGTATCTCGTCGGCTTAAATGGTGTGTACAGTCAATTGTTTGGAGTTAAGTCAAGTGCTTATAGATGGTTTTGATAAGTCGAGGTAGATTCTTATATCTAAAGATGAGGTATATTTGATTTTCTTATCCGTCGGTTAAGTTGGGATGTTATTTAGGGAGAACGATCAGGTATTATTGATGGTTGCTTCTCAGGGAGTAGAGCGCAAGGTGATGGCTAGAGATATGTCAGTGGTGTGTAATTCCTGATGTTTTTCTTGAAGATATTTTTGACTTGCCTCTAGAGTATGGATCTAGTTTTGGTGATAGTAGAGAGCTGATGTTGTTGTCTGCTAAGCAAATGGATGAACTTCCATAAGATGAAGCTTTGATGTTTGAAATGTTTGCATTATTGCAAGTGTTCAAAGAAAATAAGTTATTTGCGAAACTTTCAAAATATGAGTTATGGTTGCATGAAGTAAGTTTTCTGAGACATGTTATTTCTAGTGATGACATAGCAGTGGATCCATCAAAAGTAAGTGTTGTACTTCAGTGGGAACCTTTGAAATCAGTGACGGAAATTAGAAGTTTCTTGAGATTAATAGGTTATTACTGCAGGTTTATCGAGAGGTTTTCTAATTTGGTCATTCCTTTGACTCAGTTGACTAGAAAGGGGCAGGCCTTTGTGTGGGATATCTTGTGCGAAGAAAGCTTTTGGGAATTGAAGAAGATGTTGACTACAATGCCAATATTGATTCTACCAAAGACAAATGAACCTTTTGTGGTGTATTGTGATGCATCTAAGATGGGTTTAAATGGAGTATTGATGCAGGATGGTAAGGTCGTGGCTTATGCCTCACGACAGTTGAGGGTACATGAAAGGAATTATCCTACACATGATATTGAGTTAGTTGCAGTGGTTTTATGTTGAAATTTTGGAGACATTATTTGTACAGGTCGAGGTTTGAAGTGTTCAGTGATCATAAAAGTTTGAAATATCTATTTTATCAGAAAGAGTTGAATATGAGACAGAGAAGATGGTTGGAATTCTTGAAGGACTATGATTTTAGCTTGAGCTACCATCTCGGTAAAGCTAACATCATGGCGAATGCTCTGAGTCGGAAGACAATTCATATGTCGACATTAATGATTAAGGAGTTGGATTTAATTGAGCAGATTAGACACTTGAGCATAGTTTGTGAACTGACTCCAGAGAGTGTTAAGTTGGGTATACTGAAAGTTGATAATGAGTTCCTTAGTGAGGTTAGAGAGAGTCAGAAGCTTGATTTAAAGATGGTGGATTTTATGACCGTGCGAGGGTCGAAGACAAAAGGCGACTTTAAGGTAGATGATTTTGGTGTGTTGAGATTTAGAGGCAGAATTCGTGTGTCGGAGAATCCCGAATTAAGAAAAATGATCTTAGAGGAAAGCCACTAGAGTAGCTTGAGTATTCATCTAGGAGCTATACAAATGTATCAGGATCTTAGGAAATTGTTTTGGTGGCTAGGTATGAAAAAATATATAGCTTGGTTTGTATATGTTTGTTTGACTTTCCAGAAGTCAAAAGTGGAACACCAGAAACCTTCTGGTTTGATGCAACCAATGGAAATACTAGAGTGGAAGTGGGATAGTATTGTGATGGATGTTGTTACTGGGTTACTGAATACGGCGAGTGGCTTTGATGCTATTTCGGTGATTGTGGATTGACTAACAAAATCGACACATTTTATATTGATTAACATTAGTTTCCCTTTGCCAAAGTTAACAGAGATTTATATCAGAATAATAGTGAAGTTACACGGAGTTCCATCGAGCATTGTGTCTGACAGAGGCCCGAGGTTTACTTCCAGATTTTGTAAGAGCTTGCAGAAAGATTTGGGTTCTAGTTTAAAGTTAAGTTCTGCTTATCATCTACAGACAGATGGACAACCGAAGAGGACTATTCAGTCGCTGGAAGACTTGTTGAGAGATTGCATACTCGAGCAGGGAGGTGTTTGGGATACTCATTTACCATTGATTGAATTTACCTACAATAAAAATTACCATTCTAGTATTGGGATGGTGCCTTTTGAAGCATTGTATGGTAGGAGGTGTAGGACACCTCTATGTTGGTATGAGTCGGGTGAGAGCACCGTACTCGGACCTGAGACTGTGCAACAAACTACTGAGATAATCCAGATGATTAGAGAAAAGATGAAGGCATCCAAGAGTAGGCAGAAAAGTTATCATGATAATAGGAGGAAGGACTTGGAATTTAGCGAAGGCGACCATGTGTTTCTAAGGGTCAATCCTATGACCGGTGTTGGCCGTGCGCTGAAATAGAAGAAGTTGGATCCTAAGTTCAATGGACCGTATCAAATTTTGCAGAGAGTTGGAGTTGTTGCGTATAGAGTGGCGCTGCCATCCGAACTTTCAAATTTGCATGATATGTTTCATGTAACACCCCATTTTAACACTTTGCGGATAAAACAGGAAAAAAAACAAACAGATAGCAAACATAGCGCAACAACATAAAATTTAGCTACGTGATGATCGTAATGGGGTCGTGACGGTCGTCACACTCCCAAATTCTGGCACATCAGAGATGTTACATTTGAACTTAACAGACAACATAGGCTATGCAACCATAAATGTATCAACATACAGGGACATACGTAGCACGAAATTGGATGAGCAATCAGTAATACATTGCTTAACAATTTAATCATAAAAACAAACTGTTATTCCTTCTGGCGGAAGTTAATAAGCTTACAACAGTTCAATTAAAATAATGTAATGGAAGTGCTTTAACAAAATTCAGCAACAAGAACATCAACTAAAATAATAACGTAAATCATTCATCCCCCCAAGAGTGCTACATATCAGAGCGACCAACAACACCTTAACGATAAAACAGAACTCTATTCCGGGCCACCTGCAAATTACTACCAACGGCGGTAACATACAACATAAAGGGTGAGATATCAACAATATAACTTAAGGCATGATAAAAGTCATGCCGGTTCATATCATAGCATTATAATTCTCGCAGATTTTCAAATATCATAAACAATGACTACAAGGATTCATCGTTCATATCTACCACAACAAGCAAGAAATTTCATCAACACGTCATCACGTGCAAACACAACAAAATGCGACTCTATGCGACTCAACTGTGCATATGCGTGTGGTACCATTTTGGAGCCAACACTCCACAACCAATTTATTTAATTTATTTGCCATTAAAGGCCGCCAATACAGGCACAACCGTCGCCAATCCAGGCCAAATAACGCCAATACGGGCACAACCGTCGCCAATCCAGGCGAAATGATATGCTATGAGATGCAACTATTATGGACTACAACACAACAACAACAACCATGCAACAAGGCATCAAGCCCACAACCAATTGTCCATAACAAAGACATCATTATTTAGCATACATCATGTACTCACCATTTCAACCTGTTCGTGTCAGAGAACAATAACCATATCGTTTCTACGAATAAGAATTTACCACATTTTCGCAAAGAACAATTAACTACAACATCATCCCCACAAATAAGAACTCAACACATTTTCATGTCAGAGGACAAACCAATTAATTATAGAATAATCTTACAGACACAGATACGCACCAACCTTAACACTTACAAATCTACGAAACTAACCCTATGATCCCATCCCCTACATGAAATCGATCATACCCATGGTTATAGAATTGAACCCCACCCTTACCTTAGAATTGAGGCCAACTCTACGCTTCCCGGTTCTGGTTCTGTCCTACCGTAACTCTCCTACAACTATCTTCTAATCTCACCGATGAATAATTCTTCTGCTCTCAACTTCTCTCAGTACGTTCTTTTTCTCCTCTTTTGCTTATTCTCCCGTAACCACCAAGACAAAATTGAGGGTAAACTGAAAAGTGGAATAACACTACTACAATTTCTCAGCCTTTACGTGGGCACGTTTCCAATTCTGCATAACTGGATTTTGTAAGTGTGACGGTCGTAAGGATGCATGACGGTCGTAACAGCCATGACGACCGTGATGTGCCTGTGACAAGCGTCACATCAGCAAAAATCCCATTTCTGTTCTTTTTCCTCAGTTCACACTAACGACCAATTATCTCAACTAAAAGATACCCGATACACCCGAATACAACTACGACATGACGATACACAACTAAAGGTTCACAATTAATTTTAGTCGGAAATAAAAACGGGCGTTACAACTCCCCCAAACTTAAATAAATTTCTTCCTCGAAATTACCTCAATCAAACAGCTCGAGATAAGATTCCCGCATCTTGTTCTCCAATTCCCACGTCAAGCTTTCGCCAGCAGCTCCCAACCAGACCACTTTCACCAAAGTAATTTCCTTTCCTCTTAACGTCTTCACCTCACGGTTTTCGATCCTCACAAGCATCGTCTCCACCGTAAGATTGTCGCATACTTGCACATCGTCCATATGAATTACATGTGACAGATCTGAAATATACTTTCGGAGCTGTGACACGTGAAACACGTCATGCAGATTCGACAAATTAGGCGGCAACACCACTCGATATGCAACTTTTCCAACCCTACTCGATATCTGATACGGACCAATGAAACGAGGAGTAAGCTTCTTAGATTTCAAAGCTCTACCCACTCCAGTCACTGGCGTGACTCTCAAAAATACATGATCTCCGGCTTCAAATTCTAAATCCTTTCTGCGCTTATCATGATAGCTTTTCTGCCTACTCTGTGAAGCCTTCATCTTTTCTCGGATTAACTTCACCTTCTCATTCGTCTCCCGAATAATCTCTGGTCCAAGTACTACACTCTCCCCCGACTCATACCAGCACAACGGAGTCCTACATCTCCGACCATACAAAGCTTCGAACGGTGCCATTCCAATACTAGAATAGTAACTGTTATTATAAGTAAACTCTATAAACGGAAGGTAAGTATCCCAAGAACCACCTTCCTCAAGAACACATGCTCTCAGCAGATCTTCCAAAGACTGAATAGTTCGTTCGGTCTGACCGTCTATTTAAGGATGGTATGCCGAACTCAACCGCAACTTGGAACCTAATGCCTCTTATAGACTCTTCCAGAACTCAGAAGTAAACCTCGGATCTCTATCCGACATGATGCACAACGGAACTCCATGCAACTTAACAACCACTCTGACGTAAATCTCTGCCAACTTAGATACCGAAAAAGTGATGTTAATAGGAATAAAGTGAGCTGACTTCGTAAGCCTATCAACAATCACCCAAATAGAATCACATCCTCTCTGAGTGTTCTGCAATCTTGTTACAAAGTCCATCGAAATGCTGTCCCATTTCCATTCTGGAATCTCTAACAGTTGCATCAACCCAGCAGGTTTCTGGTGCTCAACTTTCGACTTCTGACAAGTCAAACATGCATAAACAAATCGTGCCACATCGCGCTTCATACCAGGCCACCAAAACAGCCTCTTCAAATCACTATACATTTTCGCCGCTCCTAGATGAATACTTAACTTACTTCTGTGACCCTCTTCCAGAATCGCCTTCTTCATATCTGCACTATCAGAAATATAGATACGACCACGAAACCTCAACACACCTTATGCGTCCAAGTGATAATCATTATTTCCCGGATGATCTACTCATGTCATCAAATTTACCAATTTCACATCTAATTTCTGAGCCTCTTTGACGTTGTCCAGAAAGTCATTATTAATCTTCAGCATTCCCAACCTCACACTTTTCAGTGCCACTTCGTAAACTAAACTCAGATCTCTGAATTGCTCAATCAATTCCAATTCTTTAACCATCATGGCTGACATATGCAAGGTCTTGCGACTTAAAGCATCAGCTACAACATTAACTTTTCCCAGATGGTAGTTTAAACCAAAGTCATAATCCTTTAACAGTTCTAACCACCTCCGTTGTCTCATGTTCAGTTTTTTTTGGTCAAACAGGTACTTCAAACTCTTATGGTCACTGAACACTTCGAATCTCGATCCATACAAATAGTGTCTCCAAATTTTCAGCACAAAAACAACAGTAGCAAGTTCTAGATCGTGCGTAGGATAATTCTTCTCATGGATTCTCAACTGTCTTGAAGAATACGCGACTACTTTGTTGCTCTGCATGAGTATACCTCCCAAACCGAATTTAGAAGCATCACAGTATACCACAAACGGCTCTCTTGTGTTAGGCAATGTCAACACCGGAGCAGACGTCAACCTCTTCTTCAACTCAGTAAAACCTGTTTCGCATTGAGCATCCCATACAAAAGCCTTTTCTTTACCAGTCAATTTAGTTAACGAAAGGGCCGACTTAGAAAAACCTTCAATAAACCTTCGGTAATAACCAACAAGCCCCAAAAAGCTTCTAATCTCAGTTGCCGACTTCGAAGTTTCCCATTGCAATATAGCATCAACCTTAGATGGATCCACGATAATTCCACTACCTGATATAACATGACCCAAGAAGCTAACTTCTTCCAACCAGAAGTCACACTTCGACAGCTTCGCATACAACTTTCTCTCCTTCAAAACGTGCAGTACTAATCTCAAGTGCTCCACATGCTCTTCTTTCGACTTAGAATAAATTAAGATATCATCAATGAACACTACCACGAACCGATCCAGATAATCACAAAAGATGCAGTTCATGTACTCGATAAAAACTCCTGGCGCATTAGTAACACCAAAAGGCATTACCGTATACTCATAGTGCCCATATCTGGTTCTGAATGCAGTCTTCTGAACATCCTCATCCTTCACTTTAATCTGGTGATGCCCCGACCTCAAGTCAATTTTACTAAACACCCGCGCCCCGACTAACTGGTCCATCAGGTCATCAATTCTTGGGAGCGGATATTTATTCTTAATTGTCACTTTATTCAGTTGTCGGTAATCAATGCACAACCTCATACTACCGTCCTTCTTCTTTACCAATAATACCGGAGCTCCTCACGACGATACACTTGGTTTGACAAACTTCTTCTCGAGTAAGTCCTCCAACTGTTTCTTCAACTCAGTCAATTCCGATGCGGACATCCTGTACGGCGCCATAGACACAGGTCTGGTGCCCGGTACAAGATCAATAGAAAATTCAATTTCTCGTTTCGGGGGAACGTCATAAATTTCATCTGGAAACACTTCAGGGAACTCATAGACAACTTCTACCTCATCAAGTCTCGCTTGATTCTCCACGGATAATGATGCCACCAACACAAACACCTGAGCACCTTCCAGCAGTATCCGCTTCGTCTGTGCTGTAGTTATTAAACGAGCTCCCTCTTCCTCAGGGGTAGAAAATCTCACTGACTTATCAAAGCAGTTAATATGAACACAGTTATACTCCAACCAGTTCATACCTAAAATTACGTCCATCCCTCTTAGCGGCAAACAGACTAAGTCAACAAGGAAATCTCTATCAAACATTGAAAGAGGACATTTCAAACATACAAGAGACGTAGTCACTGATCCCTTGGCTGGAGTCTTAAATACCATCTTCCCATTCATGTGCGACAACACAAGACCCAAACGTTTAACACAATCAGCAACAATAAAACAATGAGAAGCACCAATGTTAATAATAGCAAGTAAGGGAGTACTATTAATGAAACAAGTACCTTCAATGAGCCTGTCATCGCTGGATGTCTGAGTTCCAGCTAGAGCGAACACTCTCCCACCAGTTTGTTCTTTCTTAGGCTTCTGACACTTGTCACACATGTGTCCCTCTTCACCGCAGTTGAAACAAACCATTCCCTTGCGTTTGCACTCAGCAACGGCGTGTCAATGTTCGCCGCAATAGTAACATCTCACTGATCCAGTGTTACATACATTACTCTTATGACTAGGCTTCCCACACTTATAGCAAACAATGCCAGCAGGAGCATCTCCCCTACTAGTTTTCTTGTCATCAGTTGCTCTCTGCTTCCCTTTGCCAACTAGAGGATCATAAGGCTTACCACGATTTTGGTGTGACTTGCCTCTCTTCTCACTCAACAGCTTGTAATGAGCAATGCTATCTTCCTCATAGATTCTACAGCTTTTAACCAATAAATCGAAGACACAGATCTTCTGATATCCAATTGCCTTCTTAATCTCAGACTTCAACCCGTTCTCAAATTTGATACATTTAGATAATTCATCAGTTTCTGCACTGTAATATGGATAAAACTTAGCCAAGTCCTTGAACTTCGCAGCATACTCAGTAATAGACTTGTCTCCTTGCTTCATCTCAAGAAACTCAATCTCTTTCTTACCGCGGACATCTTCCGGATAATACTTCTTCAGAAATTCCCTACGGAATACAGCCCAAGTGATCTCCTCACCTGAAGCTTCCAATACCGGATGAGACTCTAGCCACCAATCATCAGCTTCGACTGCTAGCATATGTGTCCCATAACGAACCTTATGTGCTGGAGTACAATCCATCACACGAAAGATTCGCTCAATCTCCTTCAACCAGTCCAGTGCACCGTCAGGATCATGCTTACCCTTGAAGGTAGGCGGATTCTCTCGCTGAAACATTGCCAAACTGCGAGATCCAGCATCTCCAACAGGATTTAGCTGATTTTCCATAGCATTAGCTAAAGCTTACAGTGCAGCAGCAATTGCAGCATCATTCCTCCCAGCCATTTCACTTAAACTGCAACAACCAACAATCAGATCTCACAAACAACGATACTCGATTACTACACACGACGACTGACTCGATAACTTGGTCGAATGGAACGACCTGCTCTGATACCACTAATGTAATACACCAATCTAACACTTTGCGGATAAAACAGGAAAAACAACAAACAGATAGCAAACATAGCGCAACAGCATAAAATTTGGCTACATGACGATCGTAATGGGGTCGTGACGGTCGTCACACTCCAAAATTCTGGCACATTAGAGATGTTACATTTAAAATGAACAGGCAACATAGGCTATGCAACCATAAATGTATCAACATACAGGGACATACGTAACACGAAATTGGATGAATAGTCAACAATACATTGCTTAACAATTTAATCATAAAAACAAACTGTTATTCCTTCTGGCGGAAGTTAATAAGCTTAGAACAGTTCAATTAAAATAATGTAATGGAAGTGCTTTAACAAAATTTAGGAACAAGAACAATAACTAAAACAATAACGTAAATCGTTCATCTCCCCAAGAGTGCTACGTATCAGAGCGACCAACGACACCTTAACGACAAAATGGAACTCTATTCCGGGCCACCTACAAATTACCACCAACGGCGGTAACATACAACATAAAGGGTGAGATATCAACAATATAACTTAAGGCATGATAAAAGTCATGCCGGTTCATATCACAACATTATAATTCTCGTAGATTTTCAAATATCATAAACAATGACTACAAGGATTCATCGTTCATATCTACCACAACAAGCAAGAAATTTCATCAACACGTCATCACGTGCAAACACAACAAAATGCAACTCTATGCGACTCAATTGTGCATATGCATGTGGTACCATTTTGGAGCCAACACTCCACAACCAATTTATTTGCCATTAAAGGCTGCCAATACAGGCACAACTGTCGCCAATCCAGGCCAAATGATATGCTATAAGACGCAACTATTATGGACTACAACACAACGACAACAACCATGCAACAAGGCATCAAGCCCATAACCAATTGTCCATAACAGAGACATCATTATTTAGCATACATCATGTACTCACCATTTCAACCTGTTCGTGTCAGAGAACAAATAACCATATCGTTTCTACGAATAAGAATTTACCAAATTTTCGCAGAGAACAATTAACTACAACATCATCCCCACAAATAAGAACTCAACACATTTTCATGTCAGAGGACAAACCAATTAATTATAGAATAATCTTACAGACACAGATACACACCAACCTTAACATTTACAAATCTACGAAACTAACCCTATGATCCCATCCCCTACATGAAATCGATCATAGTCATGGTTATAGAATTGAACCCCACCCTTACCTTAAAATTGAGGTCAACTCTACGCTTCCCGGTTCTGGTTCTGTCCTATCGTAACTCTCCTGCAACTATCTTCTAATCTCACCGATGAATAATTCTTCTGCTCTCAACTTCTCTCAGTACGTTCTTTTTCTCCTCTTTTGCTTATTCTCCCGTAACCACCAAGACAGAATTGAGGGTAAACTGAAAAGTGGAATAACACTACTACAATTTCTCAGCCTTTACGTGGGCATGTTTCCAATTCTGCGTAACTGGATTTTGTAAGTGTGACGGTCGTAAGGATGCATGACGGTCGTAACAGCCATGACGACCGTGACGTGCCTGTGACGAGCGTCACCTCAGCAAAAATCCCATTTATGTTCTTTTTCCTCAGTTCACACTAACGACCAATTATCTCGACTAAAAGATACTCGATACACCCGAATACAACTACGACATGACGATACACAACTAAAGGTTCACAATTAATTTTAGTCGAAAATAAAAACGGGCGTTACATTTCACGTGTCGTAACTTTGGAAGTACATTGTTTATCTGTCCCATGTGTTTAAAGGGATGAAGTGCAGGTTCAGGATAATCTTACCATGGAGGCAATGCCGATGAGGATCGCAAGATGAAACAGTTAAGAGGCAAAGACATTCCTTTAGTGAGAGTAACTTGGGGAGGAGCTGCTGAAGGAAGTGTGATATGGGAATTGGAGAGCAAGATGCGAGAGTCGTATCCGGAATGATTCTCAGCAGGTACATTTTTTTAGGACAAAAATATTTTAAGTGGGGGAGAGTTGTAACACCCTATTTAATTATTTAGCCATTTTGTGATTTATTTTGTGTGATTATCCTTGACATTGTCTTGGTTAAGGGTATGTGTGTAAGGGTGGGTGTGAGAGCTTAGTAGAATGACTTAATCAGAATTAAAGTCTAAGATAATATTGCAATGATAATAATATAAATAATGGAACACTTCATTAGCATTATTATTATTATTAATGTTATTATTAATATTGTTGTTATTATTAATAGTATTACCATTATTATTATTATTATTATTATTATTATTATTATTATTATTATTATTATTATTATTATTATTATTAAGACTACTAATATTATCATAAGTACTATTAGGAGTATTATTGGGATTATTATTATTATTAAGAAAATTAAAAAGAAATAAAACATAATTAGGAGAGATTAGTGGGAGGTTACAATGTTATTTCATGTAAAAGAGAAAGAGGAAGAGAAAGAGAGTTATGGCAACAAGAACTAAGATTTTCCACCATTGTTGAAGAGAGAAAGCTTGATATTCAGGTAAGGGGAAGAATGGGTTCTCCAATGGTGATAATAACATGAAAGGATAGTGACAGTTCCTTTCCCTCTTAGGATTTTCTGTACATTTTTCATTTTCCTTGTCTAATTGCTATGTTTGGGTAATTGTTGTTGTTAACTCATAGATGTGTATTGTATGTGTGTATGAATTTATGTTGTATGTTGAATTCAAATAGTAAATTTGTGTGATTTTGTCCTGTTGTTGCTGGATTCTGGTACAGAAACAGGTCTGAAAATTGGGGTTTTGCGGGTTAACGAAATTCGTTTCAAATTGTAGAAAGTTAGAAGAAAATGGTAGATTAATGAAGTAGAGTATAGACTTTAGAATTGTACTAGTGTTAATGTCGTTATGGGTCAAAATCAATAGCTTGAAGGTGCTAAAAGGGGGGAAAATCACACTGATGTGAAACTATTTTTTTCCCTGTACAGACAGAGCCATACGCGTAATGCATGGGGCATTACGCGTATGAGGGACGTTCCGAGGGGCATACGCGTGTGGTACAAGCCCCGTCCCTGTGGCCAACATGACCCTCTGCTAGTACGCATAAGCTACGTGTAAGGTGGAGTGGCCATACGCGTGTGGCAAGGCCATTATGCGTATGGGAGGTTTTGGAGGAGTTTTGAGAGGGAAATCCTCTCTGGACATACGCGTAAGGCCCAAGGCAATAGCATATGGAAGCCTGGGAAGATGACCCCTACGCGTATGATACACAGGCTTGAGGCGAGGGAAACGAGTTCATATGCGTATGAGCAGAGCTGTAGCAAAATTTTCCTATTTTTGTGATTTTTGTCCCAATTTCGCGTGTAATGCAATTTCTCTTGGTCCGTAAGACTAAGATAGTATAACTGGACATAAGGGAAACTACTAATGACATTTAATAGGAAAAAATATGGGATTTCATGTGATTTTCTGGTTGAGATGTGTTGGTTGCTTGTGAGCCAAGATCGTCGTATATGGACGGTCTTGGGCTGTGGTGGTAATTTCAGAGGAAACTACAGTGAATATGTGACTCACGTGTGATCATTGAGGATCGTGAATATGCATGAATGATTATTATAGTATGCATATTTGAGTGTCATGCATTCATGTCATGTTATATGGAGATGAGATATGTGGGAATCCATGATGGGTGCCTAGTTTTGTCCGGACTCCATGTGGGAGCCGAGTGGAGATAAGTTGTAGTTCAGAGGAACGTATATGACTTATCCGGATTCTGACGGGAATCGGGTTCTAGGGTGAACCGTATGTAATTGTGATGGTACCACATATATTGTGTCGTGTCAGTTGAGTCGCATTGCATATGTTTATGATTGAATATGGGATGAACATGTCGAGTATTGATGTGACACTTGTACATGCATTGTAATTGTATGATTGTTATGCTTATGTGATAACTACTCCTTAGAATGTGATTTTCACTTTGTATTATTGAATGTAGTTTTCACCCCTTTTCTGTTTGTTGTGTCTGTGCTACTTGGGGAGTACAGATAATCAAATACCTGAGTAGTGCTTGAAGGATGTGTTGCTATTTGATCGAGTCTTAGAAGTCACTCTGATACGTAACATGGGAAGGATGAGGATTTCTTTAATTTTTTCATGTTATTTGTTATTTGTTATGTATCATGATTTGCTTTGATTAATGTTGCTGAACCATGATTTTTGTAGAGATTTGATGTAATTTGAGCTTTAATGCTAAATCATTTGATTTAATTCTGCTGTTTAATCAAATTATTTATTTTTATTAATGAATAAGATATGAAGTGACTTAATACTTCATGAAGACATTTTGTGGATAACATCCTACGTGTAAAACTCTGATTTATTTCCGCAAATATTTTCTTATTTTTAATTTTTATATGAGTGGGTAGAGGAGGGTGTTACAATGCCCCGACCGGATTTCTTCGACTAGGTCGAGCTCTTCCCTTAGTGCCTCATCGTTCATCTCCTCGCCGAGGGAAGATTCGGTCCTCTTGGAGGGTTCTCTTATTTCTACAGGAATTACTGCCTCGGTTCCGTATATTATTCGGAATGGGGTCTCCCCGGTGGTAGAGTGCGGGGTTGTCCTGTAGGCCCAAAGCATATTGTGTAGCTTCTCGACCCACTGCTTTTTGGCTTCGGCCAATTTTTGTTTTAGGCCTTGCAAAATTACTCTGTTTGCGGCTTTAGCTTGCCTGTTTTTCCGCAGGTGTTCGATAAACGTGAAATGCTGCTTTGTGCCGAGCTTGGTGACGAAGTCCTAGAATTTTTTTTCGGTAAACTGTATCCCGTTGTCAGTGACAATCGCTTGGGGCACCCCAAAGCGGGCTAGTATGTTCCTTTTATAGAAATGAAGTATGTTGTGCACCATGATTTTGGCGAGGGCATAAGACTTTATTCACTTCATGAAGTAGTCGCCACCAACTGTCAACTATTTATTCTGGTATGAGGCTATGGTGAAGGCTCGAAGGATATCCATTCCCCATCACCCGAAAGGCCACGGGGACGAGAGTTTTTTGAGCTCGCTGGGTGGTGCCGGGTGCATGTCCCCGTGGCATTGGCACTTGTCGCACTTCTTGAAGTTCTCCTTTGTGTCTTGCTACATGGTGGGCCAATAGTATCCTGCTCGCAGAGCCTTACGAGTGAGGGATCATTTTTCGAGGTGCTGGGCATTGATCCCTTCATGGATCTCCTTGGGTATATGGGGAATCTTGGTTTCCCCGAAACATTTGAGGAGAGGGATGGAGAATCCCCGCCTATACATTTTTTCCTCGATCAGGACGTAAGAGCCAACTCGGTGCCTAACCATGCTGGCTTCCTTGGAGTCGTTAAGCAGCTCCCCCTTGCTGAGGTACAAGTATAACGAGGTCATCCAATAGTTTCTATCGCCGATGAAATTTATGTTGACCACCAAGGTGGGTTTCTTGATGCTTGGTCGAGAAAGTACCTTTTGGATGAAAGACTTGTTCCCGCCTTTCTTTTTTGTACTCTCGAGTTTCGACATGATATCTGCCTGGGTGTTGTGCTCGTGGGGAACATGTGTCACCTCCGCAGAGTTGAAATTCTTCATCTTCTCTTTTGACAAGGCTAAGTGCTCGACAAGTTTGTCGTTTTTAGCCTGGTATCCTCCCCGCACTTGGGAAGCGGCGAGCTGGGAGTCAGTAAATATCTTCACCTCCTTCATGCCAAGGTCCTCGGCCAGGCGCAACCCTGCGAGGAAGGCCTCATACTCGGCTTGGTTCTTTGATGTCGGGAAGGCTAGGGTGAGAGATACCTCGATCAAGATGCCCTCTTTGTTCTCAAGGATGATGCCCGCTCCACTTCCTGTCGAGCTGGATGCCCCGTCAACAAAGATGGTCCACTTGTAGGCTCAATGTGCCGAGTAGGCTACGACAATCACTTTTGCGACGAAGTTGGCTAGAACTTGAGCCTTGAGGGCCTTCCTGTCCTCGTATTGAATGTCTAAATCAAAGAGTTCGAGCGACCATTTGAGCATCCTGCCCGCCATGCCCGGACGACTGAGTAGCTGTTTGACGGGTTGATTCGTCCTGACCATGATGGTGTGGGCCAAGAAGTAGTTTCATAACCTTTTGGGTGCATTGATGGGGGCCAGGGCTACCTTCACGATCTGTTGTTACCTGAGCTCGGGACCCTTTAAGGCTTTGTTGGTGAAGTATATTAATTTTTGTCCCTCAGGGGTTTCACATATTAGGGTCGCGCTGACTGCCTCAGTTGCGACGATGAGGTATAAATGTAAAGCCTCCCCATCCCCAGGCCGCGATAGGACTAGGGATTGTGAGAAGACTTGTATGAGATGGAGGAGAGCTTGCTCTCACTCCTTGGTCCACTAAAACATGGCTTCCTTGTGCAGAAGCTTGAAAAATAGGAGTGTGTTTTGGCCATACTTGACCACAAAGAAGGACAGTGAGGCGAGCATCCCGTTTAGGGATTGGATTGATTTCTTCGAGTTCGGCGTTAGAAACTCAAAGAAAGCCTTGAACTTGTCGGGCTTCACCTTGATTCCTTGCTCCGTCAAGTAGAAATCGAGGAATTTGCCTACTCGGACATTGAAGGTGCATTTCTCTGGGTTGAATCTCATTATGCATCTCCTCGCCATATCGAAAACTTTCCTGAGATGAGATGTATGGTCGGTTTCTTCTCGTGATTTCACAATCATGTCGTCCATGTAGACCTCGAGGATGTCCCCGATTTCGCCTCGGAAGACCTTATTCATCATCCGTTGGTAAGTCGCGCCGAAGTTTTTTAGGACGAAGGGCATTACATTGTAGTAATAATTGCTCGACTCAGTCATGAAAGTCGTGTATTGCTTGTCGGCCTTCTCCATGAGGATTTGGATGTATCCCGAGTATGCGTCCACGAATGACAACAATTTAAAACCTGCAGAATTGTCGACCAGTTTGTTGATGTTAGGCAATGAATATGCATCTTTAGGGCATGCCAAGTTAAGATCTGTATAGTCAACATACATTCTCAATTTTCCATTAGATCTTTTTAACTAACTCAATGTTAGATAGCCAGGTTGTGTATTGGGCTTCAAAAATAAAATTTGGCTCTAGAAGATCTTTTACAGCTTTTTCAGCAGCCTCTGCTTTCTCTGAAGACTGCTTACGCCTACGTTGTACTATGGCCCTAGCGGTCGAATCTATGATGAGATGGTGGCAGGCCACGTCGGGGTCAAACCCAAGCATATTTACAGCACTCCATGGAAACATGTCAACATTCTCCCTAAGGTAAGCCTTCAGCTGCTTCCTCGCCAGGTTAGTGAGGCCTGTGTCGATCTTTATGTTCCTTTCAGGTCGTCACCGAGAGTGATGAGCTCAAGCGCATTGGGTGAAATGGCTTCCTGTTGCTGACATTTGCTGGAGGTGCACCTTCTGGTGCTTCACTCTGTTCCTGCTTACTAGGGAAGCATCTATTGAGGTCCATGGAGTTAATGCAGGAAAGCGGCTTCTGCTCCTCGACCGGGGGTGACTTGCTGGCGTTCTTGGGCGGAATGTTGGTTGAGTTGATCCCCTTGGTGGCCGCTTCAAAACACTTTCTGGCCGCCTCGATGTCTCCATGGAGGGTGACGACTCGACCCATGGTCGTGTAGTACTTCATCTTCAGGTGCACAGTGGAAGGCACCATGGTCAGCTCGGCCTTCCTAGAATGTATTGGTACAGAAACAAGCATTATATCACCAAGAAATGGACCTTGACCTGCCTTTCCGTTTCTTCAGATCCAAAAGTGACGAGTAATTCCACGTAGCCTCGTGGCCTCGTGGTGGTGTCGTTTAAGCCCTGCAAGTCAGAGTCGACGTACGACGTCAGATGGCTCTCTTCGAGCTGAAGGATGATGAATAGCGGGTGTACATTATGTCCACCGAGCTCCCTTGGTTGACGAGAATGCGGGGGACGCCAAAGTTCGTCATCTAAGCCCTGATCAGCAGACGAATGTTGGAATTGGGGGCGCCGCCCAGTAGCTCCTCGAGGTAGAAGGTGACCGGGTTTGAGTTACCCTTGAACCTATCGAGGGTAGAATTTTTCTTAGAGCTCTTGTCGATTAGCTCGTCAAACTTCCTCTTAACTGACCCTACTGAGGGTATGCTGGGACCCCCGCTAGATATGAAAATCGCAGCTGGGAAGTTCTCCCAAGGGCTGCAAGCAGATAAAGGTGTGTCGGCCTTGCAAGGAAGGTAGAAGTCTTCCGGCCGGGAGACGTATAAATAAACCTGGTGCTCATCCTCGTCCGAGGGTGGCATCACCTCCTCGAACTTCTTCGACTCGCGGTTCTCTTGTCTAGAAGCCTCGTTCCTCCTAGTGTATTGCTTCTAGTGCCCTTCCTTGATCAAGATTTCGATGGAATCTTTGAGATGGATGCAATATTCCATGACGTGTCCGTGACTCTGGTGGAACATGAAATATTTGGACTTGTCGACGTTGGGTTTGGGGGGCATCGACTTCGGAAAGCGGACCCCACCTCTTTAGAACTACGAGTTAATGCACTCGGCCAAGATGTGCTTCCGGGGAGTGGTGAGTAGCGTATACTCAGTGAAATAGCATGCTGGCCCTTGGTGTTCTCGGGAGTCGTGGGGTCGGTCTTCTCTTCTACTGTCTCTGCTACGTCGGAGAGGAACAAATTCCTCGTGCTTGGAGGCTTTGGTACCTTCCAAGTTCCGTGAGTCACAGGAAGTGTTAGCAGCCTCCTTCTCCTCAAGTTGGATGTATAAGTGGGCCTTGTGAAGGAGTTCGTCCAATGTGTTGGGCCTTTCGATACCAACTTCCTTGGAGAAATCACTGCAGGGTTGTAACCCTCACTCGATTAAGTATCTCTTCATGTTGTTTGTCGTGGATACCTAGACGGCTTCCCGATTGAATCTTTTTATGTAGTCTTGAAGAGATTTGTCCTTCCCCTAAATGATAGCCTTCAGGGATGCCTTTTCCGAGAGACGGTGAAGTGCCTGGAGAACTGTCTCTTTAGCTCTTTCCAGGAAGTGATGGATTTAGGCTCGAGGCTCTTGTGCCATGCCATCACGCCCTTCCTCAGGGTCGTCGGAAAGAGTCGAGATTTTATGGCCCCTCGGACGTTGCGGTAGTCAAGTATTGCATCGATGCTCTCAATATGGTCGTCCGGGTTGGTCGTACCATCGTAGGTCGTCAAACTTGGCAGTTTTTCCATCTTAACGAGGAGGCAAGACTCCATGATGACCCTGGATAGCGGAGTACAGGGGTCGTCCTCGTTGCTTCTGATGGGTGATTGCAAGGAGGAAGGATCATACTGAGGGCTCCTGCCGCGGTGTAGAGGGCTCCTCAGTTGAGTATTTGGCTTCCCCATCGACTTTGTTTCTCTTGGGAGCTGGGGAGCGTTACCCCTTTCGGGGAGGACTGCGGTCGTGCTTCTAGGTCGCTACTGGCTAAGGCTTCTTTAGCCGTGGGCTACGTCCATGTTGTTGCGGTGAGTGGCTTCGAGATTCGTGCCATTGACGTCTCCGTGAGGAAGGAAAGGGACGTGCTTCTCACCGTCTCAAGAAGGGGCTACGAGAAATGAGGCGACTGTGTCTCCGTGAGGGAGAGTTTGATTTCCGCTCCTTTTCTAGAATTCTGATCCGCTCGTTCTGTTGGAACATCATCAGGTTTGTCTAGTTAATGGCCGTGAAAAAACGCACCATGGTCGAATCAGTATTGGGGGCACGAAAATTGGATGGAAAACAACAGGACTATTGAACTGTTGGGCGGTGTTGTCGACTGCATTGTTGGATGAGGGAGAGACGGTACACCCGTTCCTGGGGTCACCCTCGTCGACAGGGACATCCATGTCGGGGTCATGGTCAGGGCCATTGGTGAAGGCGGTGAAGGAAATTTAATGGACGTTATCGTTAACACTTGAGCTGGCCATGATCGTTGGAAGTTGAGATGCTTTGGTTCTCTGATTTTTGTGGAAGAAAGAATGGGGAAGCAAGAGTTCCCACAGACGGTGTCACTGATCTTACCAAACCAGAAAGAGATCAGCAGCCAGTAACACGTCCTGAGCTCCTAGTTCGCCGGTGGTGGTGAAGAGGAGGGGGTGTACCTGCACGGTACTCCAATACCAAAGTGAGAAATGGAGTAGAGAGAGGGAGAGAGAGAGAGAGAGACAGAGAGAGAGAGAGAGAGAGAGAGAGAGAGAGAGAGAGAGAGAGAGAGCAAGTACAGAGTGTAGAGAATAAAATACCCGACCCTCTAGTGAAAAAGGGTATTTATAATGTGCCCCCAATACTGAGTCAACAGTTATTTTGCACTGGGTTAGATCACTAGGTCCAATACGAATAACTGACAGGATCTATGTGGCGTAGAAAAGATCAGCACATGGTTTTCATCCCGATCAAACTGTCCCGCGATATCCTGAAGGTAGGTGACATGTTCTTTCGGATGCGGGTAGTTGCCTGATGACGTGTCCCCATATGGGGGGCACGTGGGGATTGTGGGGAAGACGCGTGAGCATTCCCCGTGTGAGTTGATGGATTGAGCCTTCGTTGGGCCCTCCTCGACGAGGAGTTGGGCTGGTCCATGCTCGACGATGGGCCAGCCTCTGGCTCAATCTAGAACATATATGATGTCTATTTCTAACTAAATCTGATTCTATAACCTTTATGTTTAGATTGTGACTAAGAGTTTTTTAAAAAAGAAATAAAAAGCAAAACACAATTCAACCCCATTTCTTGTGTTTTTCTCATGTTCACCTGTGTCTCTCCATATCCTAATGTAACCATTATCTCAATATATTGTCAAGGGTTGGTTACAGTTCCATTGAAAGGTCAGCTTCTTATTTTTTCAGCCCCATCTTTTCAAAAAGCTTCACGTACACAATGTCACAAGAGCTTTTGTCATCAATGAGTATCCTGGACACATCAAAATTTATTTATGATAGCAGTTATTACCAAAGGAATGACCTTTATTAGGGATCCCACTAAGTATGAAAAATAGTGTAGGTGGAGAACTTGGATCGAGGTTCACGTTCCTCGTCTTCTTTATGGAGCTTGTTCTCTTTTTCTGGTGCATAAACTTATTTGGAGTTCTGTGATCCCTGAGCCTTATATCATTCTTTTTCTAGGAATTATTCCTCATAATCGATATATGGTTATTCCTTATTCATTAAATCACTTAAATTACAGGCTCTTTGAGCCCCATGTTTTTCGGAACATGCAATTTAGCCTTAACCCCTTCTTGAACATCCAACATTTCAATCTGTCATATGTGCCTCCTTTTGCCACTTCTATTTTTCGTGAAACTCTCAATGTACTCACGACATATTCCCTTCTTTCTCTGTGTGACCCTGAGTATGACCATGGTTTTGGTTTGTCTCTTTTAGGCGATAAATTGGGCGGTGAATGAGTCATGCATATCCTTCCACAGATCAATATCCCCAACTAAAAGGGTTTTGAACCACGTCATTGTAGCTCTAGTAAGAATCGGTGCAAAGAGCTTGCACTTCACATCCCTTAGGCATGGTAGTAATCTAGCTTGTTATCTACATGTTCAATATATTCATCTGGATATCCATTTTTGTTGTAAATTTTCAACTTTTGAGGTTTCTCAAAAGACATCAGAATTCTATTTTCGAGGACGTGGATAGACAACATGTTCTTTTTCCATTCAGAAGATAAAGTGTATGTCTTATGTATTTCCCTTTTTCGGGAATGGCGTGCTGGTGAATGATGAGGACGAAAAACTTCGAGAGAAGTATAAATAACGCTCCTTCCTTCAGAATAGGGCGAAAGAGTTATATGTCACTGATGCCGATTACGAGCTGGTGATCTTAATACATATCTCCGTGGGACATCTTTATCAATGGAGACCGACTCTGGTGTGCTGGCTTGGTTGCCATAGAAGGTTTCCTTCCGTACAATGATGTCTCTTGTTGGAGTGTATTAAAGGTTTTCTTTAATCCTGAGTATCCAATGAGGCAGGAATTATGAGTTTTTTTTGTGTACTAGGTTATAGACGATGTTCAGCAAGTTTGTGTCTCCTTGTACTCTAAGATTTGCTTATAGTAGCTAAATACTTGGGAACATTTCTTATCTAGGTATAATAATTTATGAAGAATGCCGATGCGATTGTTCATCCTGACAAGATTGTTGTATAGGTCTGAGGAACAGGAGAGCTTGGAACACTCCTAAACCAACTATTGGAGGAACAAAATCTTGTTGCGTAGGGTTAAATGGACATGCACTACAAGAAAACTTACAATTAGCTACACTGGGCTAGGGGGAAACCCCTCACTAAAATAAATACATTTGCTTGGGGTTAAACCCCCCGCAAAACACAAAATAGGGAGTAAAAAAAAATAAAAACAGTTAGCTAGGGGATACCCCTCGCAAACAAGGGGGAAAACTTTTTTGAAATTTGAAAAATGCTTTACTAGGGTTCAGTGCATAATTTGGTGGGAAAGGTTGAACATTTGCGAGGGGGTAGCCCCTCACCACGTCACGGTTTACAATTTGCGAGGGGCATCCCCTCACCAATTGTCCTACTTTAGTCAAATCATTCTGAAAATGTATTTATTTCTCTGCCAAATGGTCTGCCACACGCCAACATTAGCTAGGGGCATCCCCTCGCAAATTGTAACTATTAAATGCCCTCATTTCCAAGCCTATCAGCCATTTCATCTTCTCTTTCTTTCTCTTTCTTCTCCATTTCATCTTATCTTTCTTTCTCTTTCTTCTCCATTTCATCTTCTCCATTTTTCTTCTTTGATTTTCTTCTTTCATTCCATGTTTCACCATTTTGTCCCTCTTCATAAAAGTGAGTTGTTTTTATTTATTTATATTATTTTCGTTTTGTATAATTTATTTTATTGTTTAGATTTATTAATTAATTTTTTTTATTTATTTGTTGTGTTGCATGTACTGTGTATAATATTATATAAAGCTATCTAATTTTTGTGAAGAAGAACTACGAATTTGGAAGAACATTAGAAGGTACACACTTCTATTTTTTTTTAAGATGTTATATATATTCTTATTTTGAAATTTATGTTAATATGGTGGCTGTTGATGTATAAAAAATTCTGTAAAGAAAATATATTTTGTTGAGAAAATATATTTTGTAAAGAAAAATTTATGTTGGTAGCTATTGAAATTTATTTTGTAAAGATTTTAATTAAAATATTAAAATTATATTTATATTATAAAACAGATTTTAATTAAAAACCAAAAATTAGTATTATATTTATATTATTAGTATTATAAAACATAAAATTAGTATTATAAAACAGATTTTGATATGGTGGCTGTTAATATTTATATTATAAAACAGATAAGTATTATATTTTAATTAACATATAAGTATTATATTTTAATTAAAATATTAGTATTATATTTATTATCATATTTTATAAACATATTAAAAATATAAAATTAGTATTATATTTTTTAAAAACAGAATATTAATATAAGTATTATATTTATTACATATATTATAAAACATAATATTTTATAAACATATTAAAACATATTAGTATTATATTTATTAAAATATTAGTATTAAAACAGTATATATATTTATTAACATATAAACAGTATATATATTTATTAACATATTAGTATTATATTTTAAAATATTAGTATTAAAACAGTATAGATATTTATTAATATTAAAATATTAGTATTAAAACAGTATATATATTTATTAACATATAAACAGTATATATATTTATTAACATATTAGTATTATATTTTAAGATATTAGTATTAAAACAGTATATATATTTATTAATATTAAAATATTAGTATTAAAACAGTATATATATTTATTAACATATTAGTATTATATTTTAATTAAAATATTAGTATTATATTTATTAACATATTTTATAAACATATTTAAAAACAGAATATTTATTTATTTAAATTTGAAAACATATTATATATTATTTTTATAAAAGAATAGATTATATATATTAATATACACTTTTATTTAAAAAGTATGAGTTAAATAATAAAAATATATAATTTGTAATATATTTAAGTAACATATACAAAAATTTTATATAAAGTATATAATTTGTAATATATATTATAAAATGTAATAAAAATTTATAATTATATTTATTATAAAATGTAATAAAAATTTATTATATAATATATTATTATTTCAATATAATTATAACAGTATAATTATAATTTTTTTTTAAAAATAATATAATTATTGGCTAGGGGTTAACCCCTCGCAAATCTCAAAACGTGGGACAGCTGGCTAGGGGATTAACCCCTCGCAAATGCATAACACAGCTGGCGAGGGGATTCGCCCCTCACTAAATTCAGGAATCACGTGACTTAGCTAGGGGCTTATCCCCTCGCAATCTTTTCTGACAGGACTGAGCCCCTCTCTGGCTCTAGTCTGTGTCTACGTCTGTGGTGCAGAATGATGATATTTTTCCATTACATTTTGCGAGGGGCTTATCCTCTAGCCATTTTTGCGAGGGGTTTATCCCCTCACCAATTATTTGTGATGCCCTGATTAGCTAGGGGACCTGTCCCCTCGCAAATTGTTGATTTGTGATGGATATTTTGGTTTAGTGAGGGGTTTAACCCCTAGCTAAATCCTGTTTTTCTTTTAGTGATGGCACTAGAACTGGATCTCCATCCACTAGAGAGGGGGAGGGAGGGGGGGGGGGGGGAGGTGGAGCTTTGGTAGCTTCAGCGGCTTAAGTAGTGGCTCGTTGTTGGGCGGCATATCAAATGAATTTGAATGTCACCATGTTTGATGAATCTGATGATAGATCTGTATGAGGAGGAGATTGAAGCTTCAAGAAAGAAGATTGGTGATTTGGATCTTTAGTAGAAAAAATGTCTTATGTTTGAAAATCAACGGAAATCAGAAGTTGATTCCCACAAATGGCATTATGGTTCGGTTAGGAACTAAAAATAAAAGATGATGTGGTGGAGTACTACCTTATTGTGGTGGAGCAATACTATGACGAGGCAAAGAGGTGTGAACTTGCAAAGTTAACACTCCAACAATAATAGTTAACCTTGTAAGATCAAAATTAATGTGAGAGTGAGAATGAATTTGAATACCTAAAATAATATATTTTCTCTTTATATATCAAAGTAGTTGAAATTGTTCGCAGATGATAGTATTGAAGGCCAAAATTGCCTAAAACAAAGGTGTACTTGTGTTATACTCCTTCCTACTTAGAATTAACTCCCTAGTCTTACAAAGTAAAGTATTTAAATTGCCTATAATTTTAATTATTGTAAAATTGCCAATTATTCCGTTAAAAAGTTAAAAGTTTTATTTATTTATTTTTCTAAAATCTATAGGATTTAGTCGGAAAAAACATTAAGGAATATTTGTGTACAGTAAATTAACTTAAAATACCGTATTGTTAATTTTGTAAAAGATATTTCTAATTAATTACTGTTTTAAGAACAAAATATTTATAAGAAAAACTATCAAATTAAACATATTCTGAAAATGATGCAATTACATACGGAAGAAGTTGGGAACTTCATTCCGCAGTACAATTCTAGTAGAATGATGAGAACACACATTTGTTGATATCATCGACTAAGAACATCAACTTTGCTACCATACACTTGAAATTGGACAAAACGTCAGAATTTTTGAATGAGTCCTTTTTGGGGAGCATGTGACACTAGCCATAAAACAAATAACCCCATAACAAACATAAATTAATCTTTCAACTCATTGGATTCTCAATTTCATTTAAAAAGTTTATTCTATTAGGCTTTGTTGTCGGGTCAATTCAGAAGTCAACTCGCGAGGAAATTTTTATTTTGAATTTTTTTTTATGAATAACAAATTTTTGTGAAAGATTGTTATTTTTGATTTTTGACACAAACATTGATTATAAAGATTATATAAATTTTCTTGTTTGATGATGGGTTTATTGCCAAAATTGAAGTAGTTCGCTATGACTATATATATCTCGAATTTGACTTATTGAGAAAGGGTCCTAATCTCCGGTCGAATTTTCAATCAGTAAGACCAGGGATGTTATTGGTTTTGAGACTTAGTGAAATTCAGAGTTCCGAAGATGATTACTCCAGCAGTCGAATGAAGTGTAAGTGGATAAGATTAAACAGTTATTTCAAGACACGTGGGAGCTTGTCGAAGGCAAAAGCTGCATGGAGACGAAGACGTAGCATATTTTGCTTAGTCGACTGTTGTAGACGGTTAAGTTAGGATTAGTATATAAGTAACGTTCACTTAGAGTTTTAGGGGATGCGCAATTGTACGCAGATTCTGTAAAATTCAAAGTATCTGTGTGTTTGTGAGAAAAGAGTCAAGAATGTACATATATGCTTTCATTTTACAAATTAAAGTCTTTACTTTCAATTTATTTACTGCATTGAATTTAGTTTCAGTCATTCTTTTAAGTTTCCTCTCATTTCGATTTTGATGTCAAACTTATTTTAAACTTATGATTTTCACACAAATATGTTCAGGGATCCTTTCGAGTTTAATTCCTTAAGTGAAATGAAACTTGTTTTTATTTACCGAATTTCACAGTAAACAAATTGGCACGCCCATTGGGACCCTTTTGTATGAAAATTTATACTTTTTGCTTTTAAAAATTATTTGCAAAGTTCTTTAACTTCTCAAATTTTGAGTGCGTATGTGATTGAGGAGTGGTAAGATAACCAAAAAGGATGTTAGAAAACCAACGAGGAGATAAGTTAGTAGAATGGTTACGCCCAGAAACAACAATGGAGAACAACCATCTAATAACACAGGGGCAGGCACAATCACTCCAAGTTTGGCTTAACCAATCGCCTCTATTGCTTGCACGACGACCATACCGTCAACAACGATCATGTCATTGATTGCACAAGAAGGGACAATATTTCCCCCTCAACGATACAGAGTCACCGTGTGACTCCTAAACCGACCATGGCAAGTGACTTTAGGCCATTTGCCACAAGTTAAACAATGATGATGCCTAAGCGTGAACATCCTTATGGTATGCTGTCACACCCCAATTTTGGTCCTGAATCGCCGAATTAATGCATTTATCATGACATTAACATCATAAACATAACATAACATGCATTTCATACTGCATAATGCTTAAAATGTCAACCAGAATATTTTTTCGAATTTACAAACAGACCAGTCAAACTGGTTTTCAATTGTACCTGAAATTAGCGGGCGAAAAATTTCTAAATCGAGTTTGCGGGCGTCAATTTTATAAATCTGCGCTTCGCGTAGTTTAATCTGGCATGCTTGTTTTATTTTTTCAACAACTTTTTTCAGTCGCATTTTGATCAGCTTGAGCCTTTTAACCCGTCAAATATTATTTCAAAATCTGATCAAAACCTATATGTTTTCGAGAGGTTTATTTCACGTTGATCATTTTAATGCATTCAGTTTATTTTTTTGAGCACTTTCGCGCCCGACTTTTTATTCACTTCAGTCGTTTTATTCTTTGTTCTTTTGTCAAAATATTCAGAAAAATTAAATAGAATTTCTCACGCTTTTACTTTATTTTTATCATATTTATTTAAGAAGTTGTGAATTTTAATTATTTTAATTGATTTAATCACATTTAAATTAAATAAAGCTTCTAGAAGGGACACCTTTGATATTTTAAATTAGGTGTGTTTCTTTGATTTAATTTGGATCATTGGTTCAAATTAATCAAGGGTCCAATTTAGCTATCCACGCTTATTCCATTCATCCAATCACAAATTAGAATTCAATTATTTGATTAAATAATAAAATCTGAAAAATAGAAAATATATAACTCTCTCCTTCCAATAATGTTGTGCCATTTGGCCCCAATGATGCATTAACTCTCATTGTTTAAAAGAAAGAAAGTAAAGAGGGGATCGTTAGGAGCTGTGCCAGCTAGAAAGTTGGAATCTCACTCTTTTTTCGTGAAAAAGAGGAAGCACACAATCACAAGAGGGAGGCCACCAATAAGACGTGCACGCGTGGCCCCTCACAAGATGCTCTCTCAGCGCATGATATGAAAAGAAGAAGGAGGAATAAAGATTAAAAAAGAGAAAAAGTAGAAATCGGTTTTTGCTCAGACCAACTCACTAAAAAACGGATCTCTCTCACAAATTTCCTCTCTCTCTCTCTCTCTCTCTCCATGTTAATTCTCTCTCGGATGCATTTGATGAGGTCACAACAAAAACTGCGCACTTAAAGGAGAGAATAACATAACCTCATCCCTCTTCACTCTCTTCCATAATCTTCTTTCCATAGCCATCCACCACCTGCATAGTCTCTCATTTTAATTCTAAAGAAACTTAAACTATTCATTCATCATCAACTTACTGCAACAATCATTTCATAACAACATATATCATCATCACCTAATCCTCCCTCCATTTTCGGCTTACCATGTAACTCCAGTAACCTCCTCACAAAAACCCATCTGCATCTTTTTTAAAACTACTTATGTTGTCCTGCAACCTGCGGCTACTGCATTCCCCTTCCATGATCATGATCAAGAGTGTATTCTCCTCATCAAACTCTTGTCTTGGGACCTTGTCTTCATCTCTTAGAGATTCCTTCTTGTTCACATTGCACTCTTTTGCAAAATGATCGAACATGTGGCAATTAAAGCATTGCACCTTGCTTTGGTCAATCCTCTTCCTTTCACCTCTAAAGTGTCCTTGACCACCATTTTCGTTGCAACTGCTCTCACCCCTTTGACAAGTCAAATTCTTGGAATTTTAAGACTCTCTTCCGCCAAATTTTTGAAAATTCTCTTTACTTCATGGGCCATTTTCCTTTCGATCTCTTGCCCTTCTCGTTGAAATGAGCTTACAAAGAAATCTCCGTCTTTGTCTTATCATTATTTCTATCCTCTAGCCTTTGCTCATGATCCTCAAGAGAGCTTTGCAACTCCTCTTTCCTCATCTTCGTAAGATCTTTCAATTCCTCAATCGCTACAAACACGTTGTCAAATCTTAGCGGTAAACAACGCAAGATTTTTGCAACAACATACTACTCTGTGACTGTTTCTCTGCATGCCTTCACTTGATTCACTAATCGGGTGATTCTTGTTGTGAAATCATTGATCGTCTCTTTTTCCTCCATTTGAAACAATTCAAATTGACGTTTGTGAGTTTGTAACCTCACCACCTTCGTTTTGTCAGCCCATGTGTATGTCTTCTCTAAGATTTCACATGCTTGCTTCGACGATTTACGATCACCAACTTTCTCAAAGTTATCACCATCCATAAATTGATGAATAAAAACAATGTCTTAAAATATTTCTTCTTATCTTCCTTTTGCTCGTTGTGCATCTGTTGCACCTTCGATAAGAGGATTAACCCCGTTCTTGACCACTTCAAGAACATCTTGGTAGTCAAACAATATTTTCATTTGTTTGCACAATTTGTCGTAATTCTTCGCATAAAGGATGAGTAGGTTTACAGAGATTCTTTCATTAGAGACAGAATTCATGTTGCACACTAGGTGTTTGTGGATCAGAACCAGACTCTTGATGCCAAATGTTAGAACTTAGAACCACAAGATTAGTGAATAATGGAGAAATTGAGTGAGGGGAGAGAGAGAGAGAGAGAGAGAGAGAGAGAGAGAGAGAGAGAGAGAGAGAGAGAGAGAGAGAGAGAGAGAGAGAGAGTTATCATTAACATTGATAACAATACCTTCAATGTATATAAATGTTTACAAGTCGATTGAAACACAAGTTACATCATCAAAATAATAGAAAAATGAAAATCCCGTACATGTAACCGATTACACTAAACCTGTAATCAGTTACAACTGAAAATAAATCTAAAAACACAACAAAGGTAACCAATTATTGCGAATGTGTAATCGATTATACCAACAAAATTTTCCCTTTTAAACTTTCCTGTTACTTTATTTTACACACCTATAATCAATTACATGGCGCAATAATCCGAGACAACATATGAAATATACATTTTTCTTTCAACATTCCAAATGATAACGAATACACAAATTAAATGTCATAACATTTCAAATGATAACAAATACACAAATTAAATCTTTCTAGATGTCGACATTCTAAATACATGATTATCCAAAGTTAACACTATTAGAGGACAAATCTCTTACTCCCAAGTTGACAAAAACGAAATTAGTGGCATCTTAAGGCCACATTTAGGTGATTAGTCATAATTCAAATGGACCACGTCTTGAGCAAATGGGACAAAATAGCCATCTTAATTTCACCCGCTAAACTCAATTAACAACAAATTAAATAATCCTAAATTATGCCATATAAAATTAAGATGAAAGCATTTAAGGGTAAATACAAACAGAAGAAAAAACAAGAGTACAAAATAGTGGAGCCCTTAAATCATTCTATTAACAACTGCTAAATTCCAATACGTCACTAAACGCTATAAATAAACTTTATCAATTCATATTTTAATTTATATTTTGGCTATGATTTAACGTTGCGAACCCGTTCTTTGTTTTTGCTCTTATTTTGTATCTTTCTTAGTGTATTATTTGCTTTTGTAATTTAAACCAACAGCTTCTAAGTTACTTCCAAGCTCTCTACTATGGATAACTTTTTTAGTTCATCCAACTTATCAGTACATTAAAATGATCAATATTTTTTAAATATTGAAAAAGAGAAAATTAAATTAATAACAAACAAATATATTATTTTACAATAGTCTTGGATGAAATTTGAATATTATATGATATTAATTAAGTTCTTACCACTAAGCTGTTATTTTATATTGATGTAAAGAAAAATAGTATTCCATATATATTAAGAGTAAACAATACATGTATGATTATATATATAATCAGAATAACAATTTTTCCTAATTAGTAAGAAAGTTGGTAAAAATTAATTTGGGAAATAAAAGAAAATTAATAATTATTATAATATATTTATATGTAAGACACCCCTACAAGTTGGATTATGAAAGTTAAGTAGACCAAATTTAAAAATATATGTGTCAAAAGTCACTTTGTAGAGAGGTTTTGTGAGAAAATCAACAATCTTGAATTTGATGTGCATTGGAAATAGTTTGATGATTCTTGCTTCAAGTTTTCAAGAGTAATGTGACAATTAATTTTGATGTGCTTCAATCGTTCATGAAAGGAATGATTATGCGTCAGGTAAATTGCAGAATTGTTGTTACAGTAAACAGAGATTGGTTGATTGAATGAGTGATTCAACTCTTTAAATAAATTATGTAGCCATTGTATTTTGCAAGTCAAGCATGCCAACACCCGATATTCCACTTCGACCTGCTCCTAGAAACGATGTGTATGCTTCTTTGATTTCCATGAGATAAGAGATGAACCAAGAAAAACTGCATATCTTGTGATTGAGTTTTTGGAAATTGTGCAAGCCGCCCAATCAAAATCTGCATAACCAAATAAAAGTAAATTAGTGGTGATGAAATAAAAAAATACCTGTTGTTGGGGTAGTTTTTAAATATTGCAAAACTCGTACATCAACTTTGAAATGAACAACTTTTAGGTTAGAAACATATCGGCTAAATTATTGAACAACAAAGGATATATACGGTCAAGTAGTCGTTAAGTATAAAAGTCGACCAATAAGTTTTTTGTATTGAGTTTCATCTTCATAAGGAGGAGATTTAGTATAGTCAAGCTTAAGGGAAGAGTCATAGGGGGTTTTAGAGGGCTTGGTAGCAAGTTGTCCAAAATCTTCCAAAAGCTTTAATGTGTATTTTTTGTGATTAACTAGAATGCCTTTTGGAAGATCGGGAAAATTCAATGACAATAAAATACCGAAAGGTTCCCTAAATCTTTGATTTTAAAATAGCCATGAAGGAAAGATTTTACAAAAGAAATTTCAACAAAGTCATTTACAACCAAGACTATATCATCGACATAAATAAACAAGGCAGTAAAGGAAGAATTATGATTTTTAGTGAATAAAGAATAATCAGCAAGAGAGTGTTTATAAACTATAGAAAGAAAAGAATTGTACAACTTAGCATACCATTGTCTGCTAGCTTGTTTGAGTCCATAAATGGACTTTTGTAGCTTGCAGACTTTGTTGTTAGTGGAGACATAATTAGATGAAACAAGACCTTTAGTTAAGGTCATGTACACTTCTTCGTGTTAATCTCCATGTAGAAAAGCGTTATTTACAAATATTTGTTCTAAAAAGAAACCATTAATAGAAGCTAAAGCAAAGAGAGGTTTTATCATTGTTATCTTTACAATCGGAGAAAAGGTGTCGAAATGATCTATACCTTCAACCTAAGTGTATCCTTTTGCGACGAGGCGCACTTTGTAGTATTCTATAGAGCCATCTACATTATATTTAATTTTGTAAACCCATTTGCAATCTATTGGCTTTTTGTTAGGTGGTAAATCAACAATGAACCAAGTGTTGGTGGAACTTAAGGTAGCTAATTAAAATTTCATGGCATTGTTCCAACATTCAGATTGATAAGCTTGTTCGTAGGATTTTGGTTCAGTGGTAGAGAATACAGAGAGGCAGAAAATTGATAAGTATGAAAGAAATTGTGATAGGTTAGGACATATGAGATATGGTAAGGAGTATCATGGGAAACTATGTTGGTTATAGGGTGGTTTTGAAGAAGGTTGCAATGGTAGTCATTAAGGTAGCTAGGAGGGCGACTCGTTTGGGTGGAATGTCTTAAGGTGTTTTCAGCAGGAATAAGGGTTGCAGTGGTAGGATTTGTGTTAGGGCATGGAGTATCATCATGAGGTTGAGGTATGATGGTGTGAGGTGGGGGTAGGATGAGGTAAGACATTAGGTAAGGGGGTTTGGTTAGGGGTGGCGGGTTCAAAATACAGTTCAGATGGGTAAGGATTAGGTTGAGGATAAGTGTTTGTGGGATTATGATTGGGAAGAAAAGGAAAGACATTTTCATAAAAAATAGAATTCCTAGAAACTAATAATTTATTTGAGTGCAAATCATATAAAAGGTTTCCTTTTGTTCCATTTCTAAAACCTAGAAGATTTGTTTTCTTAGCAAGAGTGTCAAATTTAGTCCTATGGGCAGTAAGTGTGGAAGAAAATTCTAGACAACCAAAGGATTTTAAGTGTCACAAAGTAGGTACCTTATTATATAAAAGTTGTAAAGGAGAATTGTTTTTCAATAATGGGAAAGGAATTCTATTTATCAAGTGAACATCATGTTAAATTGAAAAATGACAAAAAAATTTAGGAAGGTTTACTTGAAAGGAAAGAGCATGGGTTACATTTTGGATGTGTTACTGTTTTCTTTCAACCAAATCATTTTTTTAGGACATTTAACACAAGAGCGTTGGTGAAGAATGCCCTTAGAAGTGAAAAAATCATGCATCAGAAATTCATTCCCATTACCAGTTCTAAGATATTTTAAATAAGTACAAAATTGATTATGAATGAAGGAAATAAATTGGAAATATGTTTAATGGTTTCACTTTTATGTTTCATTAAAATAATCCAAGTAAAACAGCTAAGATCGTCAATAAGATTAAAAAAAATGGCTATAACCATCAAATGATGGGGTAGAGTAGGGCCCCTAATGTTAGCATGGACATGGTAAATTTTTTTAGATGAAATGTTATTGCTAACACGGAAAGGAAACCGTTTTTGTTTGGAAAAGCAATAAATGTCACAGGGGCAAATTTTATTAAAGGGGATAAAGGGAAATTGAGTAGCAATACATTTGTGTACAAAATCAGAGATATATCCTTTTCTGGAAGATCACCCAGAAAAGATCAACCAGCCATTTAGCTATACAAATCATTTTTTGGGACAAACTCTGCAAAATTAAGCACTTAATAGCATGGAAATTGAAAAGGCAGTCACAAGATGAGGTTAGTTGAGTTACAGAAATGAGATTAATAGTAAATGAAGGAATGTAATAAATAGATTTTAGAGTAATAGAGTGTGAAAGGATGATTGTTCCTGATATTGTAGCATTGGTTTTTTGACCATTCAACCTTTTTACAGTGAAAAGAGGAATGGTTTAATAGGTCGAGAAATTGGTTAAGGAATAAGTTATATGGTGCGTTGCACCAATATCTATTATTCAAGGAGTTAGATGCTTACCTAAAGGAGAAGAGATAGTGTTGACATTACCAGATGAAGAGATGACATAATTGAAATATGAATCTTAAGGTGTTGGAGCCTGAACATCGTTGGGTGTTAAGTGTTGTTATAAAAGAGAAAGCAGTTTATTGTACTAGTTTTGAACGTTGGGCTCTAATGGAGTGGATGCGGAAGTGTCTGCAGAGGTTGAATTAATTGAAGAAGATTTTGAATGGAGTTGAAAACCAGGTGGGTAACCATGTTTAACAAAACAACTTTCAATAGTGTGGTTCGTATCAATAACCATAAATAACTATTTTTAACAAAACAACTTTCAACTGTTATTGGGGATTGAACCAATGATCATTTCAACTATCACCTCGGTTAATCAGAAAATAAGGGCTAAGTGGCAAATTTTCATGTCTCCCTTCGTTACCTCACTTTTGTAACCAAAATAAAATCCCCTTCGCGCTCGAGGTAAATTTCTTTTTTTGTAGTTGTGTATGTCTACAATTTAAGCAAAGTAGAAGTAGTTGAGACTGGCAAATAAGCCTTATGGACTATATGACGTAACTTGAAACTCAATTGTGTTATGTTAATCAGAGTGTCATTTACTTAGAAAATAATCAGATGCATCACGTCAGGACAAATGATATTGATATGAGATTTTACAAGGTCATAAAGCTACTTGCATATGAATATATTACTCGAAAAGACCCATGCTTTAGAGAGTACAACTGATATATTGACCAAGTCAAATATTGGTGATAAATTTAAGTACAACTTAAACTTGTTATATGTTTTTTTAGTGTTAATTAGGTGTTATACCTCCTAGTTGTTAGGATGTGGACATCATGCAAGAAGTTTTCGTATGAATTTGATATTCTCCAAGGCGTATGAATTTGATATTTAGAAGAAAATTGTTGAATATAAATTACAGAAACGAAAAAGGGGCAGGAGAGCCGAGCTAGTGCGATACTATAGACATCGTAGTATGACTCATAAATATTCTTATAATTTGGATCGTAATATTATATATGAATTACAATATTAAAATTCTAATTCATTCAAGTAGTAACACAAAATTACTTGTTCTATCACATTTGATCAAAATGTGTGAACATTATCATGTTCATTGTTTGTGAGGTAATTTTTTTTTTTTGTTACTAGACGTTGTTCTAACACAATTATCACACACACACACATATATATATATATATATATATATATATATATATATATATATATATATATATATATATATATATATATATATATATATATATATATATATATATATATATATATATATATATATATATATATATATATATATATATATATATATAGTATTAATTATTTTTTCTTCTTTTTATTGCTATAATTTATTGTTGGCATTTGTTGTGTTAGTAATTTTCTTTTGGTCCAACGACAACAAAAAAGAGAAAAGTAGATGTTCAAGTAGAGGCTCATAATATTATATAATTTTATGTGAAGACGAATTGTTTAATTCTATTTACATGGTTTACTCTAAACTCAATGTGATATTATTAAGGCTCCATATAATGTCGCGTTTCCGTTTGTGTTTGTCGTATATACTATTTAATTATATATTATAAAAGTATTGAATTATTCATGCAGAAAATTTCATAACTCGTTATTTGCCATCTAGTATATAATAACATTAATTATTGTGCACATAATTTTAGCATGCACGCAAACTTCAACTGAGGTAGCTTAATTATTGCTATACAGAAAAGTAAAATGTTAAAGTAAGCAAGGTCAACTAAATTAAAATGAAGTTTTATGCAAAATTACAAATACAAAAAATTAAACAGTGGCAGCAATATTACATAAAGTTGGCGGATATATCTGTTTCTTGGCGCAGATTGCAGGCATGCATTGTAAATAATTTGAGTTTGGATGATTTAGTGGCTACTACTGATTAACACGCTTCAATTTGGACTTTACCAACTATTAACCTTATTCTACAAATCCCAAACAGGAAATTAATCTTGTCTTCATTGTTCATTTTTTCTTTTTAATTTCACCATATTAATCACCATAACAATATTTTCGATACCGGTTAAACGGCTCAATAAAAGTAGTTCAATTCAAAACTTGGTCCGTTTATATTGATGAACAAGTGTATTCTCACTAAGAAGTTTAGATCGATGAACAAGTGTATTCTTACTTAAAAATTGTATAACGAAATGAAAGTGTATTAGTGATTGAATTAGTTACTGAAAAATTTCGATCACTTTAATGACTAAATTAGATATTATATTAGTAAAATTTTAAAAATCACTTGATCTGTCACTAAATAAAATTAGCTACTAAATTAACGACTGATATTTTGTGACCATAATTTTCAATCTCAAATAATCGCTTTTATATATATTAAATCATAAAAAAATTCAGTGACCGAAATTTCGGTCACTAATATTTTTTTTTTCATTATTAAGTTGCTTCCCTCCCGATTTTCTTCTTTTATTTATTTATTTATTTTATTTTATAGTTAAAATTTTACATTTTTATTGCTTCAACAAATAAAACATATATTTATATAAATAATTAACTCATACAAATTTATTAATTTAGATAAAATATAATTTTAATGACAATTGGTGTAATAATATTTTTAAATAATATTTGAAAGTTCTATTTCATTAATAATATATACATTTTAAAAGTAAATTATGCAACAAAAACCAAATGGCTTAGTGAACATCTGAAAACCTTACAAAAGGAAGTGCATTAGTTTGATACCTGATAGAGACAAAAATTTTGCTTTATTTTAAGTTTTTTGATCTCTGATGTAGTGTACATCAATTTCAATGTGTTTTGATCTGGCGTGCATGACTGGATTTGGAGCTAGTGCCTTAGCACTCAAGTTATCACGCCATAGAGTTGGTTTCTCTTGGCAAAGGAAGTTTTAATTCATCAAGTAGTGAGCAAGTCCATGCTATCTCAGTAGTTAGATCAGCCAGAGCCCTACATTTTGACTTTGTACTGGACCTTGAGACTACCTTTTGTTCTCTTGAGGACCAAGAAACAAGTGCCTCACCAAGGAAGACACATTGACCTGCCATAGATTTTCTATCATCTAGACTAGTGGCCCAATCTGCATCTGAGTATCCAATCAAGTCTAGATCATTGGATGGTTTAATGTGAAGGCAATGATGAATTGTACCTTGCAAGTATCTCAGAATTATTTTTATGCCTTGCCAATGCTTTAAAGTCGGAGAGCTCATGAATTGACTAAGTTTATTTACTGAGAATGTTATGTTAGACATTGTATTTTTTTAGGTAATATAGTGCTCCAATGGTTGTGTAAACATGGTAAGGTATTTGAGTCTCTCTCCTTTAGATATAAATTGTCTACCCGCGATCATTGGAGTGGGACATGACAATGCGTTTTCCATATGGAATCTTCTTAGTAAATCTTTTATGTATTTAGCCTACTTCAAGTACATACCTCCTGAGTTTCTCTGAACTTCAATTCCCAAGAAGTAGTGCAAATGACCAATGTCTTTGAGAGAAAACACAATGTTGAGTCTTTTGACAAAAGCTTCTAAAAACTTAGTGTTATTTCCTGTTACTATGATATCATCTACATAGATGAGTAGAAAGGTGATGAGATTAGTACCTCTTCGAGTAAAAAGTGAGGAGTCACTCTTTGTATTATGGAATCCCCAACTGAGTAATGCATTTTTTTAGGCTTTCAAACTAGGCTTTTTGTGCCTGCTTTAGTCCGTAGATGGCCTTGGATAACTTGCAGACATGATTAGGTTTAGTTGAATCCACAAAACCTTCTAGTTGGTGCAAGAAGACAATTTACTTGAGATAACTATTAAGGAATGCATTGTTATGTCAAGTTGCTTAACTTCCCAGTTAAGGTGAACTGCTATGGATAATATGATTCTCATTGTGCTAGTTTTAATGACAGGGCTAAATGTTTCTTCATAATCTAACCCAGGTGTTTGTTAAAAACCTTTGGAAACTAACCTTGATTTCCTTCTCTCAATTGTTCCATCAGCTTTGTACTTGATCTTGAAGACCTATTTTGAGTCAATAATATTCTTTTGACCTTGGTGTGATACTAGTTTCTAAGTTTGGTTTGTCATGAGTGCCTAAATTTATTTTGCAAGGCTTTTTTCCGTAATGGTTTTGTAAGAGCATCCTTGAAGGTGTGAAAAGTACATAAGAAGGGGGTTTGAATTGTGTTTCGTGTTTTCTTATTATTTAGCTTATGATCAGAGTTTCAGAATCAAAACTGATGTTCAGATTCTAAGTTAATTCTTTTGCCAGCGTATACAACAAAAGTAAATAAAATAACAATAGAAGACACAAAAGATTTATATTGGTTCCTCCGATAACTGAGAGTAGTCCAACCCCCTTGTCTCACAAGAGCTTTTCATTATAACCACTTTATGATTACAATCGTTTATGCTTCTGCATAAGACTTTTACAACTACTCAGACCAACTCTCTGAGACTTCCCTTGCTTAAAGCACATGTCTAAGATTTAACCTTTGCTCATACCATCTGACTGAGCTGCCTGTTCATCTGTCTTCTGGTTGAGACTTCCCTTTGCTTAGAGCACATGTATAAGACTCACCTTTTTCTCACACCATCTGACTGAGCCGCCTGCTCATCTGTCTTCTGGTTGAGACTTACCTTTTCTTAGAGCACATGTCTAAGACTTCCTTTTCTCACATTCTCTGGCCAAGCCACCTGCTCTTCTGGCCATCCAAACTAAGACTTCCCTTGCTCAATCAGACTAGCTGAATAAGACTTCCAAAACTAAAGCACTTAAGCAATGAGACTTACGTAGCTTAAGCATCTTGGCTCAAGAGTTGTTGCTTGAATCCCAATGAGACAACAATTTTTGCTCAAGCACATAGTAGGAGACTTAATCTAAACTATTGAAGGCTCAGCAGAATAGAGAATAAGGTGTACATGATGCAAGCATCAGAGGTACGGGAGATCACCATAACAAAGACCTAAAGCACTTAAGATTTGTAAATATGTACAGGGGTAAGAAATCTTAAAGCTTTTACAATTACAACCTAAAATACAAAATCAACATATTACATAGAGTTGATAATTGCTTGATCTTGCTACTTCTTCAACAAAAGAATCCTTGTTAAAATTCAATCTTGAATCTTCAGCCATATGTATATAGCCTTTCTAGAAACTAGTCGCTGAGAAGGTGACTTGATCAAGTGTATTTGATTTTTCTCCATAGTACAAGAGATGTTGAAGATGGATGCACAACAGACTCTGAATCCAATGTGTAACACATTTAACCTTTGAGTCTTCAAGAGGTTCTGTACTAATAGATTCGTTGGGAGCATACACCTATAGAACGTACCGGCTTTTCTTGAGCCTTTCAATCTTGTAGACTCGAGTTGACATACTAATAAGACAATACAACTTGCTTTTAGTAGTACACACAACTTTATCACCAACTTTGAATGGTACCGGATGCTGATATACAATTACTAAGTGTAGAAACTCGTCTGAATATTGAGGCCTTCAATTCAGAGTCTTCGTCAAGCCACACTAGCAATTGTTCTTCAGACACTGCCACTAGAAGCTAGTATTGAAGCAACTCCAAATGTATCTTAAGTAAAATAGATTATGATTATTTATGTACAAGAACAAGAACCTGCATAAATAAAACACACATCAAATAAACCATTGTTCTTTTAATACTTTTGTTATCATTAAAACTAAAAGAGAATATGTCAAGAACAAATATTGTTCTAACAATCATTTGCACTTTGTAGCTCTTTTTCTTTTGTATAAGTTTCGATCAAGCCAATATGTGGTGCCTTTATCTTGTAAATTGCACTCTTACTTCTGGTATGAATTACTCATGGGTTTGATTCAACATAGATTATTGCTACAAATGGTTCATCGTGATCATCATGTTCATCAGGAGCAGCCTATTCAGTGCTGCTTGTTGAATCATTTTTGGATTATTCATTGTCGCCTTCAAGTCTTACAGATGAATTGGTTGGTTCATCATGATCATCTGATCCTTGCTTAGTATTTGAGTGATTTCTAATTGGAATTAGTATTTTACTCGACGAAGTACTTTCAACGGATAAAGGGAAAATGAAAGACGAGATTTTAATCAGTGTTTGTAAGGGAGCCTTTGTATTTATGAATCCATCATGCAATGGAAAGTGTTCTTCATTAGAGGCTACATGCCTTGAGATGAATATTCTCCCATGATAATTGAGACATTTGTACCCTTTATGAGAGTTGTTATAGCCAAGTAACACACATCTGGTTGTGTAATTGTAACTTGTGTTTATTGTATGGTTTAAGGCAAGGGTAACAGGCACATCCAAAAGGTTTTAGTGACGTGTAATCCGGTTCCTTTTTAAAAAAAAGTGAGAAATGGTTTTCATTTTGAGTAACTAATGAAGGTAGCCTATTTATGAGATAGACAGCTATTGAGAATGCTTCCCACCAATAATATAAGGGCGTCACTGCTTGAGCTAGAAGTGTGAGTCCAAACTCAGTATTGTGTATGTGCTTTCTCTCAACCCTATCATTTTCTTGAGATGTGTAGGGACAAGACATTTTAAATTGTATCCCTATTTCTATGGCATGCTTTTGTACAACCTTGTATTCACCTCCACCATCGCATTGAATTATTTTAATCTTTTTATTAAATTGGTTTTCTACCATGTTTTTGAACTGAATAAAAGCATGTGCAATATCTTATTTTTGTTTTAATGGATAAATCCATGTGAATCTGTTGAAATCATAAAAAAAATGGACATATTATTTAAAACCAGATGGTGATATTAAATGTACAAGGCCACATACATCAATGTGTACTAATTCAAGAGCTTCCTTAGCATGAGAAGAAGAGTTGAAAGGTAAAAAATGCATATTGCCATATTGACATGCCTCACAAAAACTAAAATGATCACTAGGGTATATTTTCACATTACAATTCCATAAGACTTTGTCTATGACTTTATTGTTAGAATGACCAAGCCTCATGTGCCAACTTTCCTTCATAGATACATGATGAGCACATGAGTCTATTTTATTCTTTGAAAGTTGATATAATCCATCTCTAATTGTCCCTTTTAGAAGTGTTTTCCCTCTCATCTTGTCCATCACTTAACAACAATTTGAATCAAACTCAACAATCATGTTATTCTCATTAGTCAGTTTTGAGACACTTAGTAGATTTTTGGTAATGTTAGGTACATATAAAACATCATGTAAGTTGAGAGAATAATTGTTGAAAAGCCTGTTCCAATAATTTTTAATTTTGCACCATTTCCAACTATTAGAGCATTCTTACCATGATGTTTGGTCAGATCTTAAAACTTATTTGTCTGATGTTTCACATGATTGCTGGCACCACTGTCAAAATACCAGTCATAATCTTGGTCAGAGTTTTGAGATGATAAGAGTGCATTGTGATTTCCTTGTTTGCTTTTCTCAGATCAAATGTTTAAACCTGAATAGGACTTGTTAAATCTGTAGTAGCAGCATATTGCAGTATGGCTAGGTATATTGCAGACTTGACAAGTTGTCTTAGCTATTCTTCCTCTTCCTCTACCCTTCTCCAACCTCTAAAATTAAATGCTCTCTGATTTCCATTTGTGTTGAACTTGTTTCTTCTGTGATTAGCATTGTTGTCAAAGTTGTTTGTTGCATTGAGATTTAGGTTGGTGAGGCTATTTAGTTGTTCAATTCTACTTCCAAAAGTTAATAGTTGAGCTTGCAAATCAACCCAAGTGAATGTGGTTTGATCATAAAGTTTAACAACTATAGGGTTGTATTCAAAGTCCAAGTCATTCAAGGTTTAAATTATTAGATTCGGATTAGAAATGGGATTTCCTACAAGCTTTAGCCTATTAGCAAGGCTTTTCATGACCAGGTAATCTTCCATTTCATCTCTCTCTTTCTAGTGCTGTAAAACTCGGACTTAAGGTATGTGACTCGAGATCTAGTGTGTGCACATGCTAGACTTTGGGCTTCTTCCTAAAGTTTTTTTGGAGCTTTCACAATGCAATAATTGTGTAGCAATGTTAGCAGACATTGTGTAGCAATGTCAACAGACATTATGTTAATCAACAAACCAAGGAGTTGCTAATCATATGCTTTCCAATCTTTAAAGGCTTGATTTAAGGTCTTGCGAGAATCTGCATTGATTATGAATTGCTCAGAACACTCCTTTGTCTCCAGCTTGTAACCATCGAGCCTAGAACCTTTTATTATATGTATTAACAATGATTTACATAGTGGATAATTGTTTCTGTCCAGCTTGAAAGATATGGTTAATGGAAGATCATTTCTGTGTTTGGAAGTGGCAGCATATGCCATGATGTCTTTTGGATCGAAGGCCTTCATGTTGTGAAGCTCCGATGCCAAGTTAGAAAAGATGTATTTGATATGAGAAAGTGTATTATTTGTATTCAGATCAGTATGTGAATTTTTATGAGTAATGGGTAGTATTTACAAGCTTATAATCATGCTAGACATAATTACAATATGACGAATATAGAAACAAATAATCATAGTGATAATGACAATGGTAATGACAATAATGAGATCCTCATATCATGTGATCTTATTTCTAACTTTAGAATCCATCAATCAGTCTTTCATATAAGATGTGACATTCACCGGAGACAATTTTAATTGTCTTTCGTGTGTGTGTGTATGTGCCTGTGTATACACACACACACATATACATATATACATATACATACATATATATATATATATATATATATATATATATATATATATATATATATATATATATATATATATATATATATATATATATATATATATATATATATATATATATATATATATATATATATATATATATATGATTAACTTTGTACAAGTTTGCAAGTTCATTCTCTTCAATCACTAATACAAATAATATATTTTGTGACAATTTTCACCTTATCCAACCTATATCCGAGGTAAAATACTTGGTAAGGGTGTTCAAAATTAAATTTATTCAATAAAAAATTGTTAATTGAATCGAACCAAACTAAAAACGGCAAAAAATCACATTTGCTTTGAATGTGTTTGAGTCATTTTTACATAGAACCGTGCGATTCTGTTTGGTTTGCGGTTTGTATTTTGCAAACCGAACCGCATTATGTTACAACACAAATTTCACTTAACATACCTCCTACCCAAACCCATTATGGCTTAATCTTACGATTACGAACGAGTTTCTCTTCTTGACACTTTGGATTTCAGTTTCAGCATTCTTTAATCTCTTCTAGCAGTATCATGTCTTCTTCTCATCTTCTTAGCAAGGTACATCTCACATTTTCTTCTCTACTCTCTTCCATCCTGTGTTCCTTCTTTTTCATCTTCTAATTTTTATGCTATTGCTATCTCTTCTAATTTCGCTTTTATCACATCTCTTCTTCTCTAATTTCCCTTCTCCTATGTTCTTTTTTTTCATCTTCTTTAATCATTCCTCTCCTCTCGTCACTTTTTTTTCTATTTTTTATAATGTTTCTATATTGTTTTATGGTACTGATTTATGTTTTTGTTCCATTTTTGTTTAATTTAACTTTTGTAATTGGATGAGAAATTATTTTTTAAATATGATGGGTTTTGTGGTTGTATTGTGGGTTCTATTTATCAAATATGTGATTTTTTTTATGTTTTGATTGTCAATTTAATATATCAATTAATTGTGGATTCTATTGATGTATTGATTGTAAATATGAAATTCTAACAATGAATTGATGCTAGATATCATTTTATTAAAATGTCAAATATGATGTATTGATGTTACATATCAATTTAGTGAAATTCCAAATATAATATATTGATTCTAAATATGTTATCCAATATGAGTGTATGTAAGACTGAATAAAAATCTTGTAATCCCCGTTAAAAAAAATCTAAACATCATTTATTCTCTCGATTGACACTTCCAACCGAGAGGAAATGTGTTTCAAGGACCAAGTCTCATAATCCCCCTTTGGCATTTCTACTTTTATTTATTTTTCAATTGCAGCATTTGTTATTTATTTTTATTTTTATTATTTATCTATTCTCTTGGTTAGAACTTCCAACATAGAGGAAATGCGGCCCATGGACTAAGCCCCAAAACTTATCTTTTGTATTTTTATTTTTATATTTTTTCAATTGACGTCTTTCTTATACTTGTTATATTTATAACTTATCTATTCTTTCAGTTGAGACTTTCAACCGAGAGAAAATATCAACAATCTATTTCATGTGGCTTTTTTCTCTTTTTTATTTTATTTTAAATTTATCTATTCCCTCGGTTGGATTGTCCAATCGAGAGGAAATTTCTTTTCCATATGCTTTCCAAAACTAGAGGCTAACTATTTATTTAGTTTTTAACGCCCATTTCATTGTTGATGTTGTGGTAAGTAAAATGATTATGAGGCTATGATTATGAAGTGCTCTTAGGAAGTGAGGATGTTATGTTAATTAAAATATATCATATGTACCATATGAATTTCATATTAGATGGGTGATTCAACCACTACCTCTTCTACAACCACCTATAATAAGAATAAAAGTATAAGAATTCTAGAGGTGTCACGAGGATGCCCAAGTTAACGTATGTCTACAACACTGGTGGTAGGATTCCGATTGATTTTTGTTTAAAAAATGGTAAGTGTTATGGTGAACATGCTATGACTTTTTAGAGTTACGTGGTATTACTTAGTAGAAGAAAAACGAGTGTTTTGTTAGATAATTAGAATTAGTTTGATCTTGAAGTGAAAACAAGTATATGGACCGATGTTGAGGTATTTATTTTAAATTTTATGATTTGTTTTACAAGTATATATAACCATTTATTTTTTTGTTTAATATCAATACCAACTTTATTATATAAATATAGAATGTTTTTATCATTGAAAAATATGATGATAAGCTAACAAATGAATGGATTTCATATGTTGATAAGAATTTGAGGGGATTTAAGACACAACTCACAACATATTATATTAAAAAGTCAAATTGTAACTTAAAGCCTCCACCTGAGATGTATAAGTTTATTGATCATAAGACTTGGAAGAGGTTTGTTGAATCTCACAACACTCCTAAATTACAGGCTAGGAGTCAAAGAGGAAAGGAGAACAGGGGAAAATATTTATTCGCATAGTTTGTCTCGTGGATGATATGATAAATTGAAGGAGACAATGATTAAAGAAAAAAGAAAGCAAAGAGAATTGGATTTAGGAGATCCTTCTATAAGCCTTGATCGCAACCTATCTCCACCATCATGCCATGAAAAATTGAAGAGAGCACGCCAAAGATCAAGATGCGAATTTACATCATAGGGTACACATGTATTTGATGTGAAGATTGTAAATAGATTCTTTTTTCAATATTATTAGTTTTAGTTAATTCACTTTGGTCATGAACTTTTATTTGTAATGTAGGATTCACTGGTTGAAAAATACAATATTTGCGCCTTTGTTCCATAGTAACACCATGACATATTAGTATAAGTGATTAGAACAAAGGAGCATGATGGATGTGTATGTGGTATTGACGGAGGCGTCAGCCTGAGGTTATTTTTTTTATCATCTTCATAGAGTGAAGAAATGTGACAGAAAATGATTGAAGAGCTAGTAAATTAGAGGTTGGGAAGAAGTAGAGGAGATACTAGAGGAGAAGATGAAAGAGAGGATGAAGGAGAAGATGTGGGGGAGGATAAAGAAAAAATTAGAAAAGGAGAGGGAGATTATCCAGAAGAGTTTGACCCAGAATGTGATTGAGGTAAGTATAAATTTGGTTTTGTAATTTCCTTTTTCGTTTGTCTAATTTAAAATATGTGTTGTCTCATGTTGTTGTTTGTGTTCTTAAAATTATGTATTGCGTTGATAATGTTTATATGATTTAGTAAATGAAATCAATGTGTTGTTTTTGTTAGCTAGTACAAAATTTATGTTGTTGTTGTTCATATTAAATGTTTAATGTTATTGTTGTCTTATCCTAATTTAAAATCTGTTCAAACAAGAAGATATTAATTATGTACGTTCAAACAAGATATAAATCATGTTCATACACGTTGGGTCGATGCCTTCTTAGATTATTATGATTTATAGTAATTTCTTCTGGTTGTTGCCTTATTAATTTATTAGTCATTTGTATATATATTTTTGTTTTGCTGTAAAAAATATATGTGTGTCATTTTGTGTTTGTTGTAAATAGTGTATTTTGGTTATATATATATATATATATATATATATATATATATATATATATATATATATATATATATATATATATATATATATATATATATATATATATATATATATATATATATATATATATATATATATATATATATATATATATATATATATATATATATATATATATATATATATATATATATATATATATATATATATATATATATATATATATATATATATATATAAAGGCAATAGTTGGTTTTGGTGTAGCTTTTTATTTTCCAATTTTGTCCAATAATTCAAAGTATTATTCCATTAACACCCTTTACAAAAATCAACTACATAGACGGTTAAAAAACTTCTACCATCTCACATTTTAATATTTTTAATATTTAAATTACTTTAAAAACTATTTTATGGTTATATCCTCATCTTTAGTAACAAATAATTTATTAATTAAATTAATTAAATAAGAGATGATAATAAAAAAGTAATAACTTTTAAAAATAATTAACTGCTTTATAACCCACTAATCTCAAGAATCATGTAAGAACTTTCGTACTTAATTAAATTAATTAAATAAGAAATGATAACAAAAAAATAGTAACTTCTAAAAATGATTAACTGCTTTATAACCCACTAATCCTATTATTGAATGAAATAGAAGCATATAACAACTTTCGTACTCAACTAATATTACTATATTTAATTATATATTTAATTGTTTTAATTTTGAAGATTTATAATGTATTTTATTTATGACTAAATTTATCCAAAGCTTTTTCTTAATAAAACTAAATGATAATGATTATAAAGTCCGTATATTCTAAGTTTTGATAAATTACATACTTAAAATAATCACAATTACATATTATCTTTTAAAAAGTTAAATAATTACTGATCATTATCATCAATAATTTTTCTCATACAATTTAATGAATTGTACGGATAAGTGAATTATAATTGTCTAAAAAAATTAGTTATAGTTCTTAAAATAGAGTTTTTGAAAATATGATTAACCAATATTTTATTTTATTTTAAAAACAATTTTTAAAAATTTTGAAAAAGCTCAGTCAAATGTAAACCGTCTATTACTTTAAATCCAACGATAAAGGATAAGCAGTTTCTTCATTTCCCGCTCAGAATGATATTTAAATACCCCTCCCATCTTCTACTTTTTCACATTCAAAATTCAAAAGAATAAACAGTTTCTCAAAATTTCTTACAAAAATGACAAGTCGTGAAAGGGTATTAAGGGGCCCGGAAAGGGAGGAGCAAAGAGGCACATGAGGATTTTGCGCGACAACATTTGGGGAATTACAAAGCCAATGATTCGTAGATTGCGAGGATAGGAGGTGTCAAGAGGATAAGTGGTTTGATCTATGAAAAAACTAGGTTATTTCTCAAGGTTTTCTTGACAAAAATCATTCATGATGTTGCTTCATATATTGATCATGCAAGAAGGAAGGTTGTGACTGCCATGGATGTTGTGTATACTCTTAAGAGACAAGGAAGAACTTTATACGGTTTTGGAGGTTGAAGAAGATACTCTCTTTTATTTATTATTATGTTATCTTTTTATCGTCTAAGTTGTGTAATTTGTATTCTAAGTAATAGTCGGTGATTATACAATGATCACCATCTAAGTTATCTAATTTGTATTTGTATTTTAAAAAATGTTTATTTTCAAGTATTAGTTGGTGATTATGCAATGATAATGACTAAATACTACAATATGTTTTTTTTTCTATTGTATGGTTTATGGACAAAATTACACTATATATGCATTATATTAATTTTATGATGATTTTAGTTAAATTAAATATAACTTTTATAATTATAGATAACCTGAATATGAGTCGTTGGTTCTTTTTGTTCTTTAACCATCGTTAACTTCCATTAAAAAAAACTTATGAAAACTTTAACACATATAACTCTCTTTGCATGGTGATTTTTTTCTTGGACGTATTCCATTTGTAAAGGAACGTATCCTCCCTCATTCATTCATTCTATACCGTTGACTACTAAAATTTACTTCATTTGTTTTGCAATGATACGAGAGATATTTCTGATTTTGATTTCATGGTTGACCTTCCTATTAAGCAATAATGTAACTTAATATTCGTGTTAATGTTTATGTTTATTTGCTTAATAAATTGTGAGAAATTTTTTTTATTCTTATTCTATCTAAATCTTCTTATAGTTTTGAGTAATCTATAGCAATATATAAATACAAAACTTAATTTTAGTGTAACCTAATTTTTTTTTCCATAATACGGTAATCCCAACCACCAAATTCTTCCACTCACATTATTTATTTGTTTGAAAAAATGTTAAATAAAGTCACGTCACAATGCAATTTTCTCAATTCAAACAAAATTTAATGCGCGAATATTACATATTATAAACAAAATTTAATATGTATCTAAATAAAAATAAAATCTTTTATCATATAAATAGTTTATATTAAAATCAATATAAATAGTTTATAGTAAAATCAAATTTATAAAAAAAACCCGTTGTTAATATTTTTGCGCGTTAGCGAAATAAAAAAAAAGCGGACAAACGGGCACGGAGTGCCCGTTTGGACGCTAGTCTATAACTATATATAAAGGGGATACAAGTTTTTGGTGTGGCTTATTTTTGTTCCAAAATTACCCTTATTTAATTGTAATATTTCCATAATTATCTATGCAGTTTGTTTTAATTACAACCATGTGTGAGTAAGAATTTCAACCGCTCAACCAAAATGAAAACCACCATACACAGACATTTAAGTGTGAAACAACTGCTCTTCGTTTCAATAGCAAAACAAATTTAATTACAAAATTTGGTAGAGAATCCTGAATAACAATGGAGTAGACTCTTATCGTTTTTTTTTCTTTTTTTCTTATCTACATATTATCCTTTCCTTTCTCCATCCCTCTAATCTATTTTTTCATGTTTTCACTTTTTAATTTTCTTTTAGATATGTTCTTAAACATGATAAGGTTAAAATATATAAATCATTTAATATTATCACTTTTGTATGTTTTCGTGTATGTTTTATTGGTTTATTCAATTTAGTTTAATTTTGTTTTGTTCTAACGTGTAGCTTTTGATTTTAGTGTTTGAGTAAAAATACATTGCTCTAATTTTACAGGTTTTGATGAGATTGTCATTTTTCTGTGACTAATAATTTAAGAATCATATATATTTTCATCATTTTAGTGTTAATTTAGGAATCATATATATTTTCACCATTTTAGTGTTAATTTAGGAAATCATATATATTTTTAGTGTTAATTTAATAATCATACATATATTTTCACCATTTTCACAATTACTCAGTTTCTTTCTTGGTCAATCTCTACCTTTTCTCCTTCTGCATTTTTCTTTCAGTTTTCACAATTACTCAGTGTCAATCTCTGTTATGGTTAGTTTTATGCATTTTCATTTTGTAGGATAAGCGGATAATGTCACAATAAAACCATGGCAAAGATCAAAAAGGTTGATGATTAATTTGTGGACATGAGTGAAGTTAATATTTGTTTTGGTGAACATGGTAATATATTTTGATATGTTAGCATGCATTAAATAGTATAAGAATTGACCATTAAAATCTTTTTATGAAATTGAATGCATTTTTCTAATTTTTTTTTTAAATTTCCCTTACAAATTGTAACTGCTTCTAACATTGTTAACTGTTGAAACTTAAACTGCATAACTCTACCATTTCAGATGCACGACATTTGTTTCCATGTCTTCCATTTCCAAATCCATGATAATAGTAACTTAATGCCACTGTAAATCATTTTTGGATGTTTGGATGCTATATATATTTTTTCAGTTTCACATCAACTGAAGGCATAGATTATATATTCTGCATTGTTCAAATTATTTGTGCTTTCTTTCTCCACACATGTAAGTCATGTTTGTTTATCTATAGATTAGGTGTAGTCTGTGTCAATTTGGATGCTATATTCACCAAAGTATGATATGAGAACTAACCATTTACATTGATGTCTATGAGGTGAATTAAATTTAATTGAATTGCGTTGCAGAAAATAGTTTTGATTTGATATTACAGGAAGTGATTGAAGAAGAAATATAAACAATATATTTTGTTTAATTTTAATTTTAATATCAATTATTTATATGATAAAAAATGTAACATATATTTATATTTTTTGTTTACGAAATATTTATATGATTGAGGAACATTTTATGGTATAACTGATAAAATAGGAAAACAAGAGACCTAAAATTAAAGTATTAAGATTTTATAGATTTCCAATTCAATTTATATCAATGTTTGGTGTCTATGATTAAAAAATGAGAAAAAAGAAAATGTACTGACAGTGTACTATTTTTAAACCTTAAAAATATATATTAACATCTATGTTTTATGTCATAACCAAATTATAAATGCTCTCTCTTTAGCTGAAATGATATATCATTTTCGTCTAATATACTTTTTGAAGAACTAATAGAGCAATAAGGATTTTTTTTAAAGCTAATGAACCAAAATAAATTTTGAAATCAAATGTATGATTAAAAAGATATTAAATATTTCATTTAAAATAGAAAAAAAGTATTTTAAAGAGAGATATTTCAGGATGTATTTGTAGTTTTTTAAAGCTTAATAGCACATTGATAAAAGGATGTATGAATAATTAATTCAAATCTTTAACAGATAAAAAAAATACTATATTACACTAATTATATTAATTTCACTATTTTTTTTCTTAAAAAATTCTAATATGAGACTCTTACATTTATTATTTAATATCCAAAACAATGGCAGAAAAAAGAAACTTCTTAGAATAAAGATTTAATGTTCGGCCTTCCTATTAAAGAACGTTATTGATTATACAGTATAAATAGTACTTTGTATTATTCGGTTATTTAATATATTTAGGATAACTTTGTTTATTATTTTCAAAATGTAATAATAATATTAGCATGTTTAGACTACATATTTTTTTATCTAAATTTTATTTAATTTGGTATGTTTAAAATAATAGTAGCATTAATCATCCTGATTTTAAGACTGCTTGAGGGTATTTAAAAATATTATTTTTAATTAATCATAAGTATGATAAATACTTCATACAAAATATATACACGTTTATTTTCCTACGTTGTGCGCATTAAAAAAAGCGGACAGACGGGCACGTGAGTGCCCGTCTGAACGCTAGTATATATAAAGGCAATAGATTGTTTTGGTGTAGCTTTTTTCTTTCCATATTTACCCTTTTCAATTTTTTTATAAAATTTTTATTTTTTCTCTCACAACGGCGGTTACACAAAGGTTTATTAACCGTCAACAGTTTATTATTTTTCATATCATTATCTTTAATTATTTTATAAATAGTTTATAATTAAATTAAAATTAAATAATTTATCTAGGGAATATGGAATTTTAGACTGACCTATTTTTATTTCTATTTTATCCTTTAAAATTTAATTTTAGTTAATTTTAAAAACAAAAATACAAATAAAAAAATGAAGTTTTTATTAAATGATAGTAGTTATTTTGAATCTATAACAATATGTAAAGACAAAACATCTTTTTGGTGTAGCCTATTTTCTTTCCTCTTTTACCCTTTAAAATTACTTAGAAGTTACACAAATAAAAGTTAACTACTCCCTTCATTTTATATTTGAATATTGTACAAAGTAATTAGTTATTTGAAAAGAAAACTCACTTTAACTTCTAATTAAAAATTATATTTAAATAGCTTCTTCTTATAATTTATGTCTCTCATTTCTAACTCATTAGGTCCATAGAAATCAAAAATAGAGAAGATGGAAGATTGCATGAGGAAAATTGGAGTTCAAATAATGTTCATGATGATGGTAGAAAAGAGAAATCTACAAGTTGCAGATGACATAATATGAATTGCAAATCAGACAATGATTTCTGTTACAGTTTATTATTAGGGTATTTAGATTCTTCAATCTAATTTTTTGATTTGATTATTTATTTATTTTTATTTATTGTTCTGTTCTTTTTACAGAAACAAATCCATATGTGAAATTGTGGTTTGAAAGTTGAGATTATTGAATTTTTTAAATGTCTAATACTTTAACTTTTCTCTCCATTGTAGAAGAAAAATGAATCATTATCTCTTAGGAAAGAAACAAAAGGCGCGTCTTAATTTCTATGATTAAATAAGAATGAGTATAATTTTTTTCCTTTTTAATCAATGCATCAGAAAATAATTAATCATTTTTAAAATATCCAAATATATATATATATATATATATATATATATATATATATATATATATATATATATATATATATATATATATATATATATATATATATATATATATATATATATATATATATATATATATATATATATATATATATATATATATATATATATATATATATATATATATATATATGATACTTAATTATATTATGTAGGTTGTTATTGAGAATAATCTCTAATTTTGTCATCTATAAGACTCACATTCACAAACAAAATTACAGTTTGTATCAGATCATGTTAAATACAGGTTTTACAGTTTTTTTTTTGTATAATGTCATTGATACAAAACTACAGTTTGTATAACATAATATTAATGATATTAAGGGTTGAATATTGTTTAAAGATTGAAGGTATTTGTGTTTATATTTTCATCATGATTTTTCGTTGAATGATAACCGGATATTAACTACTTAACAAAACAAAGAAATAGGAACAAATGAATGTCATGTGCAAAGGAGATTGAGATATATAGAAAGGTAGAGAGACTGATAAGTGATATAAAAAAAAAAGTTAAAGAGGGACGAAGAGGAAGTGACAAAAAGAGAGAGAGGAAACACGTATTAGTGCCAACATTCATAAATAAGTTATAAGAAACGGGTAAGTTACAAAAACAAATAACAACTACCACATTATTTTATTTTCTATTTATGTCTTTTTTTATTGAACACAAACATCGAGTATAAAAAGTAATAGTAACATTATTAATGTCTTTTATGGTAAAATATGTGAATATTAATTTTTTGTTATTTTATATCCATTTATAATTTGTATGATTTCTACATTGTGATATTATTAAAAATTTAAGACATTAAACAACATACATGGGTTGTTTTCTTACTTTTATTTTTTTAAATTGTGTAAATAATATTATTTTATATAACATTTAATGTATTGATAAGTTTTAATTTTCACATTCTACTCTTTAGATTATTAAATTAATTTTAAGTTTACATTTGCATTGTTAAATTGGTTTGGAGATATTTTTTTTATTGCTAAATTGGTCTAAAGACATTACTAAAACATATTGAAAGTTAATATGTATCTTTATATTTTGATCCGAAGACATTACTAAAATATATTGAAAGTTAATATGTATCTTTATATTTTTATTTTTATTTTTATAATTGTTCCTAAATAATATTACTTTTAATGGAATAAATGTCAAAAACACCGTAAAAAATTGCACGCGTTAGCGCAATAAAAAAAGCGGACAAACGGGCACGGAGTGCCCGTTTAGACGCTAGTATATATATATATATATATATATATATATATATATATATATATATATATATATATATATATATATATATATATATATATATATATATATATATATATATAGAGAGAGAGAGAGAGAGAGAGAGAGAGAGAGAGAGAGAGAGAGAGAGAGGATCAACTTACTCCAAGAGTAAGTCTTTTTAACTTACTCCACATCATAGCCTTTAAATTGAATTTAATCTAGTGGTTAAATTGACATTTTTACTTATAACTATTCGATTAAATCTAATTTAAAGGCTATGATTGTGGAGTAAGTTATAAAAACTTATCCTTTGAATAAGTGGATCCTCACTTTTATAGGTTCCTTTACTTATATATTCGATTAAATCATATATATATATATATATATATATATATATATATATATATATATATATATATATATATATATATATATATATATATATATATATATATATATATATATATATATATATATATATATATAATATTCTGGTTCCTTTTCACATGGGTATATAGGTTCTGTCACAAAATGTGTATATAAATTCTATCTAAAAAGATATAAGTCAAAATGAAAATTATGTAAAATTTATAAAATATATATTTAAAAAAACAACATTTCCCTCTCGATTGAAACTCACAACCAAGGTAAATACTCACATTTCACCTCGGGTACTAAAGAAACCGAGAGAAAATATGGCGCACGCTTTCCAGTTTTGAAAATACAAAAATATCGTTGTTAGAGATTGAACTCATGACCAATACCATTTTTCTTCTCGAGTGGCATTTCAACTGAGGGAAAAAGTAGCGCACTTTCCATAATAATATGTTATGGTCCCTTGTCTTATATTGTGTTGACAAAGTCCTAGATGCGAAGCTTTTCTTTGATCTACGGTGAAGGCAGAAGCAGACTTATTATTGACAGAGTCTCTTCTTGAACTCACAAGTATTTTTTTAATAGTTATTGATTAGTTTTATTGTTAATTTGAATGTCTTTAAATAAGCTTACAATAGAAAAAGAATTCCTAGTTAAATTAGGTTAATATTAACTACTTTTTCCTATAAATACTATCATTTAAATTTAAATGACAATAATCTTATTCAATAGGTAAGTTATGTTCTAACCCGATTCTTATCCTGAAAATACTGAAATTCAAATTTAAAAATAATGACATATTAACTTATTCAAAATAAATAATAAAATAATAAATCTTAATTAGCATAACTAATCCCAATCAACAAAATTAAAGGTTTATATCATCACTTCCCCTTTCGGTATTGAGTTTGTCCTCAAGCATAAAAGTAGAAAATAGGAGAAATACAAGAGTGGTAAAAGAGGAGAAAAAAGAAAAGAGGTTTTTGGGTGAAAAATAGAAAGTTAGAGAAAGAAGAGAGTGATAAAAGTTATGATATATGTTGGGCCTAAGTATAATTATCAAAAGATTAAATTAGATTTTGAGATAAAAAAGGATTAGAGTCCTAAGAGTTGTCAGTACATAAAATAGAGCTTTTGGAGAAAAAGAGATGCTAGGGCTTGAGGTGGGAAGAAAAAACCATCAATCAATTCTGAAATTTGCTAAGAATATGAGATAACGGGGGAGAAATGGCTTCTACATGGGTATTTTGCATGAAAGGGTAGAGAAGAGAAACCCTTACTCTCTTTAGAAATTGTATGAACTTTATCATGACTTTTTGTTATATATTATTCTGAAAAATTGATGACTAAAGGTGTGTTTTACCAATTTTCGTGGCTGAATTCGTGTAGGTATGATTCTGTTTATGTGTATATGTTTTGGTTTTGTTGTTATAATTATTAAAGCTTTGAACATAAACATGAATTTGATGAAAATGATTAATAGATTTTGTAATTTTGTGATTTATATGTTATTAGGGTGTTAGTATATATGGTATAATTTTTTGGGTGAGTTGGGGATGATTGAAAGCCAAAATTATAGTTCCAAGGGGACTCCCATGGAAAAATCCAAATTTTGCTTTCTAGTGCAGGGTGACGGTCGTCCCCCAAATGATGAGTTACCCTTCATGCATCTTAAGACGCTGAAGCACGTCAGCACTATGACAGGGAGACCGTCATGGTCTCCAGACATGGTTTTCCAAGGCAGACGTCACTAGAATGACAGGCTGAGGGTTTTAAGTAAGTGACGGGCGTCACCATGGTGACAAGTTACCCGTCATGCTGTTAGAAGGGGCGTTCTCGTCCCTATTTGTGTAGTTTGAGCTGTCGGTTTAGATTTTCAATGTGGTGATGTTGTTTGAGTGATGAATGACTATTGTTTTTAATTAATTACTATGAAATTAATTAATTAATTTTTTTGGAATTACTACTGTTGAATGGTAATTTCCTTGCTTACATGTTGTCATTTATGGTATGAGATACATACAGTGTTATTTTGTGTTGTTACATGATGAGAACATGATTAGTATTGTGATTGAAATTTGAAATTCTAGCACACAGATAACAGATGTCGAGACAAATGTCACAACGCTAGGATCAAAATAGCTTGAACACACAAGAAAAGAAACATAAATTTAAATGACAGAAAAATAAAATAAACACCTGAATTGTTAACCCAGTTCAGTGCAATTCACCTACATCTGAGGGCTACCAAGCCAAGAAGGAAATTCACTATGATAGTATTAGTTCAAATCTAAACTCGCCCGTTTACAACTTCTCACCTAATTGTTGGCTCTAAACTTCGACGCCTGAATTGGATTAAAAGGAAGTAATAGATTTTTTGAAGAAATCAGATAACTTCGACCAGAACTACCTTTTCTGGAGTGCGAGTCGAAGGCGTCCCTTTGCAAGGAGGAACTATTTTTTAGACTTAGAAATATTTCCTAATAATTGGGAAATGTGATTCGACAGAGGTACTACTGAAGGCATTTCGACAGGAAGATTTGAATTTCAAATAAAGGGGGGAATGTTCATTCTTATCCATTTCTCAAAGAAGACACGTGGAGTGCTTCCAAGAGTCGAAGGCATGCAGGACGCCACTTGTCTCGATTTAGTTCGTTAGCCGTTGATGACAGTTATTTTCGATTAGTATAAATAACGAGTCTTAGTGTTAGGATGTGTGTGTGTTCAATTGTGTACAAATTCCTCAATATACCAAAGTACCCACGTGTAGAGAAACGAGTTCTTGAGAATGTACGTTGATGCAACATCATTTTTACATTTCAATGCAATTCAATAAGTCTTTTTCATTAAGAATTTATCATTCCCTTGCGTCAGTTACTTTCTACATTTTTTACCAGTCTTTCGACTTTAATCTCTTGTGTATAATTCCATTTACATTTTTGAAACAAGTTATTTTTATCATGAACTCTGTCGAAGTGTTCATTGTTTTTCCAAACTTTGTTTAAGATCAACTAGCACATGTCCTAGAATTTGTATGGTCAATCATGCGAGTAAAACAAATCTTTTTCGATTTGGAAGATCAGCGGTTGTTCACTAATTTTCACGGCGAACACTAATCCCTACCTTGTGCAACTTCTACCTAGACACCGTCTAGATATGAGACCCTTCTCTCACTTCCTAATCAGTCACAATCCCAATGATAATTTAACAATTACACAAAGATAGAAGTAACACACTTCCAAGACAATACTTGGTTTTGCTTAAAAGCTTCAAGCAAGAACAATACACTCTTGCTTAAAATATTTAGAGTGGACGATAAACAATGACTAATCAGTCAACCTTAATGCATCAGAAGATATATGAGTGGCATAAAATTAATAAACACTAAACCCTAAAGACCAACCAAAACACGACTAATTCTTATTCCCCAAATTCTTCATGTTTTGTTCTCTTCTCAATAGGGTTTGTTCTTCACTTTAAATAGCTTTCAGACCTAATGGACTTAAGCTTCTTGAGGCACACAAATAGCAGCAATAAGTTTTAACTCACTACAAATCAACCTGCACAATAATAGGAATAAAATACAAACTTTCCTAAAAAGGCTCAAGGAACCTTTTTATGAAAACTAACAGAATTTATCATAACAGAAAATCCCACAATATACTTCCATGAAAGTCGCACAAGTGTGCATCAGAACACACTAAAAAAAATACACTAAAAATACCAAAATAGTAATGCCCTAACTTTCTGGTATAACGTGTTCTGGAACATGTCACAACATCATGCAGAACATGATGCCTAACTGTCATGGCAAAACATCTGGTTTAACATCTTGCTAACAACATGTGGTTTTACCAAAATGTATCCAATCCAAAAAACACAGAACTTACAAAATTCATGATTATATGGTGATTAATTATGTATTGTTGGTGTGCATTACTGTTATTATTGGTTGATACTAACTCATAAGGGGGAATTACTATTGTGTGTCAATGTATATTGCTTATGGTTAGAAGGGGTCGTAGTATTTACTATTGTTGTTGCATTGATTTGTATGGACATGCATCATTGTATCGTGTCATCGAAAAAGACGTGTTCACTAGTTCAGAAAGGGGGACTAGTAGCTTGTCCCAAGATGATAAAGGGGCTTGGAGCTTAGAATGGGGGGGGGGGGGGGAGGGGGGATAAAGGGTTCAGAAAGGGGGACCTGGTTCCTGAGAGAACCAAATGTTGAGTTGGTACCACATGCATATTGCCACATTATATCGTGAGTTGTATTACATATAATTTCATTTTGTTGTAAGTGGGTGTGAGATTATGGTGATGTTGGTTGTGTATTGAATGTATGATGTGTTATGTGTTTCTCTACCTTTTCATTCTTTACACTGTTTATATCGAAGTTTATTTCTCACCCTTTTACTTTATGTTGTCCACCATGGACATCTTGCAGATAATCAGAAATAAGAGTTGTTTTTGTGTGTGGAAGGTGGCTTGTTGGAGCTATTTTTAGTTTATTTATTATTTTATCACTATTTAGTGGTTTTAGTGCTTTGATCTTGTAACATCGGGAATGAGGTGTTTTTCTATGTTTTGAGTTACTGTTGAACTATTTTGTTTGAAGTTGAATACTTTATTTACAAAGTTTATTTGAAGTTGTTGTATTTGATTTTCCATTTTGAAAGTTGTGGTTGGGTTGTCGAGGTGACACGTTAAATTGTCGAGTAATTATTTCTATATAATTTTCGGGGTTTAGGGTGTTACATAAGGTCCTACCAGAGAACACTTAGGGTATATTCGTTTTCGAGTTTAAAATAGAAGTACCATTGTTGACATTTTTACCAATATTATCCCATGTTATAAGCATTTTTCATGAGCACTTGAGTTTGACTTCAAATGCTTGAGCCATCTATATTCATAAAAACTCCAAGATTTTGTGGTTATTGAAGCTAAAGATCTACTCTTAATTCATCAATCAACCCAACACTAAATAAGTTCACTTGTTGTTTAAGCTTAAGATTGTGAGTTATAGCAAGCAAAAACTGAAATTAGCGTTGATAATCATTCACAGATCTAGTTTGCTTAAGGTTGACGAGTGCTCCCAATGGATTATTGCTCATATGTGATCTGAATTGTATATGACAATTTTTTTGAAGCGTTCCCACACCATTATGGGGTTCTTCTTTTATTTTATCGAACCATAGTTGCGATTCTCCTATAAAATGAAACGTTGTTAATTCCACCTTGTCTCTTTCAACAATTATTTGGTTTAAAAAAATTTGTCACAATGCCTCAGTCATCCCTATAGGTCCTCTGTCCCATCATAAGTAAGAACTTCCATTTTGGAATATCGCATAATTATGCCTCCCCCATTTGCATGTTATTTTTGTTTGTGATTGTTATAATTCTCTCATGGTTGATGCTAAATTCACGTCAGTCATGTTGGCTCATGATACTAAATTGTTATGGTCCCTTAGCTTAGATTGTGTTGACACACTTGTAGATGCCGTAGAAGTTTTACTTTGACTTATGATAACGGCAGAAGCGAACTCGTCCATGATATAGTCTCTTCCTAAATTAACAACTATTTTTTATAATAATTATTGATTAATTTTATTGTTAATCGAAATGTCTTTAAATAGATTTACAATAGAAAAAAATTCTTAATTAATTTAGGTTAGTAGTAACCACTTTTTTCTATGATTACTATCTTTTAAACTTAAATGATAATAATTCTATTTAATAAATAAATTATGTTCTAACATAAATCTTATTTTAAAAATACTGAAATTCAAATTTTAAAATATTGATACACTAACTTACACTTAAAAAAAACCTTGTATAGCTAGGGAGTTTTTGCTAGAGATAAATCCCTCACTAAAAAAACAATATTGTTTGAGGTTAAATCCCTCACAATGCACAAAATATTTAAAAAAAATTATATAAATCAAACACGTGGGTTGACCTCTCGCAAACATCACCTGTCTTCTTCTTTTAAACATTCTACCAATCTAAAAATTAGGTAAATCTTATTGTTTTACTATAACTTTTATGAATTTATAATTTATATTTACTAATTGATTTTTTTTTTGTATTGCATGTATAAATATATTCATATGAAGGTGTTAGATTTCTTAAATTTTAAGGATTTATATTATAATAGTTAGAATAAAATTGAAAAAAATAGTATAGATATGTTTTAAATATAAATATGTATATGTTGTTTATAAGTGTTGTTTATAAATATATGTATATGTTGTTTACATGTGTTATTTATAAATATATGTATATGTTGTTTATATTATTTAGTGTATAAATATAAAAATAATATTGTTTATATATTTTAGTAATATATTTATAGAGAATATTTTTTAAAAAACAGATTATATTGTTATATTATTTATAAAATATGTAATATGTTTTAGAAATATATTTAGAGAAAATATGAATTAAATCTTATAAAAATCAGATTATATTTAATATATAGCTAGAAAATATGTAAATTTGTAAGAAAAAAAATATATTTATTTTGAAAACATTAAATATATATAATAAATATTTTTATAAAAGAATATTTAAAAATTAGTTTAAGAAACATATTATATGTTTTTATAAGAGAATAGATTATATATAATATATTTTTTATTCAGAAAGTTGAATTAAATCATAAAAATATATAATTTGTTATATATTTAGTAGTATGCACTTCTTAGAAAGTATATAATTTGTAATATAATTTTGTTATATATTAATATACACTTTTTATTTAAAAGTATACACTTTTTAAAATATTAATATATTTTATTAATATATTTATAGAAAATATGAATTAAATTGTACAAATATATAATTATAATTTTTTACATTATAATATTATAAACTTTAGTTACTGATAAAATTTCTCACAAAGTCCAAAATGTTTGTTAGGGACTTTACCCATCAAAAATGTCTAACACAATTACTTAGGAGCTTTATCCCTCACCAAATACAAAACGCAAATGCTTTAACTAGGAGTTTATCCCCTAACAAATTACCTGACATGTCTGTGTCACTCTGTGTCACTAGTCTGTTCCTATATTTGTTGCGTAGCCGAATAAATTTTATGAGTTACAATTTGCGAGAAATTTACCCTCTAGCTAAATTTGTGAGAGGTTTATCCTCTATGCATAAATTTGCGATGCTCTAATTAACTAGGGTCATATCCCCTCGCAAATTTATGTTTTGGGATGAATTTTTGTTTTAGTGAGGAGTTAAACCCTTAACAAAATCCAATTTTTTTTTATAGTATTATTAAAAATAAATAAATAAAATAATAAATTCTAATTAACATCACTAATCCTAATCAAGAGATTCATATCACACTTTTTGTAACTTTGCCCGGTAAAATCTTTTTTTAACTTAACTAAAAGTACTTAGTAGTGAATTTTATTGATTTGAATATTAAAATGATAACCTTGAATATATTCCTCCCTCTCCTATCCTAACAGTCAACTTTTCACTGTGGACTTCATAGACCTACCACTGATTTCTGAGCCACTCGTTTAGGTCACTAGTATTAGAATATTAATGATAATTCATATTTATTTAGTTGTACTATTTTCTTAGCCCTAAGTTTGTTAGAGGGTATTTTAGTATTTATCTTATTCTAGTAACCCTAGTTTTAGCTTATAAATAGGGTGACAATCATTGTAACAAAATATCATGTTTTGTAGCCGTCATTCTCTTATTAGTAATATTTCCTATTTCATCATTTATTCTATCTTTGCACCAACAATTGGTATCTAGAGCTCCGGTTCAGATTCATTGGGAAACACGGGAAACACGAGTGAACGTGAGGTCTTGTGTGTTTGATTTTGTTTCTCAGATTCTTGTTGAATCTTGAACAAAATCTGATCAGAATTTTTTTAATTCTGTGGGTTGGGAAACACTGTGTGAGAAAACTCTGAGTGTATTGTGCAAAGTAGAAGATGAACGGAAACGGCAACATGAACACCAAACTTCCAGTATTTGATGGTAAAAACTGGAATCGTTGGATGATCCAAATGCGTGTACTGTTTGGTGCTCAAGATGTTCTGGATCTTGTCACAGATGGTTATGTTCCAGTAGCAGCAGATGCAACTGATGAACAGAAAAACGCGCAGAAGGAAGTAAGGAAGAAGGATCAGAAAGCATTGTTCTTCATTCATCAATGTGTGGATGTAAACGTGTTTGAGAAGATTGCAGACTCTACAACAGCAAAGGCTGCATGGGACACTCTGGTGAGATGTTATGGTGGTGACGCATCAGTGAAGAAGGTGAAGCTTCAGTCCTTGAGAAAGCAATATGAGAATCTCAACATGAAGAATAATGAGAAAGTTTCTGAATACATCTCCAGAGTGATTCTGATCACTAATGAGATGAAGGCATGTGGAGAAACTCTTTCTGAAGAAACAATCATGGAGAAAGTGTTGAGATCCCTTACTCCTCAATTTGATTACATTGTGGTAGCAATAGAACATTCCAAAGATCTGAGCACCATGAGAATTGAAGAGCTGCAGAGCAGTTTAGAAGCGCAAGAGTTGCGTTTGACTGAGAGAACTTCTGAAAGGGAAGTAGAGCAGCAGGCTCTGAAAGCAATTTCTGATAGGAGGTATCAGAAGCAGTCAGAAGCCAAGAGAAGATCTGATGGTGGTCAGAAGTCAGAAACCTCAACCTCTGATAGACAAAAGAATGCTCAGAAGGGAAAAGAGAAGTATGACAAGAAGAAGATCCAATGTTACTGTTGTAAGAAGTTTGGTCACTTTGCTAGAGATTGTTGGTCAAACAAGGAGAAGAAATCAGAAGAAGCAAATATAGCCAGAAGTTCTGATGACGAATCTGTGCTATTGATGGCCTCTGAATCTGATGATCTGACAGACTGGTGGTATATGGACACTGGCTGTTCAAATCATCTTACTGGAAACAAGAAATGGCTGGTTGACTTTGACTCTGAAAAGAGAACAAAGATCAGATGTGCTGATGACAAATATCTTAATGCAGAAGGTATGGGAAATGTCAGAGTAACTCTGAACAATGGGAAAATAGCATTGATTCAGAATGTGTGGTATGTACCTGGCATCAGAAGCAATCTGATGAGTGTGGGGCAATTAATTGAGAAAGGTTTCTCAGTTACCATGAAGGACAATCTTCTGAAGCTGTATGACTGTAATCAGAAGTTGATTATGGAGTCAGAACAGGGAAGGAATAGAACATTCAAGGTGAATGTCAGAACTGCAGACTCAGAGTGTCTTAGTGCAACAAGTACTGAGAAGGAGAGTGAGCTGTGGCACAGAAGATTTGGTCATTTGAATTTCAGAAGCTTACAACATCTGAATTCAAAGAAATTGGTACATGGAATTCCTGCAATTAAGAAGCCTGAAAAGTCATGCAAAGTTTGCATGGAAGGAAAACAACCAAGATTGCCATTTGCATCAGAAGTTGCTCCAAGAGCAAAACATGCCTTGGGAGTTGTACACTCTGATGTGTGTGGTCCATTTCCAGTAGCATCAATTGGAGGGAATAAATACTTTGTGTTGTTTGTTGATGAATTCACAAGAATGACGTGGGTATCCCTTATTAAATTTAAACACGAGGTGTTTGATGAATTCAAGAAGTTCAGAATGAAGGCTGAGAATCAGAGTGGTCAGAAGTTGAAGATTCTTAGAACTGATGGTGGAGGTGAGTATAACTCCAAAGAGTTCCAGAAGTTCTGTGAGGAGAATGGAATTGAGCATGAGGTTACTGCTCCTTATACCCCTCAACACAATGGTCTTGCTGAAAGAAGAAACCGTACTTTGCTTGATATGGTGAGAAGCATGCTAAAGGAGAAGAAGCTTCCTCAGAAGCTCTGGGGAGAAGCTGTTGCCACTGCAACGTATGTACTCAACAGATGTCCTACGAAGAAGTTGAAGGAAATAGTTCCTATGCAGAAGTGGACTGGAGACAAGCAAAGTGTTAGTCATCTGAAGGTATTTGGTTCTGTTTGCTATAAACATGTTCCAGAAGCCAGAAGACAGAAGCTGGATGATAGAAGCAAAGTGATGATTCTGATAGGGTACCACAGTACAGGTGCATACAAGCTCTATTGTCCAGAAACCAATAAAATTGAATTCAGCAGAGATGTGATTGTGAAGGAATCAGAAGTTTGGAATTGGGATAAGTCTCAATCTGATTCTGATGTTAGAACCTCTGAAGAAAGGCCAGAGTTAAGAATTTCTGAAGTTGAAGTAAACCCTGACGTTGACTCTGACTCTGATACTGATTCAAACTCTGAAGATGACTCAGAAGATGAAGGTGACTCTGATGACCCAGACTCTGATGATTCAGACTCTGATGGCAATCCAGATCTTGGTGGCAATTCAGACTCTGGAAATATGCCAGACTCTGAAGATGGTCAAAGCTCTGGAGGTCAATCATCTGAAGTTAGAAACTCTGAAGCTCAAGACTCTGAACAAGTTCAGAGACCACAAAGAATCAGAAGCGTTCCCAGAAGATTTGCAGAATTTGACATGCTGCAAGACACTGAAGTAGACTCTGAAGGAGAAGTTATTCAGTGTGCCATGTTAGTAGACTCTGAACCTATAAGTACAGAGGAGGCTCTTAAGCAGAAGCTCTGGCTAAAGGCCATGAAAGAAGAACTTGATGCTATAGAGAGAAACAAGACTTGGAAGCTGACAGAACTTCCAAAAGACAAGAAAGCCATCAGCGTCAGATGGGTTTTCAAGCAGAAGTTAAAGCCAGATGGCTCAATTGGCAAACATAAAGCAAGGTTGGTAGCCAGAGGATTTCTACAGAAACCTGGGCTGGATTATTCTGAAGTGTTTGCACCTGTAGCAAGACATGAAACAATCAGAATGGTGATTGCAATAGCTGCTAACAGGAATTGGCCTCTGATGCATTTAGATGTAAAATCTGCATTTCTGAATGGTCCATTAGAAGAAGAAGTTTACGTGTCACAACCTCCTGGATTTGTGAAAAAGAATCAGGAAGGGATGGTGTACAGATTATACAAAGCTCTATATGGATTGAAACAAGCGCCCAGAGCTTGGAATCAGAAGATTGATTCATTTTTCAAGAAGCAAGGCTTTCAGAAATGTGAGATGGAGTACGGTGTCTATGTTCAGCATACTTCTGAAGGCAATATGACTCTGGTATGTTTATATGTTGATGATATACTGCTGACTGGAAGTTCTGAACAGGAGATAGCCAAGTTCAAGAAAGTTCTAATGAATGAATTTGAAATGACTGATCTAGGCAAAATGACATACTTTCTAGGGATGGAGTTCAGATATTCTGAGAAAGGTATCATTTTGCATCAGCTCAAGTATGAATTAGAACTTCTGAAGAGATTTGATCTGAAGAATTGTAAGATGGCTGTCACACCTTCTGATACAAATCAGAAACTGGATTCAGACTCTGAAGGAAAGGATGTGGATGCTACAACCTTCAAACAGTTGGTTGGTTCTCTGAGGTATCTGTGCAATACCAGACCTGATATTTGCTACTCAGTTGGGATGGTTAGTAGGTTCATGAGTAAACCTAAGTGGTCCCATTACCAAGCTGCTGTCAGGATTCTGAGGTATATCAAAGGAACTCTGAAGTATGGAGTGTTATTTCCCTCTGGAGGAAATAATGAGTCAGAACTTCTGAGTTATTCAGACTCTGATTGGTGTGGAGACAGAGTTGACAGAAGAAGTACATCTGGGTACTTGTTCAAATTTCTGGGAGGTCCCATTTCTTGGTGTTCCAAGAAGCAACCTGTTGTGGCGTTGTCAACCTGTGAAGCTGAATACATTGCAGGTGCTGTTACTGCATGCCAAGCTGTGTGGATTCTGAATCTGTTGCAGGATCTGAAGATTAAGGTAGACAAACCTCTGAAGTTGATGATTGACAACAAGTCTGCAATCAACCTTGCCAGAAACCCAGTGCTGCATGGGAGAAGCAAGCATATTGAGACCAAGTATCATTTTCTGAGACATCAAGTTCAGAGTGGAGTGTTAGAAGTTGTACACTGCAGCACTCAGAAGCAGTTGGCAGATGTTCTGACGAAAGCTATCAAGACTGATCAATTTCTCAGATTAAGGGATGGAATTGGTGTTACAAGTTTTGATGGAATATGAATTAAGGGATGGTATTAGAATATTAATGATAATTCATATTTATTTAGTTGTACTATTTTCTTAGCCCTAAGTTTGTTAGAGGGTATTTTAGTATTTATCTTATTCTAGTAACCCTAGTTTTAGCTTATAAATAGGGTGACAATCATTGTAACAAAATATCATGTTTTGTAGCCGTCATTCTCTTATTAGTAATATTTCCTATTTCATCATTTATTCTATCTTTGCACCAACAACTAGAAATAGTGTAAATATTAACAAGTTGGTAGAATTTTCATCAACCAAATAAACCTATCCAAGTTGCAAGGAGAGCAACTTGCAAGTACATATCAAGTATTAAAAAATTAAACACTTGAAGACATACGTGCACAAATAGAAAAATATTTAAAAAGGTATATACTATATATTCCTACAATCATATTTTGCTGAATTCCAAAACTTTACTCATATAAATACTGCAACATATCACCAAACTTTCTCAATCCAATAATATAACCTCAACTACCAAAAATCAAACAAATCCAAACCCAAATTTTTCTTAGCTAATCAAAAGCAAAAACAAAAATCATGGCTGGAGCTGAAGCTACTAAATATGCTTCTGCTACAAACAATATATCAAAATCAAAGAAGCCAAACATGAGAAGATTCATTGGCGTAAGACAAAGGCCATCCGGTAGATGGGTAGCTGAGATCAAAGACTCATCTCAACATGTAAGATTATGGCTCGGAACCTATGACACACCAGAAGAAGCAGCTCGGGCTTACGACGAAGCTGCTCGAGCTTTACGTGGCGAAAATGCTCGAACCAATTTTGCCGCAGCATCAGAAACCACCACACCAGGTAGTGATGATCAAGGACTATTATCATCACCACAAACAAATGAAGGAAAAAACAACAGTTTAACTTTTGCTTCATTGAAAGCGAAATTGAGCAAGAATCTTCAAAGTATTATGGCAAGAACTAGTGAACATCATAACAACAGCAACAAGTTTTCAAAGAGTAGAGTGAGTGATCATTTCACCTTTGCTAGCATATTCAACCGAAAGAATAATTACCACCAAATCTCAGCGGTTGATATGAAGAACATTGAAAAAGTGGTGCAGCCTAGCATTATTGTTCCTCCTGTTGAATCTTCAAGTGTTTCTGATTGTAGTTCTGAATGGTTTGGTTTTCAGAATCATGGGTTAGACTCTGATGGATCTGATACAGTGGACAATAATAATAATACTAATAATATTAATAATGTTAGTATTAATGTTGGTGATCAAGGTTTTTTGGATCAACTCTTGGGGTGGATTGATGATAGTTCTGATATTTGTGAAGGTTCAAGTAGTAAGAGGTTTAAGGTATCTTCTTCTGTTCTTGTGCCTCCAACTTTCTCTAGCTCTCCCTATGATTGTGGATCACCTTATAGTGGTTATGCCTCTCCCTATACTAGTTGTGGCTCTCCTTGTAATGGATATGCATCTCCTTATTATGGTAGCAAGAAGTAAAAATTGAAATAACATTTAGTTCATGTTTGGATTGACGGTGAATATGCCAGAGTTACAGTGGACCACCGTGATTCTGAAAAAACTACGGTGTCACACTGTGATTTGTTAAAATTCGCGGCAATCTAAAAATGGAAGTAGCGATAGTCATGGTGGTGTTTGGCTTATTTTGATTGATGCCTGCTAAAAATTTGTTATGAGCATCTTTTGAGAAAAGTTAATCAAAAGTAGAAACTCTCTATGTTATGATGAAGAGTTGAAGACTAAGTTCTTATAGCATGTATATGTACATATAGAACAGAACTTTGGTTTTATATAAGAAAAGTGTTTTAGTTTAATTATGCCAAAGGATGTGAAATTAATGATATATAAAGTTTGGTTAAAAAATGAATTCTCTTTTTATGTTGTTTTTTATGTAATGTCTTGGATTAATTTGAGTTGGTGGAAATTAGTAGCAAAATATCCATTTATTACACTTGGGGTGGAAATTTGTATCTATTGGTAGTTGAGAGAATACCATGGGTGGCTAGGTAGGTAGATGCACCTATATATATGGAAAAAATGTTACGGTGGAGGTTTTGTAGTTAAATATTATAAGATATGTGATAGATTATGAAAAATGAGAATTGTGTTAGGGTGATAATTTAGCATTGTCATGGAAAAAATGGCAAGTTATTCTTAGTATTGATTCAAAATGTGATGTGAGGTTATGATAACAACTTAAAAAGTAAATTAAGAAACATATAATTGGAATATTTTAAGTCAAATAAAATATACTCTTAGTATAATGATTTTGTAAACTAAGATCGTTAGAGTAAACAATGAAATGGATTCATTTTCAAGTCAATACTAAAATTAAACAGTTAGAAATTCTATTTCTAGTCCCCTCTTCACTAGGACAGATTTTCAACTTGATATATTTAAGAGTTCATTGAAAAGTGGAGATAGAAGTTTTTCGAGACTTGATTTGGATGGTTTTGATTCATTTCCATGAAAAATGTCTCATTTTATTTTTATCTTTAGTAAAGTTTTAATGGATGCCATTATCACTTTCTTTTTATATAGGTTGGCTTGTGAATATTTAAAAACATTTTATATTTAATTAGTTTTGATGGTTTATCTATTGATATATTCTAGTTATTAAATATTCTAAATGTATTAATATGAAAATTTTAAGGGCATGGATCCTCTAACTTTATTAAGAGAATAACATCTTATCTTTAACCTAAAGTTAAGAAAAAGTTAGAGAATCTCTAACCTGATTCTCAAAATTCATAAATATTCTATTTATCATAAATGTGAAATGTGAGGCTAGCATTTAAGTATTTTGTGGGGTAATTTTTCATCAATATTTTTACAAATTCAGAACTTGGGCTAATTTTTAACAAAATTTCGTGTGATTTGTACATTGTGAGGTACTTAAAATCTTTTCTCAGTTAAATTTTTTTATCTCGTCTTAATAATAGTTTTAAGTTTGAGATCTCATGAAATAAAAATCTTTTAAATTTTGGTGTTGGTTATTCACATCATTGATTTGAATATGAAATTTAATTAAAAATGAAAAATACAAATAATATATATATATATATATATATATATATATATATATATATATATATATATATATATATATATATATATATATATATATATATATATATATATATATATATAAAAGAAAAATGAGTACTATTGTAAAATTTTTTAAAAAAAAAACAAAAAATGTTGAGTCTCTGATTGTTTGGAATTTCATCAAATAAATAAAAAGAAAAGTGGATATTCAAAAGATAATTTGTCTAAATTCAGTAGTAAAATTCTATTATTTAAAAAAATCCCACCTTTAGCTGGGCTATGACAACCCAAAATAGCTTTGAATATGTATTTATTGTATAAATTTTATTTTTAAAGTTTATGGTAGATTAATACACAATTCAATATTGAATAATTTGATAAATTTAATAATAAGCTGAGAGAATTTTTGTGAAATTATGTGCAAAGAAAAAATAAATTTGAAGAAAAGTATAAAGACACTAAAAAAGTGTTCCTATTTATCATTGGCAATATAACTAATGACATGAGATATTGTTTGATAATAAGTTGTTGTCGATCTAAAACACATGTGGACATGAATTTCTTGTTGAGTGCATGTACATGAAAGAAAATAAGAACTGACATGTCATAGATTTTGTTATCATTAGTTAATATATTTTTCTCTATTTGTAGTTGGTTTTAATCAATACAATAAATAAATAACAAAAAGATCTTTTTAAGAAGGATGGGAAAAGTGTATTCATTGACAGATGCAATCTTAACAGAGAACAACGATCAGATTTTGTAAAGCTTCAGGGTGAAATCTAAATAGATATGCATGCAGTTGTACTTGATCTTCCTGCTAAGCTTTGTATTTCTCGATCTGTTAAACGATTTGGGCATGAAGGAAATTTGCAGGGTGGAAAAGCTGCTACAGTTGTGAATAGAATGCTTCAAAGTAAAGAGCTGCCCAAATTAAGTGAATGCTTTAACATAATAACATTTTGTCAGAGCGAGAGTAATGTCAAAGATTCTATTGATATATACCAAAAACTCAGGCCACTGGATATCCTTTCACATGGCTGTTTTGGCCAGAAAAGTCCAGATTCCAAAATCCAATCTAGTATAATGAAATTCCTGAAAAAGGTAGATGTCTCAGTTGATACTGCATCTAAAGAAAATGGCATTAGAGACTCTACTTCCAAGACTCCTGGGAAAAGTGATCCCCTCTGCAAAGATATGGAAAAAATTCCATCAGCACTTGACAATTCCAAGTTAGGGTCAGAGGAAATTGAAGGCCAGACTAATAAATCTTCCAGTGCACGTCCCTAAACCCTTATATGTAAGAACCTCTTAAGAAATTTACTATTATATTTAATCATTATGTCATAGATCATACCATTATTGATCCAATCCTTAAAAACAGAAAGAAACTTACGTGACAGAGAGGAGAAAGGAAATGGCAATCGCAGTATCAAGCAGACAATTATTCATAGATGGAGAGTGGAGAACTCCTATCCTCAAAAAAAGGATTCCGATCATCAATTCTTCCACTGAAAACATTGTAGGTACCTTAAAACATCTCATCTTACATTGCAATATACTATCACTTTTTAATCTTTCTATTTTTTTGTAACAATTTCTGATATGATATGATTATTTTGAGTTCTATCTTCTAAGTTATGTGCATGGTTGATACACATGCAGAAGATATACATGCTGCTACTAAGGAAAATGTTGATCTTGCTGTAGATGCTGCTAAAAGAGCCATTTCAAGAAACAAGGGTAGAGATTAGTCTACTGCTTCTGGCTCTCTTTGTGCTCGCTACCTTCGATCCATTGCTTTTGAGGATGTTGACCTTGATAAGGGTTGGTGTACCTTCTCAAATATGTATTTATGGAATCACATTTTCTTGCATTTTGCCGTCACATTTTATGAACATCCCATATTTTGATTTCTAGTATTTTGTGAATTTTGGGCATCTGAAACATATGGCATGATCCAAAACATTTGATCATATGTGGTATCTAATTTATTGATTTGTCCTCCATCATTCAACAGTTGCATAATGGACTGTCTTGGGCTGTTTCTTTACTAATGGCCAGATATGCAGCGCAACGTCTCGACTTATTGTGCATGTAAGTTATAGACGCTCTTAAGTTCCCCATTAGTAAAGAAATTCATGTTCATGTTCTATTACTGGCAAAATTGAACCAAAAATCACCATAAACATGTTCATAGATATGCATTTGTAGCTTACTTTTACTGTTTCAGGAAAGTATAGTTGTAGAATTTGTGAATAAACTTGTCAAATGGGCCGAAAACATCAAAATTTCGGATCCGTTGGAAGAGGGTTGCAGGCTTGGACCTATAGTCAGTGAAGCACATGTATGTTTTCTGTTTATCAATTCTGCATATATGAGACATTACTTAAGTTATCACTTGATGTTAAAATCACACATTACTTATTTGTAGAGTGATTATGATTTTTTTTATATGATTCAGTATAAGAAAGTACTGAATTTGATCTCAACGGCTAAGAGTGAGGGTGCAACAATTTTGACCGGTGGGCGTCGACCTGAGGTATGATTATACCCTGGAATGTGGCAGCATAGTTTAGTTTTTCTCCATTTGTCATGAGAAACTATAATATATTTTTCCAAATTCAATGGTAGCATTTAAAGAAGGGATATTTTGTTGAACAAACCATAATAACCGACGTGACTACCTCAATGCAAATTTGGAGAGAAGAAGTATTTGGACCTGTACTCGCCGTGAAAACTTTTAGCACCGAGGAAGAAGCTATTGATCTAGAAAATGACACTCAGTGAGTTTGTTGAACTGATATTGATTTCACTTCTGAACCATCTTTTTTCTTCAATCGAGGATTGATGCGAATGCTACAAACTTGATATTTCACAGCTATGGTTTGGGGTCTGCTGTAATGTCAAATGATTTAGAAAGATGCGAGCGTCTATCTAAGGTGAGACTAACCCAACATATTATCATCATATAAAACAACAAAATTATTAGATTTCTACTAACTTGATGGTTTAAACTTTGTATTGATTTTTGCAGGCTTTTCAAGCTGGAATTGTATGGATTAATTGTGCTCACTGCCCAGCCAAGCTTCATTCAAGCTCCATGGGGAGGCATTAAACGTAGCGGCTTTGGCCGCGAATTAGAAGAATGGTATGAACCTTTGATTCCTAAAATCGACAATATGTATTTAATAAGAAATCTGAGAATTGGAGTCTGAATTCTTCTTGTTTTTTGATTCAGGGGACTCGAGAACTACTTGAGTGTGAAGCAAGTTACTAGGTATATATCGGATGAGTCGTGGGGCTGGTATCAATCACCTTCAAAACTGTTATAGTTAAGCATGTAAAGTGATGATAAATATGATTTCTAAAATCTGGCATGGAATAAGGTGTTTGTGTGAGTAACACCAAGTTATGTAATGTTATGTATTAATATACCAGTAACATTGTTGTGAATTCTAATTTCCTACGGTGCCTTCTTTGATGATATGATATAGTTTGAAATCAAATAATAATCTACATTAAATCATATCAGTAACATTGATTATGACAGTGCCGAACAATATTAAAGAAATTACTAGCAGGTAAATTTTTATTCTTTTGTCTGTTGATCTATTTGTACAACACTAGAAAACAAAATTGTTGTTATTTCCTTTTCTTTGTCTTCATCATAGATGGGGTTCTGTTGCAAATTTTACCTAATGCATTATGATTGAACTAATATACTAATATACTGATTAAATATAATACTTATTCAAGATGGCAGGGGGAACAAGCAAGAATCGGCTACCAATCCGCTATTTTCTCCATTCATCTGCAATGTGCACGTCCCTGTTTCTAACTCTAACAGTAGCCACCCAGGTTAAAAGTCTCGCTTCAGAAATAAGGATATAAACATTCATAGTACAAAATGGTATATGGCTCTTGCAGGTTTGTCGCTACGCAAAAAATGACACAGAGTCGCCACCGGATTTTATTTGTCCCAAGGAGGGAAAGGGAAATAGCGATAAAATCTTTTTAGGAAAAGAGTGTGGTCATCGCAACCAAGTCTTAGGGTTCGGGAGTCGGTTATGCGAGGGGAAGGTATTAGCATCCCCTTGCATCCGTCGTACTCGATGGGAACCTCCTAGGTTGTTTTGCTTAAGTGGGTGTTTTATCTAAGGGTTCGCTTGTTTTAGGAAAAGAGGGGTTGAGTTTTTATTATAGTGCTCGCCAAGGATTATGGCCCTTGTGCCTACGTATCCTCACTTAAAAGAAGTGAAGAATCAGAGCTCCGTAGTTCGGAGGCTTGTGAAATTGTTATTTGTTGGTTGATTTTATACCTTGAAAAAAGGTTTTTGGATTGATGCCCTAAGGCAAAAATAGGTTTGATGAGTTGACGTTATTTTTTAGGTTTTTTAAGAGAAATTGTTCTTGATTAAGATTACACAAAAAGGACTTTGGATAGAGACGAATGTTTCGAATAGTCTAGTCGAGCGCCTTGTATCCAAAACATTCGGAACGAGTGTAGGAGGATTCCATTCTCATTCCTTCTCCACCACTTTAAAGTCCATGGTGTATAGTCCTAATCGTATATTTATTGTACTTTGGATTTTTATGAGAAAAAGAATCACTTGATGTTGGATCAAGGTTTATTGTTTGTGAAAATGTATTTGAAGTGATACGGACAAGGTCGGTGGCGACGCACAAGGCAATCGACTTACATGGGTGAAAATGGCTCGATAAAATCGAGAGTTTGTTTTAAAAATAGTTTTCGGAATCAAAGGTCAACAAGGACCACAATAACATTCAAATACTAAAAACATACAAACATATGAGGTTAGTCGGCTAAAAAGAATTCGAAACATGCAGAAAAAAACGGCCATTAAGGAGTTCGCCGTGCGAACTCCTTGAAAAAAAAAATTTGGAGGTAAAATGTCAAAAAAGTGAAAAAAACAGAGGTGTGACACGGGTGGCCGTGTTGTCTGACATGGCCCGTGTCATAAGGTACCTGCAATGTGGGTTTTTAGGGTGTGACAGAGGTGTGACACGGGTGGTCGTGTTGTGTGACACGACCCGTGTCCTAGGGTCTGGGAGAAAAAAGATTTTAAGGCCAAACAGAGGTGTGACACGGGTGGCCGTGTTGTGTGACACGGCCCGTGTCAGGGGTCCTGGGTGTTTTACACGTTGAAACCTCAAACAGAGGTGCAACACGGGTGGCCGTGTTGTGTGACACGGCCCGTGTCATGAGACCTGGGGTTTGTGCTATGAAAAGTCCAACAGAAGTGTGACACGGGTGGCCGTGTCGTGTGACACGGCCCGTGTCAGGCTACCAGAGCAAAAACCCTAACTTTTTCCTTTGTTCTCTTTCGCTTTAGTGGTTCTTAAAAACGGTTTCTTGGTCCCTTTGGAACCTTATATGATATACACAGCACCACAACACTTAAAAGAGGAAAATAAATGAATACAAAAGAAAAATATAAAGAGAGTAAGGTTTGAAGAAATGGATACCCAAGAGCTTTCTATCCTTCTTGCAAGTCCTCTACTGGTTTTGGTTGGATATGCTTCACTCTTCACTCTATGTTGTGAAGGTTCTTCTCTTCAAGGAATGCTCTTGTGTTTCAATGTGACTCTCTTTTTTCTGGTTTTTCTTCCTTTCTATTTTTCTGGTTTTTTGGTTTCTCTTGCTCTCTCTATTTTTTCTGGTTTTGCAATGTGTGTAGACAATCAATGTGTAGTGTAATGAACTCTCCCCTTTGTTTTACAGCCCCCTCCTCTTATCTCAGCTCCTAGGGTTTTCACTTCTTCCCAAGCATCAACTTTTTTCATGGAGCAATGTCGCTTACCACCTTTTCTCATGTCACTCTCTTTCTTTCCATTTTCATGCAAGGTGCTATGCTGCATTTTTTGCACCACTTGCCTATGCTATTTTTCTGCAGCACTTTGTGTCTTGCACCCCTTTGTTGGCTTGTGTTTTGACAGCTCTTATGGTCAATGCCACCACCCTTTTGACAGCATTTTGAAAATTCTGATATTTAGAGGCATTATCACATTTTATTCCCTTGGTCTTGTGACATGTGATTTTGTGACATGAGGAAATTTGTCACCTCTTGCATGGGACTGTTTTGCTCATGATTAACATGCATAATCTTGGTCTTAAAACATTCTAATGGTGATTTAATTCTTACATATTTCTTGGATGTTTGTAAGCATAATGTGGACTTGGTGTGGCATTACCATAACATGAATTTGATTGGGAGCTTGGATTAAGACTAGAAGTAAATTAATTTCTAAACATTACTTAGAGTTGGAAATCTTGTAACAAATGGCATTCTTGTAATGTCATAAAATTTCTCTTGGTAATATTCTTGCCTCCAATCTTGAATTCATGATGGACTTCCCTAGAACCATTAAAATTGAAATGGATGAAGTCTTGAATTATAGACTTGTGATCTTGACTCATGCTTTGTAAATTTGAACTCCACTTGATCAAGAATTTGAAATAAAATTGGGTGAAGCAATCTTGAATTACGGCTTGCATTTCATGGTCATTAGGAATATATCTTGCATATCCTAATATTTTGTCAAATAACTTCTCCTTGAAGAAATCTAGATGAGTAAACTTTCCAATTTAGATCAAACCTTAGATAATGAACATTTTCTCCCATGTAGCCCAAGATAGACAAGTTATCTCATTTGAAATGAAAAATAACACACCAACCTAGTCTGTACCTTGTGAACCCGCATGCTCGATATGCAATAGAACAATGTATGTTATGCCGAATGTAGGGTATAAAGGCTAAAGGTGAAAATGAGGGTGTGACAAGGTTATAGTTAAGTGTTGAACCACCAATGAAAAAGTTTTAGAAATCTGTTATTGAATGGTTGTTACTGGTTTTGTCTCTGTAGGTGCTAGACTGATGGTGTTGAGCAGGATCAACAAAAGCAAGGGTTAAAGGCAGCTTTTGTTCAAAATTTGACATTGTCAACCATATTTGAGGAAAAATCATCATAAAATTTAATTTACAATCGTGTAAGTCATTGATTAGTTATAGCATCTAACATACTGAGATTGTCTACATATTATGATGCTGGTCCTAGAGGCAATGGGTTTTATTGTATTGCTTATGTTTAGGATGTGAATTAGTATAAGTAATAGTTTTTTTAGGCCAAATGTATTTTAAATCTCTATTAATAAAAATGTGAGTTTTTAGTTAATTCCTTCCATTGAAATTTCCTTTAAATCTACTATACTACAACTTAATAAGAGCATGAAAGCGGTGAGAGATCGCACATCTCATTCTAGTATTCTCATGAGGTGTTTCTCCTTTATAAGTCTTTCACACCATTTTTTAATTGAGATTAATTAATTGTTAACTGCACCTGACATGTGTTAAACATGATAAATAATCCATATCAAATTCCATCTCCAACGAGAAAGATATTTGAATATTTTGATTGTTAACCGATTCTTTAAAATATATATATATATATATATATATATATATATATATATATATATATATATATATATATATATATATATATATATATATATATATATATATATATATATATATATATATATATATATATATATATATATATATATATATATATATATATATATATATATATATATATATATATATATATATATATATATATATATATATATATATATATATATATATATATATATATATATATATATATATATATATATATATATATATATATATATATATATATATATATATATATATATATATATATATATATATATATATATATATATATATATATATATATATATATATATATATATATATATATATATATATATATATATATATATATATATATATATACACATACACCCACACTAAAAAAAGTGTTATTACAAAAAAAATCGACTTGTTAGGTCAGTTAAATATATCTGAAAGCCAAGACTTATTAAGTCGGGCGCTGTTTAATTGACTTAATAACATTTTCTTAAGTCAGGTCTAAATCCGACTTAAGAAGTCGAAACTTCTTATGTCAGCAAATTCTTAGGTCAGGTTCGAAACCGTCTTAAGAAGTCATTTTTAACCGACTTAACAAGCAGTTTTTTCTATTAGTGATAGTTAGAGTGATTTTGAATCGGAACTATAAATTTAACATTTAATAACACTAATTCAATAACGTGTTTTTCATAAAGTGCTATTAAAATTTTCAAATAAAAGTCTAATTCATTTAAACATTTGTATGTAATTTAAGTAATGTTTAAATAGATCAAAAAATTAAAATATTTATGGGACTAAATATTTGTTTGCATTGATTTATTCAATTTTTTCTAGTAGTATAAGTTTTATGATATTATTTGTCTGAGAGAACATATCATATTGTTCATAAGTTTCTTTTAGCTTATTTTCATATTTTCTTAGAGACAATCGTTTTATTGTAGAATCAGAAATGGTGATGATTGCGGAAACTTCGGTGAAACAGAGCTTCTGATGCACTACCCTGATACGACATCATGGATTGAAGGTTAAGATCACAATGCTTCTTGAACAAGAGAGATCGATCTTATTGAGGTGTCGTTAATCAGTGTTGCTATTTGCGATACAGTGGACTCAAACGGGGGTGCCTGCATGGTTAGGATTACAGCGCCCATATTAGTTTAAGGTTCAAGATAATGGAAGTGAATATGGAGATTAGAAATTGTGTACCTTAGAGCCTTTTACGAAGTTACTTATACCTTGGGTCAGGCAGAGTAGGCTAGATAATGGGCCTCATGCTATGGGGCGTTTGACCGATGCGGGCAGAGAGTCTTAGGTCTTTGGTCGACGCAGAGTAGTGGATCCTGTATCTTTTGCAGACACATTACATTTTCCCCCAAGACTCGTGAGATGTGTTTAATGTCGGGGGAGTATTTCATTAATAGTGGTCAGCCTCAAAGAGATTTCATCCAAGCATTGACTGACATGCGCTCCTTTGATTTTTCCATAGCACTATGTGAATGTGAACTTTAAATGCAATTCCATCATTGAAATGTTTTTTTTGTTTTTCTTTGACGTGTGACCTGAATAGGTATGGGGTGATATGACACACCATTCTATGTACTTGAGTCCACTCGAGTGTAGCTGTCTTCCCCAGGTGAAATCTAATCGTCAATTTGTCCTTATTTCCTACTTTCAACTAGATCCTTTCGATTGCTCTTGGATACAATAAAATGGAGATAGATCATGGAGAAACGTTTTAGCCCTCTTGTAGAATTTGTTTCCCTTCTCTCTTCAAGTTTTTTCCTCTTATCGGATAGCACTTACTTCCTAGAGTAACCATCATCGCACGTTCATAATTTTAAAGCACAAAAGCTTAGATTTTATAACTCCCTTTCTTGTTTTAGCGCATTCGCCCTCCTATTTCAAGGTACCTTTCTTCACGTCAGCTTTTACTCAAGTTTTTATCGAATTTTCATTATGATGAGTGGTACCCCTATTATCGTCGAGAGTGACTCAGATGGTCGTGTTTCTTCATCTTTGAAAAGGGGGATAGAGTCCAAATCGCATTCCTTCCCCTTTGTTAGTGGGGGTTTTGAATCGAGAATCATTATATTGTGCGATGATTCAAAGATGGAAGATTCGTTTGAAGAGTCTTTGTCATATGAAACTCTCTCAATGAATACTCCATAATATTTGTTTCTTGTGATATCCAACGGGGGTGAAAATCTTGCCAAGGGAGCGATGCCTCCCCATGTTTTGACCGACGTAGAAATATAGGTTGCCTGTTAAATGAGGGAACGTGTTCGTCGCTTCGTCCAAACATATCGAGAGTTAATTGGCCATGACCCTAGTGACGCTGCAATTTCTTGTCACCTAAAGTGAGAAAGGAAGTAGGATACTATGTCATGGATTAACCCTGATGATCATCATATAGCTGATGTATTGGCCCCCAAGAGTATTTGATTAATAAAGTCAGCCAATGTGAGTAGGTGCCATTGGATAGCTGCTGATATAGTCGAGACTCTTTCTGTTTTGAAGACCATATGTTTCGTAACCTAGGCCAACATCATAGTTGGCAATTCTTGAGATTGGGCAATTTTTCCAATAGGTCCGGATGAGAAGGTATACATCTCTTTTGAGGGTTGCTTAGTTATCTTGTACGCGTGTCTCTTTACCCGGTTGGGATGTCTGCCCTTCTCTGACTTTGAGGTGGTCGTAATGAACCATTTAAAAGTTACCCCCTCAGAGCTTCATCTTGGAACATGGGCCTTCATGGTGGTGTTCCAGCTTTGTGCCAGATATAAATCTTGTAAAACTTTATTGGGGATGTTTTTTGACCTCTTCTCCATGGCTCATACTTTGCAGGACGATGCTCGAGATCAAAGATTAATATCCCTTCATCCCCAAGTAACTTGGTTCAACTCTTTCGCTTCTGATTGAGGGGGGGGGGGGGGGGGGGGGGGGTTTCTAAAACGTTTATTTTTGGTAAAACCCATCACTTTTGAGGCACATATGGCCTTCTGTCTGTCTCTGACTCCAGTGGGGAGCACCCATTCTTGTAGAGGTATTTTTCAAAAATACTTGTCAATAGCTCATTTCTCCCGACCTATCATTTCTTATCATTTTGAAATAACCCGTTTGTCTTCCAAAGAAGTGAAAATGAAATAGGGTTTATATGTCTGGTATCAAGGACTCATATATGAATAAGGGTTTGGTCTCGGTGAAATACTTTCTTTTCAGAAAGAGAAAAGACGAATAGATACCCACGCGACCATTATTTCTTCTGAACATTCCGAGAGACAAAAACTCTTTGGTGGTGATATGGATCTGGCACCCTTTTTTAACCATGCAACTTGTGCTTTTGTAGATAACATGAATTGGTTGAGTATATTGTGGAAAGCTCTGGAGCTCGGAAATGATCAGGGCCTTACTGTTGGTGTGTTTGTCCTGGTGCTGGTTGCACATGTTATTGTTTTACTTCTTTTCTAGAGGCTCGTATTTCTGTTGTGTTGATTGCCTATAGGTATTTGAAACTAGTATCCCAATTACGACTTCTAAAATAGGTTAGCCAACTTCTATCACAAATGATATATCTGCTTTGAATCATTTATTCCTGCTTGCTACCATTCTGCTTTCTCAAGTACCTAGCACCCCAGAGAAGTTTTTTTTGTTGATGTGGCTGCTGAGGACCTGAATTTCTTATGCGGTTTATCTACGTCTGACACATTGAGCATTTTTGCGTATGATTTTCATAATTTTTTTTGAGGGTCGGGTCTCTTGTTTCTATTGTAGCTACTGGCCAAGATGACGTTCTAGTTTCTAAAAACCTTTTAAAGGAAGTAAGAGGAGCCAAGGGAGAGATGTGAAGTTAATCAAAAGTGGAAACTCTTTATATTGTGATGAAGAGTTGAAGACTAAGTTCTTATAACATGTATATATACATATAGAACATAACTAGTGTTTTATATAAGAAAAGTGTTTTAGTTAAATTATTATGGCAAGGGATGAAAAATCAATCATATATGAAAGTTTGGTTGAAAAATAAACTTTCTTTTCATGTTGATTTTTATGTAATTGCTTGGATTAATTTTAGTTGGTGGAAATTAGTAGCAAAGCATCTTATTTATTACACGTAGAGTAGAAATTTGTATGTATTGATAGTTGGAGAGAATAATATGTGTGGCTAGGTAGGTGCACCTATATATGGTAAAATGTTAGAGTGGAATACTATGAAAAAGGTTAATTTTCCATTGTCATGGAAAAATGTAGGTTATTGTTAATATTAATTGAAAATGTGATGTGAGATTATGACGAGACTTAAAAAAAATATATATATCACTAAAGTTTTACGATAACTTTTTAATTTATTTTTAAAATATAAAAATAATTGAAATATTTTAATTCAAATAAAATATATTCGGAGTACAATAATTTTCTGAACTTAGATTCTTGATATAGACAATAAAGAAAAAAGACATGGATAGTTTCAAAATAATTGTGAAATTCAACTATTAGAAAACCTATTTTTATAATCTTATTAATTTTGTCCTCTCACCTTGATAAAGATTTCTAACATAATTTCTTTGGCCGCTCTTTTGGAGGAGGAGGGATAAACTTTTTTTCCGAACTTAATTTGAATGATATTTTTGATTCATTTATGAGAAATTTGTTCATTCTCTTAAAATTTATAGACAAATATAACAACCGGAAAGGATGATTTTTTAAATGATAGCAAACTGAGACTATATATATTTCCAATACAACGTGTCTGAGAGATGAGAGAGTGATACATCTAAAAACCTTATAATACAGTGGAAAGAATCAAAGCACTAACTAAACTCCTAAAGAATAGATCCTCCTAAATATTAGGACTTTATTAAATAAACTGACAAATAATTAATGACTAACTCTATCATTTCCTCCCTTAAACTAATGCACCTTAGCTTTCTACTGTAACTTCAGTCACTTCAAGCATGCCGCGAAGCTTCTCAAACTGCTCTAATTTCAGTGGCTTTGTTATAATGTCGGCAATTTGTTCTTGAGTGTTGCAGTAGCTCAGTTTAATGACTCCATTTTTCACCAAGTCTCTAAGGAAGTGAAACCTTACATCAATATGCTTACTCTTGCCATGATACACCGGATTCTTCGATAACTGTATGGTAGAGCTGTTATCACACATGATCACCGTACTAATCTTCTCTTCAATTCTAAGTTTCTCCAATATCCTCCTTAGCCAAACACATTGACAACCACACATTGTCGCAACTATATATTCTGCCTCCGTAGTAGACAGAGCAACCACCGGTTGTTTCTTTGATGACCATGAAACAACTCCAGCTCCCAACATAAATACGAACCCAGATGTACTTCTTCGATCGTCCAAGTCACCAGCATAATCACTATCCATAAATGCCAAAAGTTTCAAGCTGCCATCACCCTTTTTTTAGAAGATTCCATGATCGGTTGTACCTTTTAAATACCTCAGAATTCTCTTTGCTGCAAGCCAATGTGACATAGTAGGACTTGTCATGAACCTTCTTATTAAGCTAACACCATACATTAAGTCAGGCCTAGTCGCAGTCAAATACACGAGACTTCCAACAAATTGCTTGTATAAAGTTTCATCAACTCTAACTCCAATCTCATCTTTGTACAACTTTGTACTTGGCACTATTGGGTTCTTGACTATATTGTTGTTTTCCATGTCAAACCTTACTAATACTTCCCATGCATACCTTCTCTGGCATATGAATATTCCATTTGAACACTGTTTGACTTTTATCCTAAAAAAATATTTCATTTTTCCAAAATCAGACATATCAAATTCTGACATCACTGAAGCTTTAAACTCGTCACACATGCTTCTATCATTTCCGGTAAAAATCAAATCATCAACATATAGGCTAACTATCAAAATTTTATCTCCTTTTGTCTTGGTGAACAATGTGTGCTCATTTGGACATCTTTCAAACCCTTCATGCACAAAGTAGACTTCAATTCTGCTATACCATGCTCGCGGTGCCTGTTTTAGTCCGTAAAGTGCTCTCCTCAACTTATAGACTTTCTCTTCTTCTCCTTTTTTAATGAATCCCTCTGGTTTTTGCACAAACACTTCCTTCTTGATTTCACCATGAAGAAAGGCATTCTTTACATCGAGTTGAAAGACCTCCCAACTGAACTGAGCAGCCATTGAAAGTATCACACGAATGGTGTCAAGCCTCGCCACCGGAGCAAATACTTCAGCGTAATCTATTCCATGACGCTGCGCATACCCTTTTGCAACCAATCTTGCTTTGAATTTCTATATTTCTCCAACTTCATTACGCTTAGTCTTGAACACCCACTTAACTCCGATAGGCTTTACTCCTTTAGGAAATAGTGTAAGCTCCCAAGTGTGATTCTTTTCTATGGCCTCAATTTCTGCTGACATTGCTTCCCTCCATTTCTTGCTTTTATTTGCTTCTACAAATGTAACAGGATCAGTGATTGCCAGCATTACATTGAGATTCTGTTCCTCTGAAATCCCTTCCCCTATTTCATAAGCTGCCATCCAACTTGGTGCTTTTCTTTCTCGTGATACCCTCCCTTCAACTAACTCTCCATTTGCGTCAAGCACTTCAGGTGTAGTTGGATTTTCCTCATTTGAGGGTGTCTCCGTAGGACTGCTGCTTGAATTTCTTGTTTCACCACTTTCTTTTTCAATATGATAATTACTTTCATCTTCAATGATACCATCACCATATTCTAACATATCTCCCTTGATCTCCTTGTTTGTTCTGCCCTAATCCCAACTTTCTTCTTCTTCAAAAACTACATCTCTGCTGATGATAATTTTCTTCGAAACCGGATCGCATAATCTCCAAGCTTTTGATTCTTCACTGACTCTTAAAAAAAATACATTTTTTGCTCTTATCGTCCAACTTGCTCCTTTTTTGCTCTTTCGATGTTGTATTTTGAACTACTGCCGTTGGAGATCGATTTTGAATATGCACATACCATCGCACAACATCCGGCCATAAATTTTTGGGAACTTGTTTCTCACTCAGCATAGATTGGATAGCATTCATAATTGTCCTGTTCTTCCTCTCGGCAACGCTGTTCTGCTGGGGGGTATAGGTTGTTGTCAATTTCCTACTAATGCCTTGTGATCGACAAAATTCTCCGAACTCATTTAAGTTAAACTCACCACCCCTGTTTGTCCTCAAACATGTTATATATGCCCCCTGCCTCCTTTTCAACACAAGCCTTGAAGTTTTTGAATGTGACAAAAGCTTCAGATTTTTCATGCAAGAAATAAACCCAAGTTTTACGAGTAAAGTCATCGATAAAACTTAAAATGCACCTCTTGTTGCTGCTAGAAGTTGGCATGATAGGACCACATATGTCTGAATGGATTAGCTAAAGCGGTTTTGATGCCCTCCATAAGCTTTTCTTGGGTATAGGATCTCTATGTTGCTTTCCAGACAAACATGTGGTGCATATCTTCTCTGGATTTTTCAACAAAGGTAAACCAACTACCATCTTGTTGATAGACTGCATTCTCAATCCCTTGTGATTCAAGTGCCCAGACCGGCAGTGCCACATGTGAGCTTCTTTATCAGCCACTCCTTCAGTCTTTAAGCACATGAAGCTCTTTGTTCCCATGGAGGCTAACACAAAGAACATTCTATTTCCACTCATATCACTTTGCATAATCAAACCTCTCTTAGGATGAAACACTTTGCAAGTCCCATTTTGAATCATGGTTGCTAATCCCTTCTCTTGAAGTTGCCCCAAGCTTAATAAATTGTTTTTAAGCTCAAGAATATAGTAAACATCATAAATCAATTGGGTTATGCCATTCACTTCCACTCTTATGCTTCCTTTTGCAACTACTGCCATTGTTGTGTCATTCCTAAGTTTTACGGTTCGGCTAAACTCTTCTTCCAGATCAAGGAACCATTCTCTATTCCCGGTCATGTGATTACTGCATCCTGAGTCGAGGAACCACACCTTGTTCCTCTTTTTTTCATGATGCTCTACATATGATATCAAAAGAAGCTCATCCTCTTCTTCTTCTTCTTCTTCTTCTTCTAACTCAGCATAATTTGCTTTCTTTTCCCAATCAAGACATTCATATTGAAAGTGCACCAACTTATGACATTTGAAACACTCAATGTTTGCTTTTCTTAAAGGTTGTCTTCCTCTACCTCAACCACGTCCTCCTCTGAATGCGCCTCGACCTCTTCCCCTGCCTGCTCTGTCTTCATGAGGCACTTTCAACAGATGTTCCTCCTCATGATAGCCATGCATCCTCTGTTCATGAACCAACAAACTCCCGTGCAATTCATCAATGCTTAACGTACTTAAATCATTTGACTCCTCTATTAAAAAAACAACATAATTGAATTTGGGAGTCAAAGACCTAAGTACCTTACTAACCATTGTACTATGCTTTATTGTCTCGCCATTTGACTTCATTTTGTTTACTATAGACAAGGTTCAACCCAGGTAACTGTCTACCTTTTCTCCTTCTTTCATGATAAGAAGTTCAAACTCTCTTCTTAGTACCTGAAGTTGAGCCCTTTTCGCCTTAGTGGATCCTTGATACTTCTGCTTCATTGAATTCCAAATTGCCTTTGACGTCCCTTTGTCGAGAATTGTCTCTAGAATTTGTCTATCTATTGCCTGGAATAGATAGTTTTTTACCTTCAAAACTTTGATTTTGACTTCCTCCACCATCTTCCTCTGTGCCTCATTTGTTGATGACGTCCCAATTGCTGGTGTCGGTATTCCTTCATCCACCAGACTCCACATCTCCTTACTTCTCAAAAAGTTCTCCATCGTCATCGTCCAAAAATCGTAATGGCCATCGAATGGAGGATTGCAGAAATCTCTCTGATGTTGACATTCTGCTCTCTCTCTCTGTTTTACTCACACCCTTTCACACAAACAGACCCTTTACAGAGCTCTGATACCAATTGTTAAAACACAGAGACAAATATACCAACTTATGATTTCTTAAATGATAGCAAACTGAGGCTATATATATTTCCAATACAACGTGTCTGAGAGAGTAAATAACAATACATCTAACAACCTTATAATATAGTGGAAAGAATCAAAGCACTAACTAAACTCTTAAATAATATATCCTCCTAAATAATAGGACTTTATTAAACAAACTGACAAATAATTAATGACTAACTCTATCACATTCCTTTCCGCCTTTCGTAGAATTTGAATATATATATATATATATATATATATATATATATATATATATATATATATATATATATATATATATATATATATATATATATATATATATATATATATATATATATATATATATATATATATATATATATATATATATATATATATATATATATATATATATATATATATATATATATATATATATATATATATATATATATATATATATATATATATATATATATATATATATATATATATATATATATATATATATATATATATATATATATGGAGCATATCAAATGAGAGTGATTTTAAATGAGAGATGAAAGAAACAAATAACAATCATTAGATCAAATTAATAAGAGAGATGAAATGCAAGTTAATAAGAGAGAGAAATTAATAGTCACATTAATGAATAAGTTTAATCATGATCTAATGATTGTTGTTTGTTCATCTCATCTCTCATTTTAAAATCCTTCTCACTTGATATTCTCTCTCTCTCTCTCTCTCTCTCTCTCTCTCTCTCTCTCTCTCTATATATATATATATATATATATATATATATATATATATATATATATATATATATATATATATATATATATATATATATATATATATATATATATATATATATATATATATATATATATATATATATATATATATATATATATATATATATATATATATATATATATATATATATATATATATATATATATATATATATGTGTGTGTGTGTGTGTGTGTTTTTTTGCATGGATAAAATTATTTGATACAGTAAAAAAATATATTTAAATGTGTATGTAAGTTTGATACGATATAAAATATATTTATATACGTATTTAAGTTTAAAATTAGCTATTAATTTTAAAATTAATAATAATTATATAAATTCAATTAAATTAAAATTTAATACAATATAAAATGTATTTATATACAAATGTAAAATTGAAATTAGTTATTTAATTATAAAATGAAAAATAACTATGCAATTTTAATTGTATTAAATAATGATACAAAAAGAGTAAAAAAGAGAGTCGTGAGATAAACAAAGACAAAAAAGAACATTTTGATGCGATAATGACCTATAAGATGAAAAAATTATTTGATGCGATATAAATGTATTTAAATACAAAAATGTAAAATTTAAAATGATTTACTTAATTGTAAAATGAATAATAATCATATTAATTTAATTGTATTAAATAACTATATATATATATATATATATATATATATATAAGGAATTGTGAGATGAAAAAGAAAAAAAATTAATATATATATATATATATATATATATATATATATATATATATATATATATATATATATATATATATATATATATATATATATATATATATATATATATATATATATATATATATATATATATATATATATATATATATATATATATATAAAAGGAATCGTGAGATGAAAAAGAAAAAAAATTTATATATATATATATATATATATATATATATATATATATATATATATATATATATATATATATATATATATATATATATATATATATATATATATATATATATATATATATATATATATATATATATATATATATATATATATATATATATATATATATATATATATATATATATATATATATATATATATATATATATATATTAAATATTTAAAAAACATTTTACACTTAATTTTGATTGTTTATCTAACTTTATTAGTTGTCTCTAGTTATTAAATATTCTAAATTTATAACTATGAAAAATATATTCTCTTTATATAATTGTGAGATTTGAGCCAAGGCATTTAAATATTTTGTTGCGTGATTTTTCATAAATATTTTGATAAAGAATTGCACCAATTTTTAACAATATTACTTGTGATTTGTACTTACATTGAGGCACAATGTTTGGTGTAATTAAAATATTTTCTCAATTAAAAAAACTTATCTCGTTTTAATAATAGTTTTAAGTTTGAGATCTCATGAAATAAAAAATAGTTTTAAGTTTGAGATCTCATGAAATAAAAAATAGTTTTTAAGTTTGAGATCTCATGAAATAAAAATCTTTTAAATTTGAGTGTTGTTTATTCTCATCATTCACATGAAATTTAATTGAAAATGCAAAATACTAATAAAAAATATTATATATAAAAGAAAAATGAGTACTCTTGTCAAAATTAAAAAATAAATAAAAATGTTAAGTCTCTAATTGTTTGTACTAATTCAGGAATTTCATCATGTAAATAGAAAGAAAAGTGAATACTCAAAAGATAATTTGTCTAAATTCAAGAAATAGAATTTTATTATTTAAAATTATCTCATATTTACCTAAGCTTTATCATAACTCTGAAAAACCCTTGAATACTTATTTTTTTCAAAGGTTTTGGTAGATTAATACCCGATTCTAGGATTGAATATAGGATAAATCTAATAAAAATATTGAAAGAATTTTTGTGAAATTGTGTGCAAAGAAAAATTAGATTTGAAGAAAAGTGTAAAGACACTAAAAAAAGTTCTTATTTATCATTTGCAATTACTTATGGCATGAGATATTGTTTGTTAATAAGTTGTTGTCGATCTAAAAGACATGCGAACATGAATTTCTTGATGAGTGCATGTACATGGAGAAAATAAGAAGTGGATTTCTTAATCTATTCTTAATACTTTATAACCACCCAACAAAATTATTTAAATGTCAGTTATTTTTTTAGAGATACGTCTCCAGACGCACCAATTTCAAAATAAACGTTGACATAATTTGGAAATACATTCTACTCATGAAGCATTTACATTTAAATTATACTGGAAATGCATCTCCATGACTATTCCAGAGATACATCTCTGTAACGTATCAGAACAGATCTTTTATGTTATATGTTGTTTATCTATGTTCAGATGAAGATTTAAATTATACCGTACAATCGAAAAATAAAAAATATACGTACATAATTGTAGATGGACCAAAAATTCCATACAAAAATAAAATACCAATAAATATCGAAAATATCGTACAATCGAGATCAATAAAGTAGTAAGACCATCAAAATAAAGTACAAACCATAGTAGTAGTACTATATAATAAGAGACTATTGTATGTCTGATAACCTCTCCTCTACCTTCTATGCCTCGTCTACCTCTTTGGCTATCAATCTCCTTGTCTTTCAGCGATGTCTCTGGTACAACAATCTCATATATGCCTCCGTCATTATGGCTTCTAGGATCCGTCTGACATCAGACCCATCAAGGAAGATACATGTGTCAATGGCTGCCTCCGTCATGAGAGTCATATGGTAGCTTGTGCCTCCTCTAGTACCTGATGACTCTCATAATCATCAAATATGTCATTTATTTATCTATGTGTTAAAGTAGGAGGAGCAGAGACAACAAAGTGTTTGAGAATAGTGTGAGTGTAGCCGAACTGCCGCATGATGTGCTCGGGCAGACCAGGAGTAGTGAGATGCGATCCGCAGGCCAACCATCCAGAGTATAGCAATATCTCCTCAAATGGCCGCGTCTGGCGGTGATCAGCATAGTTGTTGAAGTGAATGTCCTCAGCAACCAGATAATCAAGATAGACTCTGAAAGGCTCGGTCGTTTGGTTCCCTGTGAGCGAGATAAAAGAAATAGCACACGACTATTCGCCGTGAAATTTGGAGAACAACCGTTGGTCTAACAAATCGTCAAGACTTGTTTTAACTTGCAGGATCGACCATACTAAATCCTAGGACATAGTTAATCTGAGTTTAACATTAAATGACATTTAAAGGAGAAGGATAATCACTTCGACAGTATTTAAACACGATAATAGGGTTTCGGTAGTAAAACAAGTAGAAAAGGAAAGCAACTTGGTTCGAAGAGGATAACAATTCTAAAAGAAAAATAAAGACCAGGAACTATAACGTGCATAAAAGCAGTAAAGTAAAGGAAATTCTTATAAAAGAAAAAGAAGTGTTAATGCATTACAATAAAGAAATGGTGTTTCGACACGTACATTCTCAGTTATGACTCGTTTCTCACTTTAACTTGGATACTTTGAGTAACTTGTCCAAAATGAACACACCTAAAATCCTAAATTAAGCCACTATTTATAGCCAATCGACATAACTGCTCTTAATGACTCAATGGACTAGATCAAACCAAATGTCACTCTACATGCTTTAATTGCTTAAAACCATGCCACGTGTCTCCTTCTATTGGGAAGAAAATAAATGTATTTCCCTCCAAGATTCGAATTCAAACTCCAAAAGATACTTGTCTGTCGAATTGTCCATCTTCTAGTCGAAATTCCCGAAATATCCCCATAGTCAAAAATAATGTCTTTAACTTAACAACCCAACATTCTATCTGGGCGTCAAAATTCAAGGCTAACAACGACATATAGTATACTCAGGTACACTCGCCTAGCCAGAGATGCACAAGAAGTGTTGGAAGTTCCAATCCTAAAATGAAAAGTTTGGAACGCACAAATCATCGGTAATAGATTTGGAAATATGAAATGAAAATAAAATAAAAAACATTCAATGGCCAATAATTATTATCGCCAGAAATGTCACATTGCCTATGACCGGCTTCCTCTTCCATATACAACCATCTCTCAACTTCGAATATAGGTAAACCAAACAAGCCGCCCCAGTGGTACTCATGAACTCGATCGAAATCCACGGAGTACTGTAGGTTCACAACGTCTGTATAATTGACACTCTTGTCCATACAAATTGCAGTGCCTACCAAATAAAATAGATGTGCTCTCAATGCATGCGATCTATGGAGCACCACCTGCTCAATATCATCATTAGCCTACTGTGCACTCCAGATCTCAACCTCATATAGCTTCTTCAAGAATTCAAATCTAGCATGAGCACCCCTGGTCATATTCAACTCCTCCATCGCCTCGCCTGGATCAACCCCAAGATACTCTACCATCATCTCGAGTGCCTCCTATTTGGGCATCCTCCCATGATTTAGGAATCCCCCCTAATCGGAAAATGTAGCAAACACTAGACATCGTTGAGTGTGATAGACATCTCACCATGCAGGAGTTGAAACAACGAGGTCTTTGAGTACCATCTCTCCACGAATGAATTAAGCATCTCGTGGTTGCCTGTAGTATAATCGGTCATGCACAAGTCCTTTAGACCAAATAAGGACAAAATTGAATGAAACGAATCCTCATTCGTCTGAGACAAGGCTGCAATGTTCCTCTCGTGGTTTAGAAACTTTTGCGAATCACGCTTCTGAAATTTCTCAAAAATAATCAATGTCAGAAGTTTTTCAATTAAAATTAACGTTAAAAAAAATAAAGAATCCGACTAATGTCACCTCTCCATCCCAGGTATGTCTGGAAATAAGGTCTGGATACAGAGGATATAAGGACAAATCAGCTGGACCTCCTCCAAATGCCTCTGGCTCAGCATCCGTAATAGTCTCAACCTTAAGAGGTGGCATACAGTAGGAGGCAACACTGGTTAAACCTGATGCCTGTGAGAGAATGAGGGGACTGATGCATCAGATGGTGAATCTCCTTTGCAACGGGAAGAAGAAGAGAAGTGGCATGAGGAGAAACACGATCCCCATAAGTAGACGGGTCTGCCTGACTAGAGGGACCAAGAGCCTCTAGAACTTGCTGACTCTTCTTCCGCCAAACAGATGCGTGCTGAGCAACCCTACCATGCATCAGTTTATCCTGTCTATCAGCCATTATGCTTGTAAGTTAAACTAAGGCAGGCCACTAGTGTAGACAAACAACACACAAGCAAGAAAAAAACTTTAAAAAAAAAATACTGCAAGAAATTCTGAAAATGATTCTTCAAAATTTGAAAGAAACTAAAATGTTAAAAAATTCTGGAGATGAATCTCCAAAATTTCCTACAGATAAATAAATGCTGAAATTTTTTTTGGAAATGGCGTAATGTACCCCATGAAATCTAAAAGAAAAATTATTTTGATCATCATTTTCAGCTAACAAACAATTAATACACTATGTCTAAACTATCTTAAATGTTATTTCTACTTATTTCTAACTCTAATAATTGATTTTTACTCATTTACACAAAAACTCAAACATTTATCAAAAGCTCGAAAAACTTACAAGAAATTGATATTTTTGATGAAGTTGGATGATGTTACCGATGAAGATTTATGTTTCCTTGAGCCTTGTGGAATGAAATTCGATTTGGTGTAGAGAAGAAATTTGAGAGAGTTTGAAGTTGAGTTTAAGTAAAATGTGAAATGAGGAAGGATAAGAGTTTGACGTGATTTAACCTCCAAAATATTTAGGAGATGCACATTTGAAACATTTTAACATTAACTTACCTTTTGGTGCATTCGGAGATGCATCTTCGAAAACTGAAGATATTTTTAGTGTTTCACATGCCGCATAAGAAACATATGTGGTGCATTAAGAAATTCACAAATAAGAATTGATATGTCACATATTTTGTTACTTAAAAAAAAGCAACATATTAAGTTTAGGATTGTCGTTACATCTCATTAGTTAATATACTTTACTCTATTTGTAGTTGGTTTTAATCATATTTACAATAAATAAATAATAAAAAAGGTATTTTTAAGTAGGATTCAAATTTTTTGATCAATTCAACATTTGAAATTTGTTCGCACTAACAAGACAAACTCTTGTAGTATTTGCTCTATTTTTAACCTTGCAACTTAGACTTTTGATGGGCGGTAGAAAGCATATTCAATAAATTACTCCCTCCGTTTCAAAATGAATGTTGTTTAAGGTTTTTGCACACAGACTAAGGAATGCAATGATATTTGTGAGATGTTGGATCGAACTCTAGTATGATCGAAGGGTAGCTTCTGATTTGATAGGAATTAAGCATGAGGTCAAAGTATGTTCGTATTCTGCTGTCGGAGTAATGCGTGTTGTAGTCGAAGTTTGTTCTAACATACATTTTTCAATATTACTAGGGTTGTTAGCATGTTGAATTGAGTCTTGCTTGTAAGTCCAATTGCTTAAGTTACCTTGTACCCTAAGTTAGTTTGTAATTGGTAATTGTTAAAAAGCCCATTAGGTTAGTGTGCTATTTTTTTTTTATAAATTGGATGCTAGTTTCTCAATCTTGGCATAAGGAAAAATAGGAAGCTAAAATCCTAATTTGAAGAGAGAGAGAGAGAGAGAGAGAGAGATTATTAGTTATTCTTATATATTTGTAATCTTATTTTCAAGAGAAAGAAAAGAATACCAGTTTATAATCAATCCTTGTTGTTCCTTGTTGTTTTACCTTGTTATCTTTGTTAACCCTAACCCTTGCGTGTTTCTTGATCATAAAGAAATATTTTATACTTTGTTTCAAGGTATCCGATTCACAACAATATTGTTATAAGATATTGCACTTTTACTAAATTAGTCTTATTAATGTGTTGGAAATAGTGTATAGAGTAGTAATTATATGACACAATTGAAAAAATAATAATTATTACTATATTGAAAATTAAGAATGACATTCATTTTAAAATAATTTTTTTCCCTAAAACAACAATCATTTTAAAACGATGTGAGTATCAAAGAGCAATTCGTACAAGAGAAAGATCACTAAAGGCCAAAATTAATGAGTTAGAAAGTGCACTCTAACACATGGAGATTTGACAACACATTACAACTATAACAACCCGTAATTGCAGGCATGTGTTTTTAACTATGACGAATTAAAGGCTATTGCATGCAAAATTTTCAATGCATTATGCCCAAGTACGACATTGACCATTAATTCTTACCTTTTTTCAATCTAAATGTTCATTATTCATCATTTATTTAAAGGAGACTCGAAGGGTTCGATGAAAAATACAAAAAGATATTAGAAAACAAATACACACTTAGAGAATCCTAATCTATCTAATGTTTTATCTTTAAAAATTAGGATTTTCTAAGTGCATATTTATTTCCTAATATTTTTTTTCATCAACCCGTGCACTCCTAGGAAACTAGGACAATTCTCGTTTGAAAGGCAAGAAACAATATAATCTTCAAGAATAAGAATGCTAATCCTGGTCAAGTTTTCGAAAATCTTCAAAGGATATCGTGAAACTAGTTGAGAGTCAAACATAATTTCCTAAACTGTAACTTACTACAATGGATTTGAATCCAAGGATAATCCTTGGGCAGTACCTTCGAGAGGGGCTTATAGGAAGCAGGTCGAGGGACTTGTAGGTGTGTTTGTATGCGTGGATCGATATAGAAGAAGGTGAGAGTGAAGGGTTAATATGTGAAAGGACAGTCTGCTACTGCACCTTCTCCTGATACAGGGAACAACTAAAAAATAGGCAAATAATTTATACTCGTAACAGTACTTTTTACATCGGGCGAATGAAAAAACCGATGTAAAAAACTACCTTTTACATCGGTTTAACCACATAACCGGTGTAAAAAGTGTCAGCAATATTTTTCCTACAGTACTTTTCACATCGGGTGAACCAACAAACCGATGTAAAAGGTTTACCTTTTACATCGGTGTTACCAGAGAACCGATGTAAAAAAGTGTCAGCATGGAATTTTTTTTTCCTCCAGTACTTTTTACATCGGTTTTGGCATGCAACCGATGTAAAATACCCACATTTTACATCGGTTTTTCCCTGCAACCGATGTAAAAACACCCTTTTATAATTAAAATTTACAGTTATAAATTTTTTTTCACATCAGACTTAAAAATTTAACCGATGTGATTGGTGTATTTCTTACATCGGGCCACAGAACCGATGTAAAATGTCTTTGATTTACTACATCGCCTGGCTTTACATCGGACTAAGACCCGATGTAAAAATTCAATTTCGCCCGATGTAAAAAGTCATTTTTGCACTAGTGCATGTAACAACACTCATGTTCACATAAGCTTCATCACTTCACTGCACATACAAAAAACCATCTTGCGCAGAATTTTTATTAGCCATCTTTCTCACTTCACTATTTCATACATAGCCACATATTTCAAATATAGCCACCTTCAAACTCACCTCTTGACTCTATCTTCACATAACACAACAATATCAGTTTATCATCTTCAATGCTTCATGAGTAATACACCATAGCTCACAAAAACCAACAAAAAAACTGCATATTAACACAATAAAACTCTTCATCCTTTTTTTTTCATCACTTACACAAAGATTTCTCTTCGCCTCCAATACATTTCAACAAAACCGCCGGCAAGAGCTTGTGAAGCCTACGCGAGGAGAGACGAAGGCGTGAGTGTAACCGCGTAGAGTGTGAAAGCGGTATGTCCTTTTCACATTTCTTTTTTTATCCTGTTATTTAATTCTTAGAAAAGTTCTCCATACTGTTAGTTGTTTATTGGAATGATAGGCCTTGCCTTTCTATTGATTTTGAATTATATATATACAACCAAGACTATTTAATGATAATAATAACAATGATATCCTAATAATAACAATGATATTCTAATATATCAACAATGATATCCTAATAATAACAATGATATTCTAATACACCCCCGTAGTCGAAACGGGAGGCTGACGAATGTTGAGACTATCACGAAAATCATCAAAGAATTGCAACGGAAGTCCTTTGGTGAAGATGTCAGCGATTTGGTAACGTGAAGGGACGTGTAAGACCCATACTTGGCTGCGGGCGACTTTTTCACGCACAAAATGTATATCCATCTCGATGTGTTTGGTACGCTGATGTTGGACTGGGTTGCCAAATAGATAGACAACACTCACATTGTCACAATAGATTATAGTGGCTATTGTGACTAGGCAATGTAGTTCCAACAGTAAGTTTCTAATCCAACAAGATTCAGATACTACATTGGCGACTCCGCGGTACTCAGCTTCGGCACTGGACCGAGAGGGGGTGTGCTGGCGTTCGGCAGACCATGAGATTAAATTGTCACCAAGATAGACACAGTAACCAGAGGTGGATCGCGTGGTGTCTGGGCAACCAGCCCAATCTGCATCAGTGTAAGAAACCAATTTGCTGACAGAGGAGGGATGCAAGTGAAGGCCGAAATCAATAGTGCCGTGAATATACCGAATTATACGTTTCAGTGCTGACATATGTTGTGTTTTTGGGTCATGCATGAATAGGCATACTTGTTGTACTGCATAAGAGATATCGGGTCTTGTGAAGGTTAAATACTGCAATGCTCCTGCAAGACTCTGTTATTCAGTTGGGTCATGATATGGATTCTCGGAAGAGCCACTGAGTTTTGCCTTGGTGTCGACTGGAGTGGGTGATGGTTTGCAAGAGGACATGCCTGCTCGTTCTATAATTTCCTCTGCATATTTTCTTTGAGACAAGAAAAGACCACCTGTATGATTGGTGACAGATATTCCCAAAAAATAACTTAGAGGACTCAAATCCTTCATGGCGAATTCAAAACTAAGTTTAGACATAATAGAGTCACGAAGAGCATCAGACGAAGCAGTGAGAATTATGTCATCCACATATAGAAGGATATAAGCAGTATCAATACCGTGATGAAAAACAAATAAGGAATGATCAGAGATGCTGTGAGAGAAACCCAATGTGGCAACATAATCAGTGAATCTTTGGTACCAGGCACGAGGTGCTTGTTTTAGACCATAGAGAGAATTTTTGAGTAGACAAACATGCTCAGGATATTGTGGATCACGGAATCTAGGAGGTTGATGCATATACACTGTTTCATCCAGATTTCCATGCAAAAAGGCATTTTTGACATCTAGTTGGTGGAGACACCATGATTTGGATATTGCAATGCTAAGTACCATGCGAATAGTGGCCGGTTTGACGACAAGGCTGAAGGTTTCACCACAATCGACACCTGATTGTTGATTAGCACCATTACCTACAAGACGAGCTTTGTATCGCTCAAAAGACCCATCAGATTTCTTCTTGTGCCTGAAAATCCACAAACTTCGAATAACATTAGCATTAGAGGGACGAGGAACTAATTCCCACATCTTATTTTCAATAAGAGCATAATGTTCGTCTTTCATGGCCATTTTCCAATTAGGATCTCTTAATGCATCAATTGGATTTGTAGGCAAAGGAGAGATTGATTGGTGGGTTGATGTGTGTAGGTTGAAAAGCTTACGGGGTTTTACAATTTCGTGTTGTGACCGGGTTATCATTTGAGGTGAATGAGGTGCAGGAGGGGAAATGGATGTCGGAATAGGTGCAGAGGAGGTGGTAGGTGTTATTTTTGTAGATGAAGTTGTGGTTTGGGAGGGAGAATGTGTTTGAGCCATGGATGTAGTTTGTTGGGCCGAGGGGTTTGTTGAGAGGGGAGAGGTTGTTTGATGCGTGGTTGGAGGGGGAGGAGTTTGTTGTGTTGCTGGTGATGGCGGTTGGGTGACAATTATGTTAGGAGAGGGGGCTGCTGGAGATGTGGTGTACAAGTGTGAGGGAAGAAGGGGGATTATGCCGTCATCTAAGAAGTTATAGTTAGTCGTTGTAGGATCATTCATGGTGGAAAAGGGAAACGTATTTTCCTTAAAAATGACATGCCGAGAAATAATGATTTTATGATTTGACAATTCGTAACATTTATAACCTCTGTGATTAGACGGATATCCTAGAAAAACACATGGTGTAGACCGAGGTTGGAGTTTATTCCTAGTGGTGGACGGAATTAAGGGATAACAAAGACATCTAAATACTCAGAGGTGTGAATAGGACGGATCTTTTTGGTAGAGAATTTTGGTGGGTGATTGGAGAGTGAGTTTCTTATTTGGAAGTATGTTGTGTAGGTAAGTGGTCATTTGGAGAGCATGGTGCCAGAAAACCGGTGGAATAGAAGTATGAGCAAGGAGGGTTCAAATTATATTATTGATTGTACGAATTTTTCTTTCGGATTTTCCATTTTGTGGGGAGGTATGAGGACAAGAGAATCGAAAAGACATTCCATTTTGTTCACAAAACTTATGAAAGAGAGCATTATCGTATTCCTTTCCATTGTCACATTGAAAACATTTTATTTCACGTTCAAATTGTGTTTTAACGTGAGCACGGAATTGTAAGAAACATCATCAAGAAATAAAACATAGTAACGATGCCCTCCAGAGCTTAATACTGGAGACTTCCAAAGATCGCTATGAACAATGTCAAAAGGCATACAAGTAAATGATAAGGAATTATAAAAGGGCAATTTTATTTGTTTCCCAAGTGGACAAGAGTGACAAAAGAAATCATTTCGAAACTTGTTACATAGCAAAAGTCTGTTTCGATTAAGAGAATTTAAGATAGGAGCTCCTGGATGTCCTAAACGACTATGCCATAACTCGTTAGATGAAGCAGCAAAGGCGGATGATGGTAGTGCTGTTGTGTTTGGTTTTGTGGGAATAGGGTAGAGGTCGCCAGAACTATTACATCTCATTAAAAGTGTTCCTGTCTGAAAATCCTTTACAGAAAAACTGAGATAATCAAATTCAATAGAAACATCATTATCGATTGTAAATTTTCTGACAGAAACAAGGTTTTTGATAAGTTTCGGTGCATGCAAAACATTGTTTAAGGTTAGGGAATTGGGTAAAGATGCATGAACACAACCAATTACAGGTATATGATGACCACTGCCAACAGTAATATTATTACTCATATTAAAATAAGATGTGAGATTACCTTCATTGCCCGTCATATGAGAAGTCGCTCCGATGTCCATATACCATTGATCATCAGGAGGAGAGATGGAGAAAGTATGCATAGCAGCTTGGATGTCTGCCGGAGCATAAGAAGATGAACTTTGCTGACTGTTCATGTGAGTTAGAGCAGTTGCCATGTTAGCTTGCTGAGGTTTAGGACCTAGTATGCCTGATTGCTGATGGGGATAAATCATTGTCGGATATGGACATGGTGGAGTGGCCCATGGCTGCCATGGATATGCCCATTATTGCTGCTGTCTGGGATAAGTGGGAGTGGTCCACTGAGGTTGCTGATAGGGAGACTGACGCCACTGATGTGGCTGTGGCTGGGAACAACCTCCACCACGGCCATTGCTTCTGCTCTTGCCACGACCTCCACCGCGGCCATTGCTTCGGCCACCACGACTAGCACCATTGTTGTTGCGATTGTTATGCTGTTGAGATAGAGTGGTTGAGGCCGTGGTATCACCAAGAGATGATACGAAAGCAGAGTTGCTGCTAGAATTTGTTGCTTTCTTTGCTTTGGCTGTTTCTTCCAATATTATCATAGAACGAGCTTTGTAAAAAGGTGGAAGAGAGTCTCCATGACGGATTTGTGAACCCACCGTGGCATACGCATCTGTCAGGCCCGGAATAAGTTGAAGAACAAGTCTTTCATTAGACACGGGAGCGCCGACATTAGAGAGTTGATCAGATAGGGATTTGAGATGTTGACAATAGGTGGAGGCATCAGGAAATTGTTCCATATGAACATTAGAAAATTCTTGCTCGAGGTAGAGAGCCCTAGAATTTTTATTGTCATAAAAAATGTTGAATAGCCTGTTCCATGCATTTTTTGCGGTTGAATCGCGCTCAATGATGGTGTGGAGAAGATCATCAGAAATTGTGCCATAAATCCATTGAAGGACAACAACATCAAGACGTGCCCAAAAGTAGGATCGATGTCTTTGAGATTAGAAGAGGATGTGGTTTCGGTTGGAATGATATGATCAATGACTTGGTGAACACGGGCATGGATTTTGAAGAGTTCATACCAGGTGTTATATTGACCCTTTTCAATACTTAGGGTAATTTTGATAAAGTTGGTGATGTTAGAGATGATGAATGCGGGATGAGTGGGAGGATTGGTATTCTGCGTGGTTTCAGAGTTTTTGGAGGGGGATGATTGTTTGGTGGAAGATGATTGGTCGGTGCTCATGATGAGAGGAAGAAATTTGATGAGAGAAGCGTGGGTGAAATGAGAGAAAAAGGAAGGTTGCGCAGCTGGTTATGTGAGAAGAGTGGTGGCGCAAGGATTAGGGTGTAGGATCAGTACCTGATGCTTACTTATACCATATTGGAATGATAGGCCTTGCCTTTCTATTGATTTTGAATGATATATATACAACCAAGACTATTTAATGATAATAATAACAATGATATCCTAATAATAACAATGATATTCTAATAGCTTTAGATTAGCATTTTTCATGTTAGTTCAAAGTATTTTCCTTTATTTAATTTGTACATTTTTTTTAGTTTAGTTGTTATCTTAATTATTTTTCTTTTTAATTATGTTCGTGTGATTATAGTATGACTTTCATTTTTCACTGTTTGAATGTTAGTATTATCTGTTGAAAGTGATAGCTGTTGGACTTTCAACTAGGGAGCATTGAACATAGTGGGACTTTTTTCTAGAGCAACCTTTGTGAGAGACACACCACATACTCACCCAAAACCTTAAGGTGATAGGTGTATGGGTTCTCTCACTTATAAATGTTCAAGTCACCACATTTCTATCCAATGTGGGACTATTATCCACCCTACTCACACTTGTTAATACTTAACAATAGCATGGCTAGTAGGTAGAAAAGTTAACATGGTGTTGGTTCATGGTTTTTAATAATTAGTAATGGTTAGTTAAATATTAGTTTGTTTTATAATATATGTTTTTTTATGAATGAGTATTTAATGTTCTACATATATACAATAAAAACATGATACTTATGTGATGGCACATTAATGATAACATGTAAGCAGGTTCCGATATTCTATTATTTATTTATTTATTTATTTATTATTATTATTATTATTATTATTATTATTTTATTTTCATTTCTCCTGTTCTACTTTTCATATAGAATTTTTCTATTGATAATTCTTTCTAATTTGGATATGAAAACATTTTAATTATCTTTAGTATTTTCATTTAAATTTAATATTTGAAAAATGTAAAATATTTAGTGTGATAGTCATTAACTAGTTCCAATTTAAGGTGCTTTTATACTTTAATAAAAAAAAACGAAAGATTTTAATCATTTTTTTTAACTCTTTTTTTATTTTTGTTTTAATTATTTATTTGTATAATATTCAGAATGTAAAAGTTTTATTTTTATTTTTGCAATATTGAAAAATACCAAAAATATTTCATGACTTATTAATCATTTTAAATATTTTTATTTAGTATTGATTAATTAAATTATTAGTTAATCTGATTAAATATTAATATTTAACTTGATTAATAATTTCCTTGTCATCCGATTCTATTTCATGACTTGTCTGCTTCCTTGTTTTAGGCACTTTCGGTTTATTTTATAAGATACTTTGCTGTGTGTTTTCTATCTGTTTTCACTGTGACGTTTTTCCACATATATTTGTTACTTGTATTCCCGATGTTTTGCCATGACTGTTTCTTGATTTCTACACGATGATTTTCCGTTTATTTTCTTTTGATCCCTGTGACCTAATCCGAGGGAAGAGACTGTATGTTGACTTTTTATCATTGTGTGTGTCCTTTGTTTATACTGTTTGTCTTTGTTGTTCTTGGTTCTTAGAACCTGGCAACCTGTGGTTCCACGAACTACGGACGCTCTGATTTCTCATTCCCCTCTTGATGATACGTAGGCACGAGATGCGATGTCTTGGCGAGCTCACTAACAACTAACTTCCTGTTAATATTTGCAACTTAGGATTGGAGTCGTCGTGCTCCATGTAGTTGTCCTGCCGTGGACATTTCGCCTGTTTACCTTTGCCATAGGACTTGGAGTCGTCGTGCTCTATTTTGTCGTCTCGCCGTGGACATTCTCTTCCTTGCTAACTTAGCCTTAGTTTAGAGTCGTCGCACTCTATGTAGGTGTCTCATCACAGACATTTACTTTCCCCCTAGAACCTTGACCACAGTCAAGAGTTCCTCACCCTTAGCTAGGGGAACTACGGTTGCTCTGATTCCGTTCCCGTCAGGATACGTAAGCACGAGATGCGATGTCTTAACGAGAAAACTTAGCATACTTTGTATATACTTTAGATCTCTACCTTAACAAATTTCTCTTTAGCAAGTAAACTCTAGTAAGCACAAATACTAACAAGAGGTTCCTGTAGAGTACTACAGATGTCTAGGATGTGAAATACCTACCCTAGGCACAACCAACCCCCGTACCTTTGATCTTTCTTTGCTTAGCTTTAGGCCTTGCTTTTCGCTTTGTATTTAAAGATTTTTCTTTCTTTAAACATTTCCTTTTGGATAAATTAAAGTTCGATTGTGAATTTAAGAATTAATATTTAAGTTAATCAATAGCTTGGTATCACGATTCTCACCGCAACAGTGACACAATCAACTTACAACTCAAAATCACACTAGTCCAACGCAATCATCTAGGTAATGATTGCTTGGTTCACAAGTAATCCTAAGACACAAAAACACACGTGAAGAACAACTTACACAAACATAATTCTTCACTCAAAATCTCTCCGTATCCAGTCAGGATTGCCACACTTCTATTTATATGCAGCACACAGATCTTGGGCCTAAGGAACATAAATTAGGTTTACCCAAGTTAAACCCATTTCCATAATTTAGAGTGCCTTCAATTAGGTCATAGACATTTCATGTTATGCTCAACACTGTCTAGAATCTCGCCTGAGATAACTAAGGAACCCTAACAGGTTTCCTGAAATCTAGCCTGAGCTAACTCATGCATTATACTAGAAAAACAAACATGCGCCCTTGCTGTCAGCTACCTGATGTCATAACATTCATCATGACATCCAATACACTATGTTCTAGCTAACCAACTTACCTTGTAGTACACTACACAAGCATGTCATGACATCAGTCAAGACATCTACACAACAATGTTTTACCATAAAATGCAGCCAATCAAGAACATCTACATGTAGATATAGGATGGAGGTTGAAGATGATGAACAAATGTAGACTAATTTTATGGTATCACTAGTTTGGAATGAAGCATGAATGGTGTATTTATAGTTTTGGAATATTGGTGGCAAAGAGGTAACTTTCGGAATAAAAGGAATAAAAAAAATTGACCAGCTTAAACAATATGTGTCGGCTTAAAGGTTGGATGTGTCGGCACATAATGTCAAAAATAACAGCATGAGTCGACCTGGAAGGACCTATGTGCCGACCCAAATCAAATAGATACTACAACCTTAATTAGGACAGTAGATGTATCGGCCTGAAACACATAAGTGCATGCATATAGAACTAATGTTACAGTATGTGCCGACCTGAGAGGCTTATGTGTCGACCTGACTTTAACAAAGGCTACAAGCTTTATTATCGAGTTACATATGTCGACCTGAAACACGTATACGCCGACACATAGAACTGATGTTATAGTATGTGCCGGCCTAAAAGGTTGATGTGATGATCTGACTTTGACAATGTGTTACAGGCTTTCTTATTGTGTTACATATGCCTACCTGAAAAGCGTATGTGCTACACATGTAGTGCATTTTTGTATACCAAAAATTATATTTCATGATTGTGGAAAATTTTGACAATTTTGAATTGATTTTTGATGATTCCTAAGACCTCTAATGCAAGAGTTCCAGACAAAGTGAGAGATATCGTCTGACACACAAAAATACTAAGTTTTCTTATAGTTTTGACATCATGCAAAACATCTAACAAAGAAGTTGCACTCACACGAGCGAGATTCAAAGTCTCGTCAGATACCCTATTAAAAAAGAAACCTTTAGTCTTATTCTTCTTTCTTTTAATAACTATAGAAGCCTAACATTTCTAAGCCAAAACTAACGTGCACAACTAACCAAACAGTTTCCATAGAGTACAACGGACATGAGAGGTGTTAATAGCTTCCCCTCACATAATCGACTCCCGAGCCTTGATTTGGTTGCGACAACCATATTATCGTCATTATTTTTAGGGGTTTTATTAATATTTTCCCTTTCCCTTTTTGGGAATAAATAAATTTTGGTGGCGACTCTGTTAAGTCCATCGCGCGAGCGTGCGATTGCGCATCGCGAGCGTCGTGTTCTCATTTTTTGAGGTATGACACACATGATATTTGATCAATTTATTCCATCGAATAAAGTTTAATATTTAGGGTTTGATGATCATTGGTGATATCCTCTGATGATGGCATTTGACTTGAAGATATCTCAAGCCTTATCCACAAGAAGATTAAAGTGAAATGCTCATATGATTGGTATATTCGGAAGAAAAAAAAACTTAAAGCTTCATATTATGAAAGAGAGGAAGTGTAAGCTCACATGATCAGTGTTTGTTTGAATGGTAAGTGTTTTGTAAAATCAAAATGGTGTTTTATTAAAGTAGTATGGTTAAATCACACTCACTAAAAATATTTTTGAAGCCTTTTTTTCAAATAAAATCACCTAAAAATGTTTTGGAGCCTAGCCAGATGAATTAGAAATTGACTTATTGATTAGGACAAGTTTGTTAACTATATAATTGATTAGACCAAGTACCTAATCAATTAGATTATGGCAAAACAATTCTATAATTGATTATGAAAGTGTCTTAATGAATGGTAATAGCTCTCTATCAAAACCTTCCAAATTGGGCTCAAATAGTCATTTATTTATGGTACCAAATCAATTAGGTAATCAATATTGCCCATGAATTATTTCCTTTTTTGAATCATACTTTGGCCTATAAGTAGAGGCCTACCCCTTTATTTATTTTATTTCAAAAAATGTGAGATATCTCACCTTCGTCTCTCTCTAAAATATTTGTATTTCTCTTATATTTTTTTCCATAGCGCTTTGAGAAATGTTCTTGTGTTTAGTGAGGAAGTTGTTTTGGAAGAGGTATTATTGTAAATTTATCAAGAGTTGTTTTTTCTTTTAAGTGAATTATTCTAAGGAAATGTTTGTTTGGGTTTGGAGATAAACCTGTTAAAATATCTTTTTGGGGTATTATTGTTAGTCTCCAATTGGTTCGTACGCTCTATCATTTAAGGAATCACTCTTATTTTGGGTTCGTGAAAAATAACTAGAGAAAAATCTTCGCATGGGTTCTTGAGCTCAATCTGGTATAAAACCTCAGATGGTTCGAGATTAGCATGATATAAAACTCTATTCGATTCGTTGTCAGCTTGGTATAAAACCTCGGTTCAGTTTGGAGGATAGCCAATTCAAAACTCCGTCTTGGTTTGAGATAAACCCGTAAAAAATATTTGTTTGACTTAGATACTAACCGCTTAAAGCTTTGTTCTCTATTTGGCGTGAAAACTAACTGCTTCATTCCATTGTTCGATGTTTGGTTGGAAGTAAACATGAAATTTCATTTTTCCTTGTATAAGGAGGTTCCTTGGCTTAACCTTCTAAAAGCTCTAAAGCATTATTGGATACTCTCAGGATCAATTCTTGAGAAAAGAAGTATGTCACTTCATTTAGACTGAACCTCTATAAATATCTAGTGTTATTTATCTTCCCTTAACTTTTTACTTTCCACTTATTTCCTTTTATTGATTTCCCACGGCATGTCCAATCGTTTTGTTAGAAAATATTTTTGAACTCTAATTTAGAAAATAAGTTTGTTTCAAACCAATGTTTTTCAAACCGTCATAATTCAACACCCATTCCTCCTCTTGTGTATGGAGTCACATGTTTAACACATATCACTTCGTTGAGTAAGAAAAACATAATTTTTTCAAACTTGTGATATGACATGTATGACTTATCTAGGCCTCATGTTACATAAACCAATTATCCAACAAATTTTTGTGGAGTTCATTCATGTTTCATTCTCATAAAAATATGTATTTTCTAGTACTTGAACTTCTTCAAGTTCTATGTCACTCCCATTTTTAAAGACGTACTCTTATTAGAAGAATACATTAGTTCAGGAGACAAAATCAATTTTGATCTAAAAATTGTTATAGAATATGTGTTCGTTCTTTTCATCAAAGTTCTTCCATAAGTTCAAATTTATCTAAATCATGATCAAATTTATATAATAAATCCTACAACTTAAATTATTATTAAGAAAAACTTGGTGATCTTGCCACCATCTCAAATATGGTGTCTCTCCCATTCTTTAATTTAATCTTTTTCCATTAATTTAATCTTTTTCCATTAAATTTGAATGTGGGCAAATGATGATGATACTAAATATTGACTTCATATTTTTATTGTTTATCATTGTTTGTTGGAAATTAATTTGATTGGGTGTTATGATTAGTTTTTAATAATAAGAATATAATCATTATGACTTTAAAATGTAATAATACCTCTCTATTTATTTAATTGTATTGATTCATAATATTTCTAGAAATCATTTGATATATCATTAGTCCATATTAAATCTCTAAGTCTAAAATAAATTCTTTAACACTGTGGACACATTTATTTAAACAATTAAAAAAAAACAAATATTTAACATGATTAGTTACTAAATAGATTAAATTAGATTAGATTACTAATGGTATTTCTTTCAAATAAAAATTATGTGTTTTAATTAAAAAGTTAAAGTGTCTCTTGTATAATGTAACGTAAAATTTAGTAAGTTTTTAAAAGTGATTTTAATATTTAAAAAAATCCTAAAAAATAACTCAAAAAATAACTTTAAAAAACCTTAGGTTTTATGAGAGTTAGATCAAATATTAAATTCATTTTAACGTTTAGATAGGATGTCATATATTATAAGTAACACTTTGTGGATCATCAACTAAGCTAACCAAATCTCCATTAAGATTTTGATTAAAGCATCACTTTAAATAGACCATGACATCGTTCAATGGATTTAATGTAGTTGTGATCTTTATGATAAGTTTTGTGTTGATTTTGAGAACATCATTGTGCACTGAAATTTCTCAGCCACCTTCTAATGCTCCATCACATGATATTGGTTATGCACCAAGGCCATTGTCATCATACGAGAAATATTTAACTATTTGTTCAAGCAAATTAAAGAAAGAATGTGGTAAAGAGTTATTCTCTAGTATCCTTGTTGGAAATGGAACTGTTAGTGATTATTGTTGTCATAACATTGTGAATGACGTTGGAAAAACTTGTCATTTTGACATGACAAAGTATGCAATACAATTGCCAATATATGTGAAAAACAGAACAGAAATCTTAAATAGATGTTTAAATGTTTGGAATCATTGCATCACAGTTCATATGTAGGCTTGATGTTAAATTTAATGACAAATTAATAAATGGTAGCAACATGATGTATGAAATAAAATATTTATTTCTTATTAAATAAGTTATACGTTTCTCATGTATTTCATTTCTGGATGGTTTAGTTCATGTTTTTAGCCTTTGTTTAAATATAAATATATAATCATACAAATAAGTATATATATATATATATATATATATATATATATATATATATATATATATATATATATATATATATATATATATATATATATATATATATATATATATATATATATATATATATATATATATATATATATATATATATATATATATATATATATATATATATATATATATATATATATATATATATATATATATATATATATATATATATATATATATATATATATATATATATATATATATATATATATATATATATATATATATATATATATATATATATATATATATATATATATATATATATATATATATATATATATAACTAAAATAAAGTTTTTATTTATTACAAACAACACAAAAGTGAAGTATCTTATATTTAAAACCCTTTTAACTTAAATTAATTCTCAATATTTAGACACAAATTTGAAATGATATATGGATTCAATACACTTTTTATGGTATATACTACATTAAGGCGTAAATCGTGAGAAATCATTCATAGGTATTGAAATGAAAATATGGTAACTATAATCGAATTTATTTAAAAAGTAATCTCTCTTTCTCTCTCTCTCAATATATATATTACATAACTACTTCAGCATCACAAAAATATTATATTAAATAGTTTAGTATTTTCATATCATTAAATAGTTTATATTAAATAATTACTTTAATAAATATTTCAATTATTAATTAGTATTTTAATAAACTAATTGTTAAAATATAAAATAGTTATAATATTTCATAAAATAGTTATTTAATAAATTAAATAGTTGAAATATTAATAGTTGAAATAAACTAAACTATTTAGTATATTAAATAATTGCTTTATTAAATATTTAGTAAAATAATTTTTTTTGTAAAATATTTTTTTAACAAATACTTGATAAATAGTTTTTTTTTTATAAATATTTTTAACAGTTTATTAAAGAGTTTTTTAAAATACTTGATAATATTTCAAGATACACCTTTTTTAAAATTAATTGTGGATGTCAAACAAATTATGAAGTTCATCTAGTTTATGAAGCTATGAAGAAGAAATATAAGGTGAATAAAGTTTACACAATAGTTTCACACTTCTTGTATTTCTCTTCATAGCTACACAAACCATATGTATTTCTCTTGTTAAGGTGGTAAAGACGAATCTGAAAAAATGAGAACATTCACCAAATGAAAAAATGAGAATCCATTTTTAACAAGAAACGTAAACGAAATCGAAGCATAAGTTTAATGAACGAAACTTAAGTTAGCGATTGGTGAAGACGAATCTGAAGACGTATCTGAAGGTTGAAGTATGTTTAAAAGGTGACATGAATGTTAGGGTTATGCTATGAGAGAGAAGAGTGAACTTATGTTAGGGTTTTCTTTTTTGAGAGAAACGGCTATTGTGTACTGAATTATAGATACTTTCGCTTATATACTAAAAACTATCACTTTTCATCACGGTTAGAAAGAAAAACCGCGATGCAATTTTCAAATTTTACAACGGTTGTATTGTAAAATCGTGGTTAAATAACTTTCACATTTTACAACGGTTAGTTTACTTCACCGTTGTAAAATCATTTACAATTTATTTTTTAAATAATTGACTTAAGTGACACACGCTTAATGTACTATAAAAAATGGAAAAAATGTAGTTGCTGGGAATCGAAGCTTACTACACATCATTTATTACTACGGTTTTTTAAGACAACCGTCATTAAATTACTGTTTATAAATCCAGCTACTCACTGGGTGCGAAAATTTTAACCTATTACAAAGGTGTATATGAATCTGTTGTAAACCTGACGTTGTTGTTTGTGCATTTTGTAGTGGTGAGTTAAGTACTGCACGTGCAATTCATAACTTAAGAGCTACAGATGATGGTTACACTCTTGGTTCATTAATAGATGTAGGGGATCATGCATGCCTATCTCTTATGGGTGATAGTAGGATAGACCATATCCATATGTTAGGCTTATGGGAGGGTCTTGAGTGGTCATGATTGTGTGAGTTATATAAAAGTTATACGGCTGCAAATACTTTGCTTGGTTTTATAGAGTCTTAGTTAGTCAAAATAATTAAATGCTCTAGTTAGGGTTTATGTAAAATCGCTACATATCTGTAGGCTTGGTATGTGATTATCTTTTTATGAGTTGGTGAGGCGCGATGGGATAAGTATATTACTTCAGTATGCGAATCAAGTATGTGAAACTAAAAAGGTGGCCCTCAGTGAGATCATCATGAGGTATTTAGTCAGTAATCTCTTGTGTGGAATGAGTGTGAGATACCCTAATGGACTTTACAAATAGACCTTGACCCAAGTAAAAAGGTAGTGAAAGACCCAGTGGTTTAAAAAAAACTTATGTATAAAAAGGTAGACGAACATATGTATATATATTAGAAGAAAATGCTAAACATGTCGGTATATATATATATATATATATATATATATATATATATATATATATATATATATATATATATATATATATATATATATATATATATATATATATATATATATATATATATATATATATATATAAAATGAAGTATAAGACTTATTAAGTAATATGAATTAATTGAAAATCTTAATAAAAAATAGACTTTTAAATAGGCTTTCAAGTTAGGTCAAACTTTTAAAAATGTCAGACCAAACTAGAAAAGAAATAGCGTATAGTAGATCATAGATCAGACTCAAACCTTATAAGTTTATCGTAGGTCAGACTCAGACCCTCTAAATCCTAGCCTAACCTAACCTATTTTCACCCTTATATATGGGACATCCCTACAAAGTTAATGTATCTCTAATTTTATCAAGTAATATATGTATCCAATTTGTTTTTTTAATCATAATGTAACAAACTCATAACTAACTTGATATGGTAGGTCTAATTATTAAGCTCCCTCATGTTTACTTGTTAGAGAAGTTTATACTCTCGAATTATTCTCACATCGGAGATCTAAACACTTAGGCTCATATTATACTCTGATCAATTTAGATTAAAATTGAATCATAATTATTCTTAAATTTTAAGTTAGGTTATTCTTAAATTTTCAGTAAGTATAGATAGGAAGTTATCAATAACTTCAATTATAACTGAGTGAGTAGAGTTTAAGTTTCCTAGCCGGAAGTCCCTAGAAAAATTATTTCTTATTCTATATTATTTATTATTTTTATTTAGGAAAGAGTTTTTAGGATCGACAAGATAAAGTAAGTAAAAAATTGAAGACATAAAATTATTTAATTTTGTATTAAACTTCAAAAGTGAAATTGTTAATCATGTAACACCACTTATTTTTACTTTCTTTTTACTTCCCTTATGCTTAACACAATATAATATTTTCTAAATATTAATTATATAATGTTACATTTTGGTATCAATGTTGGTTCACTAGACCAAGTTGTGGGTAGTTGGGATAAGTATACGCTGGTAGAATAAGTATTAAATCATCAAGAATTAAGTTTGATTAAGTTTAGTTATTGCATTTAATATTAAGATTATATGTCTTTAATCGAGTAGGACAATCATGAAATATTATTAGAAAGAGTGATGTGAAGAAAAAAATCTTATGATCAACTTTGTGAAGCAATGCCATTTGCGAGCATAAGCAAAATATAACTAAGCTTTATAACCTAGAAGGAATGAGTTGATGAAATGCAAATTGGCCTCATAATACGAAGCATTGAGATGAAGAAAAGTAAGTAATGATGACCATTGAGGGAGTAGTATAGATAAGTTACCCATGCTAGCGTAGATTTATAGTAACATTATCTTTTTAAAATTCAAATAAAATGAAAGGTCATGAGTGAGACATGGACTTTGGAAGGTTTCTCATCGAGAAACTCATGAGACTTTGTCATACCATGTTCTTTAGTACTTAAAATTAATACTTTTATGAGTTTTTACTATTAATGTGTTCTTGTTTTACAAATTTTAATAAAGAATCTAAAGAATCATAGAAAATGTCAAACTATCCGAACTGGACAAATTTTATAGTATTTCTCTATAAAAGTTGATATAAAGAATCAAGGAGAGGAATGGAATATGAAAAATAGAGGAAAAATAGAGAATTCACAAAAAACATAAGATAGTTCCACAAAGAACCTACGTAGCGAATCTATCAAGACCTATAAATAAGACAATAGTGATGATAACATGGCCTAGTGGCACGACTTCAACTCTCTCCCTGAAGCGACAATCAAAAGAATTATCTAATAACAAAGGTCTCCAAAGATGAGCAACACGATCCAAACTGGTTGTCATAGTTCAAGTCAAGAAAATTACTTAATAGCGATGCATTATGGTTTTGAGTTGCGTGATTGCACAAATTTAAAATTTTTTCTATAAATAAAGAAACATATTTAGTGATTGGGAGTCCAATTTTATATTGTCTAAGGTGTTTTTAAGAGTTAGATGAAGGTGGGAACAAAGGTTATCAATAGGAGTTCATTCTTCATCATTGCAAGTCTTAATTTTTGTTTTTGAATTATAAAAATCGTGAATCCTTTAAGGTTGAGTGGCTAGTCCCCTTAAATTAGGTTCCCTCTAGATTTCTGCTAAGTACTATTTTCCTTTAATACAAAATTGAGAGATTTCATTTAAAAGGAAATCGTACTTAGCAGAAATTTGTCTACTCAATTGGTAATATTATTATATTGTAATGATTGTTTGTGTTGCAACGAGAATAATCTCATCCATTAGTTTAGTTTTATACGCTATAAAATCTTTGTCTTATAAATTAGAGACTCTTGGTACTTGAGAGGTTTGTTTGATGAATATGGTATACTTGTGATTGTGGCCTCACATTCCTTAAGAGGTTGTGAGATGTAATTTTGTGTTTTGTAAAACTTACTTCTTATTTATGTTCCATAAAACGTTTATATTAGAAATTGGAGACTCTTAGCACATGAGATGTTTCATTGAAGAAGTGAGTTACCTTGTGATTAGAGACTCCCAATACAAATGAATTATGAAAAAAAATTAGGCATTGACATGTGAATGTTAAAGATTCAAACAATTTCAGAAAGACTAAGGGAAAGTCAACAACTAAAGATGAAATTCTAACTCCAAATTTTCTGAATTTTTTCAGATACCCAAAAGAGTAAGGTTTGAGCCGAATATTATTTATCAACTTTCATTTAACTTTGAGTGTAATCATGATATAGTACAATTTTCCAGAACTTTATTTATTTCTTTATTGCTAGTTGTCTTATTATATACAAAAAGAGACATATTTTTCTTAAAGCCTATAACCCCTTTGAATTACCTTATTATTTAATAATAAATATATAATTTGCTAACCCCCTTTGAGCCTCTAACATTTTCTTTGTCAAAACCATATAAATGTTATTCTTTCTAACATCATATCTTGTAATCATTAAATTCCATTGAAGTTATGCAGTTATAAAATCGTAAAAAGTGTATGTGTAACATGACTTTAAGTTTGGGGTTGTTTTGGAATAGAAACTTCTAAGTTTTATATGGAAGTCCTAAAAGCATATATAATAAAAAGAGATTATGAAAAATAAATTTTAAAATATGGGTACCAAATAAAGAATGAAAAGAAAAAAATATGGGTACTTGAAATCATGTTTCACATGGGAAAAATGTTAGGACAACTTGTCCAACTTCTTACACCATATAAAAAAACCAGTTTGACAACAATAATAAATCAATGTAAAAAGTTGTAAAAACATAAGATATTGGCAGCCCAGTTCGATGAAACCACACCTACGTCTAGGGGACACTCTACCTAATAAAGGAAATTCACTACTTTGAATTAGTATACTTAGTCTTACAAGAACCAACAAACCTTATGTTTTTCAAAGCCTCTTCCTAATTCTAATGACTTTCTATTTAAGGAATCCTCCCAAATATGAAAACCTACTCACTTTCTTCTCAACCACACAATTGTGATTGGTGTTTACAATTCAATGAATAAATTGTTGAATATTACAACTCAACTAAGGCAAACCTTTTATTCCAAGTTACTAAAACATAGAGGTGTACTGATGACAGTCCGTCATTGCATGTAGTTAGGCGAAGAATCCAAGAAAAACAAGTGAAAGATGATTCAAAAGGAAGAAGAAAGACCTAAGAATGAGTAAAAAAAATCGTTAAGTATGAAAGTATGGGACTTAGTAAAATTCAGGTGAAAAAGGGTGATACCCCTTGTGAAATTCCTCTGGGAAGAATCGTATCCGAACAAGGCTACTTGGGAGCTTGAATTGCAAATGTGGGAATTCTATCCTCATCTCTTCGGGTGATTTTTGAATTCGAAGACGAATACTTTTCTTAAGGGGGAGGATGTAACAACCCGACTTTTCCCTAAAATTGTTTATGGTGCATATTGTTATTAATTGGTTAGAATTATACTAATTAGTAAAATATGGTGATAATTAGAATTTTAATACTCAAGATTTAAGGGGAATGACTAATTAGTAAAACTTGACCAATTAGTAGGGGTATAATGGACAATGCCCCAATAACCTATTTAAGGCTTTTTGAGGAAGAAAAAATTAACCCCACCACTTTGTTTCCCTCTCTGCACTTAGAGAAATCATAAAATATAGGAAGAGGGGCAAGAATGGATCAACTTTCAAGCTTTTGCATGTTTGAATGGGGAATCACCTGGGAGCCATCAAGCCCAATCACTATTGTCCCTTCAATTTCAACTTCAATCCTCCTTATTCATCTTTAAAATTTGATTAAGCTGAGTATTAGTTAGGACTTGGAGGTTTAGAAAATTCTTAGGGTTTTATGTGAAATTGGGAAAATTAATGATATCTTGATGTTCGTGTTGTTGTGATCAATGTTTTCGTATGAATGTGTGTGTGATTAAATGATAAATGAATGAATAGATGAATATGTAACTCTTAGATTATGTGACATGCATGTGTTTATACAAAGTATAGAGTTCATCTTTTGTGATAACATGAAAAGCTTTAAGATCAAGAGGATTATGGATAGATTGTTGAACTATGTTGATGTCAGTGTAATTTTCGCAGGACATAGTTGTAGTATCTTAGTCATAACTTTTTCTACATACATCATTTTTAAATTTTTGTTTGTTTTCTGGAAACTAGACTCAATTACCTTTAATTTCTTTATAAGTTTGATCACGTTTGACATAGAATTGAAGCCTAAAAACCTGTTACAAGTTAGATAAACTGTTGTTGTCTGTTTTTGTAACATGTGTGATCTTTTATGATAAACTATACTTATTGGAAACTCAGAATTGGATGGGACCAATTGTGTTAGAAACATGAATCATAAGATATCTATACTGGAAATTCTAAAAAAAATTATCATTCATATACAATATTTTGTGTAACTTTGAAGTTAGAAATTTTGTCTTAGGATTTATGCAGAAAATGTTGTGACATAACTGATTTGAAATGGGTATAACTAGGGTTAGAAAACTGGGATTGAGATGAAACTAATTAGATTTGAAATATGATTCATGGTACTTTTATACTAGAAATTTTCATAATATTGTTATGTAATTTGTATTCCTGGTGCTATTTTGAAGTTAAAAATTTTGTCTTAAGATTTAGGCAAAAAATGTTGTGACAAGGTTGAATTGAGATAGTTGTAATTAAGGCTAGAAAACTTGGATTGGGATGAAACCAATTGGGTTTGAAAAGAATAACCTCGATATTTCCCGGTACTCCCTAGTTCCTAGATAAGGGAGTTAAGGGAGTGAAAGTTGAGATCTTCTAACCTAGTCAATACGTAGTTCACAACGTAGGAGAGTAAGTCCCACTAGACGGAAGGTAGGAAAACTTTAGATACCACCTTACTAGAATTAGTCCTAAGAGAAGGCGTAAAAAACTTCTACAAAACCTTGCCTTTATGAACAGTAATTTGTCGACTGGTAACAATGTTCAAAACACTAGTCGAACTAGAGGTTCGTCAATAACTTCGACATGATAGATCTGTAGCTCTTATTGTTATACGTGGCTCGAATGTTTATGCTATTAGCTTACATGTTATTGTGAAGCGCTTTATGCTTCATTTCTTGAGTCCTATTAGGTAGATGTAAATGCTAGTTGTGAGTGAATTCTATAACCTAGCCATGTTTTGAATGATGTCAAAACTAGGAGTGTGACTTAGCGCTTTTGTATATTAGGCGGTATCAACAAAAGTTTAGACGTGCATTGAATAATTTTAGACATAGGATGAATACAAATGTTTTTGAAAAGGATTGAAAAGCCTTAGGCATTCCAAACACATCAAAAATAAAGTTTTATGTGTGAACATTGTTGTATAGACCGACACATACGAGTTCAAGCCAACCTATAGAAGCTTTTACTTCAGTATAGGTCGACACATAAAATTTTAGGTTGGCTCCCGTGGATCAATATTAAACCTTGTAGCCACTTTCCATTGGTCACCTCCCTTAGGTTGACACACGGGCAACACAAAACCTTTATGGACCTATCAGAGACCTTCATAGACCTGCTTGAGTACCTTGATAGACCGACCTGTAGCTTTCAAACACTAAAATTTTTATTTTGCATCCTTTTGCCTATCTCCATACACAGACACGCACGCGCGCGCATATAAACACACACACACACATATGTGTGTGTGTGTGTGCGCGTGCGTGTTGATAACACGAAATCGTATATATATAATGACGTACTTTTCTACTAATCAGCGACCGTTTTCACTCCGATTTCGGATATTTCCATACTATTTTTCCAGTATTTTGCAGGTATTCAAAGTCCATGCTCAAATGGAGCAAGATGAAGAAAAGAAGCATTTACAGGTGAAAACCAGGTGAAAATCAGGCCAAAAAGCAGCAAAAATGAACCGTCATGGAGTTAAAATGCAGTTTTTCTGCACGTGCTGTGAAGTGCTGAAAATGCCAAAGAGGAGTGGACCACTAACTTCTATATTTTCTGATATCATTCCCACTTCCCGAAGAAATAAACCGTTGAAAATCCCATCTATAAAAGGAGGGAGCTTATACCAGAAAAGGGGAACCGCATTGAAGAGACGAAGTGCTGCCAATTTACTTTCAGAGCAATTTTCAGTTTCCCATTTTCTTATCGTTATTTTGTTTCCTTTTTCTTTTTTTCCTTGCAATTGTTGTTTTACTTTCCCATTTCTATTCTGTACGAGTAATTGGCATAAAGACTAAATCATGCCTCCATTTTGGAGGATTTCCCAAAAGCCAATCGAATTGTTTACAGGTTTCTATTTTAATTGTTAATTGATTGCTATTTCCCATTATAATGCATATTATTATTTTCTGCCATTATTTACGTGTTGTTAATTTATATTCCATGTCTGGCTAAATCTTAAGTAATCGGTATGTAATAAATAATCTGATGGGATTCGATAATTAACCGGTGTATACCTACCTTTTCAAAACTTATTTATGGCTTCAGTTTTTAAATAGATTTTTCTAAATAAACCTTCGTCGCGACAGCGAGAAATTATTTACAGTAGTTTTGCCACGACAGTGGAAAATTCATAAAGGTACGAACCAACAAGCGACAGTTGAGGTTAAGTCCAGATAGTAAAAACTAAGCATTCATTTTAAAAACAGCGACGGCGCTTTAAAAAGAATTAGAACTTAATAGTTTTCAAAAAGTAACTTTAACCCCGAACGGGATAGCGACAGCATACGTTCCGCCTTAGAGTTGCGACTAGCGTCAACAACCATCGTGAGACAAAGGTCTTTAAACCATCATTTTCTTCTTAAACTATTTTTGAAAACCTAAAGACACCGGTGACCTGTAGAATCCCTGAAGAAGTGACATATTACATACCGATTCAAGCATTTATACCTTAATTAAAAGCTTTAGTTCCCTTTAGTTTACGCACTTATTTCGTTATTATTCCCCTAAAACATTACCAACCTAGCTAAACACAGTAACACCCGAAAATACTAGTTTGATTACGAGTCTCTGTGGGATCGATATCTATTATTACTACGCGATAGACTGTGCACTTGCAGTTAATTGAGTTAGACATAGAAAGTCGCGATCAAGTTTTTGGCGCCGTTGACAGGGACCCGTTTAGTCAATAGTGTAATCTTTTGTTACACAGTATAGACTAGGTTAACTATTCTCTCTCCCTCTACTCGTTCTTCGATTGTATGCCAAGTACTCTCTCACAAGGCGACATCTTACAACCTACAATCGCCGAACTAGAGCGCTTCTTACATTTAAGAAGGCGCATCATCGAATATCAATGAAAACACAATATTCCTAATCTTCTAGCTCATCCTCCTGTTGAAGAAGCAAAGATGGCTGACGGACCTCAGAACAAACCGCTGAAGGACTATGCTACACCCTCTCAGTTGGAACCTCGAAGTAGCATTGTTGCCCCAGCTATCAATCGAACCGATTTCGAACTAAAACCGTCATTGCTGTCAGTTGTACAACAAAATCAATTCTCAGGAAATGCAACTGAGGATCCGAATGAACACTTAACGAAGTTTGTGCAATACGCAGACACAGTGAAGGCAAATGGAGTAACTCCAGACGCAATAAGACTTCGTCTTTTTCCTTTCTCTCTTAGAGATAGAGCTTGGACGTGGTTACAATCCTTACCATCCAACTCCGTTACAACGTGGGAACACTTAAAGAATGTTTTCTTAGCAAGATACTTTCCGCCAAGCAAAACTGCTATGCTTAGAGCTCAAATCAACGAATTTCGACAAAAAGATACTGAATCTCTCTACGAAGCGTGGGAAAGGTTCAAAGATATGATGAAAGCATGTCCTCACCACGGTTTAGAAGACTGGGTGACGATCCATACTTTCTACAATGGGCTTCTGTATAACACCAGATTAACGGTAGACGTCGCCGCGGGTAGTGCACTTATGGATAAGCCATACGACGAAGCCTATCAACTTATCGAAAACATGTCTTAGAACCACTGCCAGTGGGGAGGCAAACAAACTCCAGCAGAGAAACCCGCAGCGAAAGGTGGGATGTACGAGATCAGCAGCCTTGAAAAGTTCAACGCTAAAGTAGATGCTCTAGCACAGAAAATCGACAGTCTGACCGTTACCCCAACTGCAACCGTAGCTGCTGTAACTCCAAACTGCGAGTTATGTGGAATCACCACTCATAATGCGCCCGAGTGCCCATTATTGGCAGGAATCCCACTAGATCAAGTAAACTATGCTCAAGGAAATCCGTACGCAAATACTTACAACCCAGGATGGAGGAACCACCCAAACTTTTCCTACAAGAACGATAATGCCTTGCAAACACCAACTGCTCCGCCAGGATATCAGAAACCAGCCGCTGTTGCCCAGGCTGCCCCTAGGAAATCAAACCTCAAAGTGATGATGGAAAAATTCATAGCTGCTCAAGCTCAAACAAATAAAGAATTCCTAAATCAAAACATACACACTAGCGAGCAAATTAAACAGCTGACCGGAAAAGTAGACGCTTTAGCCATCCGCAATAAGATGCTCGAAACGCAGATATCACAAGTGGCTCAACAACAAGCCTCTGCAGCTGCCCCAGCTGGAACATTTCCAAGCCAGCCAGAACCCAATCTGAAAGGTCATACAAACGCTGTTATATTGAGAAGTGGAAAAGAATTGGAAAGCCCAACAGATCCTAGGAATGAAGATTTAGTAATGCATCAGAAATCTGATAAACCAACCGAAAAGGAGTCTGAAACAGAAAAGAAGGAATGTGACGAGCAAAAAGCCGCCAAAGATGAAAACTCATATGTGCCTCCAGTGCCATATAAACCACCTATCCCTTATCCTCAAAGATTAATAAACTCCAAAACTTTAGGACAATTTAAGAAGTTTGTTGAACTTCTGAAACAACTAAACATCACTATTTCTTTCACAGAAGCGATAACTCAAATGCCGTCATACGCTAAGTTTCTTAAAGAAATCTTGTCTAATAAAAGGAAAATAGAGGATAACGAGATAATGACACTCACTGTCGAATGTAGCGCAATCATTTAAAACAACATGCCTCCTAAACTAAAAGACCCAGGTAGTTTCTCCATACCTTGCATCATAGGAAAGTTCGTTATAGACAAAGCTCTATGCAATCTAGGAGCCAGTATAAGCATCATGCCTTTATCTATATGCAAAAAGCTGAATATGGGAGAACTAAGACCGACTAAAATGTCCGTACAGTTGGCTGACCGATCAGTCAAATATCCCGTCGGTGTACTGGAAAACGTTCTAGTACGTATAGGCCTATTCTATATCCCGACCGACTTCATAATCATGGACATCAAAGAGGACTCTGTTACCCCAATTATCCTAGGAAGACCGTTTCTAGCGACAGCCAGAGCTATCATAGATGTAAAGAAAGGAAGGCTAACATTCGAAGTAGGAGAAGAAAAGATAGACTTCATCCTTACTAAGTTCTTGAAGGCACCAGCTATAGATGACACATGCTATATAGTAGATGTCATTGACAAATGCATACGAGAATTAGAGAAGGAAGAAACTACATATGCTGAAATCATGAAAATCCAGATCCCTGCTATTCATGAAGACGACAACTGGCGTACACCATACAAAGATGATAGTCTAAGCGAGATCTTAGCACTCACTCCAAATCACATGCCAGGTCCGAAAAACCCAGCTTTAGAACTTAAAGAACTACCTAAAACCCTCAGGTACTGATTCTTAGATACAGAATTCAAAAGACCAGTAATAGTCAACGCTGATTTAGGACAGTCTTAAACTGAATAATTACTAGAAGTCCTAAGGAAATACCCAACTGCGTTAGGCTATAATATAAGCGATCTAAAAGGCATAAGTCCTTCCATCTGTATGCACTGTATCATGCTAGAGGAAGACTGCAAAACTTCAAGAGAACATCAGAGAAGGATAAACCCGATCCTAAGCACTGTAGTCAAAGACGAGGTGAAAAAATTACTAGACGCATGAATCATATACCCGATCTCCGACAGCCAATGGGTCAACCCAGTACACGTAGTACCCAAGAAAGGAGGCGTTACTGTAGTGAAGAATGCGAAAGGTGAATCGATAACCCAAAGAGTTGTGACCGGAAACAGGATGTGTATCGATTACAGAAAACTGAACAAGGCAACTCGGAAAGATCACTTCCCTTTACCTTTCATAGACCAGATGTTGGAAAGACTAGCGAAACATTCGTACTTCTGCTATCTAGATGGTTATTCGGGATTCTTTCAAATTCCTATTCACCCCGATGACCAGGAAAAGACAACATTCACCTGTCCTTATGGTACTTTTGCTTATCGCCGAATGCCATTCGGACTGTGCAATGCTCCAGCAACCTTCCAAAGGTGCATGATGGCAATCTTTGCGGATTACATAGATGACATCATGGAAGTGTTCATGGATGACTTCTTTGTATGCGGAAAATTTTTTGAAAACTGTCTGTCAAATTTAGAAATGGTACTCAAAAGATGCGCTAAAGTGAACCTTGTCCTTAATTGGGAGAAATGTCATTTCATGGTCCGACAAGGCATCGTTTTAGGACATGTCATATCTGAAAAAGGGATCGAAGTTGACAAAGCTAAAATAGAGATCATAAAGGATCTTCAACCTCCGAAACCCGTACGAGAAATATGAAGCTTCTTAGGACACGCTGGATTCTATCGAAGATTCATAAAGGATTTCTCGAAAATCACAAAACCTCTTACAGGTTTATTAATGAAAGATGTCGAGTTCATCTTCGACAAAGAATGCTTAGAAGCATTCGAAACTCTAAAGTCAGCACTTATCACCGCACCAATCATGCAACCCCCAGATTGGCGACTACCATTCGAAATCATGTGCGGTGCGAGTGATTACGCTGTAGGCGCAGTTCTAGGACAAAGGAAATACAAGAAGCTTCACGATATCTACTACGCTAGTAGAACTTTAGACCCTGCCCAAATGAACTACGCCACAACGGAAAAGGAACTTCTAGCAGTCGTGTTTGCTCTTTACAAATTTCGTTCCTACTTGGTAGGAGCCAAAATAATCATATACACAGATCACACTGCCATTAGGTACCTAATAAGCAAAAAGGACGCCAAACCAAGATTATTGAGATGGATCCTATTATTACAAGAGTTCGACTTAGAAATTAAAGATAAGAAGGGGACCGAGAACGTAGTTGCATATCACTTATCCCGTATAGAGGGCATTAAACAAGAACCAGTGCCCATCAATGACGATTTTCCCTACGAACGTCTGATAGCCAAATTGGAAAGCGATATGTCCAACTCAACTTCGGAAGGACCAGAACTGGAAAAAGCTGTGGAAGCTATCTATGCCCAAGCCACTTTGTCGTGGTTTGCCGACATTGTTAATTACTTGGCCGCAGGCGTGCTTCCACCGGACCTAACTTATCAACAAAAGAAGAAATTCTTCCACGACTTAAAGCATTACTACTGGGACGAACCTCTACTCTTCAAACGAGGCACCGACAACTTATATCGTCGTTGTGTCCCAGAGGAAGAAATAGAAGACATCATCTCCCAATGCCATTCAGCACCTTATGGTGGTCATGCTAGCACCTCAAAGACGTGCACTAAAATTCTACAATCTGGCCTATTTTGGCCCAATCTCTGGAAGGATGTCCATATCGCTGTACTAAAATGCGACCGGTGCCAACGCACTGGCAACATCTCACGACGCGATGAGATGCCTCAGAAAGGAATTTTAGAAGTAGAAATCTTTGACGTCTGGGGAATAGACTTCATGGGACCTTTCCCGTCTTCTTTTGGAAACAAATATATACCCGTCGCTGTCGACTATGTATCTAAATGGATAGAGGTCGTTGCTGCTCCAACAAATGACACGCGAGTAGTCGTCAAACTCTTTAAAAACACAATCTTTCCTAGATTCGGTATGCCCAGACTCGTCATTAGTGACGGTGGTTCGCACTTCATATCGCGAATCTTTGACAAACTCATTTCCAAATACGGAGTCAAACACCGCGTAGCCACACAGTATCATCCACAAACTAGTGGACAAGTAGAGGTTTCGAACAGAGAAATAAAGCAAATTTTGGAAAAGACTGTCGCAACCTCCAGGAAAGATTGGCCATCAAAGCTAAACGAAGCTTTATGGGCTTATAGGACCGCCTTTAAAACACCAATAGAAACCACACCATTTAAACTAGTTTACGGAAAATCATGTCACCTGCCGGTAGAATTAGAGCATAAAGCCTTCTGGGCTATTAAGACGCTAAACTTCAACTACACTGCGGCAGGAGAGAAACGGATCTTGAACCTTCATGAATTGGAAGAGCTCAGATTGGACGCATACGAGAATGCACGCATCTACAAAGAAAGAACCAAGAAATGGCATGATAAACGTTCGATCCAGAAATAATTCAGTGTGGGAGACATCGTGCTCCTATTCAACTCCAGATTAAAACTTTTCCCTGGAAAATTAAAACCTAGATGGTCTGGACCCTTTGAGGTCACCAAAGTCCTTAAGAGTGGAGCTGTTGAAATCAAAAATCAAATCAACGCACCGTTTATAGTAAACGGATAACGTTTGAAGCATTATAATCAAAATGAACACAACGACCACGTGAGCAATATGAAATTGCTCGAGCTTCCCGAATAGCTTATAGCCAAGCTATCGTCAGGCTTCTGACGTTAAAGACAACGCTGATTGGGAGGCAACCAAAATTTTTTTCCCTTTTTTTCCTTTCTAAATTTATTAAAACTATGTTTTCCCTTTAACTTATAATTTCTATAAATTTCTATTTTCTTATTTTCTACTATTTATTTTATTTTATTTTTCTTTCTTTTATCACCCTTTGCTTCTTAAAAATATGATCTGAGTGAATGTGATTTTAATTTTTCCAGGATTTTAAAGTCGTTCTACTTTTCTCCCGTTTTTATCCGACTAACCTCCGAGTATGGCTGACATCGACGTTACGACTGTTGTGTTTAGAGGACTAGCTCATAAGGCCATATTTGAGGCACTGACTCAGAGAAACTTAGCTTCGACTCTGTACTACGATAGACCCACCATGAACAAGCTAGGAATCCAGGATAGCATTCAGTATTTATTTAACCAATTAGGCTGGGAGCAAACTGCTCTAAAGACCCGATTTGCTACCTACCGTGAACTGACGTTCAAATTCCTTAGCTCCTTAAGTTACTTACCCGAACATGGCTATGGATCCACTAAAGAGCTGATAACCTTTAGAATGTTTGGAATGGATCAAACACATAATCGTACATCGTTAGCTAACATCCTAGGCTTCCCTAGCAGACCTTTTGTGTTTACCACCACTGAAGAGGACATTGATCTCGAGTTAGAACAATTCTGGGGTACCATCACCGGTAACTATCACCCTGAACTGAATGACATGCACAACAATGAGATACACAATCCAGCCTTCTGCTATTTTCATAGGATTTTAGCCCATACCCTCTTTGGGAAGGAGGAAAACATTACAACAGTCTCAAAGTAAGAGTTGTTCATCCTTTTCTGTGCTTCACAAGGCCGCCCTGTAAATGCTGTCCCTTTTATGATGAGGGCATTCACACGCCTTAATCAGGAACCTCACTCACCCATTTTAATAGGAGGCTTAGTCACCATGATCGCCCACGAAATTGGCCTGAGGTATTACCTGAACAAAGTCGTTCGTTTCGGCAACCTCAAATCAATGGACATCCAGTTCTGCTTCAACAGACGTATCTTAGGTACCTTAGGACCAGGAGCCTACGAATACCTCATAGCTGATCAACCTGTCCACCTTTTCACATTGCCCAACCATGAGCTAACCAGTATCCATAACAGAGACAATTGGCTTTATGAATTGGACGAGCCTATGGGACCCCCATCACCTCACTCTACACCCCAGGCTTACATGTATGACAGTGATCAAATCTCAGAAGCACATGACTATTTGTACTACCAAGATTATGAGTCCGAAGTGGAGATAGATCCTCAGACCCCTCCTAACTACCATAACTTTCCTGACCCCACTCCTGAACAAAACACAGACAAGTTGGACACTGTTCTGAGAACTATGGACGACCTCAAGCTGGAAATAACCACTATAAAAGATGAATTAATGCAGCTTCACATGGATTTCGTTACTTACATGGACGTAGTTAGCGACCAATTTAATTACGTTATTCAGCAGATCAACAACTTGAAGAAACCAAAGGAGTGATATTTTAGTTTTCTCTTTAATTTTAGTTTACTGCATTTCACATTGTTTCACATTATTTAATTTTGCAATTGTTTCTTTTTGGATATTGTATTACTTTAAACTCATTTTTTGATTCAATGTTATTTTAATTTCATTCCGGTATCTCCCTTAATTATGTTTCATGTTATTTTCTATTTTGTAATCAGTCTATCATACTGCAAAAGTCTTCAAAAATCAAATTTTCCACTGTTAAAACGCCCCACAAGCGAATTTCTGCATTTCTGCAGAATTTGCTACTGTGACGGTCGTCACACTCCCCTGACGGTCGTCACGCATGTTACGACCGCCACACATCCCTGACGGTCGTCACACAGATAAAACCCCAATTCTGTCAAAACAGAGGTCACGCACCTCTCCACCTCCACTCTCCTAATTCCCCACTTTCCCACATTTAAACCCCACTAAAAAACCCTCCGAATCCCCCATTAAACCTCCACCATTTCAACTTCCAATTCACTATTATATATTAACCTCTGCACTCCCATACCTCACCATCCACATAAACTTCCTATTCTCAACCTCTGCTCTTCTCTCACGAAAATGGCCAGAAAAAATCGTGCAAACCCCGACTTGAGCATTATCACTTTCCGAGAAGGCGAGGCCGGCGAAAGGCAGCAGACTAACTTCATAGCTTTCCATCAGCGGTCGCTTCAGCCTACCCGGTATGCTCACCTGGATTCTCTGACAGAACTAGGGATTATGGATGGCGTAACTTAGATGTTACAGAGAGTCGGCATCTGGCATCTCTGCACCAATCCCCAACCCACCTACGAGCAACTCGCACTGGAGTTTCTCAGTTCCTTCGCGTACACAACATCACCCAGCGATACCAACCATCTTATCGGCGCCGCCTGCTTTTGCTTGTTCGACACCGAATATCAAGTCCCCCAGGACCGCATCGCCGTCATTCTACAGTTCCCTCACAGTGACGATGCTCATCGCCGCATATCCGATCAGTTCTACCAAGAAGCTTTCCCTCTATGGAACCAACTGACCGGCACCACTCCAGAAAGTTGGGACACTCTGAACGCAACTCATATCCACAACCCAACAATCCGCTACTTTCACCGCGTGTTGAGTAACACCATATTCGCTCGTGACAGTAACCACAAGGTCAACTCAAAGGAGCTGTTTTTCCTCCGTTGCGTGTTCGCTTCGGAACCTATTAATGCCGCCCCGTTCCTCTTGGCTCACATTCAAGCCAAGTGTAACCGCGGCTCCAAACCTTTCTATTTTGGTGGCATCATCACATCCATTGCCTTAGGCCTCGGCCTCGGCGACCGCCTCCAGACACTCCGCCAGATGCCCCCTGTCTTCCTAGACACCGACCACTGCCGCGCCTCCCACTTCATCAGATCCCGCGCAGATGGGAGATACCATCCAGTAGTGCGAGGCCGCACTATCCAGAGCATCATCATGCCTTCACGCACCCGAATGCATCTGCAGGATAGAGCCAACTGGCTTTTCGATACCACTGCCCCTGCTGCCCCAACTCAGGATAATGCCCAAGAACCCAGGGATGAAGTTCAAGAGGAGTTAGACAGAGCCGACCAGCCTGAGCCATCACAAGCAACTGCTGCCGAAGGCCCTTCCGCGCGCCGCCGCCGCCGTCCTGCCACTGATGACACATCCGAGGCCCTCCTCCACTGCATCGAACAGCAGAATCAGATGATGCTTATGATGGAACAGCAGAACTGAAGGGCCAAAGAATTTGAAGCGTGGCAGAGAGAACAAACCGGTCACATGAGGCAATCTTTGCAGCAGATCCAGGATGTCCATTCCGGCATGGCCGATGAGATGGCACACCTTATTGTGCGAGTCGACGGCCTCCACGATTACATCTTCCACACCGAAGCTTTGAACCTCGCGGCACCCGACGATACAGCGAGAGTTCGAGGTAGAGATCGAGGAAGAGGAAGGGACTAGTAGTATTTTTCATTTTTTGTCTTTTTGTTTTTCTTTCCTTTGTATTTTTCCCTTCCGCATTCTTTCAAATCAGTGAGGACACTGATTGAGATAGTGTGGGAGCGGACCGTTATTTCCCTTTTCCCTGTTATTTCCCATTTCCGATTGTACTCTTTCTTTCGAATTTTCAATTTAAAGTATTTTTAATTTTCGGCAAATAAGCTCTTATATATATATATATATATATATATATATATATATATATATATATATATATATATATATATATATATATATATATATATATATATATATATATATATATATATATATATATATATATATATATATATATATATATATATATATATATATATATATATATATATATATATATATATATATATATATATATATATATATATATATATATATATATATATATATATATATATATATATATATATATATATATATATATATATATATATATATATATATATATATATATATATATATATATATATATATATATATATATATATATATATATATATATATATATATATATATATATCCGTTACATGAACTCCCCGCGCTTCATCTGACATATACAAAGAAACTTTTATCCTCTCCAAAGCATCACGTGACACGCCTAAACTTTACCAAGTTGGAATTTCCGAGAAGAAAATTTTAACAAAGCTTCTACGCCCTGACACCTTAGACCTCTGGTTTATGTGAGTCAGTCTCACTACTTACTCGTACCAAAGCCTCAAGTTTCGACTCGAACGGAGCCCCCAGTAGTTTATACGAGCAGTCAGCACCATCCTAAACACTTCTAAGCAAGAAACCGATGCAAATAAGTGTATGATCTCTAGTAAAAATTCAATAATCTTGAAAGAAAAGAAAAGCCATATAGCATGAATAAAGAGATATGTCCCTTCTAAGTTAGGTGCTCCTCGCCCGAGCATTTAGCCCAACGGTATGAAACTCTTGCAGATTTATTGCAGAATGAGCATATGTGCAAAAGAAAAAAAATCAAACTAGCAAAGAGATCATGGTCACCAACAGGTTTTCTTGCCATGAACATGTATGGATAACAGGCTTAATGTGACTGCGCCAGAGTGAAGCCGGGTAAAATTTGTTGCGAGAAACTTGAAGCCGAGCTGCAGTAACATGATTGGGACTGGCTTGCATAAAAGAGAGGCCTTCGAAGACTTACAATCAAGTGTCGTTGCCGTATACGCTTTGTTTCCATTTGACCCCCGGTTTTTCCTAACTTGACGCCCGAGAAATCTTATCAAAGAAAGAGCGTGCCACGTGCCTGCCAAACTTTAATATTTTCCTACCTTTACTTGAGGACAAGCAAAGATTCAAGTTTAGGGGAGTTTGATAACGCGAAATCGTATATATATAATGACGTACTTTTCTACTAATCAGCGACCGTTTTCACTCCGATTTCGGATATTTCCATACTATTTGTCCAGTATTTTGCAGGTATTCAAAGTCCATGCTCAAATGGAGCAAGATGAAGAAAAGAAGCATTTACAGGTGAAAACCAGGTGAAAATCAGGCCAAAAAGCAGCAAAAACGAGTTCTGCTGATATGACGACCGTCACAAGGGTGTGACGACCATCACAGGCCCATGACGACCGTCATGGAGTTAAAATGCAGTTTTTCTGCACGTGTTGTGAAGTGCTGAAAATGCCAAAGAGGAGTGGACCACTAACTTCTATATTTTCTGATATCATTCCCACTTCCCAAAGAAATAAACCGTTGAAAATCCCATCTATAAAAGGAGGGAGCTTATACCAGAAAAGGGGAGCCGCATTGAAGAGACGAAGTGCTGCCAATTTACTTTCAGAGCAATTTTCAGTTTCCCATTTTCTTATCGTTATTTTGTTTCCTTTTTCTTTCTTTCCTTGCAATTGTTGCTTTACTTTCCCATTTCTATTCTGTACGAGTAATTGGCATAAAGACTAAATCCTGCCGCCATTTTGGAGGATTTCCCAAAAGCCAATTGAATTGTTTACAGGTTTCTATTTTAATTGTTAATTGATAACGCGAAATCGTATATATATATTGACGCATAATTCAACTAATATTTGACTGGTTTCAATCCGATTTCGGGTTCTTTCCATGTTATTTGTCTGATATTTTGCAGGTATTTGATGATCATGTCTAAACAAAGCAATATGGAGAAAAGAGGCAATTACAGATGAAATATGGACGAAAACCAGATAAAAACATGAAAAACACAGAATGCGCATTTTGCTACTGTGACAACCGTCACACCTCCATGACGACCGTCACACACCATGACGACCGTCATGCAGGCAAAAACGCATAGCTTCAATTGAACGTGCAAATACCAGTTCCAAGTCCCAAATAATGGACTACTACTCCCTAATTTTTCTGCCTCCAAGTCCACCTTCTTCAAATTACGATCGTTAGAATTTTACCTCTATAAAAGGGGAAGGAGGGGAGCTGAGAAAGGGAGCCGCATTCAGATAACGAAGTGCTGCCCAAATTATTTTCCAGAGCAAATTTAGTTTCATTCTTTTTGTTTTTGTTTTTGTTTCCTTTCCTTATTCCTGTATTCCATTTTCTACAATATTCATTTGTGCGCTCTATTGGTTTGAAGACATAATCCTGCCGACATCGTTGGGATTTGGCCAAAAGCCAATTGGATACGTTACAGGTTTTTTCATTATTTCGTTAATTGTAACTTTAATTCTCAGTAATATGAATGTTCTAAGTTTCTGTTTTTATTTATGTTTTACCTTTCCCAAATCCATGTCTAGCTAAATCAGAGTAATCGATATGTAATAATAATTCAGACGGGATTTGATAATAACCGGTTGAAAACTTTCCTTTTCAAAAGTTGTTTATGGTCTGAGTGTTTAAACTTATTTACTGAATAAACTTTCGTCGCGAAAGCGAGAACTTATTTAAAAGTAGTTTTGCCACGACAGTGGGAAATTAATTAAGGTACGAACCAACAAGCGACAGCTGCGGCTAGGACCAGATAGTAAACACTAGGCATTTGTTTTAATAACAGCGAAAGCACTTTAAAATAGATTAGAACTTAGAGATTTCCAAAAAGAGATTTTAACCCCGAACTACGTTCCGCCTTAGAGTTGCGACTAGCGTCAACAACCATCGTGAGACGAAGGTCTTTAGATCACTATTTTTCTTCTTAAATAAATTCTGAAAAATATTTCATATACCGGTAACTTGTCAAATCCCCGAAGAACATAATTATTGCATATCGATTCGCGTAATTATAATTCAAGTACCATTTTTAGTTCCCTTTAGTAATAGAAATTATTCCCTTAAACATTATCTACCTAGCTAAACATAGTAACTCCCGAGAACACTAGTTTGATTACGAGTCCTTGTGGGATCGATATCTTTTATTACTACGCGATAGACTGTGCACTTGCAGTTAAGTTGTATTAGACATAGAAAGTCGCGATCAAGTTTTTGGCGCTGTTGTCGGGGACCCGTTTAGTCAATAGTGTAACCTTCTGTTATGCCGTATAGACTAGGTTAACAATTTCATTTTCCCTTTACTAGTTCTGTCGATTGTATGCCAAGTAATCGCCCACAAGGCGATATCTTAAAACCTTCAGTCGCAGAACTAGAGCGCTTCTTACATTTAAGAAGTCGCATCATTGAGTACCAACAAAAATATAACATTCCCGATCCTCTCACTCACATTCCCAAATCCGAAGAAGAACCAAAGATGGCTGAAGGACTTCAAAACAAACCGCTGAAGGCATACGCTACACCCTCTCAGATGGAGCCTAGAAGTAGCATTGTTGCCCCAGCTATTACTCGAAACGATTTTGAGCTGAAATCGTCATTGCTGTCAGCTGTACAACAAAACCAATTCTCAGGAAATGCAACTGAAGATCCTAACGAACATTTAACGAAGTTTGTACAATACGCAGACACAGTGAAAGCAAATGGAGTAACTCCAGACGCAATAAGACTTCGTCTTTTCCCTTTCTCTCTTAGAGACAGAGCGTGGACATGGTTACAATCCTTACCATCCAACTCCGTTACGACGTGGGAACAGTTGAAGAACGTCTTCTTAGCAAGATATTTTCCGCCAAGCAAAACTGCTATGCTTAGAGCTCAAATCAACGGATTTCGACAAAAAGATACTGAATCTCTTTACGAAGCATGGGAACGATTCAAAGATATGATGAGAACATGTCCTCACCACGGTCTAGAAGACTGGGTGACGATTCATACTTTCTATAATGGGCTTTTATACAACACCAGACTAACGGTAGACGCCGCCGCGGGCAGTGCACTTATGGATAAGCCATACGACGAAGCCTATCAACTAATCGAAAACATGTCTCAGAACCACTACCAATGGGGAGGTGAACGCATTCCAGCAGAGAAACCAGCAGCGAAAGGTGGGATGTATGAGATCAGCAGCCTTGAAAAGTTTAACGCTAAAGTAGATGCTCTAGCACAGAAAATTGACAGTCTGACCGTTAACCCCACTGCCACCGTCGCTGTCGTAACTCCAAACTGCGAGTTATGCGGAATCGCTACTCATAATGCGCCCGAATGTCCATTGTTGGCCGGAATCCCACCAGACCAAGTAAATTATGCTCAAGGAAATCCTTACGCAAATACCTATAACCCAGGTTGGCGAAATCATCCAAACTTTTCTTACAAAAGCGATAATGCATTGCAGATGCCTGCTGCTCCGCCAGGATACCAGAAACCAGCTGCCGCTCAGACTGCACCTAGGAAATCAAACCTCGAGTTGATGATGGAAAAATTCATAGCTACTCAAGCTCAAACAAACAAAGAATTCCTGAATCAAAACATACACACTAGCGAGCAAATTAAACAGCTGACCGGAAAAGTAGACGCTTTAGCCACCCACAACAAAATGTTAGAAACACAGATATCACAAGTGGCTCAACAACAAGCCTCTGCTGCTGCACCCGCTGGCACATTTCCTGGACAACCCGAACAAAATCCAAAAGGACAAGCAAATGCTGTCATATTAAGAAGCGGAAAAGAATTGGACGAACTGATCGATCCGAGAACCAAAAACTCAGCCATGCAACAAAAACCAACTGAACAAGCAGAAAAGGAATCCGAGTTAGAGAAGAAGGAAGACAACGAGAAGGAGGACACCGCAAGTGAAAAAATGCAAGCACCTCCAGCGCCATATAAACCACCTATCCTTTATCCTCAAAGATTAATAAACTCCAAAACTTCAGGACAATTTAAGAAATTTGTAGAGCTCCTTAAACAGTTGAGTATCACTATTCCTTTTACAGAAGCGATAACTCAAATTCCCAAATTCCGTCATACGCTAAATTCCTCAAAGAAATCCTGTCAAATAAGAGAAAGATCGAGGATAACGAAACAGTTACACTTACTGCAGAGTGTAGCGCTTTTATTCAAAACCGCATGCCTCCTAAATTAAAAGACCCAGGTAGTTTCTCCATACCTCGCGTCATAGGAAAGTTCGGAATAGACAAAGCTCTATGTGATTTAGGAGCCAGTATCAGTGTTATGCCTCTATCTATATGCAAAAAGCTAAATATGGGAGACCTTAGACCAACCAAAATGTCCGTACAATTAGCTGACCGATCAGTAAAATATCCCGTCGGAATACTGGAAAACGTTCCAGTACGCATAGGACAATTCTACATCCCAACCGACTTCATAATCATGGACATCAAAGAGGACTCTGTTACCCCAATTATCCTAGGAAGACCGTTCCTAGCTACAGCCGGAGCTATTATAGACGTAAAGAAAGGAAGGCTAACATTCGAAGTGGGAGAAGAAAAGATAGAGTTCATTCTCACCAAGTTCTTACAAGCACCAGCCATAGACGATAATAGACGATACCTACTATTTAGTAGATGTAATTGACGAATGCATACGAGAACTTGAAAATGAAGAGACCACGTATTCAAAAATAATAAAGATTCAAATACCCGATATTTCTGAAGACGATGATTGGCGTAAACCGTATAAAGACGACAGCCTAAGCGAAAGCTTAGCACTAACCCCAAATCATATGCCAGGTCTGAAGAACCAATCTTTAGAACTTAAAACACTACCCAAAAACCTTAGATATGAATTCCTAGACGATGAACTAAAAAGACCAGTGATAGTCAACGCCGACTTAGGACAACTAGAAACCGTAAAGCTATTAGAAGTCCTAAAGAAGTACCCTACCGCGTTAGGCTATAACATAAGCGATCTAAAAGGTATAGGCCCTTCGATCTGTATGCATCGAATTACAATAGAGGAAGACTGTAAAACCTCTAGAGATCATCAGAGGAGACTGAACCCCATCCTAAGCACTGTAGTCAGAGATGAAGTAAAGAAATTGCTAGATGCATGAATCATCTATCCAATCTCCGATAGTGAATGGGTTAGCCCAGTTCATGTCGTACCTAAGAAAGGAGGAGTCACAGTAGTTAAGAACGAAAAAGGCGAATCAATAACAAAAAGAGTCGTGACTGGAAGCAGAATGTGCATTGATTATAGAAAGCTTAACAAAGCCACACGAAAAGATCACTTCCCCTTACCCTTCATAGACCAAATGTTGGAAAGATTAGCCAAACATTCATATTTCTGCTACCTAGATGGCTATTCAGGATTTTTCCAAACTCCCATTCATCCTGATGACCAAGAAAAGACTACATTCACATGTCCTTATGGTACTTTTGCTTACCGCCGAGTGCCGTTCAGACTCTGTAATGCTCCAGCAACCTTCCAAAGATGCATGATGGCAATCTTCGCAGATTTCATAGACGACATCATGAAAGTATTTATGGACGATTTCTCAGTATGTGGACAAAGTTTCGAAGGATGCTTACAAAACTTAGAAATGGTATTAGAACGTTGTGTAAAAGTGAACCTCGTCCTAAATTGGGAAAAATGCCATTTTATGGTCCGACAAGGAATAGTTCTAGGACATGTCATATCAAATAAAGGGATTGAGGTCGACAAAGCTAAAATAGAAATTATAAAAGACCTCCAACCTCCAAAATCCGTACGAGAAATACAGAGTTTTCTAGGACATGCCGGTTTCTACCGCAGATTTATAAAAGATTTTTCAAAAATCACAAAACCTTTGACCGACCTATTGATGAAAGATGTTGAGTTCGTCTTTGACGACGACTGTCTAAAAGCATTCGAAACATTAAAATCAGCCATTATCACTGCACCGATTATGCAACCACCCGATTGGCGACTACCGTTTGAAATCATGTGCGATGCGAGTGATTATGCTGTAGGCGCAGTTCTAAGACAAAGGAAGGACAAGAAGCTCCATGCCATCTATTATGCCAGTAGAACCTTAGATCCTGCCCAAATGAACTACGCTACAACAGAAAAGGAACTTCTAGCAGTTATATTTGCGCTTGACAAATTCCGTTCTTACTTAGTAGGAGCAAAAATTATCATATACACAGACCACGCTGCCATTAGGTACCTAATAAGCAAAAAGGATGCCAAACCAAGATTATTGAGATGGATCCTGTTATTACAAGAGTTTGATTTAGAAATCAAAGATAAGAGAGGAACCAAGAACGTTGTTGCAGATCACTTATCCCGAATAGAAGGCATTAAACATGAATCAGTACCGATAAATGACGATTTTCCGTACGAACATCTGATAGCCAAATTAGAAAGTGACATGCCTAACTTAATCTCGGAAAATCCAGAACTCGAAAAAGCCGTAGAAGCCGTCTATGCCCAAGTCACATTACCTTGGTATGCTGACATCATTAACTACCTAGCTGCAGGCGTGCTTCCACCGGATCTCACTTATCAGCAAAAGAAGAAATTCTTCCACGATCTGAAACACTACTATTGGGACGAACCTCTACTCTTCAAGAGAAGGGCCGACAACATATACTGTCGCTGTGTCCCAGAGGAAGAAATAGAAAATATCATTTCCCAATGCCATTCAGCACCATATGGTGGTCATGCTAGTACATCCAAGACGTGCACTAAGATTCTCCAAGCCGGCCTATTCTGGCCTAACCTCTGGAAAGACGTTCACATCGCTGTGCTAAAATGCGATCGATGCCAACAAACTGGCAACATCTCACGACGCGATGAAATGCCTCAGAAAGGAATCTTAGAGGTAGAAATCTTTGACGTATGGGAATAGATTTCATGGGACCATTCTCGCCTTCTTTTGGTAATAACTACATACTCGTCGCTGTAGACTATGTGTCTAAATGGATAGAAGCAATAGCTGCTCCAACAAATGATGCACGAGTAGTAATCAAACTCTTCAAAAACACAACCTTTCCTAGATTCGGTGTACCCAGACTCGTCATTAGTGACGGCGGATCACACTTTATATCGCGAATCTTTGACAAACTTCTTTCTAAATATGGAGTCCGACACCGAGTAGCTACACCTTATCATCCGCAAACTAGCGGACAAGTAGAGGTCTCGAACAGGGAAATAAAACAAATATTGGAAAAGACTGTCGCTACCTCAAGGAAAGATTGGTCATCAAAGCTAAATGAAGCTTTATGGGCTTATAAGACCGCTTTTAAGACACCAATAGGTACTACACCCTTCAAATTAGTTTACGATAAATCCTGTCATCTCCCTGTAGAATTAGAGCATAAAGCCTTCTGGGCCATTAAGACACTCAATTTCAACTATACTGAGGCAGGAGAGAAACGAATCTTGAACTTACACGAATTAGAAGAACTTCGATTGGACGCTTACGAAAATGCCCGTATCTACAAAGAACGAACTAAAAAATGGCATGATAAACGTTCAATCAAGAAACAATTCAGTGTGGGAGACATCGTACTTCTATTTAATTCAAGATTAAAACTCTTCCCAGGTAAACTAAAATCTAGGTGGTCTGGACCTTTTGAAGTGACTAAAGTACTTCAAAGTGGAGCTGTTGAAATTACTGATAAGACGAATGCACCGTTTATCATGAACGGGCAACGTCTAAAACATTATAATAAGAACGAAAACAGCCCTCAAGTCAGCAGTATAACATTGCTTGAGCTTCCTGCTCAACCACCCGAATAGCTTGTCACCAAGCTATCGTCAGGCTTTAGACGTTAAAAACAACGCTTAATGGGAGGCAACCCAATTTTCCCGTATTTCCCTCTTTACTGTATTTCATTCTCATTTTTATTTGAACTCTTACTTTGAAATTTTAACAAAAAAATTCTAAACTTAAAATTGCTACTATTTTTACTTTATTTTATTTTATATTATTTTTCTCTTTTATTTAAACTTTGTTTTTCACCACCTTTTGTTTCTAAAAATTCTGACTTCAAATTTCTGTTTTAAACTTTTCAGGAATTTAAAAGACTTCAAACCTTCCTCCTGTTTTTCTCCGACTAACCTGCGAGTATGGCCGCGTACGACTTCACAAAGGTTCATTTTCGAGGATTAGCTCAAAAGGCAAGATTTGAAGCATTAACTGAGAGAGACATAGCCTTAACACTGTATTATGATAAGTCTACTATGGAGAAACTAGGAATTACTGATAGCATCCAATACCTGTTTAATCAATTAGGCTGGGAGAACACCTCCTTGAAAACTCGTTTTGCTACCTATAAGGACCTCACCTACGAATTCCTTAGTTCCTTCAGGTACTTACCCAACTATGGTTTCGGATCAAACTCAGAGCTGATCACCTTTAGGATGTTTGGAATGGACCAAACCCATAGTCGTATGTCATTAGCTAACCTCCTAGGATTTCCTAGCGGACCACATGTGTTCATCAGTGCCGAAGATGACGATCTTGATTTTGAACTAAACCAGTTCTGGGGCAGAATCACAGGCGACTACCACCCTGACCCAAATAGCATGTATAATGATGAGATTCATAACCCAGATTTCAGATACTTTCATAAGATCCTAGCTCACACCCTTTTCGGTAAAGAAGAAAACATTACTACAGTATCTAAAGAAGAGTTATTTATCATGTTTTGTGCTTCTTAGGGCCGTATAGTGAATGTTGTACCTTTTATGATGAGATCCTTCTGACGCCTCACTCAGGAACCACAATCACCTATTCTAATAGGAGGCCTCGTGACAATGATTGCCCACGAGCTTGGCCTTAGATTCCACATAAATGCAAGCACTAGTTTTGGCACCATCCGACCCATGAATATCCAGTTTTTCTTTAACAGGCGCATTTTGAGAACTATGGGACCTGGACCTTACGAGTACCTCATCAATGAAAAACCTGTCCAACTATTCACATTGCCAAATCATCAGATGACAAGTATCCATAACAAGGACAATTGGGTTTATGAATTGGATGAGCCTATGGGACCTCCTTCACCTCAATCAACACCACAAAATTACATGTACGACAGTGATCACATCTCTGAAGCACATGATTATATGTACTATGAGGATGCTGTATCAGAAGCTGAGGTAGACCCTACGACCCCTACGCATTACAACACCTATCCTGAGCCCATTCCTGAGGAAACCACAGACAAAATGGATACTGTTCTGAACCGATTAGACAACGTCGACGCAGCTCTGACCACCGTAAGAGACGACATCACAAGCATACACAGCGAACTCGCAGTCTTCATGGACTTAGTTTGTGACCAGCTCGATTACTACGCCAGGAAGTTTGACGAATTGAAGGCACAAAAAGACTGAGATATTAGCTTTAGTTTAGTTTAATTTCTTCTGTTTTCCGTCCGTTTTCAATTATTTTGATTTTCGCATTGTTTAATTTCCCTTATGTATTACATTACAAACAATCATTTTAATTACATGTTATTTCAATTTTATTCGTTATTCCTTGATTTTGTTTTTATGTTATCATATGTTTCTTGGAGGATATAATACATTGCCATATCAATCCTAGGCCTTTAAACCATTACAAAAGCACCCCCATAGCAAAATTCTGCGTTCTGCAGAATTTGCTGGTGTGACGACCGTCACAGAAGCCTGACGCCCGTCACACGGGTGACAACCGTCATAGATGCGTGACGACTGTCACGAGTCCAAAATTGTTATCTACTATAACAAAGGTTGCGTTTTCTCCCCCACTCCCATCTATTCAACTTCCAATCATCACAAACTCAAACCCCACTTCTAACTTTCGTTTTCCTTCCTTGCTCCATATAATCCCAACTCCCATTTCAACTTCATAATCCACTTCTGTGACATTTTTCATTCCACAGAACCAACTCAATCCATATTTCATCAGCATCCTCCAACCATGGCGAGAAACAACGAAACCCCAGACCTCAGCAATATCGTGTTCAGCGACGGCAACTCCGGCGAGAAATAGCGAGCCAACTATATCGCCTTCCATCAACGGTCTCTACAGCCGACCCACTATCCGCACCTACCATCCCTCACGGAGCTCGGCCTCCTTGACGGCGTCACTTGGATGCTCCAGAGAGCCGGCATTTGGCATCTCTGCACAAATCTGCAGTCGACTTACGAACAACTCACTCTTGAGTTCCTCAGTTCGTTCAGTTACTTCACTTCCAGCGGCGACCTCAGCCAACATTCCGGCGCCGCCTGCTTCCGTATGTTCGGCACAAACTATCAACTGAATCAAAACCAGATTGCCGACATCCTACATTTCCCTTGCGGCGAAGCTGCTCACCGCCGCATTACCGAACAGTTTCAGCATGAAGCCTTTGTGCTCTGGTACCAATTGACCGGAATCAATGCCGACAGCTGGGATTCTCTGCATGCAACACACATCCACAACCCGACCATCCGGTATTTCCACCGAGCACTGAGCAACACCATTTTCGCAAGGAATAACAACCATAAGGTGAACTCTAAAGAACTCTTCTTCCTCCGCTGTGTGTTCCATTCCGAGCCCATCAACGCCGCTCCGTTCCTCCTGGCCCACATTCAGGCCAACTGCAACCGTGGCTCTAAGCCATTTTACTTTGGCGGGATTGTTACCTCCATTGCACTCGGGCTGAACCTCGGTGACCGACTCCAGCATCTCCATGCAATTCCCTCGGTATTCCTCGACACCGACCACTGCAGAGCTTCTCACCTCATCCGTTCCAGGGCCGATGGAAAGTACCACCCGGTCGTGTGTGGCAAAACTGTCAGAAGTATCATCATGCCGTCACGTACCCGGATGCACCCACAGGATCGTGCCAACTGGCTTTTTGACCTCAATGCCCTGCTGCTACCGCTGCCCCAACTCAAACCAACACCCAAGGTTCTGGTGACGAAATGCAAGATGAGTTGGACAGAACTGAGCAACCGGAGGCATCGCAACCACTTCCTTCTGAAGGCACATCCTACTGCCGCCGCCGCCATCGTCCAGAGCCCGACTACTCTGAAGAAGACCTCCGCCGATCCCTCGACCAGCAGTCCCAGATACTCGCTATGATGCAGCAACAGAATCAGCGAGCAGAGCAATTCGAAGCTTGGCATCAGACCCAAATACAACAACTCCAAACTGGCCAGGACACCATCACTGAGAACTTGGCGAATCTTACCTTACAGTTCGAAGGACTCCGAGATTATGTCTATCACACCGGAGCACTGAACTTTGAGGCCCGGGTCGACCAAGCCAGAGGTAGAGGACGAGACAGAGGACGTGACTGAGGCAGAGGCCGTGATTAGTTCTTTCTTTCCTTATTTGCTTACTATATTTTCCTTTTCTTGTATTTTCATTTCCCTTGTATTTCCCTCTCGCATTCTTTCAAATCAGTGGGGACACTGATTGAGATAGTGTGGGAGCGGAGCGTTTATTTCCCATTCCCTTGTACTCTTAATTAAGTAATTTCAATTCAAACACTTTCCCATTTTAGCAAATAAAAGCTCTTTTATATATCTTCTTCTGTTACGCAAATATCCCCACTTTATTCGACATAAACAAAATTTTTCAGTCGTTCCTCAAAAGCAAAAGCATCATGAGAATGCGCCAAAATTCAAACCAAGTTTTGAAACTCCGAGACGAAAATTCTAACAAAACCAGTACCGTCCTGACACCTTAGACCTCCGGTTTATGCGAGTCGGTTTCACTACCTACGTGTACCAAAGTTTCAAGTTTCTACGCAAACTCAGCCCCAAGTAGTTTATACAAGCAGTCAGCACCATCCTAAACACTTCTAAGCGAGCGACCAATGCAAATAAGTGTATGATCTCTAAAAAGACGAAAAATCATGAAAAGAAAGCCATATAGCCCAAGTATAGAGACATGTTCCCTCTAAGTTAGGTGCTCCTCACCCGAGCATTTAGCCCAACGGTACAAAAACTCATTGAAAAATCAATGGTATAGGCTTATGAGCAATGAAAAGATCAAAACAGCAATGAGATCATATTCACTAACAGGTTGACTTGCCATGAAAGTGTATGGACAACGGGCTTAATGTGATTGCGCTAGAACAAACAGGGTAAACTTGACGCGAGAACCTTGACACCGAGATGCAGCAGCGTGATTGGGACCGATTTGCATAAAAAGGAGACCTCCGAAGACTTATAGTCCAATGTCGTCACCGTACTCGTTTTGTTCCAATTTAGAATCCCGGTTCTTCCCAACTTTCTGAATGAGGAAGCTGCCTCGTGCTTGCCGACTTTTATTCCTTCCGTTTTACTTGAGGACAAGCAAAGATTCAAGCTTAGGGGAGTTTGATAACGCGAAATCGTATATATATATTGACGCATAATTCAACTAATGTTTGACTGGTTTCAATCCGATTTCGGGTTCTTTCCATGTTATTTGTCTGATATTTTGCAGGTATTTGATGATCATGTCTAAATAAAGCAATATGAAGAAAAGAAGCAATTACAGATGAAATATGGACGAAAACCAGATGAAAACAACATGAAAAACACAGAATGCGCATTTTGCTGCTGTGACGACCGTCACACCTCCATGACGACCGTCACACGGGTGACGACCATCACACACCATGACGACCGTCATGCAGGCAAAAACGCATAGCTTCAATTGAACGTGCAAATACCAGTTCCAAGTCCCAAATAATGGACTACTACTCCCTAATTTTTCTGCCTCCAAGTCCACCTTCTTCAAATTACAACCATTAGAATTTTACCTCTATAAAAGGGGAAGGAGGGGAGCTGAGAAAGGGAGCCGCATTCAGATAACGAAGTGCTGCCCAAATTATTTTCCAGAGCAAATTTAGTTTCATTCTTTTTGTTTTTGTTTTTGTTTCCTTTCCTTATTCCTGTATTCCATTTTCTACAATATTCATTTGTGCGCTCTATTGGTTTGAAGACATAATCCTGCCGACATCGTTGGGATTTGGCCAAAAGCCAATTGGATACGTTACAGGTTTTTCATTATTTCGTTAATTGTAACTTTAATTCTCAGTAATATGAATGTTCTAAGTTTCTGTTTTTATTTATGTTTTACCTTTCCCAAATCCATGTCTAGCTAAATCAGAGTAATCGATATGTAATAATAATTCAGACGGGATTTGATAATAACCGGTTGAAAACTTTCCTTTTCAAAAGTTGTTTATGGTCTGAGTGTTTAAACTTATTTACTGAATAAACTTTCGTTGCGAAAGCGAGAACTTATTTAAAAGTAGTTTTAGCACGACAGTGGGAAATTAATTAAGGTACGAACTAACAAGCGACAGCTGCGGCTAGGACCGGATAGTAAACACTAGGCATTTGTTTTAATAACAGCGAAAGCACTTTAAAATAGATTAGAACTTAGAGATTTCCAAAAAGCGATTTTAATCCCGAACTACGTTCTGCCTTAGAGTTGCGACTAGCGTAAACAACCATCGTGAGAAGAAGGTCTTTAGATCACTATTTTTCTTCTTAAATAAATTCTGAAAAATATTTCATATACCGGTAACTTGTCAAATCCCCGAAGAACATAATTATTGCATATCGATTCGTGTAATTATAATTCAAGTAACGTTTTTAGTTCCCTTTCGTGATAGAAATTATTCCCTTAAACATTATCTACCTAGCTAAACATAGTAACTCCCGAGAACACTAGTTTGATTACGAGTCCTTGTGGGATCGATATCTTTTATTACTACGCGATAGACTGTGCACTTGCAGTTAAGTTGTATTAGACATAGAAAGTCGCGATCATTAACTGATTGCTATTTCCCATTATAATGCATATTATTATTTTCTGCCATTATTTACGTGTTGTTAATTTATATTCCATGTCTGGCTAAATCTTAAGTAATCGGTATGTAATAAATAATCTGATGGGATTCGATAATTCACTGGTGTATACCTACCTTTTCAAAACTTATTTATGGCTTCAGTTTTTAAATCGATTTTTCTAAATAAACCTTCGTCGCGACAGCGAGAAATCATTTACAGTAGTTTTGCCACGACAGTGGGAAATTCATAAAGGTACGAACCAACAAGCGACAGCTGAGGTTAAGTCCAGATAGTAAAACCTAAGAATTCATTTTAAAAACAGCGACAACGCTTTAAAAGGAATTAGAACTTAATAGTTTTCAAAAAGTAACTTTAACCCCGAACGGGATAGCGACAACATACGTTCCGCCTTAGAGTTGCGACTAGCGTCAACAACCATCGTGAGACAAAGGTCTTTAAACCATCATTTTCTTCTTAAACTATTTTTGAAAACCTAAAGAAACTGGTGACCTGTAGAATCCCTGTAGAAGTGACATATTACATACCGATTCAAGCATTTATACCTTAATTAAAAGCTTTAGTTCCCTTTAGTTTACGCACTTATTTCGTTATTATTCCCCTAAGACATTACCAACCTAGCTAAACACAGTAACACCCGAAAATACTAGTTTGATTACGAGTCCCTGTGGGATCGATATCTATTATTACTACGCGATAGACTATGCACTTGCAGTTAATTGAGTTAGACATAGAAAGCCGCGATCACGTGTGTGTGTCTATATATATATATATATATATATATATATATATATATATATATATATATATATATATATATATATATATATATATATATATATATATATATATATATATATATATATATATATATATATATATGTATATATATATATATATATATATGTATATATATATATATATATATATATATATATATATATATATATATATATATATATATATATATATATATATATATATATATATATATATATATATATATATATATATATATATATATATATATATATATATATATATATATATATATATATATGCACCTATTTCTAACAAAGTACTAGTGTAAAATCTAAACTAAACCAAATTACAAAGCATTCCCATCATCTTCAACCTTTCTTCTATGGATACACACAATCAAACTACACATAATCATTTTTTGATTGAGTGACCATCTAGATTAGGGTTGATAACGTCCAAATAGGTTGGTGTAACCGAGAATATTAGGTTGGGATCTTTGTGTGTTTTAAATAAGAAAACTAAGGTGGGGTTTTCCTTCAAGATCATTGGAATTTGAAGGTTTTGGACAAGATCACGTCAACACGGATTCGACCGAGAGAAGGCCTTGGACAAGGTGGTTTCCTTGCAAGGAAGTAGCGCGAGACGGTGAATCGTGTTCGAGAATCTTGGGTTTAGCAATTGCATTCTAGGGATAATTTTTGTATTTTATCAGCATTATTGGTGACTTGATCAAGCTTTGATCAAGGGTTTGAAGGTGGTTGAATCAACAAAAAACATAGGGTTTATGGGGTTAGAGTTCTTCACCTCTTGTATAATTTTTTTTTCAAATATAAGGTTAATTGCAAGTATCTCAATTCAATTTCGGATTGAGGGAAGACGTACCCATAGCGAGGCTGATTGGGGAACTTCCTAAATAAATCTTTGTGTGTCTCTCTTTATTGCTTTATCTCTTTAATTATTGTTCTTATAAATTATCGATTTTGTTGTTGTTTTGATTAATTCGATTGGAAATTGTTTTCAACTATCTTTTAAAGTGTTGTTGTTGATATAATTATAATCACTTTGATTGTAATTGGCTTTTAACATCAACAAAACATGTTGAATTTCCAAACGTTATAGATCGCACACAAAGTGTTCGATAAACTGCCTTTGAGTATTTTTATCGCTTTGTGTTCATTGGAAATAAGTTTTATATATAGCTTTTCATTTGATGGATCCTTGAATTAATCGTTGTTGAATAATTTATGTTCATTATCATTCCATAGGTTTACGTTACACATATCCGAGCTTTCCTATAGTAAGTCCAGTTAGACGATTCGATTCAGGTTGTTTTCGATGTGCCATAAATTTTTTTAAACAAATTTTTGCCAAAAGTTTTGGTTTTAAATTTGTGATCTATGTACCCCCTCACCTCTAGATCGAAGCCTATCGTCTAATAAGTGGTGTAAATTCTGTGATTTTTGTATTGGCAACATTTTGGTAAAACAACATGCTGTTAGTAAGATGTTGAACCATATGTTCTGCCATGACAGTCAGACATCATGTTCAGCGTGACGTTGTGACATGTGTCAAGACATGTTATATCAGAAAGTTAAGGCATGACTATTTTGGTATTTTTAGTGTGATTTTTTAGTGTGTTTTAATTCACACGTATGCGTTATCCGATGAGGGATATTGTGGGAACTTCTATTTTGACATATTTATTGGTTTTTCTTAAAAAGGATCCTTGAGCCTTTTAAGGAAACTTTGTATTTTATTCCTATTATTGTGCAGGAGATTATGCTTCATTTTAGAACTGATTCCCGGTGACTTTTCACTTCAAGAAGCCCAAGCCCAAGTAGACAGAAGGCTATTTAAAGAGAAGACCTAACCCTATTGAAAGAAGAAAGCAACACATGAAGATTGAAGCATTAGGATTAGTCGTGTCTTGTTTGGTCTTTAAGGTTTAATATGTGTTAATTGTATGTCACACATGTATCTTCTGATGCATTGAGGTTGACTGATTGTTCATTGTTCATTATCCATTCTAAATCTTTTAAGCAAGAGTGTGTAGTTCTTGGTGGAAGCTTTTAAGAAAAACCAAGTATTGTACTTTGAAGGATTGGTACTTCTATTTTGTGTAGTTATTGAATTGTCAATAGGATTGTGACTGATTAGGAAGTGAAAGGGGGATCTCATATCTAGAGGGTGTCTAGGTATAAGTTGCAAACGGGGGAGTCTAGCTTTGAACTAATATTATCATAGTGGATTTCCTTCTTGGCTTTATAGCCCTCAGATGTAGGTGAGTTACACCAAACTAGGTTAACAATTACTGGTGTTATTTTTACTTTTTTGTTGTTTAAGATTCTGCATCTTTATTTGTGTGATCAAGCTGTTTTAATCCCATTGTTGTGACATTTGTCTCGACATCTAGCATATGCGTGCCAGAATTTCAATTGGCTCAGAGCAGGTCACCCTGTTCTGTTTTTGGGTGAGCTCCAGGGAGTTTGTATTATGGTACTATGGACAAGGAAGGAGGAGGAAATGTTAGCAGGCCCCTTATTTTAGATGACACTAATTATGACTATTGGAAGACACATATGGTGAATTTCTTAAAATATATGGATAGTAAAACTTGGAAGGCTATCATCAAGGGTTGGGAGCACCCTGTGGTTAAAAATAAATATGGGAAAGAGACCTTGAAGCCAGAAGAGGATTGGATCAAGGAGGAAGATGAAACTGCTCTTGGAAATTCCAAAGCCTTGAATGCCTTATTCAATGGAGTTGACAAGAACATGTTCATCCTAATAAACACTTGTACTGTGGCTAAGGATGCTTGGGAAATTCTCAAGACAGCTCATGAAGGAACATCCAAGGTATAAATGTCTAGACTTCAGCTTTTCACCACCAAATTTGAAAATCTAAAGATGAGAGAAGATGAAAGTATGCATGATTTTCACATGAATGTTCTTGAAATAACTAATGCCTTTAGTGCCTCGGAAGAAAAGATATCATAAGAGAAGTTTGTGAGGAAGATTCTTAGGTCTCTTCCTAAGAAACTTGACATGAAGGTTACGACCATTGAAGAAGCCCAAAACATCAGTAGTATGAGAGTTGATGGTCACTTCAAACCTTTGAATTGGCCATGAATGATAGAATTGAAAAGAAGAACAAAAGCATTGCTTTTGTATCCAATACTGAAGATAAAGAGGGTCAAGCCAACCTGGATACTGATAAAGGACTGTCAAATACCATTGTTTTACTTGGGAAACATTTTAATAGATTTCTAAAGAGAATGGATAGAAAAGAAAGACCAGATGTTAAGGATATCACATCTGACATCAGAAATAACTATAAGTCTCAAAGGAATACCAGAGATAAGGATAAGGTATATTAAGGTAAATAGATTCAGTGTTATGACTATGAAGGTTTTGGTTACATTAGGCCTGAATGTTCTAACTATCTAAAGAAGCAAAAAAGGGGATGACTATTTTTTGGTCTGGTGATGATGTGTCAGAAGATGAATCAAACACAGAGACTGCTGAACCTGTTACTGCTCTCTCCGGAAGATGGGATGATGAAGTAGAAGCTTGTGATGAAAATGATCTCTATGAAGATTTGGATGTGGACTACAAGGAAACCAGTAATAGGTGTGAGGAACATCAGAAGACATAGGAAAATCAGAGAAAGGCCATAGCTGAATTAGAGAATGAGAAGAAGGAACTCTTAAGTGTTGTCTCTCATCTTCAAAGTGAGATAACACTTCTAAATTTCAAGCTCAATAACGTAACAGATTCCTTAAGAAGGACGAAAAATAGAGCTGATCAAATAAAAGATAGAGGAGATGCAAAATTTCATTATCACCCTGACAATAGACAAAGAAGAATGTATGAAGACAAGTTTTTTCCTTCTGAAAGGAAGAAGATAACCACAATGTATAACCACATCTTACATTATTATGGCAGACATAATGAACCTCCAAATAATTATCAAACTTGTTAAAGATGTCATTACTGTGGAGAGTATGGTCACATAAAGCCTTTATGTTACAAATTATATGGAAATCAAATATCCTCAGTTCAGTCTAAGGATAAACCAGTTAGCAAAAAGTGAAGTGTTAAAGATAGGGGTGTTAATCTTATAGCTCACACATCCTTAAGAGTCTAAACTAGAGAAGACTGGTAATTTGACATTGGATGTTATAGACATATAACAAGGGTTTAGAAGTTATTGATGGATATTAGGTCCCTGCCCACAGGTGTTGTCAGATTTGGTGGTGGTGTTAAAGAAGAAATTAAAGGAATTGGTAAGTTGATGGATGCTGGATCACCTAGGTTGGAAGATGTTCTTATTGTGAAAGGATTAATTGGTAATCTCATCAGCATTAGTCAACTATGTGATCAGGGTTTGTTGGTCATTTTCTCCAAGTCAAAATGTCTAGTCAAAGATGAGAAAAATGTTGTTCTGATGAAGGGTATAAGGTCTAAAGAAAACTGATATCTTTGGGAACCTCAGATAACTGCTTACTCTTTCACATGTTCAAAAACTCAAGAGGATGAAGTTAAGTTGTGGCACCAGAAACTTGGACATGTTCATCTCATAAGAGTGAAGGAAATCATATTTGAAAGAGCCATTAGAGGAATGCCTGAACTCAAGGTTGAAGAAGGGAAAGTTTGTGGTGAGTGTGAAATTAGGAAGCAAACTATGATGTCACACTCAATATTGCACCATCAGACTACTTCCAGAGTATTAGAACTTTTTCATATAGGGGTTATGGGACCTATGGAGGCAGAAAGCCTGGGTGGAAAAAGGTATGTTTATATGGTTATAGATGATTTCTCAAGGTTTACATGGGTAAAATTTCTTAAAGGAAAATCAGACATCTTCGAAGCGTTTAAAGATTTATGTCAAAGTGTTTAAAAAGAGTAAAAGAGTATGATTGTCAAGATTAGAAGTTATCATGACAAGGAGTTTAGGAATACCCAATTCACTAAATTCTGTGAGTCTGAAGACATCAGTCATAATTTTTCTTCTTGGCTAGATGGAATTTTTTAGCAAACGGCCTTGGATATACAAGAATCAGCTAGAGTCATGCTTCATACTAAGCACCTGCCATATCATTTTTGGGCTGAAGCTATGAATATTTCATGCTATATTCACAATAGGGTCACTCTATGAGAGGGCACTTCGAGCACTCTCTATGAGCTACAGAAAGGAAATTTTTGGAATCAAATGCCATGTTTTGACAAACAAAGACCAAAAAGGTAAGATGGGTCCTAGAAGAGATGAAGGGATATTTCTGGTTTACTCTTCAAGCAGTAGAGCTTTTAGAATCTTTAACTCCAAAACTGGGATGATGGAATCTATCAATGTGGTGATTGATGATTCAGAATACGGATGGTGTTAAGTATAATGTTGGAACGTCATATGTCCAGACTAGTCAGACAAAAGAGGAAAGTTGCAATTTATTTAGTATTGTGTCAGATAACTCTAGAGATATTTCAAATCTCTTTGGCAAGGATCATTCAGATAAATCCAAGGATCCCACTGTAAGACACTATATAAAAAGAAACTTAACTAGGTTTACAAAGAAAATATCAAAAGTATGTCTTGTTTCCAAACCTGAATCTAAGAGAAGTTCTATTGTCCAAGAGAAAAAGATCTTGAATTGCTTCATTGGAACAAGGGATTGTGATATGGATTACTTCTACAACATAAAGGTTATGATGAAAGAATTATGCAAGGTAGAATGTGTGAGTGATATGACAAATAGTTTGACTGTCTGGATTAACAAGAAACAAACATATGTTTCTTGGTGTACTACTAAAGTTGGGTATGGTGAAACCAGAAGAGGTTACTTTCAATTTGTATGAATGAAGCAGATACTGAAGAAACATGATAACAAGGCTAATATTCTGATATTATATTGTAAGGATTTGAATGCTATAAGATATTTCATCCAATCAATCTAGAACAAGAACCCTAACAGGTATGATCAACTTATTAGGAATCTTGATGTGATTTTGAAGTGTGTGGACACTAAGGATCAGCTGACTATTATGTTTACTAATGCCTCATATGGAAATGTTTTTAAGAACGTAAGCTACTGTAACACGGTGGGAGAACTGACTTTAAACAATGTTGCGGATAGCAAGAGTCGCCACCGACTTTTATTTTATCCATAAGGAAAGGTTATAAAAGAACAGGAAAGACCTTAGAGAATATTTTGGGTCCGGGGGGTAGGTTATGAAAAGGGAAGGTGTTAGCACCCTTTTCATCCATGGTTATCCATGGGCTCTTAGGTACTTAAGCTCACTTTTGAATTGTTTTGAAAGTGTAGTGTGTGAATAGCAAAAAATTTCAGAATAGTTTAATAATAATCCGTGTATGGATGTGAAAAACAAAAACTTGTTTGAAAATTTTGTTGGAAATTTGTTTAAGTGTGAAAAAGTTTTGAAGCAAGCAAGTATCTAGGAGTAGCCTACCCTAATGTTTTAAGGTCTTTCTTATTCTTTATCCTTTCCTTAGTAAGACTATCCCTACTATAATGGAGTAGGTAGTCCTTACTTTGGATGTTAAGGGACATTTTTTATATTTTCTTTTTTACTTTATGACCCTAAGCTTAAGTGTTTTAACTTGATAATAAATAAACAAGAAAAAAAGGGAAGATTATGATTTCTAAAAAAATATTTTCTCTTTGTTTTAAAAGAATAATTGATTCTAATTATAAAAAAAAATGTTTTAATTTTAATATTTTAAAATGTTTTTTAATTTTAATATTTTAAAAAATGTTTTTTTTTTTATTTTAATATTATAAGAAAATGTTTTTAATTTTTATATTATAAAAAATGAACCAACTTAAATATTTTTAAAAATTTGATAAAGAAAGTAAAAAAAATAAAAGGGTTGGGCCGGTCATTACCTCCGGACCCAACCCGGATTAGCAAAACGGGATAACAATCTAACGATGTGCTTCAGGATTTCAAAAACCCTATTTTCTGCGGCGCCGTTCGTGCTTCATCTTCGTTTGGCCACTTTTCTCTCGCTTTCTCATCTCTAATGGCTACCGTCTTCAAATCCCCACCATATTCTTGCGTCTTTCCCTGAAAAACACACACATGGTTAAATATGGAAACGAGGATATCCGTCTTACGTTTTGAAAGTTTTCGCCGATGAAGATCGCGCCAAGAGGCCTATGATGAGATGATTCTGAGGCTAGCACCACTGATTGCCCGCGTTTGTGACGAACGATGAAGGCGGTCTCGGTTGATTTGATTCGCGACGAGATTTGTTGGATGACTGTGGGGACGATGACGACACAGAGATTGTCCTTGTGTCTGAGTCTGACGGCTTCGGCATCTTGATGATGGTCTTGCCCAGCTTTGTGCTCGTGGTGAGTTTGTTCTATGTTTTACGGCGCTGTTGTGATGGTTAGGGTTTTTACGATTTTTCACTGTTATCTGTTTTTCCCCCTTTTTTCTGGTGTTAGGGTTTGTCCGTTTTATACATAATTTTGGTGGGCTTGGATACTGAATTTTGACGTTATCTTTCTCTGAGATTGGATCGCGATTTTGATTTGCTCTGATTTGGAATTTCTTTCCTTTTCTGGACTTGCTTGAAACCGATTTCGTCTGATTTGTTCACTTGTTTGGATTCACCGGGTTTTTCACTCGATTTGGTTTCTTGGTTATGCTTGATACGGATTTTCATTGGATATGGATTCATTTGGATTTTTTTTAGATATAGGTATCTGATTTCTGGTACTGATATGGACTGTTTTTTTTTTGTGATGTAGCTTGAATCTGTCATGGATTTGGATACCGGTTTTCTGTCATTGGAACTCTATTCCATTTGGATACTGATGAACTGATTTTCTGATTTGGAGCCCCTTGTCATTTCTGACACGAACTGGGTTATTGATGATGATGCAGTTTTGATCTTTGATGTCTGATTTTCGATGCAGTTCGGATCCTCTTCGTTTTTGATGGTTCTGCTGCTGATATTCAGTTGTGGTCTGTTTGGTTATCTGGTCGCAGAACTTGAACTCAGTTTCAGTTTCTGGTGAACTGATGAGCAAAGTTGGATTATTCGGAGTGGGTTTAGAGCTAACGGCATCTGGCTCGTACATCCGGTATTTACTTGATAGAAAATCCAAATTTGTAATCGGTTATGCTTTACGACCCCAATTTCGGTATATGACCCTTTTTTCAGTTAATCATTTATCGGCCCGAACTTCTTTTATCTCTTCATCTTTCTCGGCTGTCCCGTATGATAAGAACAATAATAACCACCTGATCTGACGCCAACGACACGGATCGGTAACGGGAGTAGGATGCGGCTTCGGTTGTGCCACTCCCGGCACTCGATGATGACAATTGTTCTGAGAGTGTCGAACAACTTCTAACATCTTCTGTACTGTCTGTTCTCTTTTGATGTGCAGGTTAGCTGAGGATTCATGGAGAAGTTCAAATACGAACATGAAGACCTTTAGATACTTTTAGGATTTAGGATAGATGCTTTAATGTAATCCCTTAGGATTTGAGAATTTTAATGTACTTCCTTGTAACAATACTTTGTAAAATATGAAGCAACATCCCCATTCTTGTATGATAGCATTATTTATGAAATAAAATTCTCAAAGTTTTGAATTTATTTATATTCTATTCTTAGTTAAAAAAAATATAAACAAATGTGAATAAATCCACAAGTATTTAATTCATTAACATAGGCATAAAACATAAACATTTCCAAGTGGTATTTGTGATCCTAATCTCATCATCCGATTAAAATGTTAACCAATTGTTTCATAACCAAACTCATATGGGCACCATGGTCACAACATTTTCAGCGTCAACAGCAAAACTAATCGTAATTAAACTCCACTGACCAAATGCCAAATCTCAATATGATCAGAACTGGTGATTGATAAATGCCTCAAAACCATAACGCATCAAATGCCTCAGAATTTTAATAACAGCCCGTCTTCAAGGAATTGGTAGAATTTGTGTAAAATGACCAAAATACCCCTGGGACCAAATCTCTCTTTGATGTTGGCAAAAAATCATGAAGTTTGACTTTGGTTTGACCACAGTTGACCTCAGTTTGACTTTTTAACTGCGTTGACTGCTTTTGACTTATCTGATCATCTGACTGAGCAAACTTTTGAGAAAAGTCTTGAAACTTGACATGGGGGTTCTTATACACATATAAGATGTTATGAAGCTCACTTGAAGTCTTGGAAGTCCATTTAGCCTGATTAAAGTCAAAACCCTAGTTTTGGATGCACTGCTTAGGAGGTGCATTGTCTGAGGGAATTGTGAACTCTTCTGACCAATTGTGAACTTTGTGAACCTTGTGAATCTTCATAAGATATCTTGTGATACTCATGGGAGGTATTGTGAAGCTTGTGAACCTTGTGAACATCATGAAGTGGCTTTGTAGACCTCATGACCCTTAGGAAAGCTTTGTAAACATTGTGAATCTTGTGAACCTTGTGAACCTTCAAGAAGCAACCTATGGACTTCATGAACCTCATGAAAGGTCTTGTAGATGTTGAGAAATTTGTGAACCTTGTGAACCTTCAAGAAGCAACCTATGGACTTCATGAACCTCATGAAAGGTATTGAAAGCACTGTGGGACTTGTGAACCTTGTGAACCTTCATAAAGTAGCTTGTGGACTTTATGAACTTCATGAAAGGTTATGCAAGTTGTTGGAGAACTTGTGAACCTTGTGAACCTTCTTAGAACACAAAGTCTTGTATTGTGAGGGCAAATTTTGGGGTGCAACAGCTGCCCCTGTTCAATTTTCTGAAACCTGAGGGGTTAGATTGGTATATTTGCCAGTCGTAACCTGGAAGGTTGAAGGGGATTGAACACAAAAGCCCAAAAATTTGCACTCACCAGTGCACTAGAGTGGTACAGATGGCTAGTTGAATATGATTGAGTGGGCTTAAAGATGCCACTAGGGGGGAGCAGTTCAAAATATGGGTGTATGATGAAAGCTGTCAGGAGTCTGGGATAATAATGATGTAGCAGCATGTCTTCATGAGGATGGAGCAATCAATAGTGATAACCCTAAAGCAGTCTTGAAGCAATGATATGATTTCAGGAGGATAGAACAATGAATGGCTCTAAAGCAGTCTTGAAATAATAATGTGATATGTCTTCAGGAGGATAGAGCAATCAATAGCTCTAAAGCAGTCTTGAAGTAATGATTTCAGGAGGATAGAGCAATGGATAGCTCTAAAGCAGTCTTGAAATAATAATGTGATATGTCTTCAGGAGGATAGAGCAATCAATAGCTCTAAAGCAGTCTTGAAGTAATGATTTCAGGAGGATAGAGCAATGGATAGCTCTAAAGCAGTCTTGAAATAATAATGTAATTTCAGGAGGATAGAGCAATGGATAACTCTAAAGCAGTCTTGAAATAATTAGATGGCTTCAGGAGGATAGAGCAATGAATAGCTCTAAAGCAGTCTTGAAGTAGTAATATGACCTCATGAGGATAGAGCAATGAATAGCTCTAAAGCAGTCTTGAAGTAATAGGATGATTTCAGGAGGATAGAGCAATCAGTAGCTCTAAAGCAGTCTTGAAGTCATGAGAGGCTATCAGGAGGATAAAATAACCCTGAGGTTACAATAAAGCAGTCCCAAAGTAATAAGAAGCTCATCAGGAGGATAAAGTAACCCTGAGGTTACAATAAAGCAGTCCCAAAGATCATAAGCTTGTTTGTTGGATAATTAACCTGAAAACAAGGTAGCATTCTGTATAACAACATTAGTTTATGCTTTATGTATGCATGTATGACATGATGCACTTAGGTAATGTACTATAGACATATATGTTATGGTATGATGTAAATGATGTATGTATGCTATGACACTGCTGGAAGTGTCTGGATATCCTTGTATAACAACTGCTGGCCAAGGAAAATAAATCCCGATTCGTTGTTGAAGAATATATAACCCTCCGTCTGCTGGGGATAACAAGGTATAGATAACCTCCCGTTGTTGGGGATAACAAGGTATAAATAACCTCCCGTTGTTGGGGATAGTAGGGTATAGATAACCTTCGTTTTCGTTTGATAGTAGGATAAGTATAACATCCCGTCTTCGTTCATCGTGCCCTTATTGGAAAGTAATTTCCCGTATATCCGTATGAGGATAAAAGAGATGGATATAAATTCCAGGGGAGATTAGACTTTGTGAAAATGGATTAGTCCTACTGTCTTGTAAAGATGAACCGGCGAAGCTTCGTTGAAATCCTTCCCTCGTTCGTCCTTAGTAAATACTATTACTGCATTTTTATGCATTTCTGGTAAACATCAATCATATTAAAAGCATACATGCATTTTTGGTAAACATCAATCATATTCAAAGGCATACATACATTCAAACACAACCAATGGACGTTTCGCTTATGTAAATAGGGTAAAAGTAAATCTGGATTCAAAAGATGGAGTTTATTTATATCAAAAGTGACCCATACACGGGTAAGTTTGTACAAGGAGACATAAACCCTAGTAAGAGAATTTGGTCATGAAGTTTTACAAAAAGAATCAGCTATGTGGGAAATAATCCTATTGAGTTTCAATTCTACTATTGCCACTCAAGTATCTCATCTTCTTGCTGTTGAGACGGAAACGATTGGATTGAGCTTCATCTGTTTGAGCTTGAGTAAGTAGTACAACTGGTTGCAATTTCATGAGTGATCCAAACGAGACATAGTCATACGCTTTAATCCCTAACTTTTGCCTGGATTGCCCTTTCAGGTTTTCAATCCACCGGGATACCCTTTTTTGCCCAAGCCGCCTTTTCAGGTTTTCGACTTGCCGGGTGTACATCTTTTTATATATATATCCCTAATTTTTGCCCAAACCCTTTTGGTTTGCCGGGATGCCCTTATTTTTGCCTAGGCCTGTCAACCTAGCGGGTCTCTTTTTATGCGTAGTATTTTTTAACTATGTCTGCGTTTACAGGTTGTGGGAAGTCTTCACCATCCATTGTAGTCAGTATCATGGCACCTCCTGAGAACACTGTCTTGACTACAAATGGTCCCTCATATGTTGGAGTCCACTTGCCCCTAGGATCACCCTGTGGTAATATGATACGCTTGATTACCAAGTCACCAGCCTGATATACCTTTGGCTTAACCTTCTTGTTAAAAGCTTTGATCATCCGTTTCTGGTACATCTGGCCATGACAAACTGCTGCTAACCTTTTCTCATCAATCAAATTTATCTGGTCAAGTCGAGTCTGAATCCACTCATCTTCATCCAAGCCTGCATCCTTCATAATTCTCAAGGAGGGGATCTGAACTTCAATAGGCAGAACTGCTTCCATACCATAGACTAAGGAGAATGGGGTTGCCCCTGTTGAAGTACGTATTGTAGTACGATAACCATGCAGAGCAAATGGTAACATCTCGTGCCAATCCTTGTAAGTAACAGTCATCTTCTGTACAATCTTCTTAATGTTCTTATTAGCAGCTTCAACTGCCCCATTCATCTTTGGACGATACGGAGAAGAGTTGTGATGCTTAATCTTGAACTGCGTACAGAGATCAGTAATCATAGTGTTGTTCAGATTAGAGCCATTGTCAGTGATAATCCTTTCAGGGATACCATACCTACATATGAGATTATTCTTAATGAACCGAGCCACAACATTCTTAGTCACAGATGCAAATGAAGCTGCCTCTACCCACTTCGTGAAGTAATCAATAGCAACCAGGATGAAACGATGCCCATTAGAAGCAGTAGGCTTGATCTCACCAATCATATCAATGCCCCACATGGCAAAGGGCCAAGGAGCAGTCAACACATTCAATGGAGATGGAGGTACATGTACTTTATCAGCATAGATTTGACATTTGTGACATGTTCTGGAGTGTTGATAGCAATCAGCTTCCATGGTAGACCAATAGTAACCTGCTCTCAAAATCTTCTTTGCCATGGTATGACCACTAGAATGAGTGCCAAAGGTCCCATCATGCATCTCTTCCATAATTTCTGTAGCTTCCTTCTTATCCACACAACGAAGCATAGTTGAATCATGATTACGCTTATACAAAATGCCATTACTCAGAAAGAACTTAGCAGAAAACCTTCTCAGGAACTTCCTATCTTTGACAGATGCCCCTTCAGGGAACTCCTGAGCTTCAAGATAGTTTTTCACTTCATAGAACCAAGGCTTCTCCTCTGCCCCTTCAGTGTCAATCTCATTGCAGTATGCAGGCTTCTCAAATCTATCAATGGTAATCTTGGGAGCTTCATCATCCCAGCTTATCTCAAACATAGATGCCATGGTGGCCAATGCGTCTGCCAACTGATTCTCTCTTCGTGGAATATGTCCAAAAGTAATCTCTTTGAAATGTGGGATCAAAGACAACACATGTTCTCTGTAAGGAATGAGATTATCATGCTTTGTATCCCAATCTCCTTTAATCTGACTTACTACCAGAGCTGAATCTCCATACACCTCAAGGAACTGAATCTTCATATCAATAGCAACTTGCATACCCATGATACATGCCTCATACTCAGCCATGTTATTGGTACAATAGAAACAAAGTCTGGCAGTAATCGGGGTATGACAACCTTCAGGGGAACTAATCACAACACCAACACCATTACCATGTGCATTGGAGGCACCATCAAAAACCATAGTCCATCGAGATCCTTGTTCAGGTCCGTCATATTGTCCAGGTTCTTTGGTAACAGACATAATGTCTTCATCAGGGAACTCAAAATTCATTGACTGGTAATCACCTACTGCTTGATGAGCCAAATGATCAGCAACAACACTCCCCTTAATGGCCTTCTGAGTAGTATACTGTATATCATATTCCGTCAAGATCATTTGCCATCTTGCAATTCTTCCGGAGAGAGCAGGTTTCTCAAATATGTACTTGATTGGATCCATTTTTGAAATCAACAAGGTAGTATGGGTCAACATATACTGTCTTAGTCGGCGAGCAGCCCATGCCAAAGCGCAGCAAGTTTTCTCGAGCAGTGAGTATCTTGTTTCACAGTCGGTAAACTTTTTGCTAAGGTAGTATATTGCCTGCTCTTTTCGACCAGACTCGTCATGTTGCCCCAATACACACCCCATTGAGTTGTCTAATACTGTTAAATACATAATCAAGGGTCTTCCATCAACTGGTGGCATTAAAATTGGAGGTTCTAGCAAATATCTCTTGATTTCATCAAAGGCAGTCTGGCACTCATCATTCCATTCCATCACCTGATCTTTCTTCAACAACTTGAAGATTGGCTCACAGATGGTAGTTAATTGGGAAATAAATCTTGCAATGTAGTTCAATCGTCCCAAGAAACCTCTAACCTCCTTCTCAGTACGGGGAGCTGGCATCTCTCGTATAGCTTTCACTTTTGCAGGATCCACTTCAATACCTTTTCCACTGACAATGAAACCAAGGAGCTTTCCAGATCTAACTCCAAAAGTACACTTGTTTGGATTTAATCTCAACCTGTATTTCTTCAACCTCTCAAACAACTTGTGCAGATGATCAAGATGTTGTTCTTCATTCTGAGACCTGGCTATCATATCATCCACATATACCTCTATCTCATGATGAATCATATCATGAAACAAAGCCACCATGGCACGCTGATATGTTGCCCCTGCATTCTTCAAACCAAATGGCATTACCTTATAGCAAAAGGTGCCCCACTGTGTCACAAATGTAGTCTTCTCCATATCTTCAGGTGCCATCTTGATTTGATTGTAACCAGAGAAACCATCCATAAAAGAGAATACCTTATGCTGAGCAGTGTTGTCTACCAGGATATCAATATGAGGAAGTGGAAAGTCATCTTTAGGGCTAGCCTTGTTCAGATCTCTGTAGTCTACACACATACGTACCTTACCATCTTTCTTAGGAACTGGTACCACATTTGCAACCCACTGAGGATAAGAAGTTACGGCCAAGAACCCTGCATTAAACTGTTTCATTACCTCTGCTTTGATCTTTTCTGACATTTCAGGACGCATACGACGAACCTTCTGCTTCTTTGGACGACAATCTTCTTTCACTGGCAAACGGTGAACCACAATGTCTGTATCCAACCCTGGCATATCTTCATAAGACCAAGCAAAGATCTCCACATAGTCACGTAGCATCTGAATCAACCTGCTCTTGACACTGTCCTCTAAATCAGCCCCTATCTTGACCTCTTTTCTGTTTTCTTCAGTTCCCAGATTCACAACTTCGACTGGCTCTTCATGTGGCTGTATAGCTTTCTCTTCTTGTTGTAACAACCTAGCAAGCTCTACAGGTATTTCACAATCGTCCTCGTTTCCGTCTTCAGTTTGATAGATCGGATTCTCGAAATTGTAATTGGCAATAGTAGAACTGTTATCAACTGGATCCAGAGTGGATGAGGATCTGCATTTTAGTGACGTGGGTGTGTGTAAGAACACATAGCTGATAAAGCAAAAATAAAAGAAAAAGAAAGACAAGGAACACAATATTTACGAAAACGAAACGTCCACTGATTTTATTGAATGAAGTATGCAAATGAAATGACAACCCGCAACAAGCACACCATTGTGCCCCAGGTAAGGCACATGGCTTGAAAGTTTTAATTGTTCCAGAAATTACAAATTTAAAAACATAACACAGTAATAGTATTTACTCCTGACTAAAGGAGATAGGGATAACATCTTCAGCTTTCCAATTATTGAGTCCAGCACCCACAGTAGGAAAAGTCCATGCCTCCAAGTTGTAGTCTTCATCTTGATCTCCCACAGCATTGATAACCCCTTGATTGGTGATACGAACAGCACGAGCACGACGAACAGCCTTCTGGGACTCTGCAGTGAAACCCAAACCAAACTTGTCAGACTTGTATGGAATATCAGGAAGCTGACCCCAAATAGTACAACCACCTTCTTCCACCACAGCTTTTGCATCATTGAGGGAGGCCATTGCCATTGTTGGAGGGTTTCTGATGACCACAGGAACCTTCTTCACAGCAGGAGGAATCACACAATCCTTAACAGCCCAGGGAACCACTTCAAATGACTGACATGGAGTTTCAATGTATTCACCTTCTACTTCCAGATACTTGAAAGTGTTTACATGGCTGACAAAGTATTCTTCCTCTCCAAAGACAGTAACAACTTTTCCATTCACTGGATATCTCAACTTTTGATGTAATGTGGAGGTCACAGCACCTGCCCCATGGATCCAGGGACGACCAAGCAGACATGAGTACGAAGGACGAATATCCATCACATAGAATGTAGCAGTAAACACCTGAGAGCCAACCCTGATTGGAAGATCAATTTCCCCATGCACTACTCTTCTAGAACCATCAAAAGCCTTTACCACAATATTACTGGGCTTCAATACCGTATCTTCAGGACTCAGCTTGTTCAGGACTTCCTTAGGCAACACATTCAGAGAGGAACCATTGTCTATCAGCACATGAGACAGGATAGTGCCCCTGCATTCAATTGAAATATGCAAGGCCCTGTTATGATCCCTCTTGGCAGGGGTCAAGTCAGCATCAGAAAATCCTAACCCGTTGTCATAGGTCAGGTGAGCAACACAATTCTCAAACTGGTCCACAGAAATTGCACTGGGTACATGAGCCATCTTTAGAAACTTGATCAATGACTTGGCATGAGCCTCAGAACATAATAACAGGGAGAGCATAGAAATCTTTGAGGGAGTATGCCCCAGCTGATCAACAATATCATAATCACTCTTGCGAATGATTTTCAATACTTCTTCCATCTGCTTAGAGAGGTCATCAGCAGCTGGCACGTCAGTAGATACAGGCTCAATAACAGGACCCTTGCCCCGAGCATCAGTGGTGGAAGTAACAGCAGGAGTAACTGCACTCTTAGAAGCAACTGGAGGAGAGAAGACTCTTCCACTACGAGTGATCTTGCTAGATCCAGCAATATTATCAATGTCAACAGGCATATCAGGTAAAGGCTCCTGCTTGACACCATGGATGTAAACATCAGACCCATAGTGCCAAGGCACAGCTTTGTCGGATGTATAAGGAATAGGACCAGGAGTGGTAATGATCAGAGGAGCTACTCTGGCTTCAGCGACAACTTTCACAGGACCTTCAGCAGTAATCTTGATTGGGCCCTGATGAGTGATTTTAATGGGACCCTTTGAAGTGATTCTTAGTGGTACTTTGTCAACCATGTCAACCTCTTCAATCTTCTTACCCTGAGTCAGATGATCCACCATACTTTCTACAGATGCTGGTCTTCTTTCAAACACTATAGTATATTTATCCATGAGACGTTGAACCCCATCTCTCAAAATGAAGCAACTATCCGGCTTATAGGTACAATATAGACAATCTTCATGACAACCTGGAAAGATCCCAGCTTGTACTAACCTCTTTTTGATAACAGACAATGGTGTGCTCAACTCCATAACTGAATAGACATGCAGATCTTCATCAATATCTTCATCAATGGCGTTGACAGTCTTCTCGTGATTTGGCATTGGAGCTGTAATCACATTTGGAGTACCTGGTGGATCAAACTCAATTTCTCCAGCATCAATCATATCCTGAATTTTGTTCTTCAAGACCCAGCAGTTATTAGTATCATGTCCTGGACAGTTTGAATGATATGCACATCGTGCATTGGGATTGTACTTGGGAGAGGTAACATTGGGATTCTGAGGAGCCTCCCTCAGGGTAATAAGTTCAGCCTTCAACAAGTGTTGCAATGCCTGAGCCATTGACATGTTGATCTTCGTGAACTGTCTTCTAGCCCTCTGTTGGTTGCCTTGAGGCTGCTCTGTTGTTGCAGGAGTTGGATTTGAAATATGAACTGCACTAACAGATTGATGCCTTCTGTTACGATCAGGCTGACCATACACAGCATTAGATTCTTTCTTCCCAGTGGGAGGCTTCTTTGCAGCACCTGATGAAGAAGTGCCCACTTGGATCTTACCACTCTTGATACCATTCTCTACTCGCTCTCCTGTCATGATCAACTCAGTGAAGCCAGATGATGAGCTTCCAATGAGATGACTGTAAAACGGACCATTCAGCGTACACATGAACATATCAACCAACTCCCTATCAGTCAAAGGGGGTTGAACTCTTCCAGCTAAGTCTCTCCACTTCTGAGCATACTCCTTAAAGCTTTCTTTGGCAACCATAGACATGCTTTGAAGCTGCATGCGAGTGGGGGCTAAGTCAGCATTGTATTGATACTGCTTGTAGAAAGCTTCAGCAAGGTCATTCCAATCTCTGATGTTGACACTCTCCAACTGATAATACCACTCTAGCTGAGCTCCAGATAAACTCTCTTGAAAGAAATGGATCCACAACTTTTTATCAGCAGTGTGGGGTTGAATTCTTCTGACATAAGACCTCAGATGCAATTTGGGACAAGAGACCCCATCATAGACAACAAATGTAGGAACTTTGAACCCAATGGGTATGACTGTTGCACCCCAAAATTTGCCCTCACTTCCAAGACTTCAAGTGGGCTTCATAACATCTTATATGTGTATAAGAACCCCCATGTCAAGTTTCAAGACTTTTCTCAAAAGTTTGCTCAGTCAGATGATCAGATAAGTCAAAAGTCTTACAGGAGGATTGTTCGGAATTCAGCAATATTTACCATTTTAATATCTAAATGTTCTCTCTATTCAAGTTCAAATTCGGGCTAACGTTTCAAGATTTGAATTTCACCGTGAAAGATACATTTCATTATGGGGAAATGAGCTTCAAGACCAATCGATTCCAAGTTTGAGTAAATCAGTCGCCAGAGGATTATTCAAGTTTAGGAAGTCACCATAATCATCAGGAAGTGGGTTGGTTTCTTAAGAAGTTCAGTTGTTTGTATAGGATTATTATGATCAAGCATCGCAGAGACAAGACACGAATCATGGTGATTAAGGCTCCTTGTGCCATCAAGTATTTGTTGTTATAAACGTGAGATAGAATTCGAGGGATCCCAGGCGACGTCCGAGTTTGGTCTGTATTATTTAGAGCGCAATTGATGAAGTTCATTTGGTTAAAATTGAATTTACGTGTTTGACAAAGTTCAAATCAAAAGTCAAAATCAAGTTGCTATGTAACCCAAGTACTGATTCAGATGTGGAAGTTTAAAAACTCAAGTTATTAATCCTCACAAAGACTCAAGTCAACATCCAAAGTAAGGACTACCTACTCCATTATAGTAGGGATAGTCTTACTAAGGAAAGGATAAAGAATAAGAAAGACCTTAAAACATTAGGGTAGGCTACTCCTAGATACTTACTCACTTCAAAACTTTTTCACACTTAAACAAATTCCCAACAAAATTTTCAAACAAGTTTTTTTTCACATCCATACACGGATTATTATTAAACTATTCTGAAATTTTTGCTATTCACACACTACACTTTCAAAACAATTCAAAAGTGAGCTTAAGTACCTAAGAGCCCATGGATAACCATGGATGAAAAGGGTGCTAACACCTTCCCTTTTCATAACCTACCCCCCGGACCCAAAATATTCTCTAAGGTCTTTCCTGTTCTTTTATAACCTTTCCTTATGGATAAAATAAAAGTCGGTGGCGACTCTTGCTATCCGCAACATTGTTTAAAGTCAGTTCACCGGGTTACAGAACTGGCGACTCTGCTGGGGATTTATTTAAGAGGGGTACCCTTAGGAATTAAGATCACTTTAAATTGTTTGCCTTGTTTGCTTTATTATTATATTGTTGGGGTGCTCTTATGTGTGAAAGGTCCTAACCCGGATCTAGTGTACCTTAGGTAAATGGCAATAGACCAAGGAAACTGTACGACGTATATCGATACGGTTGATCTGGTGGCCATAGTTAGTGCGACTTCTTGGTTGGTGCTTATATTCCTTAAGTCAAGTTGAGGATAATATTGAGGCTGCCATATGTTGTCAATGCACTAACTGACTTTTAGAACCCTAGTTAACTCATCTTGGCCTTTAGAAAGTAGTGAGGTAACCGGCTTTGGTGCAGACTGAAGTTGGTTGACACTCGATACTACGCTCATTGAGATCTTAAACTTGGAGGGTTTTGGTTGGCAAGTAAGTTGCCTTCTGAACAACCACCCTTGTGAAGGATCAGTGATATTGAGATCCCTTAGAACCTGGTTACTTTTGTAGGACAGGATGAACCATCTAACTTCAGGGGAGGGTACTTGCCTTTGAACCTCATGCAAGCCTTTAAACCTAGGGCTATGGTGTGACTTGTTTGTGTGTGCCACATGTTTGTGATTGAGCATGACATCATGACATCATCACGCATCATAAGCATATCATTTTCCCTAACCATTTCAAGGACCAAAAGATCTATCTTTGTTCTTTGTTACAGGTCATGGCTTCTGCTCGTAGAAACACCATCAGGATCAACTTTGTAAGGATACCTCCCAAGCTCAAAGAGTTGGTTTCCCAAGTGTCTGATCATTCCCAGTTCGTCCAGAGACATGGTCACTTATTGGATCTAGCTACTTCATGAGGAACGAAACCTCAACTCATACCTCAACACAAAGAGGAAACGTCCATGGGAGACTTAAAACCCCATCTTTTGTACTTATTTCGTTTTTATTTTTTGTAAGCCTAAAAGGCAAAACAAGTTATTACTAATAAAAAGTTACTTTCTTGTTTGTTTAAGCAAATTTAAATCCTGCGGTCCTTGAAAACATTGCATATGCATTCCCATATCATTGCATCACAGGTTTGTAATTGTGCACAGGTTTCTCATCTTCTCGCTGTTTATTTCAGCAATGGCTCTTGAACAATCAGTTAAGGATCTCCAGGCACAGAATGCACAGTTCCAAGAGCTGATTCTGAACCTATCCAAGGGGCAGGATGAATTGAAGGCACTGCTGGCCAAGAAGACTAAGAAGGCTAGAAAGTCTGCTGGGTTGCTCAACATGGGAAGAAGGTTCAAAGGTCCTGTCAGGACCAAGAAACAGGTTGAAGGCTATGAATCTGAAGAATCTGAGCAGGAGAGAGGCAGTCTCCACAACACTATGGGGGACTCTGATTCTGAGGCTAACTACTACCATGAGCCTAACGAAGACAAATTCAAGATGGTGGTGGATAGAATGGATGCTATGGAATTACAGAAATCATCTGGGCTGGATTTTGAGGATTTGAGCTTGATATCTGGGGTGGTCATACCCATTGGATTCAAAGTTCCTACATTTGTTGTCTATGATGGGGTCTCTTGTCCCAAATTGCATCTGAGGTCTTATGTCAGAAGAATTCAACCCCACACTGCTGATAAAAAGTTGTGGATCCATTTCTTTCAAGAGAGTTTATCTGGAGCTCAGCTAGAGTGGTATTATCAGTTGGAGAGTGTCAACATCAGAGATTGGAATGACCTTGCTGAAGCTTTCTACAAGCAGTACCAATACAATGCTGACTTAGCCCCCACTCGCATGCAGCTTCAAAGCATGTCTATGGGTGCCAAAGAAAGCTTTAAGGAGTATGCTCAGAAGTGGAGAGACTTAGCTGGAAGAGTTCAACCCCCTTTGACTGATAGGGAATTGGTTGATATGTTCATGTGTACGCTAAATGGTCCGTTTTACAGTCATCTCATTGGAAGCTCATCATCTGGCTTCACTGAGTTGATCATGACAGGAGAGCGAGTAGAGAATGGCATCAAGAGTGGCAAGATCCAAATGGGCACTTCTTCATCAGGTGCTGCAAAGAAGCCTCCCACTGGGAAGAAAGAGTCTAATGCTGTGTATGGTCAGCCTGATCGTAACAGAAGGCATCAGTCTGTTAGTGCAGTTCATATTTCAAATCCAACTCCTGCAACAACAGAGCAGCCTCAAGGCAACCAACAGAGGGCTAGAAGACAGTTCACGAAGATCAACATGTCAATGGCTCAGGCATTGCAACACTTGTTGAAAGCTGAACTTATTACCCTGAGAGAGGCTCCTCAGAATCCCAATGTCACCTCTCCCAAGTACAATCCCAATGCACGATGTGCATATCATTCAAACTGTCCAGGACATGATACTAATAACTGCTGGGTCTTGAAGAACAAAATTCAGGATATGATTGATGCTGGAGAAATTGAGTTTGATCCACCAGGTACTCCAAATGTGATTACAGCTCCAATGCCAAATCACGAGAAGACTGTCAACGCCATTGATGAAGATATTAATGAAGATCTACATGTCTATTCAGTTATGGAGTTGAGCACACCATTGTCTGTTATCAAAAAGAGGTTAGTACAAGCTGGGATCTTTCCAGATTGTCATGAAGATTGTCTATATTGTACCTATAAGCGGGATAGTTGCTTCATTTTGAGAGAGGGGATTCAACGTCTCATGGATAAATATACTATAGTGTTTGAAAGAAGACCAGCATCTGTAGAAAGTAGGGTGGATCATCTGACTCAGGGTAAGAAGATTGAAGAGGTTGACATGGTTGACAAAGTACCACTAAGAATCACTTCAAAGGGTCCCATTAAAATCACTCATCAGGGCCCAATCAAGATTACTGCTGAAGGTCCTGTGAAGGTTGTCGCTGAAGCCAGAGTAGCTCCTCTGATCATTACCACTCCTGGTCCTATTCCTTATACATCTGACAAAGCTGTGCCTTGGCACTATGGGTCTGATGTTTACATCCATGGTGTCAAGCAGGAGCCTTTACCTGATATGCCTGTTGACATTGATAATATTGCTGGATCTAGCAAGATCACTCGTAGTGGAAGAGTCTTCTCTCCTCCAATTGCTTCTAAGAGTGCAGTTACTCCTGCTGTTACTTCCACCACTGATGCTCGGGGCAAGGGTCCTGTTATTGAGCCTGTATCTACTGATGTGCCAGCTGCTGATGACCTCTCTAAGCAGATGGAAGAAGTATTGAAAATCATTCGCAAGAGTGATTATGATATTGTTGATCAGCTGGGGCATACTCCCTCAAAGATTTCTATGCTCTCCCTGTTATTATGTTCTGAGGCTCATGCCAAGTCATTGATCAAGTTTCTAAAGATGGCTCATGTACCCAGTGCAATTTCTGTGGACCAGTTTGAGAATTGTGTTGCTCACCTGACCTATGACAACGGGTTAGGATTTTCTGATGCTGACTTGACCCCTGCCAAGAGGGATCATAACAGGGCCTTGCATATTTCAATTGAATGCAGGGGCACTACCCTGTCTCATGTGCTGATAGACAATGGTTCCTCTCTGAATGTGTTGCCTAAGGAAGTCCTGAACAAGCTGAGTCCTGAAGATACGGTATTGAAGCCCAGTAATATTGTGGTAAAGGCTTTTGATGGTTCTAGAAGAGTAGTGCATGGGGAAATTGATCTTCCAATCAAGGTTGGCTCTCAGGTGTTTACTGCTACATTTTATGTGATGGATATTCGTCCTTCGTACTCATGTCTGCTTGGTCGTCCCTGGATCCATGGGGCAGGTGCTGTGACCTCCACATTACATCAAAAATTGAGATATCCGGTGAATGGAAAAGTTGTTACTGTCTTCGGAGAGGAAGAATACTTTGTCAGCCATGTAAACACTTTCAAGTATCTGGAAGTAGAAGGTGAATACATTGAAACTCCATGTCAGTCATTTGAAGTGGTTCCCTGGGCTGTTAAGGATTGTGTGACTCCTCCTGCTGTGAAGAAGGTTCCTGTGGTCATCAGAAACCCTCCAACAATGGCAATGGCCTCCCTCAATGATGCAAAAGCTGTGGTGGAAGAAGGTGGTTGTACTATTTGGGGTCAGCTTCCTGATATGCCATACAAGTCTGACAAGTTTGGTTTGGGTTTCACTGCAGAGTCCCAGAAGGCTGTCCGTCGTGCTCGTGCTGTTCGTATCACCAATCAAGGGGTTATCAATGCTGTGGGAGATCAAGATGAAGACTACAACTTGGAGGCATGGATTTTTCCTACTGTGGGTGCTGGACTCAATAATTGGACAGCTGAAGATGTTATCCCTATCTCCTTTAGTCAGGAGTAAATACTATTACTGTGTTATGTTTTTAAATTTATAATTTCTGGAACAATTAAAACTTTCAAGCCCTGTGCCTTACCCGGGGCACAATGGTGTGCTTGTTACGGGTTGTCATTTCATTTGCATACTTCATTCAATAAAATCAGTGGACGTTTCGTTTTCGTAAATATTGTGTTCCTTGTCTTTCTTTTTCTTTTATTTTTGCTTTATCAGCTATGTGTTCTTACACACACCCACGTCACTAAAATGCAGACCCTCATCCACTCTGGATCCAGTTGATAACAGTTCTACTATTGCCAACTACAATTTCGAGAATCCGATCTATCAAACTGAAGACGGAAACGAGGACGATTGTGAAATACCTGTGGAGCTTGCTAGGTTGTTACAACAAGAAGAGAAAGCTATACAGCCACATGAAGAGCCAGTCGAAGTTGTGAATCTGGGAACTGAAAAAAACAGAAAAGAGGTCAAGATAGGGGCTGATTTAGAGGACAGTGTCAAGAGCAGGTTGATTCAGATGCTACGTGACTATGTGGAGATCTTTGCTTGGTCTTATGAAGATATGCCAGGGTTGGATACAGACATTGTGGTTCACCGTTTGCCAGTGAAAGAAGATTGTCGTCCAAAGAAGCAGAAGGTTCGTCGTATGCGTCCTGAAATGTCAGAAAAGATCAAAGCAGAGGTAATGAAACAGTTCAATGCAGGGTTCTTGGCCGTAACTTCTTATCCTCAGTGGGTTGCAAATGTGGTACCAGTTCCTAAGAAAGATGGTAAGGTACGTATGTGTGTAGACTACAGAGATCTGAACAAGGCTAGCCCTAAAGATGACTTTCCACTTCCTCATATTGATATTCTGGTAGACAATACTGCTCAGCATAAGGTATTCTCTTTTATGGATGGTTTCTCTGGTTACAATCAAATCAAGATGGCACCTGAAGATATGGAGAAGACTACATTTGTGACACAGTGGGGCACCTTTTGCTATAAGGTAATGCCATTTGGTTTGAAGAATGCAGGGGCAACATATCAGCGTGCTATGGTGGCTTTGTTTCATGATATGATTCATCATGAGATAGAGGTATATGTGGATGATATGATAGCCAGATCTCAGAATGAAGAGCAACATCTTGATCATCTGCACAAGTTGTTTGAGAGGTTGAAGAAATACAGGTTGAGATTAAATCCAAACAAGTGTACTTTTGGAGTCAGATCGGGAAAGCTCCTGGGTTTCATTGTCAGTGGAAAAGGTATTGAAGTGGATCCTGCAAAAGTGAAAGCTATACAAGAGATGCCAGCTCCCCGTACTGAGAAGGAGGTTAGAGGTTTCTTGGGACGATTGAACTATATTGCAAGATTTATTTCCCAATTAACTACCATCTGTGAGCCAATCTTCAAGTTGTTAAAGAAAGATCAGGTAATGGAATGGAATGATGAGTGCCAGACTGCCTTTGATGAAATCAAGAGATATTTGCTAGAACCTCCAATTTTAATGCCACCAGTTGATGGAAGACCCTTGATTATGTATTTAACAGTATTAGACAACTCAATGGGGTGTGTATTGGGGCAACATGACGAGTCTGGTCGAAAAGAGCAGGCAATATACTACCTTAGCAAAAAGTTTACCGACTGTGAGACAAGATACTCACTGCTCGAGAAGACTTGCTGCGCTTTGGCATGGGCTGCTCGCCGACTAAGACAGTATATGTTGACCCATACTACCTTGTTGATTTCGAAGATGGATCCAATCAAGTACATATTTGAGAAACCTGCTCTCTCCGGAAGAATTGCAAGATGGCAAATGGTCTTGACGGAATATGATATACAGTACACTACTCAGAAGGCCATTAAGGGGAGTGTTGTTGCTGATCATTTGGCTCATCAAGCAGTAGATGATTACCAGTCAATGAATTTTGAATTCCCTGATGAAGACATTGTGTCTGTTACCAAAGAACCTGGACAATATGACGGACCTGAACAAGGATCCCGATGGACTATGGTTTTTGATGGTGCCTCCAATGCACATGGTAATGGTGTTGGTGTTGTGATTAGTTCCCCTGAAGGTTGTCATACCCCGATTACTGCCAGACTTTGTTTCTATTGTACCAATAACATGGCTGAGTATGAGGCATGTATCATGGGTATGCAAGTTGCTATTGATATGAAGATTCAGTTCCTTGAGGTGTATGGAGATTCAGCTCTGGTAGTAAGTCAGATTAAAGGAGATTGGGATACAAAGCATGATAATCTCATTCCTTACAGAGAACATGTGTTGTCTTTGATCCCACATTTCAAAGAGATTACTTTTGGACATATTCCACGAAGAGAGAATCAGTTGGCAGACGCATTGGCCACCATGGCATCTATGTTTGAGATCAGCTGGGATGATGAAGCTCCCAAGATTACCATTGATAGATTTGAGAAGCCTGCATACTGCAATGAGATTGACACTGAAGGGGCAGAGGAGAAGCCTTGGTTCTATGAAGTGAAAAACTATCTTGAAGCTCAGGAGTTCCCTGAAGGGGCATCTGTCAAAGATAGGAAGTTCCTGAGAAGGTTTTCTGCTAAGTTCTTTCTGAGTAATGGCGTTCTGTATAAGCGTAATCATGATTCAACTATGCTTCGTTGTGTGGATAAGAAGGAAGCTACAGAAATTATGGAAGAGATGCATGATGGGACCTTTGGCACTCATTCTAGTGGTCATACTATGGCAAAGAAGATTTTGAGAGCAGGTTACTATTGGTCTACCATGGAAGCTGATTGCTATCAACACTCCAGAACATGTCACAAATGTCAAATCTATGCTGATAAAGTACATGTACCTCCATCTCCATTGAATGTGTTGACTGCTCCTTGGCCCTTTGCCATGTGGGGCATTGATATGATTGGTGAGATCAAGCCTACTGCTTCTAATGGGCATCGTTTCATCCTGGTTGCTATTGATTACTTCACGAAGTGGGTAGAGGCAGCTTCATTTGCATCTGTGACTAAGAATGTTGTGGCTCGGTTCATTAAGAATAATCTCATATGTAGGTATGGTATCCCTGAAAGGATTATCACTGACAATGGCTCTAATCTGAACAACACTATGATTACTGATCTCTGTACGCAGTTCAAGATTAAGCATCACAACTCTTCCCCGTATCGTCCAAAGATGAATGGGGCAGTTGAAGCTGCTAATAAGAACATTAAGAAGATTGTACAGAAGATGACTGTTACTTACAAGGATTGGCACGAGATGTTACCATTTGCTCTGCATGGCTATCGTACTACAATACGTACTTCAACAGGGGCAACCCCATTCTCCTTAGTCTATGGTATGGAAGCAGTTCTGCCTATTGAAGTTCAGATCCCCTCCTTGAGAATTATGAAGGATGCAGGCTTGGATGAAGATGAGTGGATTCAGACTCGACTTGACCAGATAAATTTGATTGATGAGAAAAGGTTAGCAGCAGTTTGTCATGGCCAGATGTACCAGAAACGGATGATCAAAGCTTTTAACAAGAAGGTTAAGCCAAAGGTATATCAGGCTGGTGACTTGGTAATCAAGCGTATCATATTACCACAGGGTGATCCTAGGGGCAAGTGGACTCCAACATATGAGGGACCATTTGTAGTCAAGACAGTGTTCTCAGGAGGTGCCATGATACTGACTACAATGGATGGTCAAGACTTCCCACAACCTGTAAACGCAGACATAGTTAAAAAATACTACGCATAAAAAGAGACCCGCTAGGTTGACAGGCCTAGGCAAAAATAAGGGCATCCCGGCAAACCAAAAGGGTTTGGGCAAAAATTAGGGATATATATATAAAAAGATGTACACCCGGCAAGTCGAAAACCTGAAAAGGCGGCTTGGGCAAAAAAGGGTATCCCGGTGGATTGAAAACCTGAAAGGGCAATCCAGGCAAAAGTTAGGGATTAAAGCGTATGACTATGTCTCGTTTGGATCACTCATGAAACTGCAATCAGTTGTACTACTTACTCAAGCTCAAACAGATAAAGCTCAATCCAATCGTTTCCGTCTCAACAGCAAGAAGATGAGATACTTGAGTGGCAATAGTAGAATTGAAACTCAATAGGATTATTTCCCACATAGCTGATTCTTTTTGTAAAACTTCATGACAAAATTCTCTTACTAGGGTTTATGTCTCCTTGTACAAACTTACCCGTGTATGGGTCACTTTTGATATAAATAAATTCCATCTTTTGAATCCAGATTTACTTTTACCCTATTTACATAAGCGAAACGTCCATTGGTTGTGTTTGAATGTATGTATGCCTTTGAATATGATTGATGTTTACCAGAAATGCATGTATGCTTTTAATATGATTGATGTTTACCAGAAATGCATGAAAATGCAGTAATAGTATTTACTAAGGACGAACGAGGGAAGGATTTCAACGAAGCTTCGCCGGTTCATCTTTACAAGGCAGTTACAAACCATCAGTAGGACTAATCCATTTTCACAAAGTCTAATCTCCCCTGGAATTTATATCCATCTCTTTTATCCTCATACGGATATACGGGAAATTACTTTCCAATAAGGGCACGATGAACGAAGACGGGATGTTATACTTATCCTACTATCAAACGAAAACGAAGGTTATCTATACCTTGTTATCCCCAACAATGGGAGGTTATCTATACCTTGTTATCCCCAGCAGACGGAGGGTTATGTATTCTTCAACAACGAATCGGGATTTATTTTCCTTGGCCAGCAGTTGTTATACAAGGATATCCAGACACCTCCAGCAGTGTCGTATCATACATGCATCATTTACATCATACCACAACATATATGTCTATAGTACATTACCTAAGTGCATCATGTCATACATGCATACATAAAGCATAAACTAATGTTGTTATACAGAATGCTACCTTGTTTTCAGGTTAATTATCCAACAAACAATCTTATGATCTTTGGGACTGCTTTATTGTAACCTCAGGGTTACTTTATCCTCCTGATGAGCTTCTTATTACTTTGGGACTGCTTTATTGTAACCTCAGGGTTATTTTATCCTCCTGATAGCCTCTCATGACTTCAAGACTGCTTTAGAGCTACTGATTGCTCTATCCTCCTGAAATCATCCTATTACTTCAAGACTGCTTTAGAGCTATTCATTGCTCTATCCTCATGAGGTCATATTACTACTTCAAGACTGCTTTAGAGCTATTCATTGCTCTATCCTCCTGAAGCCATCTAATTATTTCAAGACTGCTTTAGAGCTATCCATTGCTCTATCCTCCTGAAATCATTACTTCAAGACTGCTTTAGAGCTATTGATTGCTCTATCCTCCTGAAGACATATCACATTATTACTTCAAGACTGCTTTAGAGCTATTCATTGCTCTATCCTCCTGAAGCCATCTAATTATTTCAAGACTGCTTTAGAGCTATCCATTGCTCTATCCTCCTGAAATCATTACTTCAAGACTGCTTTAGAGCTATTGATTGCTCTATCCTCCTGAAGACATATCACATTATTACTTCAAGACTGCTTTAGAGCTATTCATTGCTCTATCCTCCTGAAGCCATCAAATTATTTCAAGACTGCTTTAGAGCTATCCATTGCTCTATCCTCCTGAAATCATTACTTCAAGACTGCTTTAGAGCTATTGATTGCTCAATCCTCCTGAAGACATATCACATTATTACTTCAAGACTGCTTTAGAGCTATTCATTGCTCTATCCTCCTGAAGCCATTCTATTACTTCAAGACTGCTTTAGAGCTATTGATTGCTCTATCCTCCTGAAGCCATTATTACTTCAAGACTGCTTTAGAGCTATTGATTGCTCTATCCTCCCGAGGTCCGATTTATCACTTCAAGACTGCTTTAGGGTTATCATTATTGATCGCTCTATCCTCATGAAGACATGTTGTTACATCAGTATTACTCCAGACTCCTGACAGCTCTCATTATACTACTGAAGAACTTTCCCCTAGTGGCATCTTTAAGCCCACTCAATCATGTTCAACCAACCATCAATATCACTCCATGCACTGGTGAGTGCAAATTTTTGGGCTTTTGTGTTCAATCCCCTTCAACCTTCCAGGTTACGACTGGCAAACATACCAATCTAACCCCTCAGGTTTCAGAAAATTGAACAGGGGCAGCTGTTGCACCCCAAAATTTGCCCTCACTTCCAAGACTTCAAGTGGGCTTCATAACATCTTATATGTGTATAAGAACCCCCATGTCAAGTTTCAAGACTTTTCTCAAAAGTTTGCTCAGTCAGATGATCAGATAAGTCAAAAGTCTTACAGGAGGATTGTTCGGAATTCAGCAATATTTACCATTTTAATATCTAAATGTTCTCTCTATTCAAGTTCAAATTCGGGCTAACGTTTCAAGATTTGAATTTCACCGTGAAAGATACATTTCATTATGGGGAAATGAGCTTCAAGACCAATCGATTCCAAGTTTGAGTAAATCAGTCGCCAGAGGATTATTCAAGTTTAGGAAGTCACCATAATCATCAGGAAGTGGGTTGGTTTCTTAAGAAGTTCAGTTGTTTGTATAGGATTATTATGATCAAGCATCGCAGAGACAAGACACGAATCATGGTGATTAAGGCTCCTTGTGCCATCAAGTATTTGTTGTTATAAACGTGAGATAGAATTCGAGGGATCCCAGGCGACGTCCGAGTTTGGTCTGTATTATTTAGAGCGCAATTGATGAAGTTCATTTGGTTAAAATTGAATTTACGTGTTTGACAAAGTTCAAATCAAAAGTCAAAATCAAGTTGCTATGTAACCCAAGTACTGATTCAGATGTGGAAGTTTAAAAACTCAAGTTATTAATCCTCACAAAGACTCAAGTCAACATCCAAAGTAAGGACTACCTACTCCATTATAGTAGGGATAGTCTTACTAAGGAAAGGATAAAGAATAAGAAAGACCTTAAAACATTAGGGTAGGCTACTCCTAGATACTTACTCACTTCAAAACTTTTTCACACTTAAACAAATTCCCAACAAAATTTTCAAACAAGTTTTTTTTCACATCCATACACGGATTATTATTAAACTATTCTGAAATTTTTGCTATTCACACACTACACTTTCAAAACAATTCAAAAGTGAGCTTAAGTACCTAAGAGCCCATGGATAACCATGGATGAAAAGGGTGCTAACACCTTCCCTTTTCATAACCTACCCCCCGGACCCAAAATATTCTCTAAGGTCTTTCCTGTTCTTTTATAACCTTTCCTTATGGATAAAATAAAAGTCGGTGGCGACTCTTGCTATCCGCAACATTGTTTAAAGTCAGTTCACCGGGTTACAATGACCACCCCAGATATCAAGCTCAAATCCTCAAAATCCAGCCCAGATGATTTCTGTAATTCCATAGCATCCATTCTATCCACCAGCATCTTGAATTTGTCTTCGTTAGGCTCATGGTAGTAGTTAGCCTCAGAATCAGAGTCCCCCATAGTGTTGTGGAGACTGCCTCTCTCCTGCTCAGATTCTTCAGATTCATAGTCTTCAACCTGTTCCTTGGTCTTGTCAGGACCTTTGAACCTTCTTCCCATGTTGAGCAACCCAGCAGACCTTCTAGCCTTCTTAGTCTTCTTGGCCAGCAGTGTCTTCAATTCATCCTGCCCCTTGGATAGGTTCAGGATCAGCTCTTGGAACTGTGCATTCTGTGCCTGGAGATCCTTAACTGATTGTTCAAGAGCCATTGCTGAAATAAACAGCGAGAAGATGAGAAACCTGTGCACAATTATAAACCTGTGATGCAATGATATGGGAATGCATATGCAATGTTTTCAAGGACCGCAGGATTTAAATTTGCTTAAACAAACGAGAAAGTAACTTTTTATTAGTAATAACTTGTTTTGCCTTTTAGGCTTACAAAAAATGAAAACGAAATAAGTACAAAAGATGGGGTTTTAAGTCTCCCATGGACGTTTCCTCTTTGTGTTGAGGTATGAGTTGAGGTTTCGTTCCTCATGAAGTAGCTTTGTTAGCTCTAGGATCCTTGCTTGGCTTGCTTTGTAATGAGCCTCGAAAGTATCCCTTTGCTCTTTCAGTTGGATCCATGATCTCTGCAAGTCTTCCATATCAGTAGGCATGTCTGGGTGAAGGATGGTATAAGCTGTGTCTCCTTCAGCAACAGGTTCCATGGTAACTGGTAGGATGGCAGGATATGGCATCATGAGTGTCTGAGCACGAAATCGTACCCATCTGAGATAAGCCTCCATAGGAATGGTGTACTTAGGCTCCAGTGTCTTGCTGTCAATCCTATTTACCTTTCCCCAAGCTCGTATGAATCTTTGACGGTAACCCTGAAGATCGTTGTCATAGTCAAACACAATGCCCTGAATCAACATGTCATGTGGACCATCGCTCCGGGCGTAACCAAACTGTCGTAAAGCTAGAGATGGGTTGTAGGTGATGCCTCCTCTTATGCCTAGAAGTGGCACATTAGGAAACTCCCCACAACGGTCAATGATGGTGACATTCTCCATAGATCTGGAGCACCAATGGATGTCTGAGTGAGAAAGTGACATGATCCTCTTGGACCATCTGAACCCTTGCTCATTCTTCATTACTGAGCGAGGAAGGTGAGAAATAAACCACCTAGAAAGTAAAGGTATGCAGCACATCAAAGTTCCTCTTGCCCTTGTAGTACGGGTGTGAAGAGAATGTAGGATGTCTCCAAGTAAGGTAGGCACTGGATTGTGACTCAGGAATATGTTGATGGCATGAACGTCTATGAACTGATCAGGATTGGGGAACAACACTAAGCCATAAATCAATAAGGCTAAGATCTCCTCAAAAGCCTCGTAGCTCATAGCCTTCAAGAACATTTGAGCTTTATCCACTAATACCTTGGCAAGAATACCTTTAACTCCACTTCTCGTCTCTAGAACAATGTCAGACTTCTTCAGATGTAGAGTTGCAGCAATAACTTCTGGTTTAAGCTCCTTCTCTAAGCCTGTGAATGGCTTCTGATCAAGAACAGGTATGCCCAGAAGTTTAGAGAACTCCTCCATGGTTGGAACCAGCTGATAATCAGGAAATGTAAAGCAATGGTGCTTAGGGTCAAAGAACTGAAACAGCACACTCATCATGTCTTCACTGAACCCTGAAGTAACTAGATCCAATAAGTGACCATGTCTCTTGTTGAACTGGGAATGATCAGGCACTAGGGAAACCAACTCCTTGAGCTTAGCAGGTATCCCTACAAAGTTGATCCTGATGGTGTTTCTACGAGCAGAAGCCATGACCTGCAACAAAGAACAAAGATAAATCCTTCGGTCCTTGAAATGGTTAGGGAAAATGATATGCTTATGATGCATGATGATGTCATGATGTCATGCTCAATCACAAACATGTGGCACACACAAACAAGTCACACCATAGCCCTAGGTTTAAAGGCTTGCATGAGGTTCAAAGGCAAGTACCCTCCCCTGAAGTTAGATGGTTCATCCTGTCCTACAAAAGTAACCAGGTTCTAAGGGATCTCAATATCATTGATCCTTCACAAGGGTGGTTGTTCAGAAGGCAACTTACTTGCCAACCAAAACCCTCCAAGCTTAAGATCTTAATGAGCGTAGTATCGAGTGTCAACCAACTTCAGTCTGCACCAAAACCGGTTACCTCACTACTTTCTAAAGGCCAAGATGAGTTAACTAGGGTTCTAAAAGTCAGTTAGTGCATTGACAACATATGGCAGCCTCAATATTATCCTCAACTTGACTTAAGGAATATAAGCACCAACCAAGAAGTCGCACTAACTATGGCCACCAGATCAACCGTATCGATATACGTCGTACAGTTTCCTTGGTCTATTGCCATTTACTTAAGGTACACTAGATCCGGGTTAGGACCTTTCACACATAAGAGCACCCCAACAATATAATAATAAAGCAAACAAGGCAAACAATTTAAAGTGATCTTAATTCCTAAGGGTACCCCTCTTAAATAGATCCCCAGCAGAGTCGCCAGTTCTGTAACACGGTGGGAGAACTGACTTTAAACAATGTTACGGATAGCAAGAGTCGCCACCGACTTTTATTTTATCCATAAGGAAAGGTTATAAAAGAACAGGAAAGACCTTAGAGAATATTTTGGGTCCGGGGGGTAGGTTATGAAAAGGGAAGGTGTTAGCACCCTTTTCATCCATGGTTATCCATGGGCTCTTAGGTACTTAAGCTCACTTTTGAATTGTTTTGAAAGTGTAGTGTGTGAATAGCAAAAAATTTCAGAATAGTTTAATAATAATCCGTGTATGGATGTGAAAAAAAAAACTTGTTTGAAAATTTTGTTGGAAATTTGTTTAAGTGTGAAAAAGTTTTGAAGCGAGCAAGTATCTAGGAGTAGCCTACCCTAATGTTTTAAGGTCTTTCTTATTCTTTATCCTTTCCTTAGTAAGACTATCCCTACTATAATGGAGTAGGTAGTCCTTACTTTGGATGTTAAGGGACATTTTTTATATTTTCTTTTTTACTTTATGACCCTAAGCTTAAGTGTTTTAACTTGATAATAAATAAACAAGAAAAAAAGGGAAGATTATGATTTCTAAAAAAATATTTTCTCTTTGTTTTAAAAGAATAATTGATTCTAATTATAAAAAAAAATGTTTTAATTTTAATATTTTAAAATGTTTTTTAATTTTAATATTTTAAAAAATGTTTTTTTTTTATTTTAATATTATAAGAAAATGTTTTTAATTTTTATATTATAAAAAATGAACCAACTTAAATATTTTTAAAAATTTGATAAAGAAAGTAAAAAAAATAAAAGGGTTGGGCCGGTCATTACCTCCGGACCCAACCCGGATTAGCAAAACGGGATAACAATCTAACGATGTGCTTCAGGATTTCAAAAACCCTATTTTCTGCGGCGCCGTTCGTGCTTCATCTTCGTTTGGCCACTTTTCTCTCGCTTTCTCATCTCTAATGGCTACCGTCTTCAAATCCCCACCATATTCTTGCGTCTTTCCCTGAAAAACACACACATGGTTAAATATGGAAACGAGGATATCCGTCTTACGTTTTGAAAGTTTTCGCCGATGAAGATCGCGCCAAGAGGCCTATGATGAGATGATTCTGAGGCTAGCACCACTGATTGCCCGCGTTTGTGACGAACGATGAAGGCGGTCTCGGTTGATTTGATTCGCGACGAGATTTGTTGGATGACTGTGGGGACGATGACGACACAGAGATTGTCCTTGTGTCTGAGTCTGACGGCTTCGGCGTCTTGATGATGGTCTTGCCCAGCTTTGTGCTCGTGGTGAGTTTGTTCTATGTTTTACGGCGCTGTTGTGATGGTTAGGGTTTTTACGATTTTTCACTGTTATCTGTTTTTCCCCCTTTTTTCTGGTTTTAGGGTTTGTCCGTTTTATACATAATTTTGGTGGGCTTGGATACTGAATTTTGACGTTATCTTTCTCTGAGATTGGATCGCGATTTTGATTTGCTCTGATTTGGAATTTCTTTCCTTTTCTGGACTTGCTTGAAACCGATTTCGTCTGATTTGTTCACTTGTTTGGATTCACCGGGTTTTTCACTCGATTTGGTTTCTTGGTTATGCTTGATACGGATTTTCATTGGATATGGATTCATTTGGATTTTTTTTAGATATAGGTATCTGATTTCTGGTACTGATATGGACTGTTTTTTTTTTTGTGATGTAGCTTGAATCTGTCATGGATTTGGATACCGGTTTTCTGTCATTGGAACTCTATTCCATTTGGATACTGATGAACTGATTTTCTGATTTGGAGCCCCTTGTCATTTCTGACACGAACTGGGTTATTGATGATGATGCAGTTTTGATCTTTGATGTCTAATTTTCGATGCAGTTCGGATCCTCTTCGTTTTTGATGGTTCTGCTGCTGATATTCAGTTGTGGTCTGTTTGGTTATCTGGTCGCAGAACTTGAACTCAGTTTCAGTTTCTGGTGAACTGATGAGCAAAGTTGGATTATTCGGAGTGGGTTTAGAGCTAACGGCATCTGGCTCGTACATCCGGTATTTACTTGATAGAAAATCCAAATTTGTAATCGGTTATGCTTTACGACCCCAATTTCGGTATATGACCCTTTTTTCAGTTAATCATTTATCGGCCCGAACTTCTTTTATCTCTTCATCTTTCTCGGCTGTCCCGTATGATAAGAACAATAATAACCACCTGATCTGACGCCAACGACACGGATCGGTAACGGGAGTAGGATGCGGCTTCGGTTGTGCCACTCCCGGCACTCGATGATGACAATTGTTCTGAGAGTGTCGAACAACTTCTAACATCTTCTGTACTGTCTGTTCTCTTTTGATGTGCAGGTTAGCTGAGGATTCATGGAGAAGTTCAAATACGAACATGAAGACATTTAGATACTTTTAGGATTTAGGATAGATGCTTTAATGTAATCCCTTAGGATTTGAGAATTTTAATGTACTTCCTTGTAACAATACTTTGTAAAATATGAAGCAACATCCCCATTCTTGTATGATAGCATTATTTATGAAATAAAATTCTCAAAGTTTTGAATTTATTTATATTCTATTCTTAGTTAAAAAAAATATAAACAAATGTGAATAAATCCACAAGTATTTAATTCATTAACATAGGCATAAAACATAAACATTTCCAAGTGGTATTTGTGATCCTAATCTCATCATCCGATTAAAATGTTAACCAATTGTTTCATAACCAAACTCATATGGGCACCATGGTCACAACATTTTCAGCGTCAACAGCAAAACTAATCGTAATTAAACTCCACTGACCAAATGCCAAATCTCAATATGATCAGAACTGGTGATTGATAAATGCCTCAAAACCATAACGCATCAAATGCCTCAGAATTTTAATAACAGCCCGTCTTCTAGGAATTGGTAGAATTTGTGTAAAATGACCAAAATACCCCTGGGACCAAATCTCTCTTTGATGTTGGCAAAAAATCATGAAGTTTGACTTTGGTTTGACCACAGTTGACCTCAGTTTGACTTTTTAACTGCGTTGACTGCTTTTGACTTATCTGATCATCTGACTGAGCAAACTTTTGAGAAAAGTCTTGAAACTTGACATGGGGGTTATTATACACATATAAGATGTTATGAAGCTCACTTGAAGTCTTGGAAGTCCATTTAGCCTGATTAAAGTCAAAACCCTAGTTTTGGATGCACTGCTTAGGAGGTGCATTGTCTGAGGGAATTGTCAACTCTTCTGACCAATTGTGAACTTTGTGAACCTTGTGAATCTTCATAAGATATCTTGTGATACTCATGGGAGGTATTGTGAAGCTTGTGAACCTTGTGAACATCATGAAGTGGCTTTGTAGACCTCATGACCCTTAGGAAAGCTTTGTAAACATTGTGAATCTTGTGAACCTTCAAGAAGCAACCTATGGACTTCATGAACCTCATGAAAGGTCTTGTAGATGTTGAGAAATTTGTGAACCTTGTGAACCTTCAAGAAGCAACCTATGGACTTCATGAACCTCATGAAAGGTATTGAAAGCACTGTGGGACTTGTGAACCTTGTGAACCTTCATAAAGTAGCTTGTGGACTTTATGAACTTCATGAAAGGTTATGCAAGTTGTTGGAGAACTTGTGAACCTTGTGAACCTTCTTAGAACACAAAGTCTTGTATTGTGAGGGCAAATTTTGGGGTGCAACAGCTACAAAATGAGAAAAGGCATTGTTGAGGAGTTATAGCAATTACAGAAATAGAGGAATGCAACACATATTGCATATTTCCTCTATCCTCTGATGTGTGGTAGGCCTGAGAAAGTGACAGTTGTTAGAGATAGAATAAAAGATCTTTGCAAGATAGAATGACAAATTTGAAGAAGACGTGTTTTAAGGCTGTAACAAGGAAGATCAATATCCACACTCCTAAATTTTATGACAAGTTCAAGGAGTGTAGAAGGATCTTTAATAGGGCAAGAGGTGGAAGATCATCTAAATGATATGTGTTTGTTTCCATCACTGTTTATGCTTTATGCATTATTTTTGTTTGCTTCCATTTGTGTGTTTCTATTTATGATTGTTTACATTTACTTTGTTATTATTTTTGTCAAATTTTGGCTAAAAAGGGGGAGTAAAGTGTTAGTATTCTGATGGAAAATAACTTCACCAAACTTCCCTTTGATACTTTTTCAGAGAGATGCCATTTGATGGAAAATAACTTCACCAAACTTCCCTTCGAGACTTTTTTGGAGAGATGTCATTTGATGGAAAATAAAACTTCACCAAACTTACCTTTGAGACTTTCTTGGAGAGATGTCATCTGATGGAAAATAGCTTTGCCAAACTTCCCTTTGAGACTTTTTCGAAGAGGTGTCATTTGATGGAAAAGGTTTCACAACAAACTTCCCTGCTGAGGATGAACTAGAGAGATTAATTCCCGGGGATTACACAAGTTGCTCAAATAAAGAGGTTGTCACTTGTTAACAGGTGAGGTTTACCTTGCTGGGGACATACAAGCTTCTCAAATAAATAGGTTGCCACTTGTTACCAGGTGAGGTTTACCTTGATGGGGACATACAAGCTGCTCAAATAAAGAGGCTGCCACTTAAAGTTGCACAAAAGGTTGATATATCAAACAAGCTTCTCAAAGAGATTACCAATTGTCAATATGTTGAGGATATTCAAGCTTCTTAAATAAAGAGAACTCCATTTACCGTCAAGCAAAATTTTCCAAGACAATATTATCATAACATTGATGGGGAAATTCAGATCTTCATCTCCTAATAGGATACATAAACAGATTTTTGTCGAGGAAAATAAATCCTCAAAGGACAAAATAAATTCCTTTTCGTCATACGGGTTTCACTGTCCAGAGATATTCAAAATAATCGTTGTAGGAGACCAAAGTTCAATCTAGGAACAAACTGGAGAGAAACGGTCAAACAAGACTCGACTCAAATGAGGCAATAACTCAACTGGGGAGTAATTCCATCCAAATAAATGATTGGGGAGGAAAGCTAAAGCAAAAGCTTCCCATGAGGAATGAACTCAGTGGGAAGTTAGAAAGGATAAACACTTTCTACTTAGAGTCGACACTCTATTGGAGAGAATACACACTCTGTGAGAATAACAGCACCAAAGAGCGGGGAAGCACCAACAAAAATGCATAATGCATAATGCAACAACATGTTATGCACAACAAAATGAATGCGCATGCAATGAATATGCTGACAAAACAAACATAAAGATAAATAGAGGATGAATAAACATCACAATACAGCTGTATACTCGGATAATCTCAACAAGATGGAGATATCACTAGAGATCCTGCTAGAGATTAACAAAAGCTATAAAAGGAGAATAAATCCAATAGCAAGGCTCAAATCTCGCTGAGGAGAGGAAGATACTACTTAGGGGAAAACCCAAAGATAAATCTTCTAACATCAATAATCCACCAAGGGGATAACAGCATGAACTGCGCTTCAAAGGGGAAAGAGAAATTTGCTGCAGAAAATGATGAGTCCACTAGGGATTGTAACCATGTAAATCATTACACAAACTCCTTTGGGGAATAACACAAATCTGTTGGCGATACGAGAAAACTCTCTGGCGATAAAAATGTTCACCACTTTACTGAGAAATGATGACGTCTTGGTAGAGATGCATATAAAGCAAACTTCTATTGAGGGATCAACCAATATGCATTGGCGATGCAAAGATCTGCTGAGGAAATGAGATTACTTCTAAAATCCTCATTGAAGATAATGAAGACTCTGTTTAGGAAAACATTGACTAATATTCTTCAAGAATATCAACTTGTGAGAGGGATAACATATTTTTTGCAAAAACTCTGCCTTGAGGAAAAGGAGGGTCTATTAAGGATCAACACCATAGAAACCTTCCAGTACCAAGAGTAATGACTGCATAAACTTCATTGAGGAGGCATGTAGATCTGGTGGGGATATAAGAAAACTCCCTAGGGACAAACCAACTTTGAGAAAAGCATCCTGAACTTGTCGGGAAATTAAGAAGTTAACATCATAGCGAAAAGTCAAGCTACAGGGGATTTTAAATCAATACCCAACATAGGCGAGAAGAAACCCGACAGATGATGGCCATATCAACATTTCTTAGAAGGCAACAACATTGTTATCTGCTTGGGAAACATCCAAAGTGTAATACCCCAAATTTTACCCTTATATTTAGTCAGTCATGTCGCATATCATCTCATATGTACATTTGCTAATCACTAACAAGTTATGAAGGTTTTTGTTTTGCAGATTGGGTCTCAGGGGTATTTTGGTCGTTTCACGCAAAATCTGCTAATTTCTTGAAAAAAGGGCTGTTATTACGGTCTGAGACATTTATTTGCCATTTGGGTCAAGGTGCCAGTATGTTTTGTCAGAAATATGATTGGACTCGGGGGCTGTGCTTTGTTTGATTCTGAAACATTTCCAAACAGTTTTGTTTCCTTTTATAAAGTTGGGTTGAAAAGGAAGTGGATACTGTTAAGGTTATTTTGAGAAGTGATGTGATCAACGAGGTTTTTAATGTGAATTTGTTTGGATATAATCATATGGCGGGATATCATTTATAAAAGGCCAAGGAGAGGTTAAGTTTTAATAGTTGTGAAGCTTTTATTCATGAATATTCATAAACTACAAATCAAAGTTGAATTTAAATAATTTATGGATGGTTATTCATGGATATTTAAATTCATAATTGAGAAAATAGAAATGAATATTTAATGGATTTTATTTCATAAACATCTAGAATTACAAGTTGAAATGGAAGTAATTTTTGGATTTTATTCATGATGATCTTTCATTTACAAAAGGATTATACATTTACAATGGGTATCTACTCTAGGTCCTAAAGTCCTAAAAAGAGAAAAAACTACAAGTTTCTTCATTGGTCCTCCCTTGAGTTCTTCACGCAACTCTTGATCACCTGCACATCAAAGCAAAAACAAACCACAGGAAAAGGGGTTAGAAGATTGTTTGACACTCTCAGAACATTATCATCATCGAGTGTCGGGAGGGTACGACTAAAGCCGCATCCTACTCCCGTTACCAATCTGAGCCACCGGCGTCAGATCAGGTAATTATTGTTCTTATCATAAGGGACATCCGAGAGATAGAGAAAATAAAAGAAGTGGGGCTGATTCGTTTTGCCGCGATTGGATTTCCAGACTGATACGAGAATAAGGCAACATAGGCAAGTTTTGACTCAGACCCGGATGCCGGCAGGTCTGAGTCACCTTGATTTCAAAACTTCCAACATCTGAAAAAACATAAGCATCATCAGAACTCAAAGCATAAAACAAAACTAGGAAAGGGTTCGCACCAATACAGGTAGGAATAGCCACCAAAGGAAACAAATCTGTACCAAACAGAATGAAAATCCAGTCCACAGCAGAACAAGAAAAACCAAAATATGGTATCAAGCTGCATCAGTTCAAACAGAACAGAGAAATGAGACACGAAACAAGCTACGGACAAGGTATTAAAAAAGGTCTCAGCAGCATCAGTAAAGGTAAGGCCCCGTCCGAACCAGTAGTCAACACATAAAGCCCTGTTATCAGACAACAATAGCCAACAATAATAATCTGAATGTCAGGCCATCAAACTTGGTTCGAGATCAAAGCAGATAAATTATAATGTTAGCAGCAGCTCTGAGGTCAAACAAGTAAGAAAAACCCATCAAACCAAATCAGAGCTAAAACTGCATCAAGCGATTAGTGTCTCAACACAAACTATCGCTCATCAGAAAAGTACACCAGCAACATCAACATCTGCAAAGCCATATCAAGAGGTTTCAGTATCAAACATCATAGAAAAAAACAGACGCTTGCAAGCTAAGAATCATCAGCAGTTGGAACAATTCAAAGAGAATAAACGGTAAACCCCACGCGAAGATCCTCAGAAAGCAATCGCAGCATCATCGAAGAATACAAGCGTCGAGGGCTCAGATAAACATCATTGCCGTATGCCTTCCTCGGCCATCCCAACTCAACCAAAGTCGTAGCATCAACACTCTCTGAAAGAAGAAGAGGAAAAGGATCTGAGCTGCATCAAAAAGCAAACCATATCAGAAAAATAGAGAGATTTCGATTTGATAATGAATCCCAAAACAGATCAAAGCGAATCAGTTCAGACTACTAAAATTGAATCAAATCGAAAACGCATCAGCATAGTCCAGATTGAATTCAAGTAGAACAAATGAACTAATCCAGATATCAATCAAATCAAATAAATTCAGAAGCAATCCAAATGATCAAACAAAGTCGAAGCTGGAAATGGAAAGTTTCAAGTCAAATGCATCAGGGAATATCTCCATTGGAACCAATCTGAATCAATGTGAGACAATCTGAATCAATCAGACAAGCCAATAAAGCAAGTCAGCCAAAAACGAATCAGTAGAGAGCAGTTAAACAAATTAACGAAATCCCAATCGTATCAGAAAGCCCTTATTGGAACTCAATCTGAAAACCAAATGATCAAATCAAATCGAATCCCCATTTGCGCGTAACCTGAATCAATCAAACAAATCAGTTCAGATTGCATTCAATCACAAAGTTCTGGAGATAGAAATCTTTGAACCGAATCAGAATAATCATATCAGCTAGGATCGATTAAACCCTAAAAAAGGGGAAACAGAGTTCAATCCGCATCCAATCGCAATCCAATCAATATCTGAGGAAATCACAACAAAATCAAATAATATCAAATCGAATCTCAGAAGTATTGCAAATCCAAGGCCCAGAAGTTAGTTATAAAAGGGATGTACAACCTGATGAAAAGGGAGGAGCCGTGAGAGAGAGAGGATCATAGAAACCCTAACGAACAACCATCGACGACCGTTAATCTGGACGGGGAAAAGCTTCGAGCAAAGACCACCTTCGTCTCTTGACGGGCAATCAAATCCCAAGGCTCAGACTAGCATCATCGCCATCTGCGCAACGTTTTCGCCACCAACAATCCGTCTCAGAACGTAAGCCATCGCATAGACATGTATTTCTGTCGAGTCTCTCTGTTTGTTTTCAGCATATTATGAGAAGAGAAGAGTGAATGAGAAGAACGAAGCATGCAAACGAAGAACGAAGAGAATCGCAGCAAGGAAGAAGAAGAGGGATTGAAGAACTGCGCCGTGAAGGACAATAGGGTTCACAAACCCTAATTGTGTTTTTTGTGTTACTCCCCCAACCGGGTTGGGTCCGGGGTGATGACCGGCCCAACCCCTTATGTTTATTTTTTTTATTATTTTATTTATTTTGTTTTTAAATTATGTTTTTTTGTTTTTAAATTGTTTTATATTTGTTTTAAAAAAATTTTTTTTGTAAATATTATAAATAAACAAAATCTTTTCATAATAAAATAAAAAAAACCTCTTTTTTTTTAAATTTAAAACCTTTTTTATATAAAACTAAAACTTTATGTAAATATTAAAAATAAATAAAACTCCTTTTTTAAAAATAAATAAGAAAAACTTTTCTTAAAAATAAAAAATAAAACCTTCTAAAAGAGTAAAATATTTTTAAATTAAATCCTTTCTTTTGCAGGCTAATATTAAAATTTTATTGTTCGTAATTAATTTGATTGCCGCTTAACTCTGCCCACTAACATCGTTTGTTCATTTTGCAGCTCATTACGTTTTCCCATTATTTATGTCATTTTATTTTCTCACTCAAAGTTCATTATCATATTGTAACTGCTTCTCATATGTAACCTCGCGAATCTAATAATCGCGCTTTAAATTTCTGCCTTTAAACTTCTGTTTGCATGACTTTAACTTCTGTTTTATTCCCTGTTTACAATTCATTTATCTCACACATTTATTAATATTCCAAGGTTAGGTCTAGCTTTTGGCCGCCGCGCCAATAGTCCTCAATTTCAAACCCTAAAATTCACAAATGCATCGCCGCAGGCAAGATTATAACTTTACCCCTAGCATCAGGTCAAAGAGCCGCCGCGCTCATTTTAGGGTTTCCCGCCGCGGAATCCCTAACCTAATTTAACCCTAATTACAACTTAATAATTCAACGTAGAGATTTGGAGTTTCTACACTCCACGTAAGCGTGTCCTTAAGATGCGTTTATTCCCCTTGAGACCTTGACCACAGTCAAGAAGTCTCTAACCTCCCTTTTGAGGGGAACTACGATTACTCTGATTCCATTCCCGTAAGGATACGTAGGCACAAGATGCGATGTCTTGCCGAGTAAACTTAGAATTAACCCCTAGGTCTTTTTTCTCACTTTTAATCCTTTGTGCATATACCTTAAGCAAATAAATAAAGCATATAGTAAACATTTGAACAAAAGGTTCCTGTAGAGTACTACAGAAGTTTAGGGTGCTAATACCTTCCCTAAATTTAACCAACCCCCGAACCCTAGATCTTTCCCCGCATTGTGTTTACGATGCAAAAATAGGTTTTCCCTCTTTTGACCTTTTCCTTCGGATAAATCAAAGAGCGGTTGTGAATTGAATTGCGATTCAAACTCATTAATAGTTTGTGATCCTATTTCCACCGCAACAGAAAATGGCGACTTCACTGGGGACGCCTTCAACTTTCGAGGGTTATCCCTAACTTGTTCATATTTATTACTATCTGTGTTATTATTCATTTGCATATATTTGCGCTTTGATTGTGGGACTGTTCCTTGTGCTGTGAGATAGGTCCTAACCCGGATCTAGTGTACCTTAGGTAAATGGCAATAGACCAAGGAAACTGTACGACGTATATCGATACGGTTGATCTGGTGGCCATAGTTAGTGCGACTTCTTGGTTGGTGCTTATATTCCTTAAGTCAAGTTGAGGATAATATTGAGGCTGCCATATGTTGTCAATGCACTAACTGACTTTTAGAACCCTAGTTAACTCATCTTGGCCTTTAGAAAGTAGTGAGGTAACCGGCTTTGGTGCAGACTGAAGTTGGTTGACACTCGATACTACGCTCATTGAGATCTTAAACTTGGAGGGTTTTGGTTGGCAAGTAAGTTGCCTCCTGAACAACCACCCTTGTGAAGGATCAATGATATTGAGATCCCTTAGAACCTGGTTACTTTTGTAGGACAGGATGAACCATCTAACTTCAGGGGAGGGTACTTGCCTTTGAACCTCATGCAAGCCTTTAACCTAGGACTTTGTGTGTTTTCATGCATTGCATCCATTAAGCATCTCATCGCATTGTATTTCATGAAGTTCAAACACCATTTATGGATATCGCGGGATACCATAAATAAAAAAAATAAAATGAGAAGACAAGAAAAAGATTTCTTTGGTACCCCACGACATTAATAAATGTTTTGAATTCCATGAAATCTTCATTTACATTCACATTTTAGCATCATTTACTTTTTTGCATTGCATGTGTCTCCCGATTTCTCACACTCGGTTCTCTCACCTTCCAGTTTCGTCACCCTGAGTTCTCGGCACCAATACAACACCAGAGCTCAAACTCGGAAAAGAATGGAGGATCAGGCAAAAGAGATTGATCGCCTTAGCAATGAACTTGAAGACCTTCGAGGGGGTATGGGGCGTATGATGGAATTGTTACATGTCATGAATGCTAAGATGGATACCCAGCCCACTGTTGTTTCTGAGATTACCGGCGTTACTGTGGACCCTTCACCAAGTGTGACTGTAGCAAAGGACCCACCTTATGGTCTTGCTCCCGGTTTTGTGCCTCCTCAAGCCACTGTTCCGATTAATCAACCTGTTCAGCAAGCCGTGCCCTTGTTTTCTGAAGTTTCTAGGGGGGTTCCTATCTTTGCACCACCTGTTGTACACACTCGTGCGCAACCGTACTTCAATGAGACAGCTTTTGATGATCTTGATGAGAATGTTGAGGGTTATGAGAAACATGATAAGCTTCGTGAGGAAGTAAACACTATCGTCCAGAGATTGAAAAAGGTAGAGGGTGATCAAATTTTTGGGGCTGCTGCAAAGGATGTTTGTTTGGTCTCAGGTTTGGTTATTCCCCCGAAGTTCAAAACTCCGAACTTCGATCGTTATGAAGGTGCCACCTGTCCTAAGAGTCATTTGATCATGTATTATCGCAAAATGGCTGCCCATGTTGAGAATGATAAACTGATGATTCATTGCTTCCAAGACAGTTTGAAGGGTGCTTCTTCCAAGTGGTATTTAACTTTGGACCAATCCCGCGTTAAGAGCTTTCAAGATTTATCTGACGCTTTCATCAAACACTACAAGTACAATATGGATCTGGCTCCTGACAGAAGACAGTTGCTGAGTATGTCACAAAAGAATTCTGAGTCATTCAAAGAGTATGCTCAAAGGTGGAGAGAGACTGCTTCACAGGTAGAACCTCCTTTGTCCGAAAAAGAGTTAGCTGATTGGTTTGTCGACACGGTTCGTCCAGAATTTTATGAGAGAATGGTGGGAAGTGTGACTTCAAATTTCTCCGACATCGTTGCTGTGGGTGTCAAGATTGAATTGGGTATGAAGAGTGGTAAAATGACAAATAATCATGGCGCTTCTAAGGATCAACCGAAGAAACCTCCGTATAGCTCCCAGAAAAAGAAGGAGAGTGAGACTAATGCTATATCCTCTGGTAGACCAAGGGAACGCTTTTATCGGCATCCGCAAGGTTATGCTCAACCTCAAGGGTACCCAGTCCAACATGCTCAACAACCCTATGTGGCAGCTATTACACCTCCTTTCAATCAACAGGTTCCCATGTATCAACCTATGCAACAACCTCCTGTTTATCCGCCTCCTGTCAGCTATCTACAGGCACCCAATACTCCTGCTCCTCCACAGCCAAAGAGTCCGGCTCCTCGCCAGAATATGCCGAACAGAAGAACGTATAAACCTTGTCCGCCGATTCCAATGACTTTTACCGAGTTGTATCCCTCTTTGGTCAAGCAGGGTCTCATCACTACTCGGGCTTTGGGTCCGCCTCCTAATCCTCTACCCGCCAATTACAACGCCGCTGCTCATTGTTTATTTCATGAGGGTGCGCCTGGCCATGATCTGGAGAATTGTTATGCTCTCAAAAATATTGTCAGGGATCTATTGGAAAAGAAGATTTTGTCATTTGAAGATCCTCAACCAAATGTTAAGAAGAACCCTTTTCCTAACCATGAGAGTGTCAATGCCGTTAGTGTTGATTCAGGGGATGGTTATGCCCTTGACGTCGAACAGATTAAGACTCCTCTCAAAATGTTCCATTCGAAACTGTTTGAAGCTGGTTTGGTAGATACTTCCCACGTTGCATGCGCAAGTTGTGAAGCCAGTAGCAAGGGTTGCATGTTGGTTCAGAATGATGTTCAGAGGTTAATTAATGAGGGTGTTACAAGTGACAAGCCAAGCCAAGAAGGATGAGGTCGCTGTGGTTGAGCCTGTCTTCCATCAGCCTGAATCAAAGGGTAAGGTACCAGTGTTTAATTTATCAGGGGCAGGCTCCGCCAATCCCGTGTTCGATATACCAAAGCCGTTTATCCCTAAAGTGAATCAGCCTAAGCCTATAGTTATTCGAAGACCGAGTCCGTTTCCTTTCAGTGATCCTAAAGCTGTGCCTTGGAAATATGACGTGACTATGATTGACAAGGAGTCTGGGAAGGTTATTCCAAATGAAGAGGTTAAGGGCACGGTGACCAATATCGCAGAGGCAAGCAGGATGACTCGCAGTGGCCGTGTGTACACTCCCCATTCTAATGAGGTTCCACCTAAGGAGACCACTAACATCTCAGTGGCCGTCAAAGACAAAGGTAAGGGAGCCGTTACGAATGATGAAGATGCCGAATTTTTGAGGATCATCAAGAAAAGTGACTATAAAGTTATCGATCAACTTCATCAAACTCCTTCCAAGATCTCAATTCTATCTCTGTTAATGAATTCACCCGCTCATAGGATGGCCTTGCAGAAGGTTTTGACTCAAGCACATGTGGATCAAGATATTAGCACCAGTCGGTTTGATAGTGTGATTGCCAATTTAACCGCTTGTAACACCCTCAGTTTCAGCAATGAAGAGTTACCGAAGGAGGGTCCGAACCATAATCGTGCTTTACATATATCGGTAAAATGTCAAGAGGACAATTTAGCGAGAGTGCTAGTGGACACCGGCTCTTCTCTGAATGTTCTACCCAAGAGGATTCTCGATAAGTTGGCTTGTAAAGAGACTGTGTTGAAACCTACTCCTTTGGTTGTCAAGGCTTTCGATGGCTCTCGCCGATCGGTAATGGGGGAGGTTGAGCTTCCCATCCTGATTGGTCCGCAAATTTTTAATATCACGTTTCAAGTCATGGACATTAATCCCAACTACAGTTGTTTACTCGGAAGGCCGTGGATTCATGCCGCTGGGGCAGTGACCTCAACGTTACATCAAAGGATGAAATTCGTGATCGATGGAAAGTTGGTTATTATACACGGTGAGGAGGATCTGATGGTCAGTAACCTGTCCTCTTTCCGTTACATCGAGGCCGACGAGAATGCTTTAGACATTTCCTTTCAAGCACTTGAAATCGCCAATGCTGTTCTGCTGGAGGTCGAGGAGACAGTGGGTCAGGGTAATCCATCTTTTGCATCTCTGAAGAGTACCAAATCAACAATTGACAGGGGCATTCCTGAAGGTTGGGGAGAAGTAATTGATGTCAAGACCAAGACTGATCGCTCTGGGTTGGGTTACAAACCAACTCAGAATGGAGCTGCCACAACTGTCGAAGGGCGTCCGAAGGTTATCCAAGAAGTATTTGTCAGCGGAGGTTTCCAAGTCAATGCCATCAGTGAATGTGAGAAAAATGAAGAGCTGAGCAACCTGGTGTTTAAGGGTGATGCAGTTTTGAACAACTGGGAGGCCGTAGAGATCCCTGTTATTTTTCCCTTGTCAAAGTAATTGTTTTTTAAGTTTCATTTACATTTTCAAATAAAAATCCGTAGCTCTGCCCAAGGCTATAGGGTCGTTTTGTCGGGCCACCTTTCATTTCTAAAAAGATATTAATAAAAGCATTATGTTCGATTCCACTTTGTTTCATTTGCGTTTTTCGTTTTCACCTTTAAGAATGAAATTGGCAACCTTTCTTCCAAAAAATAATAATAAAAAAAGCATTTCATTCTTACATGTCTTCGAGCATTTTAATTAAGTAAGCCTTCCATCATGCAGAGATATCGTAAACCTTGTTGGATCCAATGACTTTACTGACACTCCTAACTGGGATGCACCCATCAATCAAGCTGAGGACGAGGGTGCAGAAGATTTTGAAGTACCCGCGGAACTAACAAGATTGATTGAGTACGAGTACACAGAGCTTCAACCGCATAAAGAGCAGGTGGACCTAATTAATCTCGGTACAGATGAGAACAAGAAAGAGGTCAAGATTGGTGCAATGCTTGGGACGGAGGTTAGGCCGAGGTTGATTGAGTTGTTAAAAGAGTATATTGATGTGTTTGCATGGTCGTATCAAGATATGCCGGGCCTGAACACAGATATTGTTGTTCACAAGTTGCCACTTAAGCCAGATTGTCCACCTATCAAGCAGAAACTCCGAAGAACGAGACCCGACATGTCTTTGAAGATTCGAGATGAGGTTAAAAAGCAGTTGGATGCAGGTTTCTTGGCAGTCGCAAAATATCCAGATTGGGTTGCCAACATAGTGCCAGTGCCTAAGAAGGACGGTAAAGTTAGGATGTGTGTGGACTACAGGGACCTGAACAAAGCAAGTCCAAAAGACGACTTCCCACTACCACATATTGACACACTGGTAGACAATACGGCCAGTTTTGCGTTGTTCTCATTTATGGATGGGTTCTCCGGCTATAATCAGATCAAGATGGATCCCGATGATCAAGAGAAGACTACTTTCATTACTCCTTGGGGAACCTTCTGCTACAAAGTCATGCCCTTTGGTTTAAAGAATGCAGGGGCAACTTACCAACGTGCTATGACCACTCTTTTTCATGATATGATGCACAAAGAAATTGAGGTGTATGTGGACGATATGATAGCCAAATCTCAGAGTGAAGAGGAACATTTAGACCATTTGGCGAAGCTGTTTGAACGACTCAGGAAATATCAGTTGAAATTGAACCCTGCAAAATGTACCTTCGGTGTCAGATCCGGAAAATTGCTTGGTTTCATTGTTAGCCAGCGAGGGATTGAGGTAGATCCTGACAAGGTCCAAGCCATTCAAGATATGCCGGCTCCGCAAACCGAGACGCAAGTTAGGGGTTTTCTGGGACGTCTGAACTACATTTCCAGGTTTATCTTTAATATGACCGCTACTTGTGAGCCGATATTCAAGTTGCTTTGCAAGGGGCAGACAGTGGAGTGGAACCCTGACTGTCAGAAAGCGTTTGAGAAGATTAAGGGTTATTTGCAAGATCCCCCTATTCTGATCCCGCCCGTACCTGGAAGACCGCTATTTATGTACCTTACTGTTCTCGAGAAGTCTATGGGTTGTGTGCTTGGACAACATGATGAGACTAGGAAAAAGGAACATGCGATTTATTATCTGAGCAAGAAGTTTACCGATTGCGAAAACAGATACTCACCATTAGAGAAAACTTGTTGTGCATTGGCATGGGCCGCTAAGCGCCTTCGGCAGTATATGGTCTGTCATACCACGTTATTGATTTCTAAAATGGATCCGATCAAGTATATTTTTGAAAAACCTGCTCAAACCGGGAGGCTAGCCCGTTGGCACATGTTGTTATCCGAATATGACATCCAGTATATACCCCAGAAAGCGATTAAGGGTAGTATTTTATCCGATTATCTTGCAGACCAGCCAGTTGAAGATTATGAACCTCTTAAGTTCGATTTTCCCGATGAGGATATCCTGTTGATTAAAAGAGATTGTGAAGAGCCAGATCCGAGCGAAGGTCCAGAACCAGGTCTTTGGTGGAAGATGATGTTTGATGGCTCCTCAAATTTCAATGGGCATGGTATAGGCGCCGTTTTGATGAACCCAAAGGGTGGATTTACTCCATTTACAGCAAGGTTGGACTTTGAGTGTACTAATAACGTCGCAGAGTATGAAGCGTGTATCCTCGGCCTCGAAGCAGCAATTCACCTCCGAATCAAACTTCTTAAAGTAAGTGGTGACTCAGCCTTGGTTATCTACCAGGTACAAGGCAAATGGGAAACGAAGAATGAGAAGCTGATCCCTTATAAGGACTACATTATTGAGCTGATCAAGTATTTCGACGAGATAGAGTTCGAGCATGTTCCTAGATCCGAGAATCACGTAGCCGATGCTTTAGCCATGTTAGCATCCATGTGGAAAGTTAAGTTCGTTAATGAAGCACCTCTTATCCATATTGAGCGCAAAGTTGAACCCGCTTATTGTCAGATGGTCGAAGAAGTTGAGGTGGAGGAAAAGCCTTGGTTTCACGATATCAAGAACTATCTCGTCAAGCAGGAGTATCCCGATGGTGCTACTGGTCTGGACAAGAAAACATTGAGAAGACTGGCGTCCAAATTCTTTATCAGTAATGATGTGTTGTACAAGAGAAATCACGACATGGTCCTGCTCAGATGTGTTGATAAACGGGAAGCGGACATGTTACTACAGGAAATCCATGAGGGGACCTTCGGAACCCATGCCAATGGTTATGCTATGTCCAAGAAGATGTTAAGGGCTGGGTATTACTGGTTAACCATGGAAGCCGACTGCATCCAATACGCTAGAAAATGCCATAAGTGCCAAATTTATGCCGATAAAATGCATGTACCTCCGTCACCGTTGAATGTTTTGTCTTCACCATGGCCGTTCTCTATGTGGGGCATTGACATGATTGGGGCAATCGAGCCGAAAGCTTCTAATGGACATCGTTTTATCCTTGTTGCCATTGATTATTTCACCAAGTGGGTAGAGGCTGCCTCCTACGCTAACGTGACCAAGCAAGTGGTTGCCCGATTCATCAGGAAAGAGATCATCTGCCGCTATGGAGTCCCAAGCCGGATAATAACTGACAATGGCACCAATCTGAATAATAAGACTATGAAAGAGCTGTGTGACAACTTCAAGATCACTCACCACAATTCTTCTCCATACCGTCCTAAGATGAATGGGGCCGTTGAAGCTGCGAATAAGAATATCAAGAAGATCCTGCAAAAGATGGTTGTGACTTACAAAGATTGGCATGAGATGTTACCGTTTGCTTTGCATGGATACAGAACCTCAGTGAGAACTTCGACAGGGGCAACACCTTTCTCATTGGTGTATGGAATGGACGCCGTGCTCCCCGTCGAAATAGAGATACCTTCGCTAAGAGTGTTAATGGAAGCTGAACTTGAGGAAGCTGAGTGGGTTCAAGACAGATTGGATCAGTTGAATCTCATTGATGAGAAGCGCTTGACAGCCATGTGCCATGGGCAATTATATCAGAAACGAATGAAAAGAGCGTTTGATAAGAAGATTCGTATCCGTGAGTTCCGTCAAGGAGAGCTCGTACTCAAAAAGATCTTACCTGTACATAAAGATATGCGTGGAAAGTGGATGCCCAATTATGAAGGCCCATTCGTGGTAAAGACTGTCTTCTCCGGAGGGTCTCTAATACTTACGACAATGGACGGTGAAGAACTAGCACATCCCGTGAATTCTGATGCAGTCCGAAAATATTATGCCTAAAAACCCGCTAAGTCGAAAACCTGCAGAAGGCGACTTAGGCAAAAGTAAGGGTTGAAAAAAAGAAAAGAAAAAGAGAAATAATAATAAAAAGCTCGCTAAGCTGAAAACCTGAAAGGGCGGCTTAGGCAAAAAAGAGCGTCCCGGTGGATTGAAAACCCGAAAGGGCGGTCCAGGCAAAAGTTAGGGACAAAGGCATTTCATTGCATCAGAAGACACTGAGCACACTTTCCGCATGAGAGCCATGTTTCAGTTCTTTCATCCGGGCCCAAAGCAGGATTCTGGATTAGTCTTAGTTATTAGTGTCAGTAGGTATCATTGGATTCAATGTAACCTTCTCCCATGTTGCCAATTTCAAAATGTAATCATCTGTGGAGCTATGCCTTCAGCAAGCTATCACCCTTTAATAAAAGATACCATCTCGTTACTTACATTCCTTGGTGCATTGCTCTTTATTTTCTATTGTTATGCAAAATGCGTTTATTCCTAAAATTTGAAAATGAAAGGTGCATTGTAGATTTTTCAAAACTGTTTTCCAAAAAAACAAAACAAAATTGAAATGTAATAAATTACTTTGACTAGTGGAAATTCCGACAGGATCTCTTCATTCCCCGGAAACATCATTATTGCAGAAACACTTTCAAACCATTGCCCAGTGATAGTCCCCAGAGAGACTATAAGCTGACAACTTCTTCTTGGGGTAACTTAAAAGTGTCCCTCAGATTATCTTCTCCTCAGAGAATTCAGAACTTTAAAACCAGACTTGGTTCTACCATTGATCTTTCTTGCCCATGATTGACGTATTGGTTGCAGAGAACGCAGGGTATTTCCGTCGAGATGTTTATTTCATCTCTCGTCCCGTCTCTAGTCTGTTTCGTCAGCATACGCAGGGGCATAAGCATCACATGCCTATGTCATATATTCATTTCACATACCCATTACATACTCATTTCATAACATCTTGCATACATAAACATTAACATACATTCATATTAACATATCCATTAACATACACGATAACATGCACAGGTTCATCGTGTCTCCATCATTAGTCGTTACCCCCGAGTAATTGGGGTTTGTCCATTCTCTCCAAATAGATTGTCAGCCCTAAGCATAAAATGCTTACTTGTTTCCTGTTCCCCCACAGAGCTCGATCCTCGTGGAAGACGGTTATTTCAGCTATCTTTCCTCGCCAGGATTAGATACTTGCCCTTCGAGATCATTCCCTCGATGGAGTTTTGATTACCAGTTTTCTTTCTAGCTCGATCCTAGATTGAATCTCAGTCTTGTCGGTCGTCAATCCCAACCGGACGTGCATTTATTTTGCACTAACTTTCAAGAAAATCAACTACAATCCTTTACAGATACACGCCAGTTCACGCCTGGAAAATATATCAGTACAACACTTTACAATCCTACATGTTACAACCCTTTACACTTTACATTTTACAGCATCGGTACGACATTCCTCACCTAAGAAGTCGATCATATCCCCGTTTTGCCTCGCAGCAAATGGCCATCTCCATGGAGCAGTTGGGCTTCCATTGCCCTGCTATCTTCAGTCATTCAGTTTCATATTCAGGAGAGCACGATTCTGAAATATGAGTATCTTCAGTCATTCAGTTTCATATTCAGGAGAGCACGATTCTGAAATATGAGTATCTTCAGTCATTCAGTTTCATATTCAGGAGAGCACGATTCTGAAATATGAGTATCTTCAGTCATTCAGTTTCATATTCAGGAGAGCACGATTCTGAAATATGAGTATCTTCAGTCATTCAGTTTCATATTCAGGAGAGCACGATTCTGAAATATGAGTATCTTCAGTCATTCAGTTTCATATTCAGGAGAGCACGATTCTGAAATATGAGTATCTTCAGTCATTCAGTTTCATATTCAGGAGAGCACGATTCTGAAGTATGAGTAAATTCAGTCAGCCAGTTTCATTCTGAAAGTATGAGGAAATTCAGTTTACCTTTCTTTTATATTCGAGAGAACATTTATCCTTCAGTAAGAGAGGAATCAAAATCGTATTCCAGGCGCCGACCTTAGAATGCGAGAAGACTTATTCATCAGATAAGCAGCAGCCTCTTTATTTGAGTGCTTATCCGTTTTGGCATGTAAGTCCCTTCCAACGATGAGTGACAGTTCTCCCGCGAGAAGCTTATCAGGGCATTTCCCGTCAAAGTCCATTTATTTTGGCATACAACCGGTCTTTACCCTGCATATTTGTTACGGAGTTCCGAAAAGTCTGTTTGATCTTGTCACGAGAGACAGGTTACAGAAGCTTGGATGTTATTCTTTGCTCAATGCTTCAGCATTCTGTAATCGATCTCACAATCGTACGTGATCCAGTTTTATTTTTAGATTCCCCAGTGGAGGCCGTCTCACAGGTACCATCTCCATTCGAGGATTTCGTTCCTTTTCAAAAAAAGTGACAATTGGTCATTCGCACCAGTTGACTATCATCTTTTTAGAATTCCCCAGTGATGTACTGTGTCTCAGCGCGTCATTTTCCCCGGTGTCATCATGTTCGTCAGCATTTTCGCATTCATTATTCCAGCATACGCAGCATATCATATTCAGGGCATCATCTGCATTAAGTCGTTCCAGTTTTGTCCAGAGCATTGCATATCATCGCATATAAGGGCAAAATTTTCGGTTATTTATATTTAAATCTCTCCACCACGATTCCTCGAGTCTCTGTCACTCAAATCGTCCGGCGTAGCTATTTAAATAGGGGCAACTGTAATACCCCAAATTTTACCCTTATATTTAGTCAGTCATGTCGCATATCATCTCATATGTACATTTGCTAATCACTAACAAGTTATGAAGGTTTTTGTTTTGCAGATTGGGTCTCAGGGGTATTTTGGTCGTTTCACGCAAAATCTGCTAATTTCTTGAAAAAAGGGCTGTTATTACGGTCTGAGACATTTATTTGCCATTTGGGTCAAGGTGCCAGTATGTTTTGTCAGAAATATGATTGGACTCGGGGGCTGTGCTTTGTTTGATTCTGAAACATTTCCAAACAGTTTTGTTTCCTTTTATAAAGTTGGGTTGAAAAGGAAGTGGATACTGTTAAGGTTATTTTGAGAAGTGATGTGATCAACGAGGTTTTTAATGTGAATTTGTTTGGATATAATCATATGGCGGGATATCATTTATAAAAGGCCAAGGAGAGGTTAAGTTTTAATAGTTGTGAAGCTTTTATTCATGAATATTCATAAACTACAAATCAAAGTTGAATTTAAATAATTTATGGATGGTTATTCATGGATATTTAAATTCATAATTGAGAAAATAGAAATGAATATTTAATGGATTTTATTTCATAAACATCTAGAATTACAAGTTGAAATGGAAGTAATTTTTGGATTTTATTCATGATGATCTTTCATTTACAAAAGGATTATACATTTACAATGGGTATCTACTCTAGGTCCTAAAGTCCTAAAAAGAGAAAAAACTACAAGTTTCTTCATTGGTCCTCCCTTGAGTTCTTCACGCAACTCTTGATCACCTGCACATCAAAGCAAAAACAAACCACAGGAAAAGGGGTTAGAAGATTGTTTGACACTCTCAGAACATTATCATCATCGAGTGTCGGGAGGGTACGACTAAAGCCGCATCCTACTCCCGTTACCAATCTGAGCCACCGGCGTCAGATCAGGTAATTATTGTTCTTATCATAAGGGACATCCGAGAGATAGAGAAAATAAAAGAAGTGGGGCTGATTCGTTTTGCCGCGATTGGATTTCCAGACTGATACGAGAATAAGGCAACATAGGCAAGTTTTGACTCAGACCCGGATGCCGGCAGGTCTGAGTCACCTTGATTTCAAAACTTCCAACATCTGAAAAAACATAAGCATCATCAGAACTCAAAGCATAAAACAAAACTAGGAAAGGGTTCGCACCAATACAGGTAGGAATAGCCACCAAAGGAAACAAATCTGTACCAAACAGAATGAAAATCCAGTCCACAGCAGAACAAGAAAAACCAAAATATGGTATCAAGCTGCATCAGTTCAAACAGAACAGAGAAATGAGACACGAAACAAGCTACGGACAAGGTATTAAAAAAGGTCTCAGCAGCATCAGTAAAGGTAAGGCCCCGTCCGAACCAGTAGTCAACACATAAAGCCCTGTTATCAGACAACAATAGCCAACAATAATAATCTGAATGTCAGGCCATCAAACTTGGTTCGAGATCAAAGCAGATAAATTATAATGTTAGCAGCAGCTCTGAGGTCAAACAAGTAAGAAAAGCCCATCAAACCAAATCAGAGCTAAAACTGCATCAAGCGATTAGTGTCTCAACACAAACTATCGCTCATCAGAAAAGTACACCAGCAACATCAACATCTGCAAAGCCATATCAAGAGGTTTCAGTATCAAACATCATAGAAAAAAACAGACGTTTGCAAGCTAAGAATCATCAGCAGTTGGAACAATTCAAAGAGAATAAACGGTAAACCCCACGCGAAGATCCTCAGAAAGCAATCGCAGCATCATCGAAGAATACAAGCGTCGAGGGCTCAGATAAACATCATTGCCGTATGCCTTCCTCAGCCATCCCAACTCAACCAAAGTCGTAGCATCAACACTCTCTGAAAGAAGAAGAGGAAAAGGATCTGAGCTGCATCAAAAAGCAAACCATATCAGAAAAATAGAGAGATTTCGATTTGATAATGAATCCCAAAACAGATCAAAGCGAATCAGTTCAGACTACTAAAATTGAATCAAATCGAAAACGCATCAGCATAGTCCAGATTGAATTCAAGTAGAACAAATGAACTAATCCAGATATCAATCAAATCAAATAAATTCAGAAGCAATCCAAATGATCAAACAAAGCCGAAGCTGGAAATGGAAAGTTTCAAGTCAAATGCATCAGGGAATATCTCCATTGGAACCAATCTGAATCAATGTGAGACAATCTGAATCAATCAGACAAGCCAATAAAGCAAGTCAGCCAAAAACGAATCAGTAGAGAGCAGTTAAACAAATTAACGAAATCCCAATCGTATCAGAAAGCCCTTATTGGAACTCAATCTGAAAACCAAATGATCAAATCAAATCGAATCCCCATTTGCGCGTAACCTGAATCAATCAAACAAATCAGTTCAGATTGCATTCAATCACAAAGTTCTGGAGATAGAAATCTTTGAACCGAATCAGAATAATCATATCAGCTAGGATCGATTAAACCCTAAAAAAGGGGAAACAGAGTTCAATCCGCATCCAATCGCAATCCAATCAATATCTGAGGAAATCACAACAAAATCAAATAATATCAAATCGAATCTCAGAAGTATTGCAAATCCAAGGCCCAGAAGTTAGTTATAAAAGGGATGTACAACCTGATGAAAAGGGAGGAGCCGTGAGAGAGAGAGGATCATAGAAACCCTAACGAACAACCATCGACGACCGTTAATCTGGACGGGGAAAAGCTTCGAGCAAAGACCACCTTCGTCTCTTGACGGGCAATCAAATCCCAAGGCTCAGACTAGCATCATCGCCATCTGCGCAACGTTTTCGCCACCAACAATCCGTCTCAGAACGTAAGCCATCGCATAGACATGTATTTCTGTTGAGTCTCTCTGTTTGTTTTCAGCATATTATGAGAAGAGAAGAGTGAATGAGAAGAACGAAGCATGCAAACGAAGAACGAAGAGAATCGCAGCAAGGAAGAAGAAGAGGGATTGAAGAACTGCGCCGTGAAGGACAATAGGGTTCACAAACCCTAATTGTGTTTTTTGTGTTACTCCCCCAACCGGGTTGGGTCCGGGGTGATGACCGGCCCAACCCCTTATGTTTATTTTTTTTATTATTTTATTTATTTTGTTTTTAAATTATGTTTTTTTGTTTTTAAATTGTTTTATATTTGTTTTAAAAAAATTTTTTTTGTAAATATTATAAATAAACAAAATCTTTTCATAATAAAATAAAAAAAACCTCTTTTTTTTAAAATTTAAAACCTTTTTTATATAAAACTAAAACTTTATGTAAATATTAAAAATAAATAAAACTCCTTTTTTAAAAATAAATAAGAAAAACTTTTCTTAAAAATAAAAAATAAAACCTTCTAAAAGAGTAAAATATTTTTAAATTAAATCCTTTCTTTTGCAGGCTAATATTAAAATTTTATTGTTCGTAATTAATTTGATTGCCGCTTAACTCTGCCCACTAACATCGTTTGTTCATTTTGCAGCTCATTACGTTTTCCCATTATTTATGTCATTTTATTTTCTCACTCAAAGTTCATTATCATATTGTAACTGCTTCTCATATGTAACCTCGCGAATCTAATAATCGCGCTTTAAATTTCTGCCTTTAAACTTCTGTTTGCATGACTTTAACTTCTGTTTTATTCCCTGTTTACAATTCATTTATCTCACACATTTATTAATATTCCAAGGTTAGGTCTAGCTTTTGGCCGCCACGCCAATAGTCCTCAATTTCAAACCCTAAAATTCACAAATGCATCGCCGCAGGCAAGATTATAACTTTACCCCTAGCATCAGGTCAAAGAGCCGCCGCGCTCATTTTAGGGTTTCCCGCCGCGGAATCCCTAACCTAATTTAACCCTAATTACAACTTAATAATTCAACGTAGAGATTTGGAGTTTCTACACTCCACGTAAGCGTGTCCTTAAGATGCGTTTATTCCCCTTGAGACCTTGACCACAGTCAAGAAGTCTCTAACCTCCCTTTTGAGGGGAACTACGATTACTCTGATTCCATTCCCGTAAGGATACGTAGGCACAAGATGCGATGTCTTGCCGAGTAAACTTAGAATTAACCCCTAGGTCTTTTTTCTCACTTTTAATCCTTTGTGCATATACCTTAAGCAAATAAATAAAGCATATAGTAAACATTTGAACAAAAGGTTCCTGTAGAGTACTACAGAAGTTTAGGGTGCTAATACCTTCCCTAAATTTAACCAACCCCCGAACCCTAGATCTTTCCCCGCATTGTGTTTACGATGCAAAAATAGGTTTTCCCTCTTTTGACCTTTTCCTTCGGATAAATCAAAGAGCGGTTGTGAATTGAATTGCGATTCAAACTCATTAATAGTTTGTGATCCTATTTCCACCGCAACACAAAGTAATAATGCACAAACTCCATTGGGGATCAGCAAGGATGAATCTCTAGGTGAGGATTTCACATTAAGAAGAAGTGGAACTCAAAACTGCTCAACTGCCTAATCACGACCTGGCTGGAGGAAAGAAACATACTCAGCTGGAGAAGATTTGAATCAAGACTTAGCTAGGGAAAAACTAAACAGTACTCGTCTGGAGAAAACCCGAACTGGCATTCAACTGAGGAATATTAGATTCCAACTCAATCACAACAAATCTGAAGGGATCCTACTAACAACTGTAGGGGTGGAAAGATGAATCTTCCAATAATCAACTTTTTATATACAATGTCCTGCTTGACTTCACTGGGGAAGCAAATGGATTTGATGGGGATCATAGTCTATCTTGCATAACCAGTAGTAATAAATGTATAGCTTCCGCCAGGGATCAACAAAGATAATTCTCTAGGTAATAACAACCTTGAGAAACATCTTGGAATCGAGGAGATGATTAAGAAATTTACATCATAACAGAAATTCAATCCACGGGGGATTTTAAAACTCAACACAGGGTGAGAGAAAACCCAACAATTGACTTCTATATTAACACTTCTTAGGAGGAAAGTATGATTCAGATTGGTTATAAGAGCAACAAACCATGACAGGGGAGGTAGAAACCTGTCGGGGAGATCCGGTTACATCCACAAGAAATAAACCCTGTTGAGGAATTATCAACAAACTTTATTGGGGAGAACACCAACGAGAACAAACTCTGCTGAAGAAAACACTAAGCTTTGTGCTTCACGATTTTACCGCTCTTGGAATAATCGTTGACATTCCTTTTCGTATTCATAAGTCAAAGGAAAATATTTTTATAATTTAAAAAAAAACATGATTATTCATTTACCTATAAATGAAATTATGCAAACAGAAACAAAATAAGAATTGCAAACAAAGGGACAAAGACCCAAATTTTATTGATATAATGGTAGTCCGCAAATAGCGTAACTCCATGGATCATTACAAAGTTTGGAAAATGATAAATACATGGAAAGGATTACATTGAAATACAATGTCCACTATTCTCCCTAACAACTCTGAATTCCACTATGTTCAAAGCTTCTGTTGAGAATGGTTGAATGAGAATCACTGACAAGCAATGTTGCTTCAAGTGATCAAGACTAGCCGAATGCAGTTGCTTGCCATAATCCCTAAATTTTGACTAGATTGCCCTCTCGGGTTTTCAATCAACCGGGATAATTATTTTTGTTTTTGTCTCTAATTTTTTCCTGGACCTCCCTTTCGGGTTTTCAGCCCACCGAGACGCTCATTTTTGCCAAAGCCGCCCTTTCAGGTTTTCAACTTAGTGAGTTATTCTTTATTTTTTTTAGGCGAAGTATTTCTTGAGTGCGTCAACACTCACAGGATGAGTGAACTCTTCACCATCTATTGCTGTAAGAATTAATGCACCGCCAGATAAGGCTCTCTTAACAACATATGGGCCTTCATAATTAGGAGTCCACTTTCCCCTAAAATCAATAGTAAAAGTCGAGATCTTTTTTAACATGAGGCCGCCTTCTCTGAATACACGAGGTCAAACTTTCTTGTCAAAATCTTTCTTCATTCTTTGCTGATATAATTGGCCATGACACAAGGTCGTCAATCTTTTATATTCAATCAAATCCAACTAATTGTATGTACTCTAACATCATTAAGCCTTAGACAATTTAGCTTCCATTAAAACTCTCATAGAAGAGATTTCAACTTCTATTGGGAGCACTGCTTCCATACCATAAATAAGAGAGAAAGGGGTTGCCCCTGTTGAAGTACGGACGGATGTTCGATACCCATGTAAAGCAAAAGGGAGCATCTCATGCTAGTCCTTGTATGTAACAACCATCTTCTGAATGATCTTCTTGATATTCTTATTAGTAGCTTCAACAACCCCATTCATCTTGGGTCTATAAGGTAATATCCTCAAAGTCTTCTTATCCTTCTTAGATGCCCCAAGTGGGTACTCTTGCCTCTGAAGAAAGCATTTAATATCATAATACTAGGGTTTATCATCGACGACCTCTTCAACTGCAAACAAATGAGCAGGTCTATCAAGACACATGACATTGATCATAGGCACATCATTCCACTAATTCACCATAATCATGGAGGATAAAGTTGCCAGAGCATCTGCTTTTCGATTTTCTTCTCTGGGTATATAGTGAAACTCAACCTTGTTAAAGAAAGTTGACAACCTTCTTGCATAATTTTTATAAGGAATCAAATCAGGTTGACGTGTCTCCCATTCCCCTTTAATCTGATTAAACACCAGGGCTGAATCTCTGTATACATCAAGAATCTTGATTCTTAAATTAATAGCTTCTTCCAAACCCATAATACATGCTTCATACTCTGCCGCATTATTCATGCAAGTAAATGTCAACCTTACAGTGAAAGAAATATGAGAACCATGGGGAGTAACAATTATTGCCCTAATACCATTGCCATAAGCGTTAATAGCTCCATCAAAAATTAAACCCCATCGGGATCCAGGCTCCAGCCCTTCTTCAGGTAATGGTTCCTCACAATCTTTAGCTTTTAGGTACATCAACTCCTCATCAGGAAAATACAACCTGATAGGTTGATAATCATCAGTTGGCTAGTTTTCCAAATGATCAGCCAAACCACTTCCTTTTATCATTTTTTGAGTTTGGTACTCGATATCATATTCTGATAGCAACATTTTCCAACGAGCAATCCTCCCAGTCAAAGACGGCTTTTCAAAAATATACTTGATTGGGTCCATTTTGGATATCAACTAAGTAGTATGATTCAAAATATACTGGCAGAGGCGCTTGGCAGCCCAAGCTAAAGTGCAACAAGTCTTTTCAGGCATAGAGTACTGAGAACTCACAATCAATGAACTTCTTGCTCAAATAATAAATGGAAAATTATTTTCGACCATATTCATCTTGTTGACCAAGAACACATCCCATAGACTCTTCTAGCACAGTCAAATACATAATCAATGGTCTTCCTTTCATGGGAGGAGACAAAATCAGAGGTTCAAGCAGATACTTTTTAATACTATCAAAAGCTTTCTGACAATCATCTATCCATACACAACCCTGATCTTTGCGAAGAAGCTTGAAGATTGGTCCACAAGTGGCAGTCATATTGGATATAAATCGGGAGATATAATCCAAACGTCCCAAGAATCCTCTTACTTATTTTTCTGTTTTGCGTGCAAGCATTTCCTAAATAGCTTTAACTTTACCAGGATCAACTTCAATGCCTTTTTGACTGACAACATAGCCCAACAATTTTCTAGAACAAACAATAAAAGTGCATTTATTAGGATTCAAATGGAGCTTAGACTTTCTCAAATATTGAAATAGCTTCAACAAATACTCAATATGATCTTCTTCAGTCCTCGACTTACAAATCATATCATTCGCATAGACCTTAATTTCTTTATGCATCATATCATGGAACAGAGTGGTTATAGCTCTCTGGTACGTTGCACCAACATTTTTCAAACCGAAAGGCATCACTCTATAACAGAATGTTCCCTAAGGTGTAATGAATGTTGTTTTTTTTCCATATCCTTGGGTGCCATCTTTATCTGATTATAACTGGAAAATCCATCCATAAAGGAAAATATATTGAACTTAGCAGTATTATCTATCAACATATCAATGTGTGGTAGCGGAAAATCATCTTTCGAACTTGCTTTATTTAAATCTCTATAGTCAACGCATATTTGGACTTCTCCGTCTTTCTTTGGAACTGACACAATATTAACCACCCATTGAGGATACTCAGTAGTCACAAGAAAACCAACATCAATCTACTTCAGAACCTCCTCTTTAATCTTAACAGCCATGTCAGGGTGAGTTCTTATCAACTTCTGTTTCATAGGTGAACATTCAGGCTTCAACGGCAGTTTATGCTCCACAGCATCAATATCAATATCTGGCATATCTTGATAGGACTAAGAAAATACATCAATATACTCTCTAAGAAGCTCTACCATCCTCTTCTTAACATCTAGACCAATCAGTGCTCCAATCTTGACTTCTTTTTTAACATCCTTTGAACCCAAATTAACCAACTCTACCGGCTCTTCATGAGGCTGAATGGCTTTTTCATCATGCTTAAGCAACCACGAAATTTCATCAGGAATCTCTTCAACATACTCTTCTTCAGCTTCAAACACGGGAAATTCAAAGTTGGAAGAGGGCATAGGGACATTGTTTTCAATGGGTTTAACAACCAATCTACATAATAATTTATGTTTGATTTAAGAATATGAACAAAAATGCAAGTATCATGCAGATAAACGTGATCATCACATTATTTTTTTTTTATGTTACCATTTTTTAGAAATAAAGCAAAAAGGGAAAACATAATATGGATAAACAAAATAAAATTTTATTGGTGATGATAATAGTTGAAACAAAGCCCTCACAAATTCACTTCCACCTTGGGTAGAGTGAAAGGATTTTTGAAAGAAAATAAAAACAAATTACTTTGAAACATGAACAACAGTAGGAACGTCAACAACGATCCAATTTTTCCATCATCATAAAGTTGGGCGCTTCTTCCTCTTGTTCATCTTCATTGATTGTAGCAGTAGAGTGATCTTTGGCATATATGAACCTAGTGATGACTCGATTTCGTATCGTTTATTTCGATTCAATTTGTGCATATTTACTTGTTATTTTATCGAGTCTTTACCGTTCTCCAAGTTATTTGCTTATGTTTTCCTTTGTTTTGCTTTGGCAGGTGCTATTTCAGCCATGTAGAAGAAAAGTATCAAAGTAAGCTGAAGAATGAAGGAAAAGTGAAGAAAATCACAAGTTCTGGCCCATCCTAGCTGAATGGTGCTCGCCATGTGTCTCCCTTCCTCCAAATGATGCTCGCCATGTTCAAAAAAAGATATAATTCCAATTCAAGCAAATGGCGCTCGCCATTAGGGGACGGTGATCACCGTTGTTAGCAGGAGCAGTTTTTCAGAAGCAGTTTTAGGCAGTTTCTTTAGTTTGAATTCGAATTCAAACCTCTGTTATTGGAGCCTATTTTCTTCTATAAATAGGACACCAGAGGCCTGCATTTTTCATCCAAGAAACCCGTGGAAGCGCTACCGAAATCACCCGAACCATCTATTCACTTTCCACAATATCAATTGTTTACACTGAGCAATTGTTAAACCATTGTATTTTCTTTCTTTCTGCTGTGCTGATGTACTTGGATCAAAGTTTAATTTAATAAAAATTTCAGTTTATTCTACCTTCCTTGCAATTTACAAGTTATTGATTTCTCGCTTTTATTTACCGTTTTCCTATTTGCACGTGTCTGCTTTATAATTGAATTTTACTCCGAAAACTTATTTCTAAATTTTCACTCAAATTAACCGATATGTATGTGTAATACCCCAAATTTTACCCTCATATTTAGTCGGTCATTTCGCATATCATATCATCTGTGCATTTGCTAACCACTAACAAGTCATGGAGGTATTTGTTTTGCAGGATTGGATCCAGGGGTATTTTGGTCATTTTACGTGGATTCTGCTAATTCCTTGAAGACGGGCTGTTATTAAGTTTTGAGGCATTTGATACACTATTTCTGAGGCATTTATTTATCACCGGGTTTGATTATATCAAGGCGCCAATTCGATGTGGCCGGTATTGAAATTTGACGAGCACAACCGGATTTAAGACCTATTTTATCGCTCATGGCTTATGTCCGGCATACTTCCGTTTCTGTTAATAAGGCACAATTTAACTGGGTATTATTGGTTTGTTTGCTCTTAGCATTTGGTCAGTGGAGTTCAATTACGGGCAACGTTATTGTTGATACTGAATCTGTGATGATTACAGCGTGCATCCGTGTTTGGTTATAAAATGGTTGGTTAGCATTTAAGTTGGAAGGCAATGGAATTTAATCAATTGATGAGATTATGACTACAGATGAGACACGTGCATGAACGAGAATATCATTCGCGAATAGTTATGATTTATGACTAGAACAATGAATTTAAATATTTGTGGATTTATCCACAAATGTTTGCAATTTATAACTAGAAGTAAACATAAACAATTTCAAAGTTGAATGATCATGGAAACTTTTGGGAATTTTTATTTCATAAAGAATGTCATGGTACAATAGGAGTTGAATCACTTTACATTCTAAATTGCTGTAAAATTAAAATACAAATGGTACATCTATCCAAAAATCCTAAGTCCTAAAATTTCTAAGTGTCTTCATGATGCTCATCTACTGGGCGTTACTCCACGAATCTCCGGTTAACCTGTACAAAGGAAAACAGAACACAAAACAGAATAGAAAAGAATGTTAGAAATTGTTTTTGACACTCTCAGAACAGTGTCATCATCGAGTGTCGGGAGTGGCACAACCGAAGCTGCGTCCTACCCCCGTTACCGATCCGCGTCGTTGGCGTCCGATCAGGTAACACCTGTTCTTATCATTACGGGACATCCGAGAGATAGAAGTGATAAAAGAAGCGGGACTGATTCGTTTTGCCGCGATTGGATTTCCAAACTGATACGAGAGTAAGGCAACATAGTCAATCTGGATTCAGACCCGGATGCCGGCAGGTCTGAGTCATTTTGTTTCCGAAATTTCCAACACATGAAAATCCACAACAGCATCAGTACAAATTGATGACAGAAACTCAGAAACAAGATAGTTCATAAGCTGCCATAAGTAAATGGAAATTCAAAACTGCATCAAACTGCATTAATTCTGAGTTCAGGAAAACCAAGTTCAAACAGAACAAGAAAAATGAAATGAAACCAAGCTGCATCAAATTGCGTCAAAAAGTTCAGAAGAATCAAAAGTAAAAACAAGTTTCAATTTGATATCACAGCAGGTAGTCAGTTCGCAAGTCACCGAAACGTGAATGTAAGTCATAAGAGTCTACCATATCAAGAGAATTAGATCAGAGTCCATATTACCGTTTGGAAAAACAGCATTCAAAAGGACTGTTCTTGCAACCAAACAGGATATCAAGTGAAGTTATCAAACCATAAATCATAGCGCAAACTATACCAGAGAAAGAACGAAAATAAGCTCACGTAATCACCGTGATATATCAGTTCAGGTTGGGTCTCAAATATGCAAGGCACCAAACAGGGCATCAAAAATGAAATCACCAAATCACACAAGGAACAAGTGAATGCGCAAGATCATACCAGAAGAAAGCAGTAGAAAACACAGCTCAATCTAGAACAAGATCAAACATCAGAACCAGTTCATGTCAGTCACGGTAATCCCAGGGCCGCATAGATTATCAGAGGCAACAGCAGGGTCATCAGGCTCAGAATATCATCATCATCGCCGTATACCATTCTCAGCATCGTTTGACTCGACCTAAGCCTCAATACCAGCCCTCTCTGAAAGAAGAAGAGGAAAAGCTAACTGCATCAGGAAAAGAATTCATGTCAGCAAAACAAACCAATATCCAGATCGTATTAGGAAGAGAGATCAAAGAATCCAAATGAAATCAAACAAATCAGTTCGAAATCAAAAACGAATTAATTCAGATATCAAACAGATCAAGTGAAATCCAAAGGCAATCCGATCCACATCTGCAAAAATCCAATCAGTATATCAGAAAATGATCAAACAAAATCGAATCAAATAAAATCCGAGCGAATCCATCAAGGAGTTCTGAAAATGGAAAGTTTCGAATCAGTATCAGATGAATCTAATCCGTATCAGAAAACATCCAATTGAAACCCAATCAGTATCTGAAAGAACAAACAAATCCAGATGAAATCAAATCAGACAAAATCATACGAAATCATATCTCAGAGAAAGGGCAGCAAATCAGATCAAAGGCCCAAAAGAAAGATCGAAAGGGATATATAAAAGGGAAGATACCACCTGATGAAAACCCTAACGAAGGATAGCGAAAACCCTAGAGGAAAACGACGATCAGAGGTCACATGCAAAACCCTAGGCGGCGCAAATAAGGAGACGGCCGCGAACTCAGACGAAGGGCGATCGTCATCATCGTTCAGAGCATCACCAACCATCAATATCATCTGCGAACGAAAGCGGCCGCGAATTCGAAAGAAGAAGAAGTCTTCAACCAAGGTCATCACAAGACCTCAAATCGTTCAAACGAGGAACCACCGGCGCCGTTTAACCAAACGACGGGCAATCTCCCGCTTTGGGCCTCAGCTTACTCCATCATCGGCCGGTTTCACTTTAAATGTAAGCCAGGGGACGTTTTTTATTACAGTTTTCATGTTTTGTTTCAGGAATGAAGAAGATCGAAGGTGGAACATGGCCGCGATAGAGAAAGACAGCGAAGATACGAGAGAGAGACGGCGCCGCGAAGGGGGCGTTAGGGTTATGAAACCCTAAGACTGCATTTGTTTCTTATGACTCACCATTTGGGGTTGGGTCCGGGGTGATGACCGGCCCAATTTTTTTCTTCTTTTTTATTATTTATTTTGTTTTGTTGTTTTTAAAAATTTTGTTTTAACTTTTTATTGTTGTTTTTTTAAAAAGTTGTTTTTAAAAAAAAGAATCCTTTTATTTTTATAATTAAGAAAATTGTTTTAAAAACCTTTTTTTGTGTAAATATTATAAATAAAAAAAACATTTTTATAAGAAAATTTAAAACCTCTTTTCACTTAATAATAATAAAAAACTTTTTTTAATAACATAAAAAAATCTTTTTAAAAAATATCTAGGTTAAAATCTTTTTCAAGATTAAATTTAATATTTTCTATTAACATTACTTTTTATAGATTCATTTAACATTTCTTTCGAGATAACAAAAATCTTCAATATTACACTTTTTCTCCTGACTTGTCCAATTGTCGTTTAATCTTGCTTATTGACAGTGTTCATCATTTGCAGCTCTTACTGCCTGGTTGGTTTATTTAAATTTCGTTACTATATTGTAACTGCTTCTCATATGTAACCCCGCGAATCTAACAATCGCGCTTTAAATTTCTGCCTTTAAATTTCTGTTTGTATGGCTTTAACTGCTGTCTTTATTCCCTGTTTGCGATTCAATCATCTCACGCATTTATCAATATTCCAGTCACAATACACACATCCGAAGGTTAGGTCTAGCTTTTGGTCGCCGCGCCAATAGTCCTCAACTTTAAACCCTTACAACCTCACAAACCCTAATTTTCCCTAAATGCCTCGCCGCAGGCAAAATTACAATTTTACCCCTAGCATTAGGTTAAAGAGCCGCCGCGCTCATTTTAGGGTTTCCCGCCGCAGAATCCCTAACCTAACCTAACCCTAATTACAACTTAACAATTCAACGTAGAGATTTGGAGTTTCTACACTTCGCGTAAGCGTGTCCTTAAGACATGTTTATTCCCCTTGAGACCTTGACCACAGTCAAGAAGTCTCTAACCTCCCTTTTGAGGGGAACTACGATTACTCTGATTCCACTCCCGTAAGGATACGTAGGCACAAGATGCGATGTCTTGTCGAGTAAACTTAGAATTAACTCCTTAGGTCTCTTTTCTCACTTTTAATCCCTTGTACATATACCTTAAGCAAATAAATAAAGCAAATAGTAAACATCTGAACAAAAGGTTCCTGTAGAGTACTACAGAAGTTTAGGGTGCTAATACCTTCCCTAATCTTAACCAACCCCCGAACCCTAGATCTTTCCCCGCATTGTGTTTACGATGCAAAATAGGTTTTCCCTCTTTTGACCTTTTCCTTCGGATAAATCAAAGAGCGGTTGTGAATTGAATTGCGATTCAAACTCATTAATAGTTTGTGATCCTATTTCCACCGCAACAGAAAATGGCGACTTCACTGGGGAGTGTCTTAATGTTTGAGGGTTATCCCTAACTTGTTCATGTTTATTAATATCTGTGTTATTATTCATTTGCATGTATATATCTATGCTTTGATTGTGGGACTGTTCCTTGTGCTGTGAGATAAAGTCCTACGCCCGGACTAGTGACACTATTATAGGATGGGGATATATTCGATGAGGCTTATAGGGAGTTGAATCCCGACCAAGCTGATTCGAGAATCACCGCTCAGTTGAGGCCCTTTCGAAAATGGTTCGGTTGAACGAGTAATCGTTGAAAACTTTTTCCATGGTCGATTGGAGTCTGTGATATTGAGGACCGTAGTACCTTAACGCCACCCTGGCCTTGTTTAGGAAGTAGTGCGGGAGCTATGTGGGAGTAATCCTACAACAGTTGCTACGCGATACTACACTCAAAAGAGGTTCTCTTGAGAATATTATTAACCCCCGAGTCAGTTGGAAGGTCGATAATATCCGAAAGATGGGCTGATGACTTTGGGCACTTTTTAGAACCTTGTTCTGCAGGTACAACTAACCTATAGTACACTCCTTTTGGGATGGGTAGACCTTAACTCCGCTCACGTTCCTTTAACCTAGGGTTTTGTGTGTTCATGTGCATGGCATCCATAAAGCATCCCATTACATTGTATTTCATGGAATTCAAACATCGTTCATATCGCGGGATAAAATAAAAATGAAAAAACAAGGAAATTTTTTTGGTACCCCACGACAGTCGTAAATGTTTGAATTCCATGAAATCTTCATTCGCATCATAGCATCATTTACTTTCTTGCATTGCATGTGTCTTCCGTTTTCTCATGTTCGGTTCTCTCGCCTTCCAGTTTCGTCACCCTGAGTTCTCGGCACCAGTACAACACCAGAGCTCAAACTCGGAAGAGAATGGAGGATCAGACAAAGGAGATTGATCGCCTTAGCAATGAACTTGAAGACCTACGAGGGGGTATGGGGCGTATGATGGAATTGTTACATGTTATGAATGCTAAGATGGATACCCAGCCCACTGTTGTTTCAGAGATTACTGGCGTTACTGTGGACCCTCCACCAAATGTGACCGTAGCAAGGGACCCACCTTATGGTCTTGCTCCCGGTTTTGTGCCTCCTCAAGCCACTGTTCCGATTAATCAGCCTGTTCAGCAAGCCGTTCCTTTGTTTTCTGAAATTTCTAGGGGGGCTCCTATCTTTGCACCACCTGTTGTACACACCCGTGCGCAACCGTACTTCAATGAGACGGTCTTTGATAATCTTGATGAGAATGTGGAGGGTTACGAGAAACATGACAAGCTTCGTGAGGAAGTAAACACCATTGTCCAGAGATTGAAAAAAGTAGAGGGCGATCAAATTTTTGGGACTGTTGCAAGGGATGTTTGTTTGGTCTCAGGTTTGGTTATTCCCCCGAAGTTCAAAACTCCGAATTTCGATCGTTATGAAGGTGCCACTTGTCCTAAGAGTCATCTGATCATGTACTATCGCAAAATGGCTGCCCATGTTGAGAATGATAAACTGATGATCCATTGTTTCCAAGACAGTTTGAAGGGTGCTTCTTCTAAGTGGTACTTAACTTTGGACCAGTCTCGCATTAAGAGCTTCCAAGATTTATCTGACGCTTTCATCAAACACTATAAGTATAATATGGATTTGGCTCCTGACAGAAGGCAGTTGTTGAGTATGTCACAAAAGAGTTCTGAGTCATTCAAAGAGTACGCTCAAAGGTGGAGAGAGATTGCCTCGCAAGTGGAACCTCCTTTGACCGAGAAAGAGTTAGCTGATTGGTTTGTCGACACGGTTCGTCCAGAATTTTACGAAAGAATGGTGGGTAGTGTGACTTCAAATTTCTCTGACATCGTTGCTGTGGGTGTCAAGATTGAATTGGGTATGAAAAGCGGTAAAATGACAAATAATCATGGTGTTTCAAAGGATCAGCCGAAGAAACCTTCGTATAATTCTCAGAAGAAGAAAGAAGGTGAGACTAATGCCATATCCTCTGGTAGACGAAGAGACCAATTTTATCAATATCCGCAAGGTTATGCTCAACCTCAAGGGTACCCGATCCAGTATGCTCAACAACCCTATGTGGCCGCTGTTACACCTTCTTTCAATCAACAGGTTCCTATGTATCAACCTATGCAACAATCTCCTGTTTATCCGCCTCCTGTCAGCTACCAGCAGGCGCCCAACGCTCCTGCTCCTCAACAGCCAAAGAATCCGGCTCCTCGCCAGAATGTCCCAAATAAGAGAACGTATAAACCTTGTCCGCCGATTCCGATGACTTTCACCGAGCTGTATCCCTCATTGGTCAAACAAGGTCTGATTGCTACTCGAGCTCTGGGTCCGCCTCCTAATCCTCTACCCGCCAATTACAACTCCGCCGCTCATTGTTTATTTCATGAGGGTGCGCCTGGTCATGATCTAGAGAACTGTTATACTCTCAAAAATCTTGTCAGGGATTTATTGGAAAAGAAGATTTTGTCGTTTGAAGATCCTCAACCGAATGTTAAGAAGAATCCTTTTCCTAATCATGAGAGTGTCAATGCCATTAGTGCCGATTCGGAGGAAGGTTATGTCCTTGATGTTGTACAGATTAAGACTCCTCTCAAGATGTTCCATTCGAAACTGTTTGAAGCTGGTCTGGTAGATTCTTCCCACGTTGCATGCGTAAGTTGTGAAGCCAATACTAAGGGTTGTGTGTTGGTTCAGAATGATGTTCAGAGGTTGATTAATGAGGGTGTTTTACAAGTGACAAGCCCAGCCAAGAAGGATGAGGTCGTTGTGGTTGAGCCTGTCTTCCATCAGCCTGAATCAAAGGGTAAGGTACCAGTGTTTAATCTATCAGGGGCAGGTTCTTCCAATCCCGTGTTCGACATACCAAAGTCGTCTATCCCTGAGGTGAATCAGCCTAAGACTATAGTTATTCGAAGACCAAGTCCGTTTCCTTTCAGTGATCCTAAAGCTGTGCCTTGGAAATATGACGTGACGATGATTGACAAGGAGTCTGGGAAGGTTATTCCAAATGAAGAGGTTAAGGACACTGTGACCAATATCGCAGAGGCAAGCAGGATGACTCGCAGTGGCCGTGTGTATACTCCTCGTATCAATGAGGTTCCACCTAAGGAAACAACTAGTATCCCAGTGCCTGCCAAAGACAAAGGTAAGGGAGCCGTTACGAATGATGAAGATGCTGAGTTTTTGAGGATCATCAAGAAAAGTGACTATAAAGTTATCGACCAACTTCATCAGACTCCTTCCAAGATTTCGATTTTATCTCTGTTGATGAGTTCACCCGCTCATAGGATGGCCTTGCAGAAAGTTTTGACTCAAGCACATGTGGATCAAGATATCAGCACCAGTCGGTTTGATAGTGTGATTGCCAATTTGACCGCGTGTAACACCCTTAGTTTCAGCAACGAAGAGTTACCTAAGGAGGGTCCGAATCATAATCGTGCTTTACATATATCAGTGAAATGTCAGGAGGACAATTTAGCGAGAGTGCTGGTGGACACCGGCTCTTCTTTGAATGTTCTACCTAAGAGGGTTCTTGATAAATTGGTTTTCAAAGAGACTGTGTTGAAACCTACTCCTTTGATCGTCAAGGCTTTCGATGGTTCTCGCCGGTCGGTAATGGGGGAGGTCGAGCTTCCTATCCTGATTGGTCCGCAAGTTTTTAATATCACGTTTCAAGTCATGGACATTAATCCCAATTACAGCTGTTTACTTGGAAGGCCGTGGATTCATGCCGCTGGGGCAGTAACCTCCACGTTGCATCAAAAGATGAAGTTCGTGATCGATGGGAAGTTGGTTATTATACACGGTGAGGAGGATCTGATGGTCAGTAACCTGTCTTCTTTCCGTTACATTGAGGCCGATGAGAATGCTTTGGAAATCTCCTTTCAAGCACTCGAGATCGCCAATGCTGTTCTGTTAGAAGTCGAAGAGACAGTGGGCCAGGGTAATCCATCTTTTGCATCTCTGAAGAGTACCAAATCAACAATCGACAAGGGTATTCCGAAAGGTTGGGGAGAGGTAATTGATGTCAAGACCAAGACTGATCGCTTTGGGTTGGGTTACAAACCAACTCAGAATGGAGCTGCCTCAACTGTCGAAGGGCGTCCGAAGGTTATCCAAGAGGTATTTGTCAGGGGAGGGTTCCAAGTCAATGCCGTCAGTGACTGTGAGGAAAATGAAGATTTGAGCAACCTGGTGTTTAAGGGTGATGCAGCTTTGAACAACTGGGAGGCCGTAGAGATCCCTGTTATTTTTCCATTGTCAAAGTAATTTTTAGCATTTTTATTTACGTTTTCAAATAAAAATCCGTAGCTCTGCCCAAGGCTATGAGGTCGTTTTTGTTGGGCCACCTTTCATTTTTAAAAGGATATTAATAAAAGCATTTTGTTCAATTCCATTTTGGTTCATTTGCATTTTTCGTTTTCACCTTTAAAAAATGAAATTGGCAACCTTTTTCAAAAATAAAACAAAAAATAGCATTTCATTTCTTATCTTACATATCTGTGAGCATTTTAATTAAGTAAGCCTTCCATCATGAAGAGACATCGTAAACCTTGTTGGATCCAATGACTTTATTGACACTCCTAACTGGGATGCACCCATCAATCAAGCTGAAGATGAGGGTGAAGAAGATTTTGAAGTACCCGCTGAACTGACGAGATTGATTGAGTACGAGTACACAGAGCTTCAACCGCATAAAGAGCAGGTGGACTTAATTAATCTTAGTACAGATGAGAACAAGAAAGAGGTCAAGATTGGTGCAATGCTTGGAACAGAGGTTAAGCAGAGGTTGATTGAGCTGTTAAAAGAATATATTGATGTGTTTGCGTGGTTGTATCAAGATATGCCTGGTCTGGACACAGATATTGTTGTTCACAAGTTGCCTCTTAAGCCGGATTGTCCACCTATCAAACAAAAGCTTCGAAGAACGAGACCCGACATGGCTTTGAAGATTCGAGATGAGGTTAAAAAGCAGTTGGATGCAGGTTTCTTGGCAGTCGCAAAATATCCAGATTGGGTTGCCAACATTGTGCCAGTGCCCAAGAAAGATGGTAAAGTTAGGATGTGTGTGGATTACAGGGATCTGAATAAAGCAAGTCCGAAAGACGACTTCCCTCTGCCACATATTGATACACTTGTAGACAATACAGCCAGTTTTGCGTTGTTCTCATTTATGGATGGTTTCTCTGGCTATAATCAGATCAAAATGGATCCCGATGATCGAGAGAAGACTACTTTCATTACTCCTTGGGGGACCTTTTGCTACAAAGTCATGCCCTTCGGTTTGAAGAACGCAGGGGCAACTTACCAACGCGCTATGACCACTCTTTTTCATGATATGATGCACAAGGAGATCGAGGTGTATGTGGACGATATGATAGCCAAATCTCAGAGTGAAGAGGAACATCTAGACCATTTGGTGAAGTTGTTTGAACGACTCAGGAAGTATCAGTTGAAGTTGAATCCTGCTAAATGTACCTTCGGTGTCAGATTTGGAAAATTGCTTGGTTTTATTGTTAGCCAACGAGGGATTGAGGTAGATCCTGACAAAGTCCGAGCCATTCAAGATATGCCAGCTCCGCAAACCGAGACACAAGTTAGAGGCTTTCTTGGGCGTTTGAACTATATTTCCAGGTTTATCTCTAACATGACCGCTACCTGTGAGCCGATATTCAAATTGCTTTGTAAAGGGCAGACGGTTGAGTGGAACCCTGATTGTCAAAAAGCGTTTGAGAAAATTAAGAGTTATTTGCAAGACCCTCCTATTCTGATTCCTCCCGTACCTGGAAGACCGTTGTTTATGTACCTTACTGTTCTTGAGAAGTCTATGGGTTGTGTGCTTGGACAACATGATGAGACTGGAAGAAAGGAACATGCGATTTATTACCTGAGCAAGAAGTTTACCAATTGTGAAGACAGATACTCGCCATTGGAGAAAACTTGTTGTGCGTTGGCATGGGCCGCTAGGCGCCTCCGACAATACATGGTCTGTCATACCACATTGCTGATTTCTAAAATGGATCCGATCAAGTATATTTTTGAAAAACCTGCTCAAACTGGGAGGCTAGCCCGTTGGCACATGTTGTTATCCGAATATGACATCCAGTATGTACCCCAGAAGGCAATTAAGGGTAGTATTTTATCAGATTATCTTGCAGATCAGCCGGTTGAAGATTATGAACCTCTTAAGTTTGATTTTCCTGATGAGGATATTTTGTTGATTAAGAGAGATTGTGAAGAGCCAGATCCGAGCGAAGGTCCAGAACCAGGTCTTTGGTGGAAAATGATGTTTGATGGTTCCTCGAATTTCAATGGGCATGGTATAGGCGCCGTTTTGATGAACCCAAAGGGTGGATTCACTCCGTTTACAGCAAGGTTGGACTTTGAGTGTACTAATAACGTCGCAGAGTATGAAGCATGTATTCTTGGCCTTGAGGCAGCAATTCACCTCCGGATCAAACTTCTTAAAGTAAGTGGTGACTCAGCCTTAGTTATTTATCAGGTACAAGGCAAATGGGAAACGAAGAATGGGAAGTTAATCCCTTACAAGGACTACATTGTCGAACTGATCAAGTATTTCGACGAGATAGAGTTCGAGCATGTTCCTAGATCTGAGAACCACGTTGCTGATGCTTTAGCCATGTTAGCATCCATGTGGAAGGTTAAATTCGTTAATGAAGCACCTCTTATCCATATTGAACGCAAGGTTGAGCCCGCTTATTGTCAGGTAGTTGAAGAGGTCGAGGTGGATGAAAGGCCTTGGTTTCATGACATCAAGAACTATCTCGTCAAGCAAGAGTATCCCGATGGTGCTACTGGTCTGGACAAGAAAACGTTGAGAAGACTGGCTTCTAAATTCTTCATCAGTAACGGTGTGTTATACAAGAGAAATCACGACATGGTTCTGCTCAGATGTGTTGATAAACGGGAAGCGGACATGTTACTGCAGGAAATTCACGAGGGGACCTTTGGAACTCATGCCAATGGTTATGCTATGTCCAAGAAGATGTTAAGGGCTGGGTATTATTGGTTGACTATGGAAGCTGACTGCATCCAATACGCTAGGAAATGCCATAAGTGCCAAATTTACGCTGATAAAATGCATGTGCCTCCGTCACCGTTGAATGTTTTGTCTTCACCATGGCCGTTCTCAATGTGGGGCATTGACATGATTGGAGCAATCGAGCCGAAGGCTTCTAATGGTCATCGTTTTATCCTTGTTGCTATTGACTATTTCACCAAGTGGGTAGAGGCTGCCTCCTACACCAACGTGACCAAGCAAGTGGTGGCCCGTTTCATCAGGAAAGAAATTATCTGCCGTTATGGAGTTCCAAGCCGGATAATAACTGACAATGGCACCAATCTGAATAACAAGACCATGAAGGAGTTGTGTGACAATTTCAAGATCACTCATCACAATTCTTCTCCGTACCGTCCTAAGATGAATGGGGCCGTTGAAGCTGCGAATAAGAATATTAAGAAAATCCTGCAAAAGATGGTTGTGACTTACAAAGATTGGCATGAGATGTTACCGTTTGCTTTGCATGGATACAGAACCTCAGTGAGAACTTCGACAGGGGCAACACCTTTCTCATTGGTGTATGGAATGGACGCCGTGCTCCCCATCGAAGTAGAGATACCTTCTTTAAGAGTGTTGATGGAAGCTGAACTTGAGGAAGCTGAGTGGGTTCAAGACAGACTGGATCAGTTGAATCTCATTGACGAGAAGCGCATGACAGCCATGTGCCATGGGCAATTATATCAGAAACGGATGAAAAGAGCGTTTGATAAGAAGATTCGTATCCGTGAGTTCCGTCAAGGAGAGCTCGTACTCAAAAAGATCTTGCCAGTGCATAAAGATATGCGTGGAAAGTGGATGCCCAATTATGAAGGCCCATTTGTTGTAAAGACCGTTTTCTCCGGAGGGTCTCTGATACTTACAACAATGGATGGTGAAGAGCTAGCACATCCCGTGAATTCTGATGCAGTCCGAAAATATTATGCCTAAAAACCCGCTAAGTCGAAAACCTGCAAAAGGCGACTTAGGCAAAAGTAAGGGTTGGAAAAAAAAAAGAAATAATAATAAAAAGCTCGCTAAGTTGAAAACCCGAAAGGGCGGCTTAGGCAAAAAGGAGCGTCCCGGTGGATTGAAAACCCGAAAGGGCGGTCCAGGCAAAAGTTAGGGACAAAGGCATTTCATTGCATCAGAGAACACTGATCATCGCGAACACACTTTCCACATGAGAGCCATTTTTCAGTTCTTTCATCCTTGTCCGAAGCTAGATTCTGGATTAATCTTAGTTATTAGTGTCAGTAGGTGTTGTTGGATTCAATGTAACCTTTTCCCATGTTGCCAATTTCAAAACATAATCGTCTGTGGAGCCATGCCTTTAGCAAGCTTCCACCCTTTAATAAAAGATACCATTTTGTTACTTACATTCCTTGGTGCATTACTCTTGTTTTCTATTGTTATGCAAAATGCATTTATTCTTAAAATTTTGAAAATGAAAGGTGCATTGAAAATTTTTAAAAACTGTTCTTCAAAAACGCAATCGAAATATAAGAAATTACTTTGACTAGTGGAAATTTCGGAAGGATCTCTTCGCTCCTCGAAAATCTCATTGCTGCAGAAACACTTTCAAATCATTGCTCTAACACAGTCCCTAGAGAGACTATAAGCTGACAACTTTTTCTTGGGTAACTCGAAAGTGTCCCTCAGGTTTTCCTCTCCCCATGAGAAGACGTGATACTGTGCACCCAAGCAAATTACTTTCTCCCCAGAGAATTCAGAATTTTGAAACCAGATTTGGTCCTACCAGTCCTTCCCATGATTGACGTATTGGTTGCAGAGAACGCAGGGTATCTCCGTCGAGATGTTTATTTCATCACTCGTCCCTAGTCTGTTTCGTCAGCATACGCAGAGGCATAAGCATCACATACCCATTTCATATACTCATTTCACATACTCATTACATATTCATTCCACTACATCCTGCATATTTAACCACCTAGACATTAACATACATGGACATTAACATACATTCCCATTAACATATGCATCAACATATGCGTTAACATGCACAGGTTCATTGTGTCTCCATCATTGGTCGTTACCGCCGGGTAACTGGGGTTTGTCCATTCTCTCCAAATAGATTGTCAGCCCAAAGCATAAAATACTTACTTGTTTCCGGTTTCCCCACCGAGCTCGATCCTCGTGGATGACGGTTACTTCAGCTATCTTTCCTCGCCAGGACAAGATATTTACCCTTCGAGTTCATTCCCTCGATGAAGTCTTGATTACCAGTTTTCTTTCTAGCTCGATCCTAGATTGAATCTCAGTCTTGTCGGTCGTCAAGCCCAACCGGACGTGCATTTATTTTGCACCATCTAAAAATTTTCACCATACCTTGGCAGATACGCGACATGTTCTCGCCCGAGAAGTTTATCACTGTACCCGGATGTGCATTTATTTTGCACTATCTTTCAAGAAAATCAACTACAATCCTTTACAGATACACGCCAGTTCACGCCTGGATAATTTATTATTACAATCCTACATCTTACAACATCAATATACGACATTTCTCATCTAAGAAGCCGATCCTATCTTCGTTATGACTCGCAGCAAATGGCCATATCCATGGAGCAGTTGGGCTTCCATTTTCCCTGTCGTCTTGAAGTATAGGGAGGTTTTGAACCAAATCGTATTCAGGAGAGCACGATCTTGAAGTACGGGGAGGTTTGAGCAGAATCATATTCAGGAGAGCACGATCTTGAATTATGAAGAAGTTCATTTACCCTTTAGTAAAAGAAGGAGCGGAATCATATTCAGGAGAGCACGATCTTGAATTATGAAGAAGTTCATTTACCCTTTAGTAAAAGAAGGAGCGGAATCATATTCAGGAGAGCACGATCTTGAATTATGAGGAAATTCATTTACCCTTTAGTAAAAGAAGAAACCAAATCGTATTCAGGAGAGCACGATCTTGAAGTACGGGGAGGTTTGAGCAGAATCATATTCAGGAGAGCACGATCTTGAATTATGAAGAAGTTCATTTACCCTTTAGTAAAAGAAGGAGCGGAATCATATTCAGGAGAGCACGATCTTGAAGTATGAGGAAGTTCATTTACCCTTTAGTAAAAGAAGAAACCAAATCGTATTCAGGAGAGCACGATCTTGAAGTACGGGGAGGTTTGATCCGAATCATATTCAGGAGAGCACGATCTTGAAGAATGCAGAAGTTCATTTACCCTTTAGGAGCGGAATCATATTCAGGAGAGCACGATCTTGAATTATGAGGATATTCAGTTTACCCTTTTCATATTCAGGAGAGCACGATCTTGAAGTATGAAGAATTTCATTTATCCTTTATGTAAAAGAAAAATCAGAATCGTATTCCAGGCGCCGACCTTAAATATGAGAAGATTTATATATCAGATAAGCAGCGGCCTCTTTATTTGAGTGCTTATCCATTTTGGCATGTAAGTCCCTTCCAACGATAAGTAACAGTTCTCCCTCGAGAAGCTTATCAGGGCAGTTCCCATTAAAGTCCATTTATTTTGGCATACAGCCGGTCTTTACCCTGTATATATGATATGGGTTCTGAAAAGTCCATTCGATCCCATCACGAAGGATAGTTTACAGGAGCTTGGATGTTATTCTTTGCTTAATGCTCCAGCGTTCTGTAATCGATCTTGCAACCGTGTAGATCCAGTTTTATTATTAGACATTCCCTAGTGGAAGTCACCGCATAGGTGCCATCTCCATCTAAGGATCTTATCCCATTAAGGTCCATTTATTTTGGCATACAGCCGGGTTTTTTTACCCTGTATATTTGCTACGGATTCCCGAAAGGTCCGTTTGATCCTGTCACAAGGGATAGTTTACAGAAGCTTGGATGTTATTCTTTGCTCAATGCTCCAGCATTCTGTAATCGATCTTGCAGTCGTACGTGATCCAGTTTTATTTTTAGATTCCCCAGTGGAGGCCGTCTCATAGGTACCATCTCCATTTGAGAATCTCGTTCCTTTTCTAAAAAAGACAATTGGTCGTGTCCGCACCAGTTGACCATCATTTTTAGAATTCCCCAGTGTTGTACTGTGTCTCAGCGCGTCGTTTTCCCCAGTGTGTTCTTCTCGTAGCGTCTGTCCCTGTGTCGTCGCATTCGTCAGCATTTTCGCAATTCATCATACGCATCATGTTATCTGCATTAATATGTTCTCGCTTTGTCCATAGCATTGCATATCGCCGCATATAAGGGAAAAATTTTCGGTTATCTATATTTAAATCTCTCCACCACGATTCCTCGAGTCTCTGTCACTCAAATCGTCCGGTGTAGCTATTTAAATAGGGGCAACTGTAATACCCCAAATTTTACCCTCATATTTAGTCGGTCATTTCGCATATCATATCATCTGTGCATTTGCTAACCACTAACAAGTCATGGAGGTATTTGTTTTGCAGGATTGGATCCAGGGGTATTTTGGTCATTTTACGTGGATTCTGCTAATTCCTTGAAGACGGGCTATTATTAAGTTTTGAGGCATTTGATACACTATTTCTGAGGCATTTATTTATCACCGGGTTTGATTATATCAAGGCGCCAATTCGATGTGGCCGGTATTGAAATTTGACGAGCACAACCGGATTTAAGACCTATTTTATCGCTCATGGCTTATGTCCGACATACTTCCGTTTCTGTTAATAAGGCACAGTTTAACTGGGTATTATTGGTTTGTTTGCTCTTAGCATTTGGTCAGTGGAGTTCAATTACGGGCAACGTTATTGTTGATACTGAATCTGTGATGATTACAGCGTGCATCCGTGTTTGGTTATAAAATGGTTGGTTAGCATTTAAGTTGGAAGGCAATGGAATTTAATCAATTGATGAGATTATGACTACAGATGAGACACGTGCATGAACGAGAATATCATTCGCGAATAGTTATGATTTATGACTAGAACAATGAATTTAAATATTTGTGGATTTATCCACAAATGTTTGCAATTTATAACTAGAAGTAAACATAAACAATTTCAAAGTTGAATGATCATGGAAACTTTTGGGAATTTTTATTTCATAAAGAATGTCATGGTACAATAGGAGTTGAATCACTTTACATTCTAAATTGCTGTAAAATTAAAATACAAATGGTACATCTATCCAAAAATCCTAAGTCCTAAAATTTCTAAGTGTCTTCATGATGCTCATCTACTGGGCGTTACTCCACGAATCTCCGGTTAACCTGTACAAAGGAAAACAGAACACAAAACAGAATAGAAAAGAATGTTAGAAATTGTTTTTGACACTCTCAGAACAGTGTCATCATCGAGTGCCGGGAGTGGCACAACCGAAGCTGCGTCCTACCCCCGTTACCGATCCGCGCCGTTGGCGTCCGATCAGGTAACACCTGTTCTTATCATTACGGGACATCCGAGAGATAGAAGTGATAAAAGAAGCGGGACTGATTCGTTTTGCCGCGATTGGATTTCCAAACTGATACGAGAGTAAGGCAACATAGTCAATCTGGATTCAGACCCGGATGCCGGCAGGTCTGAGTCATTTTGTTTCCGAAATTTCCAACACCTGAAAATCCACAACAGCATCAGTACAAATTGATGACAGAAACTCAGAAACAAGATAGTTCATAAGCTGCCATAAGTAAATGGAAATTCAAAACTGCATCAAACTGCATTAATTCTGAGTTCAGGAAAACCAAGTTCAAACAGAACAAGAAAAATGAAATGAAACCAAGCTGCATCAAATTGCGTCAAAAAGTTCAGAAGAATCAAAAGTAAAAACAAGTTTCAATTTGATATCACAGCAGGTAGTCAGTTCGCAAGTCACCGAAACGTGAATGTAAGTCATAAGAGTCTACCATATCAAGAGAATTAGATCAGAGTCCATATTACCGTTTGGAAAAACAGCATTCAAAAGGACTGTTCTTGCAACCAAACAGGATATCAAGTGAAGTTATCAAACCATAAATCATAGCGCAAACTATACCAGAGAAAGAACGAAAATAAGCTCACGTAATCACCGTGATATATCAGTTCAGGTTGGGTCTCAAATATGCAAGGCACCAAACAGGGCATCAAAAATGAAATCACCAAATCACACAAGGAACAAGTGAATGCGCAAGATCATACCAGAAGAAAGCAGTAGAAAACACAGCTCAATCTAGAACAAGATCAAACATCAGAACCAGTTCATGTCAGTCACGGTAATCCCAGGGCTGCATAGATTATCAGAGGCAACAGCAGGGTCATCAGGCTCAGAATATCATCATCATCGCCGTATACCATTCTCAGCATCGTTTGACTCGACCTAAGCCTCAATATCAGCCCTCTCTGAAAGAAGAAGAGGAAAAGCTAACTGCATCAGGAAAAGAATTCATGTCAGCAAAACAAACCAATATCCAGATCGTATTAGGAAGAGAGATCAAAGAATACAAATGAAATCAAACAAATCAGTTCGAAATCAAAAACGAATTAATTCAGATATCAAACAGATCAAGTGAAATCCAAAGGCAATCCGATCCACATCTGCAAAAATCCAATCAGTATATCAGAAAATGATCAAACAAAATCGAATCAAATAAAATCCGAGCGAATCCATCAAGGAGTTCTGAAAATGGAAAGTTTCGAATCAGTATCAGATGAATCTAATCCGTATCAGAAAACATCCAATTGAAACCCAATCAGTATCTGAAAGAACAAACAAATCCAGATGAAATCAAATCAGACAAAATCATACGAAATCATATCTCAGAGAAAGGGCAGCAAATCAGATCAAAGGCCCAAAAGAAAGATCGAAAGGGATATATAAAAGGGAAGATACCACCTGATGAAAACCCTAACGAAGGATAGCGAAAACCCTAGAGGAAAACGACGATCAGAGGTCACATGCAAAACCCTAGGCGGCGCAAATAAGGAGACGGCCGCGAACTCAGACGAAGGGCGATCGTCATCATCGTTCAGAGCATCACCAACCATCAATATCATCTGCGAACGAAAGCGGCCGCGACTTTGAAAGAAGAATAAGTCTTCAACCAAGGTCATCACAAGACCTCAAATCGTTCAAACGAGGAACCACCGGCGCCGTTTAACCAAACGACGGGCAATCTCCCGCTTTGGGCCTCAGCTTACTCCATCATCGGCCGGTTTCACTTTAAATGTAAGCCAGGGGACGTTTTTTATTACAGTTTTCATGTTTTGTTTCAGGAATGAAGAATATCGAAGGTGGAACATGGCCGCGATAGAGAAAGACAGCGAAGATACGAGAGAGAGACGGCGCCGCGAAGGGGGCGTTAGGGTTATGAAACCCTAAGACTGCATTTGTTTCTTATGACTCACCATTTGGGGTTGGGTCCGGGGTGATGACCGCCCCAATTTTTTTCTTCTTTTTTATTATTTATTTTGTTTTGTTGTTTTTAAAAATTTTGTTTTAACTTTTTATTGTTGTTTTTTTAAAAAGTTGTTTTTAAAAAAAAGAATCCTTTTATTTTTATAATTAAGAAAATTGTTTTAAAAACCTTTTTTTGTGTAAATATTATAAATAAAAAAAAACATTTTTTATAAGAAAATTTAAAACCTCTTTTCACTTAATAATAATAAAAAACTTTTTTTAATAACATAAAAAAATCTTTTTAAAAAATATCTAGGTTAAAATCTTTTTCAAGATTAAATTTAATATTTTCTATTAACATTACTTTTTATAGATTCATTTAACATTTCTTTCGAGATAACAAAAATCTTCAATATTACACTTTTTCTCCTGACTTGTCCAATTGTCGTTTAATCTTGCTTATTGACAGTGTTCATCATTTGCAGCTCTTACTGCCTGGTTGGTTTATTTAAATTTTGTTACTATATTGTAACTGCTTCTCATATGTAACCCCGCGAATCTAACAATCGCGCTTTAAATTTCTGCCTTTAAATTTCTATTTGTATGGCTTTAACTGCTGTCTTTATTCCCTGTTTGCGATTCAATCATCTCACGCATTTATCAATATTCCAGTCACACTACACACATCCGAAGGTTAGGTCTAGCTTTTGGTCGCCGCGCCAATAGTCCTCAACTTCAAACCCTTACAACCTCACAAACCCTAATTTTCCCTAAATGCCTCGCCGCAGGCAAAATTACAATTTTACCCCTAGCATTAGGTTAAAGAGCCGCCGCGCTCATTTTAGGGTTTCCCGCCGCGGAATCCCTAACCTAACCTAACCCTAATTACAACTTAACAATTCAACGTAGAGATTTGGAGTTTCTACACTCCGCGTAAGCGTGTCCTTAAGACATGTTTATTCCCCTTGAGACCTTGACCACAGTCAAGAAGTCTCTAACCTCCCGTTTGAGGGGAACTACGATTACTCTGATTCCACTCCCGTAAGGATACGTAGGCACAAGATGCGATGTCTTGCCGAGTAAACTTAGAATTAACCCCTTAGGTCTCTTTTCTCACTTTTAATCCCTTGTACATATACCTTAAGCAAATAAATAAAGCAAATAGTAAACATCTGAACAAAAGGTTCCTGTAGAGTACTACAGAAGTTTAGGGTGCTAATACCTTCCCTAATCTTAACCAACCCCCGAACCCTAGATCTTTCCCCGCATTGTGTTTACGATGCAAAATAGGTTTTCCCTCTTTTGACCTTTTCCTTCGGATAAATCAAAGAGCGGTTGTGAATTGAATTGCGATTCAAACTCATTAATAGTTTGTGATCCTATTTCCACCGCAACAGTATGTTTTAATTTCCAGCAATGCTAACATGTTAGTCTTAGGATTCGATATGTTAGGCTATATTTGTATGAGCCTATAATTTGAGGATCGTCATTTCGACGAGACTCTGTTTAAACCATTTGTGTTAATTATGCATGTCTTATAATCTGGCTTTAGTGTCTAGTTCTAATTTAGGTTGCTTTGTCGTGAGAGTGAGAAGTCGCTTAACATTGTTTGGTCACGAGAGTGAGAAACGTATTAAGGTGTCCAGTAGAGTGATAGTTTTAGGTAATCACCGGATAGTAGACACTTAGCACTAGACTTAAATACAGTGAGAGCGCTTTAGGCTTCAGTTAGGCTTTGTTAGTTTTCAAAATACGTCTTTTAACTACCGAGCGAGCGAGAGCAAAATCTTGGGGTTATTAGGTGTGGCTTGGTCAATAGCGCGAGAGTGTGCGATTGAGTTTTTAAGCCGGCAATTCCTATAGAACTATTCTTGAGACCCTTGTTAGCAACCGAAATCTATAGAGTCCCTTAGGAACGCGGAAATCATTATTCGATCTCGTTTCATTATTTGTTTTAAACCCGTCAGTATTAATTATTTTTCTGCCCTTTTTTATTTCGTGACATTAAGCCTTAGCTCTACAATGAAATATATATCACTTTAGGTTGATTATTAATCTCTGTGGGTTCGACAATCTTTTAAAACTACGCGATACATTGTATGCTTGTAGTTCTATCCGACTAACACTCTAAGTCCACAATCAAGTTTTTGGAGCCGTTGTCGGGGATTAATTTTAGTCAATATTGTGATTTCTTTGTTGTACAGTATAGACTAAGGAAACTATTTTTCTTTTCAATCCTTCGATTGTATGCCAAGCACTCGCTCTCAAGGCGAAGAGTTAGAGCAACCAATTGACGAAATCTAGCGCTTTATTAGCTTAAGGCGCCGAATTCAAGGATTTCATATTAGATATAACCTTTCAGACCCTATTGTTCCTTACTCAGATTCAAAAACTGAAACTGAACCAGAACAAATCATGGCTCAAGGACCACATACCCGTCCCTTGAAAGATTTTGTTGTTCCATCGCAAGACGAACCTCATAACAGCATTGCTGCCCCAGCAATCAATCAAAATGATTTTGAGTTGAAACCTTCGTTGTTACAAGCCGTTCAACAGAACCAATTTTCAGGTAGTCCTACGGACAATCCAAACTTACATTTATCAGTTTTCGTTCAATATGCTGACACTATAAAAGCAAATGGTGTCAGTTAAGAAGCAATAAGATTACATCTTTTCCCTTTTCTTTAAGAGATAGAACTAGAGCTTGGCTCCAGTCTCTACCTTCAAATTCTGTCACGACGTGGGACGAACTAAAGAGAGTCTTCTTAACCCGTTACTTTCCACCAAGTAAAACAGCTATGCTGAGAGCCGAAATTAATGGATTTAAGCAAAAAGATAATGAATTTTTTTTCGACGTTTGGGAAAGATACAAGGACATGATGAGGATTTTCCCGCATCACGAACTCGAGCAATGGCTGATAATCCTTACTTTTTACAATGGTCTATTGTACAACACCAAAATGAACCTAAGTGTCGCAGCTGGTGGTGCTTTAATGGATAAAACGTACGAAGAAGTCGTTGAACTCATAGAGAACATGGCTCAAAATCACTTCCAATGGGGAGGAGAACGTGCTACTCACGAAAAGTCAACTCTAAAAGAAGGAATGTACGAAGTTAATACCATAGACCGCATAAATGCTAAAGTAGACGCATTAACTCAAAAGATTGAAAGCTTGGCCTTGACACAACCAGCGTCCACCGTAGCTGTTGTGTCACCAAATTGTGAAGTATGTGGAACCTCTGGACATACAAATACCGAATGTCAGTTACTGGCTGGTGTTCCCACCTACCAAGTGAACTATACCCAAGGAAACCCATATTCCAATATTTATAATCCTGGTTGGAGAAATCACCCAAACTTTTCATACAAAAATAACAATGCCCTGCTGTTGTGGTGAGAATAGGATATCAAATTATTAATTAATTTGAATCACAAATCTTTAATTCACAACCGACTTTGATTTATCAGAAAGAAAAGGTCAAAAGAAGGAAAACCTAATTTTTGCATCGTAAACAATGCAGGGAGAGCTCTAGGTAAGGGGTTGGTTAAGCTTAGGGAAGGTACTATCACCCTAAACTTTTATAGTACTCTACAGGAACCTTTTGTTTATTGTTTACTATTTTGCTTTGATTATTTGCTTGAGGGTATATGCTAAGGGTTAGAAGGTGAAAAGAAAGTCCTAAGGGTTAGTCCTAAGTTTACTCGGCAAGATTCGCATCTTGTGCCTACGTATCCTGGGTAGGGGATGGAATCAGAGTAATCGTAGTTCCCCTCGAAAGGGAGGTTAGAAACTTCTTGATTATGGCCAAGGTTTCAATGGGGAATAGGCGTTCTTAAGGAAGCGCTTACGTGGAGTGCGGCGACTCCTAGTTCTACGTTGAAAATAGTTGAATTGAAATTAGGGTTAACTAGGTATTCCACGACGGGAAACCCTAAAATGGAGTGCGGCGACTCCTTAACCTAATGCTAGGGTAAAGGGTAATTTTGTCTGCGGTAGGACGCCTAAACTATTAGGGTTTTGAAATATTCAAAGGTTAGGGCTATTAACTCGGCGGTCAAACTGTTAGACCTAATCCTTCGGAAGGGATTTAACGGTAAATAATGTTATGCAAAAATAAATAAAGTGGCGGTATGCAAATACGGTAAAGTGCAAGAACGGTAAAGAACATGCATGGCGACGATATACTCGCATAAGTTACAACCATGAAAAATGCAAAAAATAATGACGGAACATAAAAGCGACGATGTCCTCGCATAATTACAACCGAAAATTGAAAATGTGAAAAGTACAGGAAATTCAATAATGGTACAAATGAACAGCGGAAACGACAGAAGCATTATACAACTTTAACGGGACAATTAACGGCAAAAATTAATTTGCAAGCTAAAATCGAGCTGTTAACCACATTTTATGAAAGGGGTGAAAATTAACTGAAGGCATGATAAAAGAGTTTTAGTTTCACAAGCTAAAATTTTAGGAATTTCTCTTTTTAGATGTTTATAAATTAATATGTACAACAATTTAGGATTTTTAATCGGAAAAGGAAAATATCAACAAAATAATAACTAAATGGGTTTTAATTTTTTTATAAAACAATTAATGTTAAGTTTTTTTTAAATGATTTTAAATTTTATGTTTTAAAAATAAGTTTTAATTTAAAAAAAAAAGTTAATTTAGAGAAAGTTTTAATTTAGAAAAAAAATTTATTCAATTTTTAACTTTAAGTATTTGTAAAAAGGGGTTTTAAATTAAATTTTAATAAAAAGGAGTTTTACATTAAGTTTAAATTTAAAAAATATTTAGATTAAGCTTTAAGAAAAATTTTGTTTTAAATTAAGTTTTAATAAAATTTGATTTATCATTAAGCTTTAAGAAAAATTTTGTTTTAAATTAAGTTTTTAACAACAATTTGGTCTACATTAAAAAAATGGGGTTAATTAAAGAATGTGATTTAATTTTAAAATATGTTTTAATTGCTTAAAAAGAAGGTTTTAATTTAAAAAATAGTTTTAATTTTAGAAAAGTTTTTAAGTTTTAATGCAAGGGTTTTAATTTTTATATGATTTAATTCCTAATTAAACTAAGTTATAAAACTAACAATTATAAGAAAACCCTGGTTTTAACAATTTTTAATATTCTACATTATAAAAATTTATAAAATAATATAATAATAATAACATACTAACAATAATATAATAATAATAAGATACTAATAATAATATAATATAAATAATAAGAATAGAAGAAAAGGAAAGGGGAGATAAAATGGGGCAGTAGCGTTCTTCTTCTTAAACTTCTAGGGTTTTCATTTTTTTGACTTCATCTTCTCTCGCACGGCGCGGCGGCCATGGGAGTTCTTGGGAGCTTTTCGCTTCATTTCTTTCCCTTGTTTCGTCTGCATGTCCGTCCATCTTCGTTTTCCTCTTCTGAAATTTCTTGATGATCCTAAAAAAAACAACTCAAAACATGATTAACAACAGATTGCTCACCTTTAAGGGGTTGGAAGCGATCTGTTTACGATTATGGCGGTGCTTGGAGCTTCTTGGCCAGAACTATGATGATAACAAAAATATGAGTTCGCGTGGGTCTCGAACTTTTGTGATGAACTCTTTAGTTCTTGATGGTGATGAACTTCTATTGTGCTTCTGATGATGGTGATTAACGTGTTCTTTTTTATTTTCTCTTAACCCCCCTTCCTCTTTTCTGCTGCTCATTTGGGATTCTGGGCTTATTGTTATGTTATCATGATTTTCGTGTTTGGTTCGTTGCTGAAACAGAAATTTGCGGATGACTTGTTGCTTTGGGGTGTTTTTCGTGCCAATTCTGCTTTGACTTAATTTTAGAGCAGAGATTTGCAGATTATTTGTTGGCAAGGCTGTTGCGCATTTGGAACTTGTTGGTTGCAATTTTGTAGGCTATTTTTCGGACCTGTTACGGTTTGTAGCTGCGGAAATGTTGTTGGAATTTTTCAGGAATTAGTTGCCGCTTGCGTACTTGACGGTGATCTCGTTGTGATTTTGCGCTTTTTAGCTGGTGTTTGTTTGATTCGTTGGCACTCAAAACTCTTGGGAAAATTGTGTTTGTGGGTCCGTTTGACAAAAATCAATTTTCTTGAAAAAATGCTTTTTTCCAAAAGCGCTTATTCGCAAAATCACCTTTTTTTCAAAAAAAACCACTTTTCCTCTCTCTTGAAAACAAAATGAATAGATGTTGCCTGGATTTACCGAGGCCGAGAAATATAAGTCGGGAGCTGGCTTCGACTTTGTCGTTACCCTCCCGATACACCCGATGATGAGAATTTCCTGAGGGTGTCGGAGTCCGAAAACCCGATTTTAACTAACTTTAATATTTTCACTGTTGTTGATTTTTCCTGCAGGTTCGAAGAAATAAAGTCGGAACTCAAATAAAATTGGAACTCGAAGAAACGGATCCGGAGATGACTTTAGGATAATTTAGGAATTTTAGAGTTCGAAGATTTATTTTGTAATTGATCTTGTAATATTGTAATAACAAAAATGCAAAATAAATAAAATTTTATCTTCTTGTTAACTTGAATTTTCTCAAACAATTCATCCAGATAATTCTCCCGATTAAACTCCATCAAACAAATTCACTTAGTTAAACTTATTCGACAAAAGTTCTCCCGATTAACCTCAATCAACCAAATTCACTTAGTCAAATTTATTCAACTAAAGTAAACTCACCAAATAATTCAATCAAACAAGTTTACTTAGTTAAATTTATTCGACAAAAGTTCAGCTAAATCCTCCTGGATAAACTTATTTGATTAAGCTCCTTCAAATGAACTTGCCTGAATAAGTTTGCTCGATTAAATTTGTCCGATTACAACCGTACCCATAAATGAATCTGATTCCAACTTGTCTGATTAAACCCCCAAATGACTAACTTCTTCCAATTAAATCTATCCAAATAACTCCAACTGATTAAAGTCCTCCAAGGAGATTTATCTGATTAAGCAATGACAATCTAACTTCGAACTCGGCAATTAATCATTCAGAATTCCACTATTTCCCTAAATTTGACCGCTGACCAGTGGACAGCAGAAAACGTGCGTCTGTCAAAACAAATGCTTCAAAGAACAATTCTCGCACCGTTTTAACCTGAATCCACTGATACCTCGACATATTCAACCCCATATAGTTCTGGAATCAAAGAGTATTTTTGAAATCCGGCTGACGACTAAATCTCGGCTCTTGAATAAACAATACCGTGTTACGATAAATCTGACGTCAAAAACTGCCATATTCATCCTCAAATAAGTCACAGAACTCGTAAATGGAACCCTAAACACTCGAGGGGTTCCTGAGGACGATCCAGCTTCATAAGTTGTCAGTAAACTGTGAATTAATGACCATTTTTCCCTTCACTAATTAAACTGCGCACATTGTGATTTTTCCTGTAAAACTAACGGACTGAGCAAATTGGTTAGCGGTCAGATGGAATGTAAAGGTGACATGGAATGCACAAAGAATCGACTAATCTAAGGGTAAAATTTGGGGTATTACACCTGCATCCACCAAGTTTAGCACCTGTTGTTCCACTTGGGTATCAAAAAGGAGGACCGTCAGCTCCACAAGCACCTAGAAAGTCAAACATGGAGATTATGATGGAAAACTTTATGAATGCTCAGATGCAACAAAATAAGGAATTTGTGAACCAAAACGCTCATACGAGTGATTGATGAGGCAAATGACTAGCAAAATTGATGCAATGGCTACCCACAATAAAATGTTAGAAATCCAGATTTATCAAGTAGCCCAACAACAACCAACCATAGCAGCCCTGACTGGAGCATTTCCTGTCCAAACTCAACCAAACCCGAAGGGACATGCTAATGCCGTCACATTGCGAAGCGAAACCGAATATGATGGACTGGTTGATCCTAGACTCGAAAATCCATCCATGTACCAAAATCCTAAGAAAGGAACTGAGGGGTTAAATGAATCAAAAGCCAAGGATAATAATGATAAAAGTGAAGAGGCCGTAGACAAAGAAACACCATATATGCTTCCACCACCGTATAAGCCACCTGTGTCGTATCCTCAAAGGTTAGCCAAAACCAAAAATGAAGGACAATTCAAGAAATTCGTAGAACTTCTGAAACAGTTGAATATCACTATTCCTTTCATATAAGCTATTATGCAAATGCCTTCATATGCAAAATTTCTCAAAGAGGTCTTATTAAATAAGAAAAATCTCGAAGATAGTGAAACTGTTACGCTCACTACAGAGTGTAGCGCTATAACTCAAAACAATATGCCTCCTAAGCTAAAAGATCCAAGTAGTTTTTCAATACCTTGTATAATAGGAAAGCGCGTCATAGACAATGGTCTATGCGACTTAGGAGCCAGTGTTAGTCTAATGTCGTTATCCACATGTAAGAAACTCGAGTTAGGTGAACTGAGACCAACTAAGATGTCTTTACAACTTGCAGATCATTTTGTTAAATATCTCGTGGGTATGTTAGAGAATGTGCCCGTTCGCATTGATCAGTTCTACATTCCTACCGATTTTGTGATAATGGACATTTTTAGCAACAGCCGAAGCAATAATTGATGTTAAGAAAGGAAAACTGACTTTTGAAGTTGGTGAAGAAAAAGTCGAATTTATTCTGGCTCGATTCCTAAAAGCTCCAGCTATTGATGATTTATGTTGTTTATTAGATGTTATGGATGAATGCGTCAAAGAAATGGAGATGCAACCATCTGTATACTATGATGCACTTAAAATTCTAGCACCTTCTATATTCGAAGATGATGATTGGAAAATACCATTCACCGATGACAGTCTGAGAGAATGTCTTGCACTAACACCCGATCCAATGCCTAGCCCAACAAAACCCGCTATAGAACTAAAAACACTGCCCAAAAATCTAAGGTATGAATTCCTAGATGTCGAGCTTGAAAGACCAGCAATAGTCAATGCTAACTTGGGACAAATAGAAACTGAAAAGTTACTTAGTGTTTTAAGGAAGTATCCGACAATACTAGGCTACAATATCTTTGATCTAAAAGGAATAAGCCCATCCATTTGCATGCACCGCGTTATGCTAGAACATGATAGTAAAACCTATAGAGAACATCAAAGGATGATAAATCCTATCATAAGCTATGCAGTCAAGAAGGAGGTGCAAAATTTGTTAGAAGTCGGAATTATATACCCGATATCGGATAGCAATTGGGTTAGTCTAGTACATGTCGTACCAAAGAAAGGTGGTATAATAGTTGTTAGCAATGAAAAAGGCAAATCCGTTGCAAAAGGTGTTCACACTGGATGGAGAATGTGCATAGACTATAGAAAGCTAAATAAAGCCACTCGTAAAGACCATTTTCCTTTATCTTTTATTGATCAAATGCTTGAACGATTGGCCAAACACTCTTATTTCTGCTATTTAAATGGATACTCAGGATTCTTTCAAATTCCTATTCATCCTGACGACCAAGAGAAAACAACTTTTACTTGTCCATATGGTACATTCGCATATCGACGAATGTCGTTTGGGTTATGTGACGCTCCAGCAACATTTTAAAGATGCATGTTGTTGATCTTTGCTGACTTTATAAATGATATAATAGAAGTACTTATGGAAGATTTCTCTGTTTGTGGGTGAAGTTAATAAAGATTATTTGTCGAATCTAGAATTGGTGCTTGAGCGATGTGTTAAAGTCAATCTTGTGCTAAACTGGGAAAAATGTCATTTCATGGTCCGGGAAGGAATTGTGTTAGGACATGTTGCATCCGAAAGAGGAATTGAAGTAGATAAAGCAAAAATAGAAATAATAGAAAATCTTCAACCTCAGAAAACTGTTAGAGAAATTCGTAGTTTTCTTGGACATGCCGGTTTTTACCGACGATTCATTAAAGATTTCTCTAAAATCACTAAACCACTAACTGGCTTGTTAACGAAGGATGCTGAATTCATAAAGATTATTTGAAAGCTTTTAAGCTCCTTAAAAATGCTCTAATCACTGCACCTATTATGCAACCACCTGATTGGAATGAGCCGTTCGAAATAATGTGTGATGCTAGCGATTTCGTCGTTGGCTCTGTTTTAGGACAAAGAAAAGATAAGAAGCTTCATGTTATCTACTATGCAAGTAGAACCTTAGAAAGTGCACAATTGAACTACACACCCACAAAAAAGAACTTTTAGCTGTTGTGTTCGCCCTAGATAAATTATGTTCTTAGTTAGTAAGAGCAAAGATAATTGTATATACTGATCACGCTGCAATTAGGTATTTATTGAGCAAAAAGGATGCTAAACCAAGACTTTTAAGATGGATCCTGCTTTTGCAAGAATTCGGTTTGGAAATTAAAGATAAAAAAGGAACCGATAATGTAGTAGCAGATCATCTTTCTAGAATTGAGGACCAAAAACCCAAACAAGTTCCCATCAATGATGATTTTCCCTACGATAAACTTGTAGCTCAGTTAGAGAGCGAAAATGAGACGATCAAATATCCTTTATTATTTAATGACACAGAAACTAAGTAAACAATAGAAGCAATTTGTACAGAAACCACATTGTCTTGGTATGCTGACTTTGTTAACTACCTAGCAGCTGAGGTACTTCCACCAGACTTAAATTACCAACAAAAGAAGAAATTCTTTCATGATCTTAAACATTACTATTGGGATGAGCCCTTGCTTTTCAAGAGGGGCGCCGATAGAATTTTCCGTCGATGTGTTCCTGAATCTAAAGTTAATGATGTCATATCTCATTGCCATGCTGCACCATATGAAGGGCGTGCGAGCACTTCTAAGACTTGTGCAAAAATTCTGCAATCCGACCTATTTTGGCCAAACCTTTGAAAAGACGTTCATATCGATGTTCTGAACTGTGATCGGTGCCAACGCACTGGAAATATTTCTAGACGCGATGAGATGCCACAGAGAGGTATTTTGGAAGTAGAAGTCTTCGATGTGTGGGGTATAGATTTCATGGGCCCGTTTCCTTTTTCTTTGTATATACTCGTCGCAGTCGACTACGTGTCGAAATGGATTGAGGCGATAGCTTCTCCTGCCAACGATGCACGAGTAATTGTCAAACTTTTCAAGAATGTTATCTTTCCCAGATTCGGAGTGCCGAGAGTTGTCATAAGCGATGGAGGATCCCACTTCATTTCAAATATATTTGGGATTTTACTGCTCAAATACGGGGTCTGACATCGAGTAGCGACACCCTACCACCCTCAAACCAACAGAAAAGTTGAGATCTCAAATAGAGAAACCAAGAAAATACTTAAGAAAACCATTGCAACATCTAGGAAAGATTGGTCAACTAAACTCTATGAAGCTCTGTAGGCGTATAGAACCGCTTACAAAACCCCTATAGGAACCACTCCGTTTAAACTAGTTTATGGTAAATCATGCCACCTGCCCATAGAACTTGAGCATAAAGCTTATTGGGCCATAAAGACCCTAAATACTAACTACGCTACAGCAGGCGAGAAAAGAATTCTAGGTATCCATGAACTAGAGGAACTGAGACTTAATGCTTACAAAAACGTCCGCATTTATAAAGAAAGAACCAAAAAGTGGCATGACAGAAGGATAACAAGAAGGGAGTTCAATGAAGGAGACGTAGTTCTTCTCTTTAACTCTCGACTTAAGCTTTTTCAGGGAAGTTACGTTGCAGATGGTCTGGCCCCTTCGAAGTTATTAGAGTTCTGCAAAGTGGAGCAGTTAAGATTAGAGGAAAGTTGAATGATACGTTCATTGTAAATGAACAACGACTCAAGCATTATCACTCAGTAGAGAACAAAGAGTTTTGCACTAGTTACAAGTTGGAAGAGCTTCCCGCTCCTCCCGATGAATGATGTCTCATTTCGTTTCAATGTCGAGCTTCCGACGTTAAACATAGCGCTCCGTCGAGGCAACCACGATCCTTAACCTTTAGTATTGTGCTACTAGTTTAGATTTTGCATTTCGATATAATGTAGTAACTTGTTATTGTATAGTTACTTAAGTTAGCATGATTGTTATTATTTTTATTATTACTATTACTATGTTTACTTTTCATAACTATTATTGTTATAGTTGTTATTGTTATTACTAACATATGTTTGTGATATAATATATATTTTCCCTAATAGTAGACTATTTTCAATTTTTAGGTTTATTGTCCTTAGGATAGTTCAGCTACTAGGACCATGCAAACTTTTGAGAATCACATTGTTGTCTTTAAGAATAGCATCTAGAGACGCCACTTTGAGGCTCTCTCTCAAAGAGACTTTGTTGTGTCAATTTATCCTGACGATCCTACCATGACTACCCTTAGCATTTGGGACAATGTTGTCTATCTCTTTAACCAAATTGGCTGGAATGATTTTACTATTACTAGGAAATTCAGCACTTACCATAATCTGACTTTGGAATTTCTTAGCTCTCTTTATTATGAGCCCACTCGTGGATATGGTTTCGACTGTGGATTGGCCACTTTCCGACTATTCGGTAACAAGTACTGTTTCACCCATCATGAGTTGGCTGAATTATTGGGACTTCCTAATGATCCAGATGGTTCACAAAAACTCCTTAAGATGCTTTCATAGGTTATGATCTTGAACAATTCTGGGTACCATAACAGGAAATTATCACCCTAAGCTCGATGGTATGTTCTCGGAGAGCATCCACAATCCTGGTATTCGTTACTTCCACAAGATTTTAGCTCACACCCTTTTTGGTAAGGAAGAGAATATTAATGTTGTGTCTAGAGATGAGTTGTACATCATGTTTTGTGCTTCCCAAGGAAGATCGATCAATGTTGCCCCATTCATGCTTGCTAATTTCCTTAAGCAAGCCCAAGATTCCTTTCATCCTATTATCATAGGAGGCTTGGTTACAATGATTGCTGATGCCATCGGCATGTGTTACCATTTGAACTGTTCTGTTATTTTTTGCGGTATTCGTCTAATGGACATTAATTTTTGTTTCAACCGTGGCATAATTGCAAATCTAGGCCCTGTGGAATTTGAATTGCTTATCGAAAATGTTGTGGTCTATGCCTTACCTTACCTAACCATGAGAGGACAAGTGTTCACAACAAGGACAACTGGTTGTATGACTTAGAGGTTTTGAATGAGACTTTTACCCCACTAGATTCTCCTCAGCCATATGAGCATATGGACACTAGCTCGTTTCCTGCTGTCACCCATGGTTCAGCCACTGATGTACAGTACCCTTATAATCCTACCGTCGATGTGCCGGATGCCATCGTTTCTCTCTAAAGTGAAGTGGACTACCTTTGTTCTGAATTCGAATCTCTTAGGTTGAACTATATTAGCTTGATGAACGTCATGACTGAACAGTTTGATCATCTTTATCAGACTATTTACTCGATGACGTGCCATAGCATATGAGTCCGAAGTTGTTTTGTTTCATTTTCTCTTTTGTTCTTAGGATAGTTTCCATTTCACGTATCAGTTTTTCCCTTTCCCATATTGTTGTTTAATTCACTATTATGTCGCCGGAATGTCGACGAGTAATTGTATTATTTTTAAATTTTTCAATTAATGCAAATTCCCTTTCTTTAGTGTTTTATATTTCATATTTACAATTAATATATGTTGATTCTGATAAAAAACAAGAAAAACCCCAAAAAAAAAAGACTCATTATTTGCATTCTGATGTGCCAGAATCAGAATTTCCCTCGCCTTAAGCAAATGGTGCTCGCCATTGCCTAAAGGCGATCGCCATCTGTTCCTGGGATGACAGAGGCAAGAAATTCAAATTCTGCATGCGTTTTTAACTTCATTTTCCCATAAAAACACCTTTTTCAACTTCCAATGCACCATAACCACCCTATTAACTCCTCATTAACTTACCATAACTTCCCAACCACCCAAATTCCTTAAATTTTACCTATTTAAACCCTTCAATCCATCACTTTCCATCATCACTACAAACTCCACTCTCCCAAAATTCAAAATCTCTAGCATGCTTTGTAATTCAAAGCTCTTTCTCAACAATGGAAGCCAATCAAGAGATTGACTACATGGGTATCGAGTTTCCGGAGGGAGAAATCGGAAACACTCAGCGCGCAAGCTATCACCGAGTGTTTAAAAGATCTGTTGATGCAACGAGGTATCCTGACCCAGAAGCCCTTCGTTCCCTAGGTCTCATGCAAAGCATCTCTTGGATGCTGAGGAATCTAGGTATGACTCGCTTTTGCTCTATGTCTAATAACACTTGTGTTAGGTTAATTTATGAATTTCTTAGTTCACTCTGTTATGTTCTAGACCTTTCCTGTACCACCAGAACCATTCATTTCCGGATGTTTAACAAAGATTATTCGCTGTCTCCTGAGCGTATTAGAGAGATTTTCGGTTTTCCTACTGTTGAGGGACTTGCCACCATAACACCCCTTGAGAGTGAGTGGCAAGCCAGTGCTTTTGAATTTTGGAGAAACATTACTAACATCACCACTAACCGATGGGAAGGCCTAAAGTCCACTACCATTCATAACCCAACAATCTGTTACCTACACCGTATCCTTGCTTCCACCATATTTGGATGCGAGAACACAAGGAATGTGAACTCTAAATATTTATTCTTTATTCACTGTGCTCTCCACCAAACCCTAGTGGATCCTACACCATTCCTCCTAGCTCACCTTATTAGTGTTTCGAATAGAGCCGATGGATCCATCTGTGTCAGCGACATCATTACCGCCATAGTTAAGTCTCTAGATTTAGAGCCTGCTTTAGAAAATACCGACAATACCCCTTGTCTTTTTGCTGATCTTGATTACTGTCGTAATATACGACTTATCAAAAGCTTGCCCAATGGTAAGTATCATATCATGGTGCATACCAGTGAGGTCCGCAGTTTCTCCTTGCCTAACCCAGAGCGCATTAGTGTGCGCATTCAAGGTAATTGGTTGTTTGATTTAGATGCGTGTGATTTAGAGGTAGAAAATGTTGATGTTAGGAGGCAGGCTGCTTTTTAGTCCCGTGCCTGTAGTCGTGCTTATGAGCACCCGGTCCGAGTACCGCATCACACACCATACCTTTGCCTCATGATTTTGCAGGTATATGCACGACATTAGACCAGATCCTATCAGAGCTCAGGCAGCAAAAAGAGAGAGAGGACGAGCGTGACGTGACCTTGCACGATATGCAAAGGAGACAATTGGAGTTCATGGAGAGGACTAAGCTTGACTTGAGGGATATTGTATCTAGTATGGCAGGATTACATGGATAGGTGCAACGTATTGGAGATCACATTCAGCACATTCCGCAAGAGGAGACCAGCATCAGCGTCGAGGTCGTGCCCGCCGCCACTGATCTACATCAGGTTTCATCGCTCCTTCTTTTACATTAAGCTAAAACATTGAGGACAATGTTCAGTTTAAGTGTGGGGAAGGAGTCATTTACTGCTTTATTTATTTCATGTTATTTCCTGCTTTCTAGTTTTATTTTGTTTTCGTTATCGAGTCATAAGCGCATTTGAGTCGTTTTTACTCTACGTCTTCGCATTGTCTAATAAACTCCCTTATTTTGACCCACCAGATTCCTTTTTTTTTACCCAATGGCTTGACACATTTAGTATGGATTGTTTCATCTTATGATTTAGGCTATGTAGTCGGACTTAGGAAAGTTTTGGTAAACGTCGGTACCGTCCCTACACCCTAGAGTTCTTAAATATGCGATATTAGTTTAAGTACATATTATGTCGAGACCTTGCTCTTAGTTTCTCTAGAAGTAGCCTCTTTAGTAGTTTATATTAGCAGTCAGCACCATCCTCACGTATGAACTAAGTAATGGACCGATGCAAATCTGTGTTGATCTCAGTTAAAATATATATATATATATATATATATATATATATATATATATATATATTCCAAAAAAAAATATATAAAAAATAATAATAATAAAAAAAGGAAATTTTATTTATTTATTATTGTTGAATAAGACATCAGATGACACAAACAGATTCACTTACCATGTAAATACATAGGATGACGAGCTTAATATGATTACACTAGAATGAAAGTGAGACGAATAAGAACAAAGTTCATAGGTCAAGTTATAATATCATGATTTGAACCGGTATCGCATAGGAAGGAACTCTTTGTCCGCTTTTATGGAATCGTGTCGTTACGGTGTCTTTGTTTTAATTATTTAGTACCTACTCGTGTTACTTTAGCCTATCGACCTTGTGCATAGATTGTTTGTGTCGTGCCTACGAGTCAAACACTGTGTTTACTGTTTTTTATTCCATTAGGAGTTTGCTTGGGGACAAGCAAAAGTCTTAGTGTGGGGGAGTTGATGACTCGATTTCGTATCATTTATTTCAATTCAATTTGCGCATATTTAATTGTTGTTTTATCGAGTCTTTACCATTTTCCACGTTATTTGCTTATGTTTTCCTTTGTTTTTCTTTGACAGGTGTCATTTTAGCCATGTAGAAGAAAAGTATCAAAGTAAGCTGAAGAATGAAGGAAAAGTAAAGAAAATCATAAGTTCTAGACCATCCTAGTTGAATGGCGCTCGCCATGTGTCTCCCTTCATCCAAATGGTGCTCACCATGTTTAAAAAAGGAGGGATTTCCAATTCAAGCAAATGGCGCTTGCCATTAGGGGACGGTGATCGCCGTTGTTAGCGGGAGCAGTTTTTCAGAAGCAGTTTCAGGTAGTTTCTTTGGTTTGAATTCGAATTCAAACCTCTATTCTTAAGGCCTATTTTCTTCTATAAATAGGACACCAGAAGCCTGCATTTTTCATCCAAGAAACCCGCAGAAGCGCTGCCGAAATCACTCAAACCATATATTCACTTTCCACAGTATCAATTATTTACACTGAGCAATTGTTACACCATTGTATTTTCTTTTTTTCTGTTGTGCTGATGCACTTAGATCAAAGTTTAATTTAATACAAGTTTCAGTTTATTCTACCTTCCTTGCAATTTACAGGTTATTTATTTCTTGCATTTATTTACCGTTTTCCTATTTGCACGTGTCTGCTTTATAATTGAATTTTACTCCGAAAACTTAATTCTGAATTTTCACTCAAATTAACCGACATGTATGTTTTAATTTCCAGCAATGCTAACATGTTAGTCTTAGGATTCGATATGCTAGGCTAAATTTGTATGAGCTCGTAGTTTGAGGATCGTCGTTTCGACGAGACTCTGTTGAAACCATCTGTGTTAATTGTGCATGTCTTATAATCTGGCTTTAGTGTCTAGTTCTAATTTAGGTTGCTTTGTCGTGAGAGCGAGAATCCACTTAACAGCGTTTGGTCATGAGAGTGAGAAACGTATTAAGGTGTATCTAATAGAGCGAGAGTTTGAGGTAATCACCGGATAGTAGACACTGAGCACTGGACTTAAATACAGCGAGAGCGCTTTAGGCTTTAGTTAGGCTTTGTTAGTTTTCAAAATATGTCTTTTAACTACCGAGCAAGCGAGAGCAAAATGTTGGGGTTATTAGGTGTAGCTTGGTCAATAGCGCGAGAGTGTGAGATTGAGTTTTTAAGCCAAAAATTCCTACAAAACTATTCTTGAGACCCTTGTTAGCACCCGGAATCTATAGAGTCCCTTAGGAGCGCGGAAATCATTCTTCGGTCTTGTTTCTTTATTTGTTTTAAACTCGTCAGTATTAGTTATTTTTCTTCCCTTTTTTATTCTGTGACATTAAGTCTTAGCTATGCAGTGCAATATAGATCACTTTAGGTTGATTATTAATCCCTGTGGGTTCGACAAGATGTATAGAAGCTGAATGTTGTTCCTTCATTTGTGTAGAACTTTCTCTTCATTCTTTAACAAGTTTTGACATATTGATTAGACATTGAAGTTCTTCAAGCTTGATTTCTTTGAGATTATTTTATCCATCCTTGTATGTTGTAGAGTGTGTTGTCATTAAAACCTTTTGAGAAGTTGCGTCTTCACAGTCTCCCTCTTTTTGATGACGACAACATCTTCTTTGAAAGTTTTTGCGGCTTTTCTAACAAGTGCTCAAGAGCTCCCCCTTGGATAATGCTCCCCCTTAATCTATGACTTAAGAGAGTCTTGAAATTTTCTGTGAAGTTTGTTAGAAGAGAAAAAAAAAACACAGTATACACACATACAAACACATGAAGTTCTTCTCCCCCCTTTATCAATAACAAAAAGGATGGGAAAAGCGTTTCAACAAGAAACACATGTGGACAAAAATGAAACACAAGAACATAAAGAAGAACACAACATATCACAAATATAAAACCAAAATGTAACGAACAAAACCGAACATAGTGTACGAGTTACAACATAAAAGTATAAGACAAAAAAATTAATCAAATAGAAAATATTGTTCAATCACTTTCAGACATGACATCCTCATCTTCATTTTCTTCTTCATCTTCATCACCTTCTTCTTCTTTGTCTTCTTCTTCTTTGCGGGGAGCTTAAAGTTGCTGCATAGCTAGTTGTTTGAACATTTTGAGCATATAAGCCATGTCTTTCCTATGTTCTCTTGCATTAAGATCAACTTTATTCTCAAGAGCTACTATCTTTTTGTAGATAGCCTCATTGGTGTAGCCTTCTTCAGGAACAGGAGCAGGAGATGCAGTAGAAGAAGATGAAACATCCTTGTAATAAAGAAAAGGAGAAGATGGAAGAGTGAAGAGAATGAATATGGAGAATTCAAAATGTCTTAAAAAATCTGAATAAGTGCTTATGAGAAATATGAAGTGGGTTTTAAATGAGCTTTTGCAATTTTGTTTTTTTTAATGATTTTTTTATAAAAAAAACGAGCAGTAGTAACCGGTTACCGGGTATGGGTAATCAGTTACCATACCAAAAACAGATAGCAGAAGTGAAAAACAGAATAGATGTAACCGGTTACCAGGTTTGGGTAATCGGTTACCATGCAAAAAATAGTAAGCAAAAGAGAAAAACGCAACAGTAGTAACTGGTTACCAGATGTGGGTAATCGGTTACCACAAGTCAAAAAACAACAACTTTATATTTTAAATAGAAAATAATAAACCATAGAGATATTCATACCTTGGAATTATTTTTTTAAGAAAAATAATGAATTGTTATTAAAGATTTTACACATCACCTTCATCTAGAATTCCAAGTTCCCTCTGAATCTTGTAAAAAGCTTCTTTTGGAAGTGGTTTTGTGAAGATGTCTGCTAGCTGGTTATGAGTATCCACGAAAGTAACATCAACGTATTTTTAAAGAACGTGGTCTCATAGGAAATAATGTCGAATATCAATGTGTTTTGTCCTTGAGTGCATGACAGGGTTTTTTGTAATGTTGATCGCGTTTGTATTATCACACCTTAGAGGAACACAACCGAGATTTAGTCCATAATCATGTAGTTTTTGTTTGAACCAAAGGATTTGTGCATAACAACTTCCTACTGCAATGTATTTTGCTTCAGCAGTGCTAAGAGCAACACATGCTTGCTTCTTATAGGACCAAGAAACCAATGCATTACCTAGAATGTGACAAGTTCCACTCGTGCTTTTGCGATCTGTTTTACAACCTGCATAATCTGAGTCAGAATAACCTACTAAGTTACAGATACAAACTTTTGGATACCATAGTCCATAATTGATTGTTCCTTTGAGATACTTCATGATCCTATTTACAACAGTGAGATGTGATTCCTTTCAATTTTCTTGAAACCGAGCATACAAACACACACTGAACATTATCTCAGGACGACTTGCCATCAAATATAATAGAGAACTAATCATACCTTGATATTTTGTGATATCAACTTAAATACCCAGTTCGTCTTGATCAACATAAGTCACGGATCCCATTGGAGTAGACATTGCTTTACAACTATCCATGTCAAATCTCTTTAACAACTCTTTACAATACTTGGCTTGGTTGATGAAGATGCCATCCTTTAACTTCTTTGTTTGTAATCCAAGGAAGTAATTCATCTTTCCCATCATAGACATCTCGAACTCTCCTTGCATCATCAACAAGAATTCCTCACACAGATCTTTGTTGGTTGATCCACATATGATGTCATCAACATAGACTTAAACTAGTAAAATGTTGTCCTTAATTCGGTTGATGAACAAGGTCTTATCTACTTTACCTTTTTAAATCCCTTTTCGCATAGAAAGTTGTTGAGTCGATCATACCATGCCCTTGGTGCCTCCTTTAGGCCATAAAGATCTTTTCTCAACTTAAAGACATGTGAAGGATTCTTGAAGTCTTCAAAGTCAGGGGGTTGCTTGACATAAACTTCTTAATTAATGTAGCCATTCAGGAAAGCGCTCTTGACGTCCATCTGGTACAACTTGCAACCGGAGTGCATGTGTCTTTGAAGTTGATTCCTTCTTCTTGATTATATCCTTGGGCCACCAATCTTACCTTGTTTCGAATAATTATCCCATTCTCATCAAGTTTGTTTTTAAACACCCATCTGGTACCTATGGTGTGTTTATCACTTGGCCTAGGAATAAGTTCCCATACTTGATTCCTTTCAAACTGGTTTAATTCTTCTTACATGGCAATGATCCATTGGTCGTCTCCTAAGGCTTCATCAACTTTGGAAGGTTTAATTTGAGATACGAACGCCATATTCAAGCATGCATCCTTGAGGTTGAGTCTATTTGTAATGCCTTGACTAATATCACCAATTACTTTATCAAATGGGTGATCTCTATATGTTCTCCATTCCTTGGGTAGATCATTGTCTTCTGACTTTTGTTGAATCGATTCTTTTTTATGCTTAGGTCGATCATTTGAATGAGAAGTACCTTCTTTAGGAATATCTACAAAATCACCATCATCATCACACAAAATAATTTCCTTCTTGGAGAGGTTAGATTCATCACATTTAATATGCATTGATTCTTCAATAGTTAAAGTTCTTTTATTATAAATTCTATAAGCCTTACTAGAGAGAGAGTAACTGAGAAATATGCCTTCATCAGATTTCTCGTAAAACTTACTGAGATTGTCTTTGTCATTGTTCAAGATAAAGCACTTGCATCCAAAGATGTGAGAGTAAGCAATGTTTGGTTTTCTCCCTTTGAAAAGTTCATAGGGAGTCTTCTTAAGAATAGGTATAATATTTACTCTATTACTTACAAAGCATGTTGTACTAACCGCATCCGCCCAAAAATATTTTGGAAGATTCGAATTGCTAAGCATTGTCCTTGCAAGTTCCACCAATGACTTGTTCTTCCTTTCTACAACACCATTTTGTTGAGGAGTCCTTGGTGTTGAGAAATTGTGAGATATTCCATATTCTTCGCAAAATTCTTCGAAAGGAGCATTTTGGAGTTCTCCACCATGATCGCTTCTTATGGAGGCAATGGTTAAAGACTTCTCATTTTGTATTTGTTTTGCAAACTTCTTGAATGCTTTAAAGGCATCACTTTTCTGCACTAAAAAGTAAGTCCAACAAAATCTAGAAAAATCATGAATTATAACCAAAGCATAAACATTACCTCCGAAACTCTTTGTTCTCGATAGACCAAATAAGTCCATATATAAAAATTGTAGTGGCCTTGTAGTGGACACCACATTCTTTGACTTGAAAGTTGATTTGATCTGTTTCCCCTTTTGACATGCGTCACACAACTTATCCTTGATGGAATTAATATTAGGAAAACCAACAACTAGATCATGTTTAACCAACTTGTTCAAATGTTCCATGTGTATATGAGCAAATCTCTTATGCCATAACCATGAATCATTATTATTTGCCATGAGACATTTAACATTCAAAGACAAATTGTCAAGAGAAATCATGAATATATTATTGATGCTTTTACCTTTTAGATTTACCTCATCAGTGACTTAGTCTTCTATCAAGCATCCATCTTTTGTGAACTTGATTTTGAATCCTTTCTCACACAGTTGGCTTATGCTAAGCAAGTTGTGCTTTAGTCCTTCGAAATAAAGTACATCTTCAATAGATGTGAAATATGGCGCTCCAACGTTTCCCATCCCAAGAATATTCCCTTTTTTATTGTCACCATAGGTAACATAACCCTTGTCCTTAAGCTTTAGATTTGAAAATTTGTTGAGGTCACCGGTCATATGCTTTGAACATCCACTATCTGTAAGTACAAAGTATGCCTAAGAGGGGGGTGAATTAGGACTTTAGACCTTTTTCCGGTTTTTATGGTTTCTTGAAATTTTACTGGTTTGTGTTCTTGGTTATGAAAGCAGTAGAAAGTAAAAGAACAATGGACACCAGGATTTATAGTGGTTCCCCTTACAATCCGAGAGTACTCCACTCCCCTTTCAACATGAAAGAGAGTTTTCACTATTGTTTAATAAAGTACAACCTATCACACCATCAACCGGTGAGGCCTACTATCAAACAATAAAACTAACAAGTGTACAAGAACAATCCTCTTGTAAACACTCACCCTTGTGTCCAACAATCCTGGATCACAAGTCAGAATACAAATACTTGTAATGATTTTGTTTTGAGAATAATAATATCAATCAAACTTGATCTTCTCCAAAATGATCAAAATTCACTCTTATAATTTTCAACACAAGTGTTCAACAGATGAATATGAAATTTTTTATGCAATTATGAACACTTTGAAAGGATTTTGAAAATAGTGAATTTGATTCTAAGAATATTTGAAAATGAATGTTGGAGGGTTTTTTGGAGGTGTTTTTTGGAGGTGTTTTTCAAAATTGAAAAACTCAGAATTTATATGTGTAAACACACCTTTTCCAACAGGTATATTTGAGTACATTTCAAAATATGAACTGGTACAATTTTCAAACCATTTTTGAACTTGAAACAAAGCCATTTTTCAAAATACGTTCAGTGTTAATCGGTTAACCTATATGGTTAATCGGTTAACACTTGAACGTTGTACAAAAATATTCAAAATTTGAAATGGTTAACCGGTTAACCTATATGGTTAATCGGTTAACACTGCTATTTTTCAGAAAAATACTTATAAAAATAGTGTTATACCAATTCTAATAGTTTTAAAAAATATGCTTATGCAATGATTAAATGACAAAGATGTTGAACACTTGTATATCAATTAAATTAATGAATTTTGATATACCGTAGCTTGTGTCCAAAACTTGAAAGTTGATCAGTCAAATGTTCATGAAGCTTTGAATGTTGATCACTTCCATTCCACTTGATCTTGGTCTTTTAAAAGTGTTTGCCTTTTTGCACAGATGAATTATTCTTGATCTTGATGTTGACGTCATCAAAACTTTGAGATGAAGCTTGCTTCTACAGTCTCCCCCTTTTTGATGATGACAACCAAAATGATCTTGTGCAATTTTTGACGATGATTAGCAGTGATCTTGTTTTCTCCCCCTATGTCCATGAACTCCCCCTATCGAATACATAGGCAAAAAATTCTGCACACATAGACATAAGAAAGCCAAAGCTCTTCTCCCCCTTTGTCATAAGCAAAAAGGAAGGAGCTTTCAAGAAAGAAAACTAGATAGACCAGTAATGCAAGCAATCACAATAAAAATGGAAGCAAAGCATACTTAAATTAAAAGATAGCAATACTGCGAATATTGTACGAGTTACAAAGCCAAATTAAAACAGAGTTCAAACATAAATGAAAACATAAGACATCAAAAACTAGAAAACAATGCAATAAACGACATCAACAGCAACATATTCTCTAAAGATCCTCATCCGCCATATCCTCCTCCTCTTCTTCCTCTTGTCCTTCATTTTCTTCATCAAGTACAACAAGGTTGTCAGTGTTGGTGTGGTGAGAGGAAAGTACAAGGTTTCGGAGAGAAGCAATGGCTCGGGAGGTTTCTCTATGTTGAGTCATTATAGTTTGGTAAAGGAACTCATTTGTAATGCCTCCTTCAGGTACGGGATAGGCCTGGTTAGCATTGGCTCCTTCATCTGAATACTTATAAGTACCGTCAGTATCCTTAAAAATTCCAGTATTCTTGACAATTGTAATCTCGTTGATCTCATTGGTGGTTGATTTCATCTTGATGGTTGGTTCACGGTTAAGATCCAAAGTAGTCAACTCCAAAATTCTTGATACCAGCCTTGCATAAGGAAGACGGGTTGAAAGAGATAGTTGTTGTTGAAGGTGATACATGATGGTCAGAATCCAATTGACACGAATCTTGTTCTTGATGGCGAAAAGGAGTTGCATTTCCAGATCATTAATTTGTGCATGATTCGAATCTTTGGGAATCAGCACATAACAGATTATGTAGTGAAGCATCCGATCAAAAACGGTAAGATTCTTTGCATAGCACAACAGACGAGCAGTGCGTTGGTTGGCGATAATCATCTCCTTTGGAAATCTGCAGATCTGATAGTAGAACTCCATCTTGTCGTAGTTGGACCACGGCCCTTCCACGTGGTTAACTCCCTTTCTCAGAAAGTACCCAGATGATGGTATGTTCAGCATTGCAGCAACATCAGACAGATTTTCTTCAACAACACAGTCTCTAACAATTGTTTTCATAATATGCTCATCATTTGCATTTATAAACACAGACAGTTTATGCAAAAAGGATTTGACAAGATCCGGATAGCAGTTTCCAGAATCCGACACAAATTTATCAATCCTCTAATATTTGAGCAAAGCAGGAAAATCAAAAGATGATGCGGGAAAAGCCTTAAGATTCACATACTTTACCGGGAGGATAGAACGAACTCGGACTTTGAAATCCATTATGTGCTTCTTGGTTGTTTCCATAGGGATATCTTCTTCATCAGATGCAAAATGATGTTCTGGTAGCTTTCCCTTGCCGCGATTTGATGCTGAAGCCATGGATGAAAGTTTGAGAGAACTGAGGTTGTGGGTTCTGAGGAAGTTAGGGTTTGAGAAGTTGTGGGGATGGTTATGAGGAGTTATCCAACTTTAGAGAGTGGGAGAGAGAATATGATTTTGGATATGAATTTGGATACTTAAGAGAATATGGACCACATAAAAAATGCATTTATGATATATAATATTTTCAAAATTTTAATTAATTTTCGTTTCTGATTTTTAGAAAATTTAACAGTGTTAATCGGTTAACCATATAGGTTAATCGGTTAACACATTAAAAAAATTGAGTCAGAATTGAAAATTTAACAGTGTTAATCGGTTAACCCATATGGTTAATCGATTAACACACTCGAATTTTTGAAAAATACTTAAAAACAGAATGCATACACATGAAAACATATCACAAATAATGCATACACATATTAGAGAAAAGGTCAGATGTCACCTTCATCAAGAATCCCAAGTTCTCGCCGAATTTTGTAGAATGGTTCTTTCGCCAAAGGTTTGGTGAAGATGTCGGCGAGTTGATTGTGCGTGTCGACGAAAGTAACATCTACATCTCCATTCAATACGTGATCTCGAAGGAAGTGATGTCGGATATCTATATGTTTTGTTCTTGAATGCATGACCGGGTTCTTTGTAATATTGATGGCACTTGTATTATCACATCTAAGAGGAATGCAGCCGAGATCTATACCGTAATCGAGGAGTTGTTGCTTGAGCCACAGAATTTGTGCACAACAACTTCTTGCTGCAATATATTCCGCTTCGGCTGTACTGAGTGCCACACACGCTTGCTTCTTGCAGGCCCATGACACTAATGCATTCCCGAGAATGTGACATGTACCGCTTGTGTTGTTTCTATCGGTCTTACATCCTGCATAGTCAGCGTCAGAGTAACCAACTAAAGAACAAATACTACCTTTAGGATACTATAATCCGACGTTCATTGTCCCTTTGAGATACTTTATGATTCTCTTTACGACTGTGAGATGCGATTCCTTCGGACTTGCTTGAAAGCGTGCACACAAACAAACGCTAAACATAATGTCAGGACGGCTTACCGTTAAATATAGTAATGAACCAATCATACCTTGATATTTTGTTATATCAACTGGAGTACCGAATTCATCTTGATCAACGTACGTTCCGGATCCCATAGGAGTGGACATTACATTGCAACCATCCATATCGAATTTCTTTAACAATTCCTTGCAATACTTGGATTGGTTGAGGAAGATGCCATCCTTAGTTTGCTTGATTTGTAGTCCAAGAAAATAATTCAATTTTCCCATCATGGACATCTTGAACTCTCCTTGCATCATAAGTGAAAATTCTTCGCAAAGTTCTTTGTTTGTTGATCCGAAGATGATGCCGTCGACATAGACTTGAACCAATAAAGTGTTTCCTTTGATCTTCTTTATGAACAATGTCTTGTCAACCTTTCCTTTCGTAAATCCTTTCTCACATAAGAAATTGCTAAGGCGGTCATACCATGCTCTTGGTGCTTGTTTTAGTCCGTAGAGTGCCTTTTTCAGTTTGTAGACATGTGAGGGATTCTTGAAGTCTTCAAAACCCGGAGGTTGTTTGACGTAGACTTCCTCATTAATGTACCCATTCAGGAAAGCGCTTTTGACATCCATCTGGAACAACTGAAAATTCATAGAACAAGCGTAAGTAAGTAGTAATCTAATTGCTTCTAACCTTGCTACCGGAGCGAACGTTTCATCAAAATCAATTCCTTCCTCCTGGTTGTAGCCTTGTGCGACCAATCTTGCTTTGTTACGAACTATGATCCCATTCTCGTCAAGTTTGTTCTTGAACACCCATCTTGTTCCTATGATGTGCTTATGGTCTGGTGTTGGCACAAGACTCCAAACTTGATTCCTTTCAAATTGGTTGAGTTCTTCTTGCATTGCTACAATCCATTGGTCGTCGCCTAAAGCTTCATCAATATTGGTTGGTTCAATTTGAGATACAAAAGCCATGTTGAGACAAGCATCCTTTAGATTAAGTCGAGTTGCAACGCCTTGGATAATATCACCAATAACTTTATCTATCGGGTGATCTCTATGCGTTCTCCATTCCTTCGGAAGATCTTGATGTTCTTCAATGATTTGAGTGACATCTTCTTGTGGTATTTCTTGATTCTTTGAAATCTCTTCTTGTTGTTGTGGAGAACCTACTATATCATCATCATCATTTATAATAATATTATCCTCTTTCGAGGGGTTAGTCTCATCAAACGAAACATGAATGGATTCTTCAATAGTAAGTGTTCTCTTATTAAAAATTCTAAATGCTTTACTATAAAGAGAGTAACCAAGAAATATACCTTCGTCGGATTTCTCATCAAACTTACCGAGATTATCTTTGTTGTTGTTGAGAACAAAGCATTTGCATCCGAATATGTGGAAGAATGCTATATTCGGTTTTCTTCCCTTAAACAACTCATACGGAGTCTTTTTGAGGAGTGGTCGAATATTGACACGGTTGCTTACAAAGCATGTTGTACTAACTGCATCTGCCCAAAAATATTTAGGAAGATTTGCGTCGCTGAGCATTGTCCTTGCAAGCTCTACCAGTGATCTATTCTTCCGTTCTACGACACCGTTTTGTTGAGGCGTCCTTGGTGCTGAAAAATTATGAGAAATTCCATACTATTCGCAAAATTCTTCAAAGTCTGAATTTTGGAATTTTCCACCGTGATCGCTTCTTATAGAGGCTATGGTGAGTGATTTCTCATTCTGAATTTGCTTTGCATATTTCTTGAATGCTTTAAAAGCATCACTTTTCTGCACTAAAAACAATGTCCAAGTGTATCGAGAGAAATCATCAACAATAACTAAGGCGTAGAAATTACCTCCGAAGCTTTTTGTTCTCAATAGACCGAAAAGATCCATATGCAACAATTGAAGTGGTCTTGATGTAGAAACCACTTGCTTGGATTTGAAAGTTGTCTTGGTCTGTTTTCCCTTTTGACATGCATCGCATAACTTATCCTTGATGAATCTTATCTTCGGAAGACCAACAATTAGATCATGCTTTATCAACTTGTTTAAATGCTCCATGTGAATGTGAGCAAATCTTTTATGCCAAAGCCACGCCTCGTTGTTGTTCGCCATAAGACACTTTACCTTCAAGAAAGAGTCATCAAAAGAAATCATAAAAATGTTATTATATCTTTTACCTTTTAGCAAAATGTCATGAGTGACTTCATGTTCTATCAAGCATTCCTCCTTTGTGAAGTTGATTCGGAACCCTTTGTCACACAATTGACTTATGCTAAGTAGGTTGTGTTTAAGGCCTTCCACATAAAGAACGTCTTCGATGATTGTACATGGAGGTGCACCAATGGTTCCAACTCCAAGAATTTTTCCCTTATTATCATCACCATAAGTGACGTATCCTTTGGCCTTTAATGATAGACTTGAAAATTTGTTTATGTCTCCCGTCATATGCTTCGAGCAACCACTATCAAGATACCATTGATTTGTGGTTGTCTTCAAGCATGCCTACAAAACAAAATTAGGTAGTGTTAGGTACCCAAATTGCTTTGGGTCCTTGATAGTTAGTACCCTTTTCAACCCACACATAATGCCCCTTTGCAACACCAATATTACGTACATAGCAGGCATTAAGTGTGGGCCCTTTAATTCCACAGTAAAAACACGTAGGTTGAAAATGACTTCTATACCTAGGAATATAATTCTTTTTCTTATCAATTCTTTTCTTGTTATGATTTTGATGCTGAATTTTAGAAGTGATTGTCTCTTCTTTAACAATTTGTTCACTTGCTCTTACGAAAATGGTCTTATTGGTGCTTGGTTTTGAAAATTTAGAATATCCCAATCCACTTTTATCATTAGGATACCTTTCATGTTTAAGAATTTCTTCCAAGCCAATTTGGCCTTTTTCGTATCTTTCTAAAACTCTTTTAAGTTGAACAATTTGAAAAGACAAAGACTCACAATTCTTACATACAAGACTTTGTTTTTCATCCATCACTTTTTGTTTTTCATCTTCAATATTTTTCAAGAAGGCAGAATTTTGTTTTTCTAAAAGTAGAATTCTTTTCTTTTGTGATGAGATGTCTTTATACAAAGTCTTGCACTCTTTTAGAAGCTCATCTATAACTTCTTGTGCATCATTATCATAGACAGAAAAATTACTACTAACCTCATTTTCGTCATCGGAATAGTGAGAGGCCATTAAAGCCATATTTGTGCATTCATCGCTATCTGATTCCGATGATGAACTCACTTCGTTGTCGTCCCATGCGACATAAGCCTTCTTCGTTTTGAAATCCTTCTTGCCTTTGAATTTTCCTTTATTTGCGAGTTTCGGGCAATCTGGCTTTATGTGACCTTGTTTCCCACATTCGTAACATGTAATTTCTTGGTTTGATGTGGGTGCCTCCTTTTTCCTGAAATGTCTATTCTTTTTAGAAAAAGAAGAAATTTTATTATTATTAAAAAACTTACCAAGCTTCTTTACTAGAAGCATGAAATTTTCGTCTTCGGAAGATTCGTCATTTTTATCATCCCTTGTGTCAATCTTCAAGGCAATTCCTTTGGACTTCTTGTCTTCACTTTCATGTTTCTCAAGCCTTCCAAGTTCCAGTTCATGCTCTTGAAGTTTTCCAAATAAGGAAGCGGATGTCATTGTTGAAAGACTTTTCTTTTCCGAAATGGCGGTCACCTTCGGTTGCCATTCTCTTGTCAAGGATCTTAGGACTTTTAAATTGAGATCATCATTGGTGAAGGTCTTCCCGAGAGCAATCAGATGATTTGTTAGATGGACGAACCTTTTTTGCAAGGCAACAATAGATTCACCGGGCTGCATACGGATCATCTCATATTCTTGACTTAACGTGTTAAGTCTTGATCTTTTTACTTCTGTTGTTCCTTCATGCGTTTCTACCAAGGTATCCCAAATTTGTTTTGCCGATTGACACTGTGATATGCGAAAGAATTCATCCATATTGAGAGCGCTTTGAAGTATGTTGATTGATTTCTTCTCATTCAAGATTTTCTTTTTGTCATCTTCATCATATGAGGATTTTATCTTTGGAGTTCCAACACCATTTACCACACTTGTAGGAACATGTGGACCAGTTTCTACGGTTTCCCATATACCATCTCCTTGAGCCTCAAGATGTGCCTTCATACGGATTTTCCAAAAGTCGAAGTATTCTCCAGAAAAGAGTGGTGGCTTATTACTACTTCCACCATCTTTGAAAACCGAGTTAGTACTAGCGGAAGCCATTAGGATCGATAGGAACAGGTTACTTTAACCTGCTCTGATGCCAATTGTAAGTACAGAGTATGCCTAAGAGGGGGGGTGAATTAGGACTTTAGACCTTTTTCCGGTTTTTATGGTTTCTTGAAATTTATTGGTTTGTGTTCTTGGTTATGAAAGCAGTAGAAAGTAAAAGAACAATGGACACCAGGATTTATAGTGGTTCCCCTCACAATCCGAGAGTACTTCACTCCCCTTTCAACATGAAAGAGAGTTTTCACTATTGTTTAATAAAGTACAACCTATCACACCATCAACCGGTGAGGCCTACTATCAAACAATAAAACTAACAAGTGTACAAGAACAATCCTCTTGTAAACACTCACCCTTGTGTCCAACAATCCTGGATCACAAGTCAGAATACAAATACTTGTAATGATTTTGTTTTGAGAATAATAATATCAATCAAACTTGATCTTCTCCAAAATGATCAAAATTCACTCTTATAATTTTCAACACAAGTGTTCAACAGATGAATATGAAATTTTTTATGCAATTATGAACACTTTGAAAGGATTTTGAAAATAGTGAATTTGATTCTAAGAATATTTGAAAATGAATGTTGGAGGGTTTTTTGGAGGTGTTTTTTGGAGGTGTTTTTCAAAATTGAAAAACTCAGAATACGTTCAGTGTTTCCAACAGGCATATTTGAGTACATTTCAAAATATGAACTGGTACAATTTTCAAACCATTTTTGAACTTGAAACAAAGCCATTTTTCAAAATACGTTCAGTGTTAATCGGTTAACCTATATGGTTAATCGGTTAACACTTGAACATTGTACAAAAATATTCAAAATTTGAAATGGTTAACCGGTTAACCTATATGGTTAATCGGTTAACACTGCTATTTTTCAGAAAAATACTTATAAAAATAGTGTTATACCAATTCTAATAGTTTTAAAAGATATGATTATGCAATGATTAAATGACAAAGATGTTGAACACTTGTATATCAATTAAATTAATAAATTTTGATATACCGTAGCTTGTGTCCAAAACTTGAAAGTTGATCAGTCAAATGTTCATGAAGCTTTGAATGTTGATCACTTCCATTCCACTTGATCTTGGTCTTTTGAAAGCGTTTGCCTTTTTGCACAGATGAATTATTCTTGATCTTGATGTTGACGTCATCAAAACTTTGAGATGAAGCTTGCTTCTACACTATCAAGATACCAACGATTTGAAGTGGTCTTCAAGCAAACCTACAAAACAAGTTATTTCTTGTTAGGTACCCAAGTTGCTTTGGATCCTTCATGATTAGTTCCTTTCTTAACCCACACATAATGCCCGCTTGTTATACTAAAGTTTCTAACATAACATGCATTAGGTGTATGGTCAATAATACCACAATAAAAACAAGTTAGTACAAAATTACTCTTATATCTAGGAACAAAAGATTTTTTTTCACAATATTTTTCTTTTTATGATGACGATGCACAACTTTAGGCTTGCTCACTTTCTTTTTAGAAGTTTGGTCACTAGCCTTAACAAAGATTGTTTTGCTAGAACTTGGTTTAGAAAACTTAGAATAACCAAGTCCACTTTTATCATTAGAAAATCTTTGTTGACTAAGTACCCCTTCTAAACCAATTTACCCTTTTTCATATCTATCTAGAACTCTTTTAAGTTGAACAATTTGGAAAGAAAGTGATTCACAATTTTTGCATACAAAGTTTTGTTTTTATTCACTAATAACCTTTTGCTTTTCATTCTTTTCATCTCTTTCAATAGTATTCACTTTTTCTTCTAGAGATGATATTTGTTTCTTTTGTGAAGATATGGTTTTACGCAAAACTTTGCATTTATTTAAGAGTTCATTTATCGCCTCTTGAGCATCATTATCATAAAGTGAAAAAGAAGTACTAACCTTATCATTTTCGTCGTCGGAGTATTGAGAAGCCATCAATGCCAAGTTTGCACTTTCATCGCTATCTAATTCGGACGATGAACTTATGTCGTTGTCTTCCCATGCAACATAAGCCTTCTTATTCTTTGTCTCCTTCTTGCCTTTGAATCCATTTTTCTTTGAAAGTTTTGGACAATCCAGTTTAATGTAACCTTTCTTTCCACATTCATAGAATGTAACATCTTGACTTGATGTGGAAGCCTCCATTTTCTTGAAGTGTTTCTTCCTTTTTGCATAGCCGAAGGGTTTGTCATTTTTGTTGAAGAATTTTCTAAGTCTCTTGACTAGAAGCATAAAATTTTCATCTTCCTCTTATGCATTATCGTCTGGTCCTTCTTTCGAGTCTATATTTAATACGATTCCTTTATACTTTTTCTCTTGATGTTCATGCTTATTAAGGCGTCCAAGTTCCAACTCGTGTTCTTGAAGTTTTCCGAAAAGTGATGCGGAAGTCATTGTTGAGAGACTTTTTTTCTCCGATATTGCCGTAACTTTAGGCCGCCAATCTCTTGTTAAAAACATTAATACTTTCAGAGTTAGTTCATCATTGGAGAATGTCTTACCTAATGCAATCAAATGATTAGTCAAGTGAACAAATATTTTATGGATAGCAACAATGGATTCTCCTGGCAGCATACAAAACATTTCATACTCTTGACTTAGTGTGTTCAGCGTTGATCTTTTAACATCAGCGGTTCTTTCATGAGTCTCCACCAAAGCATCCCAGATTTCCTTAGCCGATTTGCATTGTGAGATTCGAAAGAGTTCATCCATACTTAAAGCGCTCTTTAAAACATTGATAACTTTCTTCTCATTTAGAACTTTCTTTTTATCATCATCGTCTCATGCACTTTGAATCTTTGAAGTACCAACACCGTTTACAACACTAATTGGTATATGAGGGCCAGTTTCAACAGTTTCCCATATGTCTCCTCCTTGTGCCTCTAGATGCACTTTCATGTGAATTTTCCAGAAGTCAAAATATTCACCAGAGAATAGAGGAGGTTTATTACTGCTACCGCCATATTTAAAAACCGGGTTCATGCTAGTGGAAGCCATCTGGATCTTTTAGGAACAGGTTACATATAACCTGCTCTGATGCCAATTGTAAGTATAGTTGCACCTAAGAGGGGGGGGGGGGGTGAATTAGGTACTGAAAATCTTTTTCCGGTCTTTATGTAGATTTCTTATTTTACTTTCCTAAAAGTTACTAAGTGTTAAATGCAGTAAAAGTGGAAAGTAAAGAGACACATCGATGTATTCTGGTTCCCCTCACAGTCTGAGAGTATTCCAGTCCCCTTTCAACAGGAAAGAGACTTTTCAATATTGTTAGATCCTAAGATAAGACTTCTACCTAGTCTTTCTTATACAAACTCTAACCAATCAAAACACCAAGAACAATCCTCTGTTAGAACACAAATTGGTGTTTAATATATCTCATAGTTTTGATGATAACATTAATGAAATTTTGTATAGAGAATTTATATACTCTAAATTTGTTCAAGTGTTTATTTGTTTCAGATATCAAAATTAATAATATTTTGGAAGCAAGAACGCCTCTGAACACTAAAGAACGTTAAAGCTCTAAGCGTCAGAAGCAAAACATCAGAAGACTCTAATCAGCTGCAGAAGACTCTGAGCAAGGCATCAAGAGACTCTGAGCGAAGAATCAGAAGACTCTGACTCTGAGAAAATTTGAGAAGAACTTGAGTAAAGAACATACGTAAAGCTTCAGAAGACTCCGGAAGTACTTAACGCTACAAGTACAAAAGCTCTGATAAGCAAGTATGCTCTGATAAAGAATTTCATGCTTAAAGCACTTTGCTGCAAACTCTGATAGAGAAACTCTGATTGAGTTAACTCTGATCTGAAGAACTAGAAACATCATCAGAAGTTCTGATGCAAGACGTTCCAAAGTTGTTGAAGAAGATGATGTTCAAATAAAGATCCGTTGGCATATTCCTTGTCATTATCCAAACGGCTATTTCCTCATTCATGTTTGACACAGGAATTCAGACAAAAAGGATTTGTCAGAACATTCCTCTTCTGAGAAAGGAAAAGTCAATAGAAGACAAAAAGAACATAATGCACAGTGTTGCACAGTCTTTGAGAAATGGCTTCTAGTACTATAAAATCAAGACTCATCATCACTTCAACGTTGACGAAACTCTAAACAAACTTCAAACAAATTATTGACTAATTATTCAAGCTACTCATACAAACTTTCTTCAAGCTGAATAGTTTTTATTTCGTTCTTTAACTTGTGTAAAAATCATTGTTGTGATATAGCTTATTAGAAGAAAATCTTAAACACATTGTTAGTTTATCTTTTGTAAAAGATTCCTTAAGAGACCAAGTGTGGTCAGATTTATTGAGAAGACTAAGACAGTTGTCTTAGTGGTTTACGTTGTAATCAGTTTGATTTAGTGGATTAAGTCCTTGTTGAGAAAGGCAAATCACCTTGGTAGGGGGGACTGGATTAGTTTGAGTTCAAACGAACCAGGATAAAAATAACTTGTTATTTTTTTCTATCATCTTAATTGTTTTTAAAATCCTTATTCAACCCCTCCCCCCCCCCCCCCCCCTTCTAAGTGTTTTTCCTACCTTCAATTGGCATCAAAGCTCCAGATCTGTTAGTGCTCTCACTTAACCATGACAAAAAATGATCCTGTTGGGAAAAACTCTTGATCTATTGTTCTTGATTTATCATGGCTGAAGCTTCAACTTCATACAACAACAAATACGATGATAGAGACAGAATCAGCACTGAACCTCCCATGTTTGATGGTGAGAAGTTTGATTATTGGAAAGATAGAATAGAAAGTTTCTTTCTAGGCTATGACATTGACTTATGGGATTTGGTTACTGATGGCTATATTCATCCTACTAATGATGAAGGCAAAAAGGTTGACAGAAAGTCTATGTCTGATCAACAGAAGAAGGAGTTTAGAAACCATCACAAGGCGAGAACCATTCTATTAAATGCTATATCTCATACTGAGTATGTGAAAATAACGAATAGAGAAACAACATTTGATATGTTTGAATCTTTAAAAATGACGCATGAAGGAAACTCCCAAGTAAAGGAGACAAAGGCCTTAACGCTCATTCATAAATACAAAGCCTTCAAGATGGAGGAATCTGAATTTGTGGAAGCTATGTTCTCAAGATTTCAGATTTTAATTGCTGGTATGGAGGTTCTGGACAAAGGTTACTCTACCTCTGATCACGTCAAGAAAATAAAATTAAGCTTACCAACAAGGTGGAGACCAATGGTGACAGCGCTAAAACTTGAAAAGGATCTGAATAAGATCACTCTGGAGGAACTTATCATTTCCTTAAGGAGTCACAAGATTGAGCTGGAAGAAGACGAACCTCAGAAGAAAGGTAAGTCTGTTGCACTAAAATCTAACAAATCTGCTAAAGCTTTGCAGGTAATTGAAGAAAGCTCTGAAGAATCTTCCTCTGAAGAAGATGAAATGTCTTTGCTGTCCAGAAGGATAAACCAACTCTGGAAGCACAAACAAAAGAAGTTCAGAAACTTCAAGAGATCTGATCAGCGTGGCGAATCTTCTGGACATAAGAAATCTGGAAAGAAATATGTAGTGTGCTATGAGTGCAAGGAGCCAGGCCACTATAAAAATGAATGTCCCAAACTTCTGAAGGAGAAACCCAGAAAGAAGTTTGAAAAGAAGAAGAAAGTTCTAATGGCCACATGGGATGATTCAGATGCTTCTGAATCTTCATCAGAGTCAGAAGATGAATGTGCTAATGTGGCACTGATGGCTGACGTGGAGGACCGCGAAGAAACAGCTGAATTTGGATCAGAATCAGATTCAGAAGAGGTATTTTCTGAACTCACCAGAGCTGAACTTATTGAAAGTTTATCTGATATGTGTGAAAACTACAGTAAGATTAAAATCAAATACAAGAAGCTTCTGAAGCATCTTGCATCTGAGAGTAATCAGATAGAATCAGAAATTGCTGAGCTGAAAGCAAATAATCTTCAATTAAAAACTGATTTAGAAAATGCTCAACAAAAATCTGATTCAGATACTGTATCATGCTCTAAAAACATTTTAGAAGAGTATGATTATAGTTTTCAGAAGTTTCTGTCCAGAGGCCTAGATAGAAGCAAAATGGCTTCCATGATCTATGGCGTAAGCAGAAACAACAGAAAGGGAATTAGATATGAATCACCCTCTGGGAAGAATTTAAATCCAAAACCTGTTGATAAACTGATCATTAAGTATTCTCCTCTGTATACTCACTTCAAATATGGTCACTTAAATGATATTAAGCACACACGTTCTGATCAGAACAAACCTGTGTTTAATAAACCAAAACCTCAACAGAACAAAGATGCTCTTAAGGGAAAGAAATTCAGAATGAATTTCAAATCTACTAACCCCAGAGGACCCAAGAAAATATGGGTACCTAAGGACAAAATAGTCTTTGTTGTTGTCGCACCCTAATTTTTGACCATAAGATTCCACTTCCTTCGTTTTTTTTACGTGTTTCCTTTTTACTGTTGTACGTGTGATTATTATGACTAACAAGTGTGCGCAGGTATGTTAAATACAGGTTGAGATGACACTCATAATCCAATCCTTCTGGACATGGTCATTTGGTTCTTATTCAAGTTTGTTCCTAAGGACTCAAGTGGAGTTGGGCCACTTTCATAGTTATCTCTCGTGGTCGCAAGTGTAAGCATGACAAAGTAAATCCAAATGGTAAAGTTATGCTTACTGTTCATCCAGAATACAAATTCAGTGATGATTTCAAGACTATTCAAGTATATCATTTGGAACCCAAGTTAATTGGAGTACACTATCTAAAGTTTTCAAGGCAAAGATATCAATTTGCGAGAGCATAGTCCATATGCTCCCGAGATCATTTCAAACACATAAAATCCAATTAAATTTAAATTGCAAGAGTCGAATGGGCATTTATCATCTTCAGCCATCTTGAGATTAAGTCTTCAAATCATGCGAATACTTAATTATTATAATTATGTGGATTCGGGCAAGTTCATTTAGATTGCAAGAAGATTACAGGAACATTGAAACCGCTCAAAGTTGCGAGATAAGTCCAATGGAAGTTTGTTTCCTAAGGCTCACGTTGTTGAAATCTAAGCTTGCCATTAGGCTATGAAGTATAAGCAAATTTGAAATTCACTGTGTAATTACAAAAGGAATCATGTTTGGATAATACGTAACCTTCATCAATCACCTTTAAGCCAAAGTTTTGTTTATACAATTTCCATTTTAAATGGTTACAAGCTATCACTAAATTCAGTACATATGAAGAGGAAAACGTTTGCAACATCTTTCTCCTCAACAGAAGTTTATACTAAGGCCTAAGACAAATTCTTCTAAGTAATTACTTGGAGCCGTGCAAGAATTTCGTAGTAGAACTATCCATTCTCGACCGCCCTTGATTAAATACCAAGCAAACCACTTCAGACTACATATTCTTGAATATAAAAAAAACAACATAACTCCTAATTGCTATTACATGTGCAGTAGAGCGCATCTCTGTACATGAAGAGGGCTTGGAAACCAAACTACATTGGTGCCTGCAAGTGGTACAGAAGAAGTATCTGGTCCGAACTCCGCAAGGCCACCGTCTCTATTAGTACTAATCCTGAGTTTGAAGAGCAGTTTTGGATAATCAACCTTGCCTCTTGGTCCTCGTCTCACTCACACTATCAACTTCACAAGTTTCCTTCGTTGTTGTCAGCAAAGCGAAAGCGGAACCGCGACAACAAAAGATCCAACGTTTTGACCGCGAACCAAAACCTGTCAAAGCAACACAAACTAATAATCAGAACAGACCTAGCCGAAATAAATTGCAAATTAAGAACCAAGATAAGAGGGATTTAAGTTCAGCCCTCCATGATCAAACATCCTATTTGGGAGTATATTTTATGCCGTAGGAACTAGATGTTGATTTGCAGTTGATGCCATTGTTATCACTTGATTTTTTTGATTTGGAAGCACCAAATAGCAAAGTTAAATATCTCTGTAATGCCATTTCGTTGCTTTGATCCGCTAAGGTTAACTTTCCAGCAAGGGATTATTGAGAGGCCGGATAATCTTACAGATGAATTGAGTCACTTTCTTCCAGTTTTGAAGTCTCTTCATGTGTTGAGGAAACACGTAGAGTCAACTCCTAAGCTCATTGAAGATACATCTTTTGACGATATAATATAGTTATACTCCAACCTTGTTGAGGATCATGTATTATTCTGGTGTTACTTCAGTTCTTCAATTTTTGACTAGATGATAATTTCTTGGCATTCCTTGCTGAAAGGTGCTGAGAAATTTATGACTACTTGTCCTGAAGCTGCAAACCTTTTTTTGACAGAGAGCAAAAGTCTGAACAGATTCTCATCTTCAGAAAAATCCTCGCTGTGGATTTATGGTGGTCATCCTTTTTTGCCCTCCTCGTTTGATTTACATGATAAAAATCAACAGCTTTTAAAATTGTCGGAATCACTTTGGCTACGGAGGAAAGCACCCATTTGGTGAGCACTCTTGTTGCTTCATCACGACACCGCAGATTGAAAAACTTAGTGAATAAGTTCGTTGTTCCTCTGCTTAGGGAGTTGTACCTTTAGTCCACTACTTCTGATTTTAATTTTAATTATACTATTAGTTGTGCATGGGCGCACATTGGAGCATTGCGCATTCATCTCTTGCTTAGCTATAATGAAGTTGATACTGCCATGAAGCACTATTGCAAGTACACTCAGCTCGAAGAAACAATATCATCACTTGAACTTGAAATTCAGGGGCGGAAAGAGTACGGGTATTTAGCTGGACAGTTTTTGACAGTAGAAGCTGATAAAAGAAAAGCTGCAAGGAAAGATGGTGTTCTGCTCTGAATCCTGGAAATACAAGAAGTTGATGAAAGAATGTGATGTGTTTAATGACATTATTCAACCAATTCAAGTTGCTGTGTATGGGATGAAACTTGGGTTATCACCTGTTCTATCAAGCGCTTTAGAAAAGAATATCTGAGAAAAGCTGGTGATATACCATGAAAACCTCCAATCGGGCGCTCTATTTTGGTTTACTCTAGTACTGCAAATCAACGAGAAATGGGGATTAAGAGTTAGCAACCATCATTTCAACGTGTTCAAAGGAGAATGGAAATATTAACTACATCCCGTAATTCACAAACATGTTGGGATGAGAAAGGAAGGTCCTTCAATTCACCCTGCAAGCATATCAGAAGAATGAATAGATTCATCAGACAAAACCGAGTATAATCATCATCATTAATTCGAAGAAATCAAAACATTCATAGCAAATAAAGGCAAACAAGGAAAGAATCAAAACTCGAAGACATGTTTGTATAAGAAAGGAAAGCACATTACTATAGAAAAACAACCCTGTTTCTTATCGAAACGAGCCCTGACACAATTAATAGCAAGTTTTCTTTGAAGCTTATAAAGGACATCAGTACACAATGTAAAGGAGGGAACTTCAACAAAACTCCTCCAAGCTTGCGACCCTATGGCTTCAATTAGCTCCAATTTTAGCTTCAAACCCCAAAACCTGGAAATTTCATTCAACGATATTAGAACATACACAGCCACCAACAGAAACCCTAACACCCCAATTGAAAGATCAACAAAACAGAAATCTCCATATCAAACCCAGAGTTCGCAATCGAACCCCAACCAGAAATCCATTCGAAGAAAACCTAAAACTAAGATAAAGACTTATCTTTTTTCGAGCACGTCGCCGGAAAATCGCCACGAGACGCCGCCCTTCGCACTTGCCATCGCCGGAGGAAACCATCTGTCCACACCCTCAAACTCCCGTCGTTTACACAAGCTGTCGTCAACCATCGCGCCTTCGCCGCTAACCCATCATCGGAATCCCTGCGAAAAAAGGTTGTTACGCCGTTAGTTTCAATTGATGAATTAGTTTTCTCGTTTTTTTCAGGTTTGATTGAGAAATCAGATAAGGAGATGAAGAAGCTCGAGTAGAAGAAAAAATGAAGGAGCGGACGGAGAAGTTAAAGAGAGGATTGCGGAGGAAGGTAACGAGAATCGAAAAAGAAGGCGGAACGGCGGATTGGAAGGGGGAAATTGGGGGGGGGGGGGGGGGGGGTAGGGTTTATTTTCTGATTTTGTATATGTTATAATCATATGTATGGGCACACACCATAACTATTATGCACTATCACTCACAACCACACGATCCATGATCTGACGGTTCACGCTACGCATACCCACGCTACAACTCCTCTCCCTGCGTATCACCATACCACACTCCCATTTTAATCTCCCCACTTAACACTTAATCCACCCATTAACCTCTACTTAACGTTTTTTAAACTCTTTTAACCCTTTAATTAACCTAATCATTAAATTAAAATCAATTATCAACCTTCTAATCAGCTCTTATTTAATAACTAATAAAATCCTTATTCATTCAATAATCACAAACTTTTTTAATTTAATAACCTTTCTCTTTAATATAAATTTAATAAAAAAACTATTTTTATTTAATAAAGAACTTGTTAGTCAATTTGTATCTATTTTATAATAATAAAACCTTCTCTACAAACCAGAATTCCTTTTAATAAACCATTATCCCTAAAAAAAACCATTTAATCTAACCCATTTAATCATCAAGTAACTTTTTTCTTAAAAATTATTTCACGAAAAGAAAACATTTTATAATTTAATTAAGTTATATTTATTAAAAACAATAACAAAACTGCTTTATTTAATAAGAAAATAATTTCATGATTTAATTAGTTTACATTCACTTGGTAAATCAATTAATAATATAAAAACCTTTTTTTAATCACTTGTTTGTTTTATTTCTAACTAGCAATTAAATTAATTCATAACCTAAACTTTTAAATAAATAAAACTAATTTACCCAACACTTTTCTTAAAAATAATCTCACCAAAATAATATAACTTTTAAAATCAATTCATCAATCCAACTTTTCTTGAATTAAATCTCACAAAATCTAAAATAAAGAATTTTCACTAAAATTAATCAATTCGTCTAAAAAACAATCAACATCGAAACTCAATTAATCGTGCACGCTTGCGCCTTGCTCCGATCCGTTCATATTCACAATTCACTCACTTACACCCTAGCGCTTTCATGCATATGTATGGTTTTATTTATCTGCCCTTTATCATTCGCAATTCATTTTACAGCAAATTATTTTTCTCATCGCATTCTGTCCAAAGGAAGAACCTACACATGACTTAACACTTGTGTGTATTACATCTACATTTGCATCATATTCCTTATTTGATCCTTGATCCCATTCACGTTGATCTTTTTAAGATAGATCATACCCCATAGGAAGGACCTTTGTCTTTTATTTTACAACATAGGAAAACCATACAACTCAATACAAACTATTCAAACATTAGAGAAGTAGATGTTAATCATCTTAAACGAGACAGAATATCCACCCCACAACAAATACAATCTCGTACACTTGTGGCGGTTAAATCTCCCTTAAAATGATAACTCCTCTTTTCTCCTAAAATCAATCAATCAACTACCCTAAACCCGTAGGAACTTTGACCACAATCAAAGATCTCCTCAAACCCTTTAGGGGAACTACAAATACTCTGATTCCACTCCCGTAAGGATATGTAGGCATAAGATGCGATATCTTATCGAGTATACTTAGAAATAAACCCCTAGGTTTTTCACCCTTAAGCAGATAAACCTTAACAATAAACAAACATAAAATAAGAGGTTCCTGTAGAGTACTACAGAAACTTAGGATGCTAGCACCTTCCCTAAGTTTAACCAACCCCCGAACCTATAACTCTCTAGCTTGCATTTGCATTGCATTGTGGGTATTTCGACCTTTATCCCTTCCTTTGGACAAATCAAAGTTCGGTTGCAAAAATGAATTAAAGATTCAAACTAATCAATAGTTTGGTATTCGATTTCACCGCGACAGTTGCAGATGTCCTTAGCAGCAAAGTTGAGACACCAATCATGGTACCTAGACTCTGGCTACTCACGTCACATGACGGGAAGAAGGTCTATGTTCCAAAGCCTGGAACTTAGATCTGGAGGTGACGTAAAGTTTGAAGGGAACCAGAAGGGCAAAATCATTGGCTCTGGAACTATTGACAATGGTAACCTTCCTTCTATATCTAATGTCTTACTTGTTGAAGGATTAACACATAATCTATTGTCCATAAGTCAATTAAGTGACAATGGTTATGATATTATCTTCAATCAAAAATGTTGTAAAGCTGTGAGTCAAAAAGATGTTTCAATCCTCTTTAATGGGAAAAGGAAGAACAACATTTACAAAATTAATCTTTCAGAACTAAAAGTTCAGAATGTAAAATGTCTTCTGTCTGTTAACGATGAGCAATGGGTCTGGCACAGAAAATTGGGTCATATTAGTATGAGACATATATCTCAGATTAATAAACTCAATCTGGTCAGAGGACTTCCTCAGTTGAAGTTCAACTCAGATGTTTTTTGTGAAGCATGTCAGAAAGGAAAATTTTCAAAATCTTCTTTAAAAACTAAAAATGTTGTTTCTACCTCTAGACCATTAGAGCTGCTTCATATTGATCTGTTTGGACCAGTGAAAACTGCATCCATCAGAGGCAAGAAGTATGGATTAGTCATAGTTGATGACTACAGCAGATGGACATGGGTAAAATTCCTAAAACACAAGGATGAGTCACATTCTGAATTCATTGACTTCTGCAAACAAGTCCAAAACGAAACAAAATTTAAAATTGTTAAAGTCAGAAGTGATCATGGTGGAGAATTTGAAAATAAATACTTTGAAAAATATTTTAAAGAAAATGGCATTGCACATGATTTTTCTTGTCCTAGAACTCCTCAACAGAATGGAGTCGTAGAAAGGAAAAATAGAACATTGCAAGAAATGGCCAGAACCATGATCAACGAGACTAACATGGCAAAATATTTTTGGGCAGAAGCAGTGAATACAGCATGTTATATTCAGAACAAAGTGTCTGTAAGACCCCTTCTAGAGAAGACTCCTTATGAATTGTGGAGGAATAAGAAGCCTAACATTTCTTATTTCCATCCTTTTGGATGTGTTTGTTTTATTTTGAATACTAAGGAAAATCTGAACAAGTTTGATTCTAAAGCTTAGAAGTGTTTCATGCTTGGATATTCTGAACGCTCTAAAGGCTACAGAGTATACAATACTGAGACAAAGATTGTAGAGTAATCAATTCATGTTAGATTTGATGATAAGCTTGGCAATCAAAAGCCAAAGCAGCTTGAAATTTCAGCAGATAGAGAAGTCGTTTTCACAGACTCTGAAGAATCAGAGGCAGACAAAGCTCAAGTAAAAGCACCAGAAGAAACGTCAGATGCTACTCCTTTGACTGCTCATATGGACAACTTGACAATTTCTGAAGAACCAACTGTTAAAGGATCATCCAGAATCAAAGCCTATCATCTAGAGGAAATGATAATTGGAAAGAAGGATGACCCTATCAGAACAAGATCCTTTCTCAGATCATCTGGAACATCATTGTTCAGTTTGGTATCTATCATTGAACCTACTTCTATGGATGAGGCCTTGCAAGATAATGATTGGATACTTGCTATGCAAGAAGAGCTTGACCATTCACAAGAAATGACGTTTAGGAACTGGTTCCAAGACCAAATGGATTCAATCTCATTGGAACAAAATGGGTCTTCAGAAACAAGTTGAACGAGCAAGGAGAAGTTATCAGAAACAAGGCTAGGCTGGTTGCTCAAGGATATAGTCAGCAAGAAGGTATAGATTACACAGAGACATATGCTCTTGTGGCAAGGTTAAAATCTATTCACTTGCTTATTTCTTTTGCTGCACAGAATAGCATCACTCTATATCAGATGGATGTTAAAAGTGTTTTCTTAAATGGTTTCATAGAAGAGGAAGTTTATGTTCATCAACCCCCTGGTTTTGAAAATGAAAAATTTCCAGAACACGTTTTTAAACTGAAGAAATCACTTTATGGCTTAAAACAAGCTCCCGGAGCTTGGTATGAAAGGCTGAGTAATTTCCTTCTGGAAAATAATTTTATCAGAGGAAAAGTTGATACTACTCTCTTCCATAAATCAATTAAGAAAGACATTTTAATCTGTCAGATTTATGTGGATGACATTATTTTTGGAACTACCAATGTTACGCTTGGAAAGGAGTTTGCTCAATCTATGTAGGCAGAATTTGAAATGAGCATGATGGGAGAACTCAGATTCTTTCTGGGAATTCAAGTGAATCAAACTCCAGAAGGCACCTACATACATTAGACAAAGTATGTAAAGGAGCTTCTGAAGAAATTCAACATGACAGAAAGTAAGCTAGAAAAGACTCTAATGCATCCAACAAGCACTCTAGGTAAAGAAGAGGTAAGTAAAAAGGTAGATCAGAAGCTCTACAGAGGTATGATTGGTTCTCTTCTGTACTTGACTGCTTCTAGACCTGATATCCTCTTTAGTGTTTGTCTATGTGCTAGATTCCAATCAGATCCTAGAGAATCACACTTAACAGCTGTTAAGAGGATTCTGAGGTATCTAAAAGGTACTAATAACGTGGGTTTGTGTTACAGAAGATCTGATGAATACATATTAGTTGGATTCTGTGACGCTGATTATGTTGGAGACAAAATATAACGTAAAAGTACTTCTGGAAGCTGTTAGTTTCTGGGAAGTCATCTGATCTCATGGTTCAGCAAGAAGCAACCCACGATAGCACTTTCAACAACAGAAGTAGAATACATTGCTGCTGCTTGTTATAGTACACAGATGCTCTGGATGAAAAGTCAACTAGAAGATTATCAGATACATGAGAGTAACATTTCTATCTTCTGTGATAATACTTCTGCTATTTGCCTTTCTAAAAACCATATTTTACATTCTAAGGCAAAGCATATAGAAATTAAGCATCATTTCATCAGAGATTATGTTCAGAAGAGAATTATAAGTTTGAATTTTGTTGATACAGACCATCAATGGGCTGATATCTTCACAAAATCCCTTGCTGAAGATAGGTTTAAATTTATTCTGAAGAATATTAGTATGGATTTCTGTCCAGAATAAAACTATTATTCAGAAGCAAATTTATTCAGATGCAATATGTTTAATGTCTATACTCTGGAGTATTTTCTTCTAGATTTCATTTGTTGCATTATTTCTTTTGAAACTCTGAACTAACAATCTTTAGAGGATCTGAACGCTGTTAACGTTTCATTTCCTTAAGAAGTTTCAGAGGCACCCAAACATTAAACACGTGTCACTCAGAATCTGAAAAGGTGGAGTGTAAACAATGAGACGCCGTTTTGAGGTACTGTTTAAATTCTCAATTCCTCGTTTTTCCTCCCCGCGCTTGTCAGAATCATTAAATGGTTTTCATCATTATTCCTTTTGATGTGACTTTTTGTATTAAATTAATTGAATTAAATGTTGAACGTGTAAAAGTGTGCCCTAATTTTTGCCCCTATATATATCACAACACAACACTTCTCACATTTTTCACTCTCACTCACACCTTTATGCATTTTTGCTTTCTTCATTCCTTCATCTTCTCTTCCAAACCTAAATCTCAAAGAAGAACTCGTTATCTCTCAAGTTCAGAAATGGCAACTTCATCTTCAACCTCTCAACAGTTTCAATCTACAATGGTTGCGGTTTCATCATCTAATTTGGGTCCTACTCCGTTCAAAGAACCTGTAAGAACTCTTCTCACACCCGTTGATCAACTCGAAGTTTTATGTGAGTTCTTGGTAGATTTTGAAAGTATTGTTGCAAATGGTTTTGATTTGCATCCAACTGTGTCAACACAAGGATGGACAAAGTATTTTGATAGACTGTTAGGTCCAGTTTATCCCTGCTTGGTTAAAGAGTTTTGGATCCATGCAACCGTTTACCCCAAATTCATCGTGTCTTCAGTTCTGGGTAAAGAAATCATCATCATTGAAGATCTGATTCTGAAGTTGATAGGATATGTGTTGCACCCTAAAATTTGCTCAACCTTATTCACTGGGTTTATGTTTCAATATCATTAGCATTTGCATATAGAGTCATGTACATAGCCTAACCATCTGCATAGCATAAGCATAGCAAAGTCATTCAACAGGGGACCAATCATTATTCTCATCTCTAGAAGCCTATCAAGAGGTTATTATCCTAATTCCATCTCATTCAAGTCATTAGAAAAGAATTTGAAAGCAGAGAGTTCAGCAGATCAAGCCTTGAGCCTATCCCCTATCTGAGGGCATCTGAGGGTCAACAGAGAGGTTATGAGTGGTGAATGGAGAGCATGGGGAGTATCTAGACATCTTGAAAGACTTAGAAAGCCATTTGGAGAAGGAGACAAGTCATTGGTGTGATCACAAGTATTGCAGTTGAAGACAGTCAACTAGGGTTTCATCTAGGTCAACCATAGGTCAATTGGCTGATTTAAGGGGCATTCAAGTCTAGTGGAGAGATGTGGGGTTCATCATTGGACATATAAAGAAGGATGTGGAGATATGCCAAGAAGAATTCAAGAGAAATCAAAGAGAAGAGGAGTTTCTAAATTAGGGTTTCTGTGTAAAAATCCCCTAGTTTAGGTCAAATTTCCAAGCACGATAAGTCAAAATGCAAGCTTCAAATGGATCCTTGGCCAACATGAAACTTTTAGAGGATCTCAAGACCTTTAATTTGAGTGGTGGAAGACATCAAGGAGATTTATAGAACTCAAGTTATGGTCCTTGCAAGTTACAGGTCATCTGAAGTATCTGAAATTTTGTCTGTGAAAGTGACTTGACTTCCAAGCAACTTTTACCCCTCAAGGAGATTTCAAATGAATTTCTGGTCAACATAGGAATTGTTCCTCATTGTCTTAGCTTTCTAGAATGGTATGGTATGCCTTCATATTATGTGTGGAACTCAACTTATGGTCTTGGCAAGCAAAGGGTATTTTGGTCATTTGTCAGTTATAGGCCATTTTTAAGCAAAGGCCATATCTCCTATTTCCAAGCCTCAAATGGAAAAACTCAAAACATGAAAGTTGTTCAAAATGTGATTTTAAGTCAAGAAAGAAGGCCATGTAAGTTTGGAAATGCTTGTAACTCATGCTTGTAGAAATGACCTAAAAAAGGCATAAATTTAATACATGAAATGTCCATTTTTGGGAATTTTATACTACATGATCAAAATGGGGCAAGTGACATATCATTTTGACTAGAAAACATATTTTGTGATCATTGGCATTATTAGATTTTGGATTTGAGGTCATAATTTGGGACTTGCCATGGATTGCTTATAATTCAAGTTACACATCCAACTCACATAAGGGATTAACACACAAGCTTGCAAGGCTTTTCAACATGTTCAAAATACCATTTGGGGAGATTTTCAATTGATAATCATGGGCTGTAACAAGGAGAACTTGGATTGAACTATGCATAGCATGAAATGAAAAAGTCATGACATGAGAAACTCAATTTCTCATAAGAAGATTCTAGTTGGTTCTAGATGATTCTAACATCATCTATATATGGATTGGAGTGTGCTCAGATGCAGGGGTTAGAGAGAATTGCTGCAGAAAGAGAGATTGAAATCCAAGTTCTTCCATAGCAAGTCATTCTCCAATTCTTCATTTCTTCTCCATTCTGTTCAATTTCTTGATCTGGTTCAGTTCTATCATCATCATTGAGGGTGTGGCAATCAAAATCAGAGGGAATTCAAGGCCAAATCGTGTTCTGTATCTTGAGTTTGGCAGCTTGCAGCTTCAGATCCATTTCCAAGATTCAGAGCTTTTCAACCTTCCTTTTTGCATACAGAAGCTAGAAGATGGATCACTGAATGATTCTGGAGAAATTCAGGCATTGATTTGAAGAATTCTACCATCTGTGCATCTCATTTCACCAGGTTTGTAAATTCCTTCGTGCACCTTAATTTAAGTAGAATTGATTAGAATTAGTAGGTTAGAATGGTTAGAAATCATTAGGGGAAGCTTTCTGGAAAATTAGAGATGATTTAGTGATGATTTTGTTAGAGGCACCATTTCTGTGTGGACCAAGAACTCCCTCGATATTGGATGATAATCTTAGTTCTTTAGGGGGAAATGATCTAGGTGAAGAGAGGAACATGCTTGTGCCATCAATTTTGAAGATAGTGAGAATCAGTTCTTGATCTTTTCTTGGAGGTAGCTATCGGATTTAGGGTTAGAGGAGATTTCAGTTAGTTGTGACACCATGGTTGGATTCCTGGTAAGTTTTGGAGCGGATTTGGTTTTTATATGTTGACATTTCATGGAGAATCGAGGGAGTTAGGGTATGGAGCAGTTGGGGTGTTCATCCATGGAGTTCCCTCCAAGCCCTGAACCAAGGAGGAAGACGATCTTATCACCCTCAGATCACCTTTTGACCAGTTGACTGACTTTGGATCCAACGACTGAGATTTAAACTTCGTTTGTGAGGGAAGGCTGAGCTAGGACCAAACGCTGCGTTTCACTAATTGGGGGGTTGGGCTCAGAGCGCTATCCACACCCCCCATGTTATCAAGCCCAATCCCTTGAACGTGATTTCCCTGCTATTCTCACCCCCTCCATTTTATTTCCTTTCATTTTCTTTTATTTTCTTTAATTTTTTATGCATCTTCTAAAATTCATAATAAATAGCTAAATAATCATTTTTAATCCATTCTTTTTGCATTATTTTCTTTAGGATGTCTAGAAAATTATAAAAAATAAAAATTGCATTTTATTTTTTATTTGATATTTTTCCCATATTTTCTAAATAAATGACATTTTTAATGGTTTCATTTCATACATGGTTTTAGTAATTTTTGTTCTATTAGATACTTTCATATTTTTTGTTCATTCTTTTTAGGTTGTTTAGATTAGATATTGAACTTATAGATTCAATTTAGTTCCCATTTTTAGAAATTAAATTTAGGTGCTTAGTGTAGGTTTGAACAACATGAACAAATTAGGGTTTTTAGGTGATGACTTAGGAAGTTTGATTCTTTCCCTTAGGACTTAGGGTTTGAATAGTTTAGCTATGGGACTATAGGGGCTATGGGTAGTTATTAGATCCCCTTAGGAAAAGTCAGGATCCCCTTACTGCTATTATTATACTGTATATCTGATTGACTGGTGTGGTGTGCCCTCTGGGGATTGTTGCTTGCTTGTTTGGGTATTGGGTTTGTCTGGGGATTTGGAAGAGCTGAAGACTTGAGAAGGTGAAGCCATTGGAGATCCAGAGATTGAAGTTCAACTTCCAGAGTTGAAGAGAAGATTCTTGCTAGCAGATGCTGAGGAACTAGGGTTTAGGAGCTAGGCAGAGCTCTAGGTTAGAAAGTTTGTTTCTCAAACATGGATTGCCTTGTCTGCATCCATTCTTCTCTGTGATTCAGAGTCTCTCTAAGACACTCACCCCCTTCCTTTGGAAGGCTTGGTGATAGTGTCTATAAGATAGAACTCTTGAGAGAAAATTTCTCTTGTGTTAGAAGTAGTCTGTTCACCACCCTTGGTAGTCAACTGATTGCTTAACACCCAATTCACTCTTGTGACTAATCCCTCATCCTGGAGGTTTGAACTTGAAGAAAAGCCATTGCAGATGGAAGAATGATGATCAAAGCCCTTGCCTAAAGGCCATGAAGATGGAGATTGATGCTTGTTGAAGACTGTAACTGATTGGAGATTACTTGAAGCCAGATGTTGATTCAGAGCTGCTGAAGCTGTTTGTTTTATTGCTGTATTTCATTTCTAATGTATTGATTGGTTTTCTGGACTGTATTGTTTGCTGTCTACCCTGCTGGGTTGAAAGTGAAGTCTGTTCACTTTTGCCTATTGTTTTCTAGGTTCGAGGTTGAGTGGGACTCCCTTGCCTCGCTTGTACTGTTGCATCCATGCATTTTACTGCTTTATTATATCTGGTATTGTTTCTGTTTCTGCCTATCCCGTAGGATCTCTGTTTCTCTCTGTGCAAGAGAGGAGCATGATAGACACTAGGTCTTAACCCATGCATGATAACATTAGGTTAGTTTGTTTCCCTTCGCAACCGTAGGTTAGAGTTCTGTCTCTTTCTTTCTCAAAGCAAACAGAAAAACACAATAAAATTTCAAACACAATAAAAGACACTTCTTCCGTAAAAGAATGTGAACTCATCAAAACGTCATTTTTGTCCGCCGGGACTGTTAATCAGAAAAACCTTTTTCAGAAGGAATAAAATCAACCAAGACAAGCTTGTGTCTTCCGTAGCCCGAACTACGTTTGCTCTGATCTTCCATGCTGTATGAAAGTACGTAGGCATAGGATGCGATATCCTAGCGAGCAACCTTCCCCTCCTTTCCCGTAGGTAGGCGAACTACGTTGACTCTGATTTCTCGTTCCAGGCGGGAATACGTAGGCATAAAGTGCGATACTTTGCCGAGTCATTGTTATTTTCGTTTTATTTTCTTTTTAACCCCTGACCTATAGTTTAGATAGAGTAACAATCCATACCCGAAAACAAGCGTGGATCCCGTCGAGTACGACGGACGTGAGGGGTGCTAATACCTTCCCCTTGCGTAACCGACTCCCGAATCCAGGTTTTGGTTGCGATGACCATACCTTTCCCGTATTGTGCGAGGTTTACTCTGAGCGTTTCCTTTCCCTCCCGTGGGATAAATAACGCACGGTGGCGACTCTTCTGTTCAGTCGGCGCCGATTTTCGCAGTAGCGACAATATGCAGAAACAGATGGTGTTACTCATCTGCCAGCAGGTCGTATTGAAATGAATGAGGTGTACAGTGAAGTCTTCACTTCTGGGGAAGCTTCAAGAAAGATAAAGGATTTAAAGGTTCAATACAAGATATGGGCTAAGATCTTCTTAGGCTGCATACATCACAGGAAATCCACAAATTCTCCTGATTACATCAACTCAGATCAGATGTATTTCATGTATTATCTAGGTAAAGACATCAAGGTGGATCTACCTCATTTACTGTTCACTCATCTGTGGGGACATGTGAATATGACTAGAGAATCTGTCAAGACAAAGCATCAGAAGGTGAGAAACTGGATCCCTATGGTAAGACTAATCTTAGATATTCTTACTGAAAATGGCTTAGTGGGTCATCTGATAGAAGCTGGTCTGAAAGAAGAGTTAGCTTCAATTGTTGGAAAACCTCTTAATGGAAAGAGTATGTAGAGGACGAGAATAGTGGAAGCAATTAATTCTGCACCGGATCAGATCAACACTGAAGAAATAAGCAAGAGAAGAATTCCTTTAGATGATTTTCCTCTCTTCTATGCTAACGAACCAAAGGAAGTCATTCTGACCTACATAGCTGAATGCTTAACAGATGGAACTTCCTTGCCAAAAAATATGATCCAAAGAACAAATGACCCTGGACTAGATCTCTATGAGGAGAGACAGAGGAACAAAAGAAAGGTCTCAGAAGAAGGATCTTCTAAGCCCAAGAGGAAAGCTTCTGGCGAAGCAACTTTTGCAAAGCCAAAACGCATCAAGAAGCAGAAAGGTAACCCTTCTGCACGTTTATCTTCTATTTTAGAACAAGTAAGAGAAGTACTAACATCTGAACCTCTTCCTCCTGTTGATCCAATTCCCTCACCTTCTCCTCCTTACAACTCTGAATCGATTCCATCTGAACCACAAAAATCTCAACCACTCCCTTCTACACCTCAACAACATAAAACTTCTGAACCACAACCATCTGAACACACAACATCTGTACCATCCATACCTTCCTTCAACATCCATCAGAAAACTACTTCTGATAAAACCCCAACTTCTGTTCCACAAACATCTGAACCAAACCCCTCTGAAAACCAACCTTCTAAAAATCCACCATCTGAAAATCAAACATCTAAACCACAACAACCAAAAACCATACCATCTGATCCTGAACCAGTCGTTCTTGATCTGCAACCTCTCATGACTGTCTATCCAGTTCCATCTGGATCATCTGAATCTTCTAATTCATCTGATTCCACTGATTCTGATAGATCATATGCCATCTCATCTTTTCTCAAACCCTTTGTTTCCATCCCATCTAACCTTGATAATGATACTTTTTCTTCTGAAACAACCTCACCTGAACCTAAGACTGTTAATACTTCATCTGTCCTCACTCCATCTTCATCATATCCACTTGTTATCACTATTCCTTCCTTTTCCATACCTTCAATTTCTGCACCCATCAAAACACCATCTTTAGACGCCTACCTAAAACCCAAACCTAGGCTGGATGTTGGTACTCTAATTGCTGGTTTTGAAAAAGAAATAAACATGTGGTTATCTACTGTCAAGAAGGAATGTCTTTCAAGTATGAATCCTGATGATTCTGAAGCTATCTGGAAGATATTCAAAAATAGATTCAATTCTACTGCTTCCAATCTTCAAGAGATTTGTTCTGATGATGCAAAGGTCAGATTTGTTGAAGCTGTAAGACTGACTCTTTTGAGAGTTCGCAGAAACCCAACCTTGCTTCTGGAAAACACACCTGCAAAGGATGTGTGTATTCCTTCTGAAGACTTGGTTGCATCTGAGACTGCTGAAGTGTCTATACTTGAAGACGTCATTCCAGAAGGTTCTGATCCTGGTCCTGAAGAAACTCTTGACTCTGTTCAACCTTCTGACATGATTGTCCAGAATGCTTATGCTTCTATAGTTATTCACGATGTCTTTGTTTCTACATTTGCTCCTGAGTCATCTGAAGTAAAGAAAGAAGCTAAAGATCTGAATGCTAAGTTTGCTCAGCTAGAGGCTAGCAACACTAAGATAAGATCATAGATGGTAAAGCAGGAAAAGACAACTGAAGAAATCAAGACTTGGATGGCGAAGTAAGAAGTATCCACTTCTGAGATAACGAATCTTCTGAGAATTTTGGCTTCTCGTCCTTCTTAGTTTCTTTGTTTGTTTGTGCACTTATGTGTTATCTGTTTGTCTATTTCTGTCTTGGATTATGTTTTATCAATGAATCTCTGAGTGTTGTGCTTTTCTGACTGAATATATCATATGATCTATTGTTTTTCCTCTATTATTTTTTTGTCTTAAAGTTTTTCTTAATCAAGATTCTTTTTGATATGACAAAAAGGGGGAGAAATGGTAATTTTGATAATTCACATAAACATATACCAAAAGGCAACTCATACATGATATATTTTATCTAATCATATCTTTTGAGTGTTTCAGAGCTAATAATTCTCATCTGATAAAATTCTAAGAATTAACTCTGAACTAAAGTCTGAGAATCTACAAGTATGCTCTGACGCTGAAAAGAATACAGAACCTGAAAGGGAAGTATTTAATCTTTTCAGAAGTATTCATTTCAGGGGGAGATTAATATTCTCAGGGGGAGAAATATTTCTTTTCTATTTTAAACAAAATTTCCCATAGTTTTTGTCATCATCAAAAAGGGGGAGATTGTTAGAACACAAATTGGTGTTTAATATATCTCATAATTTTAATGATAACATTAATGAAATTTTGTATAGAGAATTTATATACTCTAAATTTGTTCAAGTGTTTATTTGTTTCAAATATCAAAATTAATATTATTCTGGAAGCAAGAATGCTTCTGAATAATAAAGAACGTTAAAGCTCTGAGCGTCAGAAGCAAAACATCAGAAGACTCTGACCAGCTGCAGAAGACTCTGAGCAAAGCATCAAGAGACTCTGAGCGAAGAATCAGAAGACTCTGACTCTGAGCGAAGCTGAGAAGAACTTGAGTAAAGAACATACGTAAAGCTTCAGAAGACTCTGGAAGTACTTAACGCTGCAAGTACAAAAGCTCTGATAAAGAATTTCACGCTTAAAGCACTTTGCTGCAAACTCTGATAGAGAAACTCTGATTGAGTTAACTCTGATCTGAAGAACTAGGAACATCATCAGAAGTTCTGATGCAAGACGTTTCAAAGTTGTTGAAGAAGATGATGTTCAAATAAAGATCCGTTGGCATATTCCTTGTCATTATCCAAACGGCTCTTTCCTCATTCATGCTTGACACAGGAATTCAGACAAAAAGGATTTGTTAGAACATTCCTCTTTTGAGAAAGGAAAAGTCAATAGAAGACAAAAAGAACAGAATGCACAGTGTTGCACAGTCTTTGAGAAATGGCTTCTAGTACTATAAAAGCAAGACTCAGCATCACATCAACGTTGACGAAACTCTAAACAAACTTCAAACAAATTATTGACAAATTATTCAAGCTACTCATACAAACTTTCTTCAAGCTGAATAGTTTTTATTAAGTTCGTTAACTTGTGTAAAAATCACTGTTGTGATATAGCTTATTAGAAGTAAATCTTAAACACATTGTTAGTTTATCTTTTGTAAAAGATTCCTTAAGAGACCAAGTGTGGTCAGATTTCTTGAGAAGACTAAGACAATTGTCTTAGTGGTTTACACTGTAATCAGTTTGATTTAGTGGATTAAGTCCTTGTTGAGAAAGGAAAATCACCTTGGTAGGGTGGACTGGATTAGTTTGAGTTCAAACGAACCAGGATAAAAATAACTTGTTATTTTTTTCTATCATCTTAATTGTTTTTAAAACCCTTATTCAACCCCCCCCCCCCCCCCTTCTAAGTGTTTTTCCTACCTTCATCCTCTTGGATTTTTATCACTAAGTCCAATGAGAACAATCCTCTAAAAATGGACCTCTTGCTTCCAACAACCCTGGACAGCAAGGTTACAACCTTACAAACTTATTTCCAACAATCCTGGAAAAATAAGATGTAATCAAAGAACAAATAATTATGATTTTGAGTAGTTTGCAGCAGTACTCGATTATCAATCTTGCGACTGGTCTTCTCCTTGAGATATCAACTCTTATATATAAAATACAAGTGTTCAAGAGTAGAGGAATGAAACTATGATGAAATAATGAAATTTGAGGTGCAGTAGTTTCACTCTTGAAAATTGAGAATTTTTTACACTTGTGAAAATTTGGAATTTGAGAGATGAAATGAAATTTGAATTTTTGTAAGAAGGTTAATCTCAAAGTCTGAGATTATGAGGTATATAAATGCCTCTAAACACCCTTTCAAAAGAATTCAAATGACCAAGAGTTTCCATGGTTCAAGAAGAAATGAGAAAACACAATTCTGCCAATAGATGCAATTTTCTAGCTTGATGCGCCAGTAGTAACCGGTTGCCATATGTGGGCACAGCATCACACCTGACTTATTTTTCTGACAGCGGTGTAGAAAATCAAAATTGCTCTCATCTAGACTAGGATATGCCACTGCATTAGGCTCCTCTATCCTTTTTGCTTTCACGGTTTCTTTAACCTTGTGGTCGTCAATTTCGAACATGTTGATGTCGGCACTGTTTTCAAGCTTCATTTTGGACAAGTGGTCCTCCAACTGTTCAATATCTCCAGAATTTCCATCTACGCTGGAATCTTTGACATCAAACCTCTCGACATCAGGAGAATTTTTGAAATATCTTTCTGCTGCCAGACAAATCTAATTCTCTAACATATCACCATTGACTTCCGTAATCTCTCCTATCATCAGCAGGCGTTCCATCTTCTGAGTTGTCTATGTATTGAGGACCTCTCTCTCCCCTTTGTTGGCTTCGACACCATCAAAGCCAATGTCAGACTGTTGACTTATTTCGACTCCCTGGACCTTGTCAGTAGTATCATTTCCCAATATGTCTCCTGACATATTCCATTCCTTCATATTTTTGTCAAGCTGGATGAATTTTTCAGCGGTTGCCTTAGTCACCAGCATCGATCCATGGTCTTCATTCTTCTTATTACAGTTATCATCTCTGACTGTGTTAACCGTCTTGGTTGTTATGGCAAAGTCCTCAGCAAATCTTCCCAAGTTGGCAGGATCATTTTCGATGGCTTCGACCATCTGGACTTCAGGTTCAGTGTAGTGGGCTTCCACTTTTTGCAACGGATCAGAATCAATTTTCATCTGAGCTTTTCCTTTATCCCCAAACTTCAACCTTCCTTCCTGGATGGCGTTTTGCACCAAATCCCTGAAAAGAAAACAATCAGAAGTCTTATGACCCAAGAAAGTGTGGTATTTACAAAACCCTCTTTTCTTTCTTTGTTCCACAGGTGGTATTTTAGCACCAGCAAGTACTATTATTTGACCATCTTTAACTAGTAAGTCAAAAATTTCGTCACATTTGGTAACATCAAAAGTGTACGTTCTTTTAGGGAACTTGTCATTCGACTAAGTAGGATTTTTCCCATTTGCTGGAGTTAAAAATTTACAAGTGTAAGGTGGACCTTGTTTCAATTCAGCAAGGTCTACCTCATTCTCGTCGAGATAAAGTGTTTCGTCACATGTATTTTCGACGTTTTCATTGCATTCGACAAAGGCTACTTTTTTGCTCTTGCTAAACCTAGCCTTTTCTTCTTTCAACCTTTCTATGCGGCAAACTCGATTCGCTAGCTGAGACATATCCCTAAGATACTGGGTGTCTAATTTTTTCCTAATAGAATAGTCTAGACCCCCTACAGCCATTTCAACTAATCCGTGTTCTGGCACTTGTGTGAAGCACCTGGCTTTAAGAAGTCGAAATCTATTTAGGTAGTCATCAATTGGATCTGTAACTTTACGTTTAATACTAGCCAACTCTTTTAAACTAATCTTAGTCTGTCCCATATAGAATTGTTCATGAAATAACCGTTCCAATTGGGCCCAATTGTAAACTGAATTAGGTGGAAACGTAGTGAACCATGTAAAAGCATTTTTTGTGAGGGAACTTGGGAAATATTTGATCCTAATACTTTCATCTCCCGCTATTTCTCCTGCCTCAATTAGGTACCTAGCCACATGTTCAACAGTCGACTCAGTGGTGTCTCCTGCGAACTTACTGAATTTTGGAACTTTCGTCCTCGGGGGTAATTCAGCCTGTAAGATATAATCCACTATTGGCGAAGCGTAGTTTGGCCTGGTAAAGCCAAAATTCGCACCATTTCTGGTCATTATCCTTTCGACCGTTGCCTCCAGATTATTCTCTTCGACTACGTCTTGTCGTCGAACTTATTTAAGCACTTGGTCAGCGTTCTGATTCCTATTCACTATGACCACTTCTGGCTCCTCCTCCACACGAGGAAATTCTTGATTCCTTCTATGGTCCATTCTAAAAAGTTCATCAACTCTGTGGCCTCTTATATCGCCCCTTGATCATTTAATTGTGGATATTGAGGAACATTTTTGGCAACTGCTTCCCTTTGTTCACCTACTGGCACCCCTAAAAAGTCAGCCATGCGGGCTAATTGCGTCACCACTTGTTGATTTGTTTGAGTAGTGCTTTGAATTAATGGTTGGAAAATTTCCCCCATAGTCTGGGATAACGTATGTACCATCTGCATGTTACTCTCGTCAATTTGTTGTCTTAGGCAGTTAATCGATGTAGTTGTAAGGCTAGGCATTTGTGTAGGATACCCCACACCTAAACCTTGACCGTTCTGCCCGCCTGATCCAGATCCTTGTGCTAGTGAAGACGCCACATTATCTGAGAATACAGGTGGTGCGCTTTGCAAATTTTGCATGGTTGTTGTATGCATACCATATGATTGACTCCTCGACAGTGGTTGTGAAAACCCTGGGGGAGAAATTTGTCTATATGCAGAACTTCCTGGAGGTGTTGGAGAATTAGGACTTTGTGGCGCTATATATTCCAACACAGGTTGGGTATATGTTCGTACACACGTCGACCCTGGATTAGGAACGAATTGCATTTGTTCAGTCCCAACCGTCGTGGGTGTTTGTCCTCCTGTCGAAGAGACTGAATATGGTATATTTTAAGATCCCATACTCGACTGAACATTAGAAATGCTTCCTTTAAGGTCCACTTGTTGACTAGCACTTGATGCCATTCTTTTATGAAACTTCTTTTTTGGTACTTCGTCTTGCGTCGTGGCTACCTTTCCACTTCTTAAGATCATACAACGAAGTATTCACAAAATGCTACTTAGCACTGGGTTCCACCAGGTATGCCAATTTGTTTACTGTGATTTTTGGTAAACAACCGCTGGTCTATCAATTTATGATAAATTGACTAACTTGCAGGATCGACCATACTAAATCCTAGAACATGTGCAAAGATTGTTCCAACTAAACGAAATTAAGAATGTCGAGTGCGGAAAGTATGAATGTTATAAACGTAACACCAAGATTCTTGCCAAACTCCGCGTTCGACTCAAACCCCTTGAAATCTTAAAGGACTTTAAAATAAAGATGCAAGTAAATAAATGACTTGAAGGATAACTCTAATAAGAACTCTGCGTTCGACTAGGGGATCTTTGCAACGCAAATGGGCAGAAAAATGTAAAGGGTCGTTTGAAATGTAAAAATTGACAGTTAAAAATGGCAAGTGAATTATAAAGGTAAATTGCATTGATGATAAAAATTTGGGTGTTGTATCATGTACATTCTCGTTAAAACTCGTTTCTTTACACGCAGGTACTCAGAGTTGTATGAACTAGTACGGTAATGAATGAACACCCCTATTACATAAATTTTACATCTATTTATAGTGCTCTAAAATAACTTCTATATGGCGGTTGAAACTTCTTCTTGTGCTTCTTTTGGCGCTCTCTTCGTCCTTCTAACCGTTCCCACATTTTCTACTTGGTTTGAATTTTGAACATTTGGAAATTCCCTCCAATTTAGGAAAACCTTCTTCATGTTCTCTTTGTTGTACGCTTCGTCAAAACACTTAGCATTTTTTAGCTTCTTTTCCTCTTTCTTCGACTTGAAACCTCTTGATGTTGGTCGAAACTCTCTTGTATGCCAAGTGTTGAAGTTTTTATCTTCAGATAGATATGATCTTCGACTGGTGTCGAAAATTAGGAGTCAACAAATTGCCCCCAAAAATTGTCCTTTCGCCATTCTTGGGTTGGAAGGTCAGTTTTTCTTTTGTTTTCGACGTGTCACTTTGCATGTCTTTGTTTCAACTTCCTTTATTTGTTTAGTGGCTCAACTGTTCAGTTTTTTCCTCCCATGTTTAATGCACCTACTACACCATTATGTCAAATTCAAAACGTCTTTTCAGCCATATTCATCATCACTTGTCTTGGAAACATGCGCTTGTACTTTGACCATCACTTTCTACACGCATCCTCAAACTAACACGTGCCCCATCTCTTGGTTATTCTCAATGGTGGATCTCTTTCCTTTGGGATTTACACATACTTATAAATACCTTTCTTCACCGTTTCGTGAAATCTTTACACTCTCTTGAATTTCAAATGTTTTTTCTTCTTTATTCTCCTTTCCTATCATTAACAATGGTTTCTTCTCAAACTGCCGCTCAAGACAAGAAAACCCAGAACGGACGCACCACCTAGACAAAACAACCTCTCCCTTCCTTCATCAACCTAGTCGGTCCTCACATGGTGGAGAATCGTCCATGTGTTCTGGATCCTACCTCTAAGACTGCCAAAAGCATCTATCACTCTCAGGTAATGATTCCTCTAATTATTTCAGGTAAACCCCATGCCATATCTGGTCCTTTGGCTCAGGTAGACCTTTTCAATCCATGGCTGAGTAAGTTCCTACCGTCTTATTGGAAGACCAGGCCTCTAGGGCAAAAAAGCTTTTCAGCTCCTTCTACCGGCACCGTTGATTCTACTTCATCACCATCTTTTGACTTGAGTTACCTTGCTGACGGTACTCGTTTACTAAGAGTTGTTGGCCCTCTGAAGGATTTCAACCTTTGGATGTCAAAAATAGAGAAATTCAAGGCTGATCACTGGAAATCTGTGGGAATTTATGACCTTTTGATGTTGTCAAAAACTCCTTTTTCCTATTGCCTCAATTTGCTGGTGGCTTCATTGTATTTCTGGGACAACACCCATTATACATTTCACTTGCCATGTGGGATGGTTTCTCCCATACTCTTCGACATAGCCGCTATTTCTGGCCTTTGACCTGACGGTACTTCTTACCAACCTGATTTGGACGCTGATGAATACATCCACCCTTTCAGTCCTAAACTCACCTACACTTACTTCATCAACCACCACTTTGATCAGGATACTGACAGTGTGTCCGATGAAGAACACGTGGCGTTTCTTGCTTTGTGGTTGTCGAGATATGTTTTCTGCACCAAGTCTCTCCAAGTGGCCAAAAAATATATCACCCTAATTTTTGAACTTAAGATCCCACCCTTTTGTGCATTTTTTGCTGCATATTATCTTGTTACTTTGGCGTGTGTCTTTTCACGTATCTTTCATGCTTTACCGCTATTGAGTTCATGCAGGAGTTTGGACTTTGTGCAGGGGGTAATATCTATTTTTTCCGATCAGGAGACTATTGACAATGGGACATGGTTATGGACTATTATTCTTTAAGGGAATGGCTATTGTTAAGGTTTTATCTCAATATTAACAACGTGGTTTAAATACTGGATCATGGTACAACCATCATTCAGGCATCCCCATCCGAAGGTGTAGTTATCATATTAAGTTTGTTGCTGGAACATGTTATTATTTTCTTTAAATTATTCAGGCCCGGAACAACCGTCGTTTCCAGTGTTACTTTAGTTTTCAAATCGTGCACTACCTATTCAAGTACATGTATCAAAGAAGCCGAACATCAACACTATACCATTGCACTTGGGCGTCAATCATTTTCAAACTTTTTCCTATCAAACTATGTTCATCAAAATGTACAAGAGGACATGGATTTAAGTTTGAAGTTCAAATTCCCAATGTTGGGTGTTCAGACTATTGAGCATGATAATTAGACATAGCTACGGAATGTGACCGTCTAAGATCCTGGATACAAAGCTACAATCTGGTGTTTGTTTTTAGGAAAAGGAAAACTCGGAGCCGAGTGAAGGTTATTTGATATTCCTCACAAACATTGGTCAAAGCTGGGATGACTTTTGAATTACAAAAGTAAATGAAGCTAATTACAAGTTGTTTGGCACATTACATTACATTTTGTACAAAATGATAAAATTAAAAGAAGTTTCTAATGAGCAACATGTTTCTCTTTATGGACCAGAGGGCCCCTACGTTGCTCTTCATCTATGGATACACCATCTTGCTCCTAGCATTAGTTTTTCTTGCACCTCAGCTCCATAAGCGAATCGAACACGGCATTACTCCACCACCCAAAGTCCAACCACTACAAAAGACAAGAAGTTCATCAGTTAAACCCGTTACCCTTATGCTACTACGAATGGACTCATATGTCAGAGTTCATGGATGATAAGGCCCCATACCAATGCGACCATGTACTGACGTAAGGGAAGTTTCTCGTACTTCACCTAGACCATCCAGAGTTGCCCTGGGCTAACAACTTGGTATTCAAAAGCACTGTCGGCTAGGAAGAAGTTTGAGACAAGTGGAAATTAAGACTGGCTCTCAATAACCCAGATGCATAGGTCCTGCTTTGCTCCAGATCATGAAACCTGCATTTCCAAACAATGCAAACACTTGAAGATGGTTATTCAACAGTAAGAGACTTAAGAAGTAATTTAAGCTTTAAAAGGCCAAGATTCTTCATGTCCCTTCAATATTTATGTCAAGTTGAACTTTGTCTCAACGAGTGCAAAGAGAAAAATGACGGTCTTCCATAGGCAATATGACTCACAACTTCTTTTGAAAAAAGCTAAGGCATTGCCAAAACAAATGAAGGAGATTAATTTCAATTACTGAAGCACCAAAGCCACCGGAACCGCAACGCGAACTTTCGGTAGGCAGGAGGGAATTTGGAATACCAGCTCTACTTCGATCCCTTACAAAGACTTGCCAAACCGTATATGTTGCTGCCACCACGAGCTCGCCTGCAAAACAAAATCGGTAATCCGAATGCCGTTAAAAAAATAATAATAAGTCAAGAAAGGAATTATGAGTTACTTTCAGAGGCACCTGTAAATGTGATTTCTAAGTTGATACACTACACTGCATCAGGGAGCATTGATGGTGTTTCCACAAACGTACCCTTAATTCAAGTCATTGGCCTTCACGCTATGAATCTTAAATCACAACTTAGTGGTTCTACTAAGGATGAGGAAGAGGTGAAGGCAACTGGTTCTGATAAATCAATGTTAATAGTACGAGCATTGTTGGAAGTTACTTCACATCCAGAATATGATATTGCTTCTATGACAGCTAACTTTTAGCATAGTCTTCAGATGACCGTAACTAGAAGGGAGAACCTTAATCTTCGGGAGAAACACGGATTATCATCACAAGGCGGGACTGCAGTAATAGAAGTCCTACAAACCTGCATCAAACAAATTTGAAACGGGAGTATCAGACCCAAAGCCAGTTTTATTAAGAAGCTATAGGAAGTACATTGCAGAAGTTCTAATTTAGTCACAGAGAATATCTTACCTGCCGTCGCATAAAACCGATACATGCTCGAACCATTACCGTTTGTTGAAATTAGCTTTCCATTACGTCACAGAACTGTACCTCAAAAGCAACAAACGTCAATTTTATTAAGATTTTCTACACAGATAAGCAGTCAATTGCTTAAGAGAAAAAATGGCGTTGAAGTTGGGCAGAGAGTTTAACCCATAACATGTTGAGGGCGTGGCAGAATGATTTTATAACCATCAGAATAAGGCAGCCAAAACAGAGTCTCACACGTGACAACCGTCATCATCCTTCTAAGCCAGCGTTCTAGCTTCCACTTCCTATTCCGCTTCCAATCCGATGAGGGGTTGATCGGCACTTTGTCTCGGTTCACCTGTAATCTGAAAGTGACATGAGCAAAGACTTTTTTGTTTAATTGAAAAAAGGAAGAAGCAGTTAAGAGCCATCATCAACTCCTGGATACGATCAGACATGATAACCTCCAAATGGCAAGTTTTTATTCATTTCACAACATAAATCAAACACTTTCATCAAGTTTCCAAAATAGTCACAGACATGATAATTCGAAGATGGAAACTTCCGGCCAGATCCAGACACTTGCGATTTCGTTCCTAAAATAATCCCAACATGCTCCGTCGGATATGGAAACCTCATTATTACTCTTCAATTCATCATATTCCTTGCAACCCTATATAAGAGAATTTCAGACGAAGGAAAAAAAGAGACAACAATCACAGTAATCCATTCACAACAAACACACAAATTCAGAAATCCCCAATCAAAACCCAAAGTTCAGAAGAGGAGAAACTTATCCTTTTCTCGCCACCGGCACCGCTTTCGCGAACATTAACCGTTCACATCCTCCACCACAAACCGTCATTGTCGCCGGAAAGCGCACCTACGGCTTCAATCCTCTGTCGTTTCCACAGAACCACTGGGAACCCTTCTTAACCGCCGTCGCTGGAATCCTTCCAACAAAACTCTACCGTCGAAACCTGCAGCAAATCCATTTAAACCGTTAATTTTCTTTTTGGCTAACGTTAATGCTTGTTGTTTGTTTAAGTTGATGCAGGAAATAAGGATACAGAGAAGAGGAAGATCGGAGGTAAGAGGAGAAAGCAAAGAAAGAAAGAAGAAACAGAATGAAAAAGCTGCGACGGGAGCGAAAGAGGAAGGAGAAGAAATGATCGAGAGAAAGAGAGAGGCCGCCGGCGGCGCCTCTTAGGAGGAAAGGGAGAAGATCTTTATACTTAGGGTTTTTGGTTATTTTTGTGTTGTATATTGTAAAAAGCATTTTGTACGTGCGCACATACATTAACTACCATGCACCACCGATCACAACCGTTGATCTCATCGCATAAGCAAATCACCAGATCACACCATCACACATGTGCACACCACCGTGAACCCTTTTCACCTGCACTACATCTGATCCATGCGCCCTCTAACTCCAATTAATCTCTAATTAATCATTAATTAACCTATTAACTAATCATTAACCTAACCTTATTTAATTAATCAGTCATTAATCAATATATATATATATATATATATATATATATATATATATATATATATATATATATATATATATATATATATATATATATATATATATATATATATATATATATTATTTGGTCTAATTTTTTAGTTAAATTTAAAATAAAAATTATTAGAATTAAAATTCCAATAAATAAAAAACATGATTAGATTTAGATTTTTTTCCTTTTTTTTGATAATAACATAAAACCAAGCAATATTTTCGCTAAAAAATACAAAAAAAATAATAAGACTTTTTCCAAACTCAAAATTAATATTTTAATGCTCTATTCCAGCTTAATTAGTTCTAACTTTTAATTTAGACTTAATTTTAACTCGATAATATTCTCAAAAAAAAATTATAAAAACAATTTAACCTATCAACGTCCCATAAACAACCATCCCGAATCGATTCCACTCACGTAGGCACAATTCACACACTTGTCTTAGCACTTTCATGCGTTTGTGTATGCTTTTACTTTATCCGCAATTTATCTTTATCGTCATTTTATCTTATCGCAATGCATAAATGTCCAAAGGAAGGACCTGCGCGTAACGTAAAACTTGTGCGTATGCATATCATTTGAGTCATAATCCCCGTTGATCCTTGATCCCATTCAAGTCGATCTTTTAAGATAGATCCTACCCATAGGAGGACCTTTGTCTTTTATTTTACAACTTAGATGAACAATCTTTAAATAAAACAATCTAACTTTCCTCCTATAACCATTCAATCAACTACCCTTATCCCTTAGGAACTTTGACCACAGTCAAAGAGCTCCTTAAACCCTTTAGGGGAACTACAGATACTCTGATTCCACTCCCGTAAGGATATGTAGGTACAAGATGTGATATCTTGTCGAGTATACTTAGAAGTAAACCCTTAGGTCTCTCATCCGTAAGCAGATAACCCTTAGCAATAAACAACATAAAACAAAAGGTTCCTATAGAGTACTACAGAAACTTAGGATGCTAGCACCTTCCCTAAGTTTAACCAACCCCCGAACCTAAAACTCTCTAGATTTTGCATTTGCATTGCATTGTGGGTAATTCGATCTTTTTCCCTTCCTTTGGACAAATTAAAGTTTGGTTGCAAATGAATTAAGATCCAAGTTAATCAATAGCTTGGTATCTAAATTTTACCGCGACAGAAATGGCGACTTCACTGGGGAGCACTTGTGGGTTTCCCTAACTTGTTACCATGCTTGTTTATTGTTATATGTTTGATTATCTGTTTATTTGTATGTTTGCTCTTGTTTTATTTTGGGATGATATCTTTGAGTGGTGAGACAAAGTCCTACACCCGAACTTGAGTGAACTTAAGATAGGATAGTGATATGTTCGACGAGACTTGTAGGGGGTTGAATCCCGACCAAGTTGACTTGAAAATCACGCTCAATTGAGGTCCTCTCGAAAGATGTACTATTGAACGAGTTTTAATTGTGAAAACATACACTATTTTCAATGCCGGAGCCTATGATATTGAGGACCATAGTTACCTTAACCCTACTTTAGCCTTTATTAGGATGTAGTACGAGGAATATGAGGGAGTACTCTCAAAATAGTTGCTACGCCATGCTACACTTAAATGAAGTTCTATTGAGAATATTATTAACCACCAGGTAATTGGAAAGTTGATAATATCTGAAAGATGGACTAATGACTTTGGGAACCTTTTCAGAACCTTGTTCTGCAGTTACAATCAGCCTTTAGTCCACATCCTTTGGGAATGGGTATACCCTTTGGCTCCATGCTCATTGAAAACCTAGGACCTTCTTGTTTGTTTACCTTTGTGTCCTTATGTGATTACTTGTGTTTGTTACATCCATAGAGCATCATATTGCATAGGTTTCATGGAATTCAACTTTATTTATAAACATTATAGGACCAATATGGATTACAAAAGAAAACACTTCGATACATTCTTTTAAGAGTCCTAATTTAGATGTCCTAAGGAAGTTAGAAGCTCTGTTTGAAGATCCAGAAAAATTCAAATACAAGAACAAAGAGCTCTTATTATTCCTAAATGTCCAAGTGAACAACAACAAAAAATCGACGAGGAAAGCAAGAGATGGAGGATTTATTTTCCTTTATCATACTACTCCTTGGAATTTGATCATGAACGAGCTTATATCCGAGAAAGTCCAGATCAAAGAGAAGATCAACAAGCATGATGAAGGACTTCCTTAGGACTTTATTAGCTTTTATTTAGCTATTATGTCGGGACTCTTTTAAGAATATTATTTGTAATCGATATCAAAAAAATAATAAATTTTCTTTGGTATTCTGTGATATTTATAAATACTTTGAATTCCATGAAATCTTTCATTTGCATTCTACATTTTAGCATCCTTCATTTAGCATTTGCATATGCATGTACCTCTATTGTGGCTCATCCGGTCTTCTGTCCTTGTCTGTCATTTGACATCTTGACCATCTGACCAAACTTGAAGCAATCACTGAAGGATAGTAAAAAGAACAATGGATATGGATCCCATGACTGGTTTCAGGATGCTGACTAATCTGATATTTGATCCTCCCTCCAATGAAAATGTTCAACAAGTGGATATTCCTACGCAATCTCAACCTGTGTTCAAGATGATGAAAGGGATTCCCAGTTTCCACGGTGTATGCCAGATTCCCAGAATGTTCATACTGAGATGATCGACTTGAATACCAGCTGTGAATTTCATGACGAGGTAATGGGGCATCCGAGAATGCAAAGTTTTCCAAGAAAAGTTCAAGAGATGACCAACGACAAATTGTTGACCTTCGGAAGAGGAAGCCCGGTCTTGAATGGAACGATGTTGTGTTGATGAGCACAAAGACTTAATCCTTTAAAAGGACTTGTTTGGCCGTTCATTTCGTTTGCTTATATGTATTTTATTTCTTTGATTATAAAAGCATAATTGGCATGTAGGAACTGGTTTTCCTTGAACGATAATGCATCAAACATGTTTGTCTTGAAGAAATTCATTCGTATTCACTCATAAAATTATTTTTCATAATTTATAATGTGAAGTTTACCCAATCTCTCGCTTAAATAGAGAATTGGGGGGAGGATGATGAATCAAAAACGCAAGATCTCTAGTTATATACTTTTGAATGAAACTCTGCTGATGATGTAAGGCATTGTTTCGAATCCTAAACACTGGAGATATAAGGAAGATAATCCCTCTTCAACCCCTTTGAGCCTTGAAGTAGGAGTTTTCTTTTCCAAATAAAAAAACCCTCAATTTTAACCTGGGGCAGGGTAGTTTTCAGTTAAGCTGATCGAGCACCCAGACTCTCAAAAAAAAGGGAGGAGTGAACATTCGAGAATCCATTTTATCTATCCCTAACATATTAGGAGGATAGAAATCAAAAGAATCACAATGATTGTCCCTCGAATGTCTAAAGAGTGAGGCGGTTGCAATCCTTTCAAAAAGGTCAAAATGACTTAGAGCCGTGCGACTTGTTCAAAAATAAAAAATGAATGAAAAAGAAAAATTCCGCCAAGTTAAAACCAATGAGGGAGACTTAGGAAAAATTGAGACATCCCGCTGGACTTCAAGTTCAAATTCAAAAGACTTCGTCCAAGCAAAAGTTAGGGAACGAAAAAATGCAAAAAGCAAAAACAAAAGATTAAAATGAAAGAATCCTCGGTAAAGAATAACGTCGTGTGATCAAATATTAAAAGAAAGTAGATGAGTGACTGCCATGTCCAAAGCCTCGATGAATTCTCGACCATATCAAAATCCTCTTGAGAGATGAGCGCTCGTATCAAGTTTAACTGAATGTAGGATTGGAGAACATCATGAAGAATGGGTGGGTACAAATAAACTTTGAGCTTTTATCCTTTGTTTCTTAAACCATGAACTAAGCCACGATATAACCTTTAAAAGACCTAATTGAAGTAGGGTTCATTTTGAAAGCATACCGAATGAGATAGCATTTCCTGACTCCTATGAGCTATGCTCAATTTGATGTTGGCTTTAAAAAAAACTAATTCATATCCTAACTAGTGATTGCGGTCACAAGTTATTGCGATATATTTCTAAAAAAAAAACTTCAAGACAAACACGTATGTTGCATTAACAGTTTCAGAATTGACATTTCATGCGTGTTGATTTTGCCTGATATCTTAGAAAACTTACATATAGACATCAACGATGAAACTTGAAGATTCTGCTGAACAGAGGTGAGTGGTTTCTAGGTTGCTTACTGATACAAGTCTGATTTTTTCTCAAGATCTATTCTCGAAGATCTAGTCATGACACCGTCAATCCGGGCCAGTTACGTCGAGATTCGACAAATCCCTCCAAGAGTTTGAAAACAGTGGGGCAATTGAACTCCATGTTCTCTGTAAAATCCTCTTGGAACGGTTTTTTCTCATAAAGCATGTACTCTGGGGCATTTGAGAAATGAAGATTACGTCACCTATTCACAACACTTATTGTTCAAAATGGCGACTATTACAAGGTTCAGAAAGATCAAAGCTACATTGTTTTCACAACACTTTTCATGTCCCCGATGAGTTTTACTTCAAGTGGTCATGGTTCCTCTGATAGATCTCTACTCCAAGTAGTGATGATCAATGCAAGAAATCTCCAGTTGGTGACCTGAGAATTCCCAGTGGTTTGCTTAACTTCAATTCCCCAATGAAGCACGTGATATTGTAATCCTCAGTGAATCTTCTTAACTTCGCCTCCTGATGAAGTGGATGCTACTCTACTCCTCAGTGGATCTTTTGCAACACCAATCTTGTCTAGCAAAGCGGATGTTTATTTCATCCCCATTGAAGTTTCAACTCCTACATATTCAATAGCTATGGTGACCCAGGTTTCCTCATTTGAAGTGGATATTTATTTTATCCCCTGCAAAACCTTGGTTCGGGCATCTCCATCTACAACTCCAGTAGGAACCCCTCCAGTGAAGCAGGATATTATCCCATGAAGTTTCTTCTAAAATGAGATCCATCTTGACGAATCTGTCGATAAGATCAGGATGTTACACCCTAAGTGGAATGTTTTCTATTCCCCATAAGGAGTTTTGAAGTCATGAAGCAGGATTGTGATCCCGTATCCAGTTCTCCACCTATCCCCTAGTGATGCTTCTATCTGTGAAGATTGGTCGGATGTTTACTTTGAGATGTTTGTTTCATCTCGTTGGCCTTTGTTCGTTTGTTTTGTCAGCATAAACATACACATAGCATATAGATAGATAGCATGACACCTGCATTTTGCATCTTTGTGTTGGTTGTTTCGTCGCTTTGGTCGTGTTTATCCCCAAGTGATTGGGTGTGTCTTCTCCTTCCAAGTAGAGTTGTCAACCCTAAGCAGAAAAGAGCATACTATTTTTATTTCCCCATGGAGTTTGATCCTCGTGGAAGACGGTTGTTTTAGTACTTTCCCAATTGAGTTCATGCCTCAATGTTCGAGACTTACTTGACAGTTTCTCTTCGGTTGTCTCCTGAATTGAACTTTGGTCCTTGGCAATCACGTTGTGGATATCTCCAGGCTTTTCAATTTGGATTAAGCATACATTTATTTCGCACTTAGACTCCCCAGGAAGAATCCTCATGAAGATCATCATCAAAGACAAGATATTTTCTCCAACAATGTCACGACATTTTGTATCTAGATTACAAGCAACCTCTTTATTTGAGCAACTTGTTACGATTAAGTTTTCTATCAAAGATGACAAATGACAGTCTCCTCAAGATAGTTTGTCCATCCCCATGGGTTTTATCAAGATTATCAACTCGTTAAATGGCATCTCTTCGGAAATCCGTCAGAGAAGTTTGTCGAAGACTTTACAGACTTTATAAATATTTTCTCTTTATTTGAGAAGTTTCACTACAAAGGTTTCACACGTTTTTTACAGCTACAACAAAGATACTCCTCAGGAATGTATTTCCCAGTGAGTCCATCACACAAGTCTAATTCCATAAAATGGCATCTCTTCCGAGAAGTTTGATGAAGTTATCTACATTTGATCAATCTCTTTATTTGAGATGACATATTTGCAAATCAACCGGCTTACATCTCTATCGAAGATTCCCGGTGAAGTTTTACAATCTCCAGTACATTATGGAATACCGCTAAGGTTCTACAATCTACAATAATATTTTAATCCCCTGTGAAGGTGCTCTCACGAGTTTTAGTCATTTCAGGTAGAAACTGAGACCAGTTCATGGCAAACACACCATGAATCGTTGGGGAGGTTTATTTCAAGGAACTGAGACTTGTTCATGGCAAACACACCATGAGTCGTTGGGGAGGTTTATTTCAAGGAACTGAGACCCGTTCATGGCAAACACACCATGAGTCGTTGGAGAGGTTTATTTCAAGGAACTGAGACCCGTTCATGGAAAACACACCATGAGTCGTTGGGGAAGTTTATTTCAAGAAACTGAGACCCGTTCATGGAAAACACACCATGAGTCGTTGGGGAGGTTTATTTCAAGGAACTGAGACCTATTCATGGAAAACATACCATGAGTTGTTGGGGAGGTTTATTTCAAGGAACTGAGACCCGTTCATGGCAAACACACCATGAGTCGTTGGGGAAGTTTATTTCAAGAAACTGAGACCCGTTCATGGCAAACACACCATGAGTCATTGGGGAGGTTTATTTCAAGGAACTGAGACCCGTTCATGGCAAACACACCATGAGTCGTTGGGGAGGTTTATTTCAAGGAACTGAGACTCGTTCATGGCAAACACACCATGAGTCGTTGGGGAGGTTTATTTCAAGGAACTGAGACCCGTTCATGGCAAAAACACCATGAGTCGTTGGGGAAGTTTATTTCAAGAAACTGAGACCCGTTCATGGAAAATACACCATGAGTCGTTGGGGAGGTTTATTTAAAGGAACTGAGACCCGTTCATGGAAAACACACCATGAGTCGTTGGGGAGGTTTATTTCAAGGAACTGAGACCCATTCATGGCAAACACACCATGAGTCGTTGGGGAGGTTTATTTCAAGAAACTGAGACCCGTTCATGAAGCGCAGGGAAGTTTTATTTACACTATTATCAACACCACACTCAATTAAGAAACATAATTCTGTGACGATCAAGAGAGTTTGTTTTGGTTATTACCATTGTTGGGACTGCCACACGTTGGTAGTAAATTATCCTTCGATTACAAGTTTCTCACCTGTTGTCTAAACCGCCATATTCTTGGCATACGTGCTACGCTCTTATATTTTTTGGAGATTCCCCATTGTTGGTTGTTTCCTTTCCCTGTGGAGTCCCGTTTTGTTGAGCCCGTCTTTTCTGTTGCCCCTGTGTTTCTCGCATGTTGTGTCCAACTTATCCCCTATGGCATCATGTCCCCACAGGATCCTTGTCTGGCATTTGATACCATTTCATATCATAATGCATTTAGTGGCTTCTTAGGGCCAAAAATTCGTGCAAAGTTTATATTTAAGTCCCTCCTATCACGTCGAGACGAAGATTTCGATCTCCATATCTCCGGATAGAAGAAACTTAAATAGGGGCATCTGTCACACCCTAATTTTTGACCTTAAGATCCCACCCTTTTGTGCATTTTTTACTGCATATTATCTTGTTACTTTGGCGTGTGTCTTTTCACGTATCTTTCGTGCTTTACCGCTATTGAGTTCATGCAGGAGTTTGGACTTTGTGCAGGGGGTAATATCTGTTTTTTCCGATCAGGAGACTATTGACAACGGGACATGGTTATGGATTATTATTCTTTAAGGGAATGGCTATTGTTAAGGTTTTATCTCAATATTAGCAATGTGGTTTAAATATCGAATCATGGTACAACCATCTTTCAGGCATCCCCATCCGAAGGTGTAGTTATCATATTAAGTTTGTTGTTGGAACATGTTATTATTTTCTTTAAATTATTCAGGCCCGGAACAACTGCCGTTTCCAGTGTTACTTTAGTTTTCAAATCATGCACTACCTATTCAAGTACATGTATTGAAGAAGCCGAACATTAACATTATACCAATGCACTTGGGCGTCAATCATTTTCAAAGTTTTTCCTATCATTAATATGTTCATCGAAATGTACAAGAGGACATGGATTTAAGTTTGAAGTTCAAATTCCCACTGTTGGGTGTTCAGACTATTGAGCATGATAGTTATACATAGCTACGGAATGTGACCGTCTAAGATCCTGGATACAAAGCTACAATCTGGTGTTTGTTTTTAGGAAAAGGAAAACTCAGAGCCTAGTGAAGGTTATTTGATATTCCTCACAAACATTGGTCAAAGTTGGGATGACTTTTGAATTACAAGAGTAAATGAAGCTAATTACAAGTTGTTTGGCACATTACGTTACATTTTGTACAAAATGATAAAATTAAAAGAAGTTTCTAATGAGCAGCATGTTTCTCATTATGGACCATACGGCCCCTACGTTGCTCTTCATCTATGGGATACACCATCTTGCTCCTAGAACCAGTTTTCCTTGCACCTCAGCTCCATAAGCGAATCGCACACGACATTACTCCACCACCCAAAGTTCAACCACTACAAAAGACAAGAAGTTCATCAGTAAAAACCCGTTACCCTTATGAGACCATGTACTGACGTAAGAGAAGTTTCTCGTACTTCACCTAGACCATCCAGAGTTGCCCTGGGCTAACAACTTGGTATTCAAAAGCACTGTCGGCCAGGAAGAAGTTTGAGACAAGTGGAAATTAAGACTGGCTCTCAATAACCCAGATGCATAGGTCCTGCTTTGCTCCAGATCATGAAACCTACATTTCCAAACAATGCAAACACTTGAAGATGGTTATTCAACAGTAAGAGACTTAAGAAGTAATTTAAGCTTTAAAAGGCCAAGATTCTTCATGTCCCTTCAATATTTATGTCAAGTTGAACTTTGTCTCAGTGAGTGCGAAGAGAAAAACGACGGTCTTCCATAGGCAATATGACTCACAACTTCTATTGAAAAAAGCTAAGGCACTGCCAAAACAAACGAAGGAGATTAATTTCAATTCCTGAAGCACCAAAGCCACCGGAACCGCAACGCGAACTTTCGATAGGCAGGAGGGAATTTGGAATACCAGCTCTACTTCGATCCCTTACAAAGACTTGCCAAACCGTATATGTTGCTGCCACCACGAGCTCGCCTGCAAAACAAAATCGGTAATCCGAATGCCGTTAAAATAATAATAATAAGTCGAGAAAGGAATTATGAGTTACTTTCAGAGGCACCTGTAAATGTGATTTCTAAGTTGATACACTACACTGCATCAGGGAGCATTGATGGTGTTTCCATAAACGTAACCTTAATTCAAGTCATTGGTCTTCACGCTATGAATCTTAAATCACAACTTAGTGATTCTACTAAGGATGAGGAAGAGGTGAAGGCAATTGCTAGGTTATTTGCGGACACGAGCAATCCGTATGTGGAACGGATCACAACTGGTTTTGATAAATCAATGTTAATAGTACGGGCATTGTTGGAAGTTACTTCGCATCCAGAATATGATATTGCTTCTATGACAGCTAACTTTTAGCATAGTCTTCAGATGACCGTAACTAGAAGGGAGAACCTTAATCTTCGGAAGAAACACAGATTATCATCACAAGGCGGGACTGCAGTAATAGAAGTCCTACAGACCTACATCGAACGAATTTGAAACGGGAGTATCAGACCCAAAGCCAGTTTTATTAAGAAGCTATAGGAATTACATTGCAGAAGTTCTAATTTACTCACAGAGAATATCTTACCTGACGTAGCATAAAACCGACACATGCTCAAACCATTACCATTTGTTGAAATTAGATTTCCATTACGTCACAGAACTGTACCTCGAAAGCAACAAACGCCAATGTTATTAAAAGTTTCTACACAGATAAGCAGTCAATTGCTTAAGAGAAAAAACGGTGTTGAAGTTGGGCAGAGAGTTTAACCCACAACATGTTGAGGGCGTGGCAGAATGATTTTATAACCATCAGAATAAGGCAGCCAAAACAGAGTCTCACACGTGACAACCGTCATCATCCTGCTAAGCGAGCGTTCTAGCTTCCACTTCCTATTCCGCTTCCAATCCGATGAGGGGTTGATCGGCACTTTGTCTCGGTTCACCTGCAATCCAAAAGTGACATGAGCAAAGACTTTTTTGTTTAATCGAAAAAAGGAAGAAGCAGTTAAGAGCCATCATCAACTCCTGGATACGATCAGACATGATAACCTCCAAATGGCAAGTTTTTCTTCATTTCACAACATAAATCAAACACTTTCATCAAGTTTCTAAAACAGTCACAGACATGATAATTCGAAGATGGAAACTTCTGACCAGATCCAGACACTTGCGATTTTGCTCCCAAAATAATCCCAACATGCTCCGTCAGATATGGAAACCTCATTATTACTCTTCAATTCATCATATTCCTTGCAACCCTATATAAGAGAATTTCAGACAAAGGAAAAAAAGAGACAACAATCACAGTAATCCATTCACAACAAACACACAAATTTAGAAATCCCCAATCGAAACCCAAAGTTCAGAAGAGGAGAAACTTATCATTTTCTCGCCACCGGCACCGCTTTCGCGAACATTAACTGTTCACATCCTCTACCACAAACCGTCATTGTCGCTGAAAAGCGCACCCACGCATTCAATCCTCCGTCGTTTCCACAGAACCACCAGGAGCCCTTCTGAACCGCCGTCACCGGAATCCTTCCAACAAAACTCTACCGTCGAAACCTGCAGCAAATCCATTTAAACCGTTGATTTTCTTTTTAGCTAACATTAATGCTTGTTGTTTGTTTAAGTTGATGCAATAAATAAGGATACAGAGAAGAGGAAGATCGGAGGTAAGAGGAGAAAGCAAAGAAAGAAAGAAGAAACAAAATGAAGAAGCTGCGACGGGAGCGAAAGAGGAAGGAGAAGAAATGATCGAGAGAAAGAGAGAGGTCGTCGGCGGCGCCTCTTAGGAGTAAAGGGAGAAGATCTTTAGACTTAGGATTTTTTGTTATTTTTGTGTTGTATATTGTAAAAAGCATTTTGTACGTGCGCACATAAATTAACTGCCACGCACCACCGATCACAACCGTTGATCTCATCGCATAAGCAAATCACCAGATCACACCATCACACATGTGCACACCACCGTGAACCCCTTTCACCTGCACTACATCTGATCCATGCGCCCTCTAACTCCAATTAATCTCTAATTAATCATTAATTAACCTATTAACTAATCATTAACCTAACCTTATTTAATTAATCAGTCATTAATCAATTTATATATATATATATATATATATATATATATATATATATATATATATATTTGGTCTAATTTTTTAATTAAATTTAAAATAAAAATTATTAGAATTAAAATTCCAATAAATAAAAAACATGATTAGATTTAGATTTTTTTACTTTTTTTTTATAATAACATAAAACCAAACAATATTTTCGCTAAAAAATACAAAAAAAAATAATAAGACTTTTTCCAAACTCTAAATTAATATTTTAATGCTCTATTCCAGCTTAATTAATTCTAACTTTTAACTTAGACTTAATTTTAACTCGATAATATTCTCAAAAAAATCATAAAAACAATTTAACCTATCAACGTCCCATAAACAACCATCCCACATCGATTCCACTCACGTAGGCACAATTCACACACTTGTCTTAGCACTTTCATGCGTTTGTGTATGCTTTTACTTTATCCGCAATTTATCTTTATCGTCATTTTATCTTATCGCAATGCATAAATATCCAAAGGAAGAACCTGCGCGTAACGTAAAACTTGTGCGTATGCATATCATTTACATCATAATCCCCGTTGATCCTTGATCCCATTCAAGTCTATCTTTTAAGATAGATCCTACCCATAGGAGGACCTTTGTCTTTTATTTTACAACTTAGATGAACAATCTTTAAACAAAACAATCTAACTTTTCTCCCATAACCATTCAATCAACTACCCTTATCCCTTAGGAACTTTGACCACAGTCAAAGAGCTCCTTAAACCCTTTAGGGGAACTACAGATACTCTGATTCCACTCCCATAAGGATATGTAGGCACAAGATGTGATATCTTGTCGAGTATACTTAGAAATAAACCCCTAGGTCTCTCATCCGTAAGCAGATAACCCTTGTCATACCCTAAATTTGCCCATACTTTTTTTTGATCAAAGGCATTGGTACAAACCATCAGAGGGTTGTCAATATATTTTGAGATTGTTTTTATTGGTGTGAGCATGAGGTAGGAGCTTGTTGGGTACCTCAGAGGTCATGATGGAGTTGGAATGATCATTCAGTTCATCTACACAACGCCCAAGCAAAAAGGGTGAAATTAGGGTTTCAATTTTGATCAGGATAAATTCGTTTTTAAGGGCAAGACTTGTTTCCATGGCCTTTCATATGTCCTAAGGTGTGTGAGAATGGGAGATTGACCATCAATTTTAATCAGAAGAGCTTCAATTGATCAGTCAATTGAAAATCAGGAGATTTGGGGAAAAAGTCAACTGTAGTTTGACTTTTGATTTAAATGGTGCTCCAATGGTGGGATCATGGTCCACGAAGCTCATATGGCTTAGTGAAGTCTACTTAAAAAGTTTCAAGGCTTCAGAAGACCCAGAACATCAATAGTTGACTCGGTAGTCATCGATCGATTGTTCGGTTGACCAAAAAGTCAACTCTTCAACCATAAGGAGTTTGACCTCAAAGTGTGAAGCAAAAATGTTCCTAATTCCATATTACACCTGCTCATGAAGTTTCATGACCATTGGATCAATGATGGAGGAGTAATCGAAAAATCGGGAAATTAGGATTTTGAAAGGGGCAAGACCATAACTCCCTAACCACACATCCAATTGAGTTGGTTCAAAGCTCATTGGAAAGCTCTTGACAAGTCATAAAAAAGTCCCACAGTGGTCTATAAGCATAGAATGCATAGATTTGGAGTTATGGCCAAAGTCATTACAAGAGGGAAAAATAACTTAGAAAAATTCTAAGTTATTGAACTTTTTAGGCATGTTTTTCAGCAACTTTGAGTGGATTTTTGACCTAGTTCCACTTGGAATCTGAAGATCATGAAAACATGAAAGTTGTAGAGCTTCATTAGGGCTTTCCAAAATGTACTAGAACTCCTCCATAGCCCTTATGAGTTGAGAGTTATGAATCCAACAAGATGAGGTTTCAACATTTGAGTTCAACATTTTCACTTTTTCACAAACTCACCTTTTGATCACTTGAGCTATTCTCAGCCCTTGGATCATGTTTGTATCTGATATTTAGGGAGTATGATGAAGGAAAATGTAGAAGAAGTGAAGGATTTGAAAGGCATGGCAAGTTGCAAGAAAGGTTGCAATATTTTATTCAAAGAAAATCAATGAGGAAAGAGAAACTTTCCATGAAATTTGCAGCAGTTGGTTCCCTACCCTCTATGCTCTCTTCAATAACTTCATGTCCCTCATTTTACTTGAGTTTTTTACTGCATTGAACCAAGGGAATGATGTACTCAGCTGCCATACAATATTGAACAAAATTGCACTTTACAAAATCCCTCCAAAATGCCAAAAGACAAATCTACCCCAAGCCTTGCCTTGCCTATAATGTCGCACCTCGAAAATTCATTTCGAACATACGACCCTCGCGCGAAAGGCGCGAAAATGCGGTTCGACAGAGTCACCACCGAACTTTATTCATCCCGAATAAACGGGAGAGGAAAATATCGAGAAAACCTCTTAAAAACGAAAGGATAGGAACAGGGCTGTCGCAACCATGTTCCGGGTTCGGGAGTCGGCTACGTGAGGGGAAGGTATTAGCACCCCTCACGTCCGTCGTACTCGACGGGAACCTCTTAAGGTAATTGTGGGGAGTGTTGTTTAGGTTTACTGGTTTTCTTCTCGTTATTAAAGGTAGAATTGGTAGGGTAAAAGGTTAGAGACGCAAAGGAGAGATGGGTGGATGGAGGATAGGGTGCTCGCCAAGGATTGGGGCCCTTGTGCCTACGTATGCTCATTCGGACGAGAATGAGAAATCAGAGCGTCGTAGTTCGACTACGGGAAAAGGATAGGGGAAATGGAAGATTGAGGGGATTATGCTCGCCAAGATTATCGCAATCTTGTGCCTACGTATCTTTTATTCAAAAATGAATAAAGAATCAGAGCGTCCGTAGTTCGTGGTAGCAACCACGAAAAATGAGGTTGAATAAGTTGAAAGTTTGAGAAAGAGACGAAAGAGTGACTGACAAGCAACCCAAGAGTGTGTCTCAAGAGCTTGTCACTCAAGAATTCAAGGAATGCGAGGTTCCAAGAACTCAGTTCTTTCGGGAATTGACTGAATAAGTTGAAGATAAAGAGTTGGATGTTTTGAAACCGAAAGAATGAACTAATAACAACTCAAGGGCGCACCTCGAGATTTACTCATTCTAATACTCAAAGAATGCTAGATTCTGAGAATATCCCTCTTTCGTAAGTTTTAAAAATGTTTGTGAAAGGATCGAATCAAAGAATGGCATGTGAGGCCAAAAGAAGTTGTTTTGAAGTAGTTCGACGACGTGTCGAAGATTTGATCAAAGATTGAACCGACTTGACGACGTGTCAAGGGTTCGGATTGTGAGAAACGATATTAGTCCCTGAGGGTGCTCCTAATATCGAGACCACGAGGAATTGTGAATGAAAAAGGGCTGCGAATGCGGACGAACATTCGACTTAGGAGAACGTTTGAGAATATCTGAATTTGAAAGAGTCGAAAGGTTGAGTGGATAACAACTCAAAGGCGTGCTTCGAGAATTATTCACTCGAAGACACAAGGAATGCTAGATTCCAAGTGCCTCTTTCTTTCGGAGTTTTAATCGAGAAAAGATATTGAGAAAGCGTTTAAGAAAATCAAAAGATTGAGTGAATAACAACTCAAGAGCGTGCCTCGAGAATTATTCACTCGAAGATCCAAGGAATGCTAGATTCCATGAATCTCCTTCTTTTGGAGTTTGATCGAGAAAATGTCTTTAAAAGTGATTTGAAGCGAAAATGAAATAGTCTTGACTAAATTATCATCTCAATAATTTGACCGATAGTAATTATTAAAGTCATCATTGACTAAAGAATAAGAAAAAGTGGATAAAAAACGAAAATGAAAGTTTTTGAAAAAATTGGTCTCGGGTTTGTTATTATTTGTCAATAACTTGACAAACTATAACTCGGGGTATCGTCATCGACCCAAACGGTTGAAATAGGACAAAAATGCCCAATAACAAAAGAGAAATGGAATTCAACTTTTTTAAAAAAAAAAACTTAACTTCAATTCTAAAGGAAAATAGAATAAATTTAATAGGAAATATTATTGAAATTTCAAATAAAAAACTTCTATTCTAAAATAAAAACTTCTAAATAAAATAAAATATAAAATAATATATAAAACTTCCAAAGAAAATAATTTAATATAGAAAATAAATTATATATATTATATAACAAAACAGGGGGTTTTAATCAACTCAGGGGAGTATGCAAACAAGACAACAAGGGGATCATTTGGGCCTTGAAGGCCCATCACCCTTCAACAGAACCCGTAAAAGGGGGAGGGAAAATGAAAACGGAGGGTTTACAATCTAACAATGGGCTGTATGGCCCAACAAACAATTAATCAGCAGCAAAACGAAAATAAAAAAAACAAGACCAAAATAAATAAATAATAAAAATAAGAAAGAGACGACCCTCTTCTTCCTTCGATACATCAGGCTCTTTCCCCCAAAAATAAAAGGCAATTGAATAAATAAAACCACATCACTACGGCTAATTAAATGCAAAATCAGTGAGACGGCCACAATAACGATAAACGCCTAGGAAGAACACTCTTCATCGCACGTGAGAAAACGAAAATGGAGCAACAACCCACCTTCTTCGTCTCACACGCGTGATGCTTCCGATCTCGATTTGATTCAAGTCATCTCGAATCTCACTCGTTCTCCATCGATTCTCCAGGCTTGTGTTTCGATTTCAAGTCTCTTCTTCTCCCTCTATTTTGGTTGTAAACGAGTAGTTGTTTGTTGGATTCAAACGGAATTGGGTTTTTGAAGTGGTGTTTGAAGATTCAGAGGTTTTTTTTAGAGTTATTGGTAATCTGAGGAAGATTGAGTTTCGATTGGGAGTGACTTTTGTTTAGGTTGTTGTTGATGATTGAAGGAGGCAGTTGAAGATTGAAAAGAAAAGCTTCGATTTGGTGGAAGGGGAAGAGAGTTATGAGTTCAGGAAAAGGTTTTTTTTTTAGAGCTTGGAGGAAGAAGAATAGTGAGCCTCCCCCATCTCGGCGGCTAGGTTTTTTCTTTGTGACTGAGTTGAGGATGAAGAACAGAGAGGGTGCATCCAAGAAGGTGGCGGCTAGGTTTAAATGGAAGCTCCCCTTTTTTACTCTGAGAGAAGGTGATATTTATGTAAGCTCTAAAGGGTATCTTGGGGAATTTGGGAGAAGGTACGATGTTGTGGTTTTGCTACACTGTAGGATGAAAAACGGAGAGGGTACGTGGTTCTGGGCTGAATTTTGTATTTTCAGAATGGTACAAGTAGTGGTGGTAATATTGTGGGTAAGAGTTTGTTTTAACTATTCGCCCTTTGCTTCTTGCTGTTGGTTTCTTTTGTAATTTCTCTTTTATCCCTTTCAAGCTTGTATGTTAATTTTGTCATGTTTTTTGTGTAATGTCCTTTTTTACTGTAGGTTTTGTTGGTTGTTGGGCAAAGTTTGGCACGATGTGGGGATTGATTTGTTGTTGGTTTGGCATGATAATTGGATATTAGCAATTCTGAGTTGTGAGCTGTGAGCTGTCTGTACTATTGCAGGTGGTACTACAATGAGTCTGCAAGTGGGTGTATCCACTCTTGTACCATCCTTTGTTTGGCAAATGATATTTAACCAAAAACTTTTCTAAGTGCCTGATATTTCTTTGGCATTTATCAATAAAATAAGAACAAGTTGGGGCTTTTGTAATTTAATTTCCCTTAACTTTGTGCTGCAGGATTTGGTGACTTACAAGCTCGAAGTGGGGTTGGTTCTGGTAAGGGTGGTGTTGTAGCAGTGATACAAGTCGTACAATTTTGGTTTGCGGTCTTTGTGTGCGAATCATGTTGTAGTATATGGTTTTCAATGAATCAAGGGAGGTGAGGTCACAGCACTAGGTTTGTGAAATGGTGTCGGTTGTGAATCATACTATCATGATCGCTTGTAAAATGTTGTGTAGTTTCGTAAGATCTTCATGGTTACTAACACTTATGATGCCCTTGTCATGTAGGTTTAGATGATGATGACCTTTCCTTCTATTGATTCATTTTGTGCATAACGTTTTCAGATGCGGTTGCGCTTCTGAACTTGGGGAATACATGGCGGATGAAAAATTCAACATGAAGGCCATTCATGCCAGCACATTTTTTGTCCAAAACTTCTCAGCCTGCTGCTTGAGGTACAATAAGCTCTTAGTGTCTAGCAACTATGCTTTATCATGAATAATACTCTTACACGTCAGCCTAGTTTTCTCTTGTTTAGACACTAACTCTGACCTTCCTGCAAATTGCTTTGTGTTGAACCCAATCTACTACTGCAGGTTTGTAGCTTGAACCCTGTTTACGGGTTCGTGCCGCAAGGTAACGCTTAACCTGTATTGAAATCATGCTTTGGCCTACATAGTAGTTTGAGGTAATACACGTGAATCTTAATCTTCTGTCTATTGGTTTTGGTGTAGTAACATTGTCCTGACAGAAATTGTTTCCTACACATCCCTGTTACTCTTTATTCTGAACAAACCTCCTGAATCAATATTTTGCTCTGCTAACCTCATTCCATTCTTCTCTTTCATGTACATTCCACGAGATTGGTGTAAGGACCAAGTACACATCCTAAAATCAGAGCCTGAAGTTCGCATTGGGAGAGTACTTCAGGAGAATAACTTGGCGTGAAAGTGGAACTCTATGACTTATTTTCATGTAGAAAGTGTCTAAAAGATTATGTTGGTTTTGTATAAAAGAGTAACATATCCTTTGTTGTGTTTTATTCACAGGAGACCTCTTCAGTTAATTCACATTAATGTTATCCGTGCTTCGTGGGAACGTGGCATAGCAAGAGATCAAGACCTACAGAATAAGGGAGTTTTGGTGGAGATAGTGCGGCTCGAGAATGGATTAAAGTCCATGTCTTATTTGAAACAAATTCTTGGAGGTATGAGTTTCAACACCTAGTGACTTATCTTGATTTCCAACTCCTTTGTGATCTGCACTTTCGTTATTATGAACCTTGACAAAATACTTGATGTATGAAGGTAAGATAAGAACGTCTGGAACCAATGAGGGTTGAAGGGCTTCTGGCGCCAGAGAAAAGTCCAATGGAACACTTTCTGCCGGTGGGTAAGTGGATAGAAACTCTGTTGGTTAAGAATATGATTTGTGAGTCTATTCAAACGATCAATAGGTTTTGCATTTGCTGCAGTTCATGATATCTCCTCCCCGCTGATCTGCTTGAGAACATCCAAAGTGCAACAACCAACTTTGACCTCATTTGCCTCAAAGATTCCAGGATTAGGGAGACTGGCTATCTGAGATGCACTGATATCAAATGGAGGTCTCTACGTAATCTTCCAGCTTCCTCAATACTTAAAATATGTCATCAAAATCCATGTCTACTGTTCCTTTCTTGATATCACTTGCAGGAGGCGAATCAGTTTCTACAGCCAAAAATGCTTCATGGCAGCTGGGACACACGAGTTTAAGGTTAAGATAAACTCTGAGATATTCGTATTGCATTTTACAGCGTTTGCGAGTAGTCCAAAATGTGGATTTCGATTTATTGGAAGACGATGTATTTTCTTTAGCAGTATTCTTCTGAGTCTTTCCCATTGAAGGTGTTTTCTATTTACTATTGTTAGCCCTATTTGCAGCTCATTTGAGGAATACCTACAAGGGAAAGAAACAAATTTTGGGCCTTCAAAGCAAACTTCTTCACACCCAAAGTGTCCTTTTCAATAAACCTCCGCTCGACAATTTCTTTAGCTCTGGTGGTCCCATCCTTGTTGCACTCCATTTCTCTCGCCTGCGCTCTCGTCCACTTCATATGTAATATAACATCAGTGGTTCCTTGTCTATTAAGAATCCTGGCGCCTCAGATGCTTATTATACACAGTTTGAGTTCTCATACAGTTTCAACAAGCGATTCATCGATGAAAATCAAACCCGCAGAATTAGGGCCTATGAAGTCAGACAATGTGCAAACCAGACCAATGAAACAGATACATGAAATATATAGCTGAGAGAATAGAACAACAACGGTAACAGAGCAAGTAATGAGCAAGAGCTACAGAACAATGCAGATCAGAACTCCACAAGTCTGTAACCAGAGCAATTCCAAATCTCAACAACTCCAAAACCTCTAAGCTCCTAGAAACCACCGCGGAGAAGAACGAAACCAATTGAAGAACTGAAGATCGTTGAGAGGAAGCGATTTTGGAGAGACTGTTTGGAATTTTGGTTCATAAATCTTCGGTTTTGCTACGCACTTTTCGCTGTAAGCTTTTTTCTCTTGCTTTTCTTCTTTAGATTTTACATTCATTTGATTCTTGTGTTGAAGTCAGGCTTGAAAGGGATGATAAAGTAAAGCTTGAGACATGAAGGGATTATTGTATCAGTGATGACCTTTCTTAGTTCACTCAGTGAAAAATGTCATGAAAATGGGTCTGTGTTTGGCAAGATTACGCACGTCGAACATTGCTTCGAGGTATGTGTCATGCTTTGTAGTTTAAACAACATTGACTCAATTGCAATGTCATGACTGGTTTTCTTGTCTAGTTATGCAGGTAGTGGCCTTCTTTGAAACTGAAATTTCTGCCACTTCGACTTATGCTGAAACTAAATCGACGGTTGTGGGATGATGGATTCATACTCTTCTGAGAAGTCAGCTCAGCAGTTTCTTGGTCCAATGATTCGATCAGATTACTGAAAGCAGACTGAATGCTCAGCCTATTTTCTAACACATCCTTTTCAAAGCAAACAGCTTCACATTGCATACCAGGCATTTTCTCTGAAACCGCGGAAGAACGATTCATCCCGGGATCAGTACTAACGCTGTGTTGCATTGATCCAGAAAGAGATGTATCCTCAATCACTGAACGGTGTCCACTTGAAAGTCGGATTTCAGGACCTACATTCCCAATGCTATCCTCCTCAGGAACAGAAACATATGATAACTACTTCGGCTTGATTCTGGACAATTTTCATCTGATGATGTTCTGAATTCTGAAAGCCGGAAATCCTCTGAAGAACTTGAGTCGGGAGTTTCATGAAGATAGAGCAGCACAATATTACTTGGCTTGTTATGGTCGTTTTTACAACTATTGTCGGAACCTGACTCCAGCAACCGATTCGCCTTTATCCTAGATTCATTGTTGTCAGAACTCATGTTTTTTAGAACTGAATGATTCCCCTTTGCCTTTTGATTTTACTGAAGGTTGTATCATATTATAGCTGGACTTGCGATTTCTCTCTTTTTTCTTGTGGTAGTAGTCATCATCCTTATCCTTTCCCTTTATATTTTCATAAGGAATGGAATATGAGACCCTGTGGTGCCTTGATTTCAATGCAGAGTTTCCAGCATCTAAAGTTCTTTTAGTACTGCCATTCCTCCTCTGCTCATTTTTGTAAATTGCAATATGGGCTCCGCTTGTAGTTTGAGAAAAAGAAACATTGGCTTGTAACTTATTTGGATATGTTCACATTTTATTGAACTTTTGAAATGAAATGGGCTTTCACTATGTTTTAACCTTCTCCACAATAGTCTTTGAATGGGCTTCTTGCGAGAACAACCAATGAGAATGTGTTCTAAATCTTTGATCCAATGTATTTTTCATAATAATTTTTTTACACACAAAAAAACTTTGGACTTGAGACATCAAACAAAAGGTATAGACTAAGACTTTCCAGATTTTTTCTTTGCACAAAACTTTGTTTATAGAAACAACTGGATCCAAATGGTTATACATTCTGACACCTGACAATACGCCATGTTCTGGTAACTCAGACCACCCCGATGCCCTGAATTAACATAAAACCTTGACTGAAAGTTCTAAGCCTCGCCAATTGAATAAAGCATTTACTGGTTTCAATCAAGAGACCAAATCCTCTCTGACCCACGACCCAGGTCAAAGTCACATAAACTTCCCTCAACACCTCACCTTATTATCCTGATGGCCTCAAATGAAACTGGACTTGGGCAAAATAAAATAAAACAAAATAAAAGTCAAAGCGACATTTTTGTATTCTTCCTGAGTCCTGGCTAGGGGCCGAGCATACAAAATGAAAGCTATATACAGGTGTCGCTACTCGAAAAATGCATCGTGCAACGACGGGGAGGCAAAAAGAAAGGACAGAAGAGTCGCCACCGAACTTTATTTATCCCATGCGGGGAAAGGAAAATATCGAGAAAACCTTAAGAAAATAATGGATAAGATGGTCTCGCAACCAAGAATGGGTTCGGAAGCCGGTTATGCGAAGGGAAGGTATTAGCACCCCTCGCATCCATCGTACTCGATGGGAACCTTTTGTTTGTCGATGTGTGAATTTATTTGCTTCAATATTACGCTATAAAAGAGTGTTCTAAAAGATAGAGACAGAGAGGGTTGGAAACGGGGAGCGAAAGGTAACGAGAGAAGAAGAGAGAAAGAACAGACTCGGTAGGACTTCGCAGTCCTATGCCTACGTATTCTCAATAGATGTGAGAAAGTCAGAGTCGACGTAGTTCGGGGAACTACAGATATGGGGGGGATGTGCTCGGCAAGGATTGTGGCCCTTGTGCCTACGTATCTTTACTTGAAAGAAGTAAAGAATCAGAGCAGCCGTAGTTCGGCCTACGGTGTGCGGGGGGAGTTCTGGTAGACGCTGCTATCGTGCGCATTCTAGCAGTTAGGCGTATTGTTGCTCGCTCGTTGGAGACTTAGGCGTTACCTGTTTGCGGTAGAACGGACGTAGCATGCCTTTCTGGGAAAGGGTGAAAAAAGAAAAAGGGTGCTCGCTAGGATATCGCAATCCTATGCCTACGTATTCCCATTATGCATGAGAAATCAGAGCAACGTAGTTCGTGCCTACGGTGCGGATAACCAGAGTGTTTGGGGATGATGTTATCGTGCGCGTTCTAGCAGTTTAGGTGTTTTGCTGCTCGCATGTGAGGAGACTTATGCGTACCTGTTTGCGGTAGAACGGACGTAACATATCCTGTTTGAAAGGTTGGTTTTCGCCATGCGAGGCAAGGTATCATGTTTGATTGGTTGAGATTGTTTTTGGGGCGAGATAGGTCCTCGGATAGTAACCCCTACGGGTAGTACCCAATTCTTTACCTCAAAGTTTTTGTTATAAATGGGTGTGGCGAACGAGGCGTCTTCGTATTGAAAGACGAGCGTCGAAACCACCCTCACTACAGTGGGCATCCCTACGCTCGGAGAAGAAGAGGTCTACACCCAATCCTCTCTCTTTAATTCAATGCAAAGAGAACTTCGTTCTCTTATTAAAGATGTTTTTTTGGTTTTGAATGGTAAGTGCTTTGCGACAGAGAACCCTACGGTAAACGTCAGCACTCGGGATAGGAGAAGGCCTATGCCTAACCACTCCACGGCCATTCAAGTTTTTGTTATGAAAAGATTTGAAAATGCACTCGGTACAGGACCGAGGTTTTAGGTGTGAAAATTGTGGAAGGAAGTTGTGAAAGCGAGATGGTGGATAAAGTCGCGTCTTCGTATTGAAAGACGAGTGTCGAGACCACCCTCACTACAGTGGGCATCCTAACACTCGGAGAGGAAGAGGTCTACACCTAATCCTCTCTTTTTAATTCAATACAAAGAGAAATTAATTTATCATTAAAAGCGTGCTCGGTACGGGACCGAGATTTAGGAGAGATGGTTTAGAAGCGTCTTCGTATTGAAAGACGAGTGTCGAGACCACCCTCACTACAGTGGGCGTTCCAACACTCGGAGAAGAAGAGGTCTACACCTAATCTTCTCTCTTTAATTCAATACAAAGAGAATTTGATTCCTTATTGATGAGTACCTGTCAAAGAGATGGAAAAAAAACAGAGGCAGATATATACAGATAATATACAAAATATATAATCAACAGTCCACCAATTAGGATTTTAAGGTTTCGATATTTTTATTAAGTATTTTGAGAGAATGTACAAGTATTTGATATATACAAGATAATAATATACAGAATATATAATATGTACAAGAATATAAATGACTGAAAAATAAAGCAGTTGATATTTGACAGAAAATTAAAGCAATTGTATATTTGACAGAAAGTAAAGGTTAGTGGTTAGTTAGTCGTTAATTGGTTAGTGGACTGAATCGGGACTCGAAAGAATGGGATCTCGTCTTAACCACAAACAAAATGTCGATTAATCGAAGGTAGCCTATCGCGATCCCAAAGTAAGGAAGATGACTCAAATGATCATCCCCCATAGATTTGAAATCGGGAAGGTTATCGACTTCGAAAATTTGACGCTTGCGGATAAAAAGACTTCATCGATCCACAAGTCAAAAATAAAATCGAATCGGAATAAGAAATAAGAAAGAAAAGAGGTGGGTCTCGGATCCAACGATACTTATCAATATTGACTTAGTGATCGATTTATGGAAGCGTCGTCATCGACCAAAACAGATGAAAATGGGACGAAATGCCCAATATAACAAATACAAAATGAGATCTATCTTCTAATAATAAAAAGTAATCTAAGAGAAAAGTAATATACAAAATATAAACTCTAAAGGAAATATAATAAAATTCTAAATATAAAATATAATAGAACGAATATATAAACTATAATAAGATAATAGTATATTTACATACTAATAAACTAAACCAATATATACATAACAAATAAAAATTGTTTTAGAAAATTAATATAGAAATTATATACAATCAGAATAATAAATAAAATAAAATAAACTGAAACAAATAAAAAGTATTTACAATTTTCTAATAAATTAAAAGAAGAACAGAGGGTGTATTTGTGTGAATCAGGTGGGTGTGGACAGTACTCGAATGGGCTTACAAGAACGGCCCCCAGGCCCACGCCATGGTTGCCAACAACTTGAACCAATCAGTATATTAAGAAAACATGTCGTGTTAAAACAAAATCCATTTTTATTAATTTAATATGAAAAGTTAAAACAAAATGCGGGTGGTGTACTGGGTGATCTTTGGGCCATGAAGCCCAATACCAACAACAACACATGACCCGTCTTTCTTAAGAAGCCAGCCAAAACAAACACTAGAACAAAGTTGAAAAGGCGACAAAACATAAGCCATAGCCTCATCAGCAACACGGCTAAACAATGGAACACCGACGACAAAATTATCGCTTGTCAACAGGATCAACAACAAAGAAGAAGAGCATATTCACATGCACGTTCCACCCAACCTTCGACTTCGTTACATGCTGCCGGTGATTTAGTTGTGGATCTTGATTTACAGAATGGACACGGGTTACCGGCGATGATTGAAACGGTGATGATGATGTTGGTTTTTCTGCTGTTGTTGGAAGAAGGAGGATTTACAGGTTGTGTTTGGTTCGGAGAAATCTGAGAAGCTCTGTTGTTGGATGCGTGTTGTGATACGCTGCGGAGGTTTTTTTTGCGAAGAACAGGGGTATCGCGGATTGGGTCTGTTGTGGTTGTCGGAAATGGGTCGAGTTTGTGAAAAAATGAAGGTTCAATTTTGGGAGAATGGAAGATTATGAAGGTTCTGCTGAAGTTTGGGTTCGAATCTGGTTGGGTTTGCTTGATTTGAAGTTTGGTCGAGTTGATGAAGGTGACGGAAATGGCGGTGAAGTTTGGTTGTTTTGATGGTGATTGAAGTTTGTTGAAGAAAGAGGTTGGTGGCTCTGAGGAAGAAAGATAGTGGTTCTGAGTTCATTTTCTAGTGACGAAAAATGGTGGATGAAGGTGCGAAGAAGATGTTCGAGGGAAGTGGATCTGAGTTTGATTTTAAAGGTGGTGGTTTGAGTTTCGTCCAAAAATGGTTGTAGTTGAAGATTGTGGAATAGATTTGAAGTTTTCTGCGGATGTTTCGGTAGAGGTTGAAGATGACAGTTGGGATGGTCACGGTTTTGCAGAGAGAGGAGTTCACGGGTTGAAGGTGGCTGACGGAAAGGGGCTGCTAGAAGGTTGAGATTTGGTTGAATGACCTTCTGAAGAAGGTTGAGGAAGGGGGCGGCCAAACCTAGCTAGGGTTGATTCTGGGAGACAATGAATAGTATCTTAAATACTCAAATAGCAACACGTGGCACCAACAATCTTCCTTTTTTACTTTGATTAATATAATTAAAACTGATAACGTTAATTAATGAAGCAGATTCACATAAAAATATTCTAACACCTATGACTAAATACCAACTACATCATAATTAAAATAATTTCAAATTAACAAATATTCTAACTAACTAATAAATCAAATTAAATAACCAACTAAATTAACTTCTAAATAATCACATCCTAAATAAATAGATAAAAAACTAATCTAAATCAATAAATAAATCAGAAAATAACAAACAAATAAAAAAAAACTAATTAATTATCTAAATAAAAGGAAAACAATTTAAAAAGATTAAATAATTAAAAGTCTATATTCTAAAAGTAAACAAATATCTAAAATTAACTCTGTTTCTATATAACAAAATAATAAAATCCTATTTTCTATTAAAACTTAATTAAATTAATTCTAAGTCTAAATAAAAAAATAAAACATATTTAAAATACAGTTAAAACAAAAATAATAAGCAAATTGATATTTACCAGGAAGGAAAAAATAAAAAGATAAATTTAAAAGGATTGAAAATATCCTTAGGCCACGAGTCACGCTCCCATTGGGCAAAATAATCATGGTTTGAAAAACGCTCAATCGGAGGCGGACACGTGTCTAAATGGCGTGAAAAATGCGAAATAAAATGCGAAAATATTTACAAAAGTTGGCGGGCAAATTTAGGGTATGACAGATGCCCCTATCTAATTGGCTTAGACCGAGTAAGATGAATTACTGCAGCATTCATCTTTCAAGGTATAAGTCGATTAGATACAAAGAAGACCCTGAATTTGTCCAAAAAAGGAAAACAAAAATTTAAGAAATGAAATACAGACAAACCTGACACCCAAAAGGATGTAGGGAGATAAGCTTCTCCGAAGAGATTGTCACTTATCACTGACTTTAAATGATATGCCCCTGACTGGGCTAAATTTGTCGTTGAAGATTTGATTAACCATGGGGTTGAAATACATCATGCGATACACCCATGGTCTTGAAAAGGTGCCCCTGACTAGGATGATGGTTGGTTGAAAATCTTCGAAATTGATCTTGGATCTGAGCTCGCATATGCTAATGCTTGATGGTAAAGATGTTCCATAAATGGAAATGCGAATGCAAATGCTGATGCGCGGAGATGCAAGAGCTGGGGAAAGTATGATATGATCATAGGTATGCATATGATGTAAGATGCTTATGAAGCAAGATGCTTATGATGTTGAATACGATGCGTATGATGCACACGATTGCAGATGGTAATGGAAATGCAGGTGATGATATGCAGGTTGGACTTTGGTGGTTGTCAATGCTTATTGGACTCCGAATTGGAAGTACCAGGTGAGGGCTGGCGTTCGGAGAGTAGACCAGATGGGACTGGTTGGTGAAAGGTTAAGCTGTCAAAGGAGAACTGACTTCTGGCTTTGGTGTCAAACGGGAATTGACTTTGTGGTTTGCCAGACGAGAACTGGACTTTGGGATGAGTTTTACCAGACAAGAACTGGTGGCAAAAGGTTAAGTTGTCAGACGAGAACTGACTTCTAGGTTTGGTGTCAGACGGGAACTGACTTTGTGGTTTTCCAGACGAGGACTGGACTTTGGAGGTTTGGTTTGTTTTGATAGGTGACAGGTTTGGGCTGTGGGATGAAGGATCTAATGACAGCAAGGCCTTCGGACGGTTAAGGTTATTGGGTGAGATGACAGTATGATTCCTTGACACTCGTTTTGAACTCAACAGTTGTTGATGAGGATAAACTTGCTTGAGTAGCTTGCCATGAGATGGCCTCAAGATGGCTTGCCCCAGAGTTTGTACCACGAAAAGATTCATCGTTGTTTAACCGACTCTTGGTGGTTGGCTTCAATATACTCTTTGGAGTAGCTTGCTCTTGAAAGAGCGTTGAAGCGACTTAACTTATCCTGATTGAACATTAGAGGCATCTATCCTCAAGTAAAAGAAACTCTGGGTGGCTTGCCCTTGATTGGTGTGATTCACTTATGATCAACCGCTTCTTGATGGTTTTCCCCATAATCAACAGATGCTTGGGAATTAGCCTCAGGCTGACTGATTCCAAGTTTGCAGGATGACAACGCCTCAGATCCACAGGGCTACAAAGTATGCTCGATTTTGATCCAGAATGCTAAATGATCCAATCCTGTTTGGTTGCTCTCTGTTGGAATTTCCTTGACGCCAACTACTAACTTGAAATTCAAATTGTTTGTTCACGAATGATAATATTAGTGCAAAGTTCATGCACGTTTTTGAAAGAATTGTCTTTTATTACGTGTCGTGTGGGTGAAACGAATGGACCATTTGGTCTAAACGTTGTGCTAACTGGATTGGCGTGAAAGATATAGCAAGGATACCAACACCAATGTTGATGATTAGCAAAATTGTAAGGAGTCAGGTTACGCAACCTCGCAATAGTATGCTTTCAGAATAAACCCCGCCTCAATTAGGTCTTTCGAGGGTTGTAACGTGGTCTGGTTCGCGGTTATAGAACAAAGGATATTAGGCTCAAACTTAATTTGTACCCACCCCTTCTTCTTGATGATCTCCAAACCTACGTTCAGTTAATTCTGCATTTGCTTATCCTGACGGTGTAAGCTTGACGGTTCAAGGTTTGCTTGAAATGGCAATCACCTTATTTTGATAAATGTCAGTAGACCATAGATTTGGGTGGCCACTGAGTCTTATTTTGTTTTTGTTGAAGGTTTAAAAACCTCTTTTGATTTTGTTTTTGATCCCTAACTTTTGCATGGACTGATTTTGCTTGTCAGATCCATCGGGATAGCCCTGATTTTTTGTCTAAGTCCCCTTTTGAGGTGTTTGACTTAGCAGGCTTTTGATATTTTTTCCTGATTTTGTTGGCGAATTGTGACTGCCATGTCGTGGGTCATTGATAAACAACCGTCTTCTGGATTTTGCTTTATGCATAGCGGACTAACTGAACAACTACCCTGCCCCAGGTTGAGTGTAAGGGTTTGAATATCCGAAGGAAACTCCTACTTCTAGGCTCGAAGTGGTTGACTAGGGATTAACTCCTTATATCTCCGGTGTTTAGGGGATTTGAAACAATGCCTGTACATCATTGACAAGATTTTATCTGAAAGCATATGGTTTGCAATTATGGGTATTTCATTTTCGTCATCCTCCCTTCAATCCTTGCTAAAACAACAGTGATAAAGTGGAGTGGATAAAAGGTGTATGTGTCTGTGCTTGTGATAAGTGGAAAAATGAGCGAATGCGACATAATTGATTCGGAAAATGCATAATCACTTCATTAATATTACCATTCAAAACAATAATGTTTAAACACAAGTAGCAATTAACAGGAAATAAACTACAAGATGCAAATGGTAAAAGCGCTCAAGGACTGCCAATATTGAGGGAATCTGCTTGTCTGGACTACTGGCTTCTGGAAATGACCCTTGAAATATTCGAGTTTAGACAGCTGAGAGGTTGACATGGACAACCAAACTTCCTTCTGGAAAAGAGATATATCCTTTGTCAATCAACTGTTGCACTTTGGCTTGGAAGGCTTTGCATTCTTCAGTCGCATGCCCCATGGATCCACCATGATATCCACACTGAGCATTGGGATTGTACCCAGGAGGGTAAGGTTCTGGCACAGGCTTAAGAGTTTTAGGCTCTACCAATGAATTTTGAATCAGATGTGGGAGAAGCTGACTGTGCGACATAGGGACTGGATGAAGAGGAACAGTCCTTCTTTCCAGGTTGTTGTTGGGCCTATTCTGATTTCGGCGCTGATTCGGATGACCTCGGCCATGGACTCGTTGATTTGCATGAGGAGCGACCCATGGCTTGTGGGATGAAGCTTTAGGCATGGCCGATTGTCCATGAGGATAACATGGCATTGGTAATGATGCCTGTTGAGCAGACGAGGGACCATAGAGTTTTGTTGGTACATAGTGAGAATATTCAACGTTTGCTATGAGTGCGCTGGTTTCATCCTTCTCTTCCTCATGGAAATCATCGAAAGCTTCAATCTCACTGGCCTGACTGCTTGATGCGTCCTGAATTTGTCCACTTTTGAGGTAACTTTCGAGGCGTTCTCCTACAATCACAAGGTCAGAGAAGCTTGATGGCGTACAACCAGCCATTCTTTCAAAATAAGAGCCCTGCAAACTGTTGATGAACATGTCAATCAGCTCCTTGTCCGAGAGTGGTGGTTGCACTTTTGCTGCGAATTCTCTCCACCGCTGTGCATATCCCTTAAAAGGTTCGTTTTCATTCTGAGATAGGCTTTGCAACTGCATGCGGGTGGGAGGAGTGTCTAGATTAAACTGGTAAAACTTTAGAAAAGCATTGGCTAGGTCCCTCCATGATTGGATATGACTCCTTACTAAATCTGTGTACCAACTTAATGATGCCCCACTCAGACTTTCTTGAAAACAGTGGATCATCAACTTATCGTCATGAGTGTAAGGGGTCATTTTTCGACAGTACATCACCAAATGACGCCTCGGGCAACTAAAGCCGGTGTACTTCTCGAAGTCGGGTATCTTGAATCTTGGAGGAATCACCAAGTCTAGCACTAGACACATATCAGCAGCATCGAGGTCGGGCATGTCAGACACTCTCATAGCTTGAATTGTCTCCTCAAGGGCGCGAAGCTTTTCTTTCATGGGATCGGTCGTTGGCATCCTCTGGGGTCGAGTAAGAACGTTTACTTGCGGAGGATGGCCATCCGGCGGAAGATCATACAGTGGATTAGTTGTCACAGTAAATCCTGGTGGAGACTCAACATCCTGGCGGTTGTTCTCTGGCATAGCTACCTCAACTTGCCTTGTTTGATTGGCCCTTCAAGGCGTCTACGTTCCTCTTTGCTTCAAACTCTTCACAGCTCTCACAAGCTCAGTAGGAGTGTCGGGAAATCAACTGCGGGTTATGAACAGAGGATGGGTAAGCTTGGAATCTTGGTCAGGGAAGAAAATGCAAAATGATGCAGAGATGCTTATGCAAATGCAATGCAATGAGTGCACACGAGAACAGATCCACATCAAGGATCAAAGTTACAAATCCTGCAAGACAACAAAAAGGTATATCTCCCCTTGGGTGGGCAATCTATTGGTTTTAGAGAGGGTATCCCAAAGGATTTAAAACAAAGTCCCATGCACTAACCCTCAAAAGTTTTCCATCAGAACGACTACTCGTAAGACGGTAATCCTTTCAAAGGATGAACACAGAGTTATGTTTTAGCAACCTTTGGAATAAGGTTCTACAAAGGTCCTCAGAGTCACGGACTCCCACGTCGGAAGTAAAAACGCCATTACGACTACACGTAAGACATAATCATCCCAAAGGGGTCTCATCTGAGCGGTGGAATTTGCTCCAACTCAACGAGTCCTAAGTCTCGCAAATTAGAAAGAATCCACCTCCTAACTTAGTGTATACTCGAAAGCTCGGGTAGAAAGCCTTATCTTCACAAACCATCCCAAATAAACCCAACAAGTTAGTGAACACAATATAAAAACAAATAAAAGCAAACAAAATCACACACGTGACAAACAAAATAGGCTTGGCTCGCTAGGACTCCCCAGCAGAGTCGCCAGCTGTCGCTACTCGAAAAATGCATCGTGCAACGACGGGGAGGCAAAAAGAAAGGACAGAAGAGTCGCCACCGAACTTTATTTATCCCATGCGGGGAAAGGAAAATATCGAGAAAACCTTAAGAAAATAATGGATAAGATGGTCTCGCAACCAAGAATGGGTTCGGAAGCCGGTTATGCGAAGGGAAGGTATTAGCACCCCTCGCATCCATCGTACTCGATGGGAACCTTTTGTTTGTCGATGTGTGAATTTATTTGCTTCAATATTACGCTATAAAAGAGTGTTCTAAAAGATAGAGACAGAGAGGGTTGGAAACGGGGAGCGAAAGGTAACGAGAGAAGAAGAGAGAAAGAACAGACTCGGTAGGACTTCGCAGTCCTATGCCTACGTATTCTCAATAGATGTGAGAAAGTCAGAGTCGACGTAGTTCGGGGAACTACAGATATGGGGGGGATGTGCTCGGCAAGGATTGTGGCCCTTGTGCCTACGTATCTTTACTTGAAAGAAGTAAAGAATCAGAGCAGTCGTAGTTCGGCCTACGGTGTGCGGGGGGAGTTCTGGTAGACGCTGCTATCGTGCGCATTCTAGCAGTTAGGCGTATTGTTGCTCGCTCGTTGGAGACTTAGGCGTTACCTGTTTGCGGTAGAACGGACGTAGCATGCCTTTCTGGGAAAGGGTGAAAAAAGAAAAAGGGTGCTCGCTAGGATATCGCAATCCTATGCCTACGTATTCCCATTATGCATGAGAAATCAGAGCAACGTAGTTCGTGCCTACGGTGCGGATAACCAGAGTGTTTGGGGATGATGTTATCGTGCGCGTTCTAGCAGTTTAGGTGTTTTGCTGCTCGCATGTGAGGAGACTTATGCGTACCTGTTTGCGGTAGAACGGACGTAACATATCCTGTTTGAAAGGTTGGTTTTCGCCATGCGAGGCAAGGTATCATGTTTGATTGGTTGAGATTGTTTTTGGGGCGAGATAGGTCCTCGGATAGTAACCCCTACGGGTAGTACCCAATTCTTTACCTCAAAGTTTTTGTTATAAATGGGTGTGGCGAACGAGGCGTCTTCGTATTGAAAGACGAGCGTCGAAACCACCCTCACTACAGTGGGCATCCCTACGCTCGGAGAAGAAGAGGTCTACACCCAATCCTCTCTCTTTAATTCAATGCAAAGAGAACTTCGTTCTCTTATTAAAGATGTTTTTTTGGTTTTGAATGGTAAGTGCTTTGCGACAGAGAACCCTACGGTAAACGTCAGCACTCGGGATAGGAGAAGGCCTATGCCTAACCACTCCACGGCCATTCAAGTTTTTGTTATGAAAAGATTTGAAAATGCACTCGGTACAGGACCGAGGTTTTAGGTGTGAAAATTGTGGAAGGAAGTTGTGAAAGCGAGATGGTGGATAAAGTCGCGTCTTCGTATTGAAAGACGAGTGTCGAGACCACCCTCACTACAGTGGGCATCCTAACACTCGGAGAGGAAGAGGTCTACACCTAATCCTCTCTTTTTAATTCAATACAAAGAGAAATTAATTTATCATTAAAAGCGTGCTCGGTACGGGACCGAGATTTAGGAGAGATGGTTTAGAAGCGTCTTCGTATTGAAAGACGAGTGTCGAGACCACCCTCACTACAGTGGGCGTTCCAACACTCGGAGAAGAAGAGGTCTACACCTAATCTTCTCTCTTTAATTCAATACAAAGAGAATTTGATTCCTTATTGATGAGTACCTGTCAAAGAGATGGAAAAAAAAACAGAGGCAGATATATACAGATAATATACAAAATATATAATCAACAGTCCACCAATTAGGATTTTAAGGTTTCGATATTTTTATTAAGTATTTTGAGAGAATGTACAAGTATTTGATATATACAAGATAATAATATACAGAATATATAATATGTACAAGAATATAAATGACTGAAAAATAAAGCAGTTGATATTTGACAGAAAATTAAAGCAATTGTATATTTGACAGAAAGTAAAGGTTAGTGGTTAGTTAGTCGTTAATTGGTTAGTGGACTGAATCGGGACTCGAAAGAATGGGATCTCGTCTTAACCACAAACAAAATGTCGATTAATCGAAGGTAGCCTATCGCGATCCCAAAGTAAGGAAGATGACTCAAATGATCATCCCCCATAGATTTGAAATCGGGAAGGTTATCGACTTCGAAAATTTGACGCTTGCGGATAAAAAGACTTCATCGATCCACAAGTCAAAAATAAAATCGAATCGGAATAAGAAATAAGAAAGAAAAGAGGTGGGTCTCGGATCCAACGATACTTATCAATATTGACTTAGTGATCGATTTATGGAAGCGTCGTCATCGACCAAAACAGATGAAAATGGGACGAAATGCCCAATATAACAAATACAAAATGAGATCTATCTTCTAATAATAAAAAGTAATCTAAGAGAAAAGTAATATACAAAATATAAACTCTAAAGGAAATATAATAAAATTCTAAATATAAAATATAATAGAACGAATATATAAACTATAATAAGATAATAGTATATTTACATACTAATAAACTAAACCAATATATACATAACAAATAAAAATTGTTTTAGAAAATTAATATAGAAATTATATACAATCAGAATAATAAATAAAATAAAATAAACTGAAATAAATAAAAAGTATTTACAATTTTCTAATAAATTAAAAGAAGAACAGAGGGTGTATTTGTGTGAATCAGGTGGGTGTGGACAGTACTCGAATGGGCTTACAAGAACGGCCCCCAGGCCCACGCCATGGTTGCCAACAACTTGAACCAATCAGTATATTAAGAAAACATGTCGTGTTAAAACAAAATCCATTTTTATTAATTTAATATGAAAAGTTAAAACAAAATGCGGGTGGTGTACTGGGTGATCTTTGGGCCATGAAGCCCAATACCAACAACAACACATGACCCGTCTTTCTTAAGAAGCCAGCCAAAACAAACACTAGAACAAAGTTGAAAAGGCGACAAAACATAAGCCATAGCCTCATCAGCAACACGGCTAAACAATGGAACACCGACGACAAAATTATCGCTTGTCAACAGGATCAACAACAAAGAAGAAGAGCATATTCACATGCACGTTCCACCCAACCTTCGACTTCGTTACATGCTGCCGGTGATTTAGTTGTGGATCTTGATTTACAGAATGGACACGGGTTACCGGCGATGATTGAAACGGTGATGATGATGTTGGTTTTTCTGCTGTTGTTGGAAGAAGGAGGATTTACAGGTTGTGTTTGGTTCGGAGAAATCTGAGAAGCTCTGTTGTTGGATGCGTGTTGTGATACGCTGCGGAGGTTTTTTTTGCGAAGAACAGGGGTATCGCGGATTGGGTCTGTTGTGGTTGTCGGAAATGGGTCGAGTTTGTGAAAAAATGAAGGTTCAATTTTGGGAGAATGGAAGATTATGAAGGTTCTGCTGAAGTTTGGGTTCGAATCTGGTTGGGTTTGCTTGATTTGAAGTTTGGTCGAGTTGATGAAGGTGACGGAAATGGCGGTGAAGTTTGGTTGTTTTGATGGTGATTGAAGTTTGTTGAAGAAAGAGGTTGGTGGCTCTGAGGAAGAAAGATAGTGGTTCTGAGTTCATTTTCTAGTGACGAAAAATGGTGGATGAAGGTGCGAAGAAGATGTTCGAGGGAAGTGGATCTGAGTTTGATTTTAAAGGTGGTGGTTTGAGTTTCGTCCAAAAATGGTTGTAGTTGAAGATTGTGGAATAGATTTGAAGTTTTCTGCGGATGTTTCGGTAGAGGTTGAAGATGACAGTTGGGATGGTCACGGTTTTGCAGAGAGAGGAGTTCACGGGTTGAAGGTGGCTGACGGAAAGGGGCTGCTAGAAGGTTGAGATTTGGTTGAATGACCTTCTGAAGAAGGTTGAGGAAGGGGGCGGCCAAACCTAGCTAGGGTTGATTCTGGGAGACAATGAATAGTATCTTAAATACTCAAATAGCAACACGTGGCACCAACAATCTTCCTTTTTTACTTTGATTAATATAATTAAAACTGATAACGTTAATTAATGAAGCAGATTCACATAAAAATATTCTAACACCTATGACTAAATACCAACTACATCATAATTAAAATAATTTCAAATTAACAAATATTCTAACTAACTAATAAATCAAATTAAATAACCAACTAAATTAACTTCTAAATAATCACATCCTAAATAAATAGATAAAAAACTAATCTAAATCAATAAATAAATCAGAAAATAACAAACAAATAAAAAAAAAACTAATTAATTATCTAAATAAAAGGAAAACAATTTAAAAAGATTAAATAATTAAAAGTCTATATTCTAAAAGTAAACAAATATCTAAAATTAACTCTGTTTCTATATAACAAAATAATAAAATCCTATTTTCTATTAAAACTTAATTAAATTAATTCTAAGTCTAAATAAAAAAATAAAACATATTTAAAATACAGTTAAAACAAAAATAATAAGCAAATTGATATTTACCAGGAAGGAAAAAATAAAAAGATAAATTTAAAAGGATTGAAAATATCCTTAGGCCACGAGTCACGCTCCCATTGGGCAAAATAATCATGGTTTGAAAAACGCTCAATCGGAGGCGGACACGTGTCTAAATGGCGTGAAAAATGCGAAATAAAATGCGAAAATATTTACAAAAGTTGGCGGGCAAATTTAGGGTATGACAACAGGGTAGGACAAATTTGGGGTATGAAAGATGCCCCTATCTAATTGACTTAAACCGAGTAAGATGAAATGTCGCGGCGTTCATTCTTTTGAGGTAGAAGACAATCTGATATAAAGAAGACCCTGAATTTGTCCGAAAAGGAAAGTGAATCCTGGGAATCGAAAATGATGGATGAGGTACCTCTGAGTAGACCGTAAATAATAAGCAAAAGGTCGTCATCACCAAAAGGATGATGGGACGAAACACACATAGCTACTACCACTAAAAGGATGGTAGAGCAAAACACAAATAAAATATCACACAACCTATCATCAATGACCATGATAGACCCCCCCACCAAAAGGATGACAGAGCGAGATAAACAAAATTCGCACAATCTATCATTAATGACCATGATAGACCACCCACCAAAAGGATGACGGAGCGAGATAAATAAAATTCGCACAATCTATCATTAATGACCATGATATACCCCCCACCAAAAGAATGACGGAGCGAGAAAAACAAAATTCGCACAATCTATCATTAATGACCATGATAGACCCCCCACCAAAAGGATGGCGGAGCGAAACACAAAACAAATCGCACAATCTATCACTAATGACCATGATAGACCCCCCACCAAAAGGATGACGGAGCGAAACACAAATAAACTATCGCACAATCTATCATTAATGACCATGATAGACCCCCCACCAAAAGGATGGCGGAGCGAAACACAAAACAAATCGCACAATCTATCACTAATGACCATGATAGACCCCCCACCAAAAGGATGACGGAGCGAAACACAAATAAACTATCGCACAATCTATCATTAATGACCATGATAGACCCCCCACCAAAAGGGTGACGGAGCGAAACACAAACAAACTATCGCACAATCTATCATTAATGACCATGATAGACCCCCCACCAAAAGGGTGACGGAGCGAAACACAAACAAACTATCGCACAATCTATCATTAATGACCATGATAGACCCCCCACCAAAAGGGTGACGGAGCGAAACACAAAAAAACTATCGCATAATCTATCATTAATGACCATGATAGACCCCCCACCAAAAGGATGACGGAGCGAAACACAAACAAACACATCGCACAATCTATCATTAATGACCATGATAGACCCCTCACCAAAAGGATGACGGAGTGAAATACAAATAAGCGATCGCACAATCTGACATCGACGAAATGTCAGACCCACCACCAAAAGGATGATGGAGCGAATCACAACACACAGGTCGCTATCACCAAAAGGATGATAGGACAACACAAATCTGAAGTTTACCAACACCAAAAGGATGCAGGCTGGGTTGAACTGACGAGGTTCGACTATCACCAAAAGGATGATAGTAAGGCGATTGACAACGGTCACGCTTGCTGAATACAACCCATTAGGGAACACCCAATAGGAAGATTGGGTTGAAATGAATCAATGGGGACGACCACCGACTTGCTTGGAGATCACAGCTTTGCTGAAATGATTCCATGGTTACGCCCATGAATTCTGAAGAGGATGCCCCTGACTGGGCTGAATTTGTCTTGATGTCTTGGTTTGCTCAACAAAAGGCTGAACAACTTCGTGAGGAACGCTCACGGTTTTGCTGAAGATGCCCCTGCTCGGGTTGGATCTTGCTTTGAATATTTTGAAATTTGATGGGAGAGACCCACAATTGCAGAAGATTGCCCCTGCCTGGGCTGGTGATTGCTTTGAAGCTCTTGAAAATCGTGGGATAACCCACCATCTTGCGGAAGATGCCCCTGACTGGGCTACCAATGGTCTTGGAAATCTTCGGGATTGATCCTGGACCTTGACTTGCATATATGAATGCTGGATGATATTCCATATGAGTGTACGTGCAAATGCAAATGCTGACGAGCGGAGATGCAAGAGTTGGGGAAGTATGGTATGATTGGAGTATGCATATGATGCAAGATATTTATGAGATCGAATGCGATGCGTATGATGCATATGATTGCAGACGGGTAATTGGAAATGCAGGGCGACGCCAGCGTGGTGGACTTTGGGTAGTTGCCAATGCGGATTGGACTTCGGGTGGTGGGAGGGATTGACTTCCTCGACACGCAGTTTGTTGAAGACACCATGATTGACACAGGCGAAGATACTTTATATGCCCCGAGTCTGGGTATTTGGTGACTTGTTGTGAATTTTCTTCAAGGAAGGTTGCAACTCTACTTGATGGTCAGGACGGCCTGGTCTTGCCCCAGTCTGAATATGGTAATGATATGCCCCTGCTCGAGCTGTTGAATGATTTGCCCCAGCCTGTGGGTTTTGAAATAAACTTGCTTCGTGTACGCCACTGAAAGTCAAGTTCCTCCTCGATTGCCTTTTGCTGGAGTGTCTTTGAATACCTAGCACTGATTTGCAATTAAAATTATACATTCACAGATGGTAATATTAATGCAAAGTTTGGTGCAAGTTTTGAAAAAGTGTCCTTTATTGAGGTGTCGTGAAAGTGAGACGAATGAACCATTAGCTCAAACGTTGTGCAGATTTTGATTGGTGCAAAAGATATAGCAAGACTAAAGACACCAATGTTGATGATTAGCAATCATGTGAGGAGTCAGGTTACGCAACCTTGCGATAGTATGCTTTCAGAATAAACCTCGTCTCAATTAGGTCTTTCAAGGGTGGTAACGTGGTCTGGTTCACGGTTATGAAACAAAAGGTTATTAGGCTCAAAGTATGATTTGTACCCACCCCTTCTTCTTAATGATCTCCAGTCCTACGCTCAGTTAATTCTGCACTTGCCTGGACGGTGTAGACTTGATGGTTCAAGATTTGCTCGTTGTGGCAGTCACCTTATTTTGATGAATGTCAGTGCCCTTTTTTGATTTGGGTGGCCACTGAATCTTCCTTTGTTTTTGTTGAGGGTTTCAGGGTCCTCTTTTGATTTTGTTTTGATCCCTAACTTTTTCATGGATTGACTTCGTTTGTCAGATCCATCGGGATTGCCTTGATTTTTCCTAAGTCCCCTCTAAGGTGTCTGACTTAGCAGGCTTTCGATGTTTTTTTTTTTGGATTTTGTTGGGAGGTTGTGACTGCCATGCCGTGGGTCATTAATAAACACCCGTCTTTCGGATTTTACTTGGTTGGTTTGAATGCGAGATTAGATTAACTGAACACTACCCTTCCCCAGGTTGAGTGTAAAGGTTCGAGTATCCGAAGGAAACTGCTACTTCTAGGATCGAAGTGGTTTACTAGGGATTAACTCCTTATATCTCAGGTGTATGGGGATTGAAGCAATGCATGTACATCATTGACAAGATTCAGTCTGAAAGCATACAGTTTGCAATTATGGGTATTTTGTTTTCGTCATCCTCCCTCAAATCATGCTAAACAACAGTGAATAGAGTGGAGTGAATAAATGTGTCGGTGATAAGCGAAAATGAGTGAATACGACATAACTAATTCAAAACATGCATAAACGATACATTAATGAAAACCAAATACGAATGGCAATTGTTCAAAGCATACATCACTTAAATAAACAAAAGACAAAACATAAGAAACTGCGAATAATGAAATGCCAACATGACTGCCTTCTTCGGGGAATGAACTTGACTGGAATCGATCTGATGTTGGCACTAGTTAACTGGTGGCATCGGATTGTTGATGATGTTTGGAGACTTCCCATTAAAGTTGATAGCGTCCCTGTCGATCATGTCTTGAATTATGTGCTTGAAAGCCCTGCAGTCCTCAATGGTGTGACCTGGAGCGCCCTTATGAAACTCACAATGAGCATTTGGATCGTAATCGGCAGGAAGGATGGTTGGAGGAGTTAAATCTCTTGGAACAACAACTTTCTTCTCCATCAACTGAGCAAAGATTTTGGCATATGACATTGGTAGACGATCAAAGACTCTATCTGGTCTCCATGTTCTCTGCGGACGCTGTGGGCGAGCACCTTGTCGTTGCTGAGTTGCTTGCATCTGCTGTTGCTGAGGAGGATACTAATATCCTTGCTGGTTGTAGGCTTGTTGCTGAGGAGCCTGTTGTCGTGGCATCTGAGCTTGCGCTGCTTGAACAACTGGCTGATAAGGCATTGGAGCATATTGCGCAGCAGCAACATATGGATACTGATAATAGGGGACTTGATAAGGCATAGGAGCAGGAGCTTGTTGAGAAGCTTGCCCTTTCTGCACAAAGATGGCATTTGTTTCGCCCTCCTTCTTATTGTATCCATTGAAAGGCTTCTTGGCATTAGCCTGGTTGTTAGAACCTCCCGGGATCTTTCCACTCTTCAGCCCTTCTTCAATTCTCTCACCGACGATCACCAAGTCAGAGAACCCAGCGGAGACACTACCGATCAACTTTTCGTACTACTGGCCTTGCAAGGTCCCCATGAAGATGTCAATCAATTCACGGTCAACAAGAGGTGGATGCACCCTTACGGCTAGCTCTCTCCATCGTTGCGCGTACTCCTTGAAGGATTCGCTGTCCTTCTGAGTCATACTCTGAAGCTGAGTACGATTTGGCGCAAGATCGGTGTTGTATTTGTACTGCTTGATGAATGCATCGGCTAGCTCGGCCCAAGTGCGTACGCTATTACGCTCCAACTGCATATACCATTCGAGTGATGCCCCAGACAAGTTGTCCTGGAAGCAATGGATCATGAGCTTCTCGTCTTTGGCATAGGCAGCCATCTTGCGACAATACATCTTCAGATGAATGTTTGGGCAGCTGAGACCTTTGTACTTTGAAAATTCAGGCACCTTGAACTTTGGAGGAATGACAACATCAGGCACCAAGCACAATTCCAGAGCACTGAAAGAATTTGAGTTATGCCCCTCCATGGCGCGGAGTTTCTCGGCTAGATCTCGGCACATCTTCATGGCTTCAGAATCCTGAGCAGCAACAGGACTGGCAATGGGGATAGCAGCATGATAGTTCTGAACGTCGTCATACTGATCCATCAGAGTATCTTCAACATGAGGAACCGGGATTTGCACAGCAGCAGGCTGGGCGTGCGAGATAACTCCAACGGTAACTCCAGGCGCTGGGATTGGATGAGAAGTGTTTCCTTCGATTGCGTTGTTGAAGTTCAACGGCATCCCCTGAGAATTTGGAATTGGAACCAAAGGGATAGCAGTAGACCCTTGTCCATTGACGACACCGGCGACTTCACGCTGTTCTTCCTCTCTCCTGGCTGCGAGGATGGCTTCGAGGATCTGGTCGATCTTTCCTTTCATAGAATCTAATTCTTCCCTGAAGGCAACTTGCTCCTGTTGAATCTGCTCCATCATTCGTCTGGTATTGGCTCTAGTTGCGTATTGGTGTCGAGGAATCAGCTTAATTTACTGGAGAAGAAGGAACGAAGACATAAGATTCTGTTGAAGGACCGGAAATGCAAAATGCACAACATATGAAATGCAATGCAAATGATATGCAAAATGCAAGATACAAGATCCAGGATCCCAAGATCATAGTCAAACAACTCCTGAAGCTGGTAACTGTAATAGATAAGTAACCGTAATTCCTGCTCAAAGAAAAATTGACAGGTACAACCTATACGGGAAGGTCTAAACATTCTACCCATAAACCCACTCACGGGATCGTTTCTATGTTTGGTTCCCAGGATCTCGGACACTAGTCGTATTAGCGTCACGCAACAGGCTGGCTGTATTACGACGATAATAACGATAAGGTCTCTCCTGAGCGGGGTCCTCGTGCTAGGCGCACAAGGAGCGAGTCCTTGGAGACTAACACTACACGACCACCAATATCAGAACTGGTGCTAACAAAAGGTTCCCAGAATCACGGACCCTTCATTAATCAAGTCGTGCAACAGGCTAGCTGCGTTACAACGAGATCTACGAATAGGTCTCCTATGGAGGAGCTTTCATGCTAGGCCCACAAGGAGCAAGTCCTCGGAGACTAACACTACTCGACTACCAATTCTAAACTAAGTGTTCTCTCTGCTTTTACCAAAGCTCGGGTGTAGAGCTTTACTCATGATGTCATCCCAGGAACCAACAGGCGACAAAGTGTCGCACCTCGAAAAATCACGGAGACATTTCGAAAATACGACCCTCGCGCGAAAGGCGCGGAAAATGCGGTTCGACAGAGTCGCCACCGAACTTTATTTTTCCCGAATAAACGGGAGAGGAAAATATCGAGAAAACCTCTTAAAAACGAAAGGATAGGAACAGGGCTGTCGCAACCAAGTTCCGGGTTCGGGAGTCGGTTACGTGAGGGGAAGGTATTAGCACCCCTCACGTCCGTCGTACTCGACGGGAACCTCTTAAGGTAATGTGGGGAGTGTGGTTTAGGTTTACTGGTTTTCTTCTCGCTACTAAAGGTAGAATTGGTAGGGTAAAAGGTTAAAGACGCTAAGGAGAGATGGGTGGTTAGAAGACAGGGTGCTCGCCAAGGGTTGGGGCCCTTGTGCCTACGTATGCTCATTCGGACGAGAATGAGAAATCAGAGCGTCGTAGTTCGACTACGGGAAAAGGATGGGGGGAAACAGAAGATGGATAGAAGTGTGCTCGCCAAGATCATCGCAATCTTGTGCCTACGTATCTTATATTCAAGAATGAATAAAGAATCAGAGCGTCCGTAGTTCGTGGTAACAACCACGAAAATATGAGGTCGAATGGGTTGGAAATTTGAGAAAAAAAAAGACGAAAGAGTGACTGACAAACAACCTAAGGGCGTGCCTCAAGAGCTTGTCACTCAAGAATTCAAGGAATGCGAGATCCCAAGAACTCAGTTCTTTCGGAAATTGAGTTGAATGAGTTGAAGATAAGAGTTGGATATCTTGAAAACGAAAGAATGAACTAATAACAACTCGGGGGCGCGCCCAAGAGTTACTCGTTCGAATATTCAAAGAATGCTAGATTCTAAGAATATCCCTCTTTCGTAAGTTTTAAAAAATGTGTTTGTGAAAGGGTCGAATCGAAGAATGGCATGCGAGGCCAAAAGGGAATTGTTTTGAACTGGTTCGACGACGTGTCGAAGATTTGATTGAAGATGGAACCGGCTTGACGACGTGTCAAGGGTTAAGGTTGTGAGAAACGATATTAGTCCCTGAGGGTGCTCCTAATATCGAGACCACGAGGAATTGTGAAAGTGTGTGCGAAGTGTCAAAGGTTGCGAATGCGTACGAGCGCTTGACTTAGGAGAACGTTGGAAGATGTTTGAGTTTGAAAAGAAAGTCGAAAGGTTGAGTGGATGACAACTCAAGAGCGTGCCTCGAGAGCTATTCACTCGAAAATTCAAGGAATGCTAGACTCCAAGAACCTCCTTCTTTCGAAGTGTGAATCAAAAAAAAGATATTTAAAAAGGTCGAAAGACTGAATGAATAATAACTCAAAGGGCGTGCCTCGAGAATTATTCACTCGAAAATTCAAGGAATGCTAGACTCCAAGAACCTCCTTCTTTCGAAGTTTGATCGAGAAAATGTTTGAAAAAGATAATTTGAGGTGAAATGAGGTATGAAAATAATTTGAGGTACGAGATGTGAGGACACGAGATTGGATTTGAAAAATGAGAGAAATGACAATTATTTGATAAATGAGACGTAGGCCTCACAACCAATTAATTGGGGTATTATCGAAATGCTGGATCTCGACGACACCTTTTTCATTTGAAGAATATTTGAATGAACGATAGAAATATCACACAGAATGCTTGATTCCTACGACATTTCTTTGTTAGAAAAAATATAATTTTGAAAATGAGAGGTCGAATAATACACTATTTAAGGTGTACACCTTAATAATGACTATCCAAAAATTCAGGAAGTGCTAGACTTCAAGAACTTAATTTCTCACGATTTGATTAAAAAAAACAATTTGAATGAAGATTAGGAAAATTATTAGTTTTGAGGATGGTTTTGATTTAATTTAAGAAATATTGTTTGAATGAACAATGAAAATATCACAAAGAGTGCTAGACTCCTATGATATATTTTGGTTCAAATAATTAAGAGCATAACGAAAAACGAACAATATTATCCAAGGCGTACGCCCCAATAATAATTATTCAAAAACTCAAGAGGTGCTAGACCTTAAGAGTTTAATTTTCGTGATGGATTAAGAGAAAGATTTGTGTGTTGAAAATAAATTATATTAGGATTAATAAAAATATGAAGATTGTCTTGAGATGTCAAAAAAAATGGACTATTAAATATTCGACTAAAAAGATTTTAATATATTGAATTTAGAGAAAATATTTACTCATGTTTTGTCAATAAAAGTTTTGAAATAATCTAGCATTTTTCTTAAAAAAAATAAACTAATTAACAATACCTTGAAAATTTATTTTTAGTTAGAAAAATATTTGAAATTAAGATAATTAATAATCACAAAATTAACAAAATTACTCATGTAGTATGCTAATTATCCTATAATGAAATAAGAGTTGTAATAAAAAACAGTAAAGAAATCATAACTAAACCTTAAATAAGACTTTCAACCATGGATCATGTACATAATCAGCAATCCTGATATTTGCAGCAAAACTGACAATCAAATCAAAAACATAGATGATACCATAAACTCTGTCAACAGTAGCAGTCATTTCTTAGCTCACAAAACCAAACATTACGTGTACGCAAGCCATTCTCCAAGCCAACTTATCAATTCAAAACAGAACGAATCAAGTTTTTTTTCTTTCTTGCAGGCACTGACTACTACTAACAACAATGGGTACAAAGAGAACAAACGATAGATAAAATCTGAACACCTATATCAATACCCAACTATGAGACTTTAAAAAACATAACAGTAACAGCATAAAATTATTTCACACTCCAAATTGCCACACGCTCATGTATACTAAATAACTCAGCATCCGTAAAACTCATTATCAAATTGGCATGTTTCAGCATCAGAAAATAAATAAATGAATAAATCTAACGCAAGCATATCATTCTCGCAATGACATTTAAACCACATACTGGCATAAGCAAAACAGAATTCACACAAAAAAACATAAACATATAAACTCAGCCTTGTGAAAACCTCATCGTGAATGATACGACAATCCTACAATATTGAATCGAAAAACCGTATGGTTCAAATAGGGCACCCTAAGATGGCGAAGCCTGAATTGAAATTACCAACCGCTATGTGAACGAGTTGTCGCCGAGAGTTTAAGCGCTGCGGTTTTGGTTGCAAGTTGGAATCCAGAAACTAGTTGTTGATTATGAAAATGAGGCACGCGTGGCGTAAACGACTCGCCGATATGAGGAGAAATTGTCCTAAGAGCAGCAGATCAAACTTTGTCGCCTTCACACATTCCTGCTAGCAACGCGAAAGAGAAATCTGAAATCAATCTTCCAACCCGAACATCAGTGACTCCGAACTTTCTTCTCCTCTAAAATCTGCACATGAAAGAAACAGGCAGCAGGGTTGTGTTTCACAAAACCCACACTTTCACATAATTTAATATTCTAGATTACTATCAAAGTACAAGCCACCATGCTACCACACAATACCCCTAACAACAATAACGCCATAAAAGCTTGTTCGAGACCGAATCTCAACACGTCAATGGAATACCAGACACAAACGTGCATCTGTTTACGGATTGCTTATTGCATCCTAACGTAATATCGCTTCTATTTCTGAACACGGCTGTTACATCACCGCAAGCCGAGGATGTCGCATCCTAGCTGGGAGCAGGTGCGAGGTTGAGTTCAGCTATAGACCGCGAATCACAATTTGATGATGTCCCTGTTGTTATCACCGCAAGTTGTGGTCACTTCAATTGAATACCTATCAAAAAAAATTAATACAACAGGAAAATCTGAATCAAAGCCTCAACAATGTAATGGCTTTTGATTCGAAAACTCTCAATCCGGTATGATAAACTTGGAGTAATATCAGCTCAACAAATCCTGCAACAAACTCAAAACAATGTTAGCAATTAACATACTCATTATCAACGAGCCAAATGATATGAACAACCATAATCTCACAGCTTATTATACGTAACAAAAACAGCAGTTACTGAAAGAGATTAGGACGAAACGTACTGTGAGATTTATGAAATATTAACAACCTATCGCAGGGTATTATAACTCGCAGACAACATACAGAACTCCAATACTAACTTTCAAAATTAGTTCCAACGACGCTATTCTAAACTATGCGAATCAATTGCAAAAAACTATAATTTCCACAGCAAGATTAAACATCAGTAGCAACACAAAATAACCAACATAGATCCACTCACTGTTTGTGTAAAATGAAACCAACCTAAATTCAAACTTAAACCAAAACAAAGTGAACTCAATATTGGTCTGCAAACAAAACGTCACAACTAGAGAATTTGTAACATCATAAATATCTAACCGTTCACAGCTCATGAAGCTACAATCCTAACACAGACAGTTGGTATTATGCAGAAAACAAACCACATCGTTGAACCCATTACCGACACACATAACCGCAATCCCGTGCTACTGCTTGTGTATGATCATTTCCAATCCCGCGCCCAATTCAAAACCTGCATATGTATCAATCATGGACAGCAACAACAGAAAACCGAATTCGCAGTTTCAAAGACAAACTGGATAGACAAAACTTAAATCAAAGGTGCGAGTTTGGATGGTTCAAAGTTAAATGTCATTTGAACTAAAGTTGTAAAGCTGCTTGCGTGTTGTCCAATGTAAGCCTGCTCTGCGCAAGTCTTCAATGTCACGCTATTCTGTTGCTGGTGATGTTGTGACCGCAAGCTCAAGTCGCAATAAGGTTTGAAGAGTGAGGTCGACGACTCGTTTGCAGCGACTATATTGGTTCCAAACCCTGAGTTTCCACTTTAGGAACCTGCACACAGCAGACAACAAACCAAGCAAAACACAATACTGATTTTGCAAATTTGAAATGGCCAAAACGGAAGTTAATAGCCTTGTGCTTTCGTCAGTATCAGTGTTAAAGACAACAACAACAAACATAGAAAATCAGATGCTTAGAAGCACAGTTGATACAGGATGGCTATAACTTCTACTAAGATCATCACAGTTTGTGGCACAGACATGAGGAAGACCAACCGACAACGAACAAAATCTAACTGAAACCCAACAAACTTGCTTTGGCAGTATTTGACGAAGCCAACCTGCAACAAGGAAAAAAAACAGACAATGACTCAATATTTGTTGCAGGCGCGACGGGGTGTCGATGTTGCTCAAACCATGTCTTCCAAAGCTGTTGGTGATGGACTCATAAATTTCTGGTAACATAGAGGCAACGCCTTAGCTTATAACACTGTTAAAAACCACTATACTTCTGTCACAGTACAAACATGGAAACCATTAACAATTAGAAAGAACATACATCATAAAAAGAAATTTAATCGCATAAATGAAAGAATGAAGAAAATCTCACGATATGGCATCACTTACACCATCCACCTGGACTTGGAATATCGTAATCATGACGTCGATAGCCAAGAGCTGAATCCCATTATCGCCATTGCATCCTCATTAGGGTTGAGCGCTCGTTAACAAATTAGAGTACCGCGGAATTCAGACCGAAGCTTCAACTGTTTCACTCTCGTTACAACACGTCACGGCGATGAACCATGGATGGGCTTGAACTCTGGCTGTTCCAAATCTTCAAATGAAGCCGGCATTTGATTGTTCATACGAGATTCTGGTGATTCGAGAATGGATGAAGAATAGGAAGGGTGAAAGTTTGAACGACGCCGTTTGGGGTTTTAAAGGGGAGGCGACCATTTTGAATCGGAGAAAGGTGGAAGAGGGAGATGAACAGGAGATTAGGGTTTGAGGGGGCGGCGGCGCCGTTTTGAAGTTTTGGGAGAGATGGAACTTTAGGGTTTCACGGTTTTTCGATTGGGGCTGCGCCGTTTCGTCTTTTCCGTGATGAACAGTAGCCTCCTCCTTTCTCACTATGAAAATCAACTTAAATAACCAACCAGCCAGCAAAACCCTAACGGGTTCCCCACAAATGGGCCTGCTCCATCCCAACTCCTGCCCTTCTTTTTCTTTTCTTTTTATTTTTTTCTCAAATTAATTAATTATTAAAACAATAAGCAATTAATATAAATTAACATGGATGTAATTAAATAATATATAACTATTAACAATAATTACTAGATAGATATTAACAAATATAGTTAAGCATAAACAAATATAAATAGAACAAGTTAAAGAAAAAAAACAAATATTAAGTACTAAAATATTATAAGTAACATTTTTTTTAAAAAAAAAAGAAGAGTTTAAGAAGCTAAGAAAAAAAATATTCACAAAAAATTGTATTAAGCCACGTGTCACCTTTTAATTGGTCAAAAAGACAAAGTTCTGAAAAAAACAACCAATTGCGAGCAGACACGCATCTAAATGGCATAAAGCAATAAATACGAAAATATTTACAAAAAGGGTAGGACAAATTTAGGGTATGACAGATGCCCCTATCTAATCGGCTTAAACATAGGAAAATGAACTGCATTAGCGTTCATATTCCTGAGGTAGAAGTCAATTAGATACGAAGAAGACCCTGAATTTGTCCGAAAGAAAAAGAGATGCTTGAGAATTGAAAATGCTGGATGATGTAAACCTCTGAGTAAGCTGTAAATGACTGGCAAAAAGGCCGTCATTACCAAAAAGGATGATGGAAAGAAAAGAACACGGCTATTACCACCAAAAGGGCGGTAGAGCAAACACAAACACACATCGCACAGTCTATCGTTAATGACCATGATAGACTCCCCCACCAAAAGGATGACGGAGTGGAACACAACGCAAATCGCACAATCTATCATTAATGACCATGATAGACCCCTCACCAAAAGGATGACGGAGCGAAACACAAATAAACGATCGCACAATCTGATACCGACGAAGTACCAGACCTACCACCAAAAGGATGGTAGAGCGAAAACACAAATAAAACATTGCGCCATCTGATACCGACGAAGTATCAGACCTACCACCAAAAGGATGATAGAGCGAAAACACAAATAAAACATCGCGCCATCTGATACCGACGAAGTATCAGACCTACCACCAAAAGGATGATAGAGCGAAAACACAAAAGAAAGTATGGCGCAATCTGATACCGACGAAGTACCAGACCTACCACCAAAAGGATGGTAGAGCGAAAACACAAAAGAAACATCGCGCAATCTGATACCGACGAAGTATCAGACCTACCACCAAAAGGATGGTAGAGCGAAAACATAAAAGAAACATCGCACAATCTGATACCGACGAAGTACCAGACCTATCACCAAAAGGATGGTAGAGCGAAAACATAAAAAGAAACATCGCACAATCTGATACCGACGAAGTACCAGACCTACCACCAAAAGGATGGTAGAGCGAAAACATAAAAGAAACATCGCACAATCTGATACCGACGAAGTACCAGACCTACCACCAAAAGGATGGTAGAGCGAAAACATAAAAGAAACATCGCACAATCTGATACCGACGAAGTACCAGACCTACCACCAAAAGGATGGTAGAGCGAAAACATAAAAGAAACATCGCACAATCTGATACCGACGAAGTACCAGACCTACCACCAAAAGGATGGTAGAGCGAAAACATAAAAGAAACATCGCACAATCTGATACCGACGAAGTACCAGACCTACCACCAAAAGGATGGTAGAGCGAAAACATAAAAGAAACATCGCACAATCTGATACCGACGAAGTACCAGACCTACCACCAAAAGGATGGTAGAGCGAAAACATAAAAGAAACATCGCACAATCTGATACCGACGAAGTACCAGACCTACCACCAAAAGGATGGTAGAGCGAAAACATAAAAGAAACATCGCACAATCTGATACCGACGAAGTACCAGACCTACCACCAAAAGGATGGTAGAGCGAAAACATAAAAGAAGACATCGCGCAATCTGATACCGACGAAGTATCAGACCTACCACCAAAAGGATGGTAGAGCGAAAACATAAAAGAAACATCGCACAATCTGATACCGACGAAGTACCAGACCTACCACCAAAAGGATGGTAGAGCGAAAACATAAAAGAAGACATCGCGCAATCTGATACTGACGAAGTATCAGACCTACCACCAAAAGGATGGTAGAGCGAAAACATAAAAGAAACATCGCACAATCTGATACCGACGAAGTACCAGACCTACCACCAAAAGGATGGTAGAGCGAAAACATAAAAGAAGACATCGCGCAATCTGATACCGACGAAGTATCAGACCTACCACCAAAAGGATGATAGAGCGAAAACACAAATAAAATACCGCACAATCTGATACCGACGAAGTACCAGACCTACCACCAAAAGGATGGTAGAGCGAAAACACAAAAGAAACATCGCACAATCTGATACCGACGAAGTACCAGACCTACCACCAAAAGGATGGTAGAGCGAAAACATAAAAGAAACATCGCACAATCTGATACCGACGAAGTACCAGACCTACCACCAAAAGGATGGTAGAGCGAAAACATAAAAGAAACATCGCACAATCTGATACCGACGAAGTATCAGACCTACCACCAAAAGGATGATAGAGCGAAACACAAATAAAATACCGCACAATCTGATACCGACGAAGTACCAGACCTACCACCAAAAGGATGGTAGAGCGAAAACACAAATAACGCGCAATCTGATACCGACGAAGTACCAGATCTACCACCAAAAGGATGGTAGAGCGAAAACACAACACACAGGTTGTTATCACCAAAAGGATGATAGACCAACACAGATTTGAAGTTTACCAATATCAAAAGGATGCAGGCTAGGTTGAACTGACGAAGTTCGACTATCACCAAAAGGATGATAGTAAGGCAATTGACAACGGTCACGCTTGCTGGGTACAACTCATTGGGGAACCCCCGAGAGGAAGATTGAATTTGAAATGAGTCTACGGGGTACGCCCACCGTCTTCGCTTGGAAATCATAATTTGCTGAAATGATTCCATGGTTACGCCCATGAGTTTTGAAGAGGATGCCCTTGACTGGGCTAAATTTGTCTTGATGTCTTGTTTTGGTCAACAAAAGGTTGAGCCACTTCATGAGGGACGCTCACGGTCTTGCTGAAGATGCCCCTGTTCGGGTTGGATCTTGCACTGAACTTCTTGGATTTGCCCAACAAAAGGCTGAACAACTTCGTGGGGAACGCCCACGGTCTTGAATGGTATGCCCCTGATTAGGCTGAATGTTGATTTGCATATTTGATCAACCACGAGGTTGAAACTCGTCACGGGAGACGCCCATGGTCTTGAAAAAGATGCCCCTGACTAGGCTGAATCTTGCTTTGTATGACTTCGAATTTTGATGGGAGAAACCCACAATTGTAGAAGATTGCCCCTGACTGGGTTGATGACTGCTTTGAAGCTCTTTGAAAATTGTGGGATAAACCCACCATCTTGTGGAAAATGCCCCTGACTGAGCTACCAATGGTCTTGGAAATCCTCAGGATTGATCCTGGACCTTGACTTGCATATATGAATGCTTGGATGATAAATGATATTCCATATGAGTGGACGTGCAAATGCAAATGCTGACGAGCAGAGATGCAAGAGCTTGGGGAAGTACGGTATGATTGGAGTATGCATATGATGCAAGATATTTATGAGATCGAAAGCGATGCGTATGATGCATACGATGCAGACGGGTAATTGGAAACGCAAGGTGGAGATGCCAGCATGGTGGACTTTTGGTAGTTGCCAATGCAGATTGGACTTCGGGTGGTGTGAGGGATTGACTTCCTCGACACGCAGTTTGTTGAAGACGTCACGATTGAAGCAGAAGATGATTCTCTGGATGCCCCAAGTCTGGGTACTTGGTGGTTTGTTGTGAATTTCCCTCAGAAAAGGTTGCAACTTTGCTTGATGGTCAGGACGACCTGGTCTTGCCCCGGTCTGAACATGGTAATGGTCTGCCCCAGATTAACCAGTTCTGACGTATGGAAGTTGAACTCGGATGACTTGCCCCTGCTCGAGCTGTTGAATGCTTTGCCCCAGCCTGTGGGTTCTGAAATTATCTTGCTTCGTGTACGCCACCGAAAGTCAAGTTTCTCCTCAATTGCCCCTTGCTGGAGTGTCTTTGAATACCTAGCACTGATTTGCAATTAAAATTGTACATTCATAGATGGTGACGTTAATGCAAAGCTCGATGCAAGATTTGAGAAAGTGTCTTTTGTTGAGGTGTCGTGATAGTGAGACGAATGGACTGCTAGCCCAAACGTCGTGCTAATTGATTGGTGCGAAAAATATATCAAGAGAGGTGACACCAATATTGATGATTAGAAATCATGTGAGGAGTCAGGTTACGCAACCTCGCGATAGCATGCTTTCAGAAGAAACCTCGCCTCAATTAGGTCTTTCGAGGGTTGTAACGTGGTCTGGTTTACGGTTATGAAACAAAAGGTTATTAGGCTCAAAGTATGATTTGTACCCACCCCTTCTTCGTAATGATCTCCAGTCCTACGCTCAGTTAATCCTACACTTGTCTTGACGGTATAAACTTGATGGTTCAAGGATTGCTCGACGCGGCAGTCACCTTATTTATGTTTTTGATGAATGTCAGTGCCCCTTTGATCTGGGTGGCCACTGAATCCTATTTTGTTTTTGTTGAGGGTTTCGGGGTCCTCTTTTGATTTTGTTTTTGATCCTTAACTTTTGCATGGATTGACTTCGTTTGTCAGATCCATCGGGATTGCCTTGATTTTGCCTAAGTCCCCTCTAAGGTGTCTGACTTAGCTGGCTTTTGATTTTTTTGATTTTGTTGTGACTGCCATAGCATGGGTCATTGATGAACAACCGTCTTTTAGATATTGCTTTTGTTGATTCGAGTGCGGAGCTGAATTAACTGAACACTACCCTGCCCCAGGTTGAGTGTAAGGGTTTGAATATCCGAAGGAAACTGCTACTTCTAAGCTCGAAGTGGTTTATTAGGGATTAACTCCTTATATCTCCGGTGTTTGGGGAATTGAAGCAATGCCTGTACATCATTGACGAGATTCTATCTGAAAGCATACGATTTGCAATTATGGGTATCTCGTTTTCATCATCCTCCCCCAAATCATGCTAAACAACAGTGAATAGAGTGGAGTAAAGAGATGTGTCGGTGATAAGCGAAAAATGAGTGAATACGACATAACTAATTCAAAACATGCATAAACGATACATTAATGAAAACCAAACACGAATGGCAATTGTTCAAAGCATACAATACTTAAATAAACAAAGACAAAATACAAGAAATGCGAAAGATTAAATGGCAGCATGACGGCCTTCTTCAGAGAATGAACTTGACTTGATTAGATCTGACGTTGGCACTAGTTGGCTGGCGACCTCGGGTTGTTGATGGCACTGAGATACTTCCCATCAAAGGTGAGAGCTTCCTTGTCAATCAGGTCTTGAATTTTGTGCTTGAGAAACCTGCAGTTCTCAATGTTGTGACCTGGAGCGCCCTTATGGAACTCACAATGAGCATTCGCGTCATAATCAGCAGGAAGGATAGTTGGGGGAGCTAGATCTCTCGGGACGATAGCCTTTTGTTCCATTAATTGAGCAAAGATATCTGCATATGTCATTGGAAGACTATCGAATACTCTCTCCGGCTTCCATGTCCTGCGTTGATTTTGCTGACGCGGTTGTTGAACGGTATGCCGTTCTGATTCCTTTCCAGTTATGGAGAGGGCTTCGAAGATCTGATCCATCTTCCTGTTGAGGGATTCCAGCTCCTTCCTGATAGCAATTTGTTCTTGCCGAATCTGCTCCATTGATCGTCTGGTATTGGCTCTAGTTGCGTACTGGTGTCGAGGAATCAGCTTGATTTACTGGAGAAGAAGGAACAGAGACATAAGATTCTGTTGAGGGACTGGAAACGCAAAATGCATAACATATGAAATGCAATGCAAATGATATGCAAGATGCAATGCAAGATACAAGATCCAGGATCACAAGGTCGCAATCAAACAACTCCTGAAGCTGGTAACTGTAATAGATAAGTAACCATAATTCCTGCTCAAAGAACATGACAGGTATAACCTATACGGGAAGGTCTAAACATTCTACCCATAAACCCTCTCACGGGATGGTTTCTATGTTTGGTTCCCAGGATCACGGACACTAGTCGTATCAGCGTCACGCAACAGGCTGGCTGCATTACGACGATAATGACGATAAGGTCTCTCCTGAGCGGGGTCCTCATGCTAGGCGCACAAGGAGCGAGTCCTTGGAGACTAACACTACACGACCACCAGTATCGGAACTGGTGCTAACAAAAGGTTCCCAGAATCACGGACCCTTCATTAATCAAGTCGTGCGACAGGCTAGCTGTGTTACAATGAGATCTACGAATAGGTCTCCTCTGGAGGAGCTTTCACGCTAGGCCCACAAGGAGCAAGTCCTTGGAGACTAACACTACTCGACTACCAATTCTAAACTATGTGTTCTCTCTGCTTTTACCAAAGCTCGGGTGTAGAGCTTTACTCATGATGTCATCCCAACAGGCAACCGAGATAGCAAGCACAAATAAAATCTACAAGAGAACAAATACAAAAAGAAAACAAATAAAAACAAACACTCCTCACAAACCAAAAGATAGGCTTGACTCTCTCTTTGCATGGAGCAATGCGTCCCTAGCAGAGTCGCCACCTGTCGCACCTCGAAAAATCACGGAGACATTTCGAAAATACGACCCTCGCGCGAAAGGCGCGGAAAATGCGGTTCGACAGAGTCGCCACCGAACTTTATTTTTCCCGAATAAACGGGAGAGGAAAATATCGAGAAAACCTCTTAAAAACGAAAGGATAGGAACAGGGCTGTCGCAACCAAGTTCCGGGTTCGGGAGTCGGTTACGTGAGGGGAAGGTATTAGCACCCCTCACGTCCGTCGTACTCGACGGGAACCTCTTAAGGTAATGTGGGGAGTGTGGTTTAGGTTTACTGGTTTTCTTCTCGCTACTAAAGGTAGAATTGGTAGGGTAAAAGGTTAAAGACGCTAAGGAGAGATGGGTGGTTAGAAGACAGGGTGCTCGCCAAGGGTTGGGGCCCTTGTGTCTACGTATGCTCATTCGGACGAGAATGAGAAATCAGAGCGTCGTAGTTCGACTACGGGAAAAGGATGGGGGGAAACGGAAGATGGATAGAAGTGTGCTCGCCAAGATCATCGCAATCTTGTGCCTACGTATCTTATATTCAAGAATGAATAAAGAATCAGAGCGTCCGTAGTTCGTGGTAACAACCACGAAAATATGAGGTCGAATGGGTTGGAAATTTGAGAAAAAAAAAGACGAAAGAGTGACTGACAAACAACCTAAGGGCGTGCCTCAAGAGCTTGTCACTCAAGAATTCAAGGAATGCGAGATCCCAAGAACTCAGTTCTTTCGGAAATTGAGTTGAATGAGTTGAAGATAAGAGTTGGATATCTTGAAAACGAAAGAATGAACTAATAACAACTCGGGGGCGCGCCCAAGAGTTACTCGTTCGAATATTCAAAGAATTCTAGATTCTAAGAATATCCCTCTTTCGTAAGTTTTAAAAAATGTGTTTGTGAAAGGGTCGAATCGAAGAATGGCATGCGAGGCCAAAAGGGAATTGTTTTGAACTGGTTCGACGACGTGTCGAAGATTTGATTGAAGATGGAACCGGCTTGACGACGTGTCAAGGGTTAAGGTTGTGAGAAACGATATTAGTCCCTGAGGGTGCTCCTAATATCGAGACCACGAGGAATTGTGAAAGTGTGTGCGAAATGTCAAAGGTTGCGAATGCGTACGAGCGCTTGACTTAGGAGAACGTTGGAAGATGTTTGAGTTTGAAAAGAAAGTCGAAAGGTTGAGTGGATGACAACTCAAGAGCGTGCCTCGAGAGCTATTCACTCGAAAATTCAAGGAATGCTAGACTCCAAGAACCTCCTTCTTTCGAAGTGTGAATCAAAAAAAAGATATTTAAAAAGGTCGAAAGACTGAATGAATAATAACTCAAAGGGCGTGCCTCGAGAATTATTCACTCGAAAATTCAAGGAATGCTAGACTCCAAGAACCTCCTTCTTTCGAAGTTTGATCGAGAAAATGTTTGAAAAAGATAATTTGAGGTGAAATGAGGTATGAAAATAATTTGAGGTACGAGATGTGAGGACACGAGATTGGATTTGAAAAATGAGAGAAATGACAATTATTTGATAAATGAGACGTAGGCCTCACAACCAATTAATTGGGGTATTATCGAAATGCTGGATCTCGACGACACCTTTTTCATTTGAAGAATATTTGAATGAACGATAGAAATATCACACAGAATGCTTGACTCCTACGACATTTCTTTGTTAGAAAAAATATAATTTTGAAAATGAGAGGTCGAATAATACACTATTTAAGGTGTACACCTTAATAATGACTATCCAAAAATTCAGGAAGTGCTATACTTCAAGAACTTAATTTCTCACGATTTGATTAAAAAAAACAATTTGAATGAAGATTAGGAAAATTATTAGTTTTGAGGATGGTTTTGATTTAATTTAAGAAATATTGTTTGAATGAACAATGAAAATATCACAAAGAGTGCTAGACTCCTATGATATATTTTGGTTCAAATAATTAAGAGCATAACGAAAAACGAACAATATTATCCAAGGCGTACGCCCCAATAATAATTATTCAAAAACTCAAGAGGTGCTAGACCTTAAGAGTTTAATTTTCGTGATGGATTAAGAGAAAGATTTGTGTGTTGAAAATAAATTATATTAGGATTAATAAAAATATGAAGATTGTCTTGAGATGTCAAAAAAAAATGGACTATTAAATATTCGACTAAAAAGATTTTAATATATTGAATTTAGAGAAAATATTTACTCATGTTTTGTCAATAAAAGTTTTGAAATAATCTAGCATTTTTCTTAAAAAAAATAAACTAATTAACAATACCTTGAAAATTTATTTTTAGTTAGAAAAATATTTGAAATTAAGATAATTAATAATCACAAAATTAACAAAATTACTCATGTAGTATGCTAATTATCCTATAATGAAATAAGAGTTGTAATAAAAAACAGTAAAGAAATCATAACTAAACCTTAAATAAGACTTTCAACCATGGATCATGTACATAATCAGCAATCCTGATATTTGCAGCAAAACTGACAATCAAATCAAAAACATAGATGATACCATAAACTCTGTCAACAGTAGCAGTCATTTCTTAGCTCACAAAACCAAACATTACGTGTACGCAAGCCATTCTCCAAGCCAACTTATCAATTCAAAACAGAACGAATCAAGTTTTTTTTTTCTTGCAGGCACTGACTACTACTAACAACAATGGGTACAAAGAGAACAAACGATAGATAAAATCTGAACACCTATATCAATACCCAACTATGAGACTTTAAAAAACATAACAGTAACAACATAAAATTATTTCACACTCCAAATTGCCACACGCTCATGTATACTAAATAACTCAGCATCCGTAAAACTCATTATCAAATTGGCATGTTTCAGCATCAGAAAATAAATAAATGAATAAATCTAACGCAAGCATATCATTCTCGCAATGACATTTAAACCACATACTGGCATAAGCAAAACAGAATTCACATAAAAAAACATAAACATATAAACTCAGCCTTGTGAAAACCTCATCGTGAATGATACGACAATCCTACAATATTGAATCGAAAAACCGTATGGTTCAAATAGGGCACCCTAAGATGGCGAAGCCTGAATTGAAATTACCAACCGCTATGTGAACGAGTTGTCGCCGAGAGTTTAAGCGCTGCGGTTTTGGTTGCAAGTTGGAATCCAGAAACTAGTTGTTGATTATGAAAATGAGGCACGCGTGGCGTAAACGACTCGCCGATATGAGGAGAAATTGTCCTAAGAGCAGCAGATCAAACTTTGTCGCCTTCACACATTCCTGCTAGCAACGCGAAAGAGAAATCTGAAATCAATCTTCCAACCCGAACATCAGTGACTCCGAACTTTCTTCTCCTCTAAAATCTGCACATGAAAGAAACAGGCAGCAGGGTTGTGTTTCACAAAACCCACACTTTCACATAATTTAATATTCTAGATTACCATCAAAGTACAAGCCACCATGCTACCACATAATACCCCTAACAACAATAACGCCATAAAAGCTTGTTCGAGACCGAATCTCAACACGTCAATGGAATACCAGACACAAACGTGCATCTGTTTACGGATTGCTTATTGCATCCTAACGTAATATCGCTTCTATTTCTGAACACGGCTGTTACATCACCGCAAGCCGAGGATGTCGCATCCTAGCTGGGAGCAGGTGCGAGGTTGAGTTCAGCTATAGACCGCGAATCACAATTTGATGATGTCCCTGTTGTTATCACCGCAAGTTGTGGTCACTTCAATTGAATACCTGTCAAAAAAAATTAATACAACAGGAAAATCTGAATCAAAGCCTCAACAATGTAATGGCTTTTGATTCGAAAACTCTCAATCCGGTATGATAAACTTGGAGTAATATCAGCTCAACAAATCCTGCAACAAACTCAAAACAATGTTAGCAATTAACATACTCATTATCAACGAGCCAAATGATATGAACAACCATAATCTCACAGCTTATTATACGTAACAAAAACAGCAGTTACTGAAAGAGATTAGGACGAAACGTACTGCGAGATTTATGAAATATTAACAACCTATCGCAGGGTATTATAACTCGCAGACAACATACAGAACTCCAATACTAACTTTCAAAATTAGTTCCAACGACGCTATTCTAAACTATGCGAATCAATTGCAAAAAACTATAATTTCCACAGCAAGATTAAACATCAGTAGCAACACAAAATAACCAACATAGATCCACTCACTGTTTGTGTAAAATGAAACCAACCTAAATTCAAACTTAAACCAAAACAAAGTGAACTCAATATTGGTCTGCAAACAAAACGTCACAACTAGAGAATTTGTAACATCATAAATATCTAACCGTTCACAGCTCATGAAGCTACAATCCTAACACAGACAGTTGGTATTATGCAGAAAACAAACCACATCGTTGAACCCATTACCGACACACATAACCGCAATCACGTGCTACTGCTTGTGTATGATCATTTCCAATCCCGCGCCCAATTCAAAACCTGCATATGTATCAATCATGGACAGCAACAACAGAAAACCGAATTCGCAGTTTCAAAGACAAACTGGATAGACAAAACTTAAATCAAAGGTGCGAGTTTGGATGGTTCAAAGTTAAATGTCATTTGAACTAAAGTTGTAAAGCTGCTTGCGTGTTGTCCAATGTAAGCCTGCTCTGCGCAAGTCTTCAATGTCACGCTATTCTGTTGCTGGTGATGTCGTGACCGCAAGCTCAAGTCGCAATAAGGTTTGAAGAGTGAGGTCGACGACTCGTTTGCAGCGACTATATTGGTTCCAAACCCTGAGTTTCCACTTTAGGAACCTGCACACAGCAGACAACAAACCAAGCAAAACACAATACTGATTTTGCAAATTTGAAATGGCCAAAACGGAAGTTAATAGCCTTGTGCTTTCGTCAGTATCAGTGTTAAAGACAACAACAACAAACATAGAAAATCAGATGCTTAGAAGCACAGTTGATACAGGATGGCTATAACTTCTACTAAGATCATCACAGTTTGTGGCACAGACATGAGGAAGACCAACCGACAACGAACAAAATCTAACTGAAACCCAACAAACTTGCTTTGGCAGTATTTGACGAAGCCAACCTGCAACAAGGAAAAAAAACAGACAATGACTCAATATTTGTTGCAGGCGCGACGGAGTGTCGATGTTGCTCAAACCATGTCTTCCAAAGCTGTTGGTGATGGACTCATAAATTTCTGGTAACATAGAGGCAACGCCTTAGCTTATAACACTGTTAAAAACCACTATACTTCTGTCACAGTACAAACATGGAAACCATTAACAATTATAAAGAACATACATCATAAAAAGAAATTTAATCGCATAAATGAAAGAATGAAGAAAATCTCACGATATGGCATCACTTACACCATCCACCTGGACTTGGAATACCGTAATCATGACGTCGATAGCCAAGAGCTGAATCCCATTATCGCCATTGCATCCTCATTAGGGTTGAGCGCTCGTTAACAAATTAGAGTACCGCGGAATTCAGACCGAAGCTTCAACTGTTTCACTCTCGTTACAACACGTCACGGCGATGAACCATGGATGGGCTTGAACTCTGGCTGTTCCAAATCTTCAAATGAAGCCGGCATTTGATTGTTCATACGAGATTCTGGTGATTCGAGAATGGATGAAGAATAGGAAGGGTGAAAGTTTGAACGACGCCGTTTGGGGTTTTAAAGGGGAGGCGACCATTTTGAATCGGAGAAAGGTGGAAGAGGGAGATGAACAGGAGATTAGGGTTTGAGGGGGCGGCGGCGCCGTTTTGAAGTTTTGGGAGAGATGGAACTTTAGGGTTTCACGGTTTTTCGATTGGGGCTGCGCCGTTTCGTCTTTTCCGTGATGAACAGTAGCCTCCTCCTTTCTCACTATGAAAATCAACTTAAATAACCAACCAGCCAGCAAAACCCTAACGGGTTCCCCACAAATGGGCCTGCTCCATCCCAACTCCTGCCCTTCTTTTTCTTTTCTTTTTATTTTTTTCTCAAATTAATTAATTATTAAAACAATAAGCAATTAATATAAATTAACATGGATGTAATTAAATAATATATAACTATTAACAATAATTACTAGATAGATATTAACAAATATAGTTAAGCATAAACAAATATAAATAGAACAAGTTAAAGAAAAAAAACAAATATTAAGTACTAAAATATTATAAGTAACATTTTTTTTTTAAAAAAAGAAGAGTTTAAGAAGCTAAGAAAAAAAATATTCACAAAAAATTGTATTAAGCCACGTGTCACCTTTTAATTGGTCAAAAAGACAAAGTTCTGAAAAAAACAACCAATTGCGAGTAGACACGCATCTAAATGGCATAAAGCAATAAATACGAAAATATTTACAAAAAGGGTAGGACAAATTTAGGGTATGACACAAAGCACAAATAAAATCTACAAGAGAACAAATACAAAAAGAAAAAAAAATAAAAAGCAAACACTCCTCACAAACCAAAAGATAGGCTTGACTCTCTCTTTGCATGGAGCAAAAACGTCCCCAGCAGAGTCGCCACCTATCGCACCTCGAAAATTCATTTCGAACATACGACCCTCGCGCGAAAGGCGCGGAAATGCGGTTCGACAGAGTCGCCACCGAACTTTATTCTTCCCGAATAAACGGGAGAGGAAAATATCGAGAAAACCTCTTAAAAACGAAAGGATAGGAACAGGGTTGTCGCAACCATGTTCCGGGTTCGGGAGTCGGTTACGTGAGGGGAAGGTATTAGCACCCCTCACATCCGTCGTACTCGACGGGAACCTCTTAAGGTAATTGTGGGGAGTGTTGTTTAGGTTTACTGGTTTTCTTCTCGTTATTAAAGGTAGAATTGGTAGGGTAAAAGGTTAGAGACATAAAGGAGAGATGGGTGGATGGAGGATAGGGTGTTCGCCAAGGATTGGGGCCCTTGTGCCTACGTATGCTCATTCGGACGAGAATGAGAAATCAGAGCGTCGTAGTTCGACTAAGGGAAAAGGATAGGGGAAATGGAAGATTGAGGGGATTATGCTCGCCAAGATTATCGCAATCTTGTGCCTACGTATCTTTTATTCAAAAATGAATAAAGAATCAGAGCGTCCGTAGTTCGTGGTAGCAACCACGAAAGATGAGGTTGAATAAGTTGAAAGTTTGAGAAAGAGACGAAAGAGTGACTGACAAGCAACCCAAGAGCGCGTCTCAAGAGCTTGTCACTCAAGAATTCAAGGAATGCGAGGTTCCAAGAACTCAGTTCTTTCGGGAATTGACTGAATAAGTTGAAGATAAAGAGTTGGATGTTTTGAAACCGAAAGAATGAACTAATAACAACTCAAGGGCGCACCTCGAGAGTTACTCATTCGAATACTCAAAGAATGCTAGATTCTGAGAATATCCCTCTTTCGTAAGTTTTAAAAATGTTTGTGAAAGGATCGAATCGAAGAATGGCATGTGAGGCCAAAAGAAGTTGTTTTGAAGTAGTTCGACGACGTGTCGAAGATTTGATCGAAGATTGAACCGACTTGACGACGTGTCAAGGGTTCGGATTGTGAGAAACGATATTAGTCCCTAAGGGTGCTCCTAATATCGAGACCACGAGGAATTGTGAATGAAAAAGGGCTGCGAATGCGGACGAACATTCGACTTAGGAGAACGTTTGAGAATATCTGAATTTGAAAGAGTCGAAAGGTTGAGTGGATAACAACTCAAAGGCGTGCTTCGAGAATTATTCACTCGAAGACACAAGGAATGCTAGATTCCAAGTGCCTCTTTCTTTCGGAGTTTTAATCGAGAAAAGATATTGAGAAAGCGTTTGAGAAAATCAAAAGATTGAGTGAATAACAACTCAAGAGCGTGCCTCGAGAATTATTCGCTCGAAGATCCAAGGAATGCTAGATTCCATGAATCTCCTTCTTTTGGAGTTTGATCGAGAAAATGTCTTTAAAAGTGATTTGAAGCGAAAATGAAATAGTCTTGACTAAATTATCATCTCAATAATTTGACCGATAGTAATTATTAAAGTCATCATTGACTAAAGAATAAGAAAAAGTGGATAAAAAACTAAAATGAAAGTTTTTGAAAAAATTGGTCTCGGGTTTGTTATTATTTGTCAATAACTTGACAAACTATAACTCGGGGTATCGTCATCGACCCAAACGGTTGAAATAGGACAAAAATGCCCAATAACAAAAGAGAAATGGAATTCAACTTTTTTTAAAAAAAAACTTAACTTCAATTCTAAAGGAAAATAGAATAAATTTAATAGGAAATATTATTGAAATTTCAAATAAAAAACTTCTATTCTAAAATAAAAACTTCTAAATAAAATAAAATATAAAATAATATATAAAACTTCCAAAGAAAATAATTTAATATAGAAAATAAATTATATATATTATATAACAAAACAGGGGGTTTTAATCAACTCAGGGGAGTATGCAAACAAGACAACAAGGGGATCATTTGGGCCTTGAAGGCCCATCACCCTTCAACAGAACCCGTAAAAGGGGGAGGGAAAATGAAAACGGAGGGTTTACAATCTAACAATGGGCTGTATGGCCCAACAAACAATTAATCAGCAGCAAAACGAAAATAAAAAAAACAAGACCAAAATAAATAAATAATAAAAATAAGAAAGAGACGACCCTCTTCTTCCTTCGATACATCAGGCTCTTTCCCCCAAAAATAAAAGGCAATTGAATAAATAAAACCACATCACTACGGCTAATTAAATGCAAAATCAGTGAGACGGCCACAATAACGATAAACGCCTAGGAAGAACACTCTTCATCGCACGTGAGAAAACGAAAATGGAGCAACAACCCACCTTCTTCGTCTCACACGCGTGATGCTTCCGATCTCGATTTGATTCAAGTCATCTCGAATCTCACTCGTTCTCCATCGATTCTCCAGGCTTGTGTTTCGATTTCAAGTCTCTTCTTCTCCCTCTATTTTGGTTGTAAACGAGTAGTTGTTTGTTGGATTCAAACGGAATTGGGTTTTTGAAGTGGTGTTTGAAGATTCAGAGGTTTTTTTTAGAGTTATTGGTAATCTGAGGAAGATTGAGTTTCGATTGGGAGTGACTTTTGTTTAGGTTGTTGTTGATGATTGAAGGAGGCAGTTGAAGATTGAAAAGAAAAGCTTCGATTTGGTGGAAGGGGAAGAGAGTTATGAGTTCAGGAAAAGGTTTTTTTTTTAGAGCTTGGAGGAAGAAGAATAGTGAGCCTCCCCCATCTCGGCGGCTAGGTTTTTTCTTTGTGACTGAGTTGAGGATGAAGAACAGAGAGGGTGCATCCAAGAAGGTGGCGGCTAGGTTTAAATGGAAGCTCCCCTTTTTTACTCTGAGAGAAGGTGATATTTATGTAAGCTCTAAAGGGTATCTTGGGGAATTTGGGAGAAGGTACGATGTTGTGGTTTTGCTACACTGTAGGATGAAAAACGGAGAGGGTACGTGGTTTTGGGCTGAATTTTGTATTTTCAGAATGGTACAAGTAGTGGTGGTAATATTGTGGGTAAGAGTTTGTTTTAACTATTCGCCCTTTGCTTCTTGCTGTTGGTTTCTTTTGTAATTTCTCTTTTATCCCTTTCAAGCTTGTATGTTAATTTTGTCATGTTTTTTGTGTAATGTCCTTTTTTACTGTAGGTTTTGTTGGTTGTTGGGCAAAGTTTGGCACGATGTGGGGATTGATTTGTTGCTGGTTTGGCATGATAATTGGATATTAGCAATTCTGAGTTGTGAGCTGTGAGCTGTCTGTACTATTGTAGGTGGTACTACAATGAGTCTGCAAGTGGGTGTATCCACTCTTGTACCATCCTTTGTTTGGCAAATGATATTTAACCAAAAACTTTTCTAAGTGCCTGATATTTCTTTGGCATTTATCAATAAAATAAGAACAAGTTGGGGCTTTTGTAATTTAATTTCCCTTAACTTTGTGCTGCAGGATTTGGTGACTTACAAGCTCGAAGTGGGGTTGGTTCTGGTAAGGGTGGTGATGTAGCAGTGATACAAGTCGTACAATTTTGGTTTGCGGTCTTTGTGTGCGAATCATGTTGTAGTATATGGTTTTCAATGAATCAAGGGAGGTGAGGTCACAACACTAGGTTTGTGAAATGGTGTCGGTTGTGAATCATACTATCATGATCGCTTGTAAAATGTTGTGTAGTTTCGTAAGATCTTCATGGTTACTAACACTTATGATGCCCTTGTCATGTAGGTTTAAATGATGATGACCTTTCCTTCTATTGATTCATTTTGTGCATAACGTTTTCAGATGCGGTTGCGCTTCTGAACTTGGGGAATACATGGCGGATGAAAAATTCAACATGAAGGCCATTCATGCCAGCACATTTTTTGTCCAAAACTTCTCAGCCTGCTGCTTGAGGTACAATAAGCTCTTAGTGTCTAGCAACTATGCTTTATCATGAATAATACTCTTACACGTCAGCCTAGTTTTCTCTTGTTTAGACACTAACTCTGACCTTCCTGCAAATTGCTTTGTGTTGAACCCAATCTACTACTGCAGGTTTGTAGCTTGAACCCTGTTTACGGGTTCGTGCCGCAAGGCGACGCTTAACCTGTATTGAAATCATGCTTTGGCCTACATAGTAGTTTGAGGTAATACACGTGAATCTTAATCTTCTGTCTATTGGTTTTGGTGTAGTAACATTGTCCTGACAGAAATTGTTTCCTGCACATCCCTGTTACTCTTTATTCTGAACAAACCTCCTGAATCAATATTTTGCTCTGCTAACCTCATTCCATTCTTCTCTTTCATGTGCATTCCACGAGATTGGTGTAAGGACCAAGTACACATCCTAAAATCAGAGCCTGAAGTTCGCATTGGGAGAGTACTTCAGGAGAAGAACTTGGCGTGAAAGTGGAACTCTATGACTTATTTTCATGTAGAAAGTGTCTAAAAGATTATGTTGGTTTTGTATAAAAGAGTAACATATCCTTTGTTGTGTTTTATTCACAGGAGACCTCTTCAGTTAATTCACATTAATGTTATCCGTGCTTCGTGGGAACGTGGCATAGCAAGAGATCAAGACCTACAGAATAAGGGAGTTTTGGTGGAGATAGTGCGGCTCGAGAATGGATTAAAGTCCATGTCTTATTTGCAACAAATTCTTGGAGGTATGAGTTTCAACACCTAGTGACTTATCTTGATTTCCAACTCCTTTGTGATCTGCACTTTCGTTATTATGAACCTTGACAAAATACTTGATGTCTGAAGGTAAGATAAGAACGTCTGGAACCAATGAGGGTTGAAGGGCTTCTGGCGCCAGAGAAAAGTCCAATGGAACACTTTCTGCCGGTGGGTAAGTGGATAGAAACTCTGTTGGTTAAGAATATGATTTGTGAGTCTATTCAAACGATCAATAGGTTTTGCATTTGCTGCAGTTCATGATATCTCCTCCCCGCTGATCTGCTTGAGAACATCCAAAGTGCAGCAACCAACTTTGACCTCATTTGCCTCAAAGATTCCAGGATTAGGGAGACTGGCTATCTGAGATGCCCTGATATCAAATGGAGGTCTCTACGTAATCTTCCAGCTTCCTCAATACTTAAAATATGTCATCAAAATCCATGTCTACTGTTCCTTTCTTGATATCACTTGCAGGAGGCGAATCAGTTTCTACAGCCAAAAATGCTTCATGGCAGCTGGGACACACGAGTTTAAGGTTAAGATAAACTCTGAGATATTCGTATTGCATTTTACAGCATTTGCGAGTAGTCCAAAATGTGGATTTCGATTTATTGGAAGACGATGTATTTTCTTTAGCAGTATTCTTCTGAGTCTTTCCCATTGAAGGTGTTTTCTATTTACTATTGTTAGCCCTATTTGCAGCTCATTTGAGGAATACCTTCAAGGGAAAGAAACAAATTTTGGGCCTTCAAAGCAAACTTCTTCGCACCTAAAGTGTCCTTTTCAATAAACCTCCCCTCAGCAATTTCTTTAGCTCTGGTGGTCCCATCCTTGTTGCACTCCATTTCTCTCGCCTGCGCTCTCGTCCACTTCAGATGTAATATAACATCAGTGGTTCCTTGTCTATTAAGAATCCTGGCGCCTCAGATGCTTATTATACACAGTTTGAGTTCTCATACAGTTTCAACAAGCGATTCATCGATGAAAATCAAACCCGCAGAATTAGGGCCTATGAAGTCAGACAATGTGCAAACCAGACCAATGAAACAGATACATGAAATATATAGCTGAGAGAATAGAACAACAACGGTAACAGAGCAAGTAATGAGCAAGAGCTACAGAACAATGCAGATCAGAACTCCACAAGTCTGTAACCAGAGCAATTCCAAATCTCAACAACTCCAAAACCTCTAAGCTCCTAGAAACCACCGCGGAGAAGAACGAAACCAATTGAAGAACTGAAGATCGTTGAGAGGAAGCGATTTTGGAGAGACTGTTTGGAATTTTGGTTCATAAATCTTCGGTTTTGCTACGCACTTTTCGCTGTAAGCTTTTTTCTCTTGCTTTTCTTCTTTAGATTTTACATTCATTTGATTCTTGTGTTGAAGTCAGGCTTGAAAGGGATGATAAAGTAAAGCTTGAGACATGAAGGGATTATTGTATCAGTGATGACCTTTCTTAGTTCACTCAGTGAAAAATGTCATGAAAATGGGTCTGTGTTTGGCAAGATTACGCACGTCGAACATTGCTTCGAGGTATGTGTCATGCTTTGTAGTTTAAACAACATTGACTCAATTGCAATGTCATGACTGGTTTTCTTGTCTAGTTATGCAGGTAGTGGCCTTCTTTGAAACTGAAATTTCTGCCACTTCGACTTATGCTGAAACTAAATCGACGGTTGTGGGATGATGGATTCATACTCTTCTGAGAAGTCAGCTCAGCAGTTTCTTGGTCCAATGATTCGATCAGATTACTGAAAGCAGACTGAATGCTCAGCCTATTTCTAACACATCCTTTTCAAAGCAAACAGCTTCACATTGCATACCAGGCATTTTCTCTGAAACCGCGGAAGAACGATTCATCCCGGGATCAGTACTAACGCTGTGTTGCATTGATCCAGAAAGAGATGTATCCTCAATCACTGAACGGTGTCCACTTGAAAGCCGAATTTCAGGACCTACATTCCCAATGCTATCCTCCTCAGGAACAGAAACATATGATAACTACTTCGGCTTGATTCTGGACAATTTTCATCTGATGATGTTCTGAATTCTGAAAGCCGGAAATCCTCTGAAGAACTTGAGTCGGGAGTTTCATGAAGATAGAGCAGCACAATATTACTTGGCTTGTTATGGTCGTTTTTACAACTATTGTCGGAACCTGACTCCAGCAACCGATTCGCCTTTATCCTAGATTCATTGTTGTCAGAACTCATGTTTTTTAGAACTGAATGATTCCCCTTTGCCTTTTGATTTTACTGAAGGCTGTATCATATTATAGCTGGACTTGCGATTTCTCTCTTTTTTCTTGTGGTAGTAGTCATCATCCTTATCCTTTCCCTTTATATTTTCATAAGGAATGGAATATGAGACCCTGTGGTGCCTTGATTTCAATGCAGAGTTTCCAGCATCTAAAGTTCTTTTAGTACTGCCATTCCTCCTCTGCTCATTTTTGTAAATTGCAATATGGGCTCCGCTTGTAGTTTGAGAAAAAGAAACATTGGCTTGTAACTTATTTGGATATGTTCACATTTTATTGAACTTTTGAAATGAAATGGGCTTTCACTATGTTTTAACCTTCTCCACAATAGTCTTTGAATGGGCTTCTTGCGAGAACAACCAATGAGAATGTGTTCTAAATCTTTGATCCAATGTATTTTTCGTAATAATTTTTTTACACACAAAAAAACTTTGGACTTGAGACATCAAACAAAAGGTATAGACTAAGACTTTCCAGATTTTTTCTTTGCACAAAACTTTGTTTATAGAAACAACTGGATCCAAATGGTTATACATTCTGACACCTGACAATACGCCATGTTCTGGTAACTCAGACCACCCCGATGCCCTGAATTAACATAAAACCTTGACTGAAAGTTCTAAGCCTCGCCAATTGAATAAAGCATTTACTGGTTTCAATCAAGAGACCAAATCCTCTCTGACCCACGACCCAGGTCAAAGTCACATAAACTTCCCTCAACACCTCACCTTATTATCCTGATGGCCTCAAATGAAACTGGACTTGGGCAAAATAAAATAAAACAAAATAAAAGTCAAAGCGACATTTTTGTATTCTTCCTGAGTCCTGGCTAGGGGCCGAGCATACAAAATGAAAGCTATATACAGGGTAGGACAAATTTGGGGTATGACATATAAATAGAGGTTTCCTTATGTTGAAAGATACACCAGAGCACTCTAAAACCCAAGAGAATATCTTTGCTCTCATACTATCTTGCATTTTCTTACAAGTGAAGAAAACCATCCCAAAATACCTCAAAAATCTGCCTTGAGCAAAGCAGCTTCCAAAACCATTTTCACCCGACCAAAATCACCACAAACTATCCACACAATCCACAAATGATGTGTGGGAGGTGTTCAAACTCTTAAACCAGTCAAAACCCTCATTTTCCCAAAAGTCAACTTTCAACCAAGGAAAGTTTGACTTCACACTCAAAATCTGCCAAATCACATACCAGGCCTGTTTTGATCTTTGTAAACCTCCAAACACCTTAGGTTTATGATGTACCAATTATCCTTAACCTAAAATACCATCATCATCACTTGTTTCAAGTTCTGGTCCAAGATTCACTTGTTTACTTCAAGTGCAAGAAAAGTTGTCATCTTCATCAAGGCATTGGATTGGATCTTATTTGGAGGCTTCAAGGTTTTCGATACTACACAAACTTGCTTGGAGGTCTACAATAGGTTGATAGTTACTATCCTCCTTGAAACTGTCATGAATGTGTTTGATGTGTATTAGTGATTACAATGTGTTTTGAATCCAATACAGTCCATGTGTGAATTTGCCAAGTTTGGTTTTGTTACTCATCAATAGGGTTGACACTATTTTAATCATCATACAATGTTGTGTTGTTGTGTATTAAGCCTTGATATTCATTTAGATGCTACTCTTAGGTCATGTATGAATATAGGTAAAGTTGACTTGTAGCTGTTATTGGTTGTTTTGCTGTCTTGTTTTTTGGCTCTGTTTGAGAAGGACATTGACTTGCTTCTGTTGCAGCACCATTTTCATGTCATTAACCTGTTTGTTATCCTTTTGATTTGGAAATACCCATATGTTGGATCCATGTGATGTTTGTATCATTTGGAAATAGTTTGGTTTTGGTTCTGCACATTTCGGTTCTTGCATTTTTCAAAATCATGTGCATTTTTAACTCATAGGTCATTTTCATTTCTAGCTTACTTTTGAATCATTTGTGTGCTCAAGCTTGGTCTATAACACATTTTGAGTATGCTTGTGAGTTGTTTGGTCCTGTTGGATTTAGGATGACTCATGTGATGTTGATGACCAATACCATTTTTTGTTGTCATATGCTTATAACTGTCATGAGATGTTTTGCCTTGAAAATTGATCCTTACCATTGCCGTGATAAGCATGCTTCTATGGTGATTTTAAGTTGCTGTTTGTGTCTGATCTAGGTTTGTTAACATGAGTTTGTGTTTTTCATTTGAATCATGTTTTTACTTGACATTATCATGTTCATGCTTGTACCATATTGTTGTCACCACTTAGGTTCATGTAATAGGGTTGTTTCAATGATAGCATATGCATATTTGGTATGCATTTATCAACTGGGATAAGCCTATGTGTTTTGTGTTGATGTTTTGAAAAGCATTGTGTGCATTCTGTCTTAAGTTGCTTATAGGCACATTTGATCATTGTTTTGATTGCTTGCATCAAGATGCCATGCTTTTGCTGTTGTGACTCCAACTGCCTTATGTTACACCCCAAAATTTTCCCCAACTTTTTGCTTTAGCTGGCTTTCAATTCATTGCATTTATCATTGCATTCATAGCATTAGCATCTGCATACCATAGTCCATAAACAGGGGATTGAGAGGTGTGTGCTTATCAAAAGTCTAAGCCTATTCACGGGGTTATATTCAAGCTATCAAGTGCTTATCATTATTAGAAGGATGTCAAAGCTCATCAGAAGGAGAGGATTGGTTAAGAGTGGTGTACCTCCTATCCTGGGGGTCATTTGAAGATTTCCAGATGAGTTTAAATCCATGGTTATGGGTGGAGAACATTGTGAGAACTCGTGGGAGGCCTTGAGGGTCATCTTGAAGCTTATGTCAGTCATTATATCATGTGTGTGAAGCCACAGTTAAGATTGGTGCAATTAGGGTTTTCGCCTGGTCAACCCTAAGTCAACAGTTAAACTGGAAGAGATTAAGACTCAATTCCAAGTCTTTATGATCATGTGATTTTGTGTTGAGGCACATAGAAGATTATTTCAAGATAATTTCATCAATATTCAAGAGTGTGAGAAGTTATTGGACTAGGGTTTCTAAGCTTGACAGTGTAAAATTCCCTATTTCAGTGCCTAACTTCAAGACCATAAAATTCAAGATGCAAGCCTCATCTCATATTGATATCCACATGCGACTTGTAGAGCATGTTCTTAGCTTTAATTTGAGTACTAGAAGCCCTTATTTGGATTTCTAGAACTCAAGTTATGAGGCAGACAAGTTACGGGTCCTCAGATGAATGTGATTTTTATCGTCAAAAGTCAACCAACTTCCAGGACATTTTTGAGCTAGAAGGATGTTTCGCCTCAATCCTTGGCAAACATGAATGTTGTTCCTCATGATCTTAGATATCCAAAGAGTACTAAAAGTCTTTCATCTGATCTATAGAACTCAAGTTATGAGGGTTACAAGTCAGAGGTATTTTGGGAAATTTTGATTACATGTCATAAAATTACAGGTCAAGTTCACCACTTTGCATAACTCAAATGGAATTTTTTCCAACATGAAAGTTGCTCCAAATGGGGTCATTTTGTCAACTAAACCTCAAATTATCAATGGGCTAGCTCATGGTTGAAGATTGGTGAAGGAGATTTTGTGTAAAAGCATGTGAAAATCCAAGTTTGGGGTCTTGCCAAATTTTAACCAAATATTGTCATATTTGTGCATTTTCTGATTGCAAATCATGTTTTAAGAACATTGGCACCAAAATCAATTGCAATTGAGATACTTTCCACGGTGCATTTCAAGGTTTGTTCATGTTTAAGCAACACTTTGGATCATAGCCATTGAGATTGGAACAAGGAGCATTTGTGAGCCATAGATCTTTCTTACAATACAAGGAATAGAATTGAAGCAAAAACAAGGAGTTTTGACCATGAATTGAAGCATTTCCATGGGCTTCCATAAGCTTGAAATTCAAATATCCAATTAAATGATTAAGCCATGTTTGGACCCCCAATTAATCACAAACATATTCTATAAGTAATATAGAATATTTTCAGATCAAGTTTGATGCAAATTGATGCAAGTTTGAGCCATTACAACTTTGAAAAAGTGGAGAAAAAAGTGAATTTCGAATTTGGAGTTCTACATCATTTCAAGGAAATTCAAGGTCCCAAATAGTTTCTACAACCTTCTTTGAGTGTTTCCAAGAAAAGAAATTGAAGGTTTAGTGGCATTTGGAAGGTTCTCCATAAGCATTTTCGGAGGTAATTTAATTTCAAGATAACTCATGATATAGCCATCTTTATCGTGCCATTTTTGCATCTTTATAATTCCCACACATAGTAGAAGGATTTTGGTATCATTTGGAGAAGTTCCATGGAGTTTTAGTGTTCTTGAGGTTTTCATGGATGCATTCGGTTTTGAAGAATTAATGGATAAAAGTGAGTTTTGATAGCATATTTGGATTCCCCATGAAAAATCACTCAAGTTTGACTCAAAAAGCATGCGATTTGATGAAAACATGAGAGAGTTGCATTTTCGGCTAAAGGAAGAAGATAAATATGGCCGACCGGCCACCGTGCACGGCAGCCCCTGCGTTTTTCGACGTGTTTTCCGTTCATCCAAGGTTGAAGAAGGCCGCATGACGCTCTCGTGTCCAACGGATCGGATGACCAAAGCTTCCAACGGACAAGATTAGAACACCTCATGGTCCACCTTTGACTCACTTAAAATTTTGAATGGGCCTTTGCTATCCACACACCACTCTCAAGCCCAATCCAAACTGAACTGCTTTGTTTTGCTATTCCACACGCAAGTTTGTTTATTTCCATTTGTTTTTTTCTTATTTTCCTTATTTTATGCTTGCTAGTTTTAATTGCATGAAAAATAGTAATCTTGATCCTAAATTCTTTATATTTTTACACCATAGTCTTTGACGTGATTAGAGATCCCAGGAATTGAAAAAACTGATTTTGGATTTATTTTCAATTTGTTTGATTTTTTCTATTTTTAATAGTCATTAAAAATACGAAACTATACCATCTTTCTTGTAGAGTTTTGTTGAGGTATAAAAACAACGAATAAACTCCTAATATTTTGTGGGATTATTGTGTACATCTTGAGGTATTTGTGTATATTTTTCTCTAGATTTTATTTTACAATTTTCATTGGTTTTGAGTGCCATTTTGTCCATGCTCTAGTTTGCCTTAGTTCTGGAGCACCCTTGATGTTTGCCCTCTGTTTAGGCATCTCCTTTTGGATTCTTCCCCTATCCTTTTAACCTCTGATTGTTGACACATTGTAGGTACTTGGAGAATTGATTTGGCATTTTTAGATGCATTTTACTATTTTTTTCCTTATTTTGCAAGTTGACTCATAATTTGGCATTCCCACTTGGACACTTGTATTGTTTTGGCCCCAAAAGCCTTGTATTTCTTGTGTGATGGACATCATAGTGATTGCTTATTATTATGGACATATTATAGGTCTTGTGGACCATTTGGTGGCTGTTTATATTTTACATAGCTTGCCCATTTGATGCCTTACTTTCATGCTTGTACATTGTGATTCCATATGGTGGTGTATGTACCTCTTTTGCTTGTTTTTCTTGGTTCCTTGCCATTTTCCATTTTGATATTCATTTGTGGCTTAGGTTGTATGATTAGAATATGCCACTCTCTGTCCAATGACCTTGGTTTGTCATTTAAGGAAGTTTTAGGTCCCTCCTTTGGAGGTCTCTAAGGCATGGCTAAAGTGGTGAATCCTTGAGGACTTCCTTTGTATTGTTTTTATGATTTGCTCTTGTTGCATTTCCTTCTTCTATTCTCTTGAACTATTTCATGATTGGATTGAGGTTGAGATGGGCTTGTGGAGGCTCTTGCCCCACACATATTTCCTCCCTCACTTGCATTGCATCCTTACCTTCCATGTTGGCATTTTATGTTTGCATTCTTATAATTGTTTTCTTCTTCTTCTTTTGTCTTCCTTTCCTTAGGATTTTCATTCCATCTTATTCAAGTTGGAATGTGATAGACATTAGGCCTTTAACCATGCATGACAATAATAAGTAGTTCCCTCCTAACCTTGACTATAGGATGAACTTTTCATGACAACTCTAGGATTGGACTAGTTTCCCCTTAGTTGTGTCTTTTCTCTTTTCATCTTCAAACAACTCAAAATACAGTAATAAAGGTTAATTGATGTTGTACGTTACGAGCCTTAAGATACTTGAGAAAGGGTTGTTGGAGAGTTTCTTTTCAACATATTGGATGTTTAGTATGGCACCCTTTGGGTGACATGCGACGCATTCACTCTCAGGTCATAGTCTCTAGTCGATATTAGTTGCAAACATCCATAAAAGATACTTCTTCCGTAAAAAACTTCAAAACAAAGATCAAACATCGTTTTATCCTTTGGGACCGTTAATCCTTGGAAAATATTTTCATAAGGAGGGTTTTGTTAACTCTCGATTCTACCGCAAACGGTAACGCCTAAGTCTCCAATGGTCGAGCTGCATACACCAACTGCTGGAACCGTCTGTTAACCCTACTCGGATAAAAATCAGTTAAACAAACCTGTGTTCCCCCTTTTATCCCGAACTACGTTAGCTCTGATCTCTCAAGCCTGGTGAGAGTACGTAGGCACAAGATGCGATATTTTGGTGAGCAATCTTCCCCCATCACCCGTAGTTAGCCGAACTACATTGACTCTGATTTCTCGTTCCATACGGGAATACGTAGGCATAGAATTGTTGTGTTCTGCCGAGTCATTTTCTTTTCTTTTCAGACTAGACTTTTAGATAGATAGTTGAATCAGCCCGTCAGATAAACACAACAAGCGTGGATCCCATCGAGTACGATGGACGTGAGGGGTGCTAATACCTTCCCCTTGCGTAACCGACTCCCGAACCCAGACATGGTTGCGATGACCTTGTCTTATCCCGTTTCGCGAGGTTTTTTTCCGATCGTTTACTTTCCCGTTATGAGGGATAAATAACGAAAGGTGGCGACTCTTCTGTTTTGCCGACACCTTATTTTCGCAGTAGCGACACCTTAGCCTTATTGTTATAAGATATTATTACCATTGCCATGTAGCCCCTTTGATTTGAACCATTATCATTATGCTTGTAAATTGGTATGTGCATTAGATACATTAGGACTAATTGGTGATTGAACTAGCATTGGCCTGTTAAAATCATGTTGCTGCTGTAGCTGTCTAACTCAAGCCAGATTGCCATTCAAACTTGCATTTTTCTATGTGCATTGAGCCTTTAGGTTTAATTGTGGTTTACTAGCATTGTCATGTTAGGATTCCTTTTGCTGCTAGAACTGGTTTTTATGCTAAGCTTGGCTCATTTTCATTACAATAGAGTTGTGACTCTTTAAAGCATGTTGTTGAATTGATGTCTTGGTTTGGCATTGTAAGAGAAAACCTGGCTGCTGCTCATGTTGTTTCTGTTGATATGTTTGATGTGAAAAACCATTTTACCATGATTAACTTGTTAGGCTCTTTTGATCAAGTTCAAGCTGCCTTAATTTGAAAACCATATATGTGTGTATGCTGTTTTGGCCAAGAGGCAAGCTTGCTGCAAGTTCTGTTTTCACTGCATGCGCTGCTATCTCAATGTTAAGTTTTTCTTGCAATTTGTGCTCTATTCATGTTTGTGATATGTATGAGATTCATTTTATGAGTATTGAGCTGAGGCAGGTAGGCTGCATCATAATTGTCCATGTTTTCCAACATCATTTCAACATTTTGTTCAATTCTTGCAACTTGCATACCAGTTTTGGTTTGGAGCTATTTTTTATTGGTCTTAGCATGTAGAATCCATGAGTAATATATTTGGGAATTGTGCATACCTTCATCTCATCATAATTACTTATGTTTTGAGCGGTGGCTGTCATATTGCATTTCCAAGGCAATTTGTGCAACTTGCATATCAGTTTTTGATTGGAATTGTTTTTGTGTGATTTTTGCATCAAGAATCCATGAACCATGTATTTGCAACTTGTGCATATCTCCATCTGATCATATTTCTTTCTGTTTTGGGTTGTGGCTGTCAAATTGCATTTTCAAGCTTCACCTTGCAACTTGCATACCAGATCTTGTTTGGTTGTGTTTTTGTGAGATCTTTGCATCTAGAATCCATGTTTTGTATATTTGAAACTTACTCAGGCCATTACATGACTTTAAATGCATTTGGTTTGGTCCTTTGATTTCAAAATTCACTTCAAACTTTCACATTGCAGTTGCTATCGAATTTTGATTTGTGTGCCTTATCTTGAAAAACTAATATTGCCATTGTGTTCCTTATCAATTTTCACATGAGATAGACCTAAATTTTGTCAAAAATGATTGAGTTTTGAATGATTTATGATGTAATTGTTTTCATGACAAATTGACTTATTTGCTTGCCTTGACCACGTCTGGTTTATTACTTTGAAATCATCCTGAAATATGCTCTGATTGGTCTGATAATCTCATGAGCTTTTGTTTTGATTACTTGTGTCAACTTGATTTTGTTTTTCTGTTGTAAACCTCAATTGCCATGACTTGGCAGCCTCCTAGTTTTCAAACCTTTTAAGCTGACAGTGTGTTTTGGAGGTTCATTGGCTACGTGATTCAATGCTTGTGTCAAGATCCTGTTAAGGATCAGCTGTCACGGTTTGACAGCCTCCATCTAGTTGCCAAGATCTTCTGTTAATCTTTGTGTTTCTTTACTGTCAGATCAGCCTTGAGGGTGGATTAATTTCTGTTGGCATGTGAAACTTTATTACTCAATTACTATGTTTTGTATATTGAGAGCATTGACTTGTGGCATTTTGATTGAAATTTGGTTGTTGCCTTTGTGCATTGATTTAACCTTGTAATAGTACTGCACCATTAGTTTACTAGGTTGAGAGTTGGATTATCACATTGTGGTCTATGACAGAAACTCAATTCTTTTCCTAAAATTATCCATGAGGATTATGTTTACAACTTGCACAGCCCTTTGTTTGATCTTGAGGAATTTGTTTTGATCATTTGGTGTAGTTCATAGGAAACTCATACTCATTAATGCAACTCATATACCAATTTTGTGTTCCAATGCCTTTTGATTGTTTCTTGCTGTTGTAAATCATTCTATATTGGATTTGAAATGTGTGCAGACCCTCCTTTGTTCTTAGTCCCACCTGTTGTGACCAATTGAACTTAAAATGCATTTTAAAACTCACTTTGCATGTTCTATCGAGTTTTATTATGTGAGCACTATCTAAGAATTTTATTGATACCATCATGTTCCTTATGAAATTCTAGGCAAGTTTGGCTAAAATTTTGTTAAAATTGGTGGAGAATTGAGGAAGTTGTGATCAAAACGCATTTTGGTTTGCTTGCCTTGAACCTTGCCTAGCTTGCCCAGAAAATTCATATTTTTTAAGTATATATATTTAATGGGGTGGCATAATACTTGGATGTATCGCCACCCCAGTGGTTATGCCTTGTTTCTTTCACATGCCTTGCACTGCCATGTCCTGGGTTCGATCCATTGTGGAGATCAACCATTTTGTTTTATTTTTTCCATTTTCCATGTTTTCACTATTTTCCCATCCCTTGTCTTCAAATTTCACATGCGCACCCATAGTTGAGTTGGCCAAGTTTTAAGCTGTCAATCTAAAGGTGGTGGGTTCAACACCCACCAAGTGCATTTCCCTCTTTTTAATTACTAAAAACCTTTGTTTTTATTTAATTGTCTTTAAATTTCCAAAACTCATAACTTTGTCATTTTTTATCCTTTTTAATTGATTCTTTTTGCAATTGTCTTGTATTTTCTCATATTTTCACATGGTATTTTAATATCATAAGAATTTTTATTTTTGAAAACACTTTGCATTAAAATTTGTCATGCTTCTTTTACGGTTTTTACCCTCCTAATCGTTCATAATTTTTGATTCATTTTTCTTAAGTTTGTTGTCGTGCTTGATGTGAGCTTTTGTTTGTCAATCCTTTGTGTTTGTGATTGTAATTGTTTTTTGTAAATATCATGATTGTTTCATCTAGAATCCCCTTGAAGTTTTTAAACTTCACACTTACATTTGTTGTGACTTCATTGCATAGGCATGATGCCTGTAAATACACGTCATCTTGTAAACCCTTTGAAACCCCTTTCTTCGTTAAGATATTTGCTTTGGTTTTCATCTTTCATTAGGTTTGGATAAAGCCTTCCCCCCTAATACCTCGGTCCCGTACCGAGTACCCCTTTTCAAAACACCTCTCAACAAGCAATCATAATATTCTCTTTGTATTGAATTAAAGAGAGAGGATTGAGTGTAGTCTTCTTCCTCTTTGAGTGTCGAGATGCTCACTGTAGTGTGGGTGGTTTCGACACTCGTCCTTCAATACGAAGACGCTTATACGTTATCAAACCCTCTCCTCCTAAAAACCTCGGCCCCGTACCGAGTACATTGTCAAACCATCTTGAAAATAAATTCTCTTTGTATTGAATTAAAGAGAGAGGATTGAGTGTAGTCTTCTTCCTCTTCGAGTGTTGATATGCTCACTGTAGTGTGGATGGTTTCGACACTCGTCCTTCAATACGAAGACGCTTATGCGTTTTCAATCCCTTTTCTCCTAAAAACCTTGGTCCCGTACCGAGTCCATTTTCAAATCTCTTCCATAAAGAAAATCAAATTCTCTTTGTATCGAACTAAAGAGAGAGGATTGAGTGTAGACTTCTTCATCTCTGAGTATCAGGATATTCACTGTAGTGTGGGTGGTCTCGATACTCGTCTTTCGATACAAAGACGCGACTTTATCTATCACTTATCTCTTTCCACACCTCTTCCCACAACTTCCTTCTGCATCCTTTCTCATCTAAAACCTCGGTCCCATATCGAGTGCATTTTCAAACTCTTTTTATAACAAAAACTTGAATGGTCGTGGAGTGGTTAGGCGTAGGCCTTCTCCTATCCCGAGTGCTGACGTTTACCATAGGGTTCTCTGTCACAAAGCACTTACCATTCAAAACCAAAAATATCTTTAATAAGGGAACAAAATTCTCTTTGCATTGAATTAAAGAGAGAGGATTAAGTGTAGTCTTCTTCCTCTCCGAGTATCAAGATACTCATTGTAGTGTGTGTGGTCTTGATACTCATCTTTCAATACGAAGACGCTACGTTCGCCACACCATTTTCATAACAAAAACTTTGAGATAAAGAATTGGGTACTACCCGTAGGGGTTACTATCCGAGGACTTATCTCGCCCCTAAAAACAATTCAACCAATCAAATGTGACATCTTGCCTCGAATGGCAAAATCTAATCATTTCAAAAAGGATATGTTACGCCCGTTCTACCGCAAACAGGTAACGCTTAAGTCTCCTCACATGCGAGCAGCAAAACACCTAAACTGCTAGAATGCGCATGATAAACATCATCCATAAAAACATTAACAAACCGTAGGCTGAACTACGGTTGCTCTGATTCTTTACTTCTTTCAAGTAAAGATACGTAGGCACAAGGGCCACAATCCTTGCCGAGCACATTCCCCCCATATATTTGTAGCCCCGAACTACGTCGACTCTGATTTTCTCATGCTTTTGAGAATACGTAGGCCTAGAACCGCGAAGTCCTATCGAGTATGTTCTTTCTCTTTTCTTCCCCGTTCTCTCTTTCCTCCTAACCTCTCATTTTCCTGTTTCAATCCCTTTGCTCTCCCCCTTTGGAACACTCTTTTATAGCATAATATTTAAGCAAATAAATTCACACATGTGACAAACAAATGGTTCTCATCGAGTACGATGGATGCGAGGGGTGCTAATACCTTCCCCTCGCATAACCGGCTTCCGAACCCGTTCTTGGTCGCGAGACCATCTTATCCATTATTTTCTTAAGGTTTTCTTGATATTTTCCTTTCCCCTCATGGGATAAATAAAGTTCGGTGGTGACTCTTCTGTCCTTTCTTTTTCACCTTCCCGTCGTTGCACGATGCATTTTTCGAGTAGCGACAACCCTTAACAATAAACAACATAAAACAAAAGGTTCCTGTAGAGTACTACAAAAACTTAGGATGCTAGCACCTTCCCTAAGTTTAACCAACCCCCGAACCTAAAACTCTCTAGCTTTTGCATTTGCATTACATTGTGGGTAATTTGATCTTTTTCCCTTCCTTTGGACAAATTAAAGTTCGGTTGCAAATGAATTAAGATCCAAGTTAATCAATAACTTGGTATCCAAATTTCACCACGACAGAAATGGCGACTTCACTGGGGAACACTTGTGGGTTTCCCTAACTTGTTATCATGCTTGTTTATTGTTATATGTTTGATTATCTGTTTATTTGAATGTTTGCTCTTGTTTGCTTTTGGGATGATATCTTTGAGTGGTGAGACAAAGCCCTACACTCGGACTTGAGTGAACTTAAGATAGGATAGTGATATGTTCGACGAGGCTTGTAAGGGGTTGAATCCTGACCAAGTTGACTTGAAAATCACGCTCAATTGAGGCCCTCTCGAAAGTTGTACTATTGAACGAGTTTTAATCATGAAAACATACACTATTTTTGATGTCGGAGCCTATGATATTGAGGACCGTAGTTACCTTAACCCCACTTTGGCCTTTATTAGGATGTAGTGTGAGGACTATGAGGGAGTACTCTCAAAATAGTTTACGCGATGCTACACTCAAATGAAGTTCTCTCAAAGACGCATTTACTAGCTATGTTATGATGTTTGCTAGTTGTTCTGAATTTACCCCTAGTATGGCCCCTTTTGTTACTAGGTATTTTGGCCCTTCATGGTTTAAAAGGCCATTTCCTGCTCCCCAAGGGCCCAGTGAGGATGATTCTACTGCAATCTGGGAAGCCTTTTTGATTCCTAGATTTATTGTTAACAGGCTTGATGCAGGGAAAGGCCTAGCATCTCTGATTGCCTATCAGCCTAACCTTGTGTCGCGCCAATTTGGGTTAATTCAAAGCTTCCCCAAATGCCTGTACGACAAGAAAGGCCAAGTGATCCTTTTTACTGCCAGCTTTTATGAAGATCATTTTAGTGATATCTTCGCTGAGTCTAGCCATAGATCGGGCATACTTTCGCCTGTGTTTTTTGAACCATTTGTTTTATGTACTTCCTCTTTCCACCATTGGTGGTCAAAACATTATGCTGAACATTTCCTTGATATTGCTGCTTTCTCTTCTCTGCTTGATCAAGCTTTTCTTACCGTGCAGGACAAGTAAAAAAAAAGTAAGCTTACTCATATTCAAGAAATCCAAGCTTTCCAGAAGTACTTTGAAACTGTTTATCGACTAGACGATCTTAGTCGGGCCATCCATGAGGCTGCTGTTATTTTAAAATACAACTTCTCCCAAACATTGGATACCTTAAAACTCCCCCTAATGTTCCTCGTGAGAAACGTTATGAGGTGGATTTTAAACTCTTTCCTCCTAAGTTCCCTGGCTTGCCTACTGCTGATTTTGGAGTGGAATTTGCCCCTCCATTTCCAGATTGGTTTATGTGCGCTAAGGACTTAAAAGTCATTTGACAACAATCCCAACCAAAGGCTTGACGGGTGGTTCCGACTAAGCATTCCCTAGACATTTTCAAAGGACACCTTCATATAGGGATTCAAAATGTTCGGATCGAATCTGACGTATATGAAGGTTTGATGCCTTTTGTTTATGACCGCACTATTACCTTTTTGTTACCTAATTTGGCAATAGTGTATTATTTTCAGTTGTGCCTAGAAAGGCGTTGTCTACAAGGGCTACCACTGCTCAAGGTGGTGATGAACTTGAAAGCAAAACGGTACGTACTGTTTCTTTCGCCTTCTCCTTGTATTATGCTTTCACTCTCATATTCATGTTGTATCTCTTTCTCTTTTTAGACTAGGCGTAAACCTCTTACTCCTTCGAAGAAAGGCAAGAAGGATGCACCTATTCTTGTCACTTCTGACGCAGACGAATCTCCTGAAGATACTTTGGTAAAAAAGAGAAAGAAACCAACGAAAGTGTCTGACTCCACTGGCCCACCTCTGTCGAAGGTGGCCAAAATTCTTGGTTCGACATCCACTTGTGGTGATGTCGAAGGACGCGTCTCTCTGACTGCTGTGAACCTTACTGTCAGTACTCAAGGGGACACTCTTCCTCCTCTTGGTGCAACTTCAACTCATGTACACATGAGTGTTCCTTCTTAGTTACACAACCTTCATTGTGCAATACCTTAGTCTTATCTTCCTTAATTGTGTTTCCAGGTTGACACCACTACTACTGCTTCAATCCCAGTTTCTGGTACCTCTGCTCCTTATTCCATCAATAGCCAAGGTGAGTGGACTTATCACCCTTCTTCTGACCTTGACTCTGGTTTAAGTGAAGTGAACCAACCTGTTATTCCTTCTGCAGGAAATAAAACTCCTTTGATGCCCACCAACACTCAACAAGCTCATGCCGATGACTCTGGAGATGATGACGCTTCTAGCCCTCCAAACCCTATCCATCTTGAACCTATGATTACTGATGAAGTAACTGTCGAAGAAACCCTGGTACCTTCGAACTTACCAACCACTGATGAATCTCAAAGAGATAACCCCTCTGATGCTCCTTTTACCCCCAATGATCCCAAACTTAATAATGACGATGAAGACATGCCAAAGTCTACAGACGAAACTACTGAGGATGACCAGTCGAGAGGAAGCGGGAGTTCTGAGGAACCTGAAGACGAAGGGGAAGAAGAGGAAGAAGAAGGAGAAATTGTAAGTGAAAATGACAAAACTGCTTATGAGCCTCCTCCTTCTTCATCCGTTACGAAGAAACCTTCTCCAATAGCACATACTGAGGACCCCCTCCTAGCTCTTAAATGGTCAAACCCACAAGAGTATGCCAAGAGAATCCTTGAGCAGAAATGTGGCCTCGTTTCTGGCTCTTCGACACCTTCTACTTCTCCTACTTCAGAAGCTCTACTCAAGGGTATCCTTCAATCTATCAAGAAGAAGTTTTTCAAAGGCGATATCAAAACTATCTTATCTGCAGATCCTACATCTCGACTATACTTAAAAGACCAGCTCAAGAAACTAAACTTGACCGCTCTTAGCCCAGAGATTCATGTTTTCCTGTTGGACTTGACAGTCTTGGTCGGCGCTTTATCTTTGGAACTTTGACAACTTCCTCCGATTTTAAAGTCAATTGAACAAAAGGTTGGTCAAGAGAGTGTAGCCTGGACTGATGCACAAGAATCTGAAGCCAGGATTGGCATGCTGGAGGCTGCTCATCAGAAGCGCCAAGAGGAAATATAAGTCAATCAGAAAGACATCATCTTGTGGCAGCAACAGACCAAGGAACTCCAGGAAAAGATAGCCAATGCAGAGACACGTAATGTGGAACTGAGAGCCTCTGTCGACCCTGATGTAGCCCATGAGCTAAAGAGCACTATTGATTTCATTGACGTGGCTCAAAGACTTGAAACAGAACTTGCAACCGCCAGGCTCGACCAATCTCTTTGTGAAGCTTGCATTAATCACCATCTGGACACTTTCTCCAAGTTAAAGTCGAAGAGATTGGGTAAGGGGGTTGGTTACAGGGAAGGTGTTAGCACCTAAAACGTTTATAGTACTCTATAGGAACCTCTTTGAAAAATCTATGTTTTGTTTGTTTGAAATGTTTGCTTGAATTGAGATTGAGGAGATGAGAGGAGAAATATATTTTAAGATTTTTGTATTTGGAGAGACGTTTTGAGCCTCATGCCTACGTACCCATAAAGTGCAATATAAGATCAAAACTTTGTAGTTCGTGGTACAAATAACAAAATGGATTTGTTATGATTCATTTTAAATGAAAAGACAAGTCTTCATTTTAAGGAGAAAACTACGACTAGTCACCACAAGTATAAGAAAACAACATTTTCATCATTTTAAGATGAAGGAGTTTTGCTTGGATAAAAATCAACAAGTCTATCACTCAACATCTAAGTGAAAAATGTCAACATCTTAAATACTTCAGGGAATAAGAGAATTACATCTCAACTATGAAAATGACTCATGTCTAAACTTTATGAAAAGTTTTAAATAAAAAAGTGTACAAAGACACAAAATGGTTGAATGAGTTTTTTTATTGTTTATGTCTTTTTTGAAATGGTTAAAGTATGTTTAAAGTTGATTGGCATTTATTTAAGAAAAAAATAAGTTTTGAAAATGCCCTTGACAAAAGTTAATGTTTTTTTTTATAAATAGAGGTTATAGTTTGAAAACAAGAAAATTTTGAAAAAGGGAGAAGATTTAAAAATTGAAGAAGGAGAGAAGATGAAGTGACTATCCTATTGCTTAAAAATAAAAGCTAGGGACAAAGAAAAATTTAACCACACAAGGAGCAGACACTTGACAAAAAGTCAACATAAGCACTCCTTTCCTTTTTGGACTTAAGCCATAAACGTAATAACCAGATGAATTAAAACATCAGAGGGAGTCCCAAGTTAAGCAATAACAAAGTCAAAGTAAGGTCTTCCCAAATGTTAAAATCCAATTAGGGGAGTCATGCATCAGATGATTTTCACAAAGTCAAAGTAAATACATATGCACACAAAAAATTTCCCAACAAACAGACAAAGGCAACACAAAAGGTCTAAGGTCTCAAATCTTCAAGAGCACAAGACAAGGATCCTAGATATAAGTCCAAAGTCCAAGTCCAATCACAAGGTCACAACAGTCAGAGATTAAGAGAACCAAGTTTTTTAATGTTTTGATATTTATTAGTGTCTTACAAGAAAGAAAGTCCAAATGGACAAAATAAAAAGGGCATAATCATAAACAAAGGTCCAAGTGGACAAAGATAAAAACAAGATGATAATATGACATACTAAAATAAAAGCATAAAAGTAAATGAAAAGAAATAAAGAGAGAAAATTAAATGGCACAAAGTAAAGTTAGTGCAATAATGGTGATCAAAAGGTTAGTATTAATGATAAGGAACATTTTGTCATTTTTTGGAGAACACTCGACTATTCATCCATAAGCATGAAAACATGAATGTATACATCATTAAAAGAAGGGCCCTAACTTGGATAAAATCGACAAGTATGCCACTAGCTCCCATGAATGACAAAGAGACAATCTATTTCACACCACACTATGAAGAGTATGAGACTGACACTCTCGCTTACAAAAATGACTTGCTTCCGATTCGGGACAAAATGTAGTGCTATGTTAAGCAATCTTAGCAAAACCTATGAAGAAGGTCATACTATGGGAGGCCGATCAATACAATATTTGTGCTAATATAAGCTAGAGAAATGACATATAAGTCAATCTCTAAAAGCTTGCCACACTAAAAGAAAAAGAGGAATAATTTCATCTTAATCAAGAACTTAAAATAACTTCTATGATGTTTAAGATTTTCATTGACCAAAAGAAAAAGAAGAAAGGGGGATAAGGAGAACCAAATTGAATCACATCATTTTGATCATTCCATCTTCAATTTCCACCACTCTTCTTGGTGGATTAAAGTACTAAACCTATCATTAATTCAAAGCACCTAAAATGAATTAAATGATTCACTTAAATATATATTTGAACCAATGAAGGTTTATCCAACTTCATCAAATACCCAAAGTCCATGGAATTTAAAGATAAATTTGATTAATAAAGCCATAATTCAAGGTAAAATAAAGGAAAAAGGAAGAAAGAAGAAAAGAAACCAAAACAATCCCAAAAACATGCTAATTACCGCCTTTAGCCCAGGTGTAATCGATTACACCATATGTGTTAATCGATTACACCGTGAAAATCAACACATTCAGGGGCGCAACAAGGGGTGCAATTGATTACACCCGTAACAACAACATAAATAGAGTTTTTAAAGGCACTTTTCCATGATCTCTTATGCATTTAAACACCAAATGATAATGTGATCAATTAAGCACGAAAATCAAAACAATTAACATCAAATAATCACTAATGCAAGCAAATAGATCGAGAAAACCACAAATTACAAGAGATTACACGATGAGAGACGTGAATTAAGCCCAAACAGTGATGATTCAAGAATTACCAATCAAATCTGAATTTGCTCCAAAATCAACTTCAAACCTCCAAAGCTTAGATTCAACAAAATTGATGAAGAAAAAGTGTTTTAATGGAGGTTTACCTCAAAGATCAACAGGTTTTGATGAAAAACTTGTTAACTTTTAATGGAAAGAGCTCTAGTAATGGTTGAGGAAGATGAAAAATGGAAAGAGTGAAGAATTCAAAAAGTGAGAGAGAATGAGAATTGATGAGTAGAAAATTCAGAAAATGATGGCAAATCCTCTAAGAATGGGAATAATTTGTTTAAATAGAGAATAGGTTTGAAGCACAAGGAGGCTTGAAAGTTGGCATGGAATCTAAATCAAATATCATTTGGTTTAAAATGGGTATGGAAATAAGGGTGTATGGTGCAATTAAATCATGATGAGGTATGGGAATGATGTGGCTATTATTTGTGATGATTTTCCTGATCTAGAATATTCCACCTGATGTAAGAGTGAATCAATACAAGTGAAATCAAGAGTAAAATGGTGTAGGACTAAAAAGATGTTGATTTTGGCCAATCTGCCAGGGTTTAATCGATTACAGGTATAATGTTAATCGATTACATGCTTGAAAAGTTAAAATATGCACCTTTTTGAAGGGGTGTAATCGATTACACCAATAATGTTAATCGATTACACCAATAATGTTAATCGATTACATATGTGAAAAAGTAAAAAAGTTGCCTTTTGCTGCATTGCTTTGGTCTTGGCTTGAGGTTTACTTGTTGAAGAATGTATGAAAATAAACATATGAACCTTTGACTTTCTTGAGAGACAAGTTAATAAACCTTGAGACGTTCTTGATCAAAATGAGCTTGAATAATGCTGAGGAACTAAGCTTGATCCTTGATGTCTTCCTTGCCTATTAAACAACAGGAACAAGAGGAAACAAAGACATATTTTTGGTGTTTTAATTAGGGGTTAGTAAACATAAACAAACATAAAGCAAGTAAGAAACACAAGGGTGCTTGGTGATCTCCCTCAGAATCAAACTTACAGAAGAGGGCAAGAGAACCGAAGCTTCTGATCTTGTTTGTGACGCACATATGCAAATGATACGTGGAATCTTAGGGGTGAAAATTAGGGTATTACACTTACTTATCTCTTCTGTTATAAAGATCTTCTTGTCTAGTTGAGCAGTGCCATCGTCATTTGCAACAAGTTCATTTTTTGGTTCTCCATCAACTCCCTCATCAAACACTTCATCAAACCCTTTCATTCTCTCCTCCTCACTATCATCAAAGTGAACACCTCTCACAGATTCATCACTAGCTTCACTCGACCTATCACCATCTTCATCACATTTGATTCCCTTTTCTTTCTCTCTAAACCTATCCATAAAGGTAACCTCTCCTGTAACTTTAGTTTCACAGAATATCTCAACCTCACACTTATTTCCTACAACATAAATGACTAACTCAGAAGCATCTCCATCATCCCTAAATGGTTTTAAGTCTTGTTCAAAGGATCCTTCATCATGTTTCCACCACATCTTAACACAACCTACATCAAACTCAGGTTCAATCAACTTAACTAGATCACATGCTTCAAAGAAATACCAATAATCAGGATCTTGGCCACTAAAAGCATATACTTCCCCCCTCATATCTTATGTTAGGGTCTCTTACAAAACAACCCATTAAGTAAAATACAACCTTGAATTTATCCATTTCCTATTCACAAAATTTAACCTAAATTTAAAATTTACCAAAACTCTGTCAAACTGATTTACCCTAATTTTTTCTAAAATTGACACCAAAATTAGGTCAAACATATCAAACATATTCACCAACAATCTAACCTATTATACGAATGATAACAAGATCCAACATATTAAATAAACTGGAACTACTAAGAAAACGAAGATGACACATAATAAGAAAGGAGAATTATTATTATTAATTAATTAATTAACTAATTAGCTTTTAATAAGATACACCTACAAAACGTTGCGTTTTGGTTCGGACTATGTTATGGCGTGCCTATATCATTTCTTTCTCTCTCTTCCTTGTATTTTGTAATTTGTCCCAAATCTCCGTCTTAGGGTTTCACTCGCAAACTCTATCTCTCTCCGAAAAGGTACCGATCCTTCGACGGAGCATCAGATCCGCCACCGCTTCTTCATCTTTCGCCACCGATTCGTCAATTTCGATTCTCTTTTCCATACGATTTCACAGTTTCCGAATCTCAACTATCCTTTTTTCTTACATTGCATTGCAGGTTGGTTGCATAAGCATTCCTAAGCTTTGTGAAAATGAAGCCGATCTTTTGCGGAAACCTGGATTTCGACGCAAGACAATCTGATGTCGAGAGGCTTTTCAGAAAATACGGCAAGATTGATAGAGTGGACTTGAAGTCTGGTATGAATTCTTCATCATTTGACTGTAATAATTTTAATTTTTCAGTTTTTTTAAAGGTTTAGTTGAAGTCTTAAGTTTGAAGTGCTGTTTTTGTAGCTCAATTAATGATTTATTAGATTTTCTTTTACTATAGTTTATGATTTTCAATTGGAAGTTTGGTATATTGGATGATAAGTAGTATTTTGTTGGCGGCTTGCTTTGTTGTGCTGAGTTTACTGTAGTTTTAGTTGGATAGATTTGGTGCTCAAATTGGATTTATAGAGGTAAGTTCCGTTGCTGAAAAAGCAGTTTCACAGATTGGTGATTGGTGGCGTTACATCATGGATGGCGGTGTTGGATGAATTTGAAGTCAAGATCAAAGTGTCCTTTTGTGTTGAGTTGAAGTGGGGTTATAGTACTGTTTGGAGGAAGGAAAATGTTATGTACAACCATTGAAAGCACTTGTATTTCAAAGAACTCATTGACCCTTTTTCAATATCACTTTGGATGTGTGCACAGTGCACCCTAAAATATTTTTAAAAGAATTGAAAAAATGAAGAGACAATTTGTTTGCTTGGCATTCACACAAGATGCTAAGTAACAAGTGTACCAGAGCTGATATTTTCCTGTCTTTGGCTTTTGATTTTTAAACTTTCTGTTCTTGAATTTCTATTGGAGCTCGCCTTCATCTCCAACTTTGACTTCTGTACTTGAATGATTCTTAAAAGGGTCAAGATGATGTTCTTTGACTAGTTACTTTTAAATGGATCTACATTTTCTTTTCCTCTAAAAAGAAGAAAAACTGTCAATAAGATATGAACCCCCCCATACTCAACAATTTCTTTGTGACAGGATTACTTGGAAAGTTGGAATGTCCATGCTCTTGGATGGATGTGCTTCTCTGCATTTCTTTTATAGAATGTGCCCCAGCTTCTCCTTCTTGTATTTTTCCCGAAGAAATAATCTGATCCGCTCTAGCCTTGCCATTCTGCATTCCCTCAGCATTCATTGCTTTTTCATTCCTCATGACTTTTGCTCAGTGTTCAATTTCCGACATGTTTCAACATATAAACCATGATGAATTCGCAATGGGGCAGGTGTTGTGGTACTTCCTGACAGTTTATTTCTGTTTTATGTTGAATTTATCTCTCATATCTGATATGCTGATATAACATTCCTCTCTACACCATCTTCAAGGAGTCCTCAAATATTGAAATCAAAATTTTCCGTGATTTTATTTTTAATATTCTTGTTTCGTAGGTTTTGCTTTCGTCTACATGGAAGACGAACGTGATGCCGAGTATGCAATTAGACGGCTTGATCAAACAGAATTTGGTAGAAAGGGGCGCCGGATTCGTGTCGAATGGACTAAGGTACGCTGTAATTGTGAACTGCATTAGGAGTTGCTAAACAATGTTTTTTCATATGCTGCATTATCATGTACTTCACGTAGTTACTTTAAAGCTTAACACTTGAAGATCATTATGGCTATAATTTATTTTGAGAAACTTCTGAACAAATTTTGTTAGATTTTAAAGATGGTGCCTGAATTTTTCATAAGAATTGCTATACTTTCGGTGCATGTTTTCATTTGTCATGCATGTTTTCTTATGTTCTTTTCTTAATGAAGGATTTTGGAATTATTTAGGTATTTTTGGCATTGTTAACGTACGCATAGTGTTATTATATTATGATTTGTAGCAAGAGCGTGACAACAGAAGGTCCGGTGGTGATTCAAAGAAATCTTCAACTAATACAAGACCATCAAAGACTTTGTTTATTATAAATTTTGATCCTGTTCACACCAGGACAAGGGACTTAGAGAGACACTTTGATCCCTATGGGAAAATATCAAATTTAAGGATCAGAAGGAATTTTGCTTTTATCCAGTTTGAAACCCAGGAGGAAGCTACTAAAGCTTTGGAAGCAACTAACCTGAGGTTGAAATTAGCTTCTCAATTTTGAATTGTTATTGTTTTTCCATGTAGAAGTTTTATCCTTTAGAAACAGCGCATTCCACCACCTTAGTGGAGATGAGTGAGGGTGAGGGGCTATATATTATATATTGATGGCTCATTTGTTATATATATGATTTGATTGATGTGCAGCAAGTTTATGGACCGTGTTATCACTGTGGAGTATGCTATAAGAGATGACGATGTAAAAAAGGATGGATACAGTCCTGATAGAAGAGGTCGTGGTTCCCCTGATGGGAGGTATGGTCGTGGCAGATCTCCAAGTCCTTATCGTAGAGGTAGGGCTAGCCCTGATTATGGTAGAAGTAGGGGTAGCCCTGATTATGGTCGTGGATCAAATCCAGCTTCCAGACCAGAACCAAGAGGAAGCCCCAAGTATGAACGAGCTGAAAGCCCAATGAATGGGAGATATGATAGGTATGATCCAATTAATTTGGAATTTATTTGGTGGTGGTTATTGTTTTTGTTGTTATATATACATATATTTCATTATATTTTGATTATTTTACCGTACATGAAGTCGATCTCCTCCACCTCGTGGATCAAATCAATCTTCCAGACCAGAACCTAGAGGAAGCCCTGAGCATGAACGGGCTGAAAGCCCAATGAATGGGAGATATGATAGGTATGATCAATTTAAATTGGTATTCTTTTTTGGGTTGGTTTTGTCTATATCTCATTATAATTTGATTATTTTACTGTTCACACAGCCGATCTCCCCCACCTCGTGATAGGTCAAGATCCTGAGTAGTAGCTGAGTAGAACTGTGTGTAAAATTGTTGCTGGACCATTTTTATTTCATTTCCAACTTACGTTAGTCCATATTTTGGCAGCAAGAAAGTTCGAACTTGAACTTGTTGTATTTACTCTCATGTTTGTTAGAGTCTAATGTGCAATCTGCAAAGACATTATTATATTAAATACAGTCATGTCACTCATCACGTATTCATGGGTTTTCTTTTCTAAAATGATTTTCTTTTGAAAATGATTTTCTGTATCCTTAGTTTGAACCGAGGGAAATCCTCTTCCTCACGTGTTCATGTGTTTTCTTTTTCTAAAATGATTTTTTTTGAAAATGATTTTCTTTATCCTTAGTTTAAACCGAGGGAAATCCCCTTCCTCGTTGCTTGTTCATATATATTGATAGGAGCCATGAGCCCTTCTTTAGTGACTTTCTCGGTTTAGTTGTGTATACACATCTTTGCTTATTTTGTTTCTACTTTTTATATCACTTTTTCTAATATTGTTTTAGCAAATAAAATTTATATCACTTTTTCTAATATTGTTTATATATCACTTTTTCTAATCTTTGCTTATTTTGTTTCTACTTTTTATATCACTTTTTCTAATATTGTTTTAGCAAATAAAATTTATTTTAAAATAATTGTCATTCTCTTTTTCTATATAGCAATAATTACAATTTTTTCAATTGTCTTTTAATTATTACTCTGAATATTATTTTTAATACTTCAATGTTAATTTAGTAAGTGTCGCATATTATGACATTATTGTATTTATTATTTTGTGCAAAAATTTTAAAATTTTAAACTTAATGTCAGGCATTTTGAGAGAATGTATCTTTTTGCATATTATTGTTCAGAATTTTGGATTTCATTCAATAGTGTTTTTTTTGTTACAATAGTGTATTTGTTTTAAGTTTACTTTATGGTGGCCATTTGGCTCTTGACAGTTTCTCTTTGGTTTCATCCGACATTGAGCAACATATTATTAAAGAGTATGTTTCAAGTAGCATCCGGCAAGGTTGATCAAACAGTTGTCTCATTTGCTGTTTGTTTTGAGTTTTTTTATTCTTTCTTAAATTTATAGTCTGACTTGTCTCAACCTAAAGTTTGGAGTCCGATAGTAATATTAATTTTATTTATTTATTTAATTTGTGGTTTTATTTGATGAATGATTAGTTTTGGATGGACATGGTATGCTGTTGTCTGTAGTCGATTAAATAAATTTTGTAAAATGTCTTGCCCTTATTTAGGCTTTCTTATAGCCTAAACAGGGTTTACTCACGAGTTTAACTCGAGTTTAACTTGATATCCCCTTATAAGTTAGGATAATTTTTTAACACACCCTATATGTTTCTGCATAATAATTTTTTAACACACCCTATATGTTTCTATGTTTCTAATGCACTATATGTTTCTAATGCACGTGAAAAAATGTCTCGTTTTTTGAAGACTATCTTTGAACATATATATATATTATAAATTTTCATAAACACTTAAACATTATTAATTATAAATGAAGTAAAGAAAACAACCTTTTTCATCGGGACAAAAGTAGTATCATCATTAGCCAGCCACATTCCAATTACGAATTCTTCCGGGGCTCGGCTACAATTTCTAATGCTTCTCTTTCCATAGCCATGAGTCGTTATGCCTCTTAGTGAAGATGGGAATCTGTCATATACAATATAACCTTGAGGAGGATCTTCAGCAAAGTTGGTCATTCTCACTCATCAACAAATATGCTAATCACAAATGGAAAATAATTTTTAATCATACAATTGCAATGTAATTTAAAAACGAATGAAATGTGTATAAAAAATGAAATGTGTATATTCAAATATGTTTGAAGATGCATATCTAGACATTTCTAATAATTTGCACAGTATAAAATTTACATAGGACATTAAAAACATAGTAGACGTGTTGAAAAATTGTCACCAAATCAATGTATAGCTGAGCCACACCTGTCTAATGCATCTTTGTAACAAATATGGATATTCACTTTTGTAATCACCTTTTTTTAGTGGTAAATTTTATCATTTTAAAAAAAATACATCAATGTAATAAACTATGTATTATAATTATACTATCGTAATAGTTTTTCTTATAAGTTAAATTATACACAAATCAATTTTGATGAAAATGTCTTATATAAATAAATAAATAAAACTTGGATCCATAATACAGTCAAAATAACAAATTAACAAATAACAATAATATCCATAATCTCTAATACAAATGCTATATTACTGTATATGTCAGACTTCCATGTTTCTTTCCTATCTCATGTAGTGCAGTGTCGCACGTGCCTCTGGTAGAATGACATACAATGGCCTATCCAGAAGTGTCTTTTGGAAAGTTTTTTCTATGACATGCAGGTAACACATCAACATCATGATATGCCATAACCCGCTCATTCTCTAACATCTTTTGATGAATTGGTATATGTGGTTCTCCCTCATCATTTGGCATCATGTAAGGAAGTGACACACTAAAATACCATTAGACATATCGTAATGCATATCTCCATTTGCTAGGAGCTACGACACCCTATGCTTCAACTAAAATTAAATGATTAAGGAAATTATCATCCATGGCATCTACATCTTTGCAAACTATAGTAGAAGGAGTAGATACATAAGGATCTCTTGAAAAACCTGCATATACCTGAATTGACGTATGACTCATTCAGGCAGATGTGGATACATTAGACGTGACCTAAAAACCAACCATCCAAAGTAGAAGGCTATATCATCCAAGAGACACGTTTGACAGTGAAACTCATATGACCTGAAGCGTATATCATCTGCTAAAGTGTGGTCCAGATACTGTTGTGAATCAGATACCTTGAAACAAAATATAAACTGTTTTTTTATATTCAAGAAACACACAAGGGTTAGGATTAACAAAGAAAACAAGTAAGAAGAACAATAAGAAACAACAAGGATTGATTATAAACTGTTATTCTTTCCTTTCTCTATCAAACAAGATTACAAGTATACAAGAATAACAAATAATCTCTCTCTATTGAATTAAGATTTTATCTTCCTATTTTTCCTTATTCCAAAATGAGAGACTAGCATGCTATTTATAAGAGAATTAACACACTAACCTAATGAGCTTTTTAACAATTACCCATTACAAGCTAACTTAGGGTACAAAATAACTTAAACAATTTGGGCTTACAAGCAAGACCTAATTCAACATGCTAACAAACCTAGCAATATTGACTAATGCATGTTAGAACAAACTTTGACTACAACACACATTACTCGCAAACAGACTTCGACCATACTAGAGTTCAATCCAATATCTCACAAATCTCCACCTTGGATCTAACTCTATAACATCTAGACACTAGCTTTCTTCATGCAGCTTTATCAACTGCATATAGTGGAAAAACTTGCAACTGAGTAACGTCTTGGTGATCGTATCAGCATCATTATGATCTGTCGAAACCTTCAGCACTTGGACTTCTCCACGTTCGATTACCCATTTGACGAAATGCAGTCTCACATTAATGTGCTTGGTCTGCTCATGATAGGTTGAATTCTTCGACAGGTATATTTCACTTTGACTATCACATTTAACAGTGATAATTCGACCTTGAAGTTTAAGCTCTTTTGCAAAACCTTCAAGCCACAATGCTTCCTTCACAACTTCAGGGATAGATAAGGCAACAACCTTCTAAAGTGTTGCTTTCCAACTGATTGCTGTCCCAAACATAATGAACACATATTCAGAAATAGATTTTCTGGAATCCATACAACCTGCATAATCAGAGTCGACATATCCTTCAATTGCTGCTTTACTATCTTCACCCAAGGCTCCACCATAAATTAGAACTCTATTCAGAGAACCATTTATGTACCTTAGAATCCACTTCAATGCTTGTCAGTGAGCCTTTCTAGGATTCACCATGTACCTGCTTACAAGACTTACTGCATATGCTATGTAGGGTCTAGTACATACCATAACATACATTAGAAAACCCACTATTTAGCATATTGAATGCTATTCATATAATTTCTTTCAACATCAGTGCTGAGACACTGATCTATACTCAGCTTGAATTGAGAGTTTGTCTGAGTCACAACAGGCTTTGAATTCAACATACCAAACTTTTCGAGAATCTTTCGTAGGTATGCCACTTGAGGTTAACATAATTTCGAATACTTTCTATCTCTTCAGATGTCAATCCCAAGAATCCTGGACGCAACTTCCAGATCCTTCATGTCGAACTCCTTATTGAGTTCAACCTTCACCATCATTACATCTTCAATATTGTTGCTTGCTATTAGAATATCATCCACATAAAGCAACAAAATAACAAATGAATTACCAGGTCAAAATCTGAAGTAAACACAGTGGTCGAACTGACTTCTAATGAACCTTATGTGTGCCAATAATTTGTCGAATCTCCTATTCCCCTGCCGAGGAGATTGTTTCAGTCCATATAAGGATCTATTCAGCTTGCGCACATAATCTTCCTTCCCTTTTTCGACATATCCTTCAGTTTGCCTCATAAGAATTGTTTCATCTATATCACCATACAAGAACATAGTCTTCAGATTCATCTATTTCAGTTCAAGGTCGAACTGAGCCACCATGGAAAGAAACATTCGAATGGATCTATACTTCACAACAGAAGAGAACACATAATTGAAGTTGACATCTTCTTTCTGAGTGAACCCCCTAACGGCCAATCTTGTCTGTATCTCTTCGATGCCACTCTTTTGATTCCTTCCTTAATTTTAAAAATCCATTTAAAGCTGACTAACCTGGATCCAGAAGGTTTCTTAATCAGTTCCCAGGTGTTGTTATCATGAAGAAATTTCATCTCATCATCCATGGCCTTCAGCCATTCAGTCTTCTTTCGACTCCTCATAACTTCTTTATAGTTTCTAGGTTCTTCGTCTAGAACCTCACTTGTAGAGATTAAAACATAAGCTATAAGATACGCATACCCAAGTCTTTGAGGTGGCTTGATGACTCTCCTTGACCCGTCTCTTGCTAGCAGGTAGTCATTGTAAGTCGCGTCATCTTCGACAATATCTTTTGCGTCTTCTTCGACTTCATCTTATATTTAAATCCCTCCACCATGATTTCTCGAGCCTTCGTCGCTCAAATCATCTAGTGAAGTTATTTAAATAGGGACAACTGTAATACCCCAAATTTTGCCCTAAGATTTGTCGTTTCATCTTGCATTCCATTGCATTTTTGCATTGCATTTAGCCAGTCACTAACAAGTTCGTGTAGTTGGTTGATTTTTGCAGGTAAATATCATGTGGCGCGCCCTTTGGTTCACGTAGGGTATAATGGTCATTTGTTTACAACCCGACTGTCAGTTTACGGATTTGGAGCTGTAGTAAGGAGATTTGGGCCGTTGGATATGGCTGATGTGAATCGGATAAGTTTGTTCATGTGAATGGCCAGAGAGATTAGTCGGAAGTTCGAATCGAAAACGGGACTAGGCGGATAATTTGGATCGAAAAATGGAATTTTAGTGATTGTTTTTCATTTCATTTTACATCAAAAAAGGACAAAAATAGTTTCATTTCAATTTTTCATTTTTTATTTTTATATTTTTAAAATTAGTTTCACTTCATTTTTCTAATCAAGCATATCTCATTTTTTTATTAATTTTATTTTTCTTTAAATCAATCATTATTTTATTTTGTAAAAAAAAAATCAATTTCATTACTATTACATTTTTAATGGTAGTCTCATTTCATTTTAAATAATTTCATTTCATTTCTATATTTTCATTGTTAATTAACTTCATTTTTCTTCAATGTTATTTTCATGCTATACGTTTTTTTGTTAAGTTTTGTTATTATTTGCATATCATAAAAGTAAAATAATAAAAAATGGTAACAATGTTTTAAGAAAATATAAAGGACTTTTATTAGAAATAATAGAATTTCTTTACAAAAATAATAAATTTACATTTAATTATATTTTTACATAAAATAATAAAGTCCTAAATTCCTAAATTTCTTCCGGTTATTCGATTTTTTTCGACTATTCTCGAGTTTCTGACTCTTCCGATTATCCAGTTCGAACCTGCAAAAAAAAAAGCAAACAAGCAGTTTATCGGTTAATGTTCCTGACACCCTCAGAGTGGTATCATCATCAGGTGTCGGGAGGGTAACAGATTAATTCGAAACCGACTCCCGACTCCTTTCCGACCTCGGTAGATCCGACAATAATTTGTTCTTATCCAAGGCCACAGAGAGAGAGATAAAAAAGATTTTCCAGAAAAGTGCTTTTGAAATAAGCTGGTTTGGAAAGTGCTTATCCAAAAAGTGCTTATTTGAAAAAAGCGCTTATTCCAAAAAGCACTTTTCGTCAAACACAAACAAGCAATATTTCCAGCGGTTTGAACAATTCACAATGGATTTCGCCATCAACAATTTCGCAACCGCTTTTCCGAGATTCAAAACAAACAAACAAGTTCATTAATCTCCAACAACAATTTCTCCGTAAAAAAACGCAACCCAGTCAAGAACATCGCAAGCCCAGCTAACAAGTCGCGGATCTGCAAAAACCACGCTCTAACAAATCAAATATAAACCAAATCATATAAATCAAAAGGAGGAGTTCATCAGAGGGGGAGGGAGAACCCTAACAAAAACGACGAACCCTCCTCAAAAGCAAATGCGGCGGCGGCGCAACAAAATGTTGGATTAAGAAGCTCCTAGCTTCATCATCATCCGAAGAAGAAGAAGAGTAAAAAAGGAACCCGAAAGCTCATCGAAGTAACCCAGAACGAAGCCATCATCGTCACCAACTGCAAGGAAGGTCACCATCGCCGTTATCAAAGGAGCGGCGGGCATCTTAACTTATCTCCTCAGCTCTCCATCATCAGAGCTAGCCATTATCGAGAAAGATTCAACAGAAAATCACCACCGCCATCCGAAAAGGGTAAGATTTCATATTGGGTGTTTGTTTTTCAGGGAGATGAGATAAGAAGAAATTCGTGCCAAGCAAGAAGAAAGAAGAGGTATAGACGGAGACATGCAAGGCCGGAAGCAGAACTCCCTCGAGCTCCGTCAATGGCTATCCACGGCGGCGGTACGATAAAAGGAAGGAGAAGACAAGGGTTTGAAACCCTAATGAAGACCAGAACCACTTTATATGTCCCTTTTTTTTATTCCGTTATTTTATTCTTTTTTTATTTTTTATTTTTTGAGTTAGATTTTTATCTAATTATTTCCTTAACTTGATTTAAGAATAATAACACTTACTAAATCTTCTTATTTTACTAATTAATCATTTGCTTTAATGAATCTAAAACAACTAAAAACACAAAAAATATATTTTATAAGCTGAAAAAGGGTCATTCATTATAAAAAGTGAAATTTAATGTTTTTTAAACTTAATGTCAAAATTAAAACATTATATTTTAGAAAAAAGTCTAATTTTAAACCCATTTTTAAAACTTAAGACATTTCTTCTTTAAAAAGTAAAAACATTTTTAACTTTAAGAAAGTAAAACATTTTTTAAATTAAAACAGATTTTTTTTCATCAAAAGCCTTAAAATTAAAACTTTTTTTGTGTAATTAAATTAAAACAACTTCTCCTTTTATTTGAAAAATTAATTCTTCCCTTTAAGTAAAAATTCAGAAATAAAGTTCCTTGATTTAGCCGTTTCAATTTTGTCTAACCCTCATTAGTTTGTTTGTTTCAGCTTTTTCACATCTCATTGGTTCAGACTGTTTTTGTTTCAATTGTAATCATGCGGGGTTGTCGTTGAAATTATATTATTTTTGCCTTTTTTTGGGATTTGTAATTTATGCGAGTGATCGTCGCGATGCTTTCGTTTACCGTTTTCTTTATATTCTGCCATGTAATAATTCGTTTGCTTGCATGTTTTTACCGTAACACTCTGAAGGATTAGGTCTAAACCATTTGACCGCCGAGTCAATAGTCCTAACCCTAGACCGTTTCAAAACCCTAATAGCCAAGGTGTCCCGCTGTGGACGAAAACGCCCTTTACTCTAGCTTTAGGTCAAAGAGTCGTTGTACTATGTTTTAGGGTTTCCCGTCATGGAATTCCTAATTTAACTCTAAACTTCAACTCAAATTCAACATAGAAATAGGAGTTTTAGGACTCCACGTAAGCGTGTCCTTAAGATACGCTTACTCCCCTTGAAACCTTGACCACCGTCAAGACGTTTCTAACCTCCCTCTCGAGGGGAACTACGATTACTCTGATTCCACTCCCTATCCAGGACACGTAGGCACAAGATGCGAATCTTGCTGAGTAAACTTAGGACTAACCCTTAGGTCTCTTTAGGTCACTCTATCCCTTAGCTCAGTATATATACTTAAAGCAAATAATAAAGCAAAAATAGCAAAAATAAACAAAAGATTCCTGTAGAGCACTACAGAAGTTTAGGGTGCTAGTACCTTCCCTAAGCTTAACCAACCCCTTACTTAGGTATCTCCCCGTATTGTTTACGATGCAAAAATAGGTTTTCCCTCGTTTGACCTTTTCCTTCGGATAAATCAAAGAGCGGTTGTGAATTAAGAATTGTGATTCAAACTAATTAATAGTTTGATATCCTATTTCCACCGCAACAAGTTCAAAACCACTTCATAAAAAATTCTCTAGTGTAATTTATCAGGTTGCAATATCTCAGGCGTCCAAGGCACATAGCGAGACTCCAAAATTCATTCGAGGATTCAAGAATAGAAAAGTTGGATGTGATTTGATACACAAAGTTGTGTTTATCTCTGAACTTGACTGGTCCTTTGTTACGGAAAGGTCAAGCAACAAAGTGTGGAAGCTGAGATAGCCCCCATAATAATGAGGATTGATCCATTGAGCCATGTAACGTTACACGAAGTGCTGCGTGGGAGGAAACCCATGTTTTTAATGATTGAGCATTTGTTTTTTTGTTGTTGTTATTTTGTTTCGTTTGCAAGTAATAAACGAGACCTTATAAGTGCAAGGTAAGATGTTGCATTACCCTCCAGCTCCTCAATAAGAACCTCTGCAAGTTACGTCTCTTCCTCTCTTGTTCTAAAACATTGAGGCCAATGTTTAGTTCAAGTTTGGGGAAGGATTTACTATTTTGAGTTTTCATTTTTGTGTGCTTTTGTTTAAAAATCGCTTTGAACTCTCCCCGAATGAGGACCGTAAATATTTTTCTTGTTAATACTGTAATGCGTGAAATAGTCAGGAAAGTATATAGAGTTTGACGGAAGAGGAGTTAAAACTAGGGAATTTAGGAAAGTTTGGATATTAAGGTATAACCTGAACACCCTAGATTCCAACGTGTAGATTTGTGCCATAATACTTAGATTTGAAAAGTATTCCCCAACTAGTTCATAGTGATGGTCCGATATAATTAAAAAGAATCGCATGTATAAAGTTGATTGAGAGAATGACTTATGGCACCAAAAAAAGATGAATAATGACGGTAAAGACAACTAGTCCTTCTAAGTTGGGTAACCCTCACCAGGTTACTTAGCCTAACGGCGGTTGAATTTGAAGGTGAGAAAATTACTTAGAAGGGGGGGGGGGGGGGTTGAATAAGTATGAAAAATAATCAAAGATTTAAACACAGTTATTTTTATCCTGGTTCGTTGAACACAACTACTCCAGTCCACCCTCTCAAGAGTGATTTGCCTTTCTCTGTCAAGGACTTAATCCACTATTTAATCAAACAGATTACAATAGTAACACCTAAGAACAACTGTTCTTAGTCTTCTCAAGAGCTACTGATCCCAACTGGATCCTCTTAAGGAAAACCTTTTACAAACAATGTAAAACTATTACAAGAGTAAGAATGCTTCTAATAAGCTGTTATCACAACTGTGATATTTCTCTTAAGTTAAGAACAATGTTATAGCAAAATAAGATTATAAGAGCTTTGAGATTTTTGCTTTGATGAGTGATTTTTTGCAAGTAATTCGTTACTGAAGAAGATGAAGTGGACTTCTTTATATAGGCACTTAGATCCATGAAGTCTTCTCAACGTTGAAGGTTGTGCTGAAAAGCCTGGAGCCTTTTGTCTTTACATTGGAGGTTGTGCTGAAAAAGCCTGATGCCTTTTGTCTTCACTTTGCAGAAACTTTCCTTAGAATGGAATGCACAGATAAAACTTTTTTGTCTGTGTTCTTGTGTCTAGCACAAAAGAGGAAAGAGCTGTTGATATATGCCAACGAACAAAAAATCTTCTTCACTAAGTAAGTTCAGCTTTCAACATTAGAGTCTGAATCTTCAGAATCTCCAGAGTAGAGATCTTCTGGATCTTGAGAGTCTTGGATGTTCTTCAGATTGAGCTGAATCAGAGTATGTGCAACATGTGTGCTAGAGCGTGTAAATCTATTAGAGCAGAGTCTTCTATATCAGATTCTCAATACTTAAGCAGCGCAGTATCTTCAGAGTCTTCTGATGACTAAGCTTCTGATCTCTCAGAGTCTTCTATTCTTTAGAGGCTCCTTCTTCAGAATCTTCAGTAGACAGCATTCAGATTCTTCTGGGAGCAGCGTTCATATCTTTATTTAAGATGCTCTTGAACCTTTGAAGCCTTTCATAATATCATTGTTCAGATCTAAATTTGCCCTTTTAAGAATATTTTCTTTAGTACCTGTAGCAAACAGTCTAGAACAAATTTAGAGTATATAATTCTTGAATACAAAATTCATAAGTGTTATCATCAAAACATAGAGATATAACTAAGAAACAATCTGTGTTCTTACAATCTCCCCCTTTTTGATGATGACAAAACATGAGAAATTTTGTTCAATAAAAAGTATGAATTATAACTCCCCCTGAGATTAACAATCTCCCCCTGAAATAAATACTCTAATAGAAGAGAATACTTCCCTTTTTGATTAAGTATATTTCAGATTCAGAGTCTGATGAAAGAGTTTTGACTTTCATAATCAAATCTTGATGCCAGATAATTATGACTTCCTTCAGTCAGAGCGCCTGGTTATCATCTTGCTTGAATTCTCTTTCAGAGTAAAGGTATCAGAGTAAGATATCAGAGTTATCAGAGTTGATTGAATACTCAGATTTTCTTTGGAAGATCAGGTTCTGGTTGAAAAAGTCTCAGGGTAACTTCAATGAATTATGTTAGATATATCAAGGTAATCTGAAAGACTTAAATTCAAAGTAAGTTAATAAAATGTCTGAATTTCAGTTTTAGTAATTGCTTATAGGTTGAACACTCAGTTTCTCTTTTTCTCCCCCTTTTTGTCATAATCAAAAAGATTTTTAAAGACAGAAAGATACAGAAGAAAAGAAGCATATAAAGGCAAAAAAAACATTAACATGCAACTTAAATAAACCAAAGTTCAGAGTCAAACAGGCAGAAACCAAAACACATAACACAAAAAGTAAACAGCAAAAGCAGTTCATGTGCAAAAAACAACAAATAAAACTAAGTCTGGCGAGAGGCAATAAGGGTCAGAAGCTCTGTCATCTTGGCAGCTGACTCTTCTTGCTTAGACATCCAGGTCTTGATTTCATCAGTTGTCTTCTCTTGCTTGATCATCCAATCCTTTATATCCTTTACATTATTCACAAGTTCTGCAACCACAGATGAAGACGGAGCAGATGCAGTAGCAGCAGGGTTCCCTTCAGATTGGTTTTCTTCAGAAGCTTGTTCAACCATTTCAGATTCAGGAACTACTGGAGGAGCAGCTTCCAAAAGTAACACAGGAGGAGGAGAAGGCATGTTCATCAGAGTTACCTTGATTAATTCTGCAAACTTAGTCTTAGCAAGCTTAGAGCATTTAGCTCTAACTTTTAAAGCAACTTTGTTGAACATCCAGATGAAGCGCTTCCAAGCAGCATTTGAAATAGTTGGATCCAAACTAGACATGCATACATCCTTAACACGAGTGTATTCAGAATCTAACTCCTTTTTGAAAATTTCAAACATAGTATTAACACATGATCTTAGATCTGACTGCTCAGACTGTTCAGAGGGATTAGGATTGGGAGTGTTAACAGGAGTAGGTTCAGATGGTGTAGGTTCAGATGGTTGTGGTTGAGGTGATGTTGGTTGAGATGTTTGGATGTCAGATTGAGGGAGTTCAGATGGTTGAGGAATGGTTTGTGTTTCAGATGGATTGGTTTCAGATGGTTGAGGAATGGTTTGGGTTCCAGATGTTTGAGTTTCAGATAGATGAATGTCAGATGGTTTAGGTTGAGGTGGAGAGTTTGGTGGAGTATGAAACAAGGAAATGTTAAGATGTTCCTTCATACCACTTTCAGAACGAGCTTGTTTGAGTGACTCTGATTCAAAATCAGATGAATCAGAAGATTCATCTGAGTGAACAGATGTTGAAGACATTATAATTGATTGATTGAGGGGTTCTATATCAAGAATATTGTCAGAAAGATTTGGATCTTTTGATGGAATTGGTTGTTCAGAGTGTTCAGTTTGAACATTCTCTGGTTGGTTTGGTTCTGAAATGATTGTTTCTGGTTGGAGAGTCTCTAATAGGGGATTCTCTGGTTGTGACATTGTTGGTTGAGGAATTTCTGTTTGAGTATTTTCCGGTTGAGTTGTTCCTGTTTGTGGAATTTCTGATTGAATTGTTTGAGGTTGTGGTTCAGAGGGAATTGGTACAGGAGATGGTTGTGAATGAACTGGTTCAGATGAGGGTGGTTCAGATAAAGGATTTTCAGATTGTTTGGGTGTTGAAGTTCTTTGACTAAGATTTGGAGAGAGTTGAGGTGATGAAAGGGGTGAATGAACAACAGGTGTAGGATCAGATGTTAATACCTGATGAATAGTGTCTCTGACCTCTTCCAGAGTGGCATCTCTAGAGCTGATTCTGGCTTTCTTTCCTCCTTTCTTCTTCTTCCTTGGAACTTCAGATACTTTCCTTTTCTTCTGAACCGATCCTTCTTCAGCTTTCCTCTTACTACGCCTTTCCTTCATCAGATTGGGCATTTCTTCTCCTGTTTTCTGAACAAGATTAGCAGGTAGAGGAATTCCTTCCTTTAGACATTCTGCAATGTACATCCAGACAAATTCCTTTGGTTCATCTGCACTGAACATTGGAAAGTCTTCCAAGGGTATCCTTCTGCCTTGGACCTCCTCAGAGTTTATCTTCCTTAGTTTTCCATTCAATTCTGAAATGATTTTCATCCTTTTCAGATTGAGTCCATTTATCTCAGATCCAATGATGTAAGACAGATCTTCTGTAATCTTTGCATCTGTCAGATGCTTTACCAGCTTGTTTTCAACAAGGATGTCTGAAATCAATCTTCCCAGAGGTATCCAAGTTCTAACTTTCCCAGCTTTAGCTCTGACCTCTTCTCTAGTTTCTTTGACATGAGTCAGAAGATGACTGAAGATCAGATAGGGAAGATCCACCTTAACATTCTGGCTGATGCAGTACATGAAATACAGATGTTCTGAACTCACATAGTCTGGTGAGTTGGATGACTTTCTGTGAAAAAATGTACTCATAAATATCTTTGCCCAGATCCTATAGATGGGTTTCAGATCTTTAACCTTACTCGTTGGTGTTCCAGCTACAGTGATTTCTTCATAAACCTTAGTTATATCAATACGTGAAGAAGCAAGGTTTGAAACTCCATCAGATTCGGTATAACTGAACAGTTGCCTGATCAGTTTCTCAGTAATCACTATCTCCATCCCAAGAACAGATGAGTGAATAAACTTAGGACCAACGCTAGCGTGAATCCAGAATTCCTTTACAAGAGTTGGATACACAGGACCCATCAATCTCTCAAAGAAATGAAACATTTCCAACTTTCAGATCTTCTGAGCTTGTTAGTTCAGAGTTTCACACAAATAAATTAATTAAAGATAAATGAACACAAATCAGATGAAATACTTCAGATTATTAAACATTTTGCATCTGAGAAGTTGCCTCTGATAAATATTACTCTGGACAAAAATCCATACAAATATTTTTCAGAATGAACTTAAATCTATCTTCAGCAAGGGGTTTTGTGAAAATATCAGCCCATTGATGATCTGTATCAACAAAGGCTAGATTGATTACACCCTTCTGAACATAGTCTCTGATGAAGTGATGTTTAATTTCTATATGTTTAGCCTTAGAATGCAAGATTGGATTTTTTGACAAACATATAGCAGAAGTATTATCACAGAAGATAGAAAGATTACTCTCATAGATCTGATAATCTTCTAATTGACTCTTCATCCAGAGCATCTGAGTACAACATCCAGCAGCAGCAATGTATTCTGCCTCTGTAGTTGATAGTGCAATAGTGGGTTGCTTCTTGCTGTACCATGAGATCAGATGACTTCCAAGAAACTGACAGCTTCCAGAAGTGCTTTTACGTTCAACTCTGTCTCCAGCATAATCAGCATCACAGAATCCAACTAATGAAAATTCATCAGATCTTCTGTAACACAGACCCATGTTATTAGTACCTTTCAGATACCTTAGAATCCTCTTAACAGCTGTTAAGTGTGATTCTCTAGGATCTGATTGGAATCTTGCACATAAGTAGACACTAAACAGAATATCTGGTCTAGAAGCAATCAAGTATAGAAGAGATCCTATCATACCTCTGTAGAGTTTCTGATCTACCTTCTTACTTACCTCTTCCTTACCTAGAGTGCTTGTAGGGTGCATTGGAATCTTTGCCATTTTACTATCAACCATGTTGAACTTCTTCAGAAGCTCTTTAACATATTTGGTTTGATGTATGTAGGTGCACTCTGGAGTCTGGTTGACTTGGATTCCCAAGAAGAATCTCAATTCTCCCATCATGCTCATTTCAAACTCTTCCTGCATACATTTAGCAAACTCCTTTCCAAGCGTAATATTTGTTGATCCAAAAATAATATCATCTATATAAATTTGACAAATCAACAAATCTTTTTTAACAGTTTTACAGAATAAAGTTGTATCCACTTTTCCTCTGATAAAATTTTTCTTCAGAAGGAAGTTGCTCAACCTCTCATACCAAGCTCTGGGAGCTTGTTTTAATCCATAAAGAGATTTTTTTAGTTTAAAAACATGATCTGGAAATTTTTCACTTTCAAAACCAGGAGGTTGGTGGACATATACTTCCTCTTCTATAATACCATTAAGAAAGGCACTTTTAACATCCATCTGATACAGAGTGATATTATTCTGTGCAGCAAATGAAATAAGAAGACGTATAGATTCTAACCTTGCCACTGGAGCAGATGTCTCAGTGTAATCAATACCTTCTTGTTGACTGTATCCTTGAGCAACCAGCCTTGCCTTATTCCTTTCAACTTCTCCCTTTTTATTTAACTTATTCCTGAAGACCCATTTTGTTCCAATAACATTGAATCCTTTAGGTCTAGGAACCAGATCCCAAACTTCATTTCTGGTGAATTGATTTAGCTCTTCTTGCATGGCAATAATCCATTCATTATCTTTCAGAGCCTCATCCACAGATGTTGGTTCAATTATTGACACTAAGCCAAACAATGAAGATTCAGATGTTCTGAGATAGGATCTTGTCCTGATTGGATCATCTTTCTTTCCAATAATCACATCTTCTAGGTGAGATGCCTTGATTCTGGAAGAAGATCCTCTGACATTTGATCTTTCAGAAATGTGTAAGTTGTCCAATTGAGAAGATAGGGGAATAGCATCTGGAGTTGCTTCAGATTCCTTTTCTTTAGCCTTTTCTGCCTCTGATCCTTCAGAGTCTGTGAGAATCACTTCTCTATCTGCAGAATTCTCAAACTGCTTTGGCTTTTCAGAGCCAAGCTTATCATCAAATCTTACATGAATAGATTCTTCCACAATCTGTGTTTCAGTATTGAATACTCTGTAGCCTTTAGAGCGTTCAGAATAACCAAGCATGAAACACTTCTGTGCTTTGGAATCAAACTTGTTAAGATTTTCTTTAGTGTTAAGTATATAACAAGTACATCCAAAAGGATGAAAATATGAAATGTTAGGCTTTCTGTTCTTCCACAGTTCATATGGAGTCTTTTTCAGAAGAGGTCTTACAGATACTCTATTCTGAATTTAACACGCTGTGTTGATTGCTTCTGCCCAAAAGTGTTTTGCCATATTTGTCTCATTGATCATGGTTCTGGCCATTTCTTGCAGAGTCCTGTTTTTCCTCTCTACAACCCCATTTTGTTATGGAGTTCTAGGACAGGAAAAATCATGAGCAATGCCATTTTCAGAAAAATATTTTTCAAAATATTTATTTTCAAATTCACCCCCATGATCGCTTCTGACTTTTATAATTTTGAAATCTTTTTCAATCTGGACTTGCTTGCAGAAGTCAAAGAACACAGAATGTGACTCATCCTTGTGTTTTAAGAACTTTACCCATGTCCATCTACTATAGTCATCAACAATGACTAATCCATACTTCTTGCCTCTGATGGATGCAGTTTTCACTGGTCCAAACAGATCAATATGAAGTAGTTCTAGTGGTTTGGAAGTAGAAACAACATTTTTTGATTTAAAAGATGTTTTTGAAAACTTCCCTTTTTGGCATGCTTCACAAAGAGCATCTGAAGTGAACTTTAGATTAGGGAGTCCTCTGACAAGATTAAGTTTATTAATCTGAGATATATGTCTCATATTAATATGGCCCAATCTTCTGTGCCAGACCCATTGCTCTTCATTAACAGACAAGAGGCATTTAACATTTTGAACTTTAAGTTCTGAAAGATTTATTTTATAAATGTTGTTTTTCGTCTTACCACTAAATAGGATAGAGCCATCCTTTTGACATATAGCTTTACAACATTTTTGATTAAAGGTAATATCATAACCATTGTCACTTAATTGACTTATGGATAATAAGTTATATTTTAGACCTTCAATAAGTAAGACATTAGTTATAGAGGGAAGTTTACCGTTTCCTATAGTGCCAGATCCAATGATCTTGCCTTTCTGGTTCCCTCCAAACTTCACGTCACCTCCAGATCTAAGTTCCAGGCTTTGGAACATAGACCTTTCTCCTGTCATGTGTCGTGAGCATCCAGAGTCCAGGTACCATGACTGGCGTCCGGATCTTGCTGCTAAGAACATCTGCAACAAGAATTATTTTATTTTTGGGTACCCAGATCTTCTTGGGTCCTTTGGGGTTAGTTGGTTTGTAGGTTTGTCTAAACTTCTGTTTTTCAACATAATGTTTATTTTGACTTGCCTTGGGTTTAAACACATAAGTATTCTTCTCAGAGCTTGTGTGTTTAATATCATTTAAGTGACCAAATTTAAATTGAGAATACAGAGGTGTCTTCTTGATGAAAAGTTTGTCAACAAATTTTGGATTACTTCCAGATGAAGATTCATATCCAATACCTCTTCTGTTATTCCCACTAACACCATAGATCATAGAAGCCATCTTACTTCTGTCTATGCTCTTAGTAAGGAATCTCTGAAAGCTAGAGTCATATTTTTCTAAAATGTTTTCACATGACTTAGTCTCAGATTCAGATTCTTGTTGAGTTATTTCAAAGTCATTTTTGATTTTCAGATTAATTTCTTTTTGCTTAACAAGTTCTGTCTTCAGAAGATCAATCTCAGATTCAAGATTGCTTTTCAGCTTCTTGTATTTGAGTTTGATATTGTTATAACTTTTAAGAACTTCTGTTAAAACTTTTGTAAGTTCTTCTTTGGTAAGTTTAGCCATTACCTCTTCTGCATCATCATCAGATTCAGAATCTGATTCATATCTTAAGGTTCCTTCCTCTTGATCTTCTGTGCTGGCCATCAGTGCAACATTAACACATTCTTCTTCTGATTTAGAAGATGATTCAGAATCATCTGAGTCATCCCATGTTGCCATCAGAACCTTCTTCTTTTGGTCAACCTTCTTCTTAGGTTTTTCTCTTTGAAGTTTGGGGCAATCATTCTTATAATGCCCAGGCTCTTTGCACTCATAGCATACAACTTCTTTCTTGCCAGATCTTCTGTGCCCAGAAGATTCCTTTCTATGATCAGATTTTCTGAAGTTGTTGAACTTCTTTCCCTTGTGCTTCTAGAGCCTGTTGATCCTTCTGGACAGCATAGATAATTCATCTTCTTCTTCAGAAGAAGATCCTTCAGAGCTTTCTTCAATAACCTGCAAAGCTTTAAGAGATTTATTAGATTTTAAAGCAACGGATTTACCTTTTTCTTTCTTCTGAGGTTCATCTTCCTCAAGCTCAATTTCATGGCTCCTCAGTGAGCTGATGAGTTCTTCTAAAGAGATCTTGTTCAGATCTTTAGCCATCTTCAAGGCAGTCACCATTGGTCTCCATCTGGTAGGTAGACTTCTGATGATTTTCTTTACATGATCTGATGTAGAGTATCCCTTGTCTAGAACCTTTAGACTAGCAGTAAGGATCTGGAATCTAGAAAACATAGTTTCTATATTTTCAGATTCTTCCATTTTGAACGCTTCATACTTCTGTATAAGCGCCAGAGCCTTGGTCTCCTTCACTTGAGAATTTCCTTCATGAGTCATTTTAAGTGACTCAAACATTCCATGAGCTGTTTCTCTGTTAGTAATCTTTTCATACTCAGTATGAGAGATTGCATTAAGCAATATTGTCCTAGCCTTATGGTGATTTTTGAAATCCTTCTTCTGGACTTCTGTCATTGATTTTCTGTCAACTTTCTTGCCATCCTCATTTGTAGGATGTTCATAGCCATCAATAACCAAGTCCCACAAATCAGCATCATACCCCAAGAAGAAACTTTCTATCCTGTCCTTCCAGTAATCAAATTTGTCTCCATCAAACATGGGAGGCTTTGTGCTGATTCTATCCCCTTCATATTTGTTGCAACTGGCTGTATTGGATGTAGAAACGTCACCCATAATGATAATAAAATATATACCAAAGTAACTTTTCTCACTGGATCTTTACTGACACGGTTAAGTGATAGCACACGCAGAACCGAAGCTCTGATGCCAACTGAAGGTGAGAAAATTACTTAGAAGGGGGGGGGGTTGAATAAGTATGACAAATAATCAAAGATTTAAACACAGTTATTTTTATCCTGGTTCGTTGAACATAACTACTCCAGTCCACCCTCTCAAGAGTGATTTGCCTTTCTCTGTCAAGGACTTAATCCACTATTTAATCAAACAGATTACAATAGTAACACCTAAGAACAACTGTTCTTAGTCTTCTCAAGAGCTACTGATCCCAACTGGATCCTCTTAAGGAAAACCTTTTACAAACAATGTAAAACTATTACAAGAGTAAGAATGCTTCTAATAAGCTATTATCACAACTGTGATATTTCTCTTAAGTTAAGAACAATGTTATAGCAAAATAAGATTATAAGAGCTTTGAGAGTTTTGCTTTTATGAGTGATTTTTTGCAAGTAATTCATTACTGAAGAAGATGAAGTGGACTTCTTTATATAGGCACTTAGATCCATGAAGTCTTCTCAACGTTGAAGGTTGTGCTGAAAAGCCTGGAGCCTTTTGTCTTTACATTGGAGGCTGTGCTGAAAAAGCCTGATGCCTTTTGTCTTCACTTTGCAGAAACTTTCCTTAGAATGGAATGCACAGATAAAACCTTTTTGTCTGTGTTCTTGTGTCTAGCACAAAAGAGGAAAGAGCTGTTGATATATGCCAACATACATATTTAAATCTTCTTCACTAAGTAAGTTCAACTTTCAACATTAGAGTCTGAATCTTCAGAATCTCTAGAGTAGAGATCTTCTGGATCTTCAGAGTCTTGGATGTTCTTCAGATTGAGCTGAATCAGAGTATGTGCAACATGTGTGCTAGAGCGTGTAAATCTATCAGAGCAGAGTCTTCTATATCAGATTCTCAATACTTAAGCAGCGCAGTATCTTCAGAGTCTTCTGATGACTAAGCTTCTGATCTCTCAGAGTCTTCTATTCTTTAGAGGCTCCTTTTTCAGAATCTTCAGTAGACAGCATTCAGATTCTTCTGGGAGCAGCGTTCAGATCTTTATTTAAGATGCTCTTGAACCTTTGAAGCCTTTCATAATATCATTGTTCAGATCCAAATTTGCTCTTTTAAGAATATTTTCTTTAGTACCTGTAGCAAACAGTCTAGAACAAATTTAGAGTATATAATTCTTGAATACAAAATTCATAAGTGTTATCATCAAAACATAGAGATATAACTAAGAAACAATCTGTGTTCTTACAGAATCTCTATAGTTATCCAAAGTGGACTAATAAACACCATTGTATGAGAAAAAAAGAATAAAGGTGCCTTAAAAAAGTCTCAATCAAATTTTGTACATGTGAGGGAAAGCGATCAAAAGTGCCTTAATCTGATTATCCGAATGAAACGGGTAGAAAATCGAAGCAAATACTTAAGCCCAAAGTATAGTTGGAGAAGTGACCGAAAGGGGGATATAGGTCAGTGGTTTTACCGCGGTTTCTGTTTGTGTAATACCTTCGTTAACGGACGATTACCAAGAGAAATAGTTTTGGCCGATCGGAACAAAGACTTACGTATGAGTATCGACACACCTTACCTTCACAAGTCTTTTATTTGATATATACCGTTTGATCTAAAAAGTGTTTATCTAAGCTTTTTGCTTGAGGTCAAGCAACAATTTAAGTTTAGGGGAGTTTGACCAGTGGTTTTTATATGTTATTTTACCATTATTTTTAGTTAATCGTCATATATGTTTAGTTTCATTTTATTTCCTTTTATCGCTTTTTATGCGTTGGTTTGGTATTTGCATTATTTTTAGGTTCAGGTAAGCAATCAACAAGAACCAGAGCAAAAACCGGGAAAAACAACAGGAATTTGGAAACATTTTTTAAGGGAAACAATGGTCTGACACAACCACCCGTGTCACCTGACATGGCCCGTGTTAGGAGGATGCCAAGAGATGAAATTTTGTAGAAAAGTAGTGGGCTAACACGGGTGCTCGTGTCACCTGACACGACTCGTGCCAGCAAGTCTGGATCTGACCGTGTTTTCATCATATATCCAGGGGGCCTACACGGCCACCCGTGTCAGCTGACACGGCTCGTGTTGGCTGAAGCGCTTTATATTCTAATTTTCTTGTTTTTGTGACCTGTGTGATCCCTAAGGATATTTTGGGTATTTTCCTATTGTTGTGTTGGACCTGAGAGTATTTAAGACGTGTTTTGAGAAGGAAATGGAGACTTTTTGGCCAGAGAAGAATTACATGATCAAGATTGGAGAGATCAAGGTGATTGGGAAACTGAAGGTTTTCATGAGCGGAAGCAATTTAAGATCAAAGAAACCTATTATACTGTAATGTCTAGTTTTTACTTTGTATTTTCTTCGAATAATATGAGTAACTAAACCCCTCAATGCTAGAGGGTTTCCCTGATTTGAATTTGTAATGACTATGATATTAGTATTACAATAATAATTCATTTGTTTTCATAACTAATTTGATCTCCAGCTACTCTTAATGCTTGCCCTGTCAGACCAATATGGTTTGATTTTCGATCAACGATTAGGTTGGGCCGACGTTGTTAATGCTTTACTTTTGATCATTTTGTAGTAGATATCACCTAGGACTAGGGATACCTTATAGGAACCAGAATATTCTTGATAATTGATTGCTTAATTTCATTTATAATTCTCTATGGGCATAGGAATTAGGGTGGATGATTAAAGGTTTTCTCACTAAGGACTTAGGAGTAAACAACCTAAAGAATTGGTAATTAGTTAGTTAAAATAAGTTGTTGTAGTGTTAATTCAGAGTTGTTACAGAGTCGGGTCATACACTTCCCCTAGCATGTTACTCATGTCTGTTTAAACCCCTTAGTCACTTTCGTTCTTTTACTTGCAAATATTTTTATAGTTAAAACAAACAATCTCAAAACCCCTAGTGTTTTTGTTCAACTGAATTACTATAGAACTTGTATTTCCTACGCAGTCCTCAAGATCGATATTCGGGGAAATTCCCTCTTATTACTACATTGGCAAAATAGTGCACTTGTTATTTTACCGATCAATAATTGTTTTGTATAAGTGTGCAATCAATTGCACCCATTCAGGATGCCTCATTTTTCCTTTTGGAACAATGCAAATCGATTTGCACAGCAGTGCAATCGATTGCACATTGTCAGTTTTGCCCAAAACACTCAATTTTCAGCATTGTATCATCTCGCAACACACTACATTCACTTGGGATCAATGCTATATCAGTAGAAGGATCTAGAATGCTTCCAAATATCAGTTCATTTCCAAATTAATTTCACTTTCCTCCATAATTCAAATTGTTTCCATTCTTCATTCCAAACCTAAAACCCGTTCCAAATTCAAACTCACACTTCAAACCTCATTTATACTCCAAACCTAGACCATATTTAAACCAATTTGCTTCATTACAAGAAGAGGAAACTTCATTTTTCATATTTTTCTACACTTCACACTCTCATTCTCTCAATTCTCTCTCACTTTTTTTCACTTTCCATTTTAATCTTCAACCTTCACCAAAACTCTTCCATTATAATTCTCAAATTCTTCATTAGAGTTTGTTAATTCTAGAGCTAAACCTTCACCATTTCCTTTCATCAACACAAATTCTGCATTAGAATTTGATTTAGATCTAGATCTGAACTTTGGAAGCACTTTCTTGAAGTGATTTTGAAGCAAGTTCATCTTATTGGATTGTTCTTCAAGTTTCTAGATAGGAATCCATTGGATCTTTGATTTTCTTTGCTTGATCTGTCAAAAATTCTGTTTACAACAAGTACCAAAGCAAATCTCTGCTTTGTAGGTTGGAAATTCTTAGATCTACTTCTCATTTTGGCTTATTTTTTTATTTCACAAGGTAGATCCTTGAGATTTTAGTGTGAATTGATCCTTTGATTTAATTGATTGATGTTGTTGTTGTTTGATTGATGTAATGTGTCTTCATTTGATGAGAATTGATGTGAATTTCATGCACAATTACATGTTATTACATGTTGTAGTGAACCTTGAACTGATGCTGGAAAAGTGCTTTCTAAAAGATATTTTGCTTATGCAATCAATTTGCATCCTTTGAAAATTGATTTGCACCTATAGCTTGTGTTTTTAGCTTGTTTTGAAGCATGTATTAATTCTTATTCCACCTCTAAACCTCATGTCTTTGTATGCATATTTGTGGAATTTTCTAGGGTTGTTCAACCTCTCGTTGCAGTATGTGTGTGAATCTTCGATGCACGGTCTTTCGATTGTTGATTTATTTGCATACTTGAAGCATGTTCATGATGAATACTTGTTTACATATTGATAATAGCTTGTTGATGCTTGCCTATTCATGATGTGTGAGATTGAAGTATGCTTATATGCATTATTGATTGTTGATACATGTTCATCATGATTGTTTATTTTATCACATGTTTATATATTTTTTCTAATTAATAACATGATCATTGTTTGCACTCTTGATTTTTTCTCATGATGCTTAAATGATAACATGTTGATACTTACTTGTTGTTGTTGTTATGTGTTCGTGATAATTAAATGTTAATTCATACTTGTACACATTGTTGATGGATGAAATTATTGAAGCATGCTCTCTTGCCACATTGTGAATACATGTGCACCCTAAGTGTTTGATCTTTTGACAATTTCTTGTTGGTTTTGTATATTCAAGATGTTTGATGTTGATACTTATTCTTACACATTGTTGGTTTTTTCATTCTTGGTTCATGCTCATGTTTAATTGCTTCATTGTTGAATGCATACATGTTGCCTATGCATATACGTATGTTTTGTTCTGGAAATACATGATGTAAAATGTATTCCTTTTATTTTGCTGCATCTCACACCTATTCTGTTTTAGAAATGTATGCTGTTAAATGATGTGTTGTGATGTTGCTGGATTTTATTGTTGTGCTGAGCTGAAGCGTTGTTGCTGCTGCTGTTTTTTGGTTTTTTTCTTGTTTTTTGATTGCCTTTGTATGTTCCCTTACTGCTTTCTAGTCCAACTTAAACTTTTATTAAGCTTGGAGTAGGATAGACATTAGGTGCTAATCCATGTATGATAACATTATGATAGTTTCCCTAACCTCAACCTTAGGTCCATTTCTTGTATGATAACCTTATGTAGACTTCCCTTTCTCATCCTCAACTATAGGACCATTTGGCATGATAACATCTAGATGAGTTCCCTTAGATTTTTCTTATCCCTTTAAGTCTCTCTTCTCTCTCTCAAATCAAATAAAACACGTAATAAATACGATTGGTATTTTGCGTCATGAGCCTTAAGTACATTGGAAAGGATGAGTGAGAGTCTCTCCTTACTTTTTCTAGAGCGCTTAGCATACGTCCCGTTTGGGAGAGATCTTGCAAAGCATTTGCTCCTATGTCATAGACTTTAGTGCAATACACATCTCAAATAAAGTCAATCCACTTCTTTTAAAACTATTGAACAAATTCAAAACATTTTTTCCTTCGGGACTCTCTTTCAAACTATTTCAAAAAGGGCATGTTACTTCCATTCTATCGCAAACAGGCATCGACCCTAACTTCTGGAACATGAACTTAGCATCACTCATAAAAGACACTTAACCACTCGTGGTAGTCCAAACTACGGACACTCTGATTTCTCATACCTATTGAAAATACGTAGGCATAGGATTGCAAGATCCTAGCAAGCACCATCCTCCTTCGACCCGTAGTCCTCCGAACTATGTTAACTCTGACTTTCCCATTGCACGAGGGAATATGTAGGCCTAGGAGGATGAATTCCTATCAAGTCTTTTTTTTCCTGCATTTTTGTTTCCGTTAACAAGTAGGCTTTAGATAAACACACCCTTTGGTTAGAACAACAAGCGTGGGTCCCGTTGAGTACAATGAACACGAGGGGGTGCTGACACCTTCCTCCCGCGTAATCGACTCTCGAACTCAGGATTTGGTTGTGAGACCATGTCTTCTCCTTTTTGAGTTTTCTTCGATTGTTTCCTTTCCCCTATTGGGATAAATAACATTCAGTGACGACTTTGTTTTTTTTCGCCAATTGTTTTTTGCAGTTGCGACACCACCAATATTTTATGCCTTCAATTTCCTTCCTTAATAAAATTTCTCCCTAGGGTGCTACATAATCTCTATCCTCATACTTTTCCTCTTCTTGTGTTAGTCACCAAAAAAGTTCCTTTAGCCTCTTTCTTGCCTCTTCTTCTTTCTTGGATATAATCGATGGAGGGATGAATGATTCATTTGAGTTTACAGTATAACATCCTTTTTTTCCTCTGTACTTTCACACTTAATTGCTTCATTTTTGATATATGGATAATCACGTATCTCTTTATTGATACACATTCTTCTTGTATTATTGATGAATTATATAATTGGTGTTCTTACCATGACAAATGCCACGTCTAATCTCTGCATATTTTTTGTTTCCATGTCAAACCTTATAAATCTTCCAAAAGAAGTGGTTAGGATTGATTTTTTTTTCCTCCACGCATGTACTTGAACTCCATATATTCAACACCAAATGTATTATGTCACCCACATCTCTTTTTCCCCAAACTCTAACTGTACTCAACAATTTAGTAAAGAACCAATTTAAATCCTTCATAAATTCTATGAATCCTCATTTTTATTTATATTTAAAAACATATTTCCACTATTGGGATACTTTTACGATGACAATACCTTTGTCTATCATTATTTGTTGCAAGGACTATATGTCATATATGTTTTGCGCGCGCGCGCACACACACACACACATGTAACATTTCTTAACCCAAGTCATTTCTTCCTCTCTTACTGCTAGAGAGAATCCTTCAACCCTTGTAATTCTTTCTTTTGGAATTCCTTAGGACCTTTTTGTCTCCATTTGAAAGATTCATCTTTGTTTTGATGTCTTGTGTCATTTCTAATTACGCCTGCTTATGATTTTCATTTCCTTTTATTGCCCTATAACCCTTTGGTTCTTTGTTTAATTTTATTTTATATGCTGCTTTGGTCTATCAAAGGTCTAAACATTAGTTTCATTTGTCTTATGGTCATTTCTCTAGTTTCATATGATGTATTTCTCACAAATTTTAGGAAAAAATAATGTCTAGGTCCTTTAAGTTATTTTAAAATATCAAGTTAGTCCTTTAATTTTTTTGTAACGCTTTGGTCCTTTATGTTAAGTAACGTTTGCGTCTTTGACCTTTTTAAAAATCTCAGTTAGAATAAATTATAAACTCATATACCATTTGAAATAGTTTTTCACGCTGATCACAAATATGCAATCAAATTTATTAAACAAGTTACGGTTCATGAGAATTAGGGAAAAAATGGACAAATACATAATGAAAAATCGTTCGATCCAACCAAAAAACACAATCAAACGCAAATTTGATTACATATTCATGATCAGCGCGAAAAACCAGTTCAAATGATATATGAGTTTGCAATTTATTGTAACGGAGATTTTTGAAAAGGTCAACGACACAAATGTTACTTAACATAAAGGACCAAAACATTACAAAAAAAAACTTAAAGGACTAACTTGATACTTTAAAATAACTTAAAGGACTAAAACAATATTTTTGCCCAAATTTTAATATGTTTATCCATGTTTTATATGACCCGAACCAAATTTTCTTGAGCTCACTTTCTAACCAAGCTTGATTGTTCACACCTGCAAATCTAACAAACCCAAAAAACCTTCTAATCTTGTTTCTTTTGTTTGCGATATAATATACACGTCTGCTACCTTTCCCCCACCTAGAAAACTTCCTCTCCTCCTCTTTCCTAGTTACATCGTCGGCTAGATTATTCACATAATATAACATATAATAATGTATCATTAGCCAGGACAAATCAAACAATCTTTAAACGATTTAGTCCCGATAAATCATTCTAGAACTTATTTCTATCCAACTCTCTTCTCTAAATGCCTATAAATCCTGATATGATGATAGACACATATTCTTAATAATATTGTCAGTATACCATATAAAATTGTATTTATGATTTTTTGTATTACTATATTAAATCCAACAACTCTTTTATGGTACCTTATTTTCATGATTAATATTGTTAAATATTATTAATTATTTAAATACCAACAATATTAATTCCAACAAACTCACGAGAATCTATTGAATTACCTATCCATAATTATGAAAAATAATCAATTCCATAATTATGGAACATACATATCCAACAAACTCATGCATCACATTGGTATTCTAAGACATGGGATCATGGTATTGTTTCATGCATTTACGAGCATTCCTTATTTCAGAGTTTATTTCAATAGCATTCAGAGCTAAACAGAAAATCGTCAGAAGCATCAAGCATTTATTTTGCTCAGTAGATGGTTTGATTATTTTAGAATCAATCCGCCTACAAAGCTCCCATTGGACTAACACCTTTTCATATGATCTATGGAAAGACTTGCCACCTCCCGGTAGAAATGGAACATAGAGCATTATGGGATCTCAAACTTTTAAACTTTGACTCCATTCAAGCCGGTGAGAAAAGAAAAGCGGAACTTCATGAGTTGGAAGAGTTGCGAAACAATGCTTATCACTCGAATAAAATGTACAAGGACAAAGTGAAAGCATATCATGACAGGAAGGTTCGTCCCAAAGTATTTAGGGTCGGACAATTGGTGCTCCTGTTTAACTCAAGGCTTAAGTTATTCCCGGGTAAGCTGAAATCTAAGTTGTCTAGACCGTTTGTGGTGAAAGAAGTGAAAGAGTATGAAGCTATCGTGATTGAAGATCCCAAGTCCCAAGAAAGTTGGACTGTAAATGGCAGCGATTAAAAGTCTATCACGGTGGAGAAATAAATCGAGAGGTTTGTGTCATTTCACTCACCGAACCATGAAGAAATCACTTGATTGTCGAGCTTGAACGATGTTAAATAAAGCGCTCGTTGGGAGGCAACCCAACCTCTGTAAGTTTCTTTCATTCTTATGATTAAATAGTACTGTAGCAAGTTGCAGGATACAAGGGATAACAACCCACTCATTTTTGCAAAAATTTTCAAAATCCTGGTCAGTTCGCGCCGCGAAGCATGTTGGCGCCACAAACTGAGAACAAATGGACATTCTGTTTTTAACTGTTCGCGCCGCGAACATAGGTTGCGCCGCGACCTGAAGTGAAAAAAAAGTCCAATTTGTTTACTTTTCTATGTCTTGCTTTTACTTTTCTTTTATTTTTCTGTCAAAACCTTTCCTTCATCTCTTTTGCTCACTATCACTCTCACACACTCCTTCACCCCACACACTCAAAACCCCAAGGCTTCCATCACTTTCAAGATCCCACACCTCACTCTTTGCAAATTATCTCTATCACTCCAATCTCAAGCAAGGTATGTACATTGTTTTCCCAAATTCTCCTCTTTTGCTCTCTCAATTTAGGGTAAGAAAAAAATTCAAAATTTCAATTACCTAAATGCATGTTGAGGAATTGGTTAGGCTAGGTTAGATTTAGGGTTGGAACATTGATTATGCTGAGAGTCGCCATGGATCCACCCTTGTGGATGCAGATTTTTCTGGGTTGCGCACAGGTCGCGCTGCGACCAGGGCTTTGTGCCGCGAACCCTTCAAAATCTGCATCCCTAACTTTTCAAGTTGCTTGCTGATTTAGATGAATGCCTGTGTTGTTTTTTTTTGTTGTGATGCAGAAGTCAAAACACACTAAAACCACAACCCCTAGCTCCTCAAGGACTCAACCAACCTTTCTTGGTCCGGAACAAGAAGCAAAATTCGAGGTGCGTCTCAAGAAGAACATTCAAAATGAAAGAATCATCCGGCTATCAAGGGAAGGTAGATATAGGGAGGTTGTGGCCAATCTGGAAGCAAGGAAATGGCAGAAAAGTTTTGAGCCCGTCACGGAACTTAACTATGACATTGTGCGAGAATTCTACGCCAATGCACTTCATATGGAACTCGGGACAACATATGCCTATAAGACAATGGTGAGAGGTAAGACTGTCCTCTTTAATAAGCAAGCACATAATAGGTTCTTTGGTAATCCTCTCACCTTGACGGGGGACAGGCGATGTAAATTCCAAATCAAGGCATTGGCAAATGATTGGGATATTCTGGAAGTTAATAACTACCTATGTCTAGAGGGAAAGACATACGAGCTAAACAACCAAGGATTGCCCAAGTGTTGGAAGAGGGAGAATCTGAAATTACAGGCACAAATCTATTTAGTCATTTTGTTGAATAACATTCACCCCCGAAGCCACACCACCGCCATCCCACTCGATGTAGGTTGTTTGTTGTATTATATTATGCTGGGGAAAACCATGGATCTAGCATTCATTGTTGCAGAGGAGTTACGAAAGATAGCACTTAGCGGGACGCCATTTGGAGGGAAAATGGGTCTGCTCATGTACCCCGGTTTAATCATGGGATTATGCTTAAATGCAAAAGTGCAGATTCCGGGAGAGGTACATTCCTCCATCACTTCGATTATGGACGATGCATATCTGAATAGGTTCTGTCAAAACCGGATGGAGAGGAATGCGAATGTAGAAGCTGCTGCTCCCACACCCAGTCGTGCACCAGTGTTTGATCAAATGACATTTGCCAATTACTGCTGTGATAACTTTGAGGCCTCTAGGAGGTCTCAATCATTTTTATTTGATTGTATGCAGCAACAGTTCCAGAACACGTTCCTTGCACCGGAGGTCCGCACATTCCCATCTCAGGCGGACTACTTCGCTTATGCTAATTGGCCTGAGGGCAGGCCATCTTTTATGGGGGGGCAGGAAGCAGTAGCCACACGCCAGGCACGGACCAAGATGCTCAAATGGAAGATGTTTTAGGAACCGTGGGCGGTGGAGAAGATGAGGAAGAAGAGTGATGAACTTATGTAGGTAGTATTTGTAATTTTTTATGTTACTTTAGTTTTGTTACCTTAATTTCATTTCTTTTGGCATTATATACATTGGTGGCTCTAGTTTCACCATTAGACTTGTTGTTGGACGCATTTCTATTTTGTGATTTTTAAATTGTGTGTTTTCAAAACTTTTTTTTGGTATACCCCACTTTTTAAATTTTTGTTTAATTGTCCTTGTGCTTGAGTAAGTTGACGGAACCAAGAGGATTGCGACAAAAAAGTTGGGAAAATTTTAGTGGTGATGATAAGAACCAGCTGTCGACACTTCAAGGTACACCTTATTTTTATTTTTATACTTTAGATGAATAATTTAATGGTGTGTTACAAAATTGTTATCATAAAATTTCTTGAGTTACATGTTTACTTTGAATCAAATTAGGACCTAACCAATTGTGAGGTAACCTTTCATTATACACTAAAATGCGGGAGACCGACAATTTCTGTTCAACTCATTCTTATCATGCTAAATCATACATTAATCTAATTTTTGAGAAAACTTTTTTGAAAAGGATAGAGGCAATCTTTGTTATTGAGAAAAACCACTTGGCCAAAGAAATTAAAAACCTTGTGAGGAGTGATCCGTAGTAAACCCCTTTTGAGCCTATATTAGGATCCATCCAAAGTATAAATTTAAATACCATTGATAATATGATAAATAAATGAGTCCTAAATTCTTTCGTTTCAAGTGAACCTAAACCAATGTTGGTCGCAATGTGATTTTTTTTGCATATGTCTAAGTAGAGAGTTTGATTGCATCAACTATGGTCAAAATGATGAAGTTGGAGAGAAAACATAATACATCACCTTGAAAATATTTGAGCTAACTAAAAGAAAAATGAAAAGAAAATCTCATGGTGGTGTGTTATAAAAAATAAAATAAATTGAAAATAAAGATTGTTGAATAAAAGGAAATGCTCTCTTAGAATAGGCAATCTTTAATTGAGTTCTTATGATCATGTCCTTTCTCTTTAACCCGAACCACATTACAACCCTTAAAAGACCTCTTGATTCTCAAAAAATTTCATGATTTAATGTATGTTGTGATGAACGCATGATTCGAGTTGATGTTGATTTAATTGTTCGGATGAGTGTAAGAAAACCCTTATGATTATTCATCATCACTATGATTTGTGTGTAGCTTTGATTCAATTTTGACATGTATTACTTAGAATTTTTTGGTATAATTTTTGTAGCCAACCATTATTTTTATTCATGTTTTGTCTAATATTGAAAGTATGTGTATCATAAGAGTGTTGTATGCTTTTGAACCATTTGAATATCATCCTCTAACACTTGTTTCATTCCTTACTTTCGTAAATTGGTTTGCTTTAACAAATGACTTTTGTTTAGGGACAAACAAAATGATAAGTTGGGGAGAGTTGTTAGGGACCAAATGGTACTAATTTTTATATATTTTATCAATCCCTTTTGCCAATTTTTTAGTAAAGTCGCATAATTTTTTATCACAATTTAGTAAACATTCAATTTAAGTTATTTTATTTTGTTTCGAATAGATATTTCACTTTTTCTCTAGTTTTTGTAGAATTTATGACAAGAAAAGAATGATCTCCAGAGCAACTCTTGAAGATAAAAGTTTGGGAAAGGAATTGATGAGGAAACACAAAACAAAGCAAGTAATTCTCAAGCTGGGTAGTTCGCGCCGCAACCACCCTTCGCGCCGCGAACTGGGTGAAATCAGCCACTTGCAAAATTTGTGACACATGTCATATCTTGGAAGAAAAACCACTTTTGTGTAGGGTGACGCCCCATAGCCTATTAAATGCACTTTTCCTTGCATGTAAGACATAATCATTCCATCTTAGATTTTAGTATCTCCTAGGTTTGTAAGAGGATTTGAGAGAGATTTCAAGGGGGGTTTTCTTGGTTTTTGGAGGAGTTTTCATGCAAGAAGAAATTCTTGAAGATTTTTCTGTGTACTCAAGGAAGATAATGAACAACTAAATCCCATTCTTGTCAAGATTGAGGTAGTAGTTATCCTATGTTGTTTATGTAATATTACTATTCTTGCATGTAACAAACTACATTTGGTATAAGGAATTATATTTTCTCTTTACATTGAAAAATCAGAATTGAATTATTGTTGAGAAAGATAGTTTAATTCTTGACCTAAGATATTTTTCCAAGTAAAGAATAAATTGTAGAGATAGATTTATTCACTAATTTTCTATTGTGTTAAACATTCAAGATTATTATATCAATAGTTAGATGGAGAGATCGTCTAACGATTTATATAATAATTATCATAATTTTATTTAGACATAAATATTATTGAGAGGACACTTGAATACTATCAATGGAGTTTGAATGCATGCATGTGATATTGAGAACATATAAAGAACAAAGATAATGAAACTCAATCTTGACAAGGTTTCTAAACTTTATTCTAAAACCATTTTTATTGTCTTATTTTTCTTATAAGTAAAAAGAACGATTTATTCACCAACAAACAATTTGAATATCTTTGAACTTACAACAATCGAAATTATAGAACGGCGGTAATAACACCAATCTCTGTGGATATGATATTAAAAATATTTGCTGGAAATATACTTTTCAACACCTTTTTAAAAATCTCTGTTACAATAAATTATAAATTCATATACCATTTGGACTAGTTTTTCGCATTGATCACAAATATGCAATCAAATTTATTAAACAAGTTACGGTTCATGAGAATTAGGGAAAAAAGTGGACAAATACATAATGAAAAATTGTCCGATCCAACCAAAATACACAATCAAACGCAAATTTGATTACATATTCATGATCAGCGCGAAAAAGCAGTTCAAATGATATATGAGTTTGCAATTTATTGTAATATAGATTTTTAAAAAGGTCAACGACACAAATGTTACTTAACATAAAGGACCAAAACATTAAAAAAAAAAACTTAAAGGACTAACTTGATACTTTAAAATAACTTAAAGGACTAAAACAATATTTTTGCCCAAATTTTAATATGTTTATCCATGTTTTATATGACCCGAACCAAATTTTCTTGAGCTCACTTTCTAACCAAGCTTGATTGTTCACACCTGCAAATCTAACAAACCCAAAAAAACCTTCTAATCTTGTTTCTTTTGTTTGCGATATAATATACACGTCTGCTACCTTTCCCCCACCTAGCAAACTTCCTCTCCTCCTCTTTCCTAGTTACATCATCGGCTAGATTATTCACATAATATAACATATAATAATGTATCATTAGCCAGGACAAATCAAACAATCTTTAAGCGATTTAGTCCCGATAAATCATTCTAGAACTTATTTCTACCCAACTCTCTTCTCCAAATGCCTATAAATCCTGATATGATGATAGACACATATTCTTAATAATATTCTCAGTATACCATATTAAATTGTATTTATGAGTTTTTGTATTACTATATTAAATCCAACAACTCTTTTATGGTACCTTATTTTCATGATTAATATTGTTAAATATTGTTAAATTATTTAAATACCAACAATATTAATTCCAAAAATTCCAACAAACTCACGAAAAATATATTGAATTACCTATCCATAATTATGAAAAATATTCAATTCCATAATTATGGAACCTACATATTCAACAAACTCATGCATCACATTGGTATTCTAAGACATGGGATCGTGGTGTTGTTTCATGCATTTCAGAGCATTCCATATTTCAGAGTTTATTTCAATAGCATTCAGAGCTAAACAGACAATCGTCAGAAGCATCAGGCATTTATTTTACGCAGTAGATGGTTTGATTATTTTAGAATCAATAACATAAAGTACTTTCATTTATCTTGTTCCAGACAGGTTCTCTATCATGTTTCAGCCATCATTCAAGGGTATTATCAGTGGCTAAGGTTCAAATCAGAATCAGACTCGAAACAAGTTGCAAATAGGGAATTTTTGCACTTTTGACCTGGTGTAATCATTTTGCATAAGTGTACAATCAATTGCACCCCTTCAGGATGCCTCATTTTGCCTTTTGGAATAACGCAAATCGATTTGCACTGTAGTGTAACCGATTGCACATTGTCAGTTTTGCCCAAAACACTCATTTTTCAGCATTGTATCAGCTTGCAACACACTACATTCACTTGGGATCAATGCTATATCAGTAGAAGGATCTAGAATGCTTCCAAATATCAGTTCATTTCCAAATTAATTTTACCTTCCCTCTACAATTCAAATGGTTTCCATTCCTCATTCCAAACCAAAAATCCGTTCCAAATTTAAGCCTACACTTCAAGCCTCATTTATACTCAAAACCTAGACCATATTTAAACCAATTTGCTCCATTTCAAGAAGAGGACTCTTTATTTTTCTGATTTTTCTACACTTCACACTCCCATTCTCTCAATTCTCTCTCACTTTTTTTCACTCTTTATTTTCATCTTCAATCTTCACCAAAGCTCTTCCATTAGAATTCTCAAATTCTTCATTGGAGTTTGTTAATACTAGAGCTAAACCTTCATCATTTCCTTTCATCGATACAAATTATGCATTAGAAGTTGATTTGGATCTAGATCTGAAGTTTGGAAGCACTTTCTTGAAGTGATTTTGAAGTAAGTTCATCTTATTGGATTGTTCTTCTAGTTTCTTGCTAGGAATCCATATGATCTTTCGTTTTATTTGCTTGATCTGTCAAAAATTCTATTTACAACAAGTACCAAAGCAAATCTCCGCTTTGTAGGTTGGTAATTCTTAGATCTACTTCTCATTTTGGCTTATTTTTGCATTTCACAATGTGGATCCTTGAGATTTTAGTGTGAATTGATCCTTTGATTTAATTGATTGATGTTGTTGTTTGGTTGATGCAATGTGTGTTCATTTGGTGTGAATTGATGTGAGTTGATGTGAATTTTGTGTACATTTACATGCTATTACATGTTGCAGTGAACCATGAACTGATGCTAGAAAAGTTCTTTCTAAAAGTGATTATTGCTGATGCAATCGATTTGCACATGTTTAAATTGCCTGAAAGTGTTGTCTGGAGCTCCACAGTCGATTTGGATCTTGTGCAAATTGATTTACACCTGTATCTTTTGTGTTTTTGGCTTGTTTGGAAGCATGTATTGATACCTATTCCACCTCTAAACCTCATGGCTTTGTATGATGCATATTTGTGGAATTTTCTAGGGTTGTTCAACCTCTCGTTGCAGTATGTATGCGAATATTCGATGAACGATCTTTCGATTGTTGATTTGTTTGCATTCTTGAAGCATGTTCATGATGCATACTTGTTTACATGTTGATAATAGCTTGTTGATGTTTGCCTATTCATGATGTGTGAGATTGAAGTATGCTTATATGCATTATTGATTGTTGATACATGTTCAACATGATTGTTATTTTTTTGTCACACGTTCATATATTTTGCCTAATTAATAACATGACCATTGCTTGCATTCTTGATTTTTTTCTCATGATGCTTAATCGATAACATGTTGGTACTTGCTTGTTGTTGTTGTTGTTGTTATTGTTGTTATGTGTTCATGATAGTTAAATGTTAATTCATGCTTGAACACATTGTTGATGGATGAAATTATTGAAGCATGCTCTCTTGCCGCATTGTGAATACATGTGCACCCTAAGTGTTTGATCTTTTAACAATTTCTTGTTGGTGTTGCATATTCAAGATGTTTGATGTTGATATTTGTTCTTACACATTGTTGGTTTTTGCATTCTCGATTCATGTCCATGCCCATGAATCAAGAATGCAAAAACATATTAAACATGGGCGTGGACATGAACATGAATCAATGGAGGGATGAATGATTCATTTGAGTTTACAGTATAACATCCTTTTTTTTCCTCTGTACTTTCACACTTAATTGCTTCATTTTTGATATATGGATAATCACGTATCTCTTTATTGATACACATTCTTCTTGTATTATTGATGAATTATATAATTGGTGTTCTTACCATGACAAATGCCACGTCTAATCTCTGCATATTTTTTGTTTCCATATCAAACCTTATAAATCTTCCAAAAGAAGTGGTTAGGATTGAAATTTTTTTTTCCTCCACGCATGTACTTGAACTCCATATATTCAACACCAAATGTATTATGTCACCCACATCTCTTTTTCCCCAAACTCTAACTGTACTCAACAATTTAGTAAAGAACCAATTTAAATCCTTCATAAATTCTATGAATCCTCATTTTTATTTATCTTTAAAAACATATTTCCACTATTTGGATACTTTTACGATAACAATACCTTTGTCTATCATTATTTGTTGCAAGGATTGTATGTCATATATGTTGTGCGCGCGCGCGCACACACACACACACCCATGTAACATTTCTTAACCCAAGTCATTTCTTCCTCTCTTACTGCTAGAGAGAATCCTTCAACCCTTGTAATTCTTTCTTTTGGAATTCCTTAGGACCTTTTTGTCTCCATTTGAAAGATTCATCTTTGTTTTGATGTCTTGTGTCATTTCTAATTACGCCTGCTTACGATTTTCATTTCCTTTTATTGCCCTGTAACCCTTTGGTTCTTTGCTTAATTTTATTTTATATGTTGATTTGGTCTATCAAAGGTCTAAACAGTAGTTTCATTTGTCTTATGGTCATTTCTCTAGTTTCATATGATGTATTTCTCGCAAATTCTAGGCAAAAATAATGTCTAGGTCCTTTAAGTTATTTTAAAATATCAAGTTAGTCCTTTAATTTTTTTGTAACGCTTTGGTCCTTTATGTTAAGTAACGTTTGCGTCGTTGACCTTTTGTTAGGGACCAATTGGTACTAATTTTTATATATTTTATCAGTCCCTTTTGCCAATGTTTTAGTAAAGTCGCACAAGTTTTTATCACAATTTAGTAAACATTCAATATAAGTTAGTTTATTTTGTTTCGAATAGATATTTCACTTTTTCTCTAGTTTTTGTAGAATTTATGACAAGAAAATAATGATCTCCAGAGCAACTCTTGAAGATAAAAGTTTGGGAAAGGAATTGATGAGGAAACACAAAACAAAGCAAGCAATTCTCAAGCTGGATAGTTCGCGCCGCGACCACCATTCGCGTCGCGAACTGGGTGAAATCAGCCACTTGCAAAATTTGTGACACATGTCATGTCTTGGAAGAAAAACCACTTTTGTGTAGGGTGGCGCCCCATAGCCTATTAAATGCACTTTTTCCTTGCATGTAAGACATAATCATTCCATCTTAGATTTTAGTATCTCCTAGGTTTGTAAGAGGATTTGAGAGAGATTTCAAGGGAGATTTTCTTGGTTTTTGGAGGAGTTTTCATGCAAGAAGAAATTCTTGAAGATTTTTCTGTGTACTCAAGGAAGATGATGAACAACTAAAACCCATTCTTGTCAAGATTGAGGTAGTAGTTATCCTATGTTGTTTATGTAATATTAATATCCTTTCATGTAACAAACTACATTTGGTATAAGGAATTATATTTTCTCTTTACATTGAAAAATCAGAATTGAATTATTGTTGAGAAAGATAGTTTAATTCTTGACCTAAGATATTTTTCCAAGTAAAGAATAAATTGTAGAGATAAATTTATTCACTAATTTTCTATTGTGTTAAACATTTAAGATTATTATATCAATAGTTAGATGGAGAGATCTTCTAAGGATTTATATAATAATTATCACAATTTTATTTAGACATAAATATTATTGAGAGGACACTTGAATACTATCAATGGAGTTTGAATGCATGCATGTGATATTGAGAACATATAAAGAACAAAGATAATGAAACTCAATCTTGACAAGGTTTCTAAACTTTATTCTAAAACCATTTTTATTGTCTTATTTTTCTTATAAGTAAAAAGAACGATTTATTCACCAACAAACAATTTGAATATCTTTGAACTTACAAAAATCGAAATTATAGAACGGCGATAATAACACCAATCTCTGTGGATACGATATTAAAAATATTTGCCGGAAATATACTTTTCAACAAATTGGCGCCGTTGCCGGGGATTGATGTCGATATTACATGCATTGCAATAATTCATTGTTCTAATTTCTCATTTTTTTTCGCTCTTTTGTTTCACTTGGTTTGTTAGTTTTGTAGATTCTAGTGCATGCGAGGAAAAGCCACCGAGGAACAATTTCAATTCGACCCCGAAATTGAAAGAACAATCCGAAGACTTAATAGCAAGACACGAAGGAGAAAGAAACTAGCCAACGAGAGGAAGCGAAGAGAAGAAGCAATAAATTCTGCACTTACTCAAGTCGAAGAGGAAGTTGTAGAGACCTTTGAAGGAAGTATGGGTGACGATGCTCGTACCGAGATGTCCGCCAATAGTCCAAGGTGGACAGCTCAATTTGCTCGAGGCGGAAGGAACACAGAGATGAAGACCGGAATCCTCCAACTCCTTTATGCAAATCCATTCACCGGAATGGATCATGAAGATCCGTACAACCATCTCATCAAATTTTATGAGATTGCGGGTTCTACGGGAGTAGATGAAGCAAGTGAAGAAAATTTATTCAAAAGGATGTTTCCACATTCATTAGTGGGAAAAGCAAAAGAGTGTACCTTGATCAACCAACAAGAGTGATGACGGATTGGAACTTGTTAGAAGAAAGATTTTTAGAGAGATATTATCCTCAATCCCGATTCATGGAAGCCAAAACGGCTATTTCGGTATTCACACAAGGAAGCAACGAGTCTCTAAATGAGGCTTGGGAAAGGTTTAAATCTATGTTGAGGAAATGCAAAGGTCACGGTGTTGATGAACTCACATAAATTCACATTTTCCTCAATGGACTCCAAACGTCACAGAAAACACTCTTGGATGCTACCGCGGGTGGTTCTCTCATGTCAAAGAATGCGGAGGAAGCAAAAACCATTATTGATCAAATGGCACTCAATGATCGACAAAGTCAACACAATCGTAGTCCTTCACAAAGGAAAGCGGGAGTTCTTGAGTTGAATACCAATGATGCCATACTTGCTCAAAACAAGCTACTTTCCCAACAAGTGGAGCTGCTCACTCAACAAATGTCTAAACTTCCACAACAATTGAAGGAGATTCATGGAACACAAGTTAGACATCAAGTAGAAAGTTGTGAACTTTGTCAAGGAGATCATCCAACCGAATTTTGTCCCCCACTTCAAGAGGAAGTAAGCTATGTCAACAATCAAGGTCAAGGTTACCAAAAATATCCTCCACAACACAACAACACTTTTCAAAGGAACAACCAAGGCTACCAACAATCAAGATTCAACAACCAAAATTTTCAGCAACAGAATCCATATCAAAATCCAAACACACAAAGCCAACAATCACAAGGCGGGAGTTCCAAGTTAGAAGATACGCTTGCACAATTCATACAAGCCTCCATGGCAAGTCAAAAAAGCAATGAAGCAACAATCAAAAACTTGGAGACTCAAGTAGACCAACTTGCAAAACAATTGGCGGAACAATAAGCAAGTCCATCATTCTCCGCCAACACTCAAACTAATCCAAGGGAACATTGTAAAGAAATTATCACAAGAAGTAGAAAAAAAGTGGCAAGCAAAGGAAATGAGGAAATTACAGTGGAGGATGATACAAAGGTCACAACTGGAAACCAAGAGGAGGAATTATTGGAAGCTCAAAATGGTGAGGAGAAAAATTTATTTGAGGTCGCGTCGCAAATTATGCAAAATCAGAATCCTGAAAGTGGTGTTCAGACGGAGTCAAAATTGAAAAACAACAAAAGAGGGGATAAAGGCGTGATTCATGTTCCAGCCCAACACTTACCTTACCCGCACGCAACATCAAGGAAGGACAATGCAAGGCACTATGCACGGTTCATGGATATACTCAAGCAACTTCAAATTAGTATTCCACTTAACGAAGCGCTAGAGCAAATGCCAAAATACGCAAAGTTCTTGAAAGATATTCTCACAAAAAAGAAGAGGTATACTGAAGATGAAACAGTTCTACTTGATGCACGGTGCAACGCAATAATTCAAAAAAACATCCCAAGGAAGGAGTCTGATCCGGGTTGAGTAGTCTTACCGGTGACCATTGGAGATACATACATTGGCAATGGTTTGGTTGATCTAGGATCCAGCATCAATCTAATTCCCTTGTCTATTGTCAAAAGGTTAGGGAACATTGAGATGAAGTCTACAATAATGACTCTCCAACTAGCTGACAAGTCCACCACTTCACCATACGGAGTTGCTCAAGATATGCTAGCCAAGGTGGACAAGTTCTTCTTTCCGGTGGATTTTGTGGTAGTAGACATGGATGAGGATCGTGATGTTCCTTTAATTATCGAAAGACCATTCATGAAGACAACCCAGATGATGATTGACATTGATGATGGACTCATGAAAGTGAGAGTGCAAGATGAAGAAGTAACTTTTAATCTCTTCGAAGCCATGAAGCATCCTAAAGACAAGCACGATTCCTTCCGAATCGATGTAACTGAGGAGGAAATCATTGAAGTTGAAAATCAAGTCCATCTTTCTAATTACTTAGAGAGATCTCTTATAGGAGCTTATAATATCTCAACCGAAGAGGAGGAAAAAGAAATTGAGGCAACTTTGGGTGATTTAGAGTTTTGTGGAGAGATTGCCTCTCATGAAGAAAAAATTGATGCGTCAGATGAGAAGAAGAAAGTGGAAGAAACAAAGCTGGAATTGAAAATGCTACCTCCACATTTGAAGTATGTATTCCTTGGTGATAATTTCACCAAACCAGTGATAATTAGTAGTGCTTTATCCACCCAAGAAGAGCAGAAATTGACACAAGTGCTGAAAAAGAATGAAGGCGCAATTAGATGGGTATTATCGGATTTAAAAGGTATTAGCCCAGCCTACTGCATACACAAGATCATGATGGAAGACAACTACAAACCCGTTGCTCAACCTCAAAGACGCTTAAATCCATCTACGAAGGAAGTGGTGAGAAAAGAAGTCGTTAAACTATTGGAGGCTGAAATGATCTATCCTATATCCGATAGTGAATGGGTGAGTCTGGTGCAAGTAGTTCCAAAGAAAGGTGGTATGACGATTGTTAGAAATGAAAAAAATGAGCTAATTCCAACTAGGACGGTAACCGGATGGCGGATGTGCATTGACTATAGAAGATTAAATCAAGCCACAAGAAAGGACCACTTCTCACTACCTTTTATGGACCAAATGCTAGAGAGGTTAGCTGGCAAGAATTTCTACTATTTTTTAGATGGTTATTCGGGCTACAACCAGATTTTGGTCAATCCGGAAGACCATGAAAAAATAGCCTTCACATGTCCTTTCGGCATTTTTGCTTATCGGAGAATGCCTTTTGGATCGTGTAACGCACCGACAACATTTCAAAGGTGTATGCAAGCCATATTTTCAGACCTGATTGAAGAATGCATTGAAGTGTTTACGGATGATTTTTCTGTCTACGGTGCATCTTTTGATTTATGCTTAAAGAATCTTGATGTGGTATTAGAGAGATGTGTAGAAACAAACTTGGTGCTGAATTGGGAAAAGTGTAACTTCATGGTGACCGAAGGTGTTGTTCTTGGGAACAAATTCTCCTCCAAAAGGATGGAAGTGGATCGAGCAAAGGTGGAAGTTATTGAAAAACTACCACCTCCAATAAATATCAAAGGGATAAGAAGCTTCCTTGGACATGCTGGATTCTACCGAAGATTCATCAAAGATTTCTCCAAAATTGCAAAGCCCTTGAGTAATTTGCTCAACAAAGGTACGCAATTTCTTTTTGATGAGTCATGTCTGAAAGCATTTCACGAGTTGAAAGAAAAGCTGGTAACCGCACCTATAATTGTTGCACCTAATTGGAAACTTGATTTTGAACTTATGTGTGATGCAAGCGATTATGCGGTTGGTGCGGTTTTGGGTCAAAGAAAAGCAAAAAATGTTCATGTCATACATTATGCTAGTAAAGTTTTAAACGAAGCACAAGTTAATTATGCAACAACTGAGAAAGAGTTACTAGCCATAGTGTATGCCTTAGAAAAATTCAGAGCTTATTTGATCGGATCTAAAGTTGTAGTTTACACAGACCATTCAGCAATCAAGTATTTTCTAACCAAGCCGGATTCCAAACAAAGGTTGATTCGTTGGATTTTACTACTGCAAGAATTTAATTTGGAAATCCAGGATAAAAAAGGTTCCGAAAACTTGTAGCCGATCATTTGTCCCGATTGGTGAATGTGGAAATTAAAAGTAAAGAAGAAGAAGTGCAGGAAGAATTTCCGGATGAAAAACTTTATGCGATTCAAGTGAGGCCATGGTTTGCTGATTTTGCTAACTATAAGGCAACCGGTTTGATACCGGAGGACCTCACTTCGAATCAAAGAAAGAAATTCTTGGCCTACACAAAGTTTTATGTTTGGGATGATCCATACTTATTTAAAATAAGTGTGGATAACATCCTAAGAAGGTGTGTAACTCTTGAGGAAGCAAAAGATATCCTTTGGCATTGTCACAATTCTCCGTATGGGGGTCACTATAGCGGTTTAAGAACCGCCACTAAGGTCCTCCAATCGGGATTCTATTGGCCATCCGTATTCAAAGATGCATATGAAAATGCCAAGAATTGTGACAAATGCCAAAGAAGCGGAGGAATGAGCAAACGAGATGAAATGCCCCTAACCAACATGTTGGAAGTAGAAGTTTTTGATTGTTCGGGCATTGATTTCGTCGGCCCATTTCCCCCGTCTTTCTCTAATGAATATATTTTGGTAGCCGTCGACTATGTGTCAAAGTGGGTGGAAGCAATTGCGTCACCTAAGGACGACTCCAAAACAGTGACAAATTTTTTTAAGAAGAATATATTCTCACGTTTTGGAGTGCCTAGGGTACTAGTGAGCGACGGGGGATCAAATTTTTGCAATACACCATTGGAAAAAGTTTTAGAACATTATGGTGTAAAGAATAAAGTGACCACCCCATAACATCCACAAGCAAATGGTCAGGCGGAGGTGTCAAACAGAGAAATCAAAAGGATTCTTGAAAGAACAGTCTCAAATTCTAGAAAAGATTGGTCCTCGAAGTTAGATGAAGCTTTGTGGGCATATCGCACCGCTTACAAAGCTCCCATTGGACTAACACCTTTTCAGATGATCTATGGAAAGACTTGCCACCTCCCGGTAGAAATGGAACATAGAGTATTATGGGATCTCAAAATTTTAAACTTTGACTCCATTCAAGCCGGTGAGAAAAGAAAAGTGGAACTTCATGAGTTGGAAGAGTTGCGAAACAATGCTTATCACTCGAACAAAATGTACAAGGACAAAGTGAGAGCATATCATGACAGGAAGGTTCGTCCCAAAGTATTTAGGGTCGGACAATTGGTGCTCCTGTTTAACTCAAGGCTTAAGTTATTCCCGGGTAAGCTGAAATCTAAGTGGTCTAGACTGTTTGTGGTGAAAGAAGTGAAAGAGTATGGAGCTATCGTGATTGAAGATCCCAAGTCCCAAGAAAGATGGACTGTAAATGGCAACGATTAAAAGTCTATCACGGTGGAGAAATAAATCGAGAGGTTTGTGTCATTTCACTCACCGAACCATGAAGAAATCACTTGATTGTCGAGCTTGAACGACGTTAAATAAAGCGCTCGTTGGGAGGCAACCCAACCTCTGTAAGTTTCTTTCATTCTTATGATTAAATAGTACTGTAGCAAGTTGCAGGATACAAGGGATAACAACCCACTCATTTTTGCAAAATTTTTCAAAATCCTGGTCAGTTCGCGCCACGAAGGATGTTGGCGCCACGAACTGAGAACAAGTGGACATTCTGTTTTTAACTGTTCGCGCCGCGAACATAGGTTGCGTTGCGACCTGAAGTGAAAAAAAAAGCCCAATTTGTTTACTTTGCTATGTCTTGCTTTTAATTTTCTTTTATTTTTCTGTCAAAACCTTTCCTTCATCTCTTTTGCTCACTATCACCCTCACACACTCCTTCACCCCACACACTCAAAACCCCAAGGCTTCCATCACTTTCGAGATCCCACACCTCACTCTTTGCAAATTATCTCTATCACTCCAATCTCAAGCAAGGTATGTACATTGTTTTCCCAATTTCTCCTCTTTTGCTCTCTCAATTTAGGGTAAGAAAAAAATTCAAAATTTCATGAAATTACCTAAATGCATGTTGAGGAATTGGTTAGGCTAGGTTAGATTTAGGGTTGGAACATTGATTATGCTGAGAGTCGCCATGGATCCACCCTTGTGGATGCAGATTTTTCTAGGTTGCGCACAGGTCGCGCCGCGACCGGGGCTTTGCGCCGCGAACCCTTCAAAATTTGCATCCCTAACTTTTCAAATTGCTTGCTGATTTAGATGAATGCCTGTGTTGTTGTTTTTTTGTTGTGATGTAGATGTCAAAACGCACTAAAACCACAACCCTAGCTCCTCAAGGACTCAACCAACCTTTCTTGGTCCGGAACAAGAAGCAAAATTCGAGGTGCTTCTCAAGAAGAACATTCAAAATGAAAGAATCATCCGGCTATCAAGGGAAGGTAGATATAGGGAGGTTGTGGCCAATCTGGAAGCAAGAAAATGGTAGAAAAGTTTTGAGCCCGTCACGGAACTTAACTATGACATTGTGCGAGAATTCTACGCCAATGCACTTCATATGGAACCCGGGACAACATACGCCTATAAGACAATGGTGAGAGGTAAGACTGTCCTCTTTAATAAGCAAGCACACAATAGGTTCTTTGGTAATCCTCTCACCTTGACGGGGGACAGGCGATGTGAATTCCAAATCAAGGCATTGGCAAATGATTGGGATATTCTGGAAGTTAGTAACTACCTATGTCTAGAGGGAAAGACATACGAGCTAAACGACCAAGGATTACCCAAGTGTTGGAAGAGGGAGAATCTGAAATTACAGGCACAAATCTATTTAGTCATTTTGCTGAATAACATTCACCCCCGAAGCCACACCACCACCATCCCACTTGATGTAGGTTGTTTGTTGTATTATATTATGCTGGGGAAAACCATGGATCTAGCATTCATTGTTGCAGAGGAGTTACGAAAGATAGCACTTAGCGGGACGCCATTTGGAGGAAAAATGGGTCTGCTCATGTACCCCGGTTTAATCATGGGATTATGCTTAAATGCAAAAGTGAAGATTCCGGGAGAGGTACATTCCTCCATCGCTTCGATCATGGACGATGCATATCTGAATAGGTTCTATCAAAACCAGATGGAGAGGAATGCGAATGTAGAAGCTGCTGCTCCCAGACCCAGTCGTGCACCAGTGTTTGATCAAATGACATTTGCCAATTACTGTTGTGATAACTCTGAGGCCTCTAGGAGGTCTCAATCATTTTTATTTGATTGTATGCAGCAATAGTTCCAAAACACGTTCCTTGCACCGGAGTTCCGCACATTCCCATCTCAGGCGGACTACTTCGCTTATGCTAATTGGCCTGAGGGCAGGCCATCTTTTATGGAGGGGGGGGGGGGGGGGCAGGAAGCAGTAGCCTCACGCCAGGCACGGACCAAGATGCTCAAATGGAAGATGTTTTAGGAACCGTGGACAGTGGAGAAGATGAGGAAGAAGAGTGATGAACTTATGTTGGTAGTATTTGTAATTTTTTATGTTACTTTAGTTTTGTTACCTTAATTTCATTTCTTTTGGCATTATGTACATTGGTGGCTCTAGTTTCACCATTAGACTTGTTGTTGGACGCATTTCTATTTTGTGATTTTTAAATTGTGTGTTTTCAAAACTTTTTTTTGGTATACCCCACTTTTTAAATTTTTTTTTAATTGTCCTTGTGCTTGAGTAAGTTGAAGGAACCAAGAGGGTTGCGACAAACAAGTTGGGAAAATTTGAGTGGTGATGATAAGAACCAGCTGTCGACACTTCAAGGTACACCTTATTTTTATTTTTATACTTTAGATGAATAATTTAATGGTGTGTTACAAAATTGTTATCATAAAATTTCTTGAGTTACATGTTTACTTTGAATCAAATTAGGACCTAACCAATTGTGAGGTAACCTTTCATTATACACTAAAATGTGAGAGACAGACAATTTCTGTTCAACTCATTCTTATCATGCTAAATCATACATTAATCTAATTTTTGAGAAAACTTTTTTGAAAAGGATAGAGGCAATCTTTGTTATTGAGAAAAACCACTTAGCCAAAGAAATTAAAAACCTTGTGAGGAGTGATCCGTAGTAAACCCCTTTTGAGCCTATATTAGGATCCATCCAAAGTATAAATTTAAATACCATTGATAATATGGTAAATAAATGAGTCCTAAATTCTTTCGTTTTAAGTGAACCTAAACCAATGTTGGTCGCAATGTGATTTTTTTTGCCTATGTCTAAGTAGAGAGTTTGATTGCATCAACTATGGTCAAAATGATGAAGTTGGAGAGAAAACATAATACATCACCTTGAAAATATTTGAGCTAACAAAAAGAAAAATGAAAAGAAAAGCTCATGGTGGTGTGTTATCAAAAAAAAAAATTGAAAATAAAGATTGTTGAATAAAAGGAAATGCTCTCTTAGAATAGGCAATCTTTAATTGAGTTCTTGTGATCATGTCCTTTCTCTTTAACCCGAACCACATTACAACCCTTAAAATACCTATTGATTCTCAAAAAATTTCATGATTTAGTGTATGTTGTGATGAACGCATGATTCGAGTTGATGTTGATTTAATTGTTCGGATGAGTGTAAGAAAACCCTTATGATTATTCATCATCACTATGATGTGTGTGTAGCTTTGATTCAATTTTGACATGTATTACTTAAAATTTTTTGGTATAATTTTTGTAGCCAACCATTATTTTTATTCATGTTTTGTCTAATATTAAAAGTATGTGTATCATAAGAGTGTTGTATGCTTTTGAACCATTTGAATATCATCCTCTAACACTTGTTTCATTCCTTACTTTCGTAAATTGGTTTGCTTTAACAAATGACTTTTGTTTAGGGACAAACAAAATGATAAGTTGGGGAGAGTTGTTAGGGACCAATTGGTACTAATTTTTATATATTTTATCAATCCCTTTTGCCAATTTTTTAGTAAAGTCGCACAATTTTTTATCACAATTTAGTAAACATTCAATTTAAGTTATTTTATTTTGTTTCGAATAGATATTTCACTTTTTCTCTAGTTTTTGTAGAATTTATGACAAGAAAAGAATGATCTCCAGAGCAACTCTTGAAGATAAAAGTTTGGGAAAGGAATTGATGAGGAAACACAAAACAAAGCAAGCAATTCTCAAGCTGGGTAGTTCGCGCCGCAACCAGCCTTCGCGCCGCGAACAGGGTGAAATCAGCCACTTGCAAAATTTGTGACACATGTCATATCTTGGAAGAAAAACCACTTTTGTGTAGGGTGACGCCCCATAGCCTATTAAATGCACTTTTCCTTGCATGTAAGACACAATCATTCCATCTTAGATTTTAGTATCTCCTAGGTTTGTAAGAGGATTTGAGAGAGATTTCAAGGGGGATTTTCTTGGTTTTTGGAGGAGTTTTCATGCAAGAAGAAATTCTTGAAGATTTTTCTGTGTACTCAAGGAAGATGATGAACAACTAAATCCCATTCTTGTCAAGATTGAGGTAGTAGTTATCCTATGTTGTTTATGTAATATTACTATTCTTGCATGTAACAAACTACATTTGGTATAAGGAATTATATTTTCTCTTTACATTGAAAAATCAGAATTGAATTATTGTTAAGAAAGATAGTTTAATTCTTGACCTAAGATATTTTTCCAAGTAAAGAATAAATTGTAGAGATAGATTTATTCACTAATTTTCTATTGTGTTAAACATTCAAGATTATTATATCAATAGTTATATGGAGAGATCGTCTAAGGATTTATATAATAATTATCATAATTTTATTTAGACATAAATATTATTGAGAGGACACTTGAATACTATCAATGGAGTTTGAATGCATGCTTGTGATATTGAGAAGATATAAAGAACAAAGATAATGAAACTCAATCTTGACAAGGTTTCTAAACTTTATTCTAAAACCATTTTTATTGTCTTATTTCACCCCCGAAGCCACACCACCACCATCCCACTCGATGTAGGTTGTTTGTTGTATTATATTATGTTGGGGAAAACCATGGATCTAGCATTCATTGTTGCAGAGGAGTTACGAAAGATAGCACTTAGCGGGACGCCATTTGGAGGAAAAATGGGTCTGCTCATGTACCCCGGTTTAATCATGGGATTATGCTTAAATGCAAAAGTGAAGATTCCGGGAGAGGTACATTCATCCATCACTTCGATCATGGACGATGCATATTTGAATAGGTTCTGTCAAAACCAGATGGAGAGGAATGCGAATGTAGAAGCTGCTGCTCCCAGACCCAGTCGTGCACCAGTGTTTGATCAAATGACATTTGCCAATTACTGCTGTGATAACTCTGAGGCCTCTAGGAGGTCTCAATCATTTTTATTTGATTGTATGCAGCAACAGTTCCAAAACACGTTCCTTGCACCGGAGTTCCGCACATTCCCATCTCAGGCGGACTACTTCGCTTATGCTAATTGGCCTAAGGGCAGGCCATCTTTTATGGAGGGGGGGGGGGCAGGAAGTAGTAGCCACACGCCAGACACGGACCAAGATGCTCAAATGGAAGATGTTTTAGGAACCGTGGACAGTGGAGAAGATGAGGAAGAAGAGTGATGAACTTATGTTGGTAGTATTTATAATTTTTTATGTTACTTTAGTTTTGTTACCTTAATTTCATTTCTTTTGGCATTATGTACATTGTTGGCTCTAGTTTCACCATTAGACTTGTTGTTGGACGCATTTCTATTTTGTGATTTTTAAATTGTGTGTTTTCAAAACTTTTTTTTGGTATACCCCACTTTTTAAATTTTTGTTTAATTGTCCTTGTGCTTGAGTAAGTTGAAGGAACCAAGAGGGTTGCGACAAACAAGTTGAGAAAATTTGAGTGGTGATTATAAGAACCAGCTGTCGACACTTCAAGGTACACCTTATTTTTATTTTTATACTTTAGATGAATAATTTAATGGTGTGTTACAAAATTGTTATCATAAAATTTCTTGAGTTACATGTTTACTTTGAATCAAATTAGGACCTAACCAATTGTGAGGTAACCTTTCATTATACACTAAAATGTGAGAGACAGACAATTTCTGTTCAACTCATTCTTATCATGCTAAATCATACATTAATCTAATTTTTGAGAAAACTTTTTTGAAAAGGATAGAGGCAATCTTTGTTATTAAGAAAAACCACTTGGCCAAAGAAATTAAAAACCTTGTGAGGAGTGATCCGTAGTAAACCCCTTTTGAGCCTATATTAGGATCCATCCAAAGTATAAATTTAAATACCATTGATAATATGGTAAATAAATGAGTCCTAAATTCTTTCGTTTTAAGTGAACCTAAACCAATTTTGGTCGCAATGTGATTTTTTTTTCCTATGTCTAAGTAGAGAGTTTGATTGCATCAACTATGGTCAAAATGATGAAGTTGGAGAGAAAACATAATACATCACCTTGAAAATATTTGAGCTAACAAAAAGAAAAATGAAAAGAAAAGCTCATGGTGGTGTGTTATCAAAAAAAAAATTTGAAAATAAAGATTGTTGAATAAAAGGAAATGCTCTCTTAGAATAGGCAATCTTTAATTGAGTTCTTGTGATCATGTCCTTTCTCTTTAACCCGAACCACATTACAACCCTTAAAATACCTCTTGATTCTCAAAAAATTTCATGATTTAGTGTATGTTGTGATGAACGCATGATTCGAGTTGATGTTGATTTAATTGTTCGGATGAGTGTAAGAAAACCTTTATGATTATTCATCATCACTATGATGTGTGTGTAGCTTTGATTCAATTTTGACATGTATTACTTAAAATTTTTTGGTATAATTTTTGTAGCCAACCATTATTTTTATTCATGTTTTGTCTAATATTAAAAGTATGTGTATCATAAGAGTGTTGTATGCTTTTGAACCATTTGAATATCATCTTCTAACACTTGTTTCATTCCTTACTTTCGTAAATTGGTTTGCTTTAACAAATGACTTTTGTTTAGGGACAAACAAAATGATAAGTTGGGGAGAGTTGTTAGGGACCAATTGGTACTAATTTTTATATATTTTATCAATCCCTTTTGCCAATTGTTTAGTAAAGTCGCACAATTTTTTATCACAATTTAGTAAACATTCAATTTAAGTTATTTTATTTTGTTTCGAATAGATATTTCACTTTTTCTCTAGTTTTTGTAGAATTTATGACAAGAAAAGAATGATCTCCAGAGCAACTCTTGAAGATAAAAGTTTGGGAAAGGAATTGATGAGGAAACACAAAACAAAGCAAGCAATTCTCAAGCTGGGTAGTTCGCGCCGCAACCAGCCTTCGCGCCGCGAACAGGGTGAAATCAGCCACTTGCAAAATTTGTGACACATGTCATATCTTGGAAGAAAAACCACTTTTGTGTAGGGTGACGCCCCATAGCCTATTAAATGCACTTTTCCTTGCATGTAAGACACAATCATTCCATCTTAGATTTTAGTATCTCCTAGGTTTGTAAGAGGATTTGAGAGAGATTTCAAGGGGGATTTTCTTGGTTTTTGGAGGAGTTTTCATGCAAGAAGAAATTCTTGAAGATTTTTCTGTGTACTCAAGGAAGATGATGAACAACTAAATCCCATTCTTGTCAAGATTGAGGTAGTAGTTATCCTATGTTGTTTATGTAATATTACTATTCTTGCATGTAACAAACTACATTTGGTATAAGGAATTATATTTTCTCTTTACATTGAAAAATCAGAATTGAATTATTGTTAAGAAAGATAGTTTAATTCTTGACCTAAGATATTTTTCCAAGTAAAGAATAAATTGTAGAGATAGATTTATTCACTAATTTTCTATTGTGTTAAACATTCAAGATTATTATATCAATAGTTATATGGAGAGATCGTCTAAGGATTTATATAATAATTATCATAATTTTATTTAGACATAAATATTATTGAGAGGACACTTGAATACTATCAATGGAGTTTGAATGCATGCTTGTGATATTGAGAAGATATAAAGAACAAAGATAATGAAACTCAATCTTGACAAGGTTTCTAAACTTTATTCTAAAACCATTTTTATTGTCTTATTTCACCCCCGAAGCCACACCACCACCATCCCACTCGATGTAGGTTGTTTGTTGTATTATATTATGTTGGGGAAAACCATGGATCTAGCATTCATTGTTGCAGAGGAGTTACGAAAGATAGCACTTAGCGGGACGCCATTTGGAGGAAAAATGGGTCTGCTCATGTACCCCGGTTTAATCATGGGATTATGCTTAAATGCAAAAGTGAAGATTCCGGGAGAGGTACATTCATCCATCACTTCGATCATGGACGATGCATATTTGAATAGGTTCTGTCAAAACCAGATGGAGAGGAATGCGAATGTAGAAGCTGCTGCTCCCAGACCCAGTCGTGCACCAGTGTTTGATCAAATGACATTTGCCAATTACTGCTGTGATAACTCTGAGGCCTCTAGGAGGTCTCAATCATTTTTATTTGATTGTATGCAGCAACAGTTCCAAAACACGTTCCTTGCACCGGAGTTCCGCACATTCCCATCTCAGGCGGACTACTTCGCTTATGCTAATTGGCCTAAGGGCAGGCCATCTTTTATGGAGGGGGGGGGGGCAGGAAGTAGTAGCCACACGCCAGACACGGACCAAGATGCTCAAATGGAAGATGTTTTAGGAACCGTGGACAGTGGAGAAGATGAGGAAGAAGAGTGATGAACTTATGTTGGTAGTATTTATAATTTTTTATGTTACTTTAGTTTTGTTACCTTAATTTCATTTCTTTTGGCATTATGTACATTGGTGGCTCTAGTTTCACCATTAGACTTGTTGTTGGACGCATTTCTATTTTGTGATTTTTAAATTGTGTGTTTTCAAAACTTTTTTTTGGTATACCCCACTTTTTAAATTTTTGTTTAATTGTCCTTGTGCTTGAGTAAGTTGAAGGAACCAAGAGGGTTGCGACAAACAAGTTGAGAAAATTTGAGTGGTGATTATAAGAACCAGCTGTCGACACTTCAAGGTACACCTTATTTTTATTTTTATACTTTAGATGAATAATTTAATGGTGTGTTACAAAATTGTTATCATAAAATTTCTTGAGTTACATGTTTACTTTGAATCAAATTAGGACCTAACCAATTGTGAGGTAACCTTTCATTATACACTAAAATGTGAGAGACAGACAATTTCTGTTCAACTCATTCTTATCATGCTAAATCATACATTAATCTAATTTTTGAGAAAACTTTTTTGAAAAGGATAGAGGCAATCTTTGTTATTAAGAAAAACCACTTGGCCAAAGAAATTAAAAACCTTGTGAGGAGTGATCCGTAGTAAACCCCTTTTGAGCCTATATTAGGATCCATCCAAAGTATAAATTTAAATACCATTGATAATATGGTAAATAAATGAGTCCTAAATTCTTTCGTTTTAAGTGAACCTAAACCAATTTTGGTCGCAATGTGATTTTTTTTTCCTATGTCTAAGTAGAGAGTTTGATTGCATCAACTATGGTCAAAATGATGAAGTTGGAGAGAAAACATAATACATCACCTTGAAAATATTTGAGCTAACAAAAAGAAAAATGAAAAGAAAAGCTCATGGTGGTGTGTTATCAAAAAAAAAATTTGAAAATAAAGATTGTTGAATAAAAGGAAATGCTCTCTTAGAATAGGCAATCTTTAATTGAGTTCTTGTGATCATGTCCTTTCTCTTTAACCCGAACCACATTACAACCCTTAAAATACCTCTTGATTCTCAAAAAATTTCATGATTTAGTGTATGTTGTGATGAACGCATGATTCGAGTTGATGTTGATTTAATTGTTCGGATGAGTGTAAGAAAACCTTTATGATTATTCATCATCACTATGATGTGTGTGTAGCTTTGATTCAATTTTGACATGTATTACTTAAAATTTTTTGGTATAATTTTTGTAGCCAACCATTATTTTTATTCATGTTTTGTCTAATATTAAAAGTATGTGTATCATAAGAGTGTTGTATGCTTTTGAACCATTTGAATATCATCTTCTAACACTTGTTTCATTCCTTACTTTCGTAAATTGGTTTGCTTTAACAAATGACTTTTGTTTAGGGACAAACAAAATGATAAGTTGGGGAGAGTTGTTAGGGACCAATTGGTACTAATTTTTATATATTTTATCAATCCCTTTTGCCAATTGTTTAGTAAAGTCGCACAATTTTTTATCACAATTTAGTAAACATTCAATTTAAGTTATTTTATTTTGTTTCGAATAGATATTTCACTTTTTCTCTAGTTTTTGTAGAATTTATGACAAGAAAAGAATGATCTCCAGAGCAACTCTTGAAGATAAAAGTTTGGGAAAGGAATTGATGAGGAAACACAAAACAAAGCAAGCAATTCTCAAGCTGGGTAGTTCGCGCCGCAACCAGCCTTCGCGCCGCGAACAGGGTGAAATCAGCCACTTGCAAAATTTGTGACACATGTCATATCTTGGAAGAAAAACCACTTTTGTGTAGGGTGACGCCCCATAGCCTATTAAATGCACTTTTCCTTGCATGTAAGACACAATCATTCCATCTTAGATTTTAGTATCTCCTAGGTTTGTAAGAGGATTTGAGAGAGATTTCAAGGGGGATTTTCTTGGTTTTTGGAGGAGTTTTCATGCAAGAAGAAATTCTTGAAGATTTTTCTGTGTACTCAAGGAAGATGATGAACAACTAAATCCCATTCTTGTCAAGATTGAGGTAGTAGTTATCCTATGTTGTTTATGTAATATTACTATTCTTGCATGTAACAAACTACATTTGGTATAAGGAATTATATTTTCTCTTTACATTGAAAAATCAGAATTGAATTATTGTTAAGAAAGATAGTTTAATTCTTGACCTAAGATATTTTTCCAAGTAAAGAATAAATTGTAGAGATAGATTTATTCACTAATTTTCTATTGTGTTAAACATTCAAGATTATTATATCAATAGTTATATGGAGAGATCGTCTAAGGATTTATATAATAATTATCATAATTTTATTTAGACATAAATATTATTGAGAGGACACTTGAATACTATCAATGGAGTTTGAATGCATGCTTGTGATATTGAGAAGATATAAAGAACAAAGATAATGAAACTCAATCTTGACAAGGTTTCTAAACTTTATTCTAAAACCATTTTTATTGTCTTATTTTTCTTATAAGTAAAAAGAACGATTTATTCACCAACAAACAATTTGAATATCTTTGGACTTACAACAATCGAAATTATAGAACGGCGGTAATAACACCAATCTCTGTGGATACGATATTAAAAATATTTGCTGGAAATATACTTTTCAACACCTTTTTAAAAATCTCTGTTACAATAAATTATAAACTCATCTACCATTTGAACTAGTTTTTCGCATTGATCACAAATACGCAATCAAATTTATTAAACAAGTTACAGTTCATGAGAATTAGGGGGAAAAAATGGACAAATACATAATGAAAAATCGTTCCATCTAACCAAAATACACAATCAAACGCAAATTTGATTACATATTCATGATCAGCGCGAAAAACCAGTTCAAATGATATATGAGTTTGCAATTTATTGTAACGGAGATTTTTAAAAAGGTCAACGACACAAATGTTACTTAACATAAAGGACCAAAACATTACAAAAAAAAACTTACAGGACTAACTTGATACTTTAAAATAACTTAAAGGACTAAAACAATATTTTTGCCCAAATTTTAATATGTTTATCCATGTTTTATATGACCCGAACCAAATTTTCTTGAGCTCACTTTCTAACCAAGCTTGATTGTTCACACCTGCAAATCTAACAAACCTAAAAAACCTTCTAAGCGACAAATCATTAGCCAGGACAAATCAAACAATCTTTAAGCGATTTAGTCCCGATAAATCATTCTAGAACTTATTTCTATCCAACTCTCTTCTCCAAATGCCTATAAATCCTGATATGATGATAGACACATATTCTTAATAATATTGTCAGTATACCATATAAAATTGTATTTATGATTTTTTGTATTACTATATTAAATCCAACAACTCTTTTATGGTACCTTATTTTTATGATTAATATTGTTAAATATTGTTAATTTATTTAAATACCAACAATATTAATTCCAAAAATTCCAACAAACTCACGAAAAATCTATTGAATTACCTATCCATAATTATGAAAAATATTCAATTCCATAATTATGGAACATACATATTCAACAAACTCATGCATCACATTGGTATTCTAAGACATGGGATCGTGGTGTTGTTTCATGCATTTCAGAGCATTCCATATTTCAGAGTTTATTTCAATAGCATTCAGAGCTAAACAGACAATCGTCAGAAGCATCAGGCATTTATTTTGTGCAGTAGATGGTTTGATTATTTTAGAATCAATAACATAAAGTACTTTCATTTATCTTGTTCCAGACAGGTTCTCTATCATGTTTCAAGCATCATTCAAGGGTATTATCAGTGGCTAAGGTTCAAATCAGAATCAGACTCGAAACAAGTTGCAAATAGGGAATTTTTGCACTTTTGACCTGGTGTAATCATTTTGCATAAGTGTACAATCAATTGCACCCCTTCAGGATGCCTCATTTTGCCTTTTGGAATAACGCAAATCGATTTGCACTGTAGTGTAACCGATTGCACATTGTCAGTTTTGCCCAAAACACTCATTTTTCAGCATTGTATCAGCTTGCAACACACTACATTCACTTGGGATCAATGCTATATCAGTAGAAGGATCTAGAATGCTTCCAAATATCAGTTCATTTCCAAATTAATTTTACCTTCCCTCTACAATTCAAATGGTTTCCATTCCTCATTCCAAACCAAAAATTCGTTCCAAATTTAAGCCCACACTTCAAGCCTCATTTATACTCAAAACCTAGACCATATTTAAACCAATTTGCTCCATTTCAAGAAGAGGACTCTTTATTTTTCTGATTTTTCTACACTTCACACTCCCATTTTCTCAATTCTCTCTCACTTTTTTTCACTCTTTATTTTCATCTTCAATCTTCACTAAAGCTCTTCCATTAGAATTCTCAAATTCTTCATTGGAGTTTGTTAATTCTAGAGTTAAACCTTCACCATTTCCTTTCATCGATACAAATTTTGCATTAGAAGTTGATTTGGATCTAGATCTGAAGTTTGGAAGCACTTTCTTGAAGTGATTTTGAAGTAAGTTCATCTTATTGGATTGTTCTTCTAGTTTCTTGCTAGGAACCCATATGATCTTTGGTTTTCTTTGCTTGATCTGTCAAAAATTCTATTTACAACAAGTACCAAAGCAAATCTCCGCTTTGTAGGTTGGTAATTCTTAGATCTACTTCTCATTTTGGCTTATTTTTGCATTTCACAATGTAGATCCTTGAGATTTTAGTGTGAATTGATCCTTTGATTTAATTGATTGATGTTGTTGTTTGGTTGATGCAATGTGTGTTCATTTGGTGTGAATTGATGTGAGTTGATGTGAATTTTGTGTACAATTACATGCTATTACATGTTGCAGTGAACCCTGAACTGATGCTAAAAAAGTTCTTTCTAAAAGTGATTATTGCTGATGCAATCGATTTGCACATGTTTAAATTGCCTGAAAGTGTTGTCTAGAGCTCCGCAGTCGATTTGCATCTTGTGCAAATTGATTTACACTTGTATCTTTTGTGTTTTTGGCTTGTTTGGAAGCATGTATTGATACCTATTCCACCTCTAAACCTCATGGCTTTGTATGATGCATATTTGTGGAATTTTCTAGGGTTGTTCAACCTCTCGTTGCAGTATGTATGCGAATATTCGATGAACGATCTTTCGATTGTTGATTTGTTTGCATTCTTGAAGCATGTTCATGATGCATACTTGTTTACATGTTGATAATAGATTGTTGATGTTTGCCTATTCATGATGTGTGAGATTGAAGTATGCTTATATGCATTATTGATTGTTGATACATGTTCAACATGATTGTTATTTGTTCATGATAGTTAAATGTTAATTCATGTTTGTACACATTGTTGATGGATTAAATTATTGGAGCATGCTCTCTTGCCGCATTGTGAATACATGTGCACCCTAAGTGTTTGATCTTTTAACAATTGCTTGTTGGTGTTGCATATTCAAGATGTTTGATGTTGATATTTGTTCTTACACATTGTTGGTTTTTGCATTCTCGATTCATGTCCATGCCCATGTTTAATTGCTTCATTGTTGGTTTTTACATATTCGTGATTAACACGAAAAACCAGTTTAAATGATATATGAGCTTGCAATTTATTGTAACAGAGATTTTTATAAAGGTCAACGACGCAAATGTTAATTAACATAAAAGACCAAAGCGTTACAAAATAACTTAAAGGACTAATTTAATATTTTAAAATAACTTAAAGGATTAAAACAATATTTTTGCCCAAATTTTAATATGTTTATCCATGTTTTATATGACCCGAACCAAATTTTCTTGAGTTTACTTTCTAACCAAGCCTGATTGTTCACACATGCAAATCTAACAAACCCGAAAAACCTTCTTATCTTGTTTCTTTTGTTTGCAATATACTATACACGTCTGCTACCTTTCCCCCACCTAGCAAACTCCCTTTCCACCTCTTTCCTAGTTACATCGTCAATAGATTATTCAGATACCCATAACATATAATAATGTATCTTTACCTAAAACAAATCAACCAATTTTTAAGTGGTTTAGTCCCGATAAATCATTCTAGAACTTATTTCTATCCAACTCTCTTCTCTAAATGCCTATAATCCAGATATATGATGATAGACACATATTCTTAATAATATTGTCACTAGGGCTGGAAATGAGTTGAGTCGAGTCGAACTCACCTCAGCTCGGCTCGACTCGTTAAGAATTGTTCGAATTCGAGTTCGAGTTCGAGTTCGACACGAACTTTTTTTTAAGCTCAAACTCGACTCGTTATAAGTTCACGAACAGTTCGGTTCGACTCGTTAGGTTCATCTCATTAGGTTCATCTCACGTGGTTCACGAACTTAAAAACTACTTTTTTAAATATATATATTTTTTAGTATATTTGACATTTTAAATAAATATATATATTTTAAATAAAATATTAAAATAAAATAAAAGTTATCATATTGAAATTTAACTTTATCTTCGAAATCTACTAATTCAAAACCTACACAACATTAAAGAGATACATTTGAGAGTCTAATTCAAAAACTACTAAATTTAAGATTAAATTTGTCTAAGATTTAAAATAAATATTTAAAATTAATCTTAAAGACAGTATAATTCTTTTCATATGTAATCGAGTTGACTCATGAACCTAACGAGTCGAACTATGTATAGTTCAAGTTCAGCTCATTTAGTTAACGAACTTAATTTTTCGCTCATACTCAACTCATTTGGTTCATGAACTTAGTTCAACGATTTAATTGTCGAGTCGAATTTCGAACTATCTTCGAGTTGGTTTGGTTCATTGCCAGCCCTAATTGTCACTATACCATATAAAATTGTATTTATGATTTTTTGTATTACTATATTAAATCCAACAACTCTTTTATGACACCTTATTTTCATGATTAATATTGTTAATTTATTGAAATACCAACAATATTAATTCCAAAAATTCCAACAAACTCATGAAAATTTATTGAATTACCTATCCATAATTATGAAAAAATACTCTATTCCATAATTATGGAAAATACCTATCCAACAAACTCATGAAAATTTCAATATCATGGAAAATACTCTATTCCATAATCAATCAACTTGTCAAACTAGTAGTACAAGTACAATATAACCCCACTTGTGTAGTTTTTGTTTAAGGAAAAGACAATCACATACGCTCCCTCCAATCACAATACAGATTCCACAACCCCACAAACAGTGGCATTTCCGTAATTCCACCACAAAAACAATGTCAAACATACACAAATTCAAAACCACAACATCCAACACAACACAACAACGAAACGAACTCAATAATCAAACACATCTTCATGATAAAACCTGTCAACTTCACACGTGTGATTTTCAACCATTTTCAAAAGCATCATTACCGGACCCCACGTTACACGTGTCACTTCTCTTCACCACCTACCTAGGTAACGTAAGATAAAACATTAAAATAATCCTTAGCATTTTCAAATTTTAACAAATCCCAACGGTAACGTTCCTGTCTTAAAACAATCTCAACCGTCCAATCAATGATTCTACTCCATCTTTAACCACTCTATCTAGCCCAAAGCTCACATTCAGTTTCATTTTATAGAGAGAATGAAAAAGTTTGATTTTTGAATGTTGTTTCAGTTTTCATTTGGATGTACTCAATTTTGATATAGAAGACGTTTCTGATTCTCATAAACTAAAAGCTACGGTTTTGATGTAAATCAACATCTATCATTATTGATGAATTTGGAAGCATTTGCATTTTGAAATAGTGAATCTTATAAGCTAGTTTTCAAAATTCAAAGCAAAGTCTTGGAAAGTTGGTGAAGTGCTCTCTCTCTCTCTCTATACATTTCCTGTGTATCTGTGAGACTGTGACATCAAGTTTGAAGATTAAGCTACAAAAGCTTGTTCTCTTAGTTAGACATTCTTAAAGGTTGGTACTTCAGTTTTTGTTTTTTAATGTTTTTTTTTGTTCTATGTCTTCTCTTTTCTGTTTTTCAATTTTTTTGTGTCTTCTCTTCAAAGTAAAGCTTCTCCTATTTGCATATTGGTAATGATTTTTTAGGAGAAATTTGTAAAAACACATTAAGAACTATACTTTTCAGCAGCTTCTTTTGTAGAAGCATGAATCTAAGACTTTACATTAACTATGATACTCTTTCCACCAACCCTCCTAGAGTTGTTTCAATTACAAAAATACCCTTATAAAGTATGTAACCATTATTACAAATTTTTAAGTTTAATGATTTAGATTTGTATAATAATATCCACCGACAGCTACTTAATTGAAATTAATGTATTGTTATTGTTAGTAGTTATAAGTCTATTCATTCATTTCCATCAACAGCCATTCTTATAATCCATACTTTAACTTTCATATCAAAATTAAATATGTTTTGGAATTTTCCAAAGGGTATTAAATGATTACTTGCTAAAGTAAGATAAATAATCTTAGGGTGACATTTTTAGGTAACTCCTATGGTTTTAAATTGAGGCGTTGCGATTGCGGTCATTGCAGTTGCTGCGACGTGCATGCCGATGTTAAGATTTTACTTTAACCTCAAATTTTATGGTCAAGTCATGATGTGAGTAAATAAACAAGTTTCTTATGATAACTACTTCTCCACAACCTTTTTCATTTTCTATATACTAATAACTTAATATCATTTTGCTTTTCTACCAATTGGTATCTTGTTTTGGTCATTTCTTTGAGCTTAGTTTTCTTCTATTTACAGCTTTGTTCATCATATAATCATTTCCACAACACTACTCCAACAAATTTTCAAACCATGGTGGAAGATAGTACAGTTTCTGTTACAGCTGATACATGTTCAACAGAAGAATGGTTGTTGAACTCACAAGAACTTGTTCCTATTGCTCTTACAAAAGCAAAAGAGGTAAAAGGGTTTCTAGGTAGATGGAAAATGATCATTTCGAAATTGGAACAAGTTCCGTCGAAGCTATCAGATTTATCTAGCCACCCTTGTTTTTCGAAAAATGCTCTTTGCAAGGAACAATTGCAGGCTGTGTCGAAGACGTTAAGAGAAGCTATTGAATTAGCGGACTTGTGTTTGAAGGAAAAGTATGAAGGTAAACTAAGGATGCAGAGTGATCTCGACGCGTTGATTGGAAAACTTGATTTGAATTTGAAGGATTGTAGTTTGTTGACAAAAAGTGGTGTGCTTGGTGAAGCTACTTTGCAGTTCAATGTTTCTGGTATTATAGCTGAATCGGATATTGCGACACATGGAAATATAAAGGAATTACTCGCGCGCCTTCAAATCGGTCATTTGGAATCGAAACACAAGGCTTTGGATAGGTTACATGAGATTATGAAAGATGATGAGAAGAATGTTTTGGCTGCTTTTTGTAGGAGCAATGTTGCGGCTTTGGTTCAGTTGCTTACTGCAACGTCACCGAGGATTAGGGAGAAAACGGTTAGTATTATATGCTCGATTGTGGAATCGGGTAGTAGCTGCGAAAACTGGTTGGTTTCTGAAGGTGTTTTGCCACCTCTTATAAGGCTTGTTGAATCAGGTAGTCCTGTTGGTAAAGAAAAGGCTATTGTATCACTTCAAAGGTTGTCGATGTCGGAAGAAACAACTCGCGCGATCGTCGGACACGGAGGGGTTCGTCCGTTGATCGAGCTTTGCCAGGTAGGTGATTCCGTCTCACAGGCGGCAGCTGCTTGTACTTTGAAGAATATTTCGGCTGTTCCGGAAGTGCGACAGGTTTTAGCCGAAGAAGGTGTTGTCCGGGTTATGATCAATCTCCTCAACAACGGAATGCTGCTAGGTACAAAAGAATATGCCGCTGAGTGTTTGCAGAATCTCACTGCAAGCAATGAGAATCTGAGAAGGTCTGTTATATCAGAAAACGGCATTCGAAGCCTTTTGGCTTTTCTCGACGCTCCAGTTCCTCAAGAATCCGCTGTAGGTGCGTTAAAGAATCTCGTCGGATCAGTTTCCGAAGAAACTTTGGTTTCTCTCGGAGTTCTTTCTTGTCTGGTCCATATTTTGGAGTCAGGATCGTTAGGCGCGAAACAAAACGCTGCGTCCATTATATGCAGGATTTGTAGCTCGATCGAGATGAAGAAAATGTTAGGCGAAGTTGGTTGTATACCTATATTGATCAACATGCTCGAGGCGAAAGCAAACACTGCCAGGGAACTTGCGGCGCAAGCAATAGCGAGTTTGATGATTCTGTCGCAGAATCGGCGAGAGGTTAAAAAGGATGTTAAAAGCGTGCCGAATTTGGTACAGTTGCTTGATCCTAGTCCACAGAATACTGCAAAAAAGTATGCAGTTTGTTGTCTTGGATCACTTTCTTCATGTAAGAAGTGTAAGAAGTTGATGATTTCTTATGGAGCAATAGGGTATTTGAAGAAGCTTATTGAGATGGAGATTCCAGGAGCTAAGAAGCTGCTTGAGAGATTGGAAAGAGGGAAATTGAGAAGCTTGTTTAGCAGAAAATAAAGGGAAAACAACATTTCCATGTTTGTTGCAACTGTTTTATGTATTTATTTTTGTATCATGAAGCTTTTTCTTTATTTATCACTTTTGTTTTTATCAATGTTGTTGTTTCATTGTCTGAATGAAACAAGTAGAGCTTGGAATGTAAAGTACTATGTCGAATGCAAAATAAATGCCCTTGCAATCATATTGTAATCAATGTTTAGATGTACTCAGTAGTTTTAATCACTAAAAATTACTTTAAAAATTTATTTTGAAACTGATAAAAGTTATTGACAGTTGCCCTAGTCTCTGCTATTAGTCTGACTTTAGTAACGATCTATTTCCATGGTAAGTGTGAACATCGAATGGCTGTCGCTGCAGGAGGAAGGAGAAGAGGCGGGTTTTGATTTTGACATTGAAGAGGATGGAGAAGAGGTTGGTGATTTGCAGTGGTGTCTGATCGGGAGGTTTCTTTGTGACAAGCCTATCCACGTGAAGTCGATGTAAGTGAGAATTGCAGATATATGGAGGCCGGTTAAAGGAGTCAACATCAAATAGGCCAAGATGGTTTATCTTTATTCTACTTTGTTCATTATCTAGACATGGAGGCAGCTATGAATGGAGGTCTATGGATGTTTGATAATCACCTGCTAATCATTGAAAGAGTGAAAGTAGGAGTCCGTATCGAAAATATCCCATTGTTTCATGTGGAATTTTGAGTCCAAGTATACAATCTTCTGGCGAGTTTAATGTCAGAGAAGAGAAGGTTGGAAGATCAATGACAAACTTCATTGAAGCATTCATTGAGTATGACAAGAACAACGACACAAGCTTTTGGCGACAATATTGTCATACCCCAAATTTTGACTAGACGTTTTTTAACTTGCATTCATCTGACTTTATTCCTCTTTGTATCATTTGTATAGTATAACATGCATTTCATTGGACTTTTAAGACATAGGATCTGAGTTTTTTTGTTAATTTGAATTTTCATTGTTCATAAGTTATTTCTTTTGGTTATTGTACTCAAATTTGAAACAAGATGCTGGTTTTTTATCGTCAAGATTATCGTTTACCAGAGGTTTATTAAAGCACAGTGTCATCTTAGGGTTTTGTTTCTCGTCATCTTCCTAAGTCATTGATTCATCAGTATACACCCAAGACAAGAAGATTAGGATTTCTTGCTCCTTTATGTTCGAGATGGGTATGTGTCGTGCAATTCAGGTTCACTTGAGGCTAGGAGGTTAAATGTTATGCAGTACTATTCAGTTCAGTTGGATGCGACTTGATCTTGGTTAAGAAAGAGGAGATTGTTTCATTCTCAAGTGGGATTGAGCATAAATCAGTGATTTATATCTGAAGATCATCAAATCTAAATTTCGTGTCAATTCATGTTGTCTGTTGAAGTCAAGTTGCAGAGTCATTAAAGGTCAAGACAGTTGGTACATTTCAGGTCCTCGTCATTGATCCAAGGATTTGTCAAGTTTGTTGTTCAATTGAAGATCATGATAAGATGGACTCAGGTTTGTGATATCATTAATCAGAAATTGATTCAAGGAGGATCTTCTTTGATGTAATTCAAGAATTGTGGCATTCAAGTTCACTTGTCAAGGTTTTAGGTTTGTTCAAGTGTGGAGACGCATTACCATTACTCATACGACCATATCTGTTCCGATAACCATCCACTTTATTATTTATCCATTAATTCATTCTTTTTAATTATCAATCATTGTCCATATTCCAACTCCATTTCATATCCAAAATTCCATTTAATTTATAAACTCTTCTTTTTAGAAAAATCCTTTTTATCCATTTTTTTAATCCACTCATCTTCATTTTTTTTCATTATTTAACCAATTTGTCAATATTCTATTTTTTTGCTAATTATCCATCAAATTCCAAAAAACTTAGTACAATTACCAAGTCCAATTCACATCTTCATTTACAAGTCCATTACAATCACTATCCAAAAAAACTACAACAAAAATCAACTACCTACCCATTAAGGAAGTTACCACCATTCTCCCTAATTTACCCTTCAATTGATTTTTACTTAAAGCTAGACCATGCTCTTTTTGGGAATTTACTAAATACAAAAACATTGACCAATAGCATGGTCCAATTTTGTCAAATGGCAAATTTTTTTTGAAAACTCTTGTCTTCCCTCTTTCCCTCACCTTCTCCCTCTTTCCAATTTTCTTCCTCTCTCTTTTCTGGTTACTCTTTCTTTCTCTTTCCACAGTTCTTCCGTTTTCTCTCTACCCCTTTCTCTTTTCCTATCAAACCCTAGCGGGTTCATCACTCTCATTGGTGCTACACGACCATCTCGACCGCAAAAGGTATGTTTTTCCCCTCTTCTATTGTTCTTTCTTTCATGGCCTCTTCTTCTTGTATTCATAGTAGATTTTGTTGAAAAAACATTTATTGTTATGTTCTTTATTTTTGTAGTGTTTCATTGAAATAAGTGGCTTGGAAGGAATGGTTACACGATTGTGGAATTTGTTAGATGGTGGTGAGTGTTTGAAGTGGTTTTTGACAGTTTGTGATTATGGATCGGGAAAGAAACAATGGAATAGTTTCTAAGTTTCTGGTTTATGGTTTTTCTGGTTTCTGGTTTTCTGTTTTAACTTTTAACATAGCTTTAGCTTTGTACATTTTTTTTTTCAATTTTAGGGTTTTCCAGCAAATTGAGCAGCTTGGAAATTTCCAGTTGCGTATTCATGACCAGGTGCAAATGCAATCGTATTTGGTTTAGTTCAGACAATGATTCATATTATTAATCTTCTTTTGCATCTTTTGGTGGTGATTTGTGTTATAGATGATAATGTTAGAAGGTGCTAAAGCCACCACAGAAATAGTGGATGCGTTACAAACAGGAGCCACTGTTATGAAGGCTATGCAGAAAGCAACGTACTTACTGCTATTATATGAATCTAAATCTTTAATGAGCCGTTGGTTATGATTTATGACATTACTATGGTCCTGTTTTGATTTGTTTATTTGAACTTATCTACTAGCATAAACATTTGTGAGACTGTTTAGAAGTTGTGAAAACACCTTATGACATGCTTATAGCTATTTTCATCTACATCCATAAGTTCTTCAATACAGCATATGCAATTATGAATAGCTTATAACTTATATCTAAGCAAAGCACTTATATGATAAACACCTATGCTATAAGTGCTTAATTATGTTGTTCATCCAAACTTGACCTAAGTTTGCTCCTATTTCTTTTTTCAGGAATATTGACGATGTCGACAAAACCATGGATGAGATAAATGAACAGACTGAGAACATGAAGCAGATTCAAGAAGCATTGTCAACTCCAATTGGTGCAGCAGCTGATTTTGATGAGGTAATTCTCTCAAATATTTACTTATTTGTTATGTCGGTTGCAAACGTGATATTTGTACCTTTTGATTGTTTATAGTGTTTTAGAGTGCTAATGCGTGTCCATGTCTTTGTTTGCGTTTTTATCGGATGTGTTTGCTTTTGAACCGAGGTTGTAATTCTAACAATGAGGTGTTCTAAATTTATTGTCCTTTTCAGGATGAACTAGAAGCAGAACTTGAAGAATTGGAGAGTGCTGGGTTGGAAGAACAGCTTCTTCAGCCAGCAACTACAGCTCCGGCTTATATAAATATGCCAATTTTAGGTCCTGACCTGGTTTACGATTTAGGTGTAGACAGAGTTGTTGACCAGGATACTGTTGTTGCTGATAAGGTATATTATGAATTTTCTTTGTGTGAACCATATCAATATACTCTATAAAAGTATTACCTCAATATCTTTGTAATTTGTAGATGAAGCCATTTGAGAATTTATTGAAGTTTTCTTAATATGTATTTTTTGCAGGCTGCTTTGAAGGGAATGTATATTGATTGGTGTTTGGAGAGGCTTGTGAGGCATTTTACTGCTCCTAAACATGTCATTGATTTTCTGAAAAATGAAAATGGAGCTGATATAAAGAATAAGGTTTTGTCTCGGGTGCATGATGCTCTGAAACAAATAGCTGATTTGGTGCCCCTTGCTCCCATGCCATTATCACCAATAGTTGTCTAGAATATACCGAAATGTTACGATGTGACAGAGCATGTGAGTTCAGTTTGCATTTTCAGTGAAATGGTTGTTGCAAATTATTGCTGTATTAGTTACTCAACAACAAGAACTTGCACCTAAATATATTCATAGATCAAGTACATGAGCTTACCACTGGTATATCAACACATCAAAATCCCTTTTCGACATGAAGTTTGATGTGCTTGTATTTGTTCGGCTCTCGCAAATGCTCTTAAATACAATATTTCTCTCTTTTGATGAACATTGTCCTATCTTACATTTTATGTAATTTTGCAGGAAAGAAATGATGGATCTGGTAAATAGAAGTGGTAAATTCAGTTGTGTACAAGAGCATGCTCAAGGCTATCGTTATACAACCATTTGTAGGTCGCTCTGTCACAGATAAGTTGCAAGATTTGAGAAAAAAGTTTGTACAAGAGCATGCTCAAGGCTTAGTTGTAACAACACTCGATGAAGTGAGTGTATCCTCTTAATAGTTCATCCTTTTTGTTTCTTTCTCCCAAATTTTTATTTTTACTCAGACGGTATTTTCTTCCTCAAATGTTCATCCTTTTAAATATCATTTTTCATTTTATTCAATGTCACCTAATACAAGTTTCCTGGCTATATAATATTCGTGGAAACGATGTGGCATACTCTCTCGTTGCTCACGCATTTGCTATTGTGACGTCTAATTTTGCCTTCATTTATGTGGACAAGCAAAAGGTGTGTATTAAGGTTAGTTAGAGTACTTTTTTATGATCTTACTATTCTATTATTATATTTTCGTAGGAGAATACCGTAAAAAAGATAAACATTTGTAAGTATCATATTATTATATTTTCTAACATGATATTTCAACACTTTATTATTGAGTAAAATTCAAGCGATCTCTACTAATCATAAGCAAGTCCACCATGCTTACATGAATTTTCAAACTATGGCAGGCAATCCTTGAAATTGACTGAGGTGACCGTAAGTGACAAACTTGATCGATTTGGATCTTGAACCTTATGAGGTCTTGCTATAACCTGTTGCATTAAGGGCTCAAGAACCTGTTTACAATTATTTAGGGGTAGTGGCTAATAATATATTGTAATGGAGGGCGAAAGTGGTGATAAAGTGGCAGCAGCTGAAGAAGAGGAAACCACAATCCATGTCCCTGAGAGGGTATGTTCTTTACGGTACATTTCTTCTCTTGCATTGCTTTATTAGTTACTAATATGTTGTTGAATATATTTTTAACATAACATAGTTATGTTTAGCTTGAACAACCTAATAGTTAACTATATGTTACATTGGCAATGGAAATTAGTTAAATTTAGCTTGAAATGTATTCACAACTGACCATCACAATTGCTTAAACTATAATCGTGTAATGAGGAGGGAAAAGATGAAGCAATAGCAATCATGTTGTTAAATCCTTCCAATAAAAAATATATTGGACTATATGTTACATTGGCAATGGAAATTAGTTAACTTTAGCTTGAAATGTAAACACAGTTTATTAAGCATTTCCACTTTGTCTGTTACAAATATTGATCAAACTAATTGACAGCATACATAAAATATTCCTAAGTCGGCAATACCTGTCCCGATTTTACAGTTTTACCAACATGAAAGTCATAGCAGGAACCATCCAATACCATATTTTCCCACAAGATAAACAAAGTGAGTTTTATGTATTTATAGATAGGCTTGTGGGTGGTTCTAACATCTAAGACGTACATGTGGAGCTAATGGTTCATAGATGCAGGCATGTTAAAATTGTAATCGAGGTGGAGCATGAAAACAAGGTTGGCAATTTTGTGTTTTGGGATAAGGAATGTATACCATATGTTGGTATGTCTGCTCATGCTTTACGACAACACTCTATGACATCATATAACATTTTCATTTCTATGGTAATGTTTTACATTATTCCTTGATGTATATCTTGTCTGCATTATGCTGTCATCATTTTGTCATTATTTTTCAATGCCAAATAAATTTCACTATTATGCTGTCAATTTATATAGGATCAATATTGTACACAAAATTTTGGTTAATGCTTAGTTTCAACAAGATATCTGCTATTATCAATCTACTTATTCTGTTTGTTTCAACAAGAAATCTAATATAAATTTAGTTTTAATCTACTTATTTCACTATTATCAATCTACTTATTTTGTTTGTTTCAACAAGATATCTGTTATGTTTCAATCTATTTATTTTGGATCAGCTTTGTACATAAATGATTTTAGTTTTATGCTATCAATTTATGTTGGAGAAAACTTTGTACACCAGTGGCTGCACCGATCTACCCATTACGAAATTTTTGCACTATTTTATGCTTCTTTTCGTTGATACCTACTAAAACATTATACACCAGTGGCTGCAGATTGTAAGCTTTGCCATTTACTAAAATCTAATATTCTGATACCTACTAAAATATGATACAAAAGTTTGGTTTTATATTCAACATCTCTAAGTGAGCTTTTCCAATATGATTCAGTTATAGCTAAACAAAATTCAGTTTTGGCCAACATCCGACAACTATGTTTTATAACTTTTCCGAATTCAAAGTACAACATTTTTAATCAAATAATTAATTAGATTGACATATCTACTAGATTTTTTGACTCAAATACCCTACATTGAAATAAATAATCCCATAATACCCTAATTTGAAATTTATTTACCAGACTACCCTACTTTTGAGGGAGTTCGCCCATGCAAGGGACGAATCAGTGAAAGGGTTGAGGGAGTTCATCCACCCCAAGGGCGAAGCAGTTGGCGTTGAAGGAGTTCGCCCATCCCAAGGGCGAACCAGTGTTGAAATGGTTTTTTTTTGTTTTTATTTATTTATTCATATTTTCTACAATTTATTTTTCTATTTATTTAATTAAAAAAAACTATTTAATAAAAAAAAATATTAAATTAATTCCATATTAAAACTATTTAATTAAAACATATTTTCTACAAAATATATTTAATTTATTTAATTAAAGTAATAAAAAAACTATTTAATAAAAAAAATTAAATTAATTCCATATTAAAACTATTTAATTAATTTAATATAAAATATATTTAATTAATTCAAATTAAAAATATTTAATTAATTTTGTATAAAAACTATTAAATTAATTTAATATAAAAACTATTTAATTAATTTTATATTTAAATTATTTTTACAAACTCTCGGTCACTGAATGACCGAACTCAGACATAAATTTTTTGTATAAATAAGCGTATCCGATTTACTATCATTCGTGCCAACTTATCCGAATTATAAAGATGTCTGTGCAAGCTCATGTTTTCTATGGACCTGAGAAAAAAATCAGTGTTTACCTAGATCCGCTGTGGAATTTCAGAACCGTGGTTGCAGCAATTAACACCGGGTTTGGGCAGCTGGGCGGTCGTCGCGTGACGGTGAAAAAAATTGAGTATCGTTGTCCATATATAACGCTTACTGATGCTAGCCCGGAGGGGACGTACATGTACTACCTAGATCGTATAGAAAACGATGAAGATGTTCATTGCATGTTTTCAGCACATAGTGGTGAAGTCAACAGAGGAGTCACAGATCCACTTGTGTTGGTCGCTGTTGTATGTTAGAGTTTATGTTAGCTTCATGAGTTTTATTTTTGCGTTTGTGGAGTCACGGATCCACTTTATGTTTGTAGTTCGCTGCTTTTGTTGTATTTTGAAAGTTGTTTTGAATTAAAAATAATTGATGGATCAAATACAAAAGTAGTACAATATAATTATCTATTCGGTCGGTTTGACGGACCGACAACATTGGGACATTTACTATGCATATGACCTATTTCTCTGCAAATCCCACACCGTCTCTTCTCTTTTTCTGCGTCATCCATCTTAGTTCTAATTCTACTACTTCTTGGACGCCCCTTTTTATTTCTTCTCATTGAATCGTCGTTGCACAGAGTGAAACCTTCATATTTTGGCCAGTTCTCCTCGTGCGGTAGTCCCAGGAAGCTTTCCTTGTAAACCTTGAATACGTTAAGTACTGTGAAGACCTCTGGAATGTGAATTGCATAGTCTTGTTGTATGCTAGAACATGTCGCTATCACGTGGGAGCAAGGCAAGTGAAATGTTTGAAATTTTCCACAGTCACACTTACGATTCCTCAAGTCAACGCTGAAAGTACCCGTTGGACGACCATCGTTGTAATTAATCTTTTCCTGCACCATGAAACAAAATCTTTCCCGATCAAATTGCATGACGTTGTGTGTGTTAGCCTTGGCTACCTCTTCAACCATTCCCTTGTTACAACCATCTGTGAAAACTTTCCCTGAAGATAGCATCTTGGTCCATTTTGAAGGTGAGATAATACTTAGAAGGGGGGTTGAATAAGTATGAAAGATTAAAACTTAGAATTAAAACACAATTATTTTTATCCTGGTTCGTTGAACTCAACTACTTCAGTCCACCCTTCCTAGAGTGATTTGCTTTTCTCAAACAAGGACTTAATCCACTATTTAATCAAACAGATTACAATAGTAACACCTAAGAACAACTGTTCTTAGTCTTCTCAAGAGCTACTGATTCCAACTGAATCCTCTTAAGGAAATCCTTTACAATCAATGTAAATCTAATACAAGAGTAAGAATGCTTCTAAAAAGATTTTATCACAACTGTGATATTTCTCTTAGGTTTAAGTACAATGAAATTAATTCTAAGAAGAATATGAAAATATGAGAGCTTGAATATTTTAATTTCTTTTCAGCAAAACGTCTTACTGAAGAATATGGTGGAGTCTTGCTTTTATAGGCAGCTGATCCAAGGTAAGTTGTACGTTGAGAAGAGTGTCAAAAAGGTCTGAGCCTTTTTGTCTTCATATCAAGTGACCTTTCCTAGAAGAAGAAAGCACAGAAAAATCCTTTTTGTATGTGTTCTTGTGTCTAGCATAAATAAGGAAAGAGACGTTTGATTTACTCCAATGGATATAATCTTTGAATATTTATTCTTCAGTTTTCAGCAAGTTTATCAGAGTCTAGTTGGGTCAGAGTCTTCTAATGATGATCAGAACTTTGCTGGATCAGAGTCTTCTGCAGCATGTGTGCTTTCAGCGTGTTAAATATCAGAGCATATTTGAAACAGAACTTCGGTACTGGCAGCTTTAGTACTTTCAGAATCTTCTGTAGGAACTATGCTTTGAAAAAATCTTCATACAATATTCTTCTTTGCTTCAGATGCTTCTGACTTGCTTCAGTTGCTTCTGACTTGCTTCAGATTCTTCTAGAGCTTCTGCTTCAGATTCTTCTGGAGCTTTTACTTCAAAATCTTCTGGAGGCTACGCTCAGAATCTTCTGTTGGCAGCAATCAGAATCTTCTAATGAGTGCATCTGACGCTACAGAGTCTAGCTAATTTCTTGTATTCAATTCTGATTTGCTTCTGGAGTGTTAATATCTTTACTATCTGCAGTAAAAACTCTCAAGCAAATTTTAGAGTATATAATTCTTAAATACAAAATTTCCTAATAGTTATCATCAAAACATAGAGATATTATTAAGAACCAATCTGTGTTCTAACAATCTCCCCCTTTTTGATGATGACAAAAACATCAGAATAGAGTTCTTGCAGCCTCAACAAATCTGAGCTTCGCATCATCAGAACATATGTTCTTCATATTGGAGGCCACAGAGTTGAATCTGTTGATGAATCCATTCCAGATGATATCAGATTCTTTGGCATCCATTGTTGCTGAGCATTTCTTCTGTACAGTACCTAAATACAACTGTATTTTTTGCAAAAATGATTGAAATAAATGATTAACATTAAGTCTGGGCTTAGGATGTAACAGAGTTTCCAGAGTTATTGGTTTTGGTTGGGGAGTTGGTGGAAAAAGAGATTTCTGAATAGAGATCAGAGGAGGAGGATAGAATGGAAAGAAAGGAATTTCAGGTTTATTGGGTATGGATCTGTTTAAGGCATTTAACAGATGAGGTTTTGTTCTGGTGTGAAAAGGAACCACATCAAAGGGTTTGTTTGAGTAGGTTTGGAAAGCAGATTTGGGAGGTTCATCAGAAGCAACATTGTTATCAGATGAAATTGGTATAGCTGAAGCAACAACTTTATCAGATTTAGCAGAACAAGATATAGTTGTTAAGGAACCTACATCTGACATGAATTTTATATAAGTGAGAATCACAGATGGAAGGGTCATTGTGAGTTTGGGTTTCAGAGGGGTGATAGGGTCAGATGGTTCAACTCTGTCATAAAAGTCTTTGAGTTTGAAACCATAAGCCAGATTATGAAATAGTGATGAAACTTGGGCACAAGAAATAGATGATCTTGGGTTAGAATTTGGGATCAATATTTCAGATGATGGTGCAGGTGTGGGAATAGGATCTGGAATGGGAGCTTTAAAAGGTATAATGGATTCAGGTTGGTTTACCTCAGAGTCTCTGTGAGATGGAGAGACTAGAAAGTCTGGGTGGATGTCTGATTCTGAGGAGTTTGAAGAGGTGGTTGGTGTGCAGGAAGTAGAAGATACTTGAAACACAGTTTTTAATGGTGTGACATCAAGAACTTCTGTCTCAGGAACGTCGGGTTCAAAAGTGTTGGTTGGTTCTGAAGGAATTTCAGAGGGTTTTGATGGTTATTCTGAGGTAGGTGAATCAGATGGAATTGTGATTGATTCAGATGAAATTAGAACAGAAGTTACTTTTGTAGGTTCAGAAATGATAGGTACAGATGCAGTGGGTTTAGATGATTTTGATGGTGGATTATCTGATGGTGGTTGATGTTCAGAGGCTTTTTCTGGTAGAGGTTCTTGTGGTTTTTCTGGTTGTTTTTCTTGTGGGTGCTTTTGTTGTTCAGATGGCTTTTGTTTGAGTGGTTCAGAGGATTTTTGTTGTACAGAAGGTTGTGGTTGTTGTTCTGTAGGTTGTTGTTCTGATGGTTGTTTCTGTGGTACAGTTTTTGTGATTTGAATTTTTGGTGTTTGAATTGTTTTAGTTGTTGTTGGTGGTGGAACAGATGTTTGTTTTTGTGGTGATTTAGAAATTGGAGTAGTAACAGAAGTGTTTTGTGCTGAGGGCGGTTTTGGAATAGACTTAATATTAGAATCATTTAAAACAATTGGATTTGCAGTAGATACAGAAGATTTAGTACCTTTTATCTTGATCCTTTTGGCTGTTACAGAAGAAGTATCTCCAGATTCTTTCCTCTTCAAGAGCTTCTGTGGCTTCTCAGTAATCTTGATCTTCTTCTGAGCAGGTGCAGCTTCTGCTTCTGGCTGAGTCCTCTTTCTTTGTAGTTGTTCTTCTTCTTCTTCTACATCAGGTAGTGGTTGTCTTGCTAGCTGTATTATGTTTGCAGGAACAGGTTTTCCTTCTTTCTTACACTCGTCAATGTACATCACAACAATGTGCCTTGGTTCTTCAGCAAAGAATAGTGGAAAATCATATATAGGAATCCTCTTCTTACTCAGTTCAGAAACATTCAGCTTCTTAGGAGCTGTTGTGAGTTCATCCACTATTTTAAGTCTCTGAAGACTTTTGGCATTCAGAGGCTTTCCCATTATGAATTCCAATTCCTCTGTAACTCCAGCAGCGTATAGAGCAGTGACCAATCCATTCTCAGTTAGAAGATCTGAGATCAACCTTCCAAAGGGGATCCAGGTTCTGATCTTCTGTCCTTTTTCTTTCACATACTCTCTAGAGGCACTTATATGGTTCCACAGATGCATAAAGAGAGTATATGGAAGATCTACCTTGGTGCTCTGACTGAGGCAATACATGAAATAGAGCTGTTCATTATTGACATAGTCTGGAGAGTTTGTTGACTTCCTATGATGAATGCATCCCATGAAGATCTTATCCCAGATCTTGTAGTCAGGCTTCAGATCCTTGAACTTGTTAGAAGCTTGACCAGCAGTCATTACTTCTTCATACACTTCATCCATATCCACACGCCCAGCTGGCAAGTGGGAAACACCGTCTGTTTCTTCATATCCAATTAGCTTTCTGATCAGATCTTCTGTGATTATAATCTCTTTGCCCAGTACAGAAGATAGGATGAACTTAGGGTAAACTGAAGCATGGATCCAAAACTCTTTCACAAGGAGGGGGTAAACTGGTCCAAACAGTCTATCAAAGTACTTTACCCATCCTTGAGCACCAATGATGGAACGAAACTCAAAGCCATTTTCTGCAAGTGAATCAAATTCTACCATTGATTCACACAAAACTTCTAGCTTATCAATAGGGGTTAACAGAGTTCTTTTAGGTGGAGAATAAGGAGCAACACCCATGTTTGTAGACGTAACTGCAACCATTGAAGATTGGAATTAAGCAACTGTTGATGATGAAGTTGCCATTGAAGATGGTTTTGTCACACGCTTAGGGTTTTTATGCAGAGAGAAGAGAAGATGAAAATGCATATAATTTCTGAGATGTGAAAAGTGTGAAAGTGAAGAGAAGTCAAGTATTTATACTAAAACACTTAGGCATACCATCAGTCAGAATTTTTTGCACGTTTGAACAAGCATTAAATGCAAAGAATAATAATCATTTCAAACATTTATTGCTTCTGACAAATTGGGGGGAAAATCAAGATTTTCACTATTCAAACTTCACCTCAAACGTCTCTTCAGTAATGTACACGCCACCTTTGCAGATTTGGTGTGACACGTGTTTGCTTGCATGTGTTCTGAATTCTCTTGAGAAATGAAACGTTAACTAACGTTCAGATCCTCTAAGGATTGTTAGTTCAGAGTTTCACAAAACCAAATTAATAAAATGAATAAGCAATCAGAAGAATTACTTCAGAGCATTAGGCATTTTTGCATCTGTAAAAATTTTTCTTCTGACAAATATCATTCTGGACAAAAATCCATACCAATATTTTTCAGAATAAATTTAAATCTATCTTCAACAAGGGGTTTTGTAAAAATATCTGCCCATTGATGATCTGTATCAACAAAGGCTAAATTTATGATTCCCTTCTGAACATAGTCTCTGATGAAATGATGCTTAATTTCTATATGTTTTGCCTTAGAGTGTAAAATAGGGTTTTTAGACAAACATATAGCAGAAGTATTATCACAAAAGATAGAAATGTTACTTTCAAAAATTTGATAATCTTCTAGTTGACTCTTCATCCAGAGCATCTGCGTGCTACATCCAGCAGCAACAATGTATTCTGCCTCTGTGGTTGAAAGTGCAATTGTGGGTTGCATCTTGCTGTACCAGGAGATTAGATTTCTTCCTAGAAATTGACAACTTCCAGAAGTACTTTTTCTTTCCACTCTGTCTCCAGCGTAGTCAGCATCACATAATCCAACTAATTTGAAATTATCAGATTTTCTGTAACACAAACCCACATTAGAAGTACCTTTCAGATACCTTAGAATCCTCTTGACAGCTGTCAAGTGTGATTCTCTAGGATCTGATTGGAATCTAGCACACAAGCATACACTGAACAATATGTCAGGTCTAGAAGCAGTTAGATAAAGAAGAGAACCAATCATACCTCTGTAGAGCTTCTGGTCTACTTTCTTACTTACCTCTTCCTTGCCAAGTGAGCTAGTTGGATGCATGAGAGTATTTGCCAGCTTACTATCAGTCATGTTAAATTTCTTCAGAAGTTCTTTAACATATTTGGTCTGATGTATGTAAGTGCACTCTGGAGTTTGATTGACTTGGATTCCTAGAAAGAATCTGAGTTCTCCCATCATGCTCATTTCAAATTCTGCCTGCATACATTTAGCAAACTCCTTTCCAAGCATAATATTTGTTGATCCAAAAATAATATCATCTACATATATTTAACAAATCAACAGATCTTTCTTAAGAGTTTTACAGAATAAAGTTGTATCCACTTTTCCTCTGATGAAATTTTTCTCCAGAAGAAAATTGCACAATCTCTCATACCAAGCTCTGGGAGCTTGTTTTAAACCATATAGAGTTTTCTTTAGTTTGAAAACATGATCTGGAAATTTTTCATTTTCAAAGCCAGGAGGTTGGTGGACATAAACTTCTTCTTCTATAATACCATTAAGAAAGGCACTTTTAACATCCATCTGATACAGAGTGATGTTATTTTGTGCAGCAAATGAAATAAGAAGACGTATAGATTCTAACCTTGCCACTGGAGCATAAGTTTCAATGTAATCAATACCTTCTTGTTGACTGTACCCTTGAGCTACAAGCCTTGCCTTATTCCTTTCAACTTCTTCTTTCTCATTTAGCTTATTTCTGAAGACCAATTTTGTACCAATTATATTAAATCCTTGTGGTCTTTGAACTAGATCCCATACATCATTATGGTGAATTGATTTAGGACTTGAGCCCTTGTTGTCATCAAGAGTAACCCAATTTTTATTAAATTGTAAACTATTATGTAAAAGTTATTTATAAACACTTGCATTTGTACATGATATTTCGATGTGGGACAATTTTTGTTTATGTTTTTTCTTTGGATAACAACTTGAGTGCTTTCATGTGTCATTACAATCACAATCTTACCATAAAGCTTACAACCACCATGAACACCACTGATCAGAGCATTTTGATGCACCTTCCACTATGTTTAGACTTAAGCATTTCTTTAGGTTAGTTTGTTTATTTTTCTATTTTATGATGTTTTTACAGCCAGAATAGAGTTCTTGCAGCCTCAGCAAATCTGAGCTTCGCATCATCAGAACATATGTTCTTCAGATTGGAGGCCACAGAGTTGAATCTGTTGATGAATCCATTCCAGATGATATCAGATTCTTTGGCATCCATTGTTGCTGAGCATTTCTTCTATACAGTACCTAAATACAACTGTATTTTTTGCAAAAATGATTGAAATAAATGATTAACATTAAGTCTGGGCTTAGGATGTAACAGAGTTTCCAGAGTTATTGGTTTTGGTTGGGGAGTTGGTGGAAAAAGAGATTTCTGAATAGAGATCAGAGGAGGAGGATAGAATGGAAAGAAAGGAATTTCAGGTTTATTGGGTATGGATCTGTTTAAGGCATTTAACAGATGAGGTTTTGTTCTGGTGTGAAAAGGAACCACATCAAAGGGTTTGTTTGAGTAGGTTTGGAAAGCAGATTTGGGAGGTTCATCAGAAGCAACATTGTTATCAGATGAAATTGGTATAGCTGAAGCAACAACTTTATCAGATTTAGCAGAACAAGATATAGTTGTTAAGGAACCTACATCTGACATGAATTTTATATAAGTGAGAATCACAGATGGAAAGGTCATTGTGAGTTTGGGTTTCAGAGGGGTGATAGGGTCAGATGGTTCAACTCTGTCATAAAAGTCTTTGAGTTTGAAACCATAAGCCAGATTATGAAATAGTGATGAAACTTGGGCACAAGAAATAGATGATCTTGGGTTAGAATTTGGGATCAATATTTCAGATGATGGTGCAGGTGTGGGAATAGGATCTAGAATGGGAGCTTTAAAAGGTATAATGGATTCAGGTTGGTTTACCTCAGAGTCTCTGTGAGATGGAGAGACTAGAAAGTCTGGGTGGATGTCTGATTCTGAGGAGTTTGAAGAGGTGGTTGGTGTGCAGGAAGTAGAAGATACTTGAAACACAGTTTTTAATGGTGTGACATCAAGAACTTCTGTCTCAGGAACATTGGATTCAGAAGTGTTGGTTGGTTCTGAAGGAATTTCAGAGGGTTTTAATGGTCGTTCTGAGGTAGGTGAATCAGATGGAATTGTGATTGGTTCAGATGAAATTAGAACAGAAGTTACTTTTGTAGGTTCAGAAATGATAGGTACAGATGCAGTGGGTTTAGATGATTTTGATGGTGGATTATCTGATGGTGGTTGATGTTCAGAGGCTTTTTCTGGTAGAGGTTCTTGTGGTTTTTCTGGTTGTTTTTCTTGTGGGTGCTTTTGTTGTTCAGATGGCTTTTGTTTGAGTGGTTCAGAGGATTTTTGTTGTACAGAAGGTTATGGTTGTTGTTCTGTAGGTTGTTGTTCTGATGGTTGTTTCTGTGGTACAGTTTTTGTGATTTAAATTTTTGGTGTTTGAATTGTTTTAGTTGTTGTTGGTGTTGGAACAGATGTTTGTTTTTGTGGTGATTTAGAAATTGGAGCAGTAACAAAAGTGTTTTGTGCTGAGGGTGGTTGTGGAATAGACTTAATATTATAATCATTTAAAACAATTGGATTTGCAGTAGATACAGAAGATTTAGTACCTTTTATCTTGATCCCTTTGGCTGGTACAGAAGAAGTATCTCCAGATTCTTTCCTCTTCAAGAGCTTTTGTGGCTTCTCAGTAATCTTGATCTTCTTCTGAGCAGGTGCAGCTTCTGCTTATGGCTGAGTCCTCTTTCTTTGTAGTTGTTCTTCTTCTTCTTCTGCATCAGGTAGTGGTTGTCTTGCTAGCTATATTATGTTTGCAGGAACAGGTTTTCCTTCTTTCTTACACTCGTCAATGTACATCACAACAATGTGACTTGGTTCTTCAACAAAGAATAGTGGAAAATCATCTATAGGAATCCTCTTACTCAGTTCAGAAACATTCAGCTTCTTAGGAGCTGTTGTGAGTTCATCCACTATTTTAAGTCTCTGAAGACTTTTGGCATTCAGAGGCTTTCCCATTATGAATTCCAATTCCTCTGTAACTCCAGCAGCGTACAGAGCAGTGACCAATCCATTCTTAGTTAGAAGATCTGAGATTAACCTTCCAAAGGGGATCCAGGTTCTGATCTTCTATCCTTTTTCTTTCACATACTCTCTAGAGACACTTATATGGTTCCACAGATGCATAAAGAGAATATATGGAAGATCTACCTTGGTGCTCTGACTGAGGCAATACATGAAATAGAGCTGTTCATTATTGACATAGTCTGGAGAGTTTATTGACTTCCTATGATGAATGCATCCCATGAAGATCTTAGCCCAGATCTTGTAGTCAGACTTCAGATCCTTGAACTTGTTAGAAGCTTGACCAGCAGTCATTACTTCTTCATACACTTCATCCATATCCACACGCCCAGCTGGCAAGTGGGAAACACCGTCTATTTCTTCATATCCAATTAGCTTTCTGATCAGATATTCTGTGATTATAATCTCTTTACCCAGTACAGAAGATAGGATGAACTTAGGGTAAACTGAAGCATGGATCCATAACTCTTTCACAAGGAGGGGGTAAACTGGTCCAAACAGTCTATCAAAGTACTTTACCCATCCTTGAGCACCAATGATGGAACGAAACTCAAAGCCATTTTCTGCAAGTGAATCAAATTCTACCATTGATTCACACAAAACTTCTAGCTTATCAACAAGGGTTAACAAAGTTCTTTTAGGTGGAGAATAAGGAGCAACACCCATGTTTGCAGACGTAACTGCAGCCATTAAAGATTGGAATTGAGCAGCTGTTGACGATGAAGTTGCCATTGAAGATGGTTTTATCACACGCTTAGGATTTTTATGCAGAGAGAAGAGAAGATGAAAATGCATATAATTTCTGAGATGTGAAAAGTGTGAAAGTGAAGAGAAGTCAAGTATTTATACTAAAACACTTAGGCATACCATCAGTCAGAATTTTTTGCACGTTTGAACAAGCATTAAATGCAAAGAATAATAATCATTTCAAACATTTATTGCTTCTGAAAAATTGGGGGGAAAATCAAGATTTTCACTATTCAAACTTCACCTCAAACGTCTCTTCAGTAATGTACACGCCACCTTTGCAGATTTGGTGTGACACGTGTTTGCTTGCATGTGTTCTGAATTCTCTTGAGAAATGAAACGTTAACTAACGTTCAGATCCTCTAAGGATTGTTAGTTCAGAGTTTCACAAAACTAAATTAATAAAATGGATAAGCAATCATAAGAATTACTTCAGAGCATTAGGCATTTTTGCATCTGTAAAAATTTGCTTCTGACAAATATCATTCTGGACAAAAATCCATACCAATATTTTTCAGAATAAATTTAAATCTATCTTCAACAAGGGGTTTTGTAAAAATATCTGCCCATTGATGATCTGTATCAACAAAGGCTAAATTTATGATTCCCTTCTGAACATAGTCTCTGATGAAATGATGCTTAATTTCTATATGTTTTGCCTTAGAGTGTAAAATAGGGTTCTTAGACAAACATATAGCAGAAGTATTATCACAAAAGATAGAAATGTTACTTTCAAAAATTTGATAATCTTCTAGTTGACTCTTCATCCAGAGCATCTGCGTGCTACATCCAGCAGCAGCAATGTATTCTGCCTCTGTGGTTGAAAGTGCAATTGTGGGTTGCTTCTTGCTGTACCAGGAGATTAGATTTCTTCCTAGAAATTGACAACTTCCAGAAGTACTTTTTCTTTCCACTCTGTCTCCAGCGTAGTCAACATCACATAATCCAACTAATTTGAAATTATCAGATTTTCTGTAACACAAACCCACATTAGAAGTACCTTTCAGATACCTTAGAATCCTCTTGACAGCTGTCAAGTGTGATTCTCTAGGATCTGATTGGAATCTAGCACACAAGCATACACTGAACAATATGTCAGGTCTAGAAGCAGTTAGATAAAGAAGAGAACCAATCATACCTTTGTAGAGCTTCTGGTCTACTTTCTTACTTACCTCTTCCTTGCCAAGTGAGCTAGTTGGATGCATGGGAGTCTTTGCCAGCTTACTATCAGTCATGTTAAATTTCTTCAGAAGTTCTTTAACATATTTGGTCTGATGTATGTAAGTGCACTCTGGAGTTTGATTGACTTGGATTCCTAGAAAGAATCTGAGTTCTCCCATCATGCTCATTTCAAATTCTGCCTGCATACATTTAGCAAACTCCTTTCCAAGCATAATATTTGTTGATCCAAAAATAATATCATTTACATATATTTAACAAATCAACAGATCTTTCTTAAGAGTTTTACAAAATAAAGTTGTATCCACTTTTCCTCTGATGAAATTTTTCTCCAGAAGAAAATTGCTCAATCTCTCATACCAAGCTCTGGGAGCTTGTTTTAAACCATATAGAGATTTCTTTAATTTGAAAACATGATCTGGAAATTTTTCATTTTCAAAGCCAGGAGGTTGGTGGACATAAACTTCTTCTTCTATAATACCATTAAGAAAGGCACTTTTAACATCCATCTGACACAGAGTGATGTTATTTTGTGCAGCAAATGAAATAAGAAGACGTATAGATTCTAACCTTGCCACTGGAGCATAAGTTTCAATGTAATCAATACCTTCTTGTTGACTGTACCCTTGAGCTACAAGCCTTGCCTTATTCCTTTCAACTTCTCCTTTCTCATTTAGCTTATTTCTGAAGACCCATTTTGTACCAATTATATTAAATCCTTGTGGTCTTTGAACTAGATCCCATACATCATTTCTGGTGAATTGATTTAGCTCTTCTTGCATGGCAATAATCCAATCATTGTCTTGCAGAGCTTCATCTACAGAAGATGGTTCAATTTCTGACACCAGTCCAAATAGTGATGCTTCAGATGATCTTAGAAAGGATCTTGTTCTGATGGGATCATCCTTCTTTCCAATAATGACATCCTCTGGATGAGAAGCTTTAATTCTGGATGATGATCCTCTAATAGTTGATTCTTCAGAAATGTTTAGATTGTTCATCTGAGAAGTTAAAGGAATAGCATCTGGCGTTGCATCTGGTTCCTTCACTTGAGCTTTGTCTGCTTCTGGGACTTCAGAGTCAATGAAGACTACTTCTCTATCTACAGAGTTTTCAGACTGCTTTGGCTTTTCAGTGCCAAGCTTATCATCAAATCTGACATGAATAGATTCTTCCATAATCTGTGTCTCAGTGTTGTATACTCTGTAGCCTTTAGAGCATTCAGAATATCCAAGCATGAAACACTTCTGTGCTTTGGAATCAAACTTGTTCAGATTTTCCTTAGTATTTAACATATAGCAAATACATCCAAAAGGATGAAAATATGAAATGTTAGGCTTTTTGTTCTTCCATAGTTCATATGGAGTCTTCTTCAGAAGAGGTCTTACAGACACTCTGTTCTGAAAGTAACAGGCTGTGTTGATTGCTTCTGCCCAAAAGTGTTTTTCCAGATTTGTCTCATTGATCATGGTTCTGGCCATTTCTTGCAGAGTTCTGTTTTTCCTCTCTACAACTCCATTCTATTGTGGAGTTCTAGGACAGGAAAAATCATGAGCAATGCCATTTTCAGAAAAATATTTTTCAAAATATTTATTTTCAAATTCACCACCATGATCACTTCTGACTTTTATAATTTTGAAATCCTTTTCATTCTGGACTTGCTTGCAGAAGTCAAAGAACACAGAATGTGACTCATCCTTGTGCTTTAAGAACTTTACCCATATCCATCTACTATAGTCATCAACAATGACTAATCCATACTTCTTGCCTCTGATGGATGCAGTTTTCACTGGTCCAAACAGATCAATATGAAGTAATTCTAGTGGTTTGGAAGTAGAAACAACATTTTTTGATTTAAAAGATGATTTTGAAAACTTCCCTTTTTGGCATGCTTCACAAAGAGCATCTGAAGTGAACTTCAGATTAGGGAGTCCTCTGACAAGATTAAGTTTATTAATTTGAGATATACGTCTCATATTAATATGACCCAATCTTCTGTGCCAGACCCATTACTCTTCATTAACAGACAAGAGGCATTTAACATTTTGAACTTTAAGTTCTGAAAGATTTATTTTATAAATGTTGTTTTTCCTCTTACCACTAAATAGGATAGAGCCATCCTTTTGACTAATAGCTTTACAACATTTTTGATTAAAGGTAATATCATAACCATTGTCACTTAATTGACTTATGGACAATAAGTTATGCTTTAACCCTTCAACAAGTAAAACATTAGTAATAGAGGGAAGTTTACCATTTCCAATGGTGCCAGATCCAATGATCTTGCCCTTCTGGTTCCCTCCAAACTTCACATCACCTCCAGATCTAAGTTCCAGGCTTTGGAACATAGACTTTTCTCCTGTCATGTGTCGTGAGCATCCAGAGTCCAGGTACCATGATTGGCGTCCTGACCTTGCTGCTAATAACATCTACAACAGGAATTATTTTACTTTTAGGTACCCAAATCTTCTTGGGTCCTTTGGGGTTAGTTGATTTGTAGGTTTGTCTAAACTTCTGTTTTTCAACATAATGTTTATTCTGACTTGCCTTTGGTTTAAACACATAAGTATTCTTCTCAGAGCTTGTGTGTTTAATGTCATTTAAGTGACCAAACTTAAATTGAGAGTACAGAGGTGTCTTCTTGATGAAAAGTTTGTCAACAGATTTTGGATTACTTCCAGAGGAAGATTCATATCCAATACCTCTTCTGTTGTTCCCACTAACACCATAGATCATAGAAGCCATCTTGCTTCTGTCTATGCTCTTAGTAAGGAATCTCTGAAAGATAGAGTCATATTTTTCTAGAATGTTTTCACATGACTTAGTCTCAGATTCAGATTCTTGTTGAGTTGTTTCAAATTTATTTTTGATTTTCAGATTAATTTCTTTTTGCTCAACAAGTTCTGTCTTCAGAAGATCAACCTCAGATTCAAGATTGCTTTTCAGCTTCTTGTATTTGAGTTTGATATTGTTATAACTTTTCAGAACTTCTGATAAAACTTTTATAAGTTCTTCTTTAGTAAGTTTAGCCATTACCTCTTCAGCATCATCGCCAGATTCAGAATCTGATTCATATCCTGAGGTTCCTTCCTCCTGATCTTCTGTGCTGGCCATCAGTGCAACATTAGCACATTCTTCTTCTGATTTAGAAGATGATTCAAATTCATCTGAGTCATCCCATGTTGCCATCAGAACCTTTTTCTTTTTGTTAAACTTCTTCTTGGGTTTTTGTTTTTGAAGTTTGGGGCAATCATTCTTGTAATGCCCAGGTTCTTTGCACTCATAGCACACAACTTCTTTCTTGCCAGATCTTCTGTGCCCAGAAGATTCCTTTCTATGATCAGATTTTCTGAAGTTGTTGAACTTCTTTCCCTTGTGCTTCCAGAGTCTGTTGATCCTTCTGGACAGCATGGATAATTCATCTTCTTCTTCAGAAGAAGATTCTTCAGAGCTTTCTTCAATAACCTGCAAAGCTTTAGCAGATTTATTAGATTTTAAAGCAACAGATTTACCTTTTTCTTTCTTCTGAGGTTCATCTTCCTCAAGCTCAATTTCATGGCTCCTTAGTGAGCTGATGAGTTCTTCTAAAGAGATCTTGTTCAGATCTTTAGCCATCTTCAAGGCAGTTACCACTGGTCTCCATCTGGTAGGTAGACTTCTGATGATTTTCTTTACATGATCTGATGTGGAGTATCCCTTGTCCAGAACCTTTAGCCCAGCTGTGAGGATCTGAAATCTGGAGAACATAGCTTCAACAGATTCAGAGTCTTCCATCTTGAAGGTCTCATACTTCTGGATCAGAGCCAGAGCCTTTGTTTCCTTGACTTGAGAGTTTCCCTCATGAGTCATCTTTAAGGATTTAAACATATCAAATGCAGTTTCCCTGTTTGTAATTTTTTCATACTCAGTATGAGATATTGCATTCAATAATTTTTTCATACTCGTCCACCCCAAGGACGAAGCAGTTGGCGTTGAAGGAGTTCGCCCATCCCAAGGGCGAACCAGTGTTGAAATGGTTTTTTTTTGTTTTATTTATTTATTCATATTTTCTACAATTTATTTTTCTATTTATTTAATTTAAAAAAAACTATTTAATAAAAAAAATATTAAATTAATTCCATATTAAAACTATTTAATTAAAACATATTTTCTACAAAATATATTTAATTTATTTAATTAAAACATATTTTCTACAAAATATATTTAATTTATTTAATTAAAACATATTTTCTACAAAATATATTTAATTTATTTAATTAAAGTAATAAAAAAAACTATTTAATAAAAAAATTAAATTAATTCCATATTAAAACTATTTAATTAATTTAATATAAAATATATTTAATTAATTCAAATTAAAAATATTTAATTAATTTTGTATAAAAACTATTAAATTAATTTAATATAAAAACTATTTAATTAATTTTATATTTAAATTATTTTTACAGACTCTCGGTCACTGAATGACCGAACTCAGACATAAATTTTTTGTATAAATAAGCGTATCCGATTTACTATCATTCGTGTCAACTTATCCGAATTATAAAGATGTCTGTGCAAGCTCATGTTTTCTATGGACCTGAGAAAAAAATCAATGTTTACCTAGATCCGCTGTGGAATTTCAGAACCGTGGTTGCAGCAATTAACACCGGGTTTGGGCAGCTGGGCGGTCGTCGCGTGACGGTGAAAAAATTTGAGTATCGTTGTCCATATATAACGCTTACTGATGCTAGCCCGGAGGGGACGTACATGTACTACCTAGATCGTATAGAAAACGATGAAGATGTTCATTGCATGTTTTCAGCACATAGCGGTGAAGTCAACAGAGGAGTCACAGATCCACTTGTGTTGGTCGTTGTTGTATGTTAGAGTTTATGTTAGCTTCATGAGTTTTATTTTTGCGTTTGTGGAGTCACGGATCCACTTTATGTTTGTAGTTCGCTGCTTTTATTGTATTTTGAAAGTTGTTTTGAATTAAAAATAATTGATGGATCAAATACAAAAGTAGTACAATATAATTATCTATTCGGTCGGTTTGACGGACCGGCAACATTGGGACATTTACTATGCATATGACCTATTTCTCTGCAAATCCCACACCATCTCTTCTCTTTTTCTGCGTCATCCATCTCAGTTCTAATTCTACTACTTCTTGGACGCCCCTTTTTATTTCTTCTCATTGAATCGTCGTTGCACAGAGTGAAACCTTTATATTTTGGCCAGTTCTCCTCGTGCGGTAGTCCCAGGAAGCTTTCCTTGTAAACCTTGAATATGTTAAGTACTGTGAAGACCTCTGGAATGTGAATTGCATAGTCTTGTTGTATGCTAGAACATGCCGCTATCACGTGGGAGCAAGGCAAGTGAAATGTTTGAAATTTTCCACAGTCACACTTACGATTCCTCAAGTCAACGCTGAAAGTACCCGTTGGACGACCATCGTTGTAATTAATCTTTTCCTGCACCAGGAAACAGAATCTTTCCCGATCAAATCGCATGACGTTGTGTGTGTTAGCCTTGGCTACCTCCTCAGCCATTCCCTTGTTACAACCATCTGTGAAAACTTTCCCTGAAGATAGCATCTTGGTCCATTTTGAAGGTGAGATAATACTTAGAAGGGGGGTTGAATAAGTATGAAAGATTAAAACTTAGAATTAAAACACAATTATTTTTATCCTGGTTCGTTGAACTCAACTACTCCAGTCCACCCTTCCTAGAGTGATTTGCCTTTCTCAAACAAGGACTTAATCCACTATTTAATCAAACAGATTACAATAGTAACACCTAAGAACAACTGTTCTTAGTCTTCTCAAGAGCTACTGATTCCAACTGAATCCTCTTAAGGAAATCCTTTACAATCAATGTAAATCTAATACAAGAGTAAGAATGCTTCTAAAAAGCTTTTATCACAACTGTGATATTTCTCTTAGGTTTAAGTACAATGAAATTAATTCTAAGAAGAATATGAAAATATGAGAGCTTGAATATTTTAATTTCTTTTCAGCAAAACGTCTTACTGAAGAATATGGTGGAGTCTTGCTTCTATAGGCAGCTGATCCAAGGTAAGCTGTACGTTGAGAAGAGTGTCAAAAAGGTCTGAGCCTTTTTGTCTTCATATCAAGTGACCTTTCCTAGAAGAAGAAAGCACAGAAAAATCCTTTTTGTCTGTGTTCTTGTGTCTAGCATAAATAAGGAAAGAGACGTTTGATTTACTCCAACGGATATAATCTTTGAATATTTCTTCTTCAGTTTTCAGCAAGTTCATCAGAGTCTGATTGGGTCAGAGTCTTCTAATGATGATCAGAACTTTGCAGGATCAGAGTCTTCTGCAGCATGTGTGCTTTCAGCGTGTTAAATATCAGAGCATATTTGAAACAAAACTTCAGTACTGGCAGCTTTAGTACTTTCAGAATCTTCTGTAGAAACTATGCTTTGAAAAACTCTTCATACAATATTCTTCTTTGCTTCAGATGCTTCTGACTTGCTTCAGATTCTTCTGGAGCTTCTGCTTCAGATTCTTCTGGAGCTTTTACTTCAGAATCTTCTGGAGGCTACGCTCAGAATCTTCTATTGGCAGCAATCAGAATCTTCTAATGAATGCATATGACGCTACAGAGTCTAGCTAATTTCTTGTGTTCAATTCTGATTTGCTTCTGGAGTGTTAATATCTTTACTATTTGCAGTAAAAACTCTCAAGCAAATTTTAGAGTATATAATTCTTAAATACACAATTTCCTAATAGTTATCATCAAAACATAGAGATATTATTAAGAACCAATCTGTGTTCTAACACATTTGTGTCCTCGTTTACCAAATAGTGAACCCATTCGATAATATGTAGACTGGACCAATGCAGTGATGGGAACGTTTCTCATGGCCTTTAGTACAGAGTTTATTGCTTATGCTAAGTTAGATGTCATATGTCCCCAACATTGCCCTCTGTCAAATGCTCTAGCCCACTTCTCCCTAGGAATATTGTCTATCCAATTTAAAGCCTCAGTGTTGGATCTTCTGATTTCTCCGCGATAATAATTAAATGAAGCCTCCGTCAATGCGTAACCTGTATCAGAAATTGTGTGAGAAAAAATGATAAAAACGTGCCACAAAATTTTAGATAAGCGGAATTTATTTTGTTACCCATGTTAACAAGTGTTTTGCGTAGAACCTTGTCCTTAATCTGGCGCATGAAGTTCTGAGCAATGTGTCTTATGCAGTAGACATGTGAAGAGGATGGATGTTGCCAACCGTTTTCAGGATTGTTGTATGCACTTTTTATCGATTCATGTCTATCAGATATTAGACATAAATTCGGTTGTGGTGTCACGTGTAATCGTAGGTTCCTCAGAAAAAAACTCCAGGCTTCCTTTGTTTCTCCTTCGACCAATGCGAATGCCACTGGGAAAATATTTGCGTTGCCATCATGTGCCACCGCCATCAATAGAGTTCCTCTGTACTTGCCATACAACCATGTTCCGTCTACTTGCACAATGGGCTTACAGTAGGCGAAACCACGTATACACGGACGAAATGCCCAAAACAGACGATGGAATATTCGTTTTCCGGAGTTTTGGGAACCATCACTTGATGTTGCAGGTAGGGTTTGCAAATCTATAATGGTTCCTGGAAGAAAGGTTTTCATTACCAGTATCCACTGCGGTAGGTCGTTGTAAGATGTTTCCCAATTGCCATAAAGCGACTCTACCGCCTTGCACTTAGCGATCCACGCCTTCCGGTAAGATATAATGTACCCGTATTTTTCTAGAATATGGGCAACGATCACTTTTACCTTAAGTGAGGCGTCACTGTTGAGAAGTTCTCTGATGCTATGGCAAACCATTTCTGAACTAAGCTTCCTATGGTCTTGTGCCATCGACGTCGTAGTGCATGTGTGAGACCCAGACAGCTTACCGATCACCCATTTTGAGTTCCTTCGTCTAAATGAAGCTCTGCACTTGAACCTGTAGTCTTGTTTCTTACACTGAATGACATATCGTTCATTGTCAGACTGATACACCCAATAGTCCACACAGTGTGTTATGTGCCAATGCTACAGAGCGAGGACGCAGGCTTCCTTGTTTTCAAACTCCATACTGATCTCTATTTCGTCACTTATATGGTTTTGAATAGCACTTCCAAACACGGAGGTTGTGTCGTCATCTTCAAAATCAATATTTTGCATGTGTGTCGGCGGGTTATACAAACTAACGGGTTGTGCGCGGATCGGTTGCGTAGACGGGACAACTATATCTTCGTCTTCATTGTCTTCGTCACCGCTGTCACCAAAAATATCTTGCATCCTGAACTCCTCCTAAATATCTTCATCACTTGATTCTCCAACCTCCTCATTTGGTATGAAAGGTAAATTTTTTTGCGTTGGTTCGTCGTCGGATGTTTGGCCCATCCCGTACCAGTGTGACTGTGTCTCCTGCGTTGGAAATGTTTCGGGATTGTCTAGTAGTCGGACATACACCTCAATTGTAGGTAACTGACCAAACATCATGTGGCACCGGAACATTGCCTTCACATCCTCGTCTTTTTTGATTGGCGTCATAATGTAAAAAATCGTACAGTCGTCTTCATTAAGGCTGGGATGGCGATAAATGATTTCCTCAACGCCTTGTGCCAATTTTTTTTCCATTCTATCTTTAAAATGAAAAAAATCTGAATTAACATGAATTTTGAAGGCGCATGTATCCGTATTGCTGAACGAGAATCCAACAGGAGTGTTTGTCGAAACAACACCGCTAAAGTGACATGTGGTAATTATGTTTCTCTGTGACATTTCGGAGTCTGAATGTTGAGAAGTTTGAATTTTTTTTGTAGTGTAAGATTGAATGTTGGGGAGTTTGAATGTGGTAATTGATGCATACAAGAGAAGTTTATAATATTGTGATTCAAACAGATATACAAGGAAACAAATATAAGTGAGAATATTGGAAAAATTGAGTATCACTAGTTCGCCCACTCAAAGGGCGAACTTGCAAACGGCAAAAGCTATGGTTCGTCCACCCCAAGGGCGAACATGTGAGGGGCAACTTTGGTTCTTCCCACCCAAGGGCGAACATGTGAGGGTCTGCTAAAAATGTTTCACATGCATACGACATGGTGTAAGAAGCTAGTATTGCATGCATGCAAAAAAACGTAGGTGCCATGCAAAAGTCTCTTCAATCTATAACTTTCAAATTTATTAAACCTAATATTTTATTTTCATACACACTACTTTATATTCAAATTATTTACCTCCAAAATTTACACACCATTTTTACTAATTCTCTCTACTTCCTAGCAATTCTCACTTCTATTCCTCTACTATCTTGCAATTTTTACCCGACTAAAATGGCATTGTTGTGGATGGGCGATGAGCACCGTGGAACACAACAAAATATCAATAATAGTGTAAGTTTTTCATATTTTATATATTTTTCCCAAAAAAATTAATGTATATAGTTCTTTGTCAAATTATTATTTCGTCGTAAAAATTGTGACTAGTTAATGTTGGTTTAATATTGTTGCAGATTAATGCCCCGAGGTTTAGGGTGCATTCACATTCTCCTGTTCGAGCGAATGATAGAATAATGCCTTATCTTGAGATTGCAGGATTCGCACACATTTCAAAAATAAACAGTTTGAAAATCGACTCAAGCTTAGTTGTTGCTCTGTTGGAGAAATGGAGACCCGAAACCCACACATTTCATTTGCCAACAGGTGAATGCACCATAACCCTTGAAGATACATGTATGTTACTAGGTCTACGAGTTGATGGCAAAGCTATCAACGGTCCCACCGAGGTAACAAGTTCTGTTTACATGGATTACTTGGGGAAGGAACCAAAAGAAGAAGATAAAATGAAAGGTTTTGTTAGGATAACTTGGCTTGAGAGTGAGTATGAAAATGTAAAAAACAAAGAAAACCCGACACAATAAGATGTTTTATTAGAAGCCAAAATATTTATTTTACTCGTGATCGCAACAATTTTGTTTCCTGGCAAAACTCAAAACCTTTTGCATTCTTCTTGGGTCCCTTTCGTGGGGGATCTCATTGAATGTGGAAAATATAGTTGGGGTTCTGCATGCCTTGCAAAATTGTACAGAGAAATGTGCAAGGCAGCAGAAAAAGAAGTTAGGAGCATGAGTGGTTGTGCTCTCCTACTAACTTCTTGGGCATTCACACGCATCCCATTGTTCGCTCCTGTCAGCACGGTGGAACCCTCGTATCCATATGCACAAAGGTATTTATGTAATATAATACTCATATTTATGTATGTAATATATATATATATATATATATATATATATATATATATATATATATATATATATATATATATATTTCTTATTCAAATATGTCTAACATTATTTTGTTTTTGATTGTACAAGATGGGCATAAAGAGGAATGAACTACCGTGCAACTCCTCGTGTCCATCTTCAAGGATATCGAAACGCGTTGGACCATATGCAAGAAAAAGATGTAAGTTTTAAACCAAGTGAAAATCGTGGTCGGTTCTTCAATTTAATGGCATCTTAATTTTCTTTGTTATATGACAGTTTATATGGAGGTCGTACATTCAGTACCCGGTCCCGCGTCTAGAAGATAGCCAAATCTGGAGTGCCACAACGTACCTTATTTGTTTCTACATCGTTGAGATGCATCAAACAGATAGGGTAACACTCCAGTTTGGAGTAGACCAACAAATCCCTCCCCTTCCTAAGTGTCTAAAGGAACAACACGCAATGACCATGCGAAAAGCGCAAAAAGTTCATTGGCAACAGTTAAATAAGGACGAGGTCCGAGAATGGAGACACAGAAGACATGTGATTTTGCAGGGGGACGCTGTATTAGGTGAACGCAAGCCAAGTCAACAGTATTTAACTTGGTTCCGCGCAATTCCTTATGTCCATGTTGCTCCAGATCAATTTTTGACCGACCCACGAACGCAACCATCATCATCGACACAACCAACTGCCGCATCAATGCATCCGGATGCCCCACCAACCAACACCTCTCAATTTTGGGGGTACCCATCCTCGTCAGCTCAACATAACTATAACTTCCCCCAGTTCACCCAACAATATTAGCCCCAACCCTACCTCCGACCACCCAGACAGTTCACCCCATGCACAGCCCCCAACTTTGAGCAGAGCAACCCTTATTTCCAATATCCTACAAATCCTACCTTTAACACTACCTTCTCTCAACCCGCCTTCACGCCTGATGACGTCTACATCCCAACCGTTCAACAAACCCAAGCCGAAACCTACCCACAATCACCACAACCATCACATTCATTCCAACATTTTTTACTGACAGAGGAGCAACTGATGCAAATGCCGGATTTTAACATCGAAGATATTCTAGATGATGAACCAGGACCCTCTACAAGGCAGGCAATCCCCCCGACAACACATCACAATGAAGATTTGTCTTCCGACTCATCTCAGTCATCTGCAAACGAGCGTTTGGGCAGAGGACACCGACAGCGAAGGGCCCCTAGGTGTGGAACTGGGGGTCATCTTCGATGATATGTATATTTATTTAATCAATTTTATTGTAACTATTTAATCTTGAAATTTTATTCATGTAAATTATTTAACCAATTAATTAAATATGTTTTTTTATTAAATTAATTGAATAGATTTTATATGTTTTATATTAAATAGTTTTTTTTTAAAATTAATTAAATATATTTTTTATTAGTTTAATTAAATAGATTTTATATGTTTTATATTAAATAGTTTTTTTTAAAATTAATTAAATATATTTTTTATTAGTTTAATTAAATAGATTTTATATGTTTTATATTAACTAGTTTTTTTTTAAATTAATTAAATATATTTTTTATTACTTTAATTAAATAGATTAAATATATTTTATAGAAAATATGAATAAATAAAAAAACAAAAAAAAAACCATTTCAACACTGGTTCGCCCTTGGGATGGGCGAACTCCTTCAACGCCAACTGGTTCGCCTTTGGGGTAGACGAACTTCCTCAACCCTTTCACTAGTTCGTCCCTTGCATGGGCGAACTCCCTCAAAAGTAGGGTAGTCTCGTAAATAAATTTCAAACTAGGGTATTGTGGGATTATTGGTTTCAATGTAGGGTATTTGTGTCAAAAAATCTATCTACTAAGTTTTGTATGTTTTCCAAGACACTTATTATGTGTTTTGTATTTTATATGGTTATCATATTACCTATTGCAATAGACTTTATCACTGTGACAAATTATGCATTGGTTCTTGTGATGTCCTTTCTGCTACACATCGATTCATAGTAGGGGTAGCTTGCTGGCACATGTCCAAGTATAGCAACTATAAACCTTTTTAGCCAGCTGCTACAAGTGACTTTTAAGGTTTACTTTTCCTTGAATGTCGTGTACAGTACGGTTTAGGCTTCGGGCAGAATTAAATAGTTGATAATGATGTCTTTCTATTACATTGTAAGTTGACATCCACATCTTTGTGTAACGTGCAACAGGTATAGCACACTATATGGTGAATGAGAGTAAATATAAGTATACAATATCTTTTCATTTACATGTTAAACAATAGCACACTCAACATTGCACATTAAACTATAATCTTTTCATTTACTTATTTCCTATGCTTTGACTTGGAACTTGGTATTATATGATGATTTTAATATCTCTTAATAATATTATTCCATTGCTAAAAAGAAGAGTACAACACATAACTTTTTAGATTCTGTTGAACTTTGAGCTTCAATTCTCAAATATATCATAACTGGATTGGTTCATATGTGAAATTACATATACCTTATTAACCCTTCTCATTTTCCTGATCATTTTTAAAACTCTTTGGTGTATACTTTGCACATAAACTTATTTTGAGTTGTTTTCAATTTACTTTCCCTTTCTAATACAACCATTTTATTCAGGTGCTGGATTTGATGATGAGAAGTCCTTACTCATGTCACAAATGAGCCTCGAGAAACGGTTTGGTCAGTCTGATGTTCTTGTCGCCTCTACACTTATGGAAAATGGTGGCGTTCCTCAGTCTGATGTTCTTGTCGCCTCTACACTTATGGAAAATGGTGGCGTTCCTCAGTCTGCAACTCCAGAAACTCTCCTCAAGGAGGCAATTCATGTTATCAGTTGTGGTTATGAAGATAAATCAGAATGGGGAACTGAGGTATAAAACAAAATGACATTAATATGTTACTTTTGATGCTTTCTTTTATTTTTTGTTCATAGTCACTCTCATCTCATTTTCAGCTTATTACCAACATATTTGTGCATTAAGACCCCAAAATCCAATAAATTTAACTCAGTTTGAAATAGACCAGGTTATCCTTGATGATAATATGGATATGTTACATGAACGTGTGTCTATCTTTTATGATTTGAGTAATACTTGGAATATAACTATGTTGGCTTGAAAAAGAGGGAATATGGAGGGGGTATGGTAAAGCATGAATCAATATTTGTCTTATATTCTACCGATTGGATGGATCTATGGTTCTGTCACAGAAGATATTCTTACTGGATTTAAGATGCATGCCCGCGGTTGGAGGTCTATATACTGCATGCCTAAGCTTGCATCATTTAAAGGTTCAGCTCCCATCAATCTTTTTGATCGTTAGAACCAAGTGCTTCGGTGGGCTTTAGGTTCAGTGGAAATTCTTCTAAGTCGACATTGTCCCATCTGGTATGGTTATAGTGGAAGGCTAAAGTGGTTGGAGAGGTTTGCCTATATAAACACCACAATCTATCAAATCACTTCCATTCCCCTCCTCTTGTATTGTACCTTGCCTGTCGTCTGTCTCTTGACTAACAAGTTTATTATTCCACAGGTTTGTGATTTCTTGAACAAAATATAGTATATTGCTTGTTCCTTATAGAGTCTCAATTTGTGATTTCTCTTTTTGCTTGCAGATTAGTAACATTGCAAGTATCTGGTTTATATCTCTCTTTCTTTCCATCATTGCAACTGGTATCCTAGAGATGAGGTGGAGTGGTGTTGGAATTGACGAATGGTGGAGAAATGAACAATTTTGGGTTATTGGTGGTGTTTCAGCTCATCTTTTTGCTGTGTTCCAAGGTTTACTCAAAGTACTTGCAGGAATTGACACAAACTTCATTGTTCCAAGGTTTCACCAAGCATTGGACATTTATCACAGATTTCCCACATACATGTATGTTTAATGTTCATTGACATCTATCCAAACTGCAAATGATTATTTCAACCATCATTTATCAATGTCTTTTTGCACATACTCTTTGTTGTTAGGAGTGCATATAGAAATGAGTTGAACAAACTATGGTTCTATTTATGGTGTCCATTACCTGTGAAAGTTATGAAATTGAAGTTGCTCACAACATATTGGATGAGTATTTTTTCGTAAACGAAGCATTATATATCACAAGATGAACGTAACATTAATAATTAATTTAACACATTCTTGCCATGAATTCGTCACTCATTCATGAATTATGTGTCTTTGAACATTGAAAAATATAGATGGAAAATGATCATTATTCTTCCACAATGGATATGCTACGATCTGAGCCTACGCAACTTGCTCAATTGATCATTCTAATTGAAGTAGCTCATCGAACAGTCTCGTACTTTGGTGCTCTGAGCCATGTTTTCTATCCTCTTTAATTTCCATCTTACACAGATTTTTTCACTTAATTTAATTTCATTCTAGACATGTCCATTATGATGTTAGATGTCTTCAAAATTTAAAGTATGTAAAGTTTACTTGACATGTAGAATTGCATTGCATTGGCTCTTTCAATAACAAACACAATTCTATATTCTCAATCTAAAGTACTACTATCATGCATCGTATTATAGGAAATTCCACGTATGTTGATCTATTTGTATATCGATTTTTATCTCACCCGATTTGTTTCCAAGATAACAAGGGCCGTTACATTTAAAATTAAGTTATAACTCTTTCAATTTCTCAACATATATTTTTGCCTTTATAACTCTAACATTTCTCTACTCATCCATTCATTTATCATCTTCGTAGGTTATATCATCTCCTTCGTAGGTTATATATTCACTCTTATATAGTGAGTTTTTAGTCATTTTGTTTATGACGTTTCTAATTAATTAAGGATCCTTTCATAATGATACAAACAACTTAGGTTGGTTTTGGTTATGCATCACGATACTTTTATTGAAAAAATCTTAATCTTATGTAATTTAAGATTAACTTCCCCGTGCGAATGCACGGGTCTTCTACTAGTTGCAAAAAAATAAAGATAACTCCACCATGCCTTTCCACATCTGCTACGACCAACCTGCAAACCTGCAGGAACAAGTGACTTCACACTCCACAGCTCCAAGACAAAAAGCCATATTCAACACAACTTCAAAGTACCAAAACACACTACTACAAGGATGTACAATACACCAACAAATAACACCAGCTATACGACCTGGAACCACAACAAACTGACCTACAACATGAAAACAACAAAAATTCTGATACACAACAGCAAAACCTGCAAGTGAGGAAAACATCAAAAACCAGACACATCCTACGACTTCCAACAAAACAAGCAACAACGAAAACACAACCTGTCCTGCAATACTTACAATTGGAACCAACTCATTAAGCATAATACAAGACAGAAGAATTGAACTTAGAGAAGAAAATTTGGGTAGTTTAAAAGAGAAGGGTAGGAAATGAAGACTGGCGGAGAAAAACCAATACAAAAAACCTTTGAAATTTTTTAGCACACAAACTTGAACCAAGAAACTCAACCTTCACTCATCTTCCTCACAAATCACTACTCACCTTTCAAACATCAATCAATCCAAACCTTCAAAATCAACAGTAGCCCTCACAATCAATTAAACAAAACAACCTTCTCAAGTTTCCACCTACAGCCAACTTTATCCTTCCCTTTACCTCTTCTTCAACGCACAACATAACAGTTCAAACACACTGCTAGGATTTTCGATGGTCACCAACAACAACCCTTGAAGGTCAATGGTTTAATACCAATATTGAATCAATGGTGGATCGAAGATTCATACTGTGATGCGTGCTGCACTTCTTCAACTTCGAATTTCTTTGGGTTTACAAACCAAAGATTAACCAAAGAAGCAGAATTGAGAGAACTAAGCAGAGAGCGCGAGAGATTGACGAGATCGGAGAAGAGAAAGAAGAACATGAACAGAGGGAAGAGATTGAAACCTGAGAGAGATAAATAGTCTCGCACGAGATCGAGATGATTTGATACTTGTGAGTTTTGTTTTTCGTACAATTCAATAGTGTCTTCAATTTTGTTGTTTCCTAAATTTTGTTGTGTCTTCGATCGTGTCTTCAATTTGATACTTGTGAGTCTCATTTGGTTTGTTTTTTTTTTCAGTAAATAAAACCCTTTTTTCTTCTTCTTTTGTTCCTTCAAAAAGAGAAATTATGGGCTTAGCCCATGTATTCAATGACCAAAAGTTGAATTTTTTACGTATATGCCACAAGTTGAAATATAATACCCCAAATTGCCATAAGTTGGAAAAAAATTTCAAAAATGCCACAAACCTAGAAAGGGTTCGTCCAATGGTTGGACGACCCATTGAGGTCCATTTCACGCAGCAAGAGTTCGGTCATCCGTGCTCTAGTTCTTTTTTTTTTTTTTTAATTTCAGAATTAATTATATATTAATTTTTATTATTTTTAGTTTTTAATAGTTATTTATATATTAAAATGACTAAAATAATATTTTATATTAATAAAAAAATAAATTAATTATTTTTCCCTTATTAAATATTAATAATATTTTCTTTTTTTATCATTCAATTTAATATTTTATATAATTATTTATATTTAAGAATTAATTATATAATGTGAAATATATATTATTAATATTAATATATAATATAATTTAAATAATTTTAATATATCAAAAATATATTATTAATATTAATATATAATATCATTTATTATTATTTTTTAAATAATTAAATAATTAAATATTATTGAAATATATATTATAAATATTAATATATAATATCATTTATTTTTTTTAAAAAAATAATTAATTTATTTTTTTATTAATATAAAATATTATTTTAATCATTTTAATATATAAATAACTATTAAAAACTAAAAATAATAAAAATTAATATATAATTAATTCTGAAATAAAAAAAAAAAAAAGAACTAGAGCAGGGTCGGCCAATGAATGGCCGAACCCTTGCTGCGTGAAATGGGTCTCAATGGGTCGTCCAACCATTGGACGAACCCTTTCTAGGTTTGTGGCATTTTTGAAATTTTTTTTCAACTTGTGGCAATTTGGGGTATTATATTTCAATTTGTGGCATAAACGTAAAAAATTCCCAAAAGTTTTCTACTCACACTCATTTTCATTATCCTCTTCTCCCTATTTTATTATTATTTCTTTTTCTTAAAAGTTTCAATTAATTTTTGTTTTGATTTTTAATTGTTATTTAAAATTTTTATTAATCATTTCTTTAAGATTTTAATTTTTATTTAAATTTTTTAATTAATTATTATTTTAATATTAATAGTAGTTAGATTAATTAGTTTAGTTATTGATATTGAAAAAACTCAAAAATATTTTCTTAATTAGTTTATGTGAATTCTAGTTCATGTTTAAAATATAATTATTTAGGATTTATTTTCAATCATTTAGATTTTATTTTCTATTAATTAACTTCTTTATCAATTTAACTTTTAATTTGGTGATTTGTAGAATGGATCCTTTTGTTTTGGCTACGTTGGTTTGATCTCGTAATCTCGATTCTTGTCTTGAATATGCCATTATTCATTATCTTGTACTCATAATTATTCATCTAACTCATGCATCTTTCATCTTGTCATAGTATTTCTCTTTTCATTTGATTCTATTTTGTGGTTAATCGTTTCCGTGTTTAGGTTTGCTTTCTCTTGTTTATTCATCTTGATTTTAGGTTCTTAATTCTAACATGACAACATTAGGGTTAGAATTTATCCATCCTCAACTTTAGGTCCATCTTACATGATCACATTAGGTTTAGAATTTTCCATTTTATCTCAACCTTAGGACCATCGTTTCATGACAACATTTAGGATCCAGTTCCCCTAGATTTTCTTTCTTTTGCATCTAAATCCTTTTCTTGCATTGAAAACCAAAAAACATTTAATAAACACGATGTGTATAGTACGTTATGAGCCTTAAGTACATGAAAAAAGACGAGCGAGAATCTTCATTACCTCTTTTTAGTGTTTTGTACGCGAGACACTTAGATCGTTTGTACGAAACATATAGACTTTAGTGCAATACGCATCTCAAACTCTTTTACAAAACCCTAACAAAAAAAAAACAATTCAACAAATTCAAATCATTTTCTCCTTCGGGATTCCATCAAAACCATTTTCAAAAATGGCATGTTATTTTCGTTCTACCGCAATAAAGGTAACACGTAAGACTCCACGCGAGCGGCAAAACACCTAACTCTAGAACGCAAACGTTAGCATTGTTCATAAAAAACACCAACAAACAGTAGTCCCACGAACTATAGACACTCTGATTTCTTATACATGTTGAGAATATGTAGGCACAAGAGCCTCAATCCTTGGCGAGCAACCTTCCCTTTTTTTCACAGTAGTCCTCTGAACTACGATTGCTCTGATTTTCCCATTGCACAAGGGAATACATAGGCACAGGACTAGAGTGGATAGTCGTGTTGGCTTGCGTAGAGCTTGATACGTGTAGTCGACACGAGACCTACATTCAGACGAGGTTTTCTTGGGAGATACTTTATCATGCGTATTTCATGCAGATGGCAGGGTATTCCCATAGAGATCTTATGACTCTAAAGACCATTTATTGGAAATCAGTGGAGGCCTCTTTGAGGGGTAATAATGCCAAACCAGAAATGGTGAACGTATTATTGATTCTCAACCTGAGAGCCAGAGAAGCTGAGGACCTGCTAGGAATCTCTGTCCAAGATTAGAACCCACATGTGAGAGGGAATGAGGTTTTTGCAAGAAACTTTGACTTCCATCCTACCAGATTTTTATTATGTTCCTTATGGAGGTGAACTTTTGAACCAAGTACATTATCCGTACAACAGTAATCCAATACTTATGAAGGCTCTGATCCCATGTCTATTGCATTCATAACATTGCATAACATAAGCATCTATGCATCATTTAGCATATCATTCTTCAACCAAAACAAGAGAACTCATCCATCCTTTGTTAGTAACCCACAATCAATTTCCTGACTCTCGTATTGGACTTGAAGCAGCTTTCGGAAAGATCATGAACTCGAGAGAGCAAAACCAGTTTGCAACAAGAGAAGATGTTGAATCAATGAAAAACCAGTTGGACCAACTTGTGGAAGCTATGAAAGCCTTGGCAAAGAGAGATGACAAAATTCAGAGGACTTCAGTCACTAGGAACATCATTCCACCTCGAGTGAAAAATGACGCTCAAGCTTAGCCTGTGCGGATCCCTGTTGAGAACTAGGTTATACGAGAACATCCCATTGACCGTGATGGACATTCTTCCTCTCTTGATGATACGAACTTTCAGAGTTTTGCACTGCATTACAATAAATGCCATGCAGCCTGTTTGATTAGACGCTACACTGAAGGAATCTCCTTTTTCGCATGTGATATGCATCCTTTTACAAAAAGTACACTGCATTTACACATAGCTGAAGCCAAGTGCTCAACATGCACTCACACAACACATATCTCACGCCAAGTGTCAAGCATGCACTTACACCATATCCACTCTTGGAATATAAATATGGGGTATTTACCCATCAAATTCTACTCACACTTAAAGTCTCCTACTCTCTTACTCTTCTACTCTCAAACTCTCAAACTCTCAAAGTCTGAAACTCTTAAACTTTCAAACTCCCAACTCTCGATAATGTCTCTACTAACCATGAGTGATTCTCACAGAGGGACGACTGAAAACATCGCTGAGTTTGTAAGTCTTTTGTTCATGTCTATGTTTTACCATTTTGTCTAAAAAAACTATAGTAATTTTACTTCTTCTCTAACGTAACCTTCATTACTCTGCAGGATGTATCAAGGTTTCGGTGTCGTGTGCATGATTACATACCACACGACCCGCTCATTACGAACTATCTTATTCATTGTGGGTTTGGGCATTTGATCGAAATCAAATCTTACTCCCTCGACACCAAATTTATTCTAGCGTTGTTAGAACGCTGGAGACCGGAGACACATACATTTCACCTTCCTTTTGGTGAGTGTATTGTGACTCTTCAGGACGTTTACATGTTGCTCGGCCTACACATTGATGGTAAGGCCGTCAACGGCAAAGTTGGTGTCCCTGACCGACTTTGTGAAGATTTATTGGGCGCCCCTCTTTGTGAGGACGGACCTCAGGCGGCAAGCGAGGGCCGCCCGAGGGGTCAGGGTATTAACTTAAAATACCTGAGAGAACAATACAACCGTATTGTTTTAACGGATGATAGCACCGAGTATGAGAAAATACTCAAAACTCGGTGCTATATTATGATTTTATTTGGGCACTTTTTATTTCCAGACGGCACTGGAAATACAATCCATACTATGTATTTACCATTATTGGGTAATATTAACAAAGTGTGTGAATATAGCTGGGGATCAGCTGTCCTCGCCCATCTATATAGCGCACTTTGTAAGACTTCCAAAAAAAATTCTTGTACTTTTTTTGGTTGTGCTTATCTTTTGCAAGCGTGGGGTTGGTCGAGGATGCCAATTCTTGCTCCAATAAACAGGAATTCTTTTACGTTCCCCTACGCAAACAAGTAAGTATCTTTTCAAGATTATTTAGCAGCTACATATTCTATTTCAGTTAATAATTTATGACTTGTGTTTATTTTTTTAGGTGGTCTGTACCCGGGATAAATTATCAGAAATGTCCAAGGCACTCTATAATTCAATACCGCAACCTAATCGACCACCTTGGGCCAAACGATGTAAGCTATTTACCATAATTTTTTTTAATGTATATGCATAAACTTCACAGACTCTGTCTAACTTAATTTTACAACTATATTGTAGTTTGTCTGGATGCCGTACGAGGGTCTCGACCACCAGCCCAACCTCGACGATGCCGCTGTGTGGACATCAAAGACACCTATAATTAGGTTCACTACGGTGGAGATGCACCAAAGTGACCGGGTGAAACTTCAATTTGGGATGCATCAAGATATTCCAGATGCTCCCGTAGACTTGGGGAAGTGGCATCAAAAGCGGGTAGATGCACAGTGGATGGTTGGTGATTGGAAGGAGTTTGCAAAGGAGTTGCGTGTACACTGGAAAAGAAGAAGGCAATACGTCTTAACCGACAGTATTGTGCACGGGGCTAGGCCAAGTCTTCAATATATGACTTGGTTTAGGTCTGTCACGACATCCCAACCTTTCCTGTCCCAGCCAACCTATTTGGCCGATCCAAGGGAACGCGATTCTTCATCATACCCACAAATACCAACAGACACCCCCTATCAATAACAACCACCATACGAAAACCAATCCATGCCAACATATACCCCCTATCAACAACAACTACCTTACATGCCACCAACCCAATCTCAGCCTCAACCATCTTACTAGTACAGCCCTGATATGTCTTTTGATCCTACCCCTGCCACCTATAGCCCGGACAACTCATTCGACCCTACCCCTTCCAACTACACCTCCAACCACCCACTATTTGACTACCACACCCCACAACAACCAACACACCTAGACCAACCCAACTCCATGTACACTTTCGGACAACCATACCGTCCATACTCCACCCATCCTCCCCGACAATCGTACGAAAAGATGGACATTTGCCTTGACTACGGAAGCGCATGTGACATGGGACCTCCCGGCTACTGGGGTCAAATGATGCAAACGCTATCTGATGCGTCGGGGCCGTCACAACCATACCCTCCTCCACAACTCAACACACAGAGACCGGACACACCACAACAACCTCGTCGAAGACCTCGTCGCAACACGCGTCCCCCCAATGTGGCACCGGTGGTCACTTGGATAGAGCCGATCATTAGTGTTTTTTTGTTTGTAATTTTCAGAATATTAATATTTTTGTTGATGTATTTTTACTTATATTATAAATTAATATATTTTCTTTTTATGGTTACTAATAATATATTTTATGGTTACTAATATATTTTAATTATATTAATATTATTTATATTATAAATTAATATATTTTATAGTTACTAATAATAATATTTTAATTATATTAATATTATTTATATTATAAATTAATATATTTTATAGTTACTAATAATAATGATATTAAAATCAAAAAACAAATAAATTTTTAAAACTTTAAATATATGATAAAAAATATAAGAAAAACGAAAAAAAATGGAAACCCTAAAAATTAGCCACATTCGCTAATTCATGTGGCGACAACACATTAACCAATTTCCAAATGGCCTAATTCGCCATTCTATTTGGCGAATGCCTTGAAACAACATTTTAACTAATTCGCCAAACCATTTGGCGAAAGCTTGCTGGATGAATTTCAAAGTTGATCATTTTGATAATTTTTTTGAAAGCTTGTTTTATTTGATAATTAAATTATATAACATTGCTACTTTAAAAACAATTCTACTATATATACCTATTAGAAAAGTTAGTATCTATTAGAAACTATATAATATAATAGAAAAAAATTTCACAAAATGCTAATATATACCGAAATGCAAATATATATGAATAACAAAGTAGATGTTTGTATAACTAACACAAAATATGAATATATTATATGAAGAACAAGCGAACAGTATGTGTGCACATACTAGAAAATCAAATCCCCTACTATTCTATGCAAACCGCAAGTTTTTAAAAAAAGACAAATATATGTATTTCTACAGGAACCGCAGGCGTAAGCATGTAGAAAAATATACTTGTATGTCTCACCGGAAAATGAAGAAAAAATAAGTAAAAGTAGGTCCACCGCTGCCTATGTATATTTTTTCATTAAGAACACCTAACAATATATTGGGACCAAATTAGGGTCAATTCTAAATTGCCAATAAAGTTCCTAATACTCATTTTAAAGCTAAATTAAATAATTAGTTAAATCTAAAATAAAATAAATATTTAAAATAAAACACTAATTATCTCATTTATTTATTATAAATATTTAGACAAAAAAATAAAAATAAACGACTCCAAATAAATAAAAGCCGGACGCCTAAGTGCTAGAAAAAATAAACCGAGTATACTAAAATGATCAGCGCAAAATATACGACTCAATAAAATACACTGTTTGGTCAGATTTTAAAATAATTTTTGATCCGTTAAAACGCTCAAACTGATCAAAGTGCGACGAAAAATGGTCGAAAAATTAAAACGAACACGTCAGATTAAACTACGCGAAACGTAAATCAATAATTAACGTCTGCAAGCTCGATTGTTAAATTTCCTGTCCACCAATTTTACGCATAATTGAGATTCAGTTTGACCGATTTGTCTGTAAATCCGAGAAATTATTCCGGTGACATTTTAGCCACTATGCGAGATAAAATACGTGCTATGCAAAGTAAAAATAAAGTCGGATGAATAAAAAGTTTAAAAATTAAAATGCCTGAACAAAATCATGACTAAATAACCACACTTGGCTTGAAACCGAAATTTCTGCCCTTGAGTGCACGCTGACCCTCTTGAGAAATCATGACGAAGACGAACTTGATACCTAATGAGCCTCGATAAAGAAGATAATCATGATGTTGGGAACTCAGTCTTTATCTCAACTCAAGCGCAATAGCCAAATAAATCACCTCTAAATAGGGAAAACTCAAATCACGGGAAAATGCCTTGATCCCATGTCTTAGGAGCTCAATGCAAAATTATGACCTAATGAAAACACAAATGAAAGAGAAATACAAGCCAGTTAAGGTTAGGAGAAGAGAGGGTAAATTTTGGGATACAACAAGGGCAGACGAGTTCGATTAGGAAGAAGGAGAAATTGAGAGAGTGAGATCAAGAAGCAAACAGACGAAGGAATTCGTGACATTGAGAGTCCCAAGCGGAGATGAAAAAAGGAGGCAGAAGAGAAAGCATCGCCGCCGCGAGAATAGAGAAGAAGAGGGCGGACGAGTTCAATTAGGAAGAAGGAGAAATTGATAGAGTGAGATCGCGAGGAAAGGATTCAGGTGGTTGAAGCTGTGGAGATATGCGTAAGGTCAAAGCGTTCCAAACTTCATATTATGTTTGTCTTTTTCTTTTTTCTAATTTTTGTGTGTTATGTATTGAGCTTCAAAGCGCACCTGAATTGCTACCAGCACTACTACTGCCAGACATGCACCCCCTTTGTGCTTTTTAAAATTTGATTAAGTTTTGTTCATTGTTTTAATTTTGATTTTGTTAATAATTTCATTGTTAAAAATCTTTGTCAATAATTTTCATTAAAAAATATTTGTTAATTATTTTTGGTTAATTACTTTATTAATCATATTTTGGTAATTATTAGTTTTAATTAGTATTTTTATTTCGGGAATATATTTTCTTATTTTATTTTGTCAAAGTACTAGAAAACTCAAAAATATTTTGTACTTTGACTTATGTTTAGAATCTAATTACTTAGGATTTATTCTTGATTATTTCAATTTTAATCCCTATTAACTTTCTTAACCACTAACTTTCATGACTTGTAGTTTAGGATCACTTTGTAGATCTTGTGGTTTTGATTTTTACCTTGACTATGTTGTTGTCCATATCTTGTGTTCATCATGCATCTTTTGTCATATTATTTCTCTTTGCCAGATACGTGGTTGGTTGCTTCCACACTTTGGTCCCGCATTCTTTTGTTGATTCATTTTGATGATCGCTTTATACACATGTTATTATTTATTCATGAGTTTGGCTTTGACGATTGATGCTTTATTTTGCCCTATCTCAATATTGTCTTCATGTTGTCTGTTTGTTCTCATTCCAAAGGAAAGGATTCCCCCCATTGACTTCCAAGTCATACTTAGGAAAACTTTCTTACCCTTTTATCCTAGCATTATGATTAGAGTCGTCGTACTCTATGTATGTATTCTGCCATGGACATTTACTTCCCGTTTATCCTAGCACTAGGATTGGAGTTGCCGCACTCCATGTAAATGTCATGGTTATGAACACTTACTTTCCCTTTCATCCTAGCCTTAGGATTAGAGTCGATGTACTCTATGTAGGTGTTCTTCCATGAACACGTACTTCTCTTTTATCCTAGCCTTAGGATTAAAGTCTTCGTGCTCTATGTAGGTGTTCTGCCATGGACACTTACTTCCCTTTTATCCTAGCCTTAGGATTTGAGTCTCCGCACTTGTCGCAACTACGAAAAACACCCGGCGGAAAAACAGAAGAGTCGCCACCAAACGTAATTTATCCCAAAGCAGGGAAATGAAACAATTGAAGAAAACCTGAAGAACGGGAAAAGACAAGGTCATCGCAACCAAATCTTGGGTTCGAGCGTCGGTTATACAAGGGGAAGGTATGAGCACCCCTCACATCTGTTGTACTCAACGGGATCCATGCTTATTGTCTAATCAAAGGGTTTATTTTCTATAGGCTACTGCTAAACAGAAACGAGAATGAAGAAAAAGAAAGAGACTCGATAGGACATTGCCGCCCTATGCCTACGTATTCCCTCGTGCAATAGGAAAGTCAGAGTCAATGTAGTTCAGAAAACTACGGGTGAAAGGGGAAGGTTGCTCGCCAAGACATCACCGTCTTGTGCCTATGTATCCTCATCTGGTATGAGAAATCAGAGCAAACGTAGTTCAGGTAACTACGAAACCTCAGGTTGGTTAAGTGTTTTTTTATGAGTGACGATAAGTTCCCATTTCAGCAGTTAAGGTCGATGCCTGTTTGCAACAGAACGAAAAAGTAACGTACTCTTTTTGAAAAAGAGTTTGAAGAACAAATCTCGAAGGATAAAAAGGTATGACTTTTGTTTGTGAGTTTTAATGAAGTGAATTAGTTTTCTTTGTGATTTGCGTTGCACTAAAGACTATGATATAGGAACGAATGTGTCGCATATCGCCCCCAGACGGGACGTACACTAAACACTCTAGATAAGCGAGAGGAGACCCCTCATTCACCATTTCCCATATGCTTAAGGCTCGTGGCGTACAATGTTCATCATCTTTATTAAGTATTTTGAATTGGTTTTGAAATGAGAAGAGAAAGACGCATGGAAGGTTAAGGGAAACTCAATCCTAACATTGTCATGCAAAGTGGCCCTAAAGTCGGAATGTGAAAAGGAAATTCTATCCTAATGTTAGTATGCAAAATATAGACCTAAGGTTAAGGTTAAAAGGGACTAGCCTACTTGCTATCATGCATGGATTGCACTCCTAATGTGTATCCTAATCCCAAAATTAATCGGAAATTAAATTGGAATAGGAATCCTAAGGGAGCATGCAAAGGCAAGGCAAAAAGCAAGAAAATAAGGTAAAAACAGTAGCTACAACAATGCGTTCTACACAAAACAACAATAAAATCTAGCAAGGTAGCATAACAGCATTTAACAGCTACTAATTCAGCATAAAAGTAGGTGTAAAAGGCATGCAGCAAGTAAGCAATAGCATAGACAACATGCAAAATCAGACTAAGACAGCTGTAAAAAATAGAGCAGTAAGCATGTCCAATGCAATCAAGTATGAGCAAACACCGATCATGAACAAATAACATGCAATAAGAACATGCATCAACAATCAAACACTATTGTTCAACAAGAATGCATCATCAAGAACAATCAAGAACAACATGCTTTTCAAAACAAGTACGGAATCAAACGAACATGCGATAAACGGACTCGAAAACAAATGCAAACATGCATCACAATATCCAGCAAGATGATCATCAACAATGAATCATTAACATGATACAAACAATCCAAGTATGTGTTCATCGCATCAATCAAGCAAAATAAACATGTTACACATTCAAACGGAAACCAAAAGTCACGCGTCAAAAATATCGAGATCAAACAATCAAGCATGATGAAACAGGTCAAGAACAGTCCATACAAATGCATCATATTAATCCATGAAGATTGGAGGTGGAAAGAAATTAAAATATGCTTGAAAAAAACCAAAAATCACATTCTGGTCCAGTGTTAATCGACTAACCATTTTCCTGTGCAAACTGGTTAATTGATTAACCACTAAAAATTTTCAGAAATTGCACTGGTTAATCGATTAACCAGTTTTGTACTGCAACTGGTTAATTGATTAACACTGCACCAGAAGCAGAAAAACATCAATTCAAAAGCACTTTCAGCAATTAATTCATTGTGCAAGCATCCAAATGATCATGTAATCAATTATGCATGAATTTAACACCAAAAATCAGTGATTAAACATCAACCAAACTTAATCAAGCATTGAGATCACAAATCCCAAAGATCAAAATCACCAAAATCAATCAAAACTTGAAGATCTACATTGTGATTATTCAAATAAGCTCAAAACAAGAATGGATCGAGAATTTACCAACCTTCAAAGCTGAGATTTTCTTTGGTAAGTGTTGGTTCACTGCAAATTGATAGATCCAAGCTAGAAACCCAAGAATTCTTCAAGATCCAAGAGTTTTCTTGCAAGAGAAGTGAAGAACAAGTCAAAATAAGTCAAAATTGATCCAAGAATCCCTTATAAGCTTGCTTCCAAGATCATATCCAAATCCAAACAAAAATCAAATGATGAATTAAAGATGATGGAGATGAATGATGAATGTTTAGCTCTAGAATTCAATGATTCCAATGAAGAATCAAAGAACTCAAGTGAAAAAGAGCTTTAATGGAGGTTTTGGAGTAGAAAAGTTGAGAGAATTTTGAGAGCAAATTCTCAAGAATGAGAGAGTATGAAATTTGAAATTGGAAATTATGGAGCAAATTCACTTAAATAGGCTCTTGGTTAGGAGTAGAATTATGGTTTGGAGTGAGGTTATGAAAATTGGAATAGGATTAGGAATGGAAAATTGGAGGGAATTTGAATTGATTTTGAAAATTAATCCAAATTTAGAGTGATTCTAGATCCTTCTTCTAGTGCAAAACTAAATTCACAAGTGATCAAAATAGATCCCAAAAGTGGCAGCATTGAAAATGCACGTTACTGGGCAAATTTTCCTTTGGTTAATCGATTAACCATTTGCTAGTGCAAAATGGTTAATCTGTTAACTACTCACAAATTTTCAAAAATAGCGCCATTTGGAGGGAAACTTGCACGTTCACCCGTTTTCACCCGTTCTGAGCCCTGTTAAGCCTCTGAAACTTGTCCTTGGATATTATAACTATGAGAATGCCTGAGATATCCTGTGACCTATCTCATGTGATGAAAATAACCTACTGAATAAAATAAAATCGACCACTCGATTTCTAGGCAAAATAAATGCCGAAGCCTCTGACGCTCGCTATTTAAACTCTTGCAATGAAAGCGAACCCTGAGCCATGAAAAACCTTGATCCCATGTCTTGAGAACCAATGCCATGATATGCAGAAATACAAAATACAGAGAAACACAAGCCAATTGATCAAGAAACAATGAGGTAAATTTTGGGGTGCTACAACTGCCCCTATTCAATCGACTTGAACCTGAAAGGATGATAGCAACGAATTTCAAACATTCAAGGTGCACGGAGATTGAATGCCAAGAGAACCTGAAACTTTGCAACCTGTGGGGTGTAAAAATAACAGATATCAACCAAAAGTTGGGATGCGACTCATTGCGGATGCCAACCAAAACTTAGGATGAAAACCACCGAATACCAATCAAAAGTTGGGATTATGGGCATGTCGACCAAAGGCGACCCTCTGGGGACAAAACCAAATCAAGATATACAGGAAGTGCAATCAACGGACTTATGACTTGGGGATAAAAAAGTCCCTTTTATGGAAGAAGGGAAGCTGAACCAGGCAACTCTACAGGGAATAAACATCAACCAAAGATAACAACCAAGGGATGAACAACAACTACCAACCAAAAGTTGGAATCACGGGAGCACCGACCGAAGGTGACCCCAAGGGGATAAAATAACAAACAAGGTACCAACCAAAAGTTGGAATAAAGGTTACTCCCTAGGGAACAAACACACAAGAACACAACCCAAAAGTTGGGATAAACAGAGGCTACCAACCAAAAGTTGGAATCGCCCAAACGCTGACTGAAGGCGATCTGATGGAGAAGAAAACTAACCAAAAGGTGACTTCACCGGGGAGTGTACCAACTAAAAGTTGGAATAAAAGGCAAAGGCTACCAACCAAAAGTTGGAATTACCCACAAACCACCAACTAAAAGTTGGAGCACAACAAAGGCATAAACTCAAGCTACCAACCAAAAGTTAGAATCATTTGAACCCCTAAACAAAATCGGATCCACAAAGAAAGACTACCAACCAAAAGTTGGGATGATGACTTTGCAAGGGATAATATCCAGCCACAAGTTGGAAAACAAGACTACTAACCAAAAATTAGAATCATTAGGACACCGACCGAAGGCAAACTCTGTGGGGAAAGACACCAACCCCAACAGTTGAAACCACACAGGAAGACCACCAACCCAAAAGTTGGGATCATCAACACAAAAACGGAGACTATCAACCAAAAGTTAGAATCGTCCATACAGAAACGAAGACTACTAACCAAAAGTTGGAATCGTCAACAGGAAAATAGAGACTACAACCAAAAGTTGGAATCGTCAATAAAACTATACCAACCAAAAGTTGGAATTGTCAACAAAGTTATACCAACCAAAAGTTGGAATCAAGCAAAGGCTACCAACCAAAATTTGGAATCACCGGAACATTGAACAAAGGCGAACTTACCACAATGAAGACTACTAACCAAAAGTTGGGATAACGACTCCACAGGGAAAACAATAGAGGGCTACCAACCAAAAGTTGGGATAACATCCACAAAAGAAGGGACTACGAAGAAAAAGTTGGGATAACATCCAAGAAACAACAAACTACCAACCAAAAGTTGGGATAACATCCAAGGAAAGTAGGACTACTAACCAAAAGTTGGGATAACATCCAAGGAAAGTAGGACTACTAACCAAAAGTTGAGATAACATCCAAACAAACAGGCTAAGCTGGGGATTACCAACCAAAAGTTGGAATACAACATCCGAGATAGGTAGGAAGTAGAATCAACCGACTCACAACTTGAAAATAATACTCCAACGGGGAAAGAGAGGTTTAAATATACGACACTGACGGGGAGAATCAAGTGAAATGAACACATCTGTTAATAATTTCCGCTGAGGAAAAAACAAAATCTCCTGAATCAGGACATTATATGTCGGAGAGAAAACTGGCAAAAAAGATATCGAACATGGATTATGCTTCAGATGCATATGTTTGAATATGGTGTAATGCTCCATACGAAATGGAAATGATACGCATTTGGGAGGATGCTATGCAAAATGCAAATGCAAAGAACACCACCTGGAGAGGTGCTGAGAAAATCAGCAAACCAACTCTATTGAGGAATACACCCTGAACGACCTTCATGAATAAAAATCTTCTGAGGAAAATTCCGCCATGCTGGGGAAAGGCACCAAAATCTCCACTTAGTAGGGAAATAATGAATAACGCCTGTTGAGAAATCCACCCTGCTGGGGATAACGAGGAACATCTGCTAGGAATGCCACCCTACTAGAGACAAACGAGATATGTTGAAAATTCCAATCTGCTGGGCATTAAGAGCAACACCTGTTGAATCATCCACCATGTTGGGGATATAAGACTCTACTGAGAATTCCACTCTGAGGGGAAATGAAAGCATATTCGTTGGGGATTCCCCTCTGTTGGGAACATAATAAACGTTTACAAAAAATTCCACTATGAGGGGAAATAAAAGCATATATGTTGGGGATTCCCCTCTGATGGGAATATAATAAACGTTTACAGAGAATTCCACTCTACTGGAAATTAACAAGCTCCGCTTGAAACATCTACCTCGAGGGAAATGAAAAGACCAACTATTGGGAGATCATCCTAAAGCCTGATTTTGAAAGATGCCAATGACCATTAGACTTTGCTGGAGATATCAATCTGCCGTTAATTTACCTGTTGAGGGAATCAGCACCAAACCCTGCTTGGGGAAAAATCAAGGAGTACCGACCTTGTTGGGGAAAGATGCCAAGAGCATCAATCTTACTGAAGAGGAATCCATCCTGTTGGGGATTAAAGTACGCTTCTACTGGCAACAAACTTCTAATCTGATGACAAGACTATGTGGGGAGAGATAAAATCTCTGCTGTGGGAAGACCAAGGTCAAGTCTCTGCTGAGCAAGTGCCCGACTGCATGTCAATACCACTCTACCTAAAGTAGACAACCCTTGAACACTTGTTGAGGAGTACAAATCACCTCTGGCTGGGGAATACAATCTTCTGAACTCCTGCTAAGGGAGGAATGATTCACCATGCACTACTGTTAGAACTTCACCGCTGGGGAAAAAAGCTCTACTGGGGAAGACAATTATGTCATACTGCGAACAAAAAGCAATATGATACTCTACTTGTGAAATGACCACTTCAGTCACCATTCATGATACCTATTGTTCAAGTAAACTTACTGCTTTCATTATGCTTTATAAAGCCTTATGTTTTCACCTATAATGTTTATAAAAAAATATCGGACGTTTTTGCAAACAAAACAGTAAAAGTAAAACAAAAATGAAAAGCTCTTTGAATAAAATGAATACTTTATTGATGAAAGGCCCGTAAATAGGCAATTTACAATTTGAACGCAATTCCTAAAAAGAGGTAATTGTGCAAAAAGTAAAAGAATATACAAATGTCAGTAATGTGGGAACCGATATCCACCATATGTCGATTCAGCTATGACCTGTATGTCTTCAATGTTCACCAATGCTTCGCCTTCTGAAAAGACTGATTGGACTTATTCCTTTCCTTCGGGATAACCATGTATAGAAATAAGCGCACAGATCGAACGCAGACCGCAATCATTTGCTTTCAAATCCCTAACTTTTGCCTTGATCGCCCTTTCAGGTTTTCAATCCACCGGGATACCCATTTTTGCCAAAGTCGCCTTTTCAGGTTTTCAACTTTGCGGATTCATTATTTTTTCTTTTAACCCTAATTTTTGCCTGAACCTTTTCTTTTTATTGTTCGTCGGGATGCCCTAGTTTTGCATGGACTTTTCTTTTTGTGCCCAACGGGTCTCTTTTAAACAAAGTATTTTTTGACTACGTCTGCATTCACAGGGGACGTAAAATATTTGTCATCCATAGTAGATAGTAATAAGGCTCCACCAGAGAAAACATTTCTTACCACATATGAACCTTCATATTTTGGAGTTTATTTGACCATGTGATCTGTCTGAGGAGGAAGGATCCTTTTCAACACCAAGTCACCTGTCTGGAAGCACCGAGGATGCACTTTCTGATCAAAGGCTTTCTTTATCCTGCTTTGGTACAACCGGCCATGAGCAATGGCTGCCAACCTCTTCTTGTCGATAAGGCTCAACTGATTCAACCTAGCTTGCACCCATTTAGCTTGGTCAAGCTTTACACCAGTTAAAACACTTAAAGAAGGAATCTCAACTTCTAATGGTAGGACTGCTTCCGTACCATACATTAGTGAGAAAGGAGTTTCCTCGGTTGATGTACACACTGAAGTACAATAACCGTGTAAAGTAAAGGTCAACATCTCGTGCTAATCCTTGTAGGTTACAACCATCTTCTGCACAATCTTCTTGATACTCTTATTCGCTACCTCAACAACACCATTCATCTTCGGACGATATGGAGAAGAGTTGTGATGTTCAATCTTAAAACTCTGGCACAGTTCCTTCATCATCTTGTTATTCAAATTTGCACCATTATTAGTAATGATTCGCTCTAGGATTCCGTAACGACAGATGATGTCCTTCTTTATGAACAGGGCAACCACCTACTTAGTGATATTAGCAAATAAGGTTGTTTCCACCCACTTCGTAAAGTAATCAATGGCAACCATAATGAAGTGATGCCCATTGGAAGTTTTCGGCTCGATCTTTCCAATCATATCAATGCCCCACATAACAAAGGGCCAAAGGAATGTCAACACGTTCAGAGGTGTTGGTGGCACATGCACCTTATCAGCATAAACCTGACATTTATGGCATTTTCTGGCGTATTTGAAATAATCAGATTCCATAGTCATCCAATAATACCCAGATCTCAATAATTTTCTGGCCATTGCATGTCCACCGGTGTGAGTACCAAAAGAACCCTCATAGACTTCTTCCATCAACAGGTCTGCTTCGTATTCGTCAACACACCGCAACAAGTCCATGTCGAAGTTTCTCCTGTACAACATATCATCCTTGTTCAAGTAGAAATTACCGGCTAGCCTCCTTAAAGTCTTCTTATCTTTGCTAGATTCCCTAGATGGGTACTCTTGAGTCTTGGGAAAATGCTTGATATCAAAATACCACAGCTTTCCATCTGATGCCTTTTCAACCACAAACATAAAGACAGGTCTATCGAGACGCATGATAGTGATCGCCAAAGCTTCATTCCAGTAATTCACTTTATATATTGATGCTAGCGTTGCTAAGGAAGATGCCATTTGATTTTTAGCCTTGGGCACATAATGGAACTCAACTTTGTCGAAGAAACGTGGCAATCTTCTAGCATAGTTTTTATATGGCACCAAGTTGGCCTGACGAGTTTCCCATTCTCCTTTGATTTGATTGACAACTAACGCAGAATCGCCATATACATCAAGATTCTTGATCCTCAAATCAATGGCCTCTTCTAAATGCACAATGCACGCTTCATACTCGGCTTCATTATTGGTGCAGGCAAATGTTAATTGGCAGTGAATAGTATGTGAGAACCGTGAGGAGTTGTAATGATAGCCCGAATTTCGTTGCCATATGAGTTAACAGCTCCGTCAAAAAACAGCTTCCACTGAGATCCAATCTCAGGACCCTCGTCAGGTAAAGGCTCATCGTAGTCCTTCATCTTCAGAAACATGACGTCTTCATCTAGAAATTCAAACTTCATGGGCTAATAATCTTCAATCAGTTGTTCAGCTAGATATTCTAACAGAACACTTCCCTTAATGGCTTTTTAGGAAACATACTGAATATCATACTCTATTAAAACCATTTGCCATCGGGAAATCCTTCCAGAGAGTGCTTGCTTTTCAAACACGTACTTGATCGGATCTATCTTTAAAATCAACAGGGTTGTGTGGTTTAACATGTACTGTCTCAAACGCTTAGCAGCCCAACCGAGTGCACAACATGTTTTTTCCAGCATCGAGTACCTCGACTCACAATTGATGAATTTCTTACTCAAGTAGTAGATGGCGTGCTCTTTTCTACCTGTCTCGTCTTTTTGACCGAGCATACATCCCATTGAATTATCAAGAACCGTGAGATACATGATCAGAGGTCTCCTTGCAACTAGAGGCATGAGTGTTGGAGGCTCATGCAAATACTCTTTTATTTTTTCAAACACCTTCTGGAAATTTTCCTTCCACCCGACCGCTTGATCTTTTCTTAACAATTTGAATATTGGCTAGCAAGTGGCTGTAAGATGAGATATGAACCTTACAATGTAGTTCAACCTCCCTAGGAAAACACGAACCTCTTTTTCTGTTCTCGGCTCAGGAATTTCTTGAATAGCTTTTATTTTGGTAGCATCTACCTCAATACCCCTTTCACTGACAATGAACCCCAGTAGCTTTCCAGGTCTCACCCTGAAGGTACACTTGTTAGGATTCAGCCTCAGTTTGAATTTCCTCAATCATTCAAACAGCTTCAGAAGATTGACCATATGTCCTTCCTCTGCTTGTGACTTCGCAATCATGCCATCAACATATACCTCGATCTCTGGATGAATCATATCATGAAAGAGAGTCACCATCGCCCGCTGATAGGTTGCTCCAACATTTTTCAATCCAAAAGGCATCACCTTATAACAAAAAGTACCCCACAGTGTAATGAAAGTAGTTTTCTCCATGTCCTCTGGGGCCATCTTGATTTGGTTATCCCCAGAGAAGCCATCCATGAAGGAAAGCACAAAATATTAAGTGGTGTTATCAACCAATACGTCAATGTAAGGGAACGAGAAATCGTCTTTTGGGCTTGCTCTGTTTAGATCTCTGTAATTAACATACATCCTGACCTTTCCATCCTTCTTAGGCACAAGAACAATGTTAGCGACCCACAGAGGGTAATTGGTGATAGCAAGAAAACCAGTGTTCAACTGCTTCTGAACTTCTTCTTTAATTTTGATTTCCACATCAGATCTCATCCTTCTCAGCTTTTGCTTGACTGGTGGACATTCTTCTCCAAGAGGCAACTGGTGTACCACTATATCTGTATCCAGCTCGGGCTTATCTTGGTAAGACCAAGCGAAGATATCTTTATACTCACAGAGCATTTCAACCAATCTTTTCTTGACACTGTCTTCCAATGTAGCCCTAATTCTGATTTCTTTCTTATCGCCTTCGGTACCCAGATTGATGACTTCAATATCCTCCTGATGAGGCACAATGATCCTCGTGCTTCAGAAATTTGGCTAACTCTTCGGGTAGTTCACAGTCTTCATCAGTCTCTTCTTTATCTTGATAAATGGGATTATCAAAGTCATACAAAGCCATAGCTGAATTGGAATCGATGGTATCTGAGATAAAATACTTGCATGATTGATGTTTAGTTTATTATGAAATGCACACAAACAAAACACATTGCCATTTTTCTGTTAATAAAATGCAAAACAAGAAAGTAAAAACAGGGATCGCAATATTTGAATGCGAAAAACATCCTTTATTTATGATAATGTGCAAATAAAAAAAGGCCTCACATATTGGGTCACTACGTCTTGGGCAAAACCTGTCTCCTGTGCTGAAAATAACTAGCTGAATAAAATAAAATCAGCCACTCGATTGCTAGGAAAAATAAAGGCCGAAGCCTCTGACGCTTGCTGTTTAAACTCTTGCAATGAAAGAAAACCCATAGCCATGAAAAACCTTGATTCCATGTCTCGAGAACTAATGTCATGATATGTAGAAATGCAAAATGCGAAGAAACACAAGCCAGTTGATTAAAAACAATGAGCCAATTTTGGGGTGTTATAACACTCTATGTAAGTGTCATGGTTATGAACACTTACCTCTCCTCTAGAACCTTGACCATAGTCAAGAGTTCCTCACCCCTAGTTAGGTGAACTCTGAATGCTCTGATTCCATCCTAGTTAAGATACGTAGGCACGAGATACGATGTCTTGGCGAGCATACTTTGTATATACCCTAGGTCTTTACCTTAACACCTATTTCTTAGCAAGCAAACTTTAGGATAACAAAAATACTAACAAGAGGTTTTTATATAGTACTATAGATACTTAGGATGCTAACACCTTCCCTAGGTATAACCAACCCCCGAACCTTAGATTCTCTTAGCTTTGTTGTTACATAGAGCACTTAGGGTTTTCTTCGATCTTTACCTTTTCCTTTGGATAAATCAAAACTCGGTGGTGAACTTTATGATTTGTGATAAAATCTAATTAATAGCCTAACATCTAATTCTCACCGCAATAGAAATGGCGACTTCACTGGAGATCTTCTCCCATAAGAGGGTTAAGCCTACCTTGTTTGTATTTGTGTTATTTATATGTTTACTTACTTGTATACTTGTATATTTGTAAATATCTGTATATATCTGTTGTCCTTGGGTTTTCTGCGTGTAGGGTTGTTACCTTGAGTGGTGAGATAAGTCCTAACTCGGACTTAATTGTACACTTATGATAGGATGGTGGGTAGAGTCAAGGAGACTTTGAGGAGTTGATTCCTGAAAAAGTTGACTTGAGATTATTGAATGAGTATTTTGTGAAAGTAGTATTACTTTCGACCTAGGAGCCTGTGATACTGAGGACCTTTAGATTACCTATTTACCCCACCTTGGCCTCTTAGGACGTAATGCAGTGACTATGAGGGAGTAGTCCCGAAGTAGTTGATACACGATACTACATTCAGACGAGACTCTCTTGAGAATATTATTAATTCTCGAGTTAATTGATGTGCTGATAATATCCGAAAGATGGGTTGTTGGCTCTGGAAACTTCTTAGAACCCTGTTTTGTAGATACAAGAACCCTTAGTTCACACCTTTTTGGTATGGGTAGAACATGGCTCCATGCTCGTAATCTTCAAACCTAGGCCCTTGTTTGCTTGTCAATTTATATGTGTGTATATATGTATACATGTGTTTATGCATACATTCATCCATACCTTCATGCATTCATGGATAACCTTTTGGTTTCAAGGAATTAAGTTATTATTTCCTTTGCAAATCAGCAGAGATCATGGATTATGAGATGAAACTTTTCAGTTTTTTCAAAAATGTTTGCAACTTGCCTTGGAGTTCCTTGAAACCATTTGGCTTGCATTTTCATTGCATGCGCATGTCGTCACATTTTCATTTCATTTGCATTTCTCATCCTTGATTCTCATTTATCCTTTGTTCATAACTTACCAGTTGACTTCCCAAAGCCAGCATTGGATTTGAAATAGCTTTTGAAGGATCATGAACTCAGGAGAGCAGAATCAGTTTGTAACAAGAGCGGATGTTGAATTGATGAAGAACCAGTTGGACTAACTTGTGGAAGCCATGACAGCCTTGGCAAAGAGATATGACTATATTCAGAGAACTATTGTGGATAATGTTGCTCAAGATCAGCCTGTGCAGATTCCTGTTAGGAACCAGGTTATACAAGAACGCACTACTATCCGAGATGGACATTCCTCTTCTATTGATGATACAAACTATCAGAGTTTTGCCTTCCCTATGCCAGATTTCCAAGAGGCAGTCCCTGTGACGAAAACCAAGTACCCACGAGACATTGAGATTATGGAAAAATGTCGTGCGTTAGAAGAGAACCTTGATGCACTTAAGGGTCATGATGCTCTTAATTTGAATGCTTTGAACATGTGTTTGGTACTCGGCCTTGTGATACCTCCTAAGTTCAAGACACCAAAGTTTGAGAAGTATAAAGAGGATAGCTATCCGAAGCAGCATTTCGTGATGTTTTGTAGAAGAATGACTTCACATGTTCGTAATGACAAGCTTATGATCCATTATTTACAGGACATTCTAAGTGGGGCATACTTGAATTGGTACATGCAGCTAGAGAGTCGCAACATCCAATCATGGTCATACCTAGTTAATGCCTTTGTGAAGCAATACAATTACAATCTTGACATGGCTTCCAGCTGCCTGTAGTTGCTAGGCTTATCTCAAAAGGACAATGAATCTTTCAGAGGATATGCTCAAAGGTGGAGAGAAATCGCTGCTTGCGTCCAACCAACACTCTCAGATATAGAATTGGTTGACTGGTTCTTGGATACTTTGTAAGGCCCGTACCGGGAAAAGTTGTTTATCATTGTGACATCAAACTTCTCTGACTTGATAATAGCCAGAGAGCGCATCGAGAATGGTCTCAAGAGCAGAAAAATTTGAGGCACTTCAAACATCTCAGCTAGTGAGAGTAAATCAGTTGTCAGTTCTCAAGAAGAATGAGAGAAAGAAATTAATTCCATTTGGGAATCTCCAATACCTTAGCCTCATCGCTCATACGCCTCAATTGTTCAGAGTCAACAATCTTTTGGGTCTCCTCGTCAGATACCATTCTCTCCATAGGGACAATATTCTTCTCCAAATTGAAGGCCTCCTCAGTATCAATGGTCATACCGCCGTCAGAAGCGTCAGTACACCCGACAAAGGCCCAAAAAGCCACAAAGGCATTTCACTCCATTGTCAAAGTCATACAGTCAAGTCAAATAATGCCAGATTTGATCAAAGGTGGATTGATAGAGCCGAAGGAGATAGATCCAGTAATTTCTCCATACCCACCAGGCTTTGACGCCAACGCCCGATGTGACTACTGTCACACCCTCATTTTCACCTTTAGCCTTTTATACCCTACTTTTGTCATATCATACATTGTTCTATTGCATACCGAGCATGTGGGTTCACAAGGTGAGGATTGGGTCGGTTCGTTCCAAATAAGATAAATTGCTTATCATGGGCTACTTGGAAGAAAAGGTTCATCATCTAAGGTTTGATCTAAGTTGGAAAGTCTACTCATGTAGATTCCTTCAAGAAGAAGTTACTTGAAAAATATTGGGATATTCAAGATAAATATTTTTAATGAACATGAAGTGAAAGGCCAAATTCAAGACTTTTTCATCCATGTTTGTTTCTATGGTCAAGTGGAGTTCAAATTTGCAAAGCATGAGTCAAGATCACAAGTGCGTAATTCAAGACTCCATTCATTTCAAATTCAATGGTATAAGGGAAATCCATCATTCAAAGTTCAAGATTCATGAATTCAAGGCTAGAATTTTACAAAGGAAATTTCATGACATTACAAGAATGCCATTTGTTACAAAATTTCCAACTCTAAGTAATGTTTAGAAATTAATCTATTTCTAATCTTGATGCAAGTATCTAATCAAATTCATGCAATGGTACCCTTCATGCCCCAACAAGCTTACATGTTCCACATTATGCCCACAAACATCCAAGGAAAATAATTAGAAGTTAACTCAACATTGGAACATGTCAAGATCAAGACTATGTTTGCTTGTATGGGTAATTTAATGTGATCCAAAACAGCCCCATGCAAGAAGTGACAATTTGCATTATATCATAAAACCATTACATGTCACAAGACCAAAGAAATGAACTCACAATGATGCATCTACACATCTCAGAATTTTCCAAAATGTTGTCAAAAAGGTAGTAGCATTGACCACAAGAGCTGTCCAAACACAAGCCAACAAATGGGTACAAGGTTTGAAGGCAATGTAGAGTGATGTAGAAAAGTGACAGCATAGGCAAGTAGTGCAGCAAAAATGCAGCATAGCAACTTGCATGGAAATGGAAAGAAAGAGAGTGACATGAGAAAAGCGGCAAGAGACATTACCCCATGAAAAAATCTGACATTTTGAAAGTAGGGAAAACCCTAAGGGGATGAGATAAAAGAGGAGAGGGGGCATCATAGAAAAGATATTCAGCATTCACTACACACATAGAGAGATTGAGAGCAAAAGCATTGAAAAAAATCAGAAAAAAGAGTAAGAGAAAAAACAGAAAAAAAGGAGAGAAAACATTGAGAGCACTCACAAACATCTGAAAAAACAAGGGAGGGATAAAAAAAACCAGAAGAAGGAGGTAGGCCATAAGGAGCATATCCAGCAAAGGCCATTGGTGAAAGAGTAGTGTAGCTCTTGGGTATACTTTCTCTCAAACCCTTATCTTTTTACATTTTGCATTGCTTTATTCTCATTTGTTTTTCCTTGTATTGTTGTTGTAATAAGGTCTTGTATAACCAAGAAATATTGTAAAAGAATGAAGAAAAGAGATAGAACTTAGTTTAGGTCGCATAGTGACATGAGTTGAAAAACTAAAAATACTGTCACGTTCGCTACCAGTTCGCCTAGCGAACTTTGCCTCCTTTTTCCCTCTGTTCCTTTAAAAAACACGTATTCTGGGCAAACAGCATGAAGTTCGCCTAGAAAACTTCTTGATGTTTTTTACTGTCATGTTCGCTGGCACCTTCCCCTAGCGAACTTTGCCCTATTTCGGCTCTGTTTGCGTTCGCTGGCACCTTCTCCTAGCGAACTTGTTGTTGTTTTTTCTGGGCAGCTTCGCTGGCACCTTTGCCTAGCGAACTTCAGTGCCTTTTGCCTCTGTTTACGTTTGCTGGGAAGTTCACCTAGTGAACTTCTTGTGTTCTGGGTAAATTTCGCCTAGCGAATTTCTCATAGTTTTTCTTGTTTTTTTCCTTAAAAATTTTTTTTCAAGGAGTTCGCCGTTTTTTTTGCATGTCTTGATTTTTTAAGCCGACTAACCCCATGTGGTTGTATGATTTTTGTATATGAATGTTGTTATGGTCATTTTTTTTACCTTTGTTCCAAAAACCATTTTTTTAAAAAAATAAACTCGATTTTGTCGAGCCATTTTCAACCTTGTAAGTCGATTGTCTTGTGCATCACCATCGACCTTGTTCACATCACTCCAAATATTTTTACAAACAATAAAATCTTGATCCAACATCAAGTGATACTTTTCTTATAAAAAATCCAAAAAATACAATAAATATATGATTAGGGTTATACACCATGGACTTTAAAGTGGTGGAGAAGGAATGAGAATGGAACCCTCATACATTCATTCCGAATGTTTTGAATACAAGGTGCTCGACTTGGTTATTTGAGACATTCATCTCTATCCAAAGTTTTGTGTAATCCTAATCAAGAACAATTTCATTTCAAAAAACCTAAAAATGACATCAACTCATCAAACTTATTTTCGCCTTAGGGCATCAATCTGAAAACCTTTTTTCAAGGTATAAAATCGAACAACAAACAACCATTTCACAAGCCTCCGAACTACGGATCTCTGATTCTTCACTTCTTTTAAGTGAGGATACGTAGGCACAAGGGCCACAATCCTTGGCGAGCATTAAAATAAAAACCAACCCCCCTCTTTTCCCTTAAGCAAGCAATTTTAATAATAAAAACACCCATTCACGCTAAACAACCTAGAAGGTTCTCATCGAGTACGATGGATGCGAGGGGTTGCTAACATCTTCCCCTCACATAACCGACTCCCGAACCCTAAGACTTGGTTGCGATGACCATGCCCTTTCTCCCAAAGGTTTTATCGCTATTTCCCTTTTCCTCCTTGGGATAAATAAAATCTGGTGGCGACTCTGTGTCATTTTTTGCGTAGCGACAACTACCATGCTGGGGCACAAGGGCACTCAAATGAAGACTGTAAGATGCTCAGGAGCAAGGTTCAGACTTTGCTTGACTTCAAGATGTTCTCCTTCACACCTCAAGGCATTCAAATCAACAATCCTTCACTTGGTCAAATGGGTTCATCAGTCCATGTTGTAGAAGAAATCACCGAGGATAGATGTGAAGATGATTATCAAACTGATCTCGGCAATCAACTTTGAAGACGACTAGTTCGTTAGAAAATCAAGAAAGGAAAGCCCAGTCCTCGAGGCTGGCAATCTTTTGGATGTTTCAACATTTTCTGTTGTATTTTCTTTGCATGTTGAATTTAGAGAATGAAGCATAATCTTTTGGGTTTTTGAACCAAAGAATAGCCAAATAAGCGGAATTGAGAGAACGAAGCGAAGAACATAAGAGATTGACGAGATTGGAGAAGAGAAAGAAGAACACGAGTAGAGGAAAGAGATTGAAACCTGAGAGAGAGATTCTCATACGAGATCGAGAGGATTTGATACTTGTGAGTTTTTTTTGTACGACTCAATCTTGTCTTCAATCTTCCTGTTTCAATTTTGTTATGTCTTCAATCGTGTCTTCAATTTGATACTTGTGAGTGTCATTTGTTTTTTTTTTTAGCAGTAAATAAAACCCTTTTTTTCTTCTTTTGTTCCTTCAAAAAGAGAAATTGTGGGCTAAGCCCATGTATTCAATGACCCAAGAGTTTTCTACTCACACGCATTTTCATTATCCTCCTCTCCCTGTTTTTTTATTTATTTCTTTTCTTTAAAAGTTTCAATTAATTTTTGTTTTTATTTTTATTTGTTATTTAAAACTTCTGTTAATCATTTCTTTAAGATTTTAATTGTTATTTAAATTTTTTTAATTAACTATTAGTATCAATTTTAATAGTAGTTAGATTAACTAGTTTAGTTATTGATATTGAAAAAACTCAAAAATATTTTCTTAATTAGTTTATGTGAATTCTACTTCATGTTTAGAATATAATTATTTAAGATTTATTTTTGATCATTTAGATTTTATTTTCAATTAATTAACTTCTTTATCAATTTAACTTCTAACTTAGTGATTTGCATAATGGATCCTTTTGTTTAGGCTATGTTGGTTAGATCTCGTAATCTCGATTCTTGTCTTGAATATGCCATTACTCATTATCTTGTGCTCATTATTATTCATCTAACTCGTGTATCTTTCATCTTGTCATAGTATTTCTCTTTTCATTTGATTCTATTTTGTGGTTAATCATTTCTGTGTTTAGGTTTGCTTTCTCTTGTTAATTCCTCTTGACATTTGAGCTATACCTTGTTTATTTGCTTGTTAGCTTTCATGTTCCTTTATGATCTCCTAGTTCAACTTTATTTTTGATTAAGATTGAAGTAGGATAGATTTTAGGTTCTTAATTCTATCATGACAACATTAGGCTTAGAATTCCTCCATCCTCAACTTTAGGTCTATCTTACATGGTCACATTAGGTTAGCATTTTCCCATTTATCTCAACCTTAGGTCTATCATTGCATGACAAAATTTAGGATACAGCTCCCCTAGATTTTCTTTCTTTTGCATCCAAATCATTTTCTTGCATTAAAAAACCAAAAAACATTTAATAAACACGATGCGTGTGTAACCCCCCAAAATTTGCCCATCTTTTCTCTTCGATCTTGGCTTATGTTTCATTGCATTTTCATATTCATTTTTGAATAGCATAGTTCTATACAAGGGATCAAGGTATCATGACTTGTTTCTCAAGAAAGAGAGACTTATTTCTTCAACCTCTAGCAAAGTTTTTCTTCTTGATTTTATGGTATTCTCAAGCCCTAAAGGTCCCTCATCCTCAAGTGTAATTCAAGGCAACATCATTTCAAGATCATATGTGATTCACCATGTCTTAGTTTGTAAGAAATAATCAAGAGATTCAATTTTTGAGTGAGTTTTGACAAGTTTCATGTCACACTTTGCTCTAATTTGCACCATTCATCCTTCCTCAGCATTCAAAAAACTTCTCCTATAAATAAGGGACTCATTCCACTCATTTCCAAAAGCTTTGATAGCCATAATCACCCTACTGAGATCTCATTTGAACTCTTAAGCTTAAACTTCGTATTTTCATTTCCACACCTTAATTACTCAGATTCTCCATCCAGTTAGCTTCACCAACATTCAGTGAAGCTAACCAGCTCAAGAACTTGAAGAATCGTGGCCTGAATCAAGCTTGAGGACTCCATTTTCAGAGCTTTGAAGTTGAACTTCAACAGGTACAATTCTCAACTATTTTGACTCAAATTTATTGCTAAGATGTAGTCCTTGATGTGCTGATGCTATTAGGATTGTTAGATTTTAGTTTTGGTTGAGTTTTGTTGGTTAATTTTAAAATCTGTGAGAAAAATATTATATGATCTTATGATGGTTTCTGACCTATGGTGATTTCCTTTGTTTTCTATTATTGGTTTTGCTATTTTTCTTGGATTTTTGGATTATTTGGTTAATTTTAATTGGTTTAAAATTATTTTTGGACCATTTAAAATTATGAGGAAATTAGTACATGATCTTATGATGGTTTCTGACCTATGGTGATTTTCTTAGACTTTTGTTTGTGGTTTAACTAACTTCCATCCTTTTTATGTGATTTATGGCCTTTTTATTTGTTTTTTTATTTATTGCAAAATGATGTGATATTGTTTTTTAGTCCATGATTGGGTGCCATTCTGTTTTTCTTCAAGCCATTTGAGATTTTGATGCTTGTTTGATGGTTGTTTCCTTTTGTGATTGTTTTTTATGTTTGATTCTTATTAAGGCGTGTTCTTAATTTCCACTTGTGTGATTCAACTTGTATGTTCTCTCTTGTGTGTTCATGGTTGGATGTTGACTTGTTGATCATATTGGATGTTGTGTTTTCATCTTTGGTTTCATGTTATGTTCATATGTTTTCCCTTTTAGGGTTGTTTGTATGCATGCTTGTATTGTGGTTTGCTTTTGAATGGGATGCATGATCTGTTTCTTGTATGCTCTCTCTTTGATCATTGACATGGTTTGAGTATGTTGTGTTGTGCTTGCTTCCCTACCATGTTTATTTTTCCATTTGATTTCATTTCATCTTGATTTGTGATTGATGATGCTTATTGAAGATGTTTGAATGTGTGTGGGCACTTTGTTTTTCCATGTTGTTTTTGTTTGCAAATCTTTTGACATGGTGTGAGCTAATTCTTATTGCTTTGATATGTTTTTTATGTTTACCATGTGTGATCATTGATTGATGTTTGCTTGATGATTTGCTTTTGAACTTTCATGTATGTTCTTCATCTTGCATGCCTTTTTTCTTCTTCATTTTTCTTCTCTTTTTGAAACTTGTTTAAGTTTCATTCTTGTTTTCTTTTGTGATTGAATTGGATAGTGTTTACTTGTGCTTGCTCGAATGATCCCTTAGGATTCCTAGTCCCTCTTAATTTTTGATTAAGATGGGAGTAGGAGAGATATTAGGCTTTGAATCCTTTGCATGATAACATTTAGGATAATCCCTTTTATCTTAACTTTAGGTCCATCATTTGTATGATAACATTAGGTAGACTTTCTTTTCATTTTAACCTTAGGACCATTTTGTATGACAACATTAGGGTTTTTCAGTTTCCCTTTAGTGTTTTCTTTTGTGTCTTATCTTCTCATCTCAAACAATCTTTAAGACACTTAATAAAGAATGATGAACTTTGTGTGCCACGAGCCTTAAGTATATGAGAAATGGTGAGTGGGGGAGTTTCTCCTCACTTGTCTAGAGTGTTTAGTGTATGCCTTTTGGGTGATATGCGACACATTCGCTCCTATATCATAGTCTTTAGTGCAACGTTAATCTCAAACAAATTCAACTCACTTCACTAAAACTCTTAAACCAAATTCAAACCTTTTTATCCTTCGGGATTTGTTTCAAACTCATTTTCAAAAAAGAGTACGTTACTTTTTAGTTCTTCCGCAAACAAGCATCAACCCTAACTGCTGGAATGAGAACTTAACGTCGCTTATAAAAACACTTAACCAAGCAGTGGTCTAGTTACTCGAACTACGTTTGCTCATACCGGATGAGGATACGTAGGCACAAGACGATGATGTCTTGGCAAGCAACCTTCCCGCCATCACCCGTAGTTTTCCGAACTACATTGACTCTGACTTTCCCATTGCATGAGGGAATACGTAGGCATAGGGCGACAATGTCCTATCAAGTCTTCTTTTTCTTTTCCCTCCCCCGTTTAGTAGTAGCTTTTAGATAACTCACCGATTTGATTAGACAATAAGCATGGATCCTGTTGAGTACAATGGACTTGAGGGGTACTCATACCTTCCCCTTGCGTAACCGACTCCCGAACCCAAGATTTGGTTGCAATGACCTTGTCTTTTCCTATTCTTCTAAGTTTTATTTGATCGTTTCCTTTCTCTCTCTTTGGGATAAATAATGTTCGGTGGCGAATCTTCTGTTTGTTTCTGCCGGCCCTTTTTGCAGTTGCGACAGCGTGTAGTACGTCACGAGCCTTAAGCACGTGGGAAAAGATGAGCGAGAATCTGCCTTACCTCTTCTAAGAGTGTTTTGTACGTGAGACGCTTGGATCGTTTGTACGAAACATTCGCTTCTATGTCATAGACTTTAGTGCAATATGCATCTCAAACTCTTTTTTAAAACCCTAACAAGAAAAATACTTGAACAAATCCAAATCATTTTCTATTTTGGGATTTCGTCAAAACCATTTTCAAAAAGGGCATTTTATCTCTGTTCTACTGCAATACAGGTAACACATAAGACTCCACGAGCGAGAGATAAAACACCTAATTGCTAGAATGCGAACGTTAGCATTATCCATAAAAAACCACCAGCAAACCATAGTCCCATGAACTACGAACGCTCTGATTTCTCATACCTGTTGAGAATACGTAGGCACAAGGGCCCCAATCCTTAGGGAGAAATCTTCCCTTTTTTTCACCATAGTCCTCCGAACTACGATTGCTCTGACTTTTCCATTGCACAAGGGAATACGTAAGCATAGGATTGCGAGATCCTGGTGAGCCCCCTTTTGTTTTACCTCTTTTTGTTTTTCCCTTTTCATTCACGCATTCCCTTAGCAAGTTAATCTTTAGATATACACACTCTTTAATTAGAACAACAAGAGTGGATCCTGTTGAGTACAACGAACGCAAGGGGTGCTAGTACCTTCCTCTTGCATAATCGACTCCCGAACCCCGAATTTGGTTGCGATGACCATGTTCTTTCCCTTTTGAGGTTTTTTTGATGTTTTCCTTTCCCCGTTGGGATAAATAAAGTTCGATGGTGACTCTGTGTCTTCGCTAGTTATTTTTTGCATAGTGATAAATATACACGACTAAGGGTGATGGTTGATGTCAGGCAACCATTGAAGAAGCATACCATAGTGAAGAATAAAGGAGGTGACTGGTTTACTGGGAATTTTAAGTATGAAAATCTTGGATTATTTTGTTTCGTTTGTGGAATTATGGGACATTCAGAGCAAAAATGCAAAGTCAGGTTTGCTATGCAAGAGGATAACGGGGAGAAAGAATGGTTAGGAGAAATGCGAGCTAAAAATAGGAGGTATGGTGGTGGTCCGACATCATGAAGTTTAAAGGATGAAGCAACAAGCGGTGGGAGTTGTAGGGACGATGAAAATGGTGGCACAGGTGAGGAGCATATGCAGCATGGCAGTTACAATGAAGTTAATGTTGAAGGGACACCATAGTCATTGATCATTCATTCCATACGTGAAATCAAGAGCAATTAATTCTCAATTATAGCCCACATTTAATTCTTAGTCAAACCGTTACTCATGATCCAGAAATCATAAACGACCAAAAAAACCAGCCAGAAAAAGTCTTATCAAACAGTTATTTAATGCATTTCATTAGCCAACCAACAATAATGGTTTCACACTTAATGGCCAACCAAAAAGAGATATCCATGGAGTATAGATATGTAAAGGGGAATCAATGGTGTCCCATCTACTTTTTGCTGACAATTATTTTTTGTTGTGCAATGCCAATTTATATGAAGTGAAACATCTCATGGAAATTCTCCAAACATACACAGAAGCCTTGGGCCAGGAAATTAATATGTCCAAGTCAGAAGTGTTATTTAACCGTAATATTAGTGGTCCCGCTCAAGAAGATCTTACTCGACTAATGGGAGTTTGTCATGTTTCAGGAACGAGAAAGTATTTGGGGCTACCATCGATGATTGGAAAAAGTAAGAAAAATACTTTTGGATTTTTCAAGGATCATATATGGAGGAGAATTAATTCATGGAGAGGAATGTCATTGTCTAAATCATGGGAAGAGATCATGATTAAATCACTGCTTCAAGCAATACCCTCGTATGTTATTAGTGTATTTGTTATTCCAAACAATATTTATTCTGGACTAAGCCTATGGCCGATCCATTGTTGAGCATAGCCCAATCCAGTTCTACTTCGAGGATGGCCCAGAGTACTGGCACAACCCGTTGGGGCCACTAGAGAACACGTTCTCCACGTTCTCCTCACCCAAGGACACGTCACCAACTGAACCTGCACACCTCATAGAGCCATTTTTCCTTTCATAGGCAAGTTCATCCACTAGCTAGGGGTGCAGAGCAGTTAACCCAGGAAGATGAGCATGAGTTGCTCATCTCTACTTTCACGTGAGAATTTTGGCAGTCATCCGTTGTGGAGTTGAACACTCAGCTCATAACAGAAACTGTTAGCCAAACATTGGGGTCAGGTATTCTATTATTTAACCCTTTCTTACTTACCTCTTCACCCGAACTAACTTAAGCATTAGAGTGTTTACAGGTACAACCCCCATTCGTCGATCGTCCAAGGTTGCGAACGTGTTGCTGGCCACTCACCTATTCTGATCAACTGTTCGGATCAATATTGTTAATGATATAGAGAAGATGTTAAACTCTTTTTGGTGGGGGTGATAATCATAATAAAGGAATAAGGTAGCTTGGTTGGAATAGATTGACATGTGCTGAAAAGGATGATGGTCTTGGATTTAGAGATTTCAAATATTTCAATATGACAATGGTGGCCAAACAAGGGTGGCATATTATGAGGAATCCAGACACCTTGTATGCTAGAATCTTTAAAGCCAGGTACTTCCCCCGGTCTTCTATTTTTTAGGCTAATATTGGTAATAATTTAAGTTTTGTTTAGAGAAGTGTGTTAAAAGCTAGAGATTTTTTTACTCTTGGTTGTAGATGGAGCATTGGGAATAAGAGTAATATTAATGTTATGTCAGATTTGTGGTTGAAAGGAGAAGGAAACAAAAGCCTTTATGCACCACAAAGACAATATGTGTATAATATTACTGCTAATAACCTTATGTTGCCTAATGTAAAACAATGGGATACTCAAAAAATTAGACAATTGTTTACACATTATGTAGTGTCGGAAATTTTGAAAGTATTGTTGTTGGAAGAAGTTAAGGAGGATTTTTTTAGTATTGAAAGAAGAACAAGATGGTAATTACAGTGTTAAAATGGGATATAAGTTGTTGAAGAGATATTAATCCAATTGTCTTAACCATAGAGTGGAATGGGATTAGGGTGGTTTGTGGAAGATTATAGCTCCCCCAAGAGTTAAGCACTTGCTTTGGAGAATTTTTTGTGGGTGCCTACCAACGCGGATTAGACTTCGTCAACACTTTGTGTCGTGTCCTGATAATTGCCAACTGTGTGAAGGAAATGAGAAAGATGAATGACATGTGTTCTTTGGATGCCCGACGACTAATCAATGTTAGAATGATGCAGGTTTGAACCATATTATTGCTCATAGACTACATACTTTAATGATGCAAATACTCTTATTCTTGATATTTGTAGCAAGGAAGATATGCGTATAGCAAGGAGAGTTGCTATTATGATGTGGGTTATTTGGAACAATATGAATAACTGGATTTGGAACAACGAAATGAAGAACACGAACAAGTTAGGCATACAAGCTTTTCATGTTTGGCAAGATTGGTTTCAAACTTAAAATCTTTATTCTTCTTAATGATCCCATTTATCATCCGATTGTGTGGCATCCACCGAGCGCATGGTAGGTGAAATGCAATGTTGATGCAGAGTTTAATAACCAATAGGGAACAACTAATAGGGGGTGATGCTTTAGAGATAGTAGTGGAAGGTTCATCAATGTTGGAATAACTTGGGAGTTTGGTCTCTTATCCATAATAGAGGCAGAAGCGTTGGCCCTAAAAGAAGCGGTGCATGCAGTCATCCATATACAACTAAATCATGTTATTTTTTAGAATGACTCTGGTGCCAGCGATGCACACTAACATGATGGTGATTCTGAATTTAGTTTAATTATCTCTTGTATTAAGAACCTTCTAGTTTCTCATTCTAACTTTAAGGTGAAGTTTGTAAAGCGCCAAGCAAATTCGATTGCTCACATGTTAGTTAAAGCGGACAATTCTTATCGTAGTGTTTTCCATTTGATTCCTCCTTATATTGAACATCTTTTGGTTAGTGATATGAATTGAATTTGCTTGCATAAAAAATCACTTTATTAGTCTGATGTGTAATTAATGTCATAAATGATGGAGTTTTATTTAGTAAAAGTAGTAAAAAAAAGTGCTTACTCATGAGTTCTAGAATAGTACGCACATTTGTTCACGTATATTATAGCAAGTTATTATTTTATTGAAGTTGTACTAAAAAATTATATATGGAAAATTAACATCTATTGGATCAACATTAAAAAAAAAAGTATTTAAACATTACTTTTGTTTTAATATCGTTTTAAAAAAATTTGAATCAATAGAATTTTTTTTCCATTTATAAAAATAACACGGTTTATTAAAATATTTGGATCAAAATATACTTTTTTATCTATATCAAAATTATTTTTGTTTTGGTACCGTTTATAAAAAACTTAGATTAATAGTAAATTTTTTCTAAATATAAAAAATTATTGTTTATAAAAATATTTGTATAACAATACAATTTTTCCTGTTTATAAAATTATTTGTATCAACAATAGATTTTTTTTATTTATAAAAATATTTGTATAATAATATATATATTTTTTCGTTTGTAAGAATATATTAATAATACACTTTTTCTATTTATAAAAATAATTGTATCAACAATACATTTGTCCTCGTTTATAAAAATAACAATGTTTATTAAAATAATTGGATCAATGATACATTTTTTTTATCTATATAAAAATTATTTTTGTTTTAATACCGTTTATAAAAAATGACATTTTTTAAAATGTGTTTTGATCAATAACTCAATTTTTGTGTGTATTTTTCTATATTTGGATCATTTATACAAAAATAATAATATAGTTTTAACAACGAGAGATAACTAAAATTATTTAAGTGAAAAAAATATATTAAATCATTTTGATAATGATGATTTTTCTAAATTTTCATTTTGTAAACTTAGTGTTCGTATTTGAGTTAGATACAACAAACAATACATTAAAAAAACAACCTCTAAGAAGTAGGCACATAAAAAAGTTAGCCCGACTTCATATAAGTTAAATTCATATAAACCCACATAAAATATGAAAGTACTTTTGTAAAAATTTATGTATATAGGATATATAATATATTATAACAAAAGTCACGTAAAAGATAAATTTATTTTGTAACAATTTTTTTCATGGTTTGATTAAGTTCTCGATGAAGTGAACAAAAGACGGCCACAATATTGTCTCTTGGACAAATAATTATTAATTGTCAATGATCTCGGTACATGCGTGTGGAAACATAAAAGTCACATAAAATATCTATGTTATCAAAAATTAAAAAATAGAAAACACAATTTCATACAAACTTACGCATGAGTAAATGGTAGTAAGTGATGAATAAGAGAATAATGGAGATATTGAGAAAATTAGAGAGAATTAAGGTAAAAATGATGTTATTTCATTACCCAACATGGGATATATATATATATATATATATATATATATATATATATATATATATATATATATATATATATATATATATATATATATATATATATATATATATATATATATATATATATATATATATTGTGCATTTGTGTATATATATATATATATATATATATATATATATATATATATATATATATATATATATATATATATATATATATATATATATATATATATATATATATATATATATATATATATATACACAAATGCACAACTAATAAACTAAAAGAGAAAAAATATCCAACCATAACCGGTTACAAAAAAACTACTACTTTCAAAGATATCAAAAACTGGAGGGTGGTAACTAGTTACACCAAAGCTATAACCGGTTACAAGTTGCTTCTGTTTGATATTTTTGCTGTTGGAAAAGGTGATAGTTGGTTGCACCCATGTTGTAACTGGTTACACCAACTTGAATTACATTTTTTCACAACACACCACCTTAATTCAAGTCCTTTAAGTCTTCCATACTCACATGCTTCTTTAACTCTTAAACACTTCAATTGTCACTTCTTTAGTTAGCAAATCGGCCTCTTGATCTTCACTTTTGCAATACCCTAACTCCAATTTTCCTTCACTCATAAGCTATCTTATGTAGTGAAATTTCATCTCCATATGTTTGTTTCTCCCATGTTGTCACTACTGAAAAAATAAGGTACCGACAAAAGAGGAGAGTCGCCACCTTTCGTTATTTATCCCACGGAAAGGGAAAGGAAACGATCGGAAAAACCTGACGAAAAGGTATAAGACAAGGTCATCGCAACCATGTCTAGGTTCGGGAGTCGGTTACGCAAGGGGAAGGTATTAGCACCCCTCACGTCCGTTGTACTCAACGGGATCCACGCTTGTTGTGTTTATCTAACAGGTTGGTTTTAACTATCTACCTATCAAGGCTGGTCTGAAAAGAAAAGAAAATTGACTCGGCAAAGCATCGCGCTTCGTGCCTACGTATTCTCGTTAGAGAACGAGAAATCAGAGTCAACGTAGTTAGGCTAACTACGGGTAAAACGAATGGGGGAAGGTGGCTCGCCAATACGTCAGTATTGTGCCTACGTACTCTCAACAGGCGCGAGAGATCAGAGCTTACGTAGTTCGGGATACTACGGAATACGGGGTTTAGATTCATCTTTTTTTCCGAGTAGGGTTAACAAACAGTTCCAGCAGTTTGATGTATGCAGCTTGCTCGTCAGAGACTCGTGCATTACCATTTGCGGTAGAACTGAGAGTTAACGACACTTTTTTCTTCAAAAAAGTTTTCCTTGAGTTAAGGGCCCACGGGGCAAAAGAGGTTTGCAGTTTGTTTTCTGTCTTTTACGGAAGAAGTGTTTTGTATGGATGTCTGTAGCTTGTACAGCACTAGAGACTATGACTTAGGAGCGAATGTGTCGCATATCGTCCAAAGGACATATACTAAACACTCTAAATGATTGAGAGGAGACCGCTCAATTATCATTTCCTAAGTAGCTTAAGGCTCGTAACGCCTTGTACTAACTTGCTTTTATTACGTTTTTTTACTGTTTTTTTGGAGATGAGAAGAGAACGAACTCTACGGGGAAACTGTCAAGCCCTAATGTTGTCATGCCAAGGATTCATCCTATGGTTGAGTTTGAAACAGGGAACTCCTGGATGTTATCATGCAAAGGTCTCAACCTAAAGTTCTATCATCACTTCCTTATCAAAGGAAGTGAGAGTCCTAGGGGATCATGTCAATGGTAAACAGAAAACAACCGCAAGAATCATCAAAGCAAATAAGCAGAAGAGAAAACAGTAAAGATGCCAATGCAGTGCAGCAATACAAGCAGAGGGAGACTCACTCAACCTCTTAGCAATCAAGCAAAGAAAAAAATAAAAGCGGACAAGCAAAGGGAGCCCAGCTCAACCTTTATATGCAAATACATCAATTAGAAAATAGAAAAACAACACACAAGCAAGGGGAGGATCACCTCAACCCTTAAGACAGGCAAGCAGAGGGAGACCCACTCAACCTCTTAATGCAGTCATGCACCTACACTTAGACTATCCTAAACATGAACTATCCTAATGCAACACACCACTCAATCATGAATGAAAGCAAGGAATTATGGCAAATAAGGAATTCATTCCACAATTAAACAAACAAGGCATCTATCCTAAGGAAAGGAATTGAATGTTGGGAAGCAAGGGTAAGGTCCATAGGAACTTACCACAGGCACTCAACTAACTAAAAGGGATTTGGAAAGTCTTAAAGGTTTGACTCCTTCAGGAGATATGCAACATTCCCCCCACAAGAGGGACTATGCTACCCCAAGAAGGTTCCTAAAAGGATTGGATAAGAGAAGATTAGGAGAATGAAGATGGGAAGCAGGGTAAGGTCCACAGGAACTTACCACAGGCACTCAACCAACTCCATTTCCTTAGAAAGCTTGCATAGATTCAACTCTTTTGTGAAAATGCAATGAATTCCTCCACAGGAGGAAACACGCTCACAAGGAGGATCCTAGTTAAGTAAGGAAGATTTTGAGGGAAGCTAAACCTATAGGAAGAATCATCCACCTAATTTGAACTTCTAAAGAACCTCAATGATTACCTTCTAATGATCACCTAAACTAAGGATTCAAAGGCTCTATAAAGGCCTAATCAAGGTTCTAAAGAGTTATCTACCTAAGTTCTATTCTATCAAGAAATAAATTTGAAACTTTGAATTAGTTAAAGTTCACTCTAAGGACTAACCTATGAAGTTAACCTAGTTAGGGTCACCTAAACCAAAGCCAACTTGTAAAATGGGGGAATAATAGAAAATCAATTCTAAAAATCTTAAGGAAAATTCTAGATGATCCTACATGTGTTAAGAATCTATAGTAGAAAAACCAAGGGCAAAACCTAATCCTAAAGGTTCTTATAAAATCTAAATTCACAGGGTGTGCTAAAGGGGATCCACCATGGAATGCTCCTAAAGATCTATCTCAAACTCCTACTTAGAATCATCTAAAAAATACAACAAAAATCACACAAACCTATCAAGGAGTCTATGACAAGCATGCAAAATTTCAACACCAAATTCCAATCCAAGAAATAGTACTAAAATCAGAAAGTAAACTACTCATTTTATGCATTTTTAATCAACTATTAAAAATAGAAAAATGCCAAATAAATGGAAAATTATCCAAAAATGAAAATAAATGGCATGGAAAAATCAGAGATAATCCAAGGAACAAACATGATTTTTTTTCACATTTTTCTGACAATTATTTACATTTTTAATGAATTAAAAATGATTAAAACAATAAAAGAAATCACAAAACAATTAAAAGAAATAAAACTGAATTAAAAAAACTGGGAAAAAGTCACAGGCGTTGGATTAGTGGACTGGTCAGCTCATCTAAAGGGGAATGGGGGCGCCACGTGTCTCAGGAGTCCACTGAATGAAACGAACCGTTTCACTAATGTTCAGGTGTGGTTGGTTGACTAGGGTTCACCCTAGGTCCTAATCTGGAGCGTCTATCATAAAAGTATGAGAATCCAAGGCCTGGTAGCGTGCCACATCAGCGGTCAAAGTCAGCATCTCTCCAGATTGAATCACAATCATCAGATCTTCATACCAAGTCAATTGTTTCAAACGGATCCAACGGGGCTTGTATCTTCTTCTTCGTTTGAACTGAAGATTGGAGGGGGGAAAGTCCAGGGTGGCCGGAGAAGACTCTGGTCGTCTTCTCCGGCGGGCTCATGGTGGCCAAACCATCAGGTATCACCAAACTCCACCAAAAACTCCAGATCCACTTGTTTTCTTTCAAGGAATAACATGTCACTCTCCATTTTTTCAACTTCTCAAAGAATAACTCTATACGATCTTGAACAGAAAATACGTGTCTTGGAAAATCATCATCAAATGCCAAATTCTCTCCATCAATCTATTCTACTCTCCTCACTTATTAAGAATCTATGATCAATTCTTGAAAAAACTCACTATACAGCCATAACCGTGCCTCTGAATATTTCACTCATCATCAAGAATCATCTCAAAACCTCTCCAAATCATACCTAAATCCATCTATGGTTCAAGAATTACCTAACCACATGCAATTTCTATCCTAATTCAGTCTCAATCAAGCATAATAATGAAAAGATGAAAACCTGGTTTGAGCTTTGATAGAGAGTGCCACAACCTCCAATTCTTGATCAAACTTGCTCAGAATCGTTCAATGATGCTTGCTAAAGAATCTTGGAGCTTCAATTCCCTCCGCAATGGCCTCCAAGATGGAAAACTATTTTCACTTTGTAACTAACTTTTTCAAGTGCTCCTTACCTCATTCAAGCTTCTCCAATCACCAACCTTGCTATGAATTCATCCAGAAACTTATATAGAACAATTTTGGATCCTTATTTGGCCCAGTTATGGCCCAATTCACTCAATCCAATTTTCTGATTTTTCTTCACTTTCCTCTCATGGCAGTCGTGTATTTCTGATTCTAGCAACTTCCATTCTCATCCAAATAGCTTGCATAACGCTCCTTGAGCATGGATGGATCAGAATGAATGCTTAATTCAATCCTATGGTGCACATTGGTTATGTTACTTCAACTTTAAGCAACTTGGAATTAAGCCATGAAATCAACCTTAACTCAAAAATGTAACAATTCCAAAATTCTCCAAATGTCTTCTACCTTCAAAAAATGCACAAACTTGCCAAGTTTTGCACAAAAATGAATTGTTTTGGAATTTTCTCTTTTTTATGCCTTTTAATTATCTTCCATGAAAATTCCTTCATACACTTCCATATTTAATCCATATCAATGAATGTTTGGGTCATGGTTGGACAAATAACACCATTTTGAACAACTTTCAAGTTGATCAAAAGTCCATTTGAGGTGTCTAAGTTGATGAAATTGACCCATAATCACAAATGACCTATAATTCCAAATTCCCAAAATACCTTTATCTTGTAGAGCTCATAACTTGAGTTCTACAAATCCAATCATGGACTTCTAGTACTTTCTAGAACGCTAAGAAGATAAGGAACAACATTGATGTTGGCCAAAAGTTCATGAGAATCATCTTTCTAGGTCAAAATTTCATGCAAGTTGGTTGACTTTCAAGCTCCAAATTCACATTCCTCTAAAGACCTGTAACTTGTCTGGCTCATAACTTGAGTTCTATAAACCCTATCAAGGACTTCTAGTACTCAAATTAAAGCTATGACCATGATCTACAACAATCATGTTAGGGTCAAGGTGAGATGAAAATCACATATTGAGTTATGTGGTCTTAAAGTTAGGCACCAAACCAGGGGATTTTACACTGTCAAGCATAGCAACCCTAGCTTAGGAACTCCTCACACTCTTGATTAATGATGAGTTGACCTTGAAATCATACCTTGGGAATCTTAATACATCAATCCATGATCACATGGCCTTACACTTAGGTCTCAACCTTCTTCAAATCATCAGTTAACCTAGGGTTGACCAGATGAAAACCCTAGTTGCACCAATCTTGGTTGTAGCTTCTTATCCTTCACATGGTGACCTGTCTAGGCTTCAAAATGAACTTCAATAATTCTCATGAGATTTCTCAAGGTCTTAAGTCCAACTTCATGGCCTCAGAATCATCGGATGATCTTTCCCATAACCTTCAAGTTAGGAGACATACACTCTTGGCTTCAACCACTCCCTCTGAGGGTCCTTAACTTCTTTAATGCGGATATCAACCCTTGAATACTTGAATAAACCTCTTAGTTAGCTTCATAGCCTTATGTATCCCTTTGTTGGTAGACATACCTCTTGATCTCCTGCATACATGTCAATGTAATGCAGATGATAATGCTAAAATGAATGCAATGAAACACAAGCTAAGTAAAGAAAGGTTAGGAAAATTTTGGGGTGCAACAGCTGCCCCTATTCAAACGGATTGGACCTGACTGGGTGAGAAGCGAACAAATCTCAAACAATCAAGGTAGAAGACGTTTGAATACCAATAAACCCGGAAATTTGCCAACCGCACAAGTACACGATACTCTGATGGGGACAAACTCTGAAACTGAGATGACAGTTGCACGGCAACTTGCTGGAGAATTACTGATCTGACGTATCTAATTTCATTGTGGAATTCTGTCCTCAAGTCATCAAGGGACCACCGGTTATATGGTAACTGGCAATGCGTAGCTGATTTTTCCGTCGGGCATTCTGCGCCACAATAGAAGAATTCCTTATCGTCACCTATGGACTCGTCAAGTCGCTAGAAATGTCGACAGTATCTTCGTCGAACTTCATCTGTAAGTCAATAAGGGATCACTGGTTACACGGTAAATGGTGAAGAATCACTGAATTTTCCGTCGGGCATTCTGCGCCACAGCAGAAGAATTCCTTATCGTCGCCTATGGACTCGTCAGGTCGCTAGGAACGTCGACAATATCTTTGTCGGACTCCGTCAGTAAGTCAATAAGGGATCACTGGTTACACGGTAACTGGTGACTTTCCAACCGCACAAGTAAACGATACTCTGATTGGAAGATAATCTTCAAAATCTGAAATGATAGTTGCACGGTAACTTGCTGGAGAATCAGTTACACGGTAACCGGAAATTTGCCAACCGCACAAGTAAACGATACTCTGATTGGTAGGACAATCTTCGAAATCGGAAATGACAGTTGCGCAGCAACTTACTGGTGAGCGACTAATCTCAAATCTCCATCAGGATGATCATCAGATTTCACTGAAGCTTCTTCCTCAAGTCATCAAGGGATCACTGGTTACATGGTAACTGGTGATACATAGCTGATATTATCGTCAGACATTCTGCGGCACGACAGCAGAAGAATTCCTCGGGACTCATCGGGTCATTAGGAACTTTTGACAATCAAGTTAATTATGCCGTCAGGCATTCAAAGAAATTCTCGGGCGTCAGCCGGACTTCGTCAGTAAGTCGGAAATAGAATCCTCAATCAATCATGAACCAATAGGGATATCTCATCTTTTGCCGTTAGGCACTCTGCGTCAGCTAGGAGAACTGCTTCGACATCGCAGTTGGACTTCATCAGTAAGTCAGGAGGAGTTTGGCACTGCTGCCGGACTTCAATCATCAAGTCTTCAAGGAAATTTCAAATTCTCTGTTTGAAACCTGCTGGGGATGACACATCTACGCTGGGGATTCTGGAGAACTATCAAGTAACTCTGCTTTGGGGATTTAGGAATCATTCTGAATGAATAAAATCTGCTGAGGAATTCAAGAATCATCCTGAACAAACAACTTCGCTGGGGACATCAAGAATCATCTTGAGCAAACAACTCTGTTGAGGAATACCTGCGAAACAAGAACGGTAACAACCTAGCTCATGTTTCACATGCATATGTTTGACAATGGCGTAATGCTCCACACGGTGGAAATGCTACGCGTTTAGGGTATATGCTATGCAATCATGCAAAATGCTACGACCAAATCAGCAAAATAAATGTTGAAGGAAACCCTCCTGTCAAGGAGAAAGAACCATTCTGGTGGAGAGGAGGAATCATCCTACTGAGGAGAAGAAGTCACACCAATATCAATTGGACTCAACTTGGGGAAACGAACTTCAGACGACCTTCTGCAGGGGAACAAAGTTCTATGAGAACCTGTACTTGCTCAACCGGGTATACAAACCATAAACCGCTGAGGAAACGATGTCAATCGCAGAAATAAACTGCACGACCTTCGCATCTATAATCTTTATGGAGAAACGGACTCCAATGGAGAATTATAGCATCAGCTATTCAACACTCTCCTGGGGAAAACTAATAATGGCTTGAACGGCTTCCAAGGACTCGGCTCTCTTGGGGGATTGCAAACTCGGCTGAGGATAGACAACCAGACGTTGGAATAACTCCTACCTGCCGGGGAGAACACAATTCTGTGGGGAATTTCAATTCTGCCGGAGACTTCAGTCTGAACTATCAAGAGCTAAACACTTATGGGTAGTCTTCTACGAGAAAACTTCCTGTTGACCCACTGCTGGGAACAAGTATACACTTCTGCGCACGACTCGGCTAGGGAGACGATGATCTTGCCCAGGATACACCTGGTTGGTGAGAATCTATCTCTGTTTGGGGAGACGCATCAATGCTCATAGTCCCATGTTCAGATTCTGTGGGGGAAACACTACTGAACTCGCTGGAGAAGAAGGAATCATCCTGCTTGGAAAACATCTGGCGTACTGCTTGGAGGGTGACGTCCCTGCAACAAAATGAACAAACAGACAAGATACCCTTCACAAAGGGACCTATCAAGGTTATCATCATGTGACAATGTTTAGATAATTCAATGTTTCACCAATTATCGGCCTAGGCCAGCAAGTTTATGTATGCGCATTTTATCAAAAACATCAGGCGTTTTTCGCAAACAACACAGATAATAGCTAAAACAATCAAACAAAAATACTGAATAGTATATGTTTATTGATAAACAAGCCCCTGAATAGGCAAAAATGTTTTACAACAGATGCAAGCTCCTGAAATGAGGAAGCTGCGCAAGTATAAACATAAATATACATCAGTATACACAAATGTCGGCAATATGGTGTAGACGAACACCATGAGTTGATCCCTCTATGACCCACTCGACTTTGATACCTCTTTGATTCTTCAGCTTCAGAAGAGATTGATTTGGATAAACGGCCCTCAAGTCTTCCCAAACCACTAAACAACGAAAGCTCACACGTGGAACGCAGTCATTTGCTTTTTTAATCCCTAACTTTTGCCTGAACCGCCCTTTCGGGTTTTCGATTCATCGGGATACCTTTTTTGCCAAAGCTGCCCTTTCAGGTTTTCGACTTTGCGGGTGTACCTTTTTCCGTTTATATCCCTAGTTTTTGCTCGAACCTTTTTCCTTTTTTATGGTTCGCCGGGATGCCCCATTTTTTGCCTAGATATTCTTTTTCTTTCCAGCGGGTCGTTTTTAAGGAAAGTATTTTTTAACTGCGTCCGCGTTCACAGGGGATGAAAAATCTTCGCCATCCATCGTGGATAACAACAAGGCTCCTCCCGAGAAGACCTTGCTGACGACATACGGACCTTCGTAGTTAGGCGTCTACTTGCCCCTGTGATCGGAATGTGGTGGAAGAATCTTCTTCAGGACGAGATCACCCGTCTGAAAGCTTCTAGGACGCACCTTCTTATCGTAAGCTTTCTTCATTCGGCTCTGGTACAGATGACCATATGCAATCGATGCTAATCTCTTCTCATCCATCAAGCTGAGTTGATTCAATCGGTTCTTAATCCATTCTGCCTCATCGAGTTTCACGTCAACCAAAACTCGTAAAGAAGGAATCTCAACTTCCAACGGTAGGACAACCTCCATACCGTACACTAGTGACAAAGGAGTTTCCCTAGTTGATGTGTGTACCTTCGTACGATAACCATGCAATGCAAATGGCAACATCTCATGCCAATCTTTGTAGGTCACAACCATCTTTTGTACTATTTTTTTAATGTTTTTGTTAGCGGCTTCAACTGTACCATTCATCTTCGGCCGGTAAGGTGATGAGTTGTGATGTTCAATCTTGAAGTTCTGGCATAACTCCTTCATCATCTTGTTGCTTAAATTCGAACCATTGTCAGTAATGGTCCGCTCGGGAATTCCATATCGACAGATGATGTCCTTCTTTATGAATCTGACTACCACTTGCTTGGTCACGTTAGCGTACGAGGCTGCCTCCACCCACTTGGTGAAGTAGTCGATGGCTACCAGAATGAAGCGATGACCGTTAGATGCAGTGGGCTCGATCTTGCCTATCATATAAATGCCCCACATGGAGAACGACCACGGGGATGACATAACATTCAACGGGCACGGCGGCACATGAATTTTATCAGTATAAATCTAGCATTTATGACATCTCTTTGCGAATTTGAAACAATCCGACTCCATCGTCAGCCAGTAATATCCTTCTTGTAGGATTTTTCTCGTCATAGCATGTCCACCGGCGTGCGTACCAAATGTGCCTTCATGGACCTCTTCTATAAGCAAACTAGCCTCTCTTTCGTCCACACATCTGAGTAGCACGAGATCGTGATTTCTCTTATACATAACTCCATCAGGATTGAGGTAGAAATTTCCAGACAGCCTCCTCAGAGTCTTCTTATCCTGGGTTGACACTCCCGCAGGATACTTCTTAGTCATAAGGAAAGTCTAGATATCATGGAACCATGGCTTGCCATCGGAGGCTTTCTCAATTGCAAAAACGAATGTAGGTCTATCAAGACGGGAAATGACAATTCTTGGGGCTTCATTCCAAAAATTGACTTTGTACATCGAAGCCAACGTGGCTAAGGCATCGACCATCTGATTTTCTGCTCTAGGCACATGATGGAGTTCCACTAGATCGAAGAACGGGAGCAGCCTTCTGGCATAATTCATGTAAGTGACCAAATTCGACTGACGAGTCTCCCACTCCCCTTTAATTTAGTTAACAACGAGTGTCGAGTCACCGTATACATCCAGGTTTTTGATTCTCAAATCAATGGCTTCTTCTAAACCCATGATGCACGCCTCATATTCCGCTTCATTGTTAGTGACTGGAAAAGTCAATCTGGCTGTAAACGGGATGTGGGATCCCTGGGGAGTCGTGATGATTGCCCCAATACCACTTCCGTACGAATTAACCGCACCGTCAAATATCAATTTCCATTGGGATTTCCTATCTAGCCCCTCGTCGGGCAACGGTTCATCACAATCTTTCACTTTGAGAAACATGATATCCTCATCAGGGAATTCAAATTTCATCGGCTGATAATCTTCGATAGGCTGTTCGGCAAGGTATTCAGACAACACACCTCCATTGATGATCTTCTGGGAAACGTATTGAATGTCATACTCCGTCAACACCATTTGCCACCTGGCAATCCTGCCTGAAAGCGCTTGCTTCTCGAAGACGTAATTGATCGGATCCATCTTCGAAATTAGCATGGTCGTGTGATTGAGCATATACTGTCGTAAACGTTTAGCAGCCCACGCGAGTGCACAACACGTTTTTTCCAACATTGAGTAACGGGACTCACAATCTGTGAACTTTTTACTCAAGTAATAAATGGCATGCTCCTTTCTGCCAGTCTCATCGTGCTGACCGAGAACACAACCCATGCTATTCTCAAGAACTGTCAAGTACATGATTAAGGGTCTTCCGGCCACTGAGGGTATCAAAGTTGGAGGTTCTTGCAGATATTGTTTTATCTTGTCAAATGCCTTATGGAAATCCTCGTTCCAGATAATCGCCTGATCTTTTTTCAACAATTTGAACATCGGTTCGCACGTGGCCGTGAGCTGAGATATAAACCTTGCAATGTAGTTTATTCTGCCCAGGAAACCACAAACTTCTTTTTCAGTCTTTGGCGCTGGCATATCTTGTATTGCTTTTATCTTAGCAGGATCAACCTCTATGCCTTTTTCACTCATAATAAACCCCAGTAGTTTTCTAGACCGTACTCCGAAAGTACACTTGTTAGGATTCAGCCTCAACCTGAACTTCCTAAGCCTCTCAAAAAGCTTCAGCAAATCGACCAGATGTCCCTCCTCCGTTTGGGACTTTGCAATCATGTCATCAACATAGACTTCAATCTCATGGTGAATCATGTCATGAAACAAAGTGACCATCGCCTGCTGGTAAGTCGCCCCAGCATTCTTCAGACCGAAAGGCATTACCTTGTAGCAGAACGTCCCCCAAGGCGTAATGAACGTGGTTTTCTCCATGTCTTCCAGCGCCATCTTGATCTGATTATAGCCGGAGAAGCCATCCATGAACGAAAACACGGAAAACTGAGCGGTACTATCGACCAACACATCAATATGAGGGAGCGGGAAATCATCCTTAGGGCTCGCCTTATTCAAATCCCGATAATCAACGCACATCCGCACCTTACTGATCGCGACTTTCTATGTCTAATACAACCTAACTGCAAGTGCACAGTCTATCGCGTAGTAATAATAGATATCGATCCCACAGGGACTCGTAATCAAACTAGTGTTCTCGGGAGTTACTATGTTTAGCTAGGTAGAATATGTTTAAGGGAATAAGATTGTCACTAAAAGGGAACTAAGAATACTATTTAGATTATAATTGATTAAATCAATACGTAGTAATTGTGTTCTTCAGGGATTTGATAAGTAATGGTGTATGAAATAATTTTCAAAGTTTATTCAAGCAGAAAATGGAGATTTGAAAACTCTCGCCTCACGATGGTTATTGACGCTAATCATAATCCTAAGGGCCAAACGTATACTTTCGTATTCCGTTCGGGGTTAAAATTATTTTTTGGAAATCTCTAAGTCCTAATTCATTTTAAAGTGCTTTCGCTGTTATTAAACAAATGCCTAGTGTTTACTATCTGACCTTACCGCAGCTTTCGCTTGTTGGTTCGTATCTTAATTAATTTCCCACTTTCGTGGCAAAACTACTTTTAAATAAGTTCTCGCTTTCGCGACGAAGTTTATTCAGTGAATCAATTTTAAACACTCAGACCATAGATTACTTTTGTGAAAAGAAAGTTTTTAACCAATTGTTATCAAATCCCATTCGAATTATTACTACATATCGATTACCTAAGTTTAGCTAGACATGGATTTGGGAAAGATAAAATATAAATAAAAACAATAAATAATGATTTGCATTATAATAATAATTGAAATTGATCAAAATGAAAACCTATAAATATTCCAATTGGCCTTTGGGCAGATCCTCCACAGATGTTGGCAGGATTCTGGTCTTTAATGCCAAAGTGATCGTACAATAAAATAGAAATTTTGGAAGAATGGAAAAAGCAATACAGGAAAGGTAAAGAGAAACAAATAAGAATAAAACTGGAAAATAATGCTCTGGAAAGTAAATTCGGCAGCACTTCGTGGTATGAATGCAGCACCCTTTCTGAAGTCCCCTGCTTCCCTTTTTATAGAAGTGGAATCCCAACGGTTATCTCTGAAGATGATGGACCTTGAGGCAGATAATTTAGGGAGTAGTGGTCCACTCTGTGGGAATTGGAACTATTTTTTTGACGTGTAATCTGAGTGGGGCGTTTTTGCCTGCATGACGGTCGTCACAAGGTGTGACGGTCGTCACCCGTGTGACGGTCGTCATGAAGCTGTGACGGTCGTCACATCAGCAAAAACAGCTTGCTGCGCTTTTCATTGTGTTTTCACTCCTTTTTCGTCCATATTTCATCTGAGATTGCTTCTTTTCTTCATGTTGCCTTGTTTAGACATGATCGTTGAATACCTGCAAAACATCAGACAAATACACGGAAATAACCCGAAATCGGATCGAAAATGGTTAGACTTTAGTTGAATTATGCATGAAAATATCTATATGATTTCGTGTTATCAAACTCCCCTAAGCTTGAATCTTTGCTTGTCCTCAAGTAAAACATGGAAAAGTCGGCAAGCACGAGGCAGCTTCTTCGTTCGCAGAGTTTGGAAAAACCGGGATTCTTGGTAGGAACAAGACGAGTATCATGACGACACTGGACTACAAGTCTTCAGAGGTCTCCTTTTTATGCAAATCGGTCTCAGTCATGCTACTGTAGCTTGGTGTCAAGGTTCTCGCGGCAAGTTTACCCTGTTTGTTCTAGCGCAATCACATTAAGCCCGTTGTCCGCACACTTTCATGGCAAGTCGACCTGTTAGTGAATATGATCTCATTTCTGCTTTTGATCTTCTTCATCGATCATAATTTTATGTCATTGATTTTCAATGAGTTTTTCGTGTCGTTAGGCTAAATGCTCGGGTGAGGAGCACCTAACTTAGAAGGAAACGTGTCTTATATTCTTGGGTTTTTTAGCTCTCTTTTCATGATTTTTCATCTTTTTGGAGATCATACACTTATTTGCATCGGTCGCTCGCTTAGAAGTGTTTTTAGGATGGTGCTGACTGCTAGTATAAACCACTTGAGGTTGGGTTTGCGTAGACACTTGAGACTTTGGTACGCATAGGTGGTGAAACCGACTCGCATAAACTAGAGATCTAAGGTGTCTGAACGATACTGGTTTTGTTAGAACTGTCGTTTCCTCGGGGTTTCAAAACTTGTTTTGAACTCAGATGCATTCTCGTGATGCTTTTACTTTTGAGGAACGAACTAAAATTTTTGTTTACGTTGAATAATGTGGGGATTGTTTGCGTAACGTGAAAAATATATAGACGAGCTTTATTTGCTAGAAATAGAAAGTGTTAAAATAGAAATTACGAAAATTCAAAGTGCAGTGAAATGGAAATAAAGGAAATAAAGGAAATTCAGAATACAGTGGAATGGAAATAAGGCTCCACTCCCACACTATCTCGATCAGTGTCCTCACTGATTCTTGAAGCATGCGAGAGGGAGATACAACTGAAAATGAAAATACAAATAGCTGAAATATAGTAAACAATGAAGGAAAAAGGGAAATCTAGTCACGGCCTCTGTCACGTCCGCGCTGGCGTCTTCTGGCTCTGGCAAGGGCTACTCTGTCTTCATAGGTCATAGCTCCGGTGTGGTAGACGGTGTCTCGGAGTCCTTCGACCTGCAAGGTCAGATTCGCTAGGCTCTCAGTGATCGTAGCTTGGCCGGTGTGAAGTTGTTGCATTTGAGTCTGGTGCCAAGCTTCGAACTGGTCAGCTCGCTGATTCTGCTGCTGCAGCATCGCGAGTATCTGTGCCTGCTGGTCTAGGGAGTGACGGAGGTCCTCTTCTGTGTAGTCTGGCACAGGATGATGGCGGCGGCGGCGAGAAGATGTACCTACGGGAGGAGGAGGCTGCGATGCCTCTGGTTGCTCGGACCTGTCCAACTCAGCTTGGATTTCATCGTCGGAACCGTGAGTGTGGTCCTGAGTGGGAACAGCGGCAGCAGGAGGGGCAGTGAGGTCGAACAACCAGTTGGTACGGTCCTCTGGATGGATGCGGGTGCGGGACGAAAGGATGATGCTTCGGACGGTCTTGCCACGCACAACCGGATGGTATTTGCCGTCATCTCGGGAGCGGATGAGATGAGAGGCTCTGCAGTGGTCGGTGTCAAGGAACACCGAGGGGATGGAATGGAGGTGCTGGAGGCGGTCGCCAAGGTTCAGCTCAAGTGCAATAGCCGTGACAATCCCGCCAAAGTAGAATGGCTTCGAGCCACGGTTGCAGTTGGCCTGAATATGGACCAGCAGAAACGGGGCAGCGTTGACAGGTTCATTGTTGAAGACGCAATGAAGAAAGAAGAGCTCCTTGGAGTTCACTTTGTAGTTGCTGTCTCTGGCGAAGATAGTGTTACTCAACGCTCTATGAAAGTACCTGATGGTTGGGTTATGGATATGAGTGGCGTGCAGGGAGTCCCAACCATCGACATTGAGGTCGGTCAACTAATACCACAGCGCGAAGGCTTCGTGCTGGAACTGATCAGTGATGCGGCGATGAGCGTTGTTGCCGCGAGGTAGATGTAGAATGCTGGCAATCTGATTTTGATGCATCTGGTAGTTGACGCCAAACATCCGGAAGCAAGCGGCACCTGAATGCTGGTTAAGTTCGCCGCTGCTTGTGACGTAAGTGAACGAACTCAAGAACTCAAGAGTGAGTTGTTCATATGTTGGCTGTGGGTTAGTGCAGAGGTGCCAGATGCCTGCTCTTTGAAGCATCCAGGTAACACCTTCAAGGAGTCCGAGCTCCGTAAGCGATGGAAGGTGCGGGTAGTGAGTCGGCTGGAGCGACCTCTGATGAAATGCAATGTAGTTTGCTCATTGTCTTTCGCCTAAGTCTCCTTCACTGAAGGTAATGTTGCTGACATCTGGGGTTTCTGCATTCCTTGCCATTGTTGGAAGATGGAGAGGTTTCTGAGGTTTGGGGTTTTTCTGCAGAGAGGGAAAAATGACAGAACGGTGGTTTGGGGGTTGAATTTGGAGTTGAAGTTTATAGTTCAATGTGGGGAGGACGAAAATTCGTAGTGGGGTAGGAGTTAGGATGATTGAAAGTGATAATGGGGGGAGTGGAAGAGAACACGAACCCTGTTTTATCAGATATCAGTTATGGACTGCGTGACGGTCGTCACATAGGTGTGACGGACGTCACCCGCGTGACGCTCGTCATGTGGCTGTGACGGTCGTCACAACAGCAAAATCTGCAGAACGCAGAATTTTGCTCTGAGGGCGTACTCGTAGTGACTTTAAGGCTTAGAATTGATACGGTGATGTAATATAACAGCCAACAAACAACAAATAATGCGAAAACAGAATAGTTTAATAAAAACTAGAATTGAAATAACATAAAATTGAAACAATTGTATGTAGTACATAAAGAAAACTAACAACGCGAAATATCTAAATTATTAAATGAAACTAAACTAGACTAAACTAAACTGAAACTACTGCTAAGAACTAATAGCTAATCTTTTCGTGCCTTCAACTCATCGAATTTCTGTGAATAGTAGTCGAGTTGGTCGTAGACTAGATCCATGAAGCCTACCAGTTCGCTGTGCATGCCTGCGATATCAGCTTTTACATTAGTCAGAGCTTTATCAACGTCGTCCAATCTGAGTAACACGGCATCCATTTTGTCGGTGGTCTCCTCAGGGATAGGCTCAGGATAAGTATTGTAGTGTGGAGGAGTCGTAGGGTCTACTTCAGTTTCAGATGCAGCGTCCTCATAGTACATATAGTCGTGTGCCTCAGAGATGTGGTCACTGTCATACATATAGTTCTGTGGTGTTGACTGTGGTGAAGGAGGTCCCATAGGCTCATCCAATTCGTAGAGCCAGTTATCCTTGTTGTGGATGCTTGTCATCAGATGATCAGGCAGTGTGAATAGCTGTACTGGTTTTTCGTTAATAAGGTACTCATACGGTCCAGGTCCCATAGTTCCTAAAATGCGTCTGTTAAAGCAGAATTGTATGTTCATGGGTCGGATGATGCCAAAACGAGTGCTGGCATTTAAATGGAATCTAAGGCCAAGCTCGTGGGCAATCATTGTTACTAGCCCTCCTATAAGGATAGGTGTCTGAAGTTCCAGTGTGAGGCGTTTGAAAGATCTCATCATGAAAGGCACTGCATTTACTGTCCGTCCCTGAGAAGCACAAAACATGATGAATAACTCCTCTTTAGATACTGCAGTAATATTTTCTTCTTTTCTAAACAAGGTGTGAGCTAGTATCTTATGGAAGTATCTGAAGGCTGGGTTGTGTATGTCATCATTGTGCATTCTTCCTGGTTCAGGGTGATAGTCGCCTGTGATTCTACCCCGGAATTGATCGAGTTGCAAATCGATATCGTCATCTTCTGCACTGATGAACACATACGGTCCGCTAGGGAATCCTAGGAGGTTAGCTAGTGACATCCGGCTATGGGTTTGGTCCATTCCAAACAATCGGAAGGTAATCAGCTCTGTGTTGGATCCAAAGCCATAGTTGGGTGTGTATCTGAAAGAACTAAGGAATTCATAGGTAAGATCCTTGTAGGTAGCGAAACGTGTTTTTAGAGCAGTGTTCTCCCAACCCAGTTGATTGAACAGGTATTGAATGCTATTTGTGATCCCTAGTTTATCCATAGTAGCCTTATCATAATACAACGTTAAGGCGAATTCTCTTTCGGTCAGTGCTGCAAATCTTGCCTTTTGAGCGAGTCCTCGGAAGTGAACCTTTGTGAAGTCGTACTCGGCCATACTCGCAGGTAATTCGGAGAAAACAGAAGGAATGTTTTGAAGACTTTAAAAATTCTGAAAAGTTTGAAACAAGAAATTGAAGTCAGGATTTTTAGAAACGAAAAGCGGTAGAAACAAAAGACAAAAGAGAGAAAATAAAATAAGAATAAAAGTACGAAAATGAACGAAAGTAGAAAGTAGTAGTAATTTTAGAATTTTTTTGTTGGATTTTTCAAAGTAGAATTTTAAGGAAAAATGAAATGCAATAACGAGGGAAATTTGGGTTGCCTCCCAGTAAGCGCTGTTTTTAACGTCTAAAGCCTGACGATAGCTTGGTGAGAAGCTATTTGGGTGTTTGAGCTGGAAGCTCAGGCAATGTTATATTTCTGACTTGAGGGCTGGTTTCGTTCTTATTGTAATGTTTTAGACGTTGCTCGTTTACGATAAATGGTGCATTCGTCTTATCGGTAATTTCGACAGCTCCATTCTGAAGTACTTTAGTCACTTCATAAGGTCCAGACCACCTAGATTTTAGTTTACCTGGGAAGAGTTTTAATCGTGAATTAAAGAGCAATACGATGTCTCCCACACTGAATTGTTTCCTGATTGAATGTTTATCATGCCACTTTTTAGTTCGTTCTTTGTAGATACGGGCATTTTCGTAAGCGTCTAATCGAAGTTCTTCCAACTCGTGTAAGTTCAAGATTCGCTTTTCTCCTGCCTCGGTGTAGTTGAAGTTGAGTGTCTTAATGGTCCAAAAGGCCTTATGCTCTAACTCTACAGGGAGATGGCAGGATTTACCGTAAACTAATTTATAGGGGGTAGTACCTATTGGTATCTTAAATGCGGTCCTATAAGCCCATAAAGCCTCTTGTAGCTTTGACGACCAATCTTTTCTTGAGGTAGCGACGGTCTTTTCCAAGATCTGTTTTATTTCTCTGTTCGAGACCTCTACTTGTCCGCTAGTTTGCGGATGATAAGGCGTAGCTACTCGGTGGCGGACTCCATATCTAGAGAGAAGTTTATCGAATATTCGTGATATGAAGTGAGATCCTCCGTCACTAATGACGAGTCTCGGTACACCGAATCGAGGAAAGATTGTGTTTTTGAAGAGTTTGATTACTACTCGTGCGTCGTTTGTTGGAGCAACTATGGCTTCTATCCATTTACACACGTAATCGACAGCGACGAGTATGTAGTTATTACCAAAAGAGGGTGGGAATGGTCCCATGAAATCTATTCCCCAGACGTCGAAGATTTCTACCTCTAAGATTCCTTTCTGAGGCATTTCATCACGTCGTGAGATGTTGCCAGTTCGTTGGCATCGATCGCACTTTTGCACAGCGATGTGAATGTCTTTCCAGAGATTAGGCCAGAATAGGCCAGCTTGGAGAATCTTAGCGCACGTCTTGGATGTACTAGCATGACCACCGTATGGTGCTGAGTGGCATTGGGAAATAATATTTTCTATTTCTTCCTCTGGGACACAGCGACGATATATGTTGTTGGCCCCTCTCTTGAAGAGTATAGGTTCGTCCCAATAATAGTGTTTCAGATCATGGAAGAATTTCTTCTTTTGCTGATAAGTAAGATCCGGTGGAAGCACGCCCGCAGCGAGGTAATTAACGATGTCAGCATACCAAGGTAATGTGACTTGGGCATAGACGGCTTCTACGGCTTTTTCGAATTCTGGATCTTCCGAGATTGAATTGGGTGTGTCACTTTCTAATTTGGCTATCAGACGTTCGTACGGGAAATCGTCATTTATCGGTACTGGTTCATGTTTGATGCCTTCTATTCGGGATAAGTGATCCGCAACAACGTTCTCGGTTCCTTTCTTATCTTTGATTTCTAAGTCAAACTCTTGTAATAACAGGATCCATCTTAATAGTCTTGGTTTGGCATCCTTTTTACTTATTAGGTACCTTATGGCAGCGTGGTCTGTGTATATGATAATTTTTGCTCCTACTAAGTAAGAACGGAATTTGTCAAGCGCAAATATAACTGCTAGAAGTTCCTTTTCTGTGGTAGCGTAGTTCATTTGGGCAGGATTTAAGGTTCTACTGGCATAGTAGATAGCATGGAGTTTCTTGTCCTTCCTTTGTCCTAGAACTGCGCCTATAGCGTAATCACTCGCATCGCACATGATTTTAAACGGTAGTCGCCAATCGGGTGGTTGCATGATTGGTGCGGTGATAAGGGCTGATTTCAATGTTTCGAATGCTTTTAAACAGTCGTCGTCGAAGACGAACTCAACATCTTTCATCAACAGGTCGGTCAGAGGTTTTGTGATTTTCGAAAAATCTTTTATAAATCTTCTGTAGAAACCGGCGTGTCCTAGAAAACTCTGTATTTCTCGTACGGATTTTGGAGGTTGGAGATCTTTTATAATCTCTATTTTAGCTTTGTCTACCTCGATTCCTCTATCTGATATGACGTGTCCTAGAACTATTCCTTGTCGGACCATAAAATGGCATTTCTCCCAATTTAGGACGAGGTTTACTTTTACGCAACGTTCTAGTACCATTTCTAAGTTTTGTAGGCATCCTTCGAAACTTTGTCCACATACCGAGAAATCGTCCATAAACACTTCCATAATGTCGTCTATGAAATCTGCAAAGATTGCCATCATGCATATTTGGAAGGTTGCTGGAGCGTTACAGAGTCCGAACGACATTCGGCGGTAAGCAAAAGTGCCATAAGGACAGGTGAATGTAGTCTTTTCTTGGTCATCAGGATGGATGGGAATTTGGAAGAATCCTGAGTAACCATCTAGATAGCAGAAATATGAATGTTTGGCTAGTCTTTCCAACATTTGGTCTATGAAGGGTAGCGGGAAGTGATCTTTGCGCGTAGCCTTGTTAAGCTTTCTATAGTCAATGCACATCCTGCTTCCAGTCACGACTCTTTTTGTTATTGATTCGCCTTTTTCGTTTTTAACTACTGTGACTCCTCCTTTTTTTGGTACGACGTGAACTGGGCTAACCCATTCACTATCGGAGATCGGATAGATGATTCCTGCATCTAGCAATTTCTTTACTTCATCTCTGACTACCGTGCTCAGGATGGGGTTCAGTCTTCTCTGATGCTCTCGAGAGGTTTTAGAGTCTTCCTCTATTGTAATTCGATGCATACAGATTGAAGGGCTTATACCTTTTAGATCGCTTATGTTATAGCCTAACGCGGTGGGGTACTTCTTTAGGACTTCTAATAACTTTTTGGTTTCGGGTTGTCCTAAGTCGGCGTTGACTATCACTGGTCTTTTTAGTTCATCGTCTAGAAATTCATATCTGAGGTTTTTGGGTAGTGTTTTGAGTTCTAAAGATGGGTTCTTTGGACCTGGCATATGGTTTGGGGTCAGTGCTAAGCTTTCACTTAGGCTGTCGTCTTTATACGGTTTACGCCAATTATCGTCTTCAGAAATATCGGGTATTTGAATCTTTATTATTTCCGAATACGTGGTCTCTTCATTTTCAAGTTCTCTTATGCATTCGTCGATTTCGTCTACTAAATAGCAGGTATCGTCTATTGCTGGTGCTTGTAAAAACTTGGTAAGAATGAACTCTATCTTTTCTTCTCCTACTTCGAATGTTAGCCTTCCTTTCTTCACGTCTATAATCGCTCCGGCTGTAGCTAGGAATGGTCTTCCTAGGATAATTGGGGTTACAGTATCTTCCTTGATGTCCATGATTATAAAGTCGGTTGGAATGTAGAATTGTCCTATGCGTACTGGAACGTTTTCCAGTATTCTGACTGGGTATTTCACTGATCTGTCAGCTAATTGTACGGACATTTTGGTTGGTCTGAGGTCTCCCATATTCAGCTTTTTGCATATAGATAAGGGCATAACACTGATACTGGCTCCTAAATCGCATAGAGCTTTGTCTATTACGAACTTTCCTATGACGCAGGGTATGGAGAAACTACCTGGGTCTTTTAATTTAGGAGGCATGCGGTTTTGAATAATGGCGCTACACTCTGCAGTAAGTGTAACTGTTTCATTATCCTCGATCTTTCTCTTATTCGACAGGATTTCTTTGAGAAATTTAGCGTATGACGGCATTTGAGTTATCGCTTCTGTAAAAGGAATAGTAATATTCAGCTGTTTAAGGAGCTCTACAAATTTCTTAAACCGTCCTGAAGTTTTGGAGTTTATTAGTCTTTGCGGATAAGGGATAGGTGGTTTATATGGCGCTGGTGGTGCTTGAGTTTTTTCACTTGCGGTATCCTCCTTCTCGTTGTCCTCCTTCTTCTCTAACTCGGATTCCTTTTCTGCTTGTTCAGTTGGTTTTTGTTGCATGGCTGAGTTTTCGGTCCTCGGATCGATCGGTTCGTCCAATATTTTCCACTTCTTAGTATTACAGCATTTGCTTGGCCTTTTGGATTCTGTTCGAGTTGTCCAGGAAATGTGCCAGCAGGTGCGGCAGCAGAGGCTTGTTGTTGAGCCACTTGTGATATCAGTGTTTCTAACATTTTGTTGTGGGTGGCTAGAGCGTCTACTTTTCCTGTCAACTGTTTAATTTGCTCGCTAGTGTGTATGTTTTGATTCAGGAATTCTTTGTTTGTTTGAGCTTGAGTTGCTATGAACTTTTCCATCATCAATTCGAGGTTCGATTTGCTAGGTGCATTCTGAGCAGCTGGTTTCTGATATCCTGGCAGAGCAGTAGGCATTTGCAATGCATTTTCGCTTTTGTAAGAAAAGTTTGGATGATTTCGCCAACCTGGGTTGTAGGTATTTGCGTAGGGATTTCCTTGAGCATAATTTACCTGGTCTGGTGGGATTCCGACTAGCAATGGGCATTCAGGTGCATTATGAGTGGTGCTTCCGCATAACTCGCAATTTGGAGTTACTGCAGCGACAATTGCAGTGGGGTTAACGGTCAGACTATCGATTTTCTGTGCTAGAGCATCTACTTTAGCATTGAACTTTTCAAGGCTGCTGATTTCGTACATCCCACCTTTCGCTGTGGTTTTCTCAGTTGGAGTGCGTTCACCTCCCCATTGGCAATGGTTTTGTGACATGTTTTCTATTAATTGATAGGCTTCATCGTATGGCTTATCCATAAGTGCACCGTCCGCGGCAGCGTCTATTGTCAATCTAGTATTGTATAGAAGCCCATTATAGAAAGTATGAATTGTCACCCAGTCTTCTAGACCGTGGTGAGGACATGTTCTCATCATATCTTTGAATCGTTCCCATGCTTCGTAAAGAGATTCAGTATCTTTCTGTCGAAATCTGTTGATTTGAGCTCTAAGCATAGCAGTTTTGCTTGGCGGAAAATATCTCGCTAAGAAGACGTTCTTCAATTGCTCCCACGTCGTAACGGAGTTGGATGGTAACGATTGTAACCATGTCCACGCTCTATCTCTAAGAGAGAATGGGAAAAGACGAAGTCTTATCGCGTCTGGAGTTACTCCATTTGCTTTCACTGTGTCTGCGTATTGTACAAACTTTGTTAGATGTTCGTTCGGATCCTCAGTTGTGTTTCCTGAGAATTGGTTTTGTTGTACAGCCGACAGCAATGATGGTTTCAGCTCAAAATCGTTTCGGGTAATAGCTGGGGCAGCAATGCTACTTCTAGCCTCCATCTGAGATGGTGTAGCATATACCTTCAGCGGTTTGTTTGGAGGTCCTTCAGCCATCTCTGGTTCTTCTTCTTCTGATTTGGGAATGGGAGTGAGAGGTTCGGGAGTGTTATGTTTGAGTTGTTTGAGTTGGTACTCAATGATTCTACTTCTTAAATGTAAGAAGCGTTCTAGTTCTGCGACCGAAGGTTTTACGATATCGCCTTGTGGGCGATTTCTTGGCATACAATCGACAGAACTAGTGTAGGGAAAATGAAAATTGTTAACCTAGTCTATACGGCGTAACAGAAGGTTACACTATTGACTAAACGGGTCCCCGGCAACGGCGCCAAAAACTTGATCGCGACTTTCTATGTCTAATACAACCTAACTGCAAGTGCACAGTCTATCGCGTAATAATAATAGATATCGATCCCACAGGGACTCGTAATCAAACTAGTGTTCTCGGGAGTTACTATGTTTAGCTAGGTAGAATATGTTTAAGGGAATAAGATTGTCACTAAAAGGGAACTAAGAATACTATTTAGATTATAATTGATTAAATCGATACGTAGTAATTGTGTTCTTCAGGGATTTGATAAGTAATGGTGTATGAAATAATTTTCAAAGTTTATTCAAGCAGAAAATGGAGATTTGAAAACTCTCGCCTCACGATGGTTATTGACGCTAATCATAATCCTAAGGGCCAAACGTATACTTTCGTATTCCGTTCGGGGTTAAAATTTTTTTTTGGAAATCTCTAATTTCTAATTCGTTTTAAAGTGCTTTCGCTGTTATTAAAACAAATGCCTAGTGTTTACTATCTGACCTTACCGCAACTTTCGCTTGTTGGTTCGTATCTTAATTAATTTCCCACTTTCGTGGCAAAACTACTTTTAAATAAGTTCTCGCTTTCGCGACGAAGTTTATTCAGTGAATCAATTTTAAACACTCAGACCATAGATTACTTTTGTGAAAAGAAATTTTTTAACCAATTGTTATCAAATCCTATTCGAATTATTACTACATATCTGTCATACCCCAAATTTGTCCTACCTTTTGAGATTTCCTTATACCAAGTGGTTATGTGGATTGGTAAGCTTCCTATGCATTCAATTATAAGGCATGAATTAATTTCGAGTTTGAGTCATGGTACAAGGTGACCTACTTTGTTTCATTTGGTTCAATTGATTTCTATAAGATGTGATTGGAGGGGTTGTTTCGAGCTTTGTGGATTTACAGCTAAATTAATGCTAAGATATGTGAATTAAGGAAATCTTGTGGACAAGTGTATTAGAGTTCGTATGTTATCAACTGAAGATCATTGGATATCAAAAGGGTGTTGTGAATATGCATTATGGTCAGGGCCATTAATAGCATTTGTTGAAAATGTGGTATGAAGATAAGTTTTTTAGAAAAGGTGAATTTCAATTGAATTCATAAAGTTGAGGATATCCATGGATATGATTCAAAGTGTTTACGTTGGCATAAGGTTACGTTTAAGAGATTAAGTTTCCTTCTTACAAGTTGAATTTGATTTTTCTCCAAAACATCATTCAAGTATCATGAGGAGAGGTTCATTCATTATCAGTTAAAATCCAAAGAGTGGCACAGGCAGTTAGTTCCAAGATGGGATTCTATTGTCAATCTGAATTTAAGTTTACAGAGACTTATGGTCATGATAAGGCATTACAAGATTATAAAAATTAAAATGCTGATCCAAGACCAAGAATAGCCGTGGATACTCCTAAATACATATTTTTATGCCTCAATCTTGAGTTTTGTCTTCAAAATCCACAATCCATGATTCTTAATTGAAAAAGAAGGCCACTTCAATTTTAACCAAAACAACTACAAAGCCCATATATTTTCTTTTTAAGAAAACAAGCCATGAAGAAAGAGTCTGGTCCATGATAAAAAGTGACCGAAATCTTCAAGTCCACATGACTATGCCACAAACTTTATCAAACTTGCAAATTCAAAGAAAAAAACTACGACCATCAGTTTTTTTTAACAAGCCCATCATGAGAAACTAGTAAAAAGGAAGAAGTCTTAAAGATATGTTAGGTTCCCATTTTTCGCCCCAGATTTCCAGCCTCACTATTTCCATGCGTGATTGAACTGAACATGTACAGGGCAGACTGCTATGGGTCGTACTAAAGCGTATACACAGCCAGCAACAATTTTCCTGACCATAACCGACAGCCATTACCACAACCTGCTACAAACTGTCCAAAACTTAATGCAAAAACCTGCAAATATACAACAGACCACTCTGCACAAACTAGTACAACTTGAAGCAAAATTAACTTGACAAAATAATAGCACAATGAGAATTCCATGACAGACCTTCAGCGCATCGCTTGAAACCAAACCGGCACGATCGTACTCAAACCTCCAAGCCACTTGCACAAAGCACGACCAGTATGGATGTGGACGGAAATCCTTCATGCCAAACTACCTGTCAAGAAAACTACATAAAGTTAGAAAGAAAAAAAATCAATACCCAAAGCTGTATTAACCTTTAACCACAACAAATCAACCAACAATTCCTGCAATGAACCAACACAACAACTTGCTCTAACTTTACACCAAATCCACTCAAAACCAGCATGCTGCAAAAACCATACAACACAACAAAGAGAAGTATCAAGGCTACAGCCAGCCTGCACAACCAAAAAGAACTTGTTGCCTCAAAACCTGCTCCATAATAGACCCACACCAGACAATAACCTGCGGAATTGTACCGTTAAAACCACCTCAGACAAGCTTTGCACAACCAGACAAAAACCCTCCAACAAACAAAACCGTACCGCCAGCTACAACCATTCTGCTACACTCAACACCCACACCAGACAAGACCTGCAGCAATATCACAACTTCACAATTTGCTACCTGCAAAACTTCCAAAACAGTGCCAACAATTTCCTGCGCTGCTACTACCACCAGCCCTCCTTATTCTGCAACAGAAAAAATAGCACCAGTACAACAGAAAAAACTCTTAAAAAAAAAGGAACAACAAAGAAAAGGGGAGAGGGACCTTGATTTCTGTCATGACTCCTTTCAACTGAGGGATGGTAGCTCCAAATAAAAAGGGGGACGCGCAACTTTCCTCGAGGGGAGATCCATCACCATTTTTCCTTCATCAGCAAACAAACAACTTCGAAAAAAAAACCATTCTTCAGCCATTCCAACAGAGCTTTGTTCAACCTATTTCCTTCAACAAATACCAGCTCACCTTCCTCACTGAAACGAACCCAGTTCAAAATCTCACATTCTTCATCAATCTTTTCCATTTTTCTCTCATCTCCAAACGATAAACAAAACTTGCAGAAGAACATCCAACCTTCATCAAAAAGTAACAAATTGCAGCAACAATCATCAATATTGAAACTTCACCTCAACAAACCTACATCATCATTAACATACCTCACTCACCACAAGAACCAACAACCATCTTCATCCGCTATTCCAATCGATCCCTGTTGCAGCAGCATGAGATTTGTACGCGAAAATCACTTCCGCTCCCTCATCTTCATAAACAAACATATGCAGTAACACATCAACTGCACCATAACTTGAAATCCACATTGCATCTTCTTCACCATACATAAACCCCCGCTTCCATCTTCGAAACGGTGACGCGAACTTGCCCCACCACTTACCGTGAAACTCAACCAAAACCATGACCAGACACCTGTCTCTCCATTTCTCTTCCTCACCGTTTCTGCAGAACAAAATTTGTTCACCAACAGCCATCACAAACCTCCAACTGTAAAAACCACCTCACTCCATCTTCCTCCACAAACTTCATCACTTCAACAAACCTCAAAGTCATCACTAACCTCTATTAATTCTTCAACAAACAACAACCATACACAAACTCATAAACCCTAAATCACAAATCCCTTGAATCTTTCTCAAATCAAGCAACCCCAACCACTTAACCCTCTTCTTCTTCGACTTCCATCAAAGAACCCTTCATCACAGAACCGTCATCCCTCAACTAACCCCAAACGAAATCCTCGGTGAAATACCCCTATCGAACCTCATCTTCCATTTCGAATACCCTTCAACGAAACATCAATTTGATTTCAAGATTAGGCCAGAAACGAAAACTGAAACGATTCAGAACAGAGAGATGAACAGGTGAAAGGGAGAGAGGGGTTCGAACCATATTTTCGAGCGAGATCAATCCGAGATGAAAAAGAAGGTGGTTCCGTGAATGCTCTGACCCTATGGTTTCGTCGTTGAGGTTATGACACCTCATAATTTGATACTTGTTGATTTTTCTTCTTCTTTGTTTTTTTTATTATTTTTATTCTTTCTAAATGGTTTGTCTTGATTTTTCTTGCTTTCAATGGAGATGATGTGTCACCGCTTGAATTACAGTAAGCTGATTATTCAGCTTTTTATCGTTTTTTTTTTATTTTTAAAATAAATAGGTTTCACCTTGTTTTTACATTTTGATTAAGTTGTGTTGACTAGTTTGGCTGATTGGGCTTTATTTGAAGTCCTGTTGTGGCTCAGCAACCGCCATACATATTCAATATACACCCCTACCCTTTTTCTTGAATCTCTTTCAAAAGTTTTTTTATATATAATGTTTTACAAATAGTCTTCTTAAAACAATTTTGATGACTTCTATTTTATGTATATTGTTCTTTTGTTAATATCTTAAACTAATAATATAAGTTTTCTTTAGTAAATAAATTTGGGGTATACTTTTGATTTTATTATTATTCAGTTCTGTTTGGGTCGATGACGAGACCTCCGTAATTCATTACCAGTCAAATTATTGATAGGTAATGTTGGATCTGAGACCACCTCTTTTCTCTCTTCATTACTTGTCCCGACTCGATTCAAAAAACTTTGTCAAACAACTTTCAAAATTAATTTCTCTTTGTATTGAATTAAAAAGAGGGGATTAAGTGTAGACTTTCTTCCTCTCCGAGTGTTGGGATGCCCACTGTAGTGAGGGTGGTTCTGACACTCATCTTTCAATACGAAGACGTTTCCCATCCATTTTCAAATCTCATCTCCTTAAAATCATTTCTTTGTGTTGAGCTAAAAAGAGGATTGGGTGTAGACCTCTTCTTCTTCGAGTGTTGGGATGCCCACTGTAGTGAGGGTGGTCTCGATGCTCGTCTGTCAATACGAAGACGCTTCTAAACCATCTCTCCTAAAACCTCGGTCCCGTACTGAGCACGCTTTTAATGATAAATTAATTTCTCTTTGTATTGAATTAAAAAGAGAGGATTAGGTGTAGACCTCTTCCTCTCCGAATGTTAGGATGCCCACTGTAGTGAGGGTGGTCTCGACACTCGTCTTTCAATACGAAGACGTGACTTCTTTATCCACCATCTTGCTTTCACAACTTCCTTCCACAATTTTCACACCTAAAACCTCGGTCCCGTACCGAGTGCATTTTCAAATCTTTTCATAACAAAAACTTGAATGGTCGTGGAGTGGTTAGGCGTAGGCCTTCTCCTATCCCGAGTGCTGACGTTTACCGTAGGGTTCTCTGTCACAAAGCACTTACCATTCAAAACCCAAAAACGCTTTGATAAGAGAATGAAGTTCTCTTTGTGTTGAACTAAAGAGAGAGGATTGAGTGTAGTCTTCTCCCTCTCCGAGTGTCCGGATACTCACTGTAGTGTGTGTGGTCTTGATACTCGTCTTTCAATACGAAGGCGCCTCGTTCGCCACACCTTTTATAACAAAAAACTTTGAGATAAAGAATTGGGTACTACCCGTAGGGGTTACTATCTGAGGACTTGTCTCGCCCCCTAAAAACAATCCAATCAATCAAACGTGTCTTCTTGCCCCGCGTGGCGAAAACTAATCAATCTTTCAAAAGGATATGTTACGTCCGTTCTACCGCAAACAGGTAACGCCTAAGTCTCCAACGAGCGAGCAGCAAAACACCTAACTGCTAGAATGCGCACGATAGCATCATCCATAAAAAACATCAACACACCGTAGGCTGAACTACGGCTGCTCTGATTCTTTACTTCGTTCAAGTAAAGATACGTAGGCACAAGGGCCACAATCCTTGCCGAGCACACTTTCCCCCCATATCTGTAGTTCCCCGAACTACGTCGACTCTGACTTTCTCACACCTATTGAGAATACGTAGGCCTAGGACCGCGAAGTCCTACCGAGTCTGTTCTTTCTCTTTTCTTCCCCGTTCTCTCTTTCCTCCTAACTTTCCTGTTTCTAACCCCTCTTCTACCCAGTGAAACACACTTCTTATAGCATAATATTTAAGCAAATAAATTCGCACATCGACAAACAAAAGGTTCCCATCGAGTACGATGGATGCGAGGGGTGCTAATACCTTCCCTTCGCATAACCGGCTTCCGAACCCATTCTTGGTCGCGAGACCATCTTATCCATTTCTTTCTTAAGGTTTTCTCGATATTTTCCTTTCCCCTCACGGGATAAATAAAGTTTGGTGGCGACTCTTCTGTCCTTTCTTCTTCGCCTCCCCGTCGTTGCGCGACGCATTTTTCGAGTAGCGACAGATGGCGACTCTGCTGGGGACTCCTAGCGAGCCAGACCTAATTTGTTTGTCGTGTTTGTGTTTTATTTGCTTTTATTTTTTATTATGTTATGTTCACTAACTGTTGGGTTTATTTGGATGGTTTGTGAGATAAGGCTTCCTACCCGAGCCTTCAAGTACACACTAAGATAGGAGGTGGGTTCTTTCTGATTTGCGAGACTTAGGACTCGTTGAGTTGGATCGAATTCCACCGCTCAGATGAGACCCCGTTGGAATGATTATGTCTTACGTGTAGTCGTAATGACATCTTTATTTCCGACGTGGGAGTCTGCGACTCTGAGGACCTTTGTAGAACCTTATTCCAAAGGTTGCTAAGACATGACTCTGTGTTCATCCTTTGAAGGGATTACCGTCTTACGAGTAGTCGTTCTGATGGAAAACTTTTGAGGGTTAGTGCATGGGACTTTGTTTTAAAATCCTTTGGGATACCCTCTTATAAACCAATAGATAGCCCACCCGAGGGGAGAGATACCTTTTGATGTTGTCTTGCAGGATCTGTTATCTTAATCCTTGATATGGATTTGTTCTTAAAGAGTAAAGCAAGCTGACTTCACGACATCGGTATAATACAAGGAATAATCAGAGAAGAGTCATGGATCAGATAGAGCAAGACCAGGCTACTATGAGGAGCGAGATGCTAGGCATGAAGACGCAGATGAACCAACTCATGGAGGTGATTCAAAACATGGCCAGGAGTCAAGAGGAGATGAGACAAGCAGCAGAGAGGAGCGCTAATCAGACTTTGGCTGGTGCAATTCCCAATGCGAGTGGTGCAATTCCAATTCCCGCTGAGGCCACCCCGACCCCTGTTGGGGCAATTCCTACTTCTGCAGGTGCCATACCTGCCAACACCGTCCATCCACCAGTCGGTGCGACTCATCCTCATGGTACTACGATCCCAACACAAGTCTAGTACGATGATCATGAAGGTTTCTATGAGAATTCAGGTGAAGCATATGGACCACAGACCGCCGAATTAGAGAAGAAGTTTAATGCTTTACAGGAGATGGTGAAGACATTGCAAGGCCCCGATGTTTTGGGACTGGATGCCGCTGAAATATGTCTTGTACCCGGAGTTAAGATACCTCCAAAGTTTGTAATTCCAACCTTTGAGAAGTACAAGGGTAACAGTTGTCCTAAGACCCACATAAGGTCTTACTGTAGGAAGATGGCCGCCTATTCTGATGACGAGAAGCTACTGATCCATTTCTTTCAAGATAGCTTAACAGAGGCATCCCTAGAATGGTATATGCACCTTGAACGATCCAACGTAAGAAGCTGGAAAGAGTTAGCAGACGCTTTCGTGAAGCATTATCAGTATAATACCGACATGGCTCCGAATCGTATGCAGCTTCAGAATTTGACTCAGAAGCCGAATGAGTGTTTTAAGGACTTCGCGCAGAGATGGAGGGGAGTAGCTGCAAGGGTACAACCTCCACTGATGGAGAAAGAACTGACAGACCTATTCATGGGCACGCTACAAGGACCGATCGTTGAGCGGTTAGCATCCTCAACCTCCACAGTGTTTTCTGAACTTGTCATGGCTGGAGAAAGATTAGAGAATTTCATGAAGGCGGGAAAAATTCAGAATGCAGGCGAATCTGCAAGCGGGGTCAAGAAGCCTTATCAGGGTTTCGTTAAGAAAAGGGAAGGCGAAGCTAGTGCAGTGTTCACCAGCAGAGGAAGAACTCATCAGGGTTATCACCATGTTGCTGTTGTCGCTCCACAACAGCCGTTGTCCATTCCAGCAAATCAACCCGTGTTTCAACCAAACAGGCAACAACAATCCTATCAACCAAGACAAAATCAGTACCAGGGTCTACAAAGACAGAGGAGGCCAGAAAGAAGATTTGATCCAATCCCGTCTACATACGCCAAGTTATTGCCATTCCTATTGAAAGGAGGTCTTGTTCAGCTTAGGGAAATGAGGGATCCTCCGGAGGTTCTTCCTTTTGGATTTGATGTCAATGCCAAATGTGAATTCCATTCTGGCTCCCCAGGCCATGACATTGAAAATTGCAAGACTCTGAAGCACATTGTACAAGATCTCCTCGATTCAAAGGCGATAAACTTTACTCGAAATACCCCCAAACATCAAAACTAATTCAATGTCAGCTCATCACTCAACAAATATGATTGAAGAATCCTATGGTCATCTCCAAAAGCCAGTGGTCCAAGCTGGCAGACATCTTCAACTTTAGCAGTCCTTAGGCGCTTTTATCATTTGCATTTGTAGTTTATTTTCTGTCAATCGCTACTTGTTATTTAAACATTGTTATGTTGAATGGTAACATTAATGAAATGATTATGCATTTTCCGAATTAATTATGTCGCATTCGCTCATTATTCCCACCTATCACAATCACAGACACATATATTTTTATCCACTCCACTTTTTCACTGTTGTTTAGCAATATTGGAGGGAGGATGACGAAAACGAAGTACCCATAATTGCAAAACCGTATGCTTTCGGACAGAATCTCGTCAATGATGTGCAGGCATTGTTTCAATCCCCTGAACACCGGAGATATAAGGAGTTAATCCCTAGTCAACCACTTCGAGCCTAGAAGTAGGAGTTTCCTTCGGATATTCAAACCCTTACATTCAACCTGGGGCAGGGTAGTTGTTCAGTTAATCCAATCCCGCACTCAAATCAATAAAGAAACATCCAAAGACACGACGATTCTTCATCAAGGATCCATGACATGGCAGTCACTATCCTCCAACAAAATTAAAAAAAGATCAAAAGCCTGCTAAGTCAAGCATTTCAAAGGAGACTTAGGCAAAAATCAAGGCAATCCCGATGGATCTGACAAGCAAAATCAGTCCATGCAAAAGTTAGGGATCAAAATCAAAAGAGCTCTCTCAACCCTAGTCACCCTCTCATCATCTGCTTCATTCTCCTTCATCAACTTGAATCACTCTACCTTTGAACCAGAATTTCCAAACGAACTCACAAAACAACCCAGATTCCTCCGTTAACTTCAACATTCCCACCATTTTCATTTCCTCAACCGTCATCTGCTATCAACCAAAACAGTTCTCAAAGCTCAAGAACTCAGAACCCATTCCGACGACACCTTCTTTCAAAACCCTAACAGAAACTAAAGATTCTCTTTCAAATCAACAAAAAAAAAGCAATTCCTTCAAACCTTTACCTTCATCTTTAACCCATTAATCTTCATCAAATCGTACAACCCAGATCTTCATTGACCCCATTTTCGTTCAACTTCAACCATTTTTGAACCAACATCAATCACCATTAACCATCTTCCATTGTTCAGCTGAAACCCAATCGTAAGCCCTCACCTTCGATTCACCCTCCGAACCCTCATCCATCCCCAAAATCAACCGAAAATCATCGTCTTCCCTAATTCAACCACAGTCACCGTAAAACCCCTTTCAATTCACCACAACTCCCTCAAATTTCCAAATCCATGAAATTTCTATAACCACAAAACCTCATCCTTGAGCAGAATCGGAAGTGAAAGGTGAAACAGAGTCAGAGAAGGAGAGGATCGACTCAGCTTGAAGCGATTTGCAGCGAGAAATGCAGAGAGTGAAGTCGTATATGGAGGAAGGTTGATTTCTAACGCCATCATGATATTGTTGTTGAGTTTTCTTTTCCCTTTTCGGTATTGTTGATGGTGCACGAGGACGAGGTATTGGGTTTTCTCTAACCGTCTGTATTTTTTTCGTTTTCCATTTTGTGGGGATTTGGGTTTTACTGTATTAATTTTTTAGTGATGTGAGGTTGAAACCCCTTCATATCCATCGTTGATTTGGCTTTCCTTGAAGGGGTCACTGTTTTGCTCTACTTAATCTGACTCTGTTTCAATTCATAACTCCCCGTTTTGTTTTATATTTATTTAATGTGTTACTATTATTAGTTTTTATGTATTTTGTTTAGGTTAGTTTTATATTAATTTTAATAACTTGCTATTATTTTCTGTATATATTATATATTATTTATTTTATTTAGAAGTTTTTAATACTAGAGTTTTATTATTTGCTTTTAGAATTCTAGATATATTTTCTGTTAGAGTTTATATTATAGTTTTCTGTTTAGATTTTTGTAAATAAATCCTATTTATATTTCATATTGTTTTCTTTAGAGTTTATATATACATACATATATATTTCATTTAGAAGTTTTTATCAACTTTTTCTTTTTACAGAGTTTTAAAGTTTATTTTATATTTTAAAGTTGAATCTTATTTGTCTTTTGTTATTGGGCTTTTTGACCCATTTTTTTGGGTCGATGACGAGACCTCCGTAATTCGTTATCAATCGAAATATTGATGGATAACGTTGGATCTGAGACCATTTCTCCCCAACGCTTCTTCCCCTAAAACATCAGCCCCGTACCAAGTGCATCTTTGAAAATATTTTTAAAACAATTCTTCGTGTTGAATTAAAAATAGAGGATTGGGTGTAGACCCCTTCTTGTTCGAGCGTTGGGATGCCCACTGTAGTGAGGGTGGTCTCGATGCTCGTCTGTCAATACGAAGACGCTTCCAACATTTCCTTATAAAACCTCGGTCTCGTACCGAGTATACTTTTAATAATAAATTAATTTCTCTTTGTATCGAATTAAAGAGAGAAGATTGGGTGTAGACCTCTTCTTCTCCGAGTGATGGGATGCCCACTGTAGTGAGGGTGGTCTCGACACTCGTCTTTCGATAAGAAGACGCGCTTTTATCCACCATCTCGCTTTCACAACTTCCTTCCACAATTTTCACACCTAAAACCTCGGTCCTGTACCGAGTGCATTTTCAAATCTTTTCATAACCAAAAACTTGAATGGTCGTGGAGTGGTTAGGCGTAGGCCTTCTCCTATCCCGAGTGCTGACGTTTACCGTAGGGTTCTCTGTCGCAAAAAGCACTTACCATTCAAAACCAAAAACACTTTAATAAGAGAATGAAGTTCTCTTTGTGTTGAACTAAAGAGAGAGGATTGAGTGTAGTCTTCTTCCTCTCCGAGTGTCAGGATACTCACTGTAGTGTGTGTGGTCTTGATACTCGTCTTTCAATACGAAGACGTTATGTTCGCCACACATTTTTACAACAAAAACTTTGAGATAATGAATTGGGTACTACCCGTAGGGGTTACTATCCGAGGACCCGTCTCGCCCCCTAAAAAACAATCTAATCAATCAAACGTGACTTCTTGCCCCGCGTGGCGAAAACTAATCAATCTTTCAAAAGGATATGATACGTCCGTTCTACCGCAAACAGGTAACGCCTAAGTCTCCAACGAGCGAGCAGCAAAACACCTAACTGCTAGAATGCGCACGATAGCATCATCCATAAAAAACATCAACAAACCGTAGGCCGAACTACGGCTGCTCTGATTCTTTACTTCGTTCAAGTAAAGATACGTAGGCACAAGGGCCACAATCCTTGCCGAGCACACTCCCCCCCTATATCTGTAGTTCCCCGAACTACGTCGACTCTGACTTTCTCACATCCATTGAGAATACGTAGGCATAGGACTGCGAAGTCCTACCGAGTCCGTTCTTTCTCCTTTCTTTCCCTCGTCACCCCTTGTTTCCCGTTTCTAAACCTTTCCCTTAACCATTTTGAAACACACTTCTTATAGCATAATATCTTTAAGCAAATAAATTCACACATCGACAAACAAAAGGTTCCCATCGAGTACGATGGATGCGAGGGGTGCTAATACCTTCCCCTCGCATAACCGGCTTCCGAACCCGTTCATGGTTGCGAGACCATCTTATCCATTCTTTTCTTAAGGTTTTCTCGATATTTTCCTTTCCCCTCATGGGATAAATAAAGTTCGGTGGCGACTCTTCTGTCCTTTCTTTTTCGCCTCCCCGTCGTTGCGCGATGCATTTTTTCGAGTAGCGACAGCTGGCGACTCTGCTGGGGAAACCCCATAGTGACTGCCATGTCATGGATCCCCTGAACCATTAAGCGTACACCGTCAAGGTAAACATGCATAGAATTAACTGAACGTAGGTTGGAGATCATCGAGAAGAAGGGGTGGGTACAAATTAACTTCGAGCCTAATATCCTTTGTTTCTATAACCGTGAGCCAGACCACGTTACAACCCTCGAAAGACCTAATTGAGTCGAGGTTTATTCTGGAAGCATACTATCGCAAGGTTGCGTAACCTGACTCCCCACATATTTGTTAATCATCAGCTTTGGCGTCAATATCCTTGCTATATCTTTTACACCAATCAAGTTAGCACAACATTTGGACTAATGGTCCATTCGTCTCACTATCACGACACTTAAATAAACGACATTTCTCATAAAACTTGTATGAACTTCGCATTAAAGTTACCATTTGTAAACAAACATTTTTATTTACAAGTTAGTAGTTGGCATTAAAGAAATTCCAACACAAAACAATCAAGCGTGACTGGATTATTCAGCGGTCTGGACCAGAACCAAGTATACCATATAACCTATTAAACTTGGGGCATTGACATCCGAGAGCAGGAAATCAGTCAGTTTGAGGCAAATCCCCAGGCGTCGGTCGACCATGGGGCAAATCATTCATGAAGCGGTTGATCAGAAGAGAATCATCTTGAGAATATTGATCAGGGGCAGGCCACCCAGAGTTTCTTTGACTTAAGAATAGGTCCCTCCGATGTTCAATCGAGGTAAGTTAAGTCGCTTCCACGCTCTTTCAGGGGAAAACTACTCCAAGAGTACATTGGAGCCAACTACCACAAGAATCGGCTAATCAATGATGAATCCATTTGTGGTACGAACTCTGGGGCAGACCATCTCGAGTTCGTCTCATGGCAAGCTGCTCAAGCAAGTTCATTCCCGTCAACAACTGTTAAGTTTAAAACGATGTCAGGAAGTCAGGCTTGCCCTCTACTCTCCCACATAACCCAGAGCCCAATCTGCATTGGCAACCACCGAAAGTCCGCCACGTCGGCACTTGCATTCCCAATTACTCGACTGTATCATATGCATCATACGCACCGCATTCGATTTCATAAGCATCTTGTACCATATGCATACCCAGAATTACATCATACTTTCCTCAGCTCTTGCATCACCGCGTGTTAGCATTTGCATTTGCATTCGTTATGGAACATCATTATCATCAAGCATTCACATACGCGAGATCAGATCCAGGATCAATCACGAAGATTTCCAAGATCATCAGCCCAGACAGGGGCACCTCTTGCAAGACTGTGGGTTTCTCTTACCAGAGTCAGAAGATATCAAGACAAGATTGAGCCCAATCAGGGGCATTCTTCCACAAGACCGTGGGTGTTCCCCACGAAGTTTTGCAACTTATTGAGCTTCAAGGCAATTAGCAGCCCAGTCAGGGGCATTATCTGCAAAAGCCATGGATCCTCCCATGGAATTCAAGATTATCAAAGCAAAATTCAGCCCAAACCAGGGGCATCTTTTCAAGACCATGGGTGTATTGCATGATGTATTGCAACCTCGTGGTTAATCAGATCTTCAAATCAACAATCAGCCCAGACAGGGAAGTCTTCAGTAAAGCCACGGGCGATCCCCAGTGCTTTGTCTCCAGCAGACTTGACTATTTATCTGCAGCGATAAGTGGCAATCTCTTCAGAGAAGCTTATCCATCTTCAGAGATAAGTGGCAATCTCTTCAGAGAAGCTTATCCTTCATCAACGATAAGTGGAAATCTCTTGGGAGAAGCTTATCCATCTTCAGAGATAAGTGGCAATCTTTTTAGAGAAGCTTATCCTTCATCAACGATAAGTGGCAATCTCTTCAGAGAAGCTTATCCTTCATCAACGATAAGTGGCAATCTCTTCAGAGAAGCTTATCCATCTTCAGAGATAAGTGGCAATCTCTTCAGAGAAGCTTATCCTTCATCAGCGATAAGTGGCAATCTCTTCAGAGAAGCTTATCCTTCATCAGCGATAAGTGGCAATCTCTTCAGAGAAGCTTATCCATCTTCAGCGATAAGTGGCAATCTCTTAAGAGAAGCTTATCCATCTTCAACGATAAGTGGCAATCTCTTCAGAGAAGCTTATCCTTCATCAACGATAAGTGGCAATCTCTTGGGAGAAGCTTATCCATCTTCAGTGATAAGTGGCAATCTCTTCAGAGAAGCTTATCCTTCATCAACGATAAGTGGCAATCTCTTCAGAGAAGCTTATCCCCCTATCATCCTTTTGGTGTTAGGGTTAATCTTGTTTCGCTCCATTATCCTTTTGGTGATGGGTCTAGCATCCTTTTGATGTTATGACTAGCGTCTCCGCTCCATCATCCTTTTGGTGATGGGTCTGGCAGCCTTTTGGTGTCATGACTAGCGTGTTTTCCGTTATCCTTTCGGTAATGGACTCCTTACATCCTTTTGGTGTAGGGTTAATCTTGTTTCGCTCCATCATCCTTTTGGTGATGGGTCTGGCATCCTTTTGGTGTCATGACTAGCGTTTTCCATTATCCTTTTGGTAATGGACTCCTTACATCCTTTTGATGTTAGGGTCGATGTTGTCTCTCGCTCCATCATCCTTTTGGTGATGGGTCTGACATCCTTTTGGTGTCATGACTAGCGTGTTTTCCATTATCCTTTTGGTAATGGACTCCTATCATCCTTTTGGTGATGGGTCTGGCATCCTTTTGGTGTCATGACTAGCGTGTTTTCCGTTATCCTTTCGGTAATGGACTCCTTACATCCTTTTGGTGTAGGGTTAATCTTGTTTCGCTCCATCATCCTTTTGGTGATGGGTCTGGCATCCTTTTGGTGTCATGACTAGCGTTTTCCATTATCCTTTTGGTAATGGACTCCTTACATCCTTTTGATGTTAGGGTCGATGTTGTCTCTCGCTCCATCATCCTTTTGGTGATGGGTCTGACATCCTTTTGGTGTCATGACTAGCGTGTTTTCCATTATCCTTTTGGTAATGGACTCCTATCATCCTTTTGGTGATAGGTCTAGCATCCTTTTGGTGTCATAACTAGCATATTTTCGGTCATCCTCTTGGTGGTAGGTCTGGCATTTCGTCGATGTCAGACTGTGCGATTGTGTTTTGCTCTACCACCCTTTGGTAGTAATAGCTGTGTTCATTTTTTTTCCATCACCCTTTTGGTGATGACGACCTTTCTCCTGTTATTTACAGTTCTTTTCTTCTCGGACAAATTCGGGGTCTTCTTTATATCTAATTGCCTTTCACCTTGAAAGAGTGAGCGTCAAAACCGTTCATCTTACTAGGTCAAAGTCAATTAAATAGGGGCATCTGTCATACCCCAAATTTGTCCTACCTTTTGAGATTTCCTTATACCAAGTGGTTATGTGGATTGGTAAGCTTCCTATGCATTCAATTATAAGGCATGAATTAATTTCGAGTTTGAGTCATGGTACAAGGTGACCTACTTTGTTTCATTTGGTTCAATTGATTTCTATAAGATGTGATTGGAGGGGTTGTTTCGAGCTTTGTGGATTTACAGCTAAATTAATGCTAAGATATGTGAATTAAGGAAATCTTGTGGACAAGTGTATTAGAGTTCGTATGTTATCAACTGAAGATCATTGGATATCAAAAGGGTGTTGTGAATATGCATTATGGTCAGGGCCATTAATAGCATTTGTTGAAAATGTGGTATGAAGATAAGTTTTTTAGAAAAGGTGAATTTCAATTGAATTCATAAAGTTGAGGATATCCATGGATATGATTCAAAGTGTTTACGTTGGCATAAGGTTACGTTTAAGAGATTAAGTTTCCTTCTTACAAGTTGAATTTGATTTTTCTCCAAAACATCATTCAAGTATCATGAGGAGAGGTTCATTCATTATCAGTTAAAATCCAAAGAGTGGCACAGGCAGTTAGTTCCAAGATGGGATTCTATTGTCAATCTGAATTTAAGTTTACAGAGACTTATGGTCGTGATAAGGCATTACAAGATTATAAAAATTAAAATGCTGATCCAAGACCAAGAATAGCCGTGGATACTCCTAAATACATATTTTTATGCCTCAATCTTGAGTTTTGTCTTCAAAATCCACAATCCATGATTCTTAATTGAAAAAGAAGGCCACTTCAATTTTAACCAAAACAACTACAAAGCCCATATATTTTCTTTTTAAGAAAACAAGCCATGAAGAAAGAGTCTGGTCCATGATAAAAAGTGACCGAAATCTTCAAGTCCACATGACTATGCCACAAACTTTATCAAACCTGCAAATTCAAAGAAAAAAACTACGACCATCAGTTTTTTTTAACAAGCCCATCATGAGAAACTAGTAAAAAGGAAGAAGTCTTAAAGATATGTTAGGTTCCCATTTTTCGCCCCAGATTTCCAGCCTCACTATTTCCATGCGTGATTGAACTGAACATGTACAGGGCAGACTGCTATGGGTCGTACTAAAGCGTATACACAGCCAGCAACAATTTTCCTGACCATAACCGACAGCCATTACCACAACCTGCTACAAACTGTCCAAAACTTAATGCAAAAACCTGCAAATATACAACAGACCACTCTGCACAAACTAGTACAACTTGAAGCAAAATTAACTTGACAAAATAATAGCACAATGAGAATTCCATGACAGACCTTCAGCGCATCGCTTGAAACCAAACCGGCACGATCGTACTCAAACCTCCAAGCCACTTGCACAAAGCACGACCAGTATGGATGTGGACGAAAATCCTTCATGCCAAACTACCTGTCAAGAAAACTACATAAAGTTAGAAAGAAAAAAAATCAATACCCAAAGCTGTATTAACCTTTAACCACAACAGATCAACCAACAATTCCTGCAATGAACCAACACAACAACTTGCTCTAACTTTACACCAAATCCACTCAAAACCAGCATGCTGCAAAAACCATACAACACAACAAAGAGCAGTATCAAGGCTACAGCCAGCCTGCACAACCAAAAAGAACTTGTTGCCTCAAAACCTGCTCCATAATAGACCCACACCAGACAATAACCTGCGGAATTGTACCGTTAAAACCACCTCAGACAAGCTTTGCACAACCAGACAAAAACCCTCCAACAAACAAAACCGTACCGCCAGCTACAACCATTTTGCTACACTCAACACCCACACCAGACAAGACCTGCAGCAATATCACAACTTCACAATTTGCTACCTGCAAAACTTCCAAAACAGTGCCAACAATTTCCTGCGCTGCTACTACCACCAGCCCTCCTTATTCTGCAACAGAAAAAATAGCACCAGTACAACAGAAAAAACTCTTAAAAAAAAAGGAACAACAAAGAAAAGGGGAGAGGGACCTTGATTTCTGTCATGACTCCTTTCAACTGAGGGATGGTAGCTCCAAATAAAAAGGGGGACGCGCAACTTTCCTCGAGGGGAGATCCATCACCATTTTTCCTTCATCAGCAAACAAACAACTTCGAAAAAAAAACCATTCTTCAGCCATTCCAACAGAGCTTTGTTCAACCTATTTCCTTCAACAAATACCAGCTCACCTTCCTCACTGAAACGAACCCAGTTCAAAATCTCACATTCTTCATCAATCTTTTCCATTTTTCTCTCATCTCCAAACGATAAACAAAACCTGCAGAAGAACATCCAACCTTCATCAAAAAGTAACAAATTGCAGCAACAATCATCAATATTGAAACTTCACCTCAACAAACCTACATCATCATTAACATACCTCACTCACCACAAGAACCAACAACCATCTTCATCCGCTATTCCAATCGATCCCTGTTGCAGCAGCATGAGATTTGTACGCGAAAATCACTTCCGCTCCCTCATCTTCATAAACAAACATATGCAGTAACACATCAACTGCACCATAACTTGAAATCCACATTGCATCTTCTTCACCATACATAAACCCCCGCTTCCATCTTCGAAACGGTGACGCGAACTTGCCCCACCACTTACCGTGAAACTCAACCAAAACCATGACCAGACACCTGTCTCTCCATTTCTCTTCCTCACCGTTTCTGCAGAACAAAATTTGTTCACCAACAGCCATCACAAACCTCCAACTGTAAAAACCACCTCACTCCATCTTCCTCCACAAACTTCATCACTTCAACAAACCTCAAAGTCATCACTAACCTCTATTAATTCTTCAACAAACAACAACCACACACAAACTCATAAACCCTAAATCACAAATCCCTTGAATCTTTCTCAAATCAAGCAACCCCAACCACTTAACCCTCTTCTTCTTCGACTTCCATCAAAGAACCCTTCATCACAGAACCGTTATCCCTCAACTAACCCCAAACGAAATCCTCGGTGAAATACCCCTATCGAACCTCATCTTCCATTTCGAATACCCTTCAACGAAACATCAATTTGATTTCAAGATTAGGCCAGAAACGAAAACTGAAACGATTCAGAACAGAGAGATGAACAGGTGAAAGGGAGAGAGGGGTTCGAACCATATTTTCGAGCGAGATCAATCCGAGATGAAAAAGAAGGTGGTTCCGTGAATGCTCTGACCCTATGGTTTCGTCGTTGAGGTTATGACACCTCATAATTTGATACTTGTTGATTTTTCTTCTTCTTTGTTTTTTTTTATTATTTTTATTCTTTCTAAATGGTTTGTCTTGATTTTTCTTGCTTTCAATGGAGATGATGTGTCACCGCTTGAATTACAGTAAGCTGATTATTCAGCTTTTTATCGTTTTTTTTTATTTTTAAAATAAATAGGTTTCACCTTGTTTTTACATTTTGATTAAGTTGTGTTGACTAGTTTGGCTGATTGGGCTTTATTTGAAGTCCTGTTGTGGCTCAGCAACCGCCATACATATTCAATATACACCCCTACCCTTTTTCTTGAATCTCTTTCAAAAGTTTTTTTATATATAATGTTTTACAAATAGTCTTCTTAAAACAATTTTGATGACTTCTATTTTATGTATATTGTTCTTTTGTTAATATCTTAAACTAATAATATAAGTTTTCTTTAGTAAATAAATTTGGGGTATACTTTTGATTTTATTATTATTCAGTTCTGTTTGGGTCGATGACGAGACCTCCGTAATTCATTACCAGTCAAATTATTGATAGGTAATGTTGGATCTGAGACCACCTCTTTTCTCTCTTCATTACTTGTCCCGACTCGATTCAAAAAACTTTGTCAAACAACTTTCAAAATTAATTTCTCTTTGTATTGAATTAAAAAGAGGGGATTAAGTGTAGACTTTCTTCCTCTCCGAGTGTTGGGATGCCCACTGTAGTGAGGGTGGTTCTGACACTCATCTTTCAATACGAAGACGTTTCCCATCCATTTTCAAATCTCATCTCCTTAAAATCATTTCTTTGTGTTGAGCTAAAAAGAGGATTGGGTGTAGACCTCTTCTTCTTCGAGTGTTGGGATGCCCACTGTAGTGAGGGTGGTCTCGATGCTCGTCTGTCAATACGAAGACGCTTCTAAACCATCTCTCCTAAAACCTCGGTCCCGTACTGAGCACGCTTTTAATGATAAATTAATTTCTCTTTGTATTGAATTAAAAAGAGAGGATTAGGTGTAGACCTCTTCCTCTCCGAATGTTAGGATGCCCACTGTAGTGAGGGTGGTCTCGACACTCGTCTTTCAATACGAAGACGTGACTTCTTTATCCACCATCTTGCTTTCACAACTTCCTTCCACAATTTTCACACCTAAAACCTCGGTCCCGTACCGAGTGCATTTTCAAATCTTTTCATAACAAAAACTTGAATGGTCGTGGAGTGGTTAGGCGTAGGCCTTCTCCTATCCCGAGTGCTGACGTTTACCGTAGGGTTCTCTGTCACAAAGCACTTACCATTCAAAACCCAAAAACGCTTTGATAAGAGAATGAAGTTCTCTTTGTGTTGAACTAAAGAGAGAGGATTGAGTGTAGTCTTCTCCCTCTCCGAGTGTCCGGATACTCACTGTAGTGTGTGTGGTCTTGATACTCGTCTTTCAATACGAAGGCGCCTCGTTCGCCACACCTTTTATAACAAAAAACTTTGAGATAAAGAATTGGGTACTACCCGTAGGGGTTACTATCTGAGGACTTGTCTCGCCCCCTAAAAACAATCCAATCAATCAAACGTGTCTTCTTGCCCCGCGTGGCGAAAACTAATCAATCTTTCAAAAGGATATGTTACGTCCGTTCTACCGCAAACAGGTAACGCCTAAGTCTCCAACGAGCGAGCAGCAAAACACCTAACTGCTAGAATGCGCACGATAGCATCATCCATAAAAAACATCAACACACCGTAGGCCGAACTACGGCTGCTCTGATTCTTTACTTCGTTCAAGTAAAGATACGTAGGCACAAGGGCCACAATCCTTGCCGAGCACACTTTCCCCCCATATCTGTAGTTCCCCGAACTACGTCGACTCTGACTTTCTCACACCTATTGAGAATACGTAGGCCTAGGACCGCGAAGTCCTACCGAGTCTGTTCTTTCTCTTTTCTTCCCCGTTCTCTCTTTCCTCCTAACTTTCCTGTTTCTAACCCCTCTTTTACCCAGTGAAACACACTTCTTATAGCATAATATTTAAGCAAATAAATTCGCACATCGACAAACAAAAGGTTCCCATCGAGTACGATGGATGCGAGGGGTGCTAATACCTTCCCTTTGCATAACCGGCTTCCGAACCCATTCTTGGTCGCGAGACCATCTTATCCATTTCTTTCTTAAGGTTTTCTCGATATTTTCCTTTCCCCTCACGGGATAAATAAAGTTCGGTGGCGACTCTTCTGTCCTTTCTTCTTCGCCTCCCCGTCGTTGCGCGACGCATTTTTCGAGTAGCGACAATATCGATTACCTAAGTTTAGCTAGACATGGATTTGGGAAAGATAAAATATAAATAAAAACAATAAATAATGATTTGCATTATAATAATAATTGAAATCGATCAAAATGAAAACCTGTAAATATTCCAATTGGCCTTTGGGCAGATCCTCCACAGATGTTGGCAGGATTCTGGTCTTTAATGCCAAAGTGATCGTACAATAAAATAGAAATTTTGGAAGAATGGAAAAAGCAATACAGGAAAGGTAAAGAGAAACAAATAAGAATAAAACTGGAAAATAATGCTCTGGAAAGTAAATTCGGCAGCACTTCGTGGTATGAATGCAGCACCCTTTCTGAAGTCCCCTGCTTCCCTTTTTATAGAAGTGGAATCCCAACGGTTATCTCTGAAGATGATGGACCTTGAGGCAGATAATTTAGGGAGTAGTGGTCCACTCTGTGGGAATTGGAACTGTTTCTTTGACGTGTAATCTGAGTGGGGCGTTTTTGCCTGCATGACGGTCGTCACAAGGTGTGACGGTCGTCACCCGTGTGACGGTCGTCATGAAGCTGTGACGGTCGTCACATCAGCAAAAACAGCTTGTTGCGCTTTTCATTGTGTTTTCACTCCTTTTTCGTCCATATTTCATCTGAGATTGCTTCTTTTCTTCATGTTGCCTTGTTTAGACGTGATCGTTGAATACCTGCAAAACATCAGACAAATACACGGAAATAACCCAAAATTGGATCGAGAACGGTTAGACTTTAGTTGAATTATGCATGAAAATATCTATATGATTTCGTGTTATCAAACTCCCCTAAGCTTGAATCTTTGCTTGTCCTCAAGTAAAACATGGAAAAGTCGGCAAGCACGAGGCAACTTCTTCGTTCGCAGAGTTTGGATCATGTCTTTCCACTTGTTCTTTGATCTTAACGACCATATCTGGTCGTGTCCTCCTAAGCTTCTACTTAACTGGAGGACAATCTTCTCGCAGTGGTAGATGATGGACCACTATGTCAGTGTCGAGTCCGGGCATATCTTCGTATGACCAAGCAAAGATGTCATTATACTCTCGAAGCATCTCGACCAATCTTTGCTTAACATCGCTCTGTAATGTAGCCCCTATCCTGACATTTCTGACAAGTTTCTCAGAACCCAGATTAACAATCTCAATCTCTTCCTCGTGAGGCAGAATGATCTTATCTTCTTGTTTCAACAAACGGGCCAACTCTTCCGGAAGGTCTTCATCTTCGTCAATCTCTTCTTCAGCTTGATATATCGGGCAATCAAAGTCGAAGTGAGTCATAGAAGGTTCATATTCGATGTCATCTGTAGTGTGAATCCTGCAATAACAAGGGTTAAGATTAAGAAGAGGATATGCAGGTTAGCATAAACCGTATTGCCATTTTATTGTTTTTCAAAACAAAAATAAAAACAGGAATAACAGAAATCACAAAATTTGAATGCAAAGAAAACACCCTTTGATTTATTGATAATATGTACATGCATAAGCAATCAAGGCCCTAACAATAAAATCGTTATGCCCCGGGTAGAACATAAGGTTGTACAATAATTGGAAAAAGACAAAGCATTACTCTTTACGCGTCACTTGGATGACATCCTGGACGGACCAGTTGTTGAGGCTCTGGCCTGGTTTGCACGGCTGAATCCAGGAGTCCAGGTCACAATCACTATCTTTGTCGTCTTCAGACACGGCGTTGACATTCTCAAATATCACCCCGCCTTTTGTGAACTGAATTGGCCCTTTGACGCACGACGCACTGCGAGAGGAGGAAGCATCAGCAGAAGGAGAATACCCTAACCCAAACTTGTCCTGCTTGTTAGGGATTTCCAGAACTTGCCCCCAGCCTGGGGCAGAGCCAGCTTGAGCTTCCTTGAAGGAAGAGAGATTCATCTCAGGTTTTTCGATCATCACCAGAATCGCATCTTTGACTTTAACAGTCTCAAACGCCTGGCACAAAGTTTTGTGGATCTCGCCTTCCACCTCGACATACTTAAAAGATGACAAATGGCTCACCATTATGTCCTCTTCACCACAGAAGGTCACGATGCTGCCACCCACCGCATACTTCAGTTTTTGGTGCAATGTGGAAGTTACTACGCCCGCAGAATGGATCCAAGGCCGACCCAATAGACAGCTATAAGCAGGCATGATATCCATGATATAGAAGACCGCGTCAAAGGTTTCTGGCCCAACTTGAATGGGTAGAGTTACCTCTCCAAAGACGGTCCGCTTAGTTCAATCGAAAGCTTTTACCACCAGATCACTGGGTGTACATATCAACCCTCTCGTATCCAACCTCATCAGAGCTTTCTTAGGGAGAACGTTCATAGATGATCCTGTGTCCACCAACACATGGGACATAACCGTTTCTCGACATTATATCGAGATATGCAAGGCGCTATTATGGTTCCTTCCTTTCGGCGTCAGCTCTAAGTCTGTAAACCCTAATCCATTCCCAGCATTCACATGAGCAACCACTCCCTCTAGCTGGTTGACGGAGATCTCTTACGGTACATACGTTGCATTCAGAACCTTCAGCAGAGCGTTGCGATGTGCCTCGGAACACAGCAACAGATTCAGAATAGAGATCTTAGATGGTGTTTGATGAAGATGATCAACGATCTTATAATCACTTTTCTTGATCAGTCTCATAAACTCTTCGGCGTCTTTCACAAGCAGGTCTTTCTCTACCTCGCGGGAGGTTTCTTCGACGACCTTACTTTTACCTCTGTCAGTCTTCTCAGCCTTGTTAGTTTTATCAGCCACAATCTTCGGTGGAGCGACCACTCTTCTGCTATGCGTTATTCCCTCAGTCCCAACTAGGTTGTCAACAGACTGCCTGGATGGCTCCAACTCCAACTTTTGTCCATTGCAATAGACATTTTCCCCATAGTGCCATGGAACAACATTAGTACTCTCAAATGGTATATGTCCAGCCTTTGTTATGGTGATCGTATGTGGCCTCGATGCAGAAATGGTAATTGTTTTACGAGGTATGGTGATAGTGGTAACTTCATCCTTCTGCTTCAGCATTACTTCCCCTGATCTGTTCTCAACCCTTCGACTAAACTGCAGAATTCCTTCGTTCATCAAACTCTGGATCCCTGCTACCAACTGATCACAGCCGTCTGAATGATTCGCACAATCCATACACAACTTTCTGCAGCCCGGGAAAATACCTTTCTTCATCAACTTGGCTTTAACGAAACCAAGTGGTGTTTTTAGGTCTTTGACATCAGTCAATAAGTCCGAGTCTTCCTCTTCAATGATGGCACTAACCCCATACCCCCCCATGGTTGGGCATAGGGTTCTTTGTAACATTCGGAGCATTATCAGAAAAGTTGATTATCTTGGCGCCAACCATATCTTGCACTTTGTGCTTGAATGCCTTACAATTGTCAATCGAGTGGCCAGGCGCCCCTGAATGAAACTCACATCTCGCATTTGCATTATAGCCCGGTGGAGGTGTCCCTGTCAAGGGAGCCAAAGTTATCTTTTGAACTAGTTGTAATTGAAGCAATGTCTGCAAAAGCTGAGCGTATGACATAGGTGGGGTTTCAAGATGACGATTTGACAATGGTGCTTTATTCTGGTACCTCCGGTACCCTTGCTGGTTCTGCTGTTGCTGCTGCTGCTGAAGTTGCTGGGTAGTAGGAATAGTAATGCTAGTTGTCGCTACTGCGAAAATCGGCGCCGGCTATGACAGAAGAGTCGCCACCGTGCGTTATTTATCCCAACGGAGGGAAAGGAAATGCTCAGAGTAAACCTAACGCAAAACAGGAAAGGAATGGTCATCGCAACCAAATCCTGGATTCGGGAGTCGATTACGCAAGGGGAAGTTATTAGCACCCCTCACGTCCTCCGTACTCGACGGGATCCACGCTTGTTTTCTAGTACGGATCGTTATTCTATCTACTCTAAAGTTCAAGGGTTAAAAAGAAAAGAAAATGAAAATGACTCGGCAAAGTATCGCACTTTATGCCTACGTATTCCCATCTGGAACGAGAAATCAGAGTCAACGTAGTTCTCCTACCTACGGGAAAGGAGGGGAAGGTTGCTCGCTAGGATACGGCATCCTATGCCTACGTACTTTCATACAACATGAAAGATCAGAGCAAACGTAGTTCGGGCTACGGAAGACACAAGCTTGTCTGGCTGTTTTTTACATCCTTCTGAAAAAGGTTTTTCTTGATTAAGAGTCCAAGCGGACAAAAATGACACTTTGATGTTTGTTTGGAATCTTTTACGAAAGAAGTGTTTTTTAGTTTGTTTGCAATCTCTGACGCACTAGAGACTATGATTTGAGAGTGAATACGTCGCATGTCACCCAAAGGGTGCCATACTAAGCAGCCAGACTACTGGAAAGAAGCTCTCCAGCAACCCTTTCTCAAATAGCTTAAGGCTCGTAACGTACGACATCGATTAACCTTATTACTGTAATTTTGAGTTGTTTTGAGATAAGAAGAGAAAGAAGCTCTAAAAAGCCTAGGGTTGGAAAGGGAATAAAAAACTAACCTAATGTTGTCATGCATGGATAATAATCCTAATGTCTGTCATAATTCCCTCCTGCACAGAGGAAATCAGAGATCCTAGGGGATAAGCAGAAAAGAAGGCAAGTAAATACAGTAAAATGCATGCAATGCAGCAATACAAGCAAGGCAAGGGAGTCCCACTCAACCTCGAACCTGGGAAAACGACGGGCAAAGTGAATCAACATTCACCTCAAACCTAGGGGGCAAGCTGCACAAGCCAACAAACAATACAGAGAAACAAAAACCACAGCAGAGGAGGCAGCCCAAGCAGCAGCACTAAACTTCTACAGCAAACAGCAGCTCTGACAGCAACAGTTGGTTAAACAGCAGAAAGTTGACAGCAACAACTTTCATCTTCAAACTTCAATAATCTCCAACCTCCAGGGAAGAGGAAGCACACTTCAAATAAGGCTCCTTAATACCTAAACAGTTAGACTCCACAGCTACAGAAAACTCCAGCTCAAAAGCAACAGTAAACCCTAGCTTCAATCCTCCAGCAAACTCCAGACAGCAAAGTTGACAGTAACAACTTCATCTTCAAGCAAACCTCATGAAAGGCATCTTCAACATCTTAGATCTTCATATCCAATCTCTAGCAAGCTCCACCAAGAAAGATTTGTTATTGGAATCAAGTTATAATGAATGGGAATCAGTGAAAACCAAAGGAAATCACTAGAAACCATCATCTGCAAAGAAGGGTATCCTCAAAAGTTCTACTCTTTAAGGCATACCACTCATCCCTCCAAGGGAGAGATGGGGTTTCCTTAAGAGGACTTTGAATCATAGGATAGGATGGAACCAAACAAAACATTCCATGTTTGAGGAAAGATATGAACTAAGTCTAGAAAGCTCTTCCTAAAACCCTAGTTTTCCTAAACTCCTGACAAGCATTCCAACAGATGAGAAATATTCAACTCTAAGCTTCTTCAAGCCATCCAAAGCAACTTCAATTGGTATTAAATTCATACAAGCAAAGTCCAATCCAAAAGCACACCCAAAATAGCCCCACACAAATTGAATAAACCAAGCATCCAAGGGAGAAGCCCACAAACATCACACCAATTGCAAAATACAAATAAAATGCTAAAATAGGTCACAAAATCCTAATTAAATTTCTAAGGGAACCTAAACCTATGCCCAATACCCCATATAAATACCAGGACCTAAATCAAACACTAAGTCCCCAAACTATGTTCTAAACTACAACTAGTTGTTTTAAAACCCTAAACCTAACACTCCTTATGTTCAACACTCAAATTGTCCTAAAATTTAATCACAAAAATATGATAAAATTTCTAAGGGTACATGATTCTCTAAGCTAACTAATACAACAAGAATCAACTCAAAATTCCTCACCAAACTCTCACACAAAATTCAGAAAGATGAAGTATCAAACAAAAGTAAAATAAAGGCAATAAAACTATAAAAATATGCCAGAAAATATAAAATACATGAAATTAATATTTTTTAATCCTATAAAATTCTAGAGATCCTAAGGAAACCAGGGAAAAAAGTCTCACTCAAAATGAATTATTTTCCAATTTTATATGAATTAAAAACTAACCTAAATAAAACTATGAAAATAAAAGAAAATGACAAACATGCGTTGCAAATAGCAAGATTATCCAATTATAAACCAGAGTTGGGCCCAGGAGGGGGTGTCATTAGTAAGCGCGCCCTAGGCCCAAACCCCACTAAAACAAATCAGAAAAATAGATGGAAAATGGAAAAGCTAGCGTGGCAAATAGCAATGTTTTAACGTGTTAATCTCCATTGGGCCTAAGGTGGTGTGTGGATAGCAACTAATGTCATAAGCCCAAAGCAAAACGTAAGTGAAACGGTGCGTTGGATGTATGTGAAGACTTATTCACAAATGGAAATCAAATTGTGGCCTTTGGATGCTTATCTGAGTCAAAGTCCAAGCTTGATCCAATGGTAGTTTTATCATCTTCCTCATTTCAAAAACCTGGGAGGGAAAACACAGGACGGTGGCCGGAGGTGGCGCCACCGTCGTCCCCAAATATCAACTCCATGAATATCCATCAAAATTTAAACATGAGTACATTATTCAACTCATTTTTTCTCACTGAATCCAATGGTACCCTCCATTATCATTGAATCTCAACACAACTCAAAACACGACTCCAAGTTCAGAACATGCTCCACATTCAATCATCACCATTCTTAAAATTGACAAGCCTATCATCATCTACACGTTACACTGATTAATCCTCACCATCTAAACATGTTTAACTCATCAAGAACTCAGAGAAACAATCCTCAACAGAAATTGCATCTCCCTAGGTTTTGTCTATAATCACCAAGTTTTCCTACCAGAAACGATCCTAGCCATGTCTACAATGCATCTACACATATAAATCCTATCAATTACACCTAAATTGAGCTACAAGATGAAATTTGCAAACCTGTGAAAATTGAGTGAACATAGCAAGAAATCCTTTAAATCACACTTCAATCTTCTCCAGACACGATCAATGAGGTCTTGTAAAGCTTCTGTATGCAATGAATTGCTTTGAATCCCTCCCAATCAACAAAACCGATTTTGAGTTGCAAGGATGAACTTCACTTTGCTCTCTCTCGATTCTTCACAATTCTTGGCCAAAAAAGCAACTGAATCAGTTATACTCTATATATAGAACATGTTGGAAGGGTCAAGAAAGTTCTGGAACACTCCATGTGACAATTTCAATTTCTCATGCATTTGAAAATTTCATCTCATGACTGTCGGGTTCAGCTTAGTTCCACAACTTGATTTTGATCCAATTTCTCTCCACATGACATATTGAAGTGATTGAGATTGGTTAATGCATTGGTTCTGATCTCATGAAGTGTTTGGCAAGTGTTACTTACATGTGAAGTTACAAAATACAAGTCTTGGAAATATGCCTCAATTTCCAAAAGTAACATTGCCATCATCTTTAAAACATCATTTTTGATCAATTTGATATGCCATATGCCTTGTTTTGACCATAAAACATAAAATCCCATTTTTGGCCTTTTAAATGACTTTAAATTCTTCCTTTTTAAGCCATTTTAGTAACTTTGTGATACAAGCCAATTCAATCCCTTATGACTTCTTACCTAACCTAAAAACATCATTCTAAACACAATTCATGTTGGACACTTTTTCATTTGAGGAGTGGAAGATAGAGATTTTGACACATGCTTGAAAATGACCTATAATTCAACTTTCCCAAAATACCCCTAGATTGCCAAGATCATAACTTGAGTTCCACAAATCCCCTTGAGGACTTCTAGTACTCAAATTAAAGCTAAGATCAAGACCTACAACTCTTATGTTGGCCAAGAATCCATTTGAAAACTCCTTGAGGGGCAAAAGTTGCTTGGAAGTCAAGTGACTTTCACAGATAAATTTCAGTGTCCTCTGGTGACTTGTAATTTGCAAGAACCATAACTTGAGTTCTATAAATCTTATTGAAGACTTATAGTACTAAAATTAAAGGTATTAAGAATCCCTACAAGTTTCAAGTTGCCCAAATATCCATTTGAAACTTGTATTTTGACTTATGTGGCTTGGAAGTCCAGTGCTATACAGGGGATTTTACCCTAGGAACCCTGTCTCAAACACCTCTAACCACTCTTGATTCTTTTGAACTTGATCTTGGATAATCCATACACATGCTTCAACATATCAATCCATGACTTCCATGACCTAGATCTAGGTCTTAATGCCCTTTCTTTTACTCAACTGACCTAGGATTACCCAGATGAAACCCTACTTGTACACACCTCAACTGTGGCTCTTTTGAGTCAATGACTTGTCTCAGCTTCAATAGGGCCCTCTAGGCATCCCATGAGATCCATGCACACCTCAAGTTCAACATTCCATGTTGATGATCTTCAATACACCTCAAGTTAGGAGAGAAATCCACCTGTGGGCACTCAAACTTCTCATGACTTCAACCCTTCTCTGATGACTTGAATGGTCTCTCAGGCTCAGATAACACCTCTAGACAGGCTCCTTTTGACATAAATGGCACTTGATCCCTTATTGGATGACTTGATATGCTATGATATGCAAATGATTGAACTATGTACATGCTATGCAAATGAAATGCAATGAAACATAAATCAGGCAAGAAAAGGCTAAGCAAATTTTGGGGTGCAACAGCTGCCCCTATTCAAACGGCTTGGACCCGACTGGGTGAAGAGCGAACGGCCTTCAAACAATCGAGGTACGAGACGGTTGAATACCAAGAAACCCGGAAATTTGCTAACCGCAGAGATAAACTGCACAACTGCTTGGGGAACGACATCCACCAACTGAACCTGGTTGTTACGGCAAAAACTGATTCAACGTCTGATAATAACTCTGATTTCAACTTCAACCACCTATGTAACGCCACAGGTGCTGAACAATTTTTGCGAAAACACCTCCGTCCACACCTGGACTAATCTTGTCAACACAAGAAGAGAAACAAATTCGTCAAATCACAACTAAACACCAATCGGTCCACGTCAGGACTCACATTTCGTCAACCCGAAGAAATATTGTCCACATCAGGACTCCACATTCCGTCAACACGGAGAAATCCCGGCTACTCCGCTAGGGATGAGTTAGTCGCCTCCCACCAACACGAGGAGGTCCTATCAATCATAGGCAATAAAATTCGTCGACTTCACGGGGGAAACATTTCTGTCTAATCACAGGAAACTCATCTGCCTATCCATACAGGAAAATCATCTGTCTAAACACAGGAAACTCCATTCGTCTATCCATACGGGAAAATCATCTGTCTACACACAGGAAACTGCTTATCTCTGCAGTAGCTAACTCCGTTGGTCCCAACCTGCAAATGACTTTGAGGAGGACTCTACTGGGGATAATAATATTTTGTCAACACGAAGAAATCGCGACGACTTCATTGGGGATCGAATTCTTCCACCCAATAGGAATTCAATTCTGTCAATCATACTGGACAATAACTCCGCCTTATCTTTGCAGTAGCCAAACCTACTGGGGATGCTCTGAAATTAACTTCCAGGCACCTATTTCGACAACAGGCGACAACTCCTGAAATTTTGGTTATGAAACCCTGTGACGCTGACGGAACAACAAATTTGAAGAAAAAACTCCGATGGCCGGATAAGAGAAACTTCAACAAGCAACTTTGTGGGGAAAAATTTGGCAACAACTCCAAAGTCTACTTATGAAGTTATTCCATGCGGACAAAACCTTCGGACAACAACTCCAAAATCTAATCATGAAGATGCGGTACCGCTGAAGAACTCCAAAGTCTAATTACGAAGTCTTGATGTTGACGACAACTCCAAAGTCTAATTACGAAGTTGCTCAATGCTGACGTAACAGCTGCTATAGAAAACTCTTTTGGGGAATTGCTAACGACGACTCCAAAGTCTAATCATGAAGCCGTGTAACGCTGACGTAACAGCCACTCGAAGAAAACTATGCCGATCTCCAAAGTCAAATCATGAAGTCTGCAATGCTGACATAACAAGTACTCGAGGAAAATCCGATAGGGAATTCCTAACAACAACTCCAAAGTCTAGTTATGAAGCTGTTTAACACTGACGAACTCCAAGTTCGAATTACGAAGCCGTATAAACTGATAATAACTCCAATGTCTAATTATGAAGCCATCCACTGCTGCTAACAACTTCAAAGTCTAATTATGAAGCAGTGACACCAAGTAACGATTTCAGTCGTCTAATCGCTGAAATCCCCCTTTAAAATGCCAATAACAACTTCAAAGTCAAATCATGAAGCCTTATAGCGCTGATGTAACGAACTTTAAAGTCTAACTATGAAGCTGTGCAATGCTGACGTAACAGCAATTCCAGGAAAACTCTAATGAACTTCAAAGTCAAATCCTGAAGCCCTCTAGACTCCTTCCGAGGAAATTCTGACAACAACTTCAAAGCCTAATTATGTAGCCATTGTAATAGTGATAACGTCTCCAACGTCTAATTATGGAGCATCCCACGCTGATAAACTTCAAAGTCAAATTACGAAGCTGTAACAACAAGTAATGACTTCAACCTTCTAATCGCTGAAATCTTCCTTTAAAATGCTGACAACACCTCCAAAGTCAAATCGTGAAGCCTTGACAATAACTTCAAAGTCAAATTATGAAGCCTAACAATAACTTCAAAGTCAAATTAGGAAGCCATGTCATGATGGTAATAAACTTCAAAGTCGAATTACGAAGCCGTAAAATGCTGACATAACGATCTTCAACGTCTAATTATGAAGCCATAACAGCAAACTGGGAAAACTCTGCCGGGTCAATCCTAACGTTAACTGCCAGACATTCAACTTGACGACGAGTAATGACTTCAGATGTCTAATCTCTGAAATCTTTTTCTGAAAATGCTGACGTGACAGCAACCCGAGGGAACACTCCGCCGGGGGATTTTTTACAATAACTCCAAAGTCTAATTATGAAGCCGTGTAAAGAACACTCCGCTGAGGAAGAAAAGAAGTTAATCAAGCACCTCTGATAAGGGAACATATGGAGGGACGAACATTATCATCACATATCTTATGCCGCAAATATGAATATCTGAAAACGATCCTGAACAAGAAGTCCAATTACCTACAGGGAAGGACACCTGAAAACAAAGAGGTAGTCAACCTGACTTATCCTTCAAAATGCGCATGTTTGAAAGTGGCGTAATGCTCCGTACTGTTGCACCCCAAAATTTGCCCTCACAATACAAGACTTTGTGTTCCAAGAAGGTTCACAAGGTTCACAAAATTCACAATTGGTCAGAAGAGTTGACAATTCCCTCAGACAATGCACCTCCTAAGCAGTGCATCCAAAACTAGGGTTTTGACTTTAATCAGGCTAAAAGGACTTCCAAGACTTCAGATTTGGTCCCAGGGGTATTTTGGTCATTTTTACGTGGATCCCGCTAATTCTTTGAAGACGGGCTGTTACTGAGCTGTGAGACACTATTTCTGAGGCATTTATTTATCACCTGTTTTGATTATATCAAGGTGCCAATTCGATGTGTTCGGTATCGAAATTTGTCGGGCATAACTGGATTTAAGGTCCATTTTATCGCTCATGGTTTATTTCCAGAGCATTTCCGTTGCTGTTAATAAGGCGCAGTTTAATTGGGTATTATTGGATTGTTGCTTATATCATTTGGTTAGTGGAATTCAATTACAGGCAATATCATCATTGATACTAAATCTGTTGTGATTACGGCGCACATTCGCGTTTGGTTAGAAAATGAGGAGAATATTGTTGGCTAGAATCCAAATGAATGAAGTCAGGTGATGAGATTAGGATTACGGGCGAGACAAGTACACAGACAAGAATATCATTCGTGAATATTTATGGTTTATGACTAAGTTAATGATTTTAAATATTTGTGGATTTATTCGCAAACGTTTATAATTTATAACTAAGAAATAAATATAAATTCAAAGCTGAACAGTCATGGATATATAAATGAAGTTCTGACATTTTCATTTCATAAAAGATATCATGATACAAAAGGGAATGAATTGTTTCACATTCTGAATTGCTGTAAAATTTCAACTACAGATGTTACTTCTATCCTAAAAAGCCCTAAGTCCTAAAGAATTCTAAGTCCTCATGATGTCCCTCGATCTTCACCGTAAATCTCTGATTAACCTGCACAAAGAGAAACAGAACAAAACAGAACCAGAAAAAGGTTAGAAGTTTTTCGACACTCTCAGAACAATGTCATCATCGAATGCCGGGAGTGGCACAACCGAAGTTGCATCCTACCCCCGTTACCGATCCGCGCCATCGGCGTCAAATCAGGTAATTTCTGTTTTTATCAATACGGGACAGCCGAGAAAGATGAAGAGTAAAAGAAGTGGGATTGATTTGATTTGCCGTAATTGGATTCGGTTCAAAGCCAAATTAAAAACGCCATTCCATCAAGGAAATAATTTTTGGGACACTATCAAGTAAACCAAATTTCACACCGGCATCAGTTCTGAATCAAACAAGAAAATTCATAACAGAGTTTAAGGCCAAAACAGGTCAGTTGCAGCAAAAAGCACTCAATTCAGGAGCAGAAGGGCATCTGCGGGTCAGAGGTAAGCTCAGTGCAAGGCATCAAGCACAGGGCTCAATTATAAAACATCATAGCCCAAATTCACAAGCCATTGAACCAAATCGAAAATAGAACAGCAAGTGCAATAAATGAATCAAATTTAAGTCATATTAAAAAACAAGAAACCACAAGCCGGACAAGTCAATAGCAGACACCTCTGAGTAACAGAGGATTCAATTCGACTGCATCAAAAAGTAGGGTATAAAACAGGTCAATTAAAACTTGCCTCGAACAAATCCTGATGAGTCAAATTCTGAAAATCAAACCAACAAATGTTAAGAATTGAATCCATGAGCAAACATCAAAAAAGGATGTTGGAAAACCAAACCAGAATTATATCAGAAGAAAAACAGATGATTCGCGATTGTATCAATAAAAAACCATATCAGTTACAATGATTCTGCTCAGGTTATAAACATCATGGCCCAACATCATGCGTGCCATAGTCCCAGTTCAGTTTAGAAAAGAAGGGTGAAATCAGTTTAAATCAGAAAAGCAAGGCAAACCAGTTCACAAACCAATCAGCTGGAACCCCAATCGAAACCTAAGAAAACCAGTTACCCACAAACAGGCCGACCACCAAATCCAAGCGAGCAAAATCAATATCTGAAAAATCCATAACAAATCCGGCTATCAAAACAAATCATAAATATCCAGATGCAGTTCAGCAAAGTAGGTCACGATTGGGCCAAAGAGGTTCAGAGGAAATCCAATCAGGGCGGATCCAAAGAGGGAAAGAAATCATATTAGACAAATCAAAAATATGTACCCAATTGAAATCCGAAAAAGGAAAATTTCCATCAAATCAAAAATTTAGTTTCTGAAAATCAATATTGGGACAAATCAAAACGTAAATCCAACAAATCGTCAAAAGCCCAATAAATCGAAAGAGGATATAAGAAGGAAGGATACAACCTTTGAAACCCTAGAGCAGAATAGTGCGAAGAGCGGTCGCGTGTGGAGGAAGAGACGAGGAAGCGAAGAACGGGTACAAAACGGCCACGAACGGAAGATCAAAGCCCATCAGGAAACTTTTTCAAAGGAATTCACCAGCGTCGTTCAATCTACGACGGGAAAATTCCTTCCCAGGCTCAGATTAAAGTCTCATCATCGCCTCCTCATACGTTCATCACCGATCACGAACGAAAACGTAAGCGGGAGATCCTGATAACTTTGTATTTAACACGGTTGTTTTTGTTTTCAGAATTGTTCATCATAGAGAAATGAAAGAATGAAGAGGAAGCAGAGAAATGCGAGACGAAGAGATTGCGCCGTTCGTGCGACCCGGAATGGCAAAAACCCTAAATGCATAGGGAAATCGCTCGTGGCTTTGGGGTTGGGTCCGGGTTGACCACCGGCCCAACTATGTTGTTTTATTTGTTTTTTATTTATTCTTAACTTTGCTGTTTTTTAATTTAGTTGACTCAGATATCAAAAATAACCAAAAAGTGATAATTAACATATTCTCCAATTAACATTAATTAAAAGTTTGTTAATAATAGCTAATCCCTTTTCTAACAATAATCACTAATCTATTTTTTTTAGGACTTTTTGTCAAATAATGTAATTTGTTAATAAATAAAACCCTACCTTTTGAAAATTAAAACTTATTTTAAAATAAACCCTCTTTTTAAATATTAACCAAAAACACTCAAAAAATAATAAACATTAATCTTTTCATAATTTTTTTTTATATTTAGGGTTCCAATGCCAAATTTAAGTTAAGAGTTCTTTACACATCATAAAATAAAGACCATAAAAATAAGCCATTTCATAATCCTCTCTCATGACTTGTCTGGAAATTTATATATTTCTGTCTACTAACACATTTGTTCATTGTGCAGCTTTATATGTTGCCCCTTTGTTTTTACGTATTTTCAAGTTAAACTGTATCATATTATTGTAACCGCTCCTCATATACAACCTCACAAAACCTAATTTTCACAAATGCCTCGCCGCAGGCAAAATTACAATTTTACCCCTAGCATTAGGTCAAAGAGCCGCCGCGCTCATTTTAGGGTTTCCCGCCGTGGAATCCCTAATTTAACCCTAATTACAACTTAACATTTCAACGTAGAAATTTGGAGTCCCTACACTCCGCGTAAGCGTGTCCTTAAGGCGCGTTTATTCCCCTTGAGACCTTGACCACTGTCAAGAGATCTCTAACCTCCCTTTTGAGGGGAACTACGATTACTCTGATTCCACTCCCGTAAGGATACGTAGGCACAAGATGCGATGTCTTGCCGAGTAAACTTAGAATTAACCCCCTTTATTATTTATTATTGCTTATTTATATTTTATTTATCTTTGCTATTTAATTATTTTGCTTATTATTTTGTAATTGTTTCTTGGATGTAAAGTTGTTTAATTATTTAATTATTATTATGGTTAGTAATTAGGGAGTGTAACAACATGCATGTAATATTAAAATAAATTTAGATCACTTTTAAATAAAGATAATTAAAATAAACACGTCACACACGTAAGTCGATTTTAATCGCCGTCTCACTTCCTAAGGATATCCCTCAAGTTGCCTACGAATAATGGTTAAGTGGAGTGTATAAAGCAAGTCCCTCAAATAAAAAAAATCATCAAAGTCCCTTATGGTTGCCTTTACGAATCGAGTCCCTTTCGAAAAATGATGATAGTCCCTCCAGTTTGCTTGTTACACCCCACAATGGCCTTCAAAAATCCAATTGTCCCTCACATGTCCCTTAACATCCAAAGTAAGGACTACCTACTCCATTATAGTAGGGATAGTCTTACTAAAGGAAAGAATGAAGAATAAGAAAGACCTTTAAACATTAGGGTAGGTTACTCCTAGGTGCTTGCTCACTTCAAAACTGTTTCACACTTAAACAAATTTTCAACAAGTTTTCAAACAAGTTCTTAACACATCCTTACATGGATTATTTATTAACTATTCTGAAAATTTTCTATTCACACACTACACTTTCAAAACAATTCAAAAGTGAGCTTAAGTACCTAAGAGCCCATGGATAACCATGGATGAAAAGGGTGCTAACACCTTCCCTTTTCATAACCTACCCCCCGGACCCAAAATATTCTCTAAGGTCTTTCCTGTTCTTTTATAACCTTTCCTTATGGATAAAATAAAAGTCGGTGGCGACTCTTGCTATCCGCAACATTGTTTAAAGTCAGTTCTCCCACCGTGTTACAGAACTGGCGACTCTGCTGGGGATTTATTTAAGAGGGGTACCCTTAGGAATTAAGATCACTTTAAATTGTTTGCTTTGTTTGCTTTATTATTATATTGTTGGGGTGCTCTTATGTGTGAAAGGTCCTAACCCGGATCTAGTGTACCTTAGGTAAATGGCAATAGACCAAGGAAACTGTACGACGTATATCGATACGGTTGATCTGGTGGCCATAGTTAGTGCGACTTCTTGGTTGGTGCTTATATTCCTTAAGTCAAGTTGAGGATAATATTGAGGCTGCCATATGTTGTCAATGCACTAACTGACTTTTAGAACCCTAGTTAACTCATCTTGGCCTTTAGAAAGTAGTGAGGTAACCGGCTTTGGTGCAGACTGAAGTTGGTTGACACTCGATACTACGCTCATTGAGATCTTAAACTTGGAGGGTTTTGGTTGGCAAGTAAGTTGCCTTCTGAACAACCACCCTTGTGAAGGATCAATGATATTGAGATCCCTTAGAACCTGGTTACTTTTGTAGGACAGGATGAACCATCTAACTTCAGGGGAGGGTACTTGCCTTTGAACCTCATGCAAGCCTTTAAACCTAGGGCTATGGTGTGACTTGTTTGTGTGTGCCACATGTTTGTGATTGAGCATGACATCATGACATCATCATGCATCATAAGCATATCATTTTCCCTAACCATTTCAAGGACCAAAGGATTTATCTTTGTTCTTTGTTGCAGGTCATGGCTTCTGCTCGTAGAAACACCATCAGGATCAACTTTGTAGGGATACCTGCTAAGCTCAAGGAGTTGGTTTCCCTAGTGCCTGATCATTCCCAGTTCAACAAGAGACATGGTCACTTATTGGATCTAGTTACTTCAGGGTTCAGTGAAGACATGATGAGTGTGTTGTTTCAGTTCTTTGACCCTAAGCACCATTGCTTTACATTTCCTGATTATCAGCTGGTTCCAACCATGGAGGAGTTCTCTAAACTTCTGGGTATACCTGTTCTTGATCAGAAGCCATTCACAGGCTTAGAGAAGGAGCTTAAACCAGAAGTTATTGCTGCAGCTCTACATCTGAAGAAGTCTGACATTGTTCTAGAGACGAGAAGTGGAGTTAAAGGTATTCTTGCCAAGGTATTAGTGGATAAAGCTCAAATGTTCTTGAAGGCTATGAGCTACGATGCTTTTGAGGAGATCTTAGCCTTGTTGATTTATGGCTTAGTGTTGTTCCCCAATCCTGATCAGTTCATAGACGTTCATGCCATCAACATATTCCTGAGTCACAATCCAGTGCCTACCTTACTTGGAGACATCCTACATTCTCTTCACACCCGTACTACAAGGGCAAGAGGAACTTTGATGTGTTGCATACCTTTACTTTCTAGGTGGTTTATTTCTCACCTTCCTCGCTCAGTAATGAAGAATGAGCAAGGGTTCAGATGGTCCAAGAGGATCATGTCACTTTCTCACTCAGACACCCATTGGTGCTCCAGATCTATGGAGAATGTCACCATCATTGACCGTTGTGGGGAGTTTCCTAATGTGCCACTTCTAGGCATAAGAGGAGGCATCACCTACAACCCATCTCTAGCTTTACGACAGTTTGGTTACGCCCGGAGCGATGGTCCACATGACATGTTGATTCAGGGCATTGTGTTTGATTACGACAACGATCTTCAGGGTTACCGTCAGAGATTCATCCGAGCTTGGGGAAAGGTAAACAGGATTGACAGCAAGACACTGGAGCCTAAGTACACTATTCCTATGGAGGCTTATCTCAGATGGGTACGATCTCGTGCTCAGACACTCATGATGCCATATCCTGCCGTCCTACCAGTTACCATGGAACCTGTTGCTGAAGGAGACACAGCTTATACCATCCTTCACCCAGACATGCCTACTGATATGGAAGACTTGCAGAGATCATGGATCCAACTGAAAGAGCAAAGGGATACTTTCGAGGCTCATTACAAAACAAGCCAAGCAAGGATCCTAGAGCTAACAAAGCTACTTCATGAGGAACGAAACCTCAACTCATACCTCAACACAAAGAGGAAACGTCCATGGGAGACTTAAAACCCCATCTTTTGTACTTATTTCGTTTTCATTTTTTGTAAGCCTAAAAGGCAAAACAAGTTATTACTAATAAAAAGTTACTTTCTTGTTTGTTTAAGCAAATTTAAATCCTGCGGTCCTTGAAAACATTGCATATGCATTCCCATATCATTGCATCACAGGTTTATAATTGTGCACAGGTTTCTCATCTTCTCGCTGTTTATTTCAGCAATGGCTCTTGAACAATCAGTTAAGGATCTCCAGGCACAGAATGCACAGTTCCAAGAGCTGATCCTGAACCTAGCCAAGGGGCAGGATGAATTGAAGACACTGCTGGCCAAGAAGACTAAGAAGGCTAGAAGGTCTGCTGGGTTGCTCAACATGGGAAGAAGGTTCAAAGGTCCTGTCAAGACCAAGGAACATGTTGAAGACTATGAATCTGAAGAATCTGAGCAGGAGAGAGGCAGTCTCCACAACACTATGGGGGACTCTGATTCTGAGGCTAACTACTACCATGAGCCTAACGAAGACAAATTCAAGATGCTGGTGGATAGAATGGATGCTATGGAATTACAGAAATCATCTGGGCTGGATTTTGAGGATTTGAGCTTGATATCTGGGGTGGTCATACCCATTGGGTTCAAAGTTCCTACATTTGTTGTCTATGATGGGGTCTCTTGTCCCAAATTGCATCTGAGGTCTTATGTCAGAAGAATGCAACCCCACACTGCTGATAAAAAGTTGTGGATCCATTTCTTTCAAGAGAGTTTATCTGGAGCTCAGCTAGAGTGGTATTATCAGTTGGAGAGTGTCAACATCAGAGATTGGAATGACCTTGCTGAAGCTTTCTACAAGCAGTATCAATACAATGCTGACTTAGCCCCCACTCGCATGCAGCTTCAGAGCATGTCTATGGGTGCCAAAGAAAGCTTTAAGGAGTATGCTCAGAAGTGGAGAGACTTAGCTGGAAGAGTTCAACCCCCTTTGACTGATAGGGATTTGGTTGATATGTTCATGTGTACGCTGAATGGTCCGTTTTACAGTCATCTCATTGGAAGCTCATCATCTGGCTTCACTGAGTTGATCATGACAGGAGAGCGAGTAGAGAATGGTATCAAGAGTGGTAAGATCCAAGTGGGCACTTCTTCATCAGGTGTTGCAAAGAAGCCTCCCACTGGGAAGAGAGAATCTAATGCTGTGTATGGTCAGCCTGATCGTAACAGAAGGCATCAGTCTGTTAGTGCAGTTCATATTTCAAATCCAACTCCTGCAACAACAGAGCAGCCTCAAGGCAACCAACAGAGGGCTAGAAGACAGTTCACGAAGATCAACATGTCAATGGCTCAGGCATTGCAACACTTGTTGAAAGCTGAACTTATTACCCTGAGGGAGGCCCCTCAGAATCCCAATGTTACCTCTCCCAAGTACAATCCCAATGCACGATGTGCGTATCATTCAAACTGTCCAGGACATGATACTAATAACTGCTGGGTCTTGAAGAACAAAATTCAGGATATGATTGATGCTGGAGAAATTGAGTTTGATCCACCAGGTACTCCAAATGTGATTACAGCTCCAATGCCAAATCACGAGAAGACTGTCAACGCCATTGATGAAGATATTGATGAAGATCTGCATGTCTATTCAGTTATGGAGTTGAGCACACCATTGTCTGTTATCAAAAAGAGGTTAGTACAAGCTGGGATCTTTCCAGGTTGTCATGAAGATTGTCTATATTGTACCTATAAGCCGGATAGTTGCTTCATTTTGAGAGATGGGATTCAACGTCTCATGGATAAATATACTATAGTGTTTGAAAGAAGACCAGCATCTGTAGAAAGTATGGTGGATCATCTGACTCAGGGTAAGAAGATTGAAGAGGTTGACATGGTTGACAAAGTACCACTAAGAATCACTTCAAAGGGTCCCATTAAAATCACTCATCAGGGCCCAATCAAGATTACTGCTGAAGGTCCTGTGAAAGTTGTTGCTGAAGCCGGAGTAGCTCCTCTGATCATTACCACTCCTGGTCCTATTCCTTATACATCTGACAAAGCTGTGCCTTGGCACTATGGGTCTGATGTTTACATCCATGGTGTCAAGCAGGAGCCTTTACCTAATATGCCTGTTGACATTGATAATATTGCTGGATCTAGCAAGATCACTCGTAGTGGAAGAGTCTTCTCTCCTCCAGTTGCTTCTAAGAGTGCAGTTACTCCTGCTGTTACTTCCACCACTGATGCTCGGGGCAAGGGTCCTGTTATTGAGCCTGTATCTACTGATGTGCCAGCTGCTGATGACCTCTCTAAGCAGATGGAAGAAGTATTGAAAATCATTCGCAAGAGTGATTATGATATTGTTGATCAGCTGGGGCATGCTCCCTCAAAGATTTCTATGCTCTCCCTGTTATTATGTTCTGAGGCTCATGCCAAGTCATTGATCAAGTTTCTAAAGATGGCTCATGTACCCAGTGCAATTTCTGTGGACCAGTTTGAGAATTGTGTTGCTCACCTGACCTATGACAACGAGTTAGGATTTTCTGATGCTGACTTGACCCCTGCCAAGAGGGATCATAACAGGGCCTTGCATATTTCAATTGAATGCAGGGGCACTACCCTGTCTCATGTGCTGATAGACAATGGTTCCTCTCTGAATGTGTTGCCTAAGGAAGTCCTGAACAAGCTGAGTCCTAAAGATACGGTATTGAAGCCCAGTAATATTGTGGTAAAGGCTTTTGATGGTTCTAGAAGAGTAGTGCATGGGGAAATTGATCTTCCAATCAAGGTTGGCTCTCAGGTGTTTACCGCTACATTCTATGTGATGGATATTCGTCCTTCGTACTCATGTCTGCCTGGTCGTCCCTGGATCCATGGGGCAGGTGCTGTGACCTCCACATTACATCAAAAGTTGAGATATCCGGTGAATGGAAAAGTTGTTACTGTCTTTGGAGAGGAAGAATACTTTGTCAGCCATGTAAACACTTTCAACTTGGAGGCATGGATTTTTCCTACTGTGGGTGCTGGACTCAATAATTGGACAGCTGAAGATGTTATCCCTATCTCCTTTAGTCAGGAGTAAATACTATTACTGTGTTATGTTTTTAAATTTGCAATTTTTGGAACAATTAAAACTTTCAAGCCATGTGCCTTACCCGGGGCACAATGGTGTGCTTGTTACGGGTTGTCATTTCATTTGCATACTGCATTCAATAAAATCAGTGGACGTTTCGTTTTCGTAAATATTGTGTTCCTTGTCTTTCTTTTTCTTTTATTTTTGCTTTATCAGCTATGTGTTCTTACACACACCCACGTCACTAAAATGCCGATCCTCATCCACTCTGGATCCAGTTGATAACAGTTCTACTATTGCCAATTACAATTTCGAGAATCCGATCTATCAAACTGAAGACGGAAACGAGGACGATTGTGAAATACCTGTGGAGCTTGCTAGGTTGTTACAACAAGAAGAGAAAGCTATACAGCCACATGAAGAGCCAGTCGAAGTTGTGAATCTGGGAACTGAAGAAAACAGAAAAGAGATCTGAACAAGGCTAGCCCTAAAAATGACTTTCCACTGCCTCATATTGATATTCTGGTAGACAACACTGCTCAGCATAAGGTATTCTCTTTTATGGATGGTTTCTCTGGTTACAATCAAATCAAGATGGCACCTGAAGATATGGAGAAGACTACATTTGTGACACAGTGGGGCACCTTTTGCTATAAGGTAATGCCATTTGGTTTGAAGAATGCAGGGGCAACATATCAGCGTGCTATGGTGGCTTTGTTTCATGATATGATTCATCATGAGATAGAGGTATATGTGGATGATATGATAGCCAGATCTCAGAATGAAGAGCAACATCTTGATCATCTGCACAAGTTGTTTGAGAGGTTGAAGAAATACAGGTTGAGATTAAATCCAAACAAGTGTACTTTTGGAGTTAGATCTGGAAAGCTCCTGGGTTTCATTGTCAGTGGAAAAGGTATTGAAGTGGATCCTGCAAAAGTGAAAGCTATACGAGAGATGCCAGCTCCCCGTACTGAGAAGGAGGTTAGAGGTTTCTTGGGACGATTGAACTACATTGCAAGATTTATTTCCCAATTAACTACCATCTGTGAGCCAATCTTCAAGTTGTTGAAGAAAGATCAGATGATGGAATGGAATGATGAGTGCCAGACTGCCTTTGATGAAATCAAGAGATATTTGCTAGAACCTCCAATTTTAATGCCACCAGTTGATGGAAGACCCTTGATTATGTATTTAACAGTATTAGACAACTCAATAGGGTGTGTATTGGGGCAACATGACGAGTCTGGTCGAAAAGAGCAGGCAATATACTACCTTAGCAAAAAGTTTACCGACTGTGAAACAAGATACTCACTGTTCGAGAAAACTTGCTGCGCTTTGGCATGGGCTGCTCGCCGACTAAGACAGTATATGTTGACCCATACTACCTTGTTGATTTCGAAGATGGATCCAATCAAGTACATATTTGAGAAACCTGCTCTTTCCGGAAGAATTGCAAGATGGCAAATGATCTTGACGGAATATGATATACAGTATACTACTCAGAAGGCCATTAAGGGGAGTGTTGTTGCTGATCATTTGGCTCATCAAGCAGTAGATGATTATCAGTCAATGAATTTTGAGTTCCCTGATGAAGACATTATGTTTGTTACCAAAGAACCTGGACAATATGACAGACCTGAACAAGGATCCCGATAGTCTATGGTATGGAAGCAGTTCTGCCTATTGAAGTTCAGATTCCCTCCTTGAGAATTATGAAGGATGTAGGCTTGGATGAAGATGAGTGGATTCAGACTCGACTTGACCAGATAAATTTGATTGATGAGAAAAGGTTAGCAGCAGTTTGTCATGGCCAGATGTACCAGAAACGGATGATCAAAGCTTTTAACAAGAAGGTTAAGCCAAAGGTATACCAGGCTGGTGACTTGGTAATCAAGCGTATCATATTACCACAGGGTGATCCTAGGGGCAAGTGGACTCCAACATATGAGGGACCATTTGTAGTCAAGACAGTGTTCTCAGGAGGTGCCATGATACTGACTACAATGGATGGTGAAGACTTCCCACAACCTGTAAACGCAGACATAGTTAAAAAATACTACGCATAAAAAGAGACCCGCTAGGTTGACAGGCCTAGGCAAAAATAAGGGCATCCCGGCAAACCAAAAGGGTTTGGGCAAAAATTAGGGATATATATATAAAAAGATGTACACCCGGCAAGTCGAAAACCTGAAAAGGCGGCTTGGGCAAAAAAGGGTATCCCGGTGGATTGAAAACCTGAAAGGGCAATCCAGGCAAAAGTTAGGGATTAAAGCGTATGACTATGTCTCGTTTGGATCACTCATGAAACTGCAACCAGTTGTACTACTTACTCAAGCTCAAACAGATAAAGCTCAATCCAATCGTTTCCGTCTCAACAGCAAGAAGATGAGATACTTGAGTGGCAATAGTAGAATTGAAACTCAATAGGATTATTTCCCACATAGCTGATTCTTTTTGTAAAACTTCATGACAAAATTCTCTTACTAGGGTTTATGTCTCCTTGTACAAACTTACCCGTGTATGGGTCACTTTTGATACAAATAAATTCCATCTTTTGAATCCAGATTTACTTTTACCCTATTTACATAAGCGAAACGTCCATTGGTTGTGTTTGAATGTATGTATGCCTTTGAATATGATTGATGTTTACCAGAAATGCATGTATGCTTTTAATATGATTGATGTTTACCAGAAATGCATGAAAATGCAGTAATAGTATTTACTAAGGACGAACGAGGGAAGGATTTCAACGAAGCTTCGTCGGTTCATCTTTACAAGACAGTTACAAACCATCAGTAGGACTAATCCATTTTCACAAAGTCTAATCTCCCCTGGAATTTATATCCATCTCTTTTATCCTCATACGGATATACGGGAAATTACTTTCCAATAAGGGCACGATGAACGAAGACGGGATGTTATACTTATCCTACTATCAAACGAAAACGAAGGTTATCTATACCCTACTATCCCCAATAACGGGAGGTTATCTATACCTTGTTATCCCCAACAACGGGAGGTTATCTATACCTTGTTATCCCCAGCAGACGGAGGGTTATATATTCTTCAACAACGAATCGGGATTTATTTTCCTTGGCCAGCAGTTGTTATACAAGGATATCCAGACACTTCCAGCAGTGTCATATCATACATACATCATTTACATCATACCATAACATATATGTCTATAGTACATTACCTAAGTGCATCATGTCATACATGCATACATAAAGCATAAACTAATGTTGTTATACAGAATGCTACCTTGTTTTCAGGTTAATTATCCAACAAACAATCTTATGATCTTTGGGACTGCTTTATTGTAACCTCAGGATTACTTTATCCTCCTGATGAGATTCTTATTACTTTGGGACTGCTTTATTGTAACCTCAGGGTTATTTTATCCTCCTGATAGCCTCTCATGACTTCAAGACTGCTTTAGAGCTACTGATTGCTCTATCCTCCTGAAATCATCCTATTACTTCAAGACTGCTTTAGAGCTATTCATTGCTCTATCCTCATGAGGTCATATTACTACTTCAAGACTGCTTTAGAGCTATTCATTGCTCTATCCTCCTGAAGCCATCTAATTATTTCAAGACTGCTTTAGAGTTATCCATTGCTCTATCCTCCTGAAATTACATTATTATTTCAAGACTGCTTTAGAGCTATCCGTTGCTCTATCCTCCTGAAATCATTACTTCAAGACTGCTTTAGAGCTATTGATTGCTCTATCCTCCTGAAGACATATCACATTATTATTTCAAGACTGCTTTAGAGCTATTGATTGCTCTATCCTCCTGAAACTACATTATTATTTCAAGACTGCTTTAGAGCTATCCATTGCTCTATCCTCCTGAAATCATTACTTCAAGACTGCTTTAGAGCTATTGATTGCTCTATCCTCCTGAAGACATATCACATTATTACTTCAAGACTGCTTTAGAGCTATTGATTGCTCTATCCTCCTGAAGACATATTACATTATTATTTCAAGACTGCTTTAGAGCTATCCATTGCTCTATCCTCCTGAAATCATTACTTCAAGACTGCTTTAGAGCTATTGATTGCTCTATCCTCCTGAAGACATATCACATTATTATTTCAAGACTGCTTTAGAGCTATTGATTGCTCTATCCTCCTGAAACTACATTATTATTTCAAGACTGCTTTAGAGCTATTGATTGCTCTATCCTCCTGAAACTACATTATTATTTCAAGACTGCTTTAGAGCTATCCATTGCTCTATCCTCCTGAAATCATTACTTCAAGACTGCTTTAGAGCTATTGATTGCTCTATCCTCCTGAAGACATATCACATTATTATTTCAAGACTGCTTTAGAACCATTCATTGTTCTATCCTCCTGAAATCATATCATTGCTTCAAGACTGCTTTAGGGTTATCATTATTGATTGCTCTATCCCCATGAAGACATGCTGTTACATCAGTATTACTCCAGACTCCTGACAGTTCTCATTATACTACTGAAGAACTTTCCCCTAGTGGCATCTTTAAGCCCACTCAATCATGTTCAACCAACCATCAATATCACTCCATGCACTGGTGAGTGCAAATTTTTGGGCTTTTGTGTTCAATCCCCTTCAACCTTCCAGGTTACGACTGGCAAATATACCAATCTAACCCCTCAGGTTTCAGAAAATTGAACAGGGGCAGCTGTTGCACCCCAAAATTTGCCCTCACAATACAAGACTTTGTGTTCCAAGAAGGTTCACAAGGTTCACAAAATTCACAATTGGTCAGAAGAGTTGACAATTCCCTCAGACAATGCACCTCCTAAGCAGTGCATCCAAAACTAGGGTTTTGACTTTAATCAGGCTAAAAGGACTTCCAAGACTTCAGATTTGGTCCCAGGGGTATTTTGGTCATTTTTACGTGGATCCCGCTAATTCTTTGAAGACGGGCTGTTACTGAGCTGTGAGACACTTGAGACACTATTTCTGAGGCATTTATTTATCACCTGTTTTGATTATATCAAGGTGCCAATTCGATGTGTTCGGTATCGAAATTTGTCGGGCATAACTGGATTTAAGGTCCATTTTATCGCTCATGGTTTATTTCCAGAGCATTTCCGTTGCTGTTAATAAGGCGCAGTTTAATTGGGTATTATTGGATTGTTGCTTATATCATTTGGTCAGTGGAATTCAATTACGGGCAATATCATCATTGATACTAAATCTGTTGTGATTACGGCGCACATTCGCGTTTGGTTAGAAAATGAGGAGAATATTGTTGGCTAGAATCCAAATGAATGAAGTCAGGTGATGAGATTAGGATTACGGGCGAGACAAGTACACAGACAAGAATATCATTCGTGAATATTTATGGTTTATGACTAAGTTAATGATTTTAAATATTTGTGGATTTATTCGCAAACGTTTATAATTTATAACTAAGAAATAAATATAAATTCAAAGCTGAACAGTCATGGATATATAAATGAAGTTCTGACATTTTCATTTCATAAAAGATATCATGATACAAAAGGGAATGAATTGTTTCACATTCTGAATTGCTGTAAAATTTCAACTACAGATGTTACTTCTATCCTAAAAAGCCCTAAGTCCTAAAGAATTCTAAGTCCTCATGATGTCCCTCGATCTTCACCGCAAATCTCTGATTAACCTGCACAAAGAGAAACAGAACAAAACAGAACCAGAAAAAGGTTAGAAGTTTTTCGACACTCTCAGAACAATGTCATCATCGAATGCCGGGAGTGGCACAACCGAAGTTGCATCCTACCCCCGTTACCGATCCGCGCCATCGGCGTCAAATCAGGTAATTTCTGTTTTTATCAATACGGGACAGCCGAGAAAGATGAAGAGTAAAAGAAGTGGGATTGATTTGATTTGCCGTAATTGGATTCGGTTCAAAGCCAAATTAAAAACGCCATTCCATCAAGGAAATAATTTTTGGGACACTATCAAGTAAACCAAATTTCACACCGGCATCAGTTCTGAATCAAACAAGAAAATTCATAACAGAGTTTAAGGCCAAAACAGGTCAGTTGCAGCAAAAAGCACTCAATTCAGGAGCAGAAGGGCATCTGCGGGTCAGAGGTAAGCTCAGTGCAAGGCATCAAGCACAGGGCTCAATTATAAAACATCATAGCCCAAATTCACAAGCCATTGAACCAAATCGAAAATAGAACAGCAAGTGCAATAAATGAATCAAATTTAAGTCATATTAAAAAACAAGAAACCACAAGCCGGACAAGTCAATAGCAGACACCTCTGAGTAACAGAGGATTCAATTCGACTGCATCAAAAAGTAGGGTATAAAACAGGTCAATTAAAACTTGCCTCGAACAAATCCTGATGGGTCAAATTCTGAAAATCAAACCAACAAATGTTAAGAATTGAATCCATGAGCAAACATCAAAAAAGGATGTTGGAAAACCAAACCAGAATTATATCAGAAGAAAAACAGATGATTCGCGATTGTATCAATAAAAAACCATATCAGTTACAATGATTCTGCTCAGGTTATAAACATCATGGCCCAACATCATGCGTGCCATAGTCCCAGTTCAGTTTAGAAAAGAAGGGTGAAATCAGTTTAAATCAGAAAAGCAAGGCAAACCAGTTCACAAACCAATCAGCTGGAACCCCAATCGAAACCTAAGAAAACCAGTTACCCACAAACAGGCCGACCACCAAATCCAAGCGAGCAAAATCAATATCTGAAAAATCCATAACAAATCCGGCTATCAAAACAAATCATAAATATCCAGATGCAGTTCAGCAAAGTAGGTCACGATTGGGCCAAAGAGGTTCAGAGGAAATCCAATCAGGGCGGATCCAAAGAGGGAAAGAAATCATATTAGACAAATCAAAAATATGTACCCAATTGAAATCCGAAAAAGGAAAATTTCCATCAAATCAAAAATTTAGTTTCTGAAAATCAATATTGGGACAAATCAAAACGTAAATCCAACAAATCGTCAAAAGCCCAATAAATCGAAAGAGGATATAAGAAGGAAGGATACAACCTTTGAAACCCTAGAGCAGAATAGTGCGAAGAGCGGTCGCGTGTGGAGGAAGAGACGAGGAAGCGAAGAACGGGTACAAAACGGCCACGAACGGAAGATCAAAGCCCATCAGGAAACTTTTTCAAAGGAATTCACCAGCGTCGTTCAATCTACGACGGGAAAATTCCTTCCCAGGCTCAGATTAAAGTCTCATCATCGCCTCCTCATACGTTCATCACCGATCACGAACGAAAACGTAAGCGGGAGATCCTGATAACTTTGTATTTAACACGGTTGTTTTTGTTTTCAGAATTGTTCATCATAGAGAAATGAAAGAATGAAGAGGAAGCAGAGAAATGCGAGACGAAGAGATTGCGCCGTTCGTGCGACCCGGAATGGCAAAAACCCTAAATGCATAGGGAAATCGCTCGTGGCTTTGGGGTTGGGTCCGGGTTGACCACCGACCCAACTATGTTGTTTTATTTGTTTTTTATTTATTCTTAACTTTGCTGTTTTTTAATTTAGTTGACTCAGATATCAAAAATAACCAAAAAGTGATAATTAACATATTCTCCAATTAACATTAATTAAAAGTTTGTTAATAATAGCTAATCCCTTTTCTAACAATAATCACTAATCTATTTTTTTTAGGACTTTTTGTCAAATAATGTAATTTGTTAATAAATAAAACCCTACCTTTTGAAAATTAAAACTTATTTTAAAATAAACCCTCTTTTTAAATATTAACCAAAAACACTCAAAAAATAATAAACATTAATCTTTTCATAATTTTTTTTTATATTTAGGGTTCCAATGCCAAATTTAAGTTAAGAGTTCTTTACACATCATAAAATAAAGACCATAAAAATAAGCCATTTCATAATCCTCTCTCATGACTTGTCTGGAAATTTATATATTTCTGTCTACTAACACATTTGTTCATTGTGCAGCTTTATATGTTGCCCCTTTGTTTTTACGTATTTTCAAGTTAAACTGTATCATATTATTGTAACCGCTCCTCATATACAACCTCACAAAACCTAATTTTCACAAATGCCTCGCCGCAGGCAAAATTACAATTTTACCCCTAGCATTAGGTCAAAGAGCCGCCGCGCTCATTTTAGGGTTTCCCGCCGTGGAATCCCTAATTTAACCCTAATTACAACTTAACATTTCAACGTAGAAATTTGGAGTCCCTACACTCCGCGTAAGCGTGTCCTTAAGGCGCGTTTATTCCCCTTGAGACCTTGACCACTGTCAAGAGATCTCTAACCTCCCTTTTGAGGGGAACTACGATTACTCTGATTCCACTCCCGTAAGGATACGTAGGCACAAGATGCGATGTCTTGCCGAGTAAACTTAGAATTAACCCCCTTTATTATTTATTATTGCTTATTTATATTTTATTTATCTTTGCTATTTAATTATTTTGCTTATTATTTTGTAATTGTTTCTTGGATGTAAAGTTGTTTAATTATTTAATTATTATTATGGTTAGTAATTAGGGAGTGTAACAACATGCATGTAATATTAAAATAAATTTAGATCACTTTTAAATAAAGATAATTAAAATAAACACGTCACACACGTAAGTCGATTTTAATCGCCGTCTCACTTCCTAAGGATATCCCTCAAGTTGCCTACGAATAATGGTTAAGTGGAGTGTATAAAGCAAGTCCCTCAAATAAAAAAAATCATCAAAGTCCCTTATGGTTGCCTTTACGAATCGAGTCCCTTTCGAAAAATGATGATAGTCCCTCCAGTTTGCTTGTTACACCCCACAATGGCCTTCAAAAATCCAATTGTCCCTCACATGTCCCTTAACATCCAAAGTAAGGACTACCTACTCCATTATAGTAGGGATAGTCTTACTAAAGGAAAGAATGAAGAATAAGAAAGACCTTTAAACATTAGGGTAGGTTACTCCTAGGTGCTTGCTCACTTCAAAACTGTTTCACACTTAAACAAATTTTCAACAAGTTTTCAAACAAGTTCTTAACACATCCTTACATGGATTATTTATTAACTATTCTGAAAATTTTCTATTCACACACTACACTTTCAAAACAATTCAAAAGTGAGCTTAAGTACCTAAGAGCCCATGGATAACCATGGATGAAAAGGGTGCTAACACCTTCCCTTTTCATAACCTACCCCCCGGACCCAAAATATTCTCTAAGGTCTTTCCTGTTCTTTTATAACCTTTCCTTATGGATAAAATAAAAGTCGGTGGCGACTCTTGCTATCCGCAACATTGTTTAAAGTCAGTTCTCCCACCGTGTTACACGTACGACACGGAAATGCTACGCGTTTGAGTGGATGCAAATGTGACGATATATGCAAATGCAAATGCAGGACTAAGCTGCTGGGAAACTCTGATAGTGATGTCTCAACAACATGAATGCTGAGGATAAAGCCAACTCCGCTGGGGAGAACAAGTATCACAAAGTATTCTGGCGAAATAAACGCCAGAAACACAACCAACTCTGTCTAGGAGCGATTAAACACCAATTTCCACTGGGAGGAAAGAACAAACCCCCCTGCTGGTGAACAAACTTAGCTAGGGAAGAAGCGACACTTCTAGGCAAAGCACACTGTCTGGGCACAGTTTACAAACTCGGAGCCTCGGACTCTGCTGAGGATCAACATCCTGTCGACGTCACGACGACCCGTGGGGAACAAGAAAACCATCCTTCGCGGATATAAATCTTCTGAACCAACAAACTTGGTTAACTATTGCGAGAGTCTCCCATGCTGGAGATTAAACGCGCACACCTTCGATTCGCTAAGGAGCGCAACCTCTGCAGGGGGCATTGACTTCGAATTGCTGGGGATATCCTGTGGACAACTTTCCATGAGGACACTCTTCTGGGGGAGACTAATCCCTCATTCGGTAAGGGATAACGTCATTCCAACTCTTTGGGAAATAAGCTGCGACTAGCTGGAGAATGACATCAATTGGAGTCAGGTTCTTCATCAAGAGATTTTGGTTGGGGAATACAATCCCTGACTGTTTGCTCCAAAGGTAAGAACCCTGCAAAACACAAACGAGACAAAATAGGCCTATACAACAGAATCTACCCGGGTTAGCATCCGTGACATTACTTCAGTCAATTCGAAGTTTTAGCAATTATTGGCAAGGGCCAGCAAGATTATGCAAATGCAAGTTTATCAAAAACATCGGCATCTTTCACAAACAAAACAGTAAAGAACAAGCATCAAGTACTGAATAACATGTTTTATTGATAACGGGCCTCTGAATAGGCAAAGTTTTGTACACTGGATGCAACTCCTGAAAAGAGGAAGTTACACACAAACACACATACATATATACACAAGAGGCAAAAATAAAATACAAAACAATATTTGTATACATGTCGGCGACGTGGTGCAGACAAACACCATGAGCTGATCCTCCTATGACTCGCCTGACTCTGCGCTTTCCCGGTACTCGATCTTCGGAAGAGATCGTTTTTGGATAGACGGCCCCCAGGTACTCCCAAACCATTAAGCAATTCCGTATCAAACCCGGACCGCAGTCATTTGCTTTTTCAATCCCTAACTTTTGCGTGAACCGCCCTTTGCGGGTTTTCAATTCACCGGGATACCCTTTTTTGCCGAAATCGCCCTTTTCAGGTTTTCGACTTCGCGGGTGTACATTGTTTCAATTTTATCCCTAACTTTTGCCTGAACCTTTTATTCATTTTTTATGGCTCGCCGGGATTCCCCATTTTTGCCTGGACTCTCTTTTTACTGTCCAGCGGGTCACTTTCAAGCAAAGTATTTTTTGACTGCGTCCGAATTCACAGTAGACGTAAAGTCTTCACCATCCATGGTGGATAGTAACAAGGCTCCTCCAGAGAATACTTTCCTGACAACGTAGGGTCCTTCGTAATTAGGAGTCCACTTGCCCCTGTGATCTGTTTGTGGTGGGAGAATCTTTTTCAAAACAAGATCGCCCGTCTGAAAGCTTCGCGGGCATACCTTCTTGTCGTAAGCTTTCTTCATCCGGCTATGATATAACCGACCTTATGCTAAAGAAGCCAGCCTCTTCTCATCCATTAAACTGAGCTGATTCAGTCTATCTTTAACCCATTCTGCCTCGTCAAGTTGGACATCACGTAAAACCCTCCGGGAAGGAATCTCGACCTCCAACGGTAACACCGCCTCCATCCCGTATACCAATGAAAAAGGGGTTGCCCCGGTTGATGTGTGTACCGTCGTACGATAACCGTGCAAAGAGAAAGGTAGCATCTTGTGTCATTCCTTATACGTCACAACTATCTTCTGAACAATCTTCTTTATGTTCTTATTGGCCGCTTTGACAGCGCCATTCATCTAGGGTCGGTAAGGAGAAGAATTGTGATGCTCAATCTTAAAATTCTAGCACAGCTCTTTCATCATTTTGTTATTCAAATTCAAACCGTTGTCGGTGATAATCCGCTCAGGGATTCCATATCTGCAGATAATATCTCGTTTGATAAATCGGGCGACCACTTGTTTGGTGACATTAGCATATGATGCTGCTTCCACCCACTTGGTGAAGTAATCGATTGCCACCTAGATGAACCGGTGTCCGTTGGATGTCGTAGGCTCAATCTTGCCAATCATATCAATTCCCCACATCGAGAAAGGCCATGACGATGACATCAAATTTAGAGGACTTGGAGGCATATGGATTTTGTCCGCATAAATCTGGCATTTATGACACCTCTTTGCAAACTTGAAACAGTTTGTTTCCATAGTTAGCCAATAATAACCTGCCCGCAGCAGTTTTCTCATCATAGCATGCCCACCAGCATGGGTACCAAATGTACCTTCATGTATCTCTTCCATGAGCAACTTCTCCTCTTTCTCATCTACACAACGTAGCAAGACCAAGTCGTGGTTTCTTTTGTATAGGACACCGTCCGGGTTCAAATAGAAATTGCCATCCAATCTCCTAAGAGTCTTCTGATCTCGACTGGATGCCCCAGCCGGATACTCCTTGTTCTTCAGGAAGTTCTGGATGTCAAAGTACCAGGGTTTACCATCGGGAGCCTCATCAATAGCAAATATGAATGCAGGCCTATCAAGCCGAGAGATAACAATCCAGGGAGCCTCGTTCCAGAAGTTAACTTTATACATTGAAGACAGTGTCGCCAGGGCGTCAGCCATTTGATTTTCTACTCGCGGTACATGATGCAATTCCACCTTGTCAAAGAAAGGCAACAATCTCCTTGCATAATTCATATATGGTATCAAATTGGGATGACGTGTCTCCCATTCTCCTTTAATTTGGTTTACCACGAGAGCTGAGTCTCCGTATACATCCAGATGTTTGATTCGCAAATCAATAGCTTCTTCCAGACCCATGATGCAAGCCTCATATTCAGCCTCATTATAGGTAACGGGAAAAGTCAATCGGGAAGTAAAGGGGATGTGCGACCCCTGAGGAGTAGTGATAATGGCACCTATTCCGTTACCATAAGAATTTACAGCTCCGTCAAATATTAACTTCCATTTGGAACCCAACTCTGGTCTTTCGTCCGGCAACGGTTCTTCACAATCCTTCATTTTCAGGTACATGATATCCTCGTCAGGAAAATCAAACCTCATCGATTGGTAGTCCTCAACAGGCTGCTCTGCAAGTTACTCGGACAGAACGCTACCTTTAATAGCCTTCTGCGAGACATATTGGATATCGTATTCGGTTAACACCATCTGCCATTGGGAAATTCTTCCGGAGAGTGCTTGCTTCTCAAACACGTATTTGATTGGATCCATCTTTGAAATTAGTATGGTTTTATGATTCAGCATGTATTGCCTCAAACGTTTGGCGGCCCAGGCTAGCACACGACACGTTTTTTCGAGCATTGAATATCTGGACTCACAGTCGGTAAACTTCTTACTCAAATAGTAAATCGCATGCTCTTTACGCCCGGTCTCGTCGTGTTGACCGAGAACACAACCCATACTTTCCTCAAGAACTGTCAAATACATAATCAAAGGTCTCCCGGCCACTGGGGGTATCAAAACAGGAGGTTCCTGCAAGTATTCTTTTATCTTGTCGAACGCCTTTTGACAACTTTCATTCCAGGTCAACACCTGGTCCTTTTTTTAACAACTTGAATAAGGCTCGCATGTCACAGTTAGGTGAGATATGAACCGGGCGATATAGTTCAACCTCCCTAAAAACCCACGCACTTCTTTTTCTGTTTTAGGCATCGACATCTCTTGTATTGCTTTTATTTTCGCAGGATCAACCTCTATTCCCTTTTCGCTCACAATAAACCCCAGCAGTTTACCCGATCTCACCCCAAAGGTGCACTTGTTAGGGTTCAGTCTCAACCTGAACTTCCTAAGCCTCTTGAATAACTTCAGCAGATTAACCAAATGCTCCTCCTCCGTCTGGGATTTGGCAATCATATCATCAACATAAACCTCGATCTCTTTGTGCATCATGTAATGAAAGAGAGTCGTCATAGCACGTTGATATGTTGCCCCAGCGTTCTTCAGTCCAAAGGGCATTACTTTGTAACAAAATGTTCCCCAGGGAGTAATGAAGGTAGTCTTCTCCATGTCTTCTGGTGCCATTTTGATCTGATTATAGCCTGAGAAGCCGTCCATGAAGGAGAATACGGAGAACTGAGCAGTGTTATCAACCAGCACATCAATGTGAGGAAGTGGAAAGTCGTCTTTCAGGCTCGCCTTATTCAAATCACGGTAGTCTACACACATTCGCACTTTACCGTCTTTCTTCGGTACTGGTACTATATTAGCGACCCACGACAGATAAGTTGTAACGGCTAGGAAACCAGCATCCCACTGTTTTTGAACTTCCTCTTTGATTTTTACAGCCATGTCCGGCCTGGTTCTTCTGAGTTTCTGTTTAACAGGCGGACATTCCTCTCGCAGTGGCAGACGGTGCACAACCATGTCCGTATCTAACCCAGGCATATCCTCGTACGACCAAGCAAATATATCACCATACTCTCGCAGTATTTCAATCATCCTTTGCTTGATGTCGCTCTGCAGTGCAGCCCCTATACGGATATTTCTCACAAATTCTTCCGACCCCAAGTCGATAATCTCAATTTCCTCCTGATGAGGCAGAATCATCCTCTCTTCCTGTTTCAACAAACGAGTTAGCTCCTCTAGCAGGTCGCTATCCTCAACAATCTCTTCCTCTGCTTGGAAAACCGAGTGCTCGAAGTCGAAACGAGTCATAGGCGGTTCGTATGAGATGTCATCTGAAATATTAGTCCTGCAAAGGAAATGGTTAAACGCTTCAACATGCAAACAAAGCAAATAACCACGTTGCCATTTATTGTTAAAGTAAAAACAAGAAAAACAGGGATCACAATATTTGAATATGAAAAACGCCTTTATTTCATGATTAAAACAGTGCAATACACATAATCACGTAGCCCTAATGTAACATCACGATGCCCCGGGTAGGACATAGGATTATCCAACAATTGATAAAGCAAATTATTACTGTTTAAAAGTCACTGGGACAGTTTCCCGGATGGACCAGTTGCAGAGACTTTGTCTTGGAACGCTTGGCTTGATCCATGCGTCCATATCGCAGTCGCTATCTCCGTCTTCGGCGTCGGAAATAGCGTTGATAGTCTCGAAGCACACCCCGCTTGGCGTAATCGTGACCGGTCCCTTGAACCTGGGCGCTCCTGCTGACGACGTCGGTCGATACCCTAGCCCAAACTTATCATTCTTCACGGGAATCTCCAGCACCTGCCCCCAGCCTTTAGTCTCACCAGTCTGCACTAAAGCCTGAGCCTCTTTGTAAGATGACACTGCCACATCTGATATTTTGCTGGAACCCGGAGCTTTGTCTTTAATCTGTAACCCTTCGAAGGCTTGACAAGGCGTCTCGTGTATTTCTCCGTCGACCTCCACATACCTGAATGATGACAGGTGACTGACCAAAATGTCCTCCTCCCCACAAACGGTAACAACAATATCACCCACCATGTATTTCAACTTCTGATGCAAAGTGGACGTTACGGCCCCTGCAGCATGGATCCACGGGCGTCCAAGAAGGCAGCTATAAGCTGGATGGATGTCCATGATGTAGAATTCGGTATCAAAAACTTCCAGCCCCACCTGAAGCGGTAATGTTATTGACCCAAACACTGACCTTTTCGTCCCGTCAAACGCCCTCACAACCAAATCGCTGGGCGTGCAAATAACTCCCCGTATGTCCAATTTCATCATGGCTTTCTTTGGCAATACTTTCAGCGACGGCCCAGTATCCACTAATACATGCGACAGTACGGTGCCCCGACATTCCACCGATATATGCAAAGCCATGTTATGCTCCCGACCCTTGGGCGTTAAGTCAAAATCTGTGAAACCCAGGCTATGTCCAGCATTGACATGCGCCATTACCCCCTCTAGCTGATTTACAGAAACTTCTTGGGGTACGAATGACGTGTCCAGTATTCTCAGCAAGGCGTTCCGGTGGGCCTCGGAACATAACAACAGCGACAAAATGGAAATCTTCGACGGTGTCTGCTGTAGGTGCTCAACAATTTTATAGTCGCTCTTGTGGATCAGTCTCATGAACTCCTCTACGTCCTTGAGTGATGTATCCTTTTCTTTCGACTGAGAAGGCCCGCTTTCACTTACTTTGGCTTTACCTTTGGCCAACCTCTCTGCTTCTATTTCAGGAGAGGTAAAGATCCTTCCGCTACGGGTCATGCCCCCCGCTCCAACGACATTATCAACAACCCCAACTGGCTGGCTATTCACCACAATCTTTTCACCGTTGCAATACGCTTCTAAACCGTACGTCCACGGGACAACTTTCGTACTTTCAAAGGGAATAGGCCCTGCTTTGATAATCGTAATGGTTGGCCGCTTGACGGGCACCACTATCGTTATAGTCTTCCTCGGGATCTTCACTGTTGCAATATCATTCTGCTCATCACATACTGCCTCCACAGGCTTCTCAATCGCAGTTTGATCAAATTGCAAGGTCCCTTCGTTGATCATGGCCTGAATGCCCCGCTTCAACTCAGTACAACCCTCAGGCTTGGTCCAACACTCTAAACAGTATTCATCACAACCGGGAAATACTCCCCCTCTGAGCAACCTGCTTTTCACTTCACTCAATGGTGTCTTCAGCTCATTAACATCCAACACCAAGTTCAAATTTTCTTCTGTCAAGATGGCATTTTCCCCATGATTAGGCATAGGCTGCTGTACAATATTGGGCCCCACTTGGCCAAAGTTGATGGCTTTACTGTCCAACAAGTCTTGAACTTTATGCTTGAAAGCATGACAAGATTCTATATCGTGTCCGGGCGCCCCAGAATGAAATTCGCAATGCTTATTAGCATCATACCCCCTAGGAAGTACCGGTCCTGTAGGTGGTTCCAGTGTTCTTTTCTCGACCAAATTCAACCCCAACAGTGTCTGAAGAAGCTCTGCATATGTCGACGGAGGCTTATCAAATACCCTCTTCGACTTTACATTCTGAAATCTTCCCTGACCCTGATTCTGCCTTTGCTGCTGCTGCGGTTGTTGTTGCTGTTGAGGAATTGGAATAGTAACACTGGCTATCTGTTGAGGCTGAATGTACTGATTTCTACCTCTGCCCCGGCCTCTGCCACCGAATACAGCGCTTGTATCACCCTGTTGTCTTCCGCCGAACGCTTTTTTCGCACCCCCAGCTGAAGTAGATTCGCCTGCCTGAATCTTTCCAATTTTAATTCCATTTTCGATCTGTTCTCCCATAAGGATCATATCGGAGAAACTGCCCATCGAAACATTGAGTAACTTGTCATAGTACATACCTGTAAACGTCCCCACAAACATGTCATTCATCTCCCTTTCAACCAAAGGAGGATGCACCCGAGCTGCCATATCGCGCCACCGCTGCGTGTACTCTTTGAAACTTTCACCGCTTTTCTGCGACAGGCTCTGCAACTAAACCCTGTTTGGTGCCAAATCACTGTTATATTTGTAATGCATAACGAAAGCATCAGCCAACTGCTTCCAGCTTCTAATCTGAGTGGGCTCCAGTCCCATGTACCACTCCAATGATGGTCCCGATAAGCTATCTTGAAAGAAATGCATGAGCATCCTTTCATCATTAGAATATGCAAACATCCTTCTATAATAAGAATGTAGATGGACCTTTGGGCAGGTATCCCCTTTGTATTTGTCAAATGTTGGAGCCTTGAATTTCAATGGCACCCTCAGCCCTGGTACCAACCCCATAGTAGTCATATCTAATCCAGCGGAGTTCTGATCAACCACACCTTTCATCTGCTCTTCTAGCATTTTGATCCTCTGAACAGGGTCAATAGGACCTTCAGGTCCCATACCTCTTCCTGAAAAAGCGTCATCCTGTTGATCCACATTCCAGTCATTGCCATACCCATCGTAACCCATGTTACGACCAAAACCTTGTTGATTGAACACAAGACCCTGTCCTCGGTTGCCGAACCCCAGATTGACCCCAGCAGGTCCAAAACCATTGTTGAAAGGAAGTGTTCCAACGTCGTTCACATTCACATTACCGAATCCACCATTACCGTATCCATACGCCTGATTGTTGTCGTAACCGTCATTACCGAAACCTTGATTGTTGAACCCGAAGTTCCCGTCCTGATTGACATTGCCATACCCATTGTTTCCGAAGCCAACATTGTCAACGAATCCTTGATCGGCATCCACAATGTTTCCTTTGTTGTTAACAACATGCCCATCACCACCATTCCCAGTATTGCCATTACCAGCACCAACACCTGCACCAGTACCAGTGTTTCCGTTGACAGTCACAACAGGTGGCGTAACAACTGTCGGTATCTCTTCCTCTCGGCGAGGAGTTTCAACAGCAATGTGGTCAGTATTGCCATTCCCGTTTGCCCGTGTCAGCAGCGGTTGCACCAAGGTCTGAAGATTCTCTTGGCTCTTGGCCATGCTCTCCATAGCTTGCATGAATAGAGTCAGCTTCTCGCGGATTTCCTGCATCTCGACCTGAACTTGATCCATTATCTTCTTGTAGTTGTTTCTGGTTGAATAGCGGTGGACTCTTTGTTCGTCAATCCTGAAAAACCTGTGAGATGCAGGAAATAAGATACAGATTCAACAAGTAACTGGCAATGCAAAATGAATATGTAGATGCAATGTGTGTCTGTGCGTTAGGGAAATCATCCCCTGATTCTAGTACCAAAGTACCAGTGTGGTGCCAATGATAGTGATAAGAATCTTGAAATCCAATCATGGAAAAACATCTCATATATTGCTGAAAAGCCCATCGAGTCAGAAACACAATATCACTGAGTGTACAATAAGAAGGCATGACCTCAACCAACAATCCTGGTGATGGCCAGCACAATGCAAACGAAGCATATACAACAGTACATAAGGTAATCAAGTGCGACCATATGCCTGATACTCCTCTAACAATCTCTTAGTCTTGGGATGATTTGGTTAAGAAAGCAACCCTTCGACGAGCGAGTCTCTTTGCCTGATAACACGCTGGAGATCACCAATGGATTCCTCCCACACACCTTCTCCAAAGCAGTCTTCTAGCTTCCGCTTCTGGGACGCAGACTCTTTCTTGCGCTTGATAACTTTGTTCAAGGCATTCTGGACATCATATCTCCGCATAACCTCTTCTTCAAACTTCTTCTGGCTAGCTTTCAACTGACCTTCCAGCTCAGAGATTTGCAGCTTCAGTGTGTCTTCTCTTTCCTTATTGCCAGACAACGTGACGTTCCAGGTTTTGTTGAATGCAGAGATCTCTCGGTAGGCTATATCAAGTGCTTTCTTCTTGGACTCCAGCATATCATGGGAGCTCTTGAAATCTATCCCCAAGCGTTCATGCTTCTTCCTTTGCTCAGTCAATTCCGTGCCTAGTTGATTCACCAGCTCTGTTTGCTGCTTGAAGGAATATACGACTTCATTCCTTTCGTTCCTGAGTTGCACTAGCTTTTCTTCCAACTTCTCGTTGGCTTTCATCAGCTCTTCTTTCTCCTTCACAACCTGCTCATATCTCTCAATAGACACAGTAGTTGGCTCCTCAATCACAGGGGGAGCAGGAGGTGATACCGCAGGAAACGACATTAGCGCCTGCTTTGCCCTATCTTGGATCCAGACTTTGTACGGAGGATAGGCTTGACAATCATTCTTACTCAACAACGGTTTACCCCTTTTGTTGATATTTTTCCAAGCATGTTGCAGCTTGGACAATAGCTCTCCCCTCAGCTCACCTGTGAAGTACAGAGATTCCTGTACTTCCTCCTCTTTTGGCGGGCTTTTCAAAGCATAACCGAATTGCCTGATCAACAATGATGGATTGTAGTTAATGCACCCTTTCCTCCCAATCAGAGGAACATTAGGATATCCGGCGCAACTGTAGATAATTTTGGATCCCAGTAAATCTATGTCAAACCAGACAACTTCTTCTGAAGAAAGTCCCATCAGATGCTCAGACCAATCCACCGTATCTGCAGACTCATCAAAGATGCCCTTCTTGGGCAAGTGACTATCAACCCACCTATACAACAAAGGAACACAGCAAGAGACGTTCTTGCCCCTCCTATTCTCATTCTTATAATGCAAAGAGTGATAGAAGTCTCCAATCAGAGTAGGCACAGGATTGCCTGAAGCAAATATATGGAATGCATCCAGATCAACGAAATCAGGCATGTTCAGGAACAATACAATGCCATAGATACACAGAGAAAGAATAGAATTAAACACAATCCAACAACCATTCTTAGCACATTCTTGTGCTTTCCCCACCAGGAACTTGAGAGAAAAACCAGACACTCCATTCCACGAGGTTAACAACAACTCTGAGGGGTCTAAATGCAAAGCAACAGCCAAATCCTCCAGCTTGGGCTCAACACCCATACGAATGAAGGGTAACCTGTTCTGAATGGTTACCTCCAAGATCTCAGCATATTCCTCCATAGTCGGAGCCAGAATGAAGTCAGGGAAAGTAAAACACCTCAGCGGGGGATCATAGAACTGCATCAGCGCGTATAATCTGTTCCGTTCATACATGGATGGTTTATAAACCAACCTCAGCAGTTTCCCATAAATCTTTCTGAAGCTTCTCTTCACATCATCATCAGCTAGAGATATCAAACCAAGCAAAGAAGAAACATCTGGAGTAGGCAACTTGTATGCTACAGTCTTCTTCAAAGTATCCATAATATCAGCAGACAGACATCCGGGAAACTAGAATCAGAGGTATGAAAATGCACCTGCAGCACAGACACACGTTAATGATATGCAAAATGAGTATGCAACAATGCAATATGCAAACATACAACAGGGATCAAGTGATATATTGTTGAAGAGATCCATCCATAATCCTGTCTCAACAGGCCCGTAATGCTGCTCAACCCCGGTCTCAACAGACCCATAACAATGCTCCAACCTGGTCTTAACAGACCTATAACAATGCTCCAACCTGGTCTCAACAGACCCATAACACCGTCCTGATGAAGAACCCCAGGTAACCACTCATACTGATCCAATATCAAGAAAACCGGGTAGTCTGGAGGTCAAGTTTCCTGCATGCCCCAATCCCTCTCACAGGTAGGTGTCCTATCAACTGACACAAGGTACGGCAACCTATGCGGTCGTCGGTGTCACAGACTTTCAAGACTGATGATATGATACCCAGAAGGTGTGGCATCATCATGTCCTGAAGAGGCATCACTTAGCCAACTTCCAATTGATCGGTCCCTAGAGTCGACAATCCAACTAACCAACAACCCCCTCAACCCAAAGGGTTGAAAAAGAAGTCAACCATAAGAACCTCGCCTGAGCGTGGATTTTGCGGGACACTAGTACATGCAAAGCATGCACGCGCCCACTACTTTCCACAACTAATTCTAGGTGCACTCAAGCCCAGGTCCGACTTATCTCTCAACAGATCACCCCCTCCCCACAACAGCAATAACACTATAAAGCTAACAATAAAATGCGGAAAGTAAAGACAGAAATGTAAATCCATACAAAACCCACGACGGGAAAACAAGCGCTAGGATTGACTCGCGTAGGGGACCGTTGGAATCCCCAGCAGAGTCGCCAGCTCTCGCTACTGCGAAAATCGGCGCCGACTATGACAGAAGAGTCGCCATCGTGCGTTATTTATCCCAACGGAGGGAAAGGAAACACTCAGAATAAACCTAACGCAAAACGGGAAAGGAATGGTCATCGCAACCAAATCCTGGATTCGGGAGTCGATTACGCAAGGGGAAGGTATTAGCACCCCTCACGTCCGTCGTACTCGACGGGATCCACGCTTGTTTTCTAGTACGGATCGTTATTCTATCTACTCTAAAGGTCAAGGGTTAAAAAGAAAAGAAAATGAAAATGACTCGGCAAAGTATCGCACTTTATGCCTACGTATTCCCGTTTGGAACGAGAAATTAGAGTCAACGCAGTTCGCCTACCTACGGGAAAGGAGGGGAAGGTTGCTCGCTAGGATACGACATCCTATGCCTACGTACTTTCATACAGCATGAAAGATCAGAGCAAACGTAGTTCGGGCTACGGAAGACACAAGCTTGTCTGGCTATTTTTTACATCCTTCTGAAAAAGGTTTTTCTTGATTAAGAGTCCAAGTGGACAAAAATGACACTTTGATGTTTGTTTGGAATCTTTTACGAAAGAAGTGTTTTTTAGTTTGTTTGCAATCTCTGACGCACTAGAGACTATGATTTGAGAGTGACTACGTCGTATGTCACCCAAAGGGTGCCATACTAAGCAGCCAGACTATTGGAAAGAAGCTCTCCAGCAAGCCTTTTTCAAATAGCTTAAGGCTCGTAACGTACGACATCGATTAACCTTATTACTGTATTTTGAGTTGTTTTGAGATAAGAAGAGAAAGAATCTCTAAAAAGCCTAGGGTTGGAAAGGGAATAAAAAACTAACCTAATGTTGTCATGCATGGATAATAATCCTAACGTCTGTCATAATTCCCTCCTGCACAGAGGAAATCAGAGATCCTAGGGGATAAGCAGAAAAGAAGGCAAGCAAATACAGTAAAATGCATGCAATGTAGCAATACAAGCGAGGCAAGGGAGTCCCACTCAACCTCGAACCTGGGTAAACAACAGGCAAAGTGAATCAACATTCACCTAAAACCTAGGGGGAAAGCTGCACAAGCCAACAAAAAATACAGAGAAACAAAAACCACAGCAGAGGAGGCAGCCCAAGCAGCAGCACCAAACTTCTACAGCAAACAGCAGCTCTGACAGCAACAGTTGGTTAAACAGCAGAAAGTTGACAACAACAACTTTCATCTTCAAACTTCAATAATCTCCAACCTCCAGGGAAGAGGAAGCACACTTCAAATAAGGCTCCTCAATACCTAAATAGTTAGGCTCCACAACTATAGAAAACTCCAGCTCAAAAGCAACAGTAAACCCTAGCTTCAATCCTCCAGCAAACTCTAGACAACAAAGTTGACAGTAACAACTTCATCTTCAAGCAAACCTCATGAAAGGCATCTTCAACATCTTATATCTTCATATCCAAGCTCTAGCAAGCTCCACCAAGAAAGACTTGTTTTTGGGATCAAGTTATAATGAATGGGAATCAGTGAAAACCAAAGGAAATCACTAGAAACCATCATCTGCAAAGAAGGGTATCCTCAAAAGTTCTACTCTTTAAGGCATACCAATCATCCCTCCAAGGGAGAGATGGGGTTTCCTTAAGAGGACTTTGAATCATAGGATAGGATGGAACCAAACAAAGCATTCCATGTTTGAGGAAAGATATGAACTAAGTCTAGAAAGCTCTTCCTAAAACCCTAGTTTTCCTAAACTCCTGACAAGCATTCCAACAGATGAGAAATCTTCAACTCCAAGCTTCTTCAAGCCATCCAAAGCAACTTCAATTGGTCTTCAATTCATCCAAGCAAAGTCCAAGCCAAAAGCAAACCCAAAATAGCTCCACACAAATTGAATAAACCAAGCATCCAAGGGAGAAGCCCACAAACATCACACCAATTGCAAAATACAAATAAAATGCTAAAATAGGTCACAAAATCCTAATTAAATTTCTAAGGGAACCTAAACCTATAACCAATACCCCATATAAATCCCAGGACCTAAATCAAACACTAAGTCCCCAAACTATGTTCTAAACTACAACTAGTTGTTTTAAAACCCTAAACCTAACACTCCTTATGTTCAACACTCAAATTGTCCTAAAATTTAATCACAAAAATATGATAAAATTTCTAAGGGTACATGCTTCTTTAATCTAACTAATCCAACAAGAATCAACTCAAATTCCTCACGAAACTCTCACACAAAATTCAGAAAGATGAAGTATCAAACAAAAGTAAAATAAAGGCAATAAAACTATAAAAATATGCCAGAAAATATAAAATGCATGAAATTAATATTTTTTTAATCCTATAAAATTCTAGAGATCCTAAGGAAACCAGGGAAAAAAGTCTCACTCAAAATGAATTATTTTCCAATTTTATATGAATTAAAAACTAACCTAAATAAAACTATGAAAATAAAAGAAAATAAAAGAAAATGACAAACATGCGTTGCAAATAGCAAGATTATCCAATTATAAACCAGAGTTGGGCCTAGGAGGGGGTGTCATTAGTAAGCGCACCCTAGGCCCAAACCCCACTAAAACAAATCAGAAAAATAGATGGAAAATGGAAAAGCTAGCGTGGCAAATAGCAATGTTTTAACGTGTTAATCTCCATTGGGCCTAAGGTGGTGTGTGGATAGCAACTAATGTCATAAGCCCAAAGCAAAACATAAGTGAAACGGTGCTTTGGATGTATGTGCAGACTTATTCACAAATGGAATCAAATCGTGGCCCTTGGATGCTTATCTGAGTCAAAGTCCAAGCTTGATCCAATGGTAGTTTTATCATCTTCCTCATTTCAAAAACCTGGGAGGGAAAACACAGGACGGTGGCCGGAGGTGGCGCCACCGTCGTCCCCAAATATCAACTCCATGAATATCCATCAAAATCTAAACATGAGTACATCTAAATCCTATCAATTACACCTAAATTGAGCTACAAGATGAAATTTGCAAACCTGTGAAAATTGAGTGAACAGAGCAAGAAATCCTTCAAATCACACTTCAATCTTCTCCAGACACGATCAATGAAGTCTTGTAAAGCTTCTGTATGCAATGAATTACTTTGAATCCCTCCCAATCAACAAAACCGATTTTGAGTTGCAAGGATGAACTTCACTTTGCTCTCTCTCGATTCTTCACAATTCTTGGCCAAAAAAGCAACTGAATAAGTTATACTCTATATATAGAACATGTTGGAAGGGTCAAGAAAGTTCTGGAACACTCCATGTGATAATTTCAATTTCTCATGCATTTGAAAATTTCATCTCATGACATTCGGCTTCAGCTTAGTTCCACATCTTGATTTTGATCCAATTTCTCTCCACATGACATATTGAAGTGATTGAGATTGGTTAATGCATTGGTTCTGATCTCATGAAGTGTTTGGCAAGTGTTACTTACATGTGAAGTTACAAAATACAAGTCTTGGAAATATGCCTCAATTTCCAAAAGTAACATTGCCATCATCTTTAAAACATCATTTCTGATCAATTTGATATGCCATATGCCTTGTTTTGACCATAAAACATAAAATCCCATTTTTGGCCTTTTAAATGACTTTAAATTCTTCCTTTTTAAGCCATTTTAGTAACTTTGTGATACAAGCCAATTCAATCCCTCATGACTTCTTAACTGACCTAAAAACATCATTCTAAACACAATTCATGTTGGGCACTTTTTCATTTGAGGAGTGGAAGATAGAGATTTTGACACATGCTTGAAAATGACCTATAATTCAACTTTCCCAAAATACCCCTGGATTGCCAAGATCATAACTTGAGTTCCACAAATCCCCTTGAGGACTTCTAGTACTCAAATTAAAGCTAATATAAAGACCTACAACTCTTATGTTGGCCAATAATCCATTTGTAAACTAATTGAGGGGCAAAAGTTGCTTGGAAGTCAAGTGACTTTCACAGATAAATTCCAGTGTCCTCTGGTGACTTGTAATTTGCAAGAACCATAACTTGAGTTATACAAATCTTATTGAAGACTTATAGTACTCAAATTAAAGGTATTGAGAAGCTCTACAAGTTTCATGTTGGCCAAAGATCCATTTGAAACTTTTATTTTGACTTATGTGGCTTGGAAGTCCAGTGCTATACAGGGGATTTTACCCTAGGAACCCTGTCTCAATTACCTCCAACCACTCTTGATTCTTTTGAACTTGATCTTGGCTCATTCATACACATGCTTCAACATATAAATACATGACTTCCATGACCTAGATCTAGGTCTTGATGCCCTTTCATTTACTCAACTGACCTAGGATTACCCAGATGAAACCCTACTTGTACACACCTCAACTATGGCTCTTGTACTTGAGTCAATGACTTGTCTCAGCTTCAATAGGGCCCTCTAGGCATCCCATGAGATCCATGCACACCTCAAGTTCAACATTCCATGTTGATGATCTTCAATACACCTCAAGTTAGGAGAGAAATCCACCTGTGGGGACTCAAACTTCTCATGACTTTAACCCTTCTCTGATGACTTGGATGGTCTCTCAGGCTCAGATAACACCTCTAGACAGGCTCCTTTTGACATAAATGGCACTTGATCCCTTATTGTATGACTTGATATGCTATGATATGCAAATGATTGAACTATGTACATGCTATGCAAATGAAATGCAATGAAACATAAATCAGGCAAGAAAAGGCTAAGCAAATTTTGGGGTGCAACACTAGCGACCTGCTGGCGCTGGTCTTTTCCTTTTCCCCAAGCATTAGACACTGAGCTAGCCTCACCTTCACGTCTCTTACCACTGTAAGGTTTATTTCCCCCTCTGGCTGAGGATACATCTACACCCTGAATCTTTCCGAGTTTGATGCCATTATCTATATGTTCTCCAGTGATGATGAGGTTGGAGAAGCTTCCCGACATACCACTGACAAGCTTCTTATAATAAACCCCTGGAAGAGTAGCTACGAACATCTCGACAAGTTCTCGCTCAACCATCGGTGGCTGAACTCTTGCTGCCAGTTCACGCCACCTCTGGGCGTACTCTTTAAATCCTTCGTTGTTCTTCAGAGACAAATTTTGTAGCTGAACCCATTTGGGAGCCAGTTCGCTGTTGTACTGATAGTGGCGTACGAATGCTTCAGCAAGGTCTTTCCACGTACGTACACTTGTGGGTTCTAAACCCATATACCACTCCAGCGAGGGGCCTGACAGGCTGTCTTGGAAGAAGTGCATCAACAACTTCTCATCTTCAGAATGTGCAGACATCTTTCGATAGTATGACCTCAGATGGAAATGGGGGAAAGTGGTGCCCTTATACTTCTCGAAGTCGGGTACCTTAAACTTGGGAGGCACCTTGAAGTCTGAGATCATTCCCATCTTAGTCATGTCAACGCCCATGGTATTCAAGTTCTCAAAATTCTTCATCTTGTCTTCGAGTGCTTTGAACCTTAAGCGGGCTTCAGAATTCAGTTTTCCCTCAGCTCCCTTCATTGAGAATAAGTCCTTTTGACGATCCTCTTGCCATGGTTGATGGCCATTACCCTGAGCAAACCCAGCAGCATCAAGACCATACAGATTACCAGCACCAGCGTTCCAAGCATTACCCGTTCCTCCAGTATTACCATTGCATATACCAGCATTACCATTGGCCTCAAAGTTGTCATTTCCGGCTCCAGTTGTATTCCCATTAGCTCCAATGTTAGTAACAACATTACCATTGCCACTTCCGTTCCCTCCAGTCACAGGGATGTTAGCATGAGGGGTCTCGACAAGCGGGGGGTTCACCATATTCCTACCGTGTAGCACGCTGTTGCTGTCGACGCGTGCAATCAGAGGTTGCACCAGAGTTCTGAGCTGGTCCTGGCCATTAGCAACCACTTGTATGAGATCCATAAAATGATCCACCCTCTCCCTGAGCTCTTGAATGTCAGTTTGAACCTGTTCCGTTACTCTAGCTTGATTTGCTCTAGTAGAATACCGGTGAATCTGCCTTCGTTCAATCCTGCAATAACCTGCAAGCACAAAGGGTTAGGAAAACAGCTCGAGGTACCTGTTATGCAAATGATTCATGCAAATACAAACATGTATCTATGCATTAGGAGGAACTCCCCCTCTATTCTAGCTCCAAGACAAATAAAGTCTACCATCCAATCATGGAAAGAAATCCTCATATATATCTGAAAAAACCCGTGTGGGCAGCGTACAACAGTAACCGAATACAACTGAAGCAAAAGGTGTAACCCCAACCAACAGGCCTGGTGGTGGTCAGCATATCAATGCATAAAAGGTACAAAGAAATACAAAGAAATCAAGTGCGGCTATGGGCACAAAAATCCTCTAGTAACTTCTTCGTAGTGGGATGATCAGGCTGGGTGAGCAGGCTCCGGATCAGCAGATCCCTCTACCTGATGGTATCCTGGAGATCCTGGGAAACGTTCCCACAAACACCTTCTCCATAGTGGTCTTCCACTCTACTCCTCTTAGCATCAGCTCTGAGTTGACAATCCTGTAGGTTTGCCTTGGTCTCAACCAATTTGTACTAGACGTCTCGTCAAAGTGAGGCTTCAGCCTCTATCTTCTTGTCTTTGATCTCAATCTGAGCCTCCAACTGGGCTATTTGTTGCTTCAGCTTTTCTTCTCGCTCTTTGTGGCTAGTCAAAATGTTGTTCCACAATTTCTCGTATTTGGATAACTTCAGATACACTCTATCCAGGTCTTGCTTCTTAGTGGTCAATACATTATGCATAACCTTCAAGTCCAATCCAAGAAGCTCTCTAGAATCAGTCTCCTTGGTTAAATTGGCGCCTAATTGATTTATCAATTCTGTCTGCTTCTTGCAGGTGTATACGACTTCGTTCTTCTCGCTTCGAAGTTGAGCGATCTCTTTTTCCAGCTCTTCGTTGGCTTTGATCAGCTCTTCATTCTTAGCTTGAAGCTAATTATACTTCTGGATTTCAATCATGGTAGGCTCTGAATGGAAGTCCTGCTTGACGGGAGGAAAGGGCATCATCACCTTTTCTGCCCTGCTATGAATCCAGGCCACATAAGGAGCATAAGCCTGACTATTGATCTTCCCCAATGAGGTCTTTCCTTTTCGGTGAACGTTATTCCAGGCATGTTCAAATCTGGCCAAATCATCCCCTTCCAATGTGCCAGTGAGGTACAGAGATTCCTGTACCTCTTCGTCCTTAAGAGGGCCCCTCAAGGCATACCCAAACTGTCTGATAGTGATAGATGGATTGTAATTGATGCAGCCTTTCCTACCCACCAGAGGGGCGTTGGAAAACTCCCACAGCTGTAAATGATTTCACTCCCCAGGCGATCTCTGTCAAACCAATCAATGTCTTCGGCAGACAAACTCATCAGGCGCTCAGACCTCTCCTTCGTCTCTGCAGTCTCTAAAAAAGAACTAGCCTTAGGTAAATGACTGAAAAACCATCTATAAAACAATGAAGCACAACAGGACACACTCTTGCCTCTTCTATTTTCGTTCTTGTAGTGCACCGAATGATACACGTCTCCGAGCAAGGTAGGGATGGGATTCCTTGAAACGAAAATACGAAGAGCGTCCACATCCACAAAGTCTGGGATATTGTGGAATAACATGATACCATATATGCATAGTGCCAAAATAGCTTTGAATGCCACCCAGTATTCCTTCTTGGCGAAGTGTCGGGCCTTATCAGCCAGAAAAGGTAATGGGAATCCATAAGCTCCGTTTCTCTTGGCTGTTCTTCCTTTCAACTCAGAAACCTCCATATGTAAAGATGTGGCAATACTAGCCAGATCTGGCTCCTTGTCAATTGGATAAAAGGGTACCTGAGCAAGAATGGGTACTTCCAACATGGCAGAAAACTCTTCCAATGTAGGGGCCAGCACATAACTCAGAAACGTAAAGCAACGCAACTGAGGATCATAAAACTGAAGCAGAGTCTGAAGTCCATTCAATTCATACAAAGATGGCTTGCACACAACACTTAGCAGCTTCCCATAGGTTCCCCTGAAATCCTTCATCATTTCCTTACCAGTCAAAGAAATCAAACCCCTCAACGTAGTAATATCTGGTGTAGGAAACTTGTAAGCCAAAGTTCTTCTCAAGTTGGGTTCCATGTTGGACAAAGAGGGAATAAGATTTCTAGAATCGAGAAGGAATTGCACACCTGCAACATAGATACGTGTTAAATGTAATGCAACATGAAAATGCAAATGCAAATGCAAGATGCAGCAGGAGATCAAGAGTGTTGTGCTGTGGAGTGGCAAGTCATAATTCTGCTTCGGCGAGAATATAACACAACTCTGATAATAAGGGCCTACTGATACCAACACTACTGATTCACTGTCAAGAAGACCAGGTTGTCTGAAGGTCAAAGTTTCCTGCAATAACCCGACCCCGCTCACAAGTATGGACCTAATCACTGATAACGGTACGACATCCTATGCGTTTCCCACGTCATAGACTTTCACGAAATGATGATACGTTCACCATTTCTGGTTTGGTATTATCACTCCCTGAAGAGGCCTCACTCAGCTGAGTCACAAATGATCGGTCCCTAGAGTCGACAATCCTTAGATCTGAAATCCTTTCAACGGCCCACTGGGCTGGAAATGGAAATCATCTCAAAGAATCTCGTCTGAGCGCAGATTTCGTGGGAACTAGTGCATGCCCATACAGGTTCACCACTAATCTGCTTCTAATGATATGTACATACTCAAGCCTGGGTCTGACTTATCACTCATCAGAGCACCCTTCCCACAACAGCACAACAACAATAATATTATACTGAAATTAAAATGCGATAAATAAATGCAAACCCAACAGATAAACACACAAGCGCTAGGATTGACTCGCATAGGGGACGTTGGATCCCCAACAGAGTCGCCAGCTGCTGGGGATGACCCAGACAGCTAGGAAGAAAATCCAAGGAGAGACTCACATAGGGAACCATCGTCGTCTCCAACAGAGTCGCCAGCTATCGCTACTACGAAAATAAGGTGCCGGCAAAACAGAAGAGTCGCCACCTTTCGTTATTTATCCCACAGAAAGGGAAAGGAAACGATCGGAAAAACATGACGAAAAGGTATAAGACAAGGTCATCGTAACCATGTCTGGGTTCGGGAGTCGGTTACGCAAGGGGAAGGTATTAGCACCCCTCACGTCCGTTGTACTCAACGGGATCCATGCTTGTTGTGTTTATCTGACGGGTTGGTTTTAACTATCTACCTATTAAGGTTGGTCTGAAAAGAAAAGAAAATTGACTCGGCAAAGCATCGCACTTCGTGCCTACGTATTCTCGTCAGAGAACGAGATATCAGAGTCAACATAGTTCGGCTAACTACGGGTAAAATGGATGGGGGAAGGTGGCTCGCCAATACGTCAGTATTGTGCCTACGTACTCTCAACAGGCGCGAGAGATCAGAGCTTACATAGTTCGGGATAATACGGAATACGGGGGTTTAGATTCATCTGTTTTTCTGAGTAGGGTTAACAAACAGTTCCAGCAGTTTGGTGTATGCAGCTTGCTCATCAGAGACTCGTGCGTTACCGTTTGCGGTAGAACTGAGAGTTAACGACACTCTTTTCTTCAGAAAAGTTTTCCTTGATTTAAGGGCCCACGGGGCAAAAGAGGTTTGCAGTTTGTTTTTTGTCTTTTACGGAAGAAGTGTTTTTTATGGATGTTTGTAGTTTGTACAACACTAGAGACTATGACTTAGGAGCGAATGTGTTGCATATCATCCAAAGTACATATACTAAACACTCTAGATGATTGAGAGGAGACCGCTCAATTATCATTTCCTAAGTAGCTTAAGGCTCGTAACGCCCTGTACTAACTTGCCTTTATTACGTTTTTTTACTGTTGTTTTGGAGATGAGAAGAGAACGAACTCTACGGGGAAACTGTCAAGCCCTAATGTTGTCATGCCAAGGATTCATCCTATGGTTGAGTTTGAAATAGGGAACTCCTAGATGTTATCATGCAAAGGTCTCAACATAAAGTTCTATCATCACTTCCTTATCAAAGGAAGTGACAGTCCTAGGGGATCATGTAAATGGTAAATAGAAAACAACCGTAAGAATCATCAAAGCAGATAAGCAGAAGAGAAAACAGTAAAGATGCAAATGCAGTGCAGCAATACAAACAGAGGGAGACTCACTCAACCTCTTAGTAATCAAGCAAAGAAAACAATCAAAATAGACAAGCAAAGGGAGCCCAGCTCAACCTTTATATGCAAATACATGAATTAGAAAATAGAAAAACAACACACAAGCAAGGGGAGGATCACCTCAACCCTTAAGACAGGCAAGCAGAGGGAGGCCCACTCAACCTCTTAATGCAGTCATGCACCTACACTTAGACTATCCTAAACATGAACTATCCTAATGCAACACACCACTCAATCATGAATGAAGGCAAGGAATTATGGAAAATAAGGAATTCATTCCATAAGCAAACAAACAAGGCATCTATCCTAAGGAAAGGAATTGAATGTTGGGAAGCAAGGGTAAGGTCCACATGAACTTATCACAGGCACTCAACCAACTAAAAGGGATTTGGAAAGTCTTAAAGGTGTGACTCTTTCAGGATATGTGCAACATTCCCCCTACAGGAGGGACTATGCTACCCCAAGAAGGTTCCTAAAAGGATTGGATAAGAGAAGATTAGGAGAATGAAGATGGGAAGCAGGGTAATGTCCACAGGAACTTACCACAGGCACTCAACCAACTCCATTTCCTAAGAAAGCTTGCATAGATTCAACTCTTTTGTGAAAATTCAATGAATTCCTCCTATGCAGGAAACATGCTCACAAGGAGGATCCTAGTTAAGCAAGGAAGATTTTGAGGGAAGCTAAACCTATAGGAAGAATCATCCACCTAATTTGAACTTCTAAAGAACCTCAATGATTACCTTCTAATGATCACCTAAACTAAGGATTCAAAGGCTCTATAAAGGCCTAATCAAGGTTCTAAAGAGTTATCTACCTATGTTCTATCCTATCAAGAAAGAAATTTGAAAATTTGAATTAGTTAAAGTTTACTCTAAGGACTAATCTATGAAACCTAGTTAGGGTCACCTAAACCAAAGCCAACTTGTAAAATGAGGGAATAATAGAAAATCAATTCTAAAAATCTTAAGGAAAATTCTAGATGATCCTACATGTGTTAAGAATCTATAGTAGGAAAACCAGGGGCAAAACCTAATCCTAAAAGTTCTAATAAAATCTAAACTCATAAGGTGTGCTAAAGGGGATCCACCATGGAATGCTCCTAAAGATCTATCTCAAACTCCTACTTAGAATCATCTAAAAAATACAAAATAAAATCACACAAACCTATCAAGGAGTCTATGACAAGCATGCAAAATTTCAACACCAAATTCCAATGCAAGAAATAGTACTAAAATCAGAAAGTAAACTACTCATTTTATGCATTTTTAATCAACTATTAAAAATAGAAAAATGCCAAATAAATGGAAAATTATCCAAAAATGAAAATAAATGGCATGGAAAAATCAGAGATAATCCAAGGAACAAACATGATATTTTTTCACATTTTTCTAACAATTATTTACATTTTTAATGAATTAAAAATGATTAAAACAATAAAAGAAATCATAAAACAATTAAAAGAAATAAAACTGAATTAAAAAACTGGGAAAAAGTCACAGGCGTTGGATTAGTGGACTGGTCAGCTCATCTAAAGGGGAATGGGGGCGCCACGTGTCTCAGGAGTCCACTTAATGAAACGAACCATTTCACTAATGTTCAGGTGTGGCTGGTTGACTAGGGTTCACCCTAGGTCCTAATCTGGAGCGTCTACCATAAAAGTATGACAATCCAAGGCCTGGTAGCGTGCCACATCAGCGGTCAAAGTCAGCATCTCTCCAGATTGAATCACAATCATCAGATCTTCATACCAAGTCAATTGTTTCAAACGGATCCAACGGGGCTTGTATCTTCTTCTTCGTTTGAACTGAAGATTGGAGGCTGGAAAGTCCAGGGTGGCCGGAGAAGACTCCGATCGTCTTCTTCGGCGGACTCACGGTGGCCAAACCATAAGGTATCACCAAACTCCACCAAAAACTCTAGATCCACTCATTTTCTCTCAAGGAATAACATGACACTCTCCATTTTTTTCAACTTCTCAAAGAATAACTCTATACGATCTTGAACAGAAAATACGCGTCTTGGAAAATCATTACCAAATGCCAAATTCTCTCCATCAATCTATTCTACTCTCCTCACTGATTAAGAATCTATGATTAATTCTTGAAAACACTCACTATACAGCCATAACCGTGCCTCTGAATATTTCACTCATCATCAAGAATCATCTCAAAACCTCTCCAAATCATACCTAAATCCATCTATGGTTCAAGAATTACCTAACCACATGCAATTTCCATCCTAATTTAGTCTCAATCAAGCATAATAATGAAAAGATGAAAACCTGGTTTGAGCTTTGATAGAGAGTGCCACAACTTCCAATTCTTGATCAAACTTGCTCAGAATCGTTCAATGATGCTTGCTAAAGAATCTTGGAGCTTCAATTCCCTCCGCAATGGCCTCCAAGATGGAAAACTATTTTCACTTTGTAACTAAATTTTTCAAGTGCTCCTTACCTCATTCAAGCTTCTCCAATCACCAACCTTGCTATGAATTCATCCAGAAACTTATATAGAACAATTTTGGATCCTTATTTGGCCCAGTTATGACCCAATTCACTCAATCCAATTTTATGATTTTTCTTCACTTTCCTCTCATGGCAGTCGTGTATTTCTGCTTCTAGCAACTTCCATTCTCATCCAAATAGCTTGTATAACACTCCTTGAGCATGGATGGATCAGATTGAATGCTTAATTCAATCCTATGGTGCACATTGGTTATGTTACTTCAACTTTAAGCAACTTGGAATTAAGCCATGAAATCAACCTTAACTCAAAAATGTAACAATTCCAAAATGCTCCAAATGTCTTCTACCTTCAAAAAATGCACAAACTTGCCAAGTTTTGCACAAAAAAGAATTGTTTTGGAATTTTCTCTTTTTTATGCCTTTTAATTATCTTCCATGAAAATTCCTTCATACACTTCCATATTTAATCCATATCAATGAATGTTTGGGTCATGGTTGGACAAATAACACCATTTTGAACAACTTTCAAGTTGATCAAAAGTCCATTTGAGGTGTCTAAGTTGATGAAATTGACCCATAATCACAAATGACCTATAATTCCAAATTCTCAAAATACCTTTATCTTGTAGAGCTCATAACTTGAGTTCTACAAATCCAATCATGGACTTCTAGTACTTTCTAGAACGATAAGAAGATAAGGAACAACATTTATGTTGGCCAAAAGTTCATGAGAATCATCTTTCTAGGTCAAAAGTTTCATGCAATTTGGTTGACTTTCAAGCTCCAAATTCACATTCCTCTAAAGACCTGTAACTTGTCTGGCTCATAACTTGAGTTCTATAAACCCTATCAAGGACTTCTAGTACTCAAATTAAAGATATGATCATGATCTAAAACAATCATGTTGGGGTAAAGGTGAGATGAAAATCACATATTGAGTTATGTGGTCTTGAAGTTAGGCACCAAACTAGGGGATTTTACACTGTCAAGCATAGCAACCCTAGCTTAGGAACTCCTCACACTCTTGATTAATAATAAGTTGACCTTGAAATCATCCCTTGGGCATCTTAAGACATCAATACATGATCACATGGCCTTGCACTTAGGTCTCAACCTTCTTCAAATCATCAGTTAACCTAGGGTTGACCAGATGAAAACCCTAGTTGCACCAGTCTTGGTTGTAGCTTTTTATCCTTCACATGGTGACCTGTCTAGGCTTCAAAATGAACTTCAATACTTCTCACGAGCTTTATCAAGGTCTCAAGTCCAACTTTATAGCCTCAGAATCATCTGATGATCTTTCCCATAACCTTCAAGTTAGGAGACATACACTCTTGGTTTCAACCACTCCCTCTGAGGGTCCTTAACTTCTTTAATGAGGATATCAACCCTTGAATACTTGAATAAATCTCTTACTTAGCTTCATATCCTTGTGTAACCCTTTGTTGGTAGACATACCTCTTGATCTCCTACATACATGTCAATGCAATGCAGATGATAATGCTAGAATGAATGCAATGAAACACAAGCAAAGAAAGAAAGGTTAGCGAAAACATTGTCTATCATTAATGTCACAATTTCATATTTTTTGCTCCATAACTTCTTCATCAAATTCATCAATCATACACATTGACACGCACACATAGGCGTTGCAATGTACTCAACTTCGCAAGAAGAGAGCGCCACAACTAGTTCCTTCTTTGAACACCAAGAGATTGATGTTTCTTGTTAATTGACATTCACGACTAATTGTGTGCATTAAAACTTGGAAATTTTCGAATTTATTTTGCCTTTTCGAATGTTGAATTCCATAAGTTCGCATAAAATGTCATAAAATTGCATGTGGTTTTGGTATCCTTTATGTATGTGTTAGTATGCAGGAATTTTGGCAAGAAACTAAAGAAAAAGGGCACAAAACTAAGAAAATGAAGTAAAGCCAAAGATGTGAAAAATTAGCATGTTTGCCCGACGAGACTTAGCGAGGAAGAAGCAAGCTCTGGCGAGACAAATCAGAATCATTCCAGTAGCAAAACTTGCCATGGTCTCCCGACGATGGTTTGTGAATTAGAGTTCGTCGGGCGAGGCCTTGTTCGCCGGGAGAGATCATACATTTTGCTGGGGGATGTTTAATGCACTGTCTGACAAAAGGATAACCCAAAAAGTGACTTTCCTCGGGAGAGACATGACATTTCCAAAAGTGTATAAAAGGACTTCACATCAGATTCTTGTGTTATCTCATGTAATTTTGGGAACCAAAAACCCTAGAAACTAATTTTAGAAGCAAAAGAACTCATATATTTAATCACAGTTGGATTCGCATCAATTATCGGTTATTTAACTTGGATGCTCATTCATCTCCTTCCCTTCCTTGTGATATAAGCTACAATGATGTGTAGCTAAAATCCATTGTATTAAGATTATATGTAATCAATCTAAACTAGTATGTATTTCTTTTGATCTTTTGTATGTGAACAAATTAATGATCAATGTAGATGATGATCTTTGATTTTTATGTGTATTTGTAATTTGAATCATTGTTGAGAAACATCTTTTAAGTCTTGACCTAAGTTTATCATCTATCAAAGACCAAATTCTAGACATAGACTTGGAGTTTGATATTTTTTTTGGTATCAAATCTTAATGTTATTTGTATTATTTAATAGGTTGAGATATCTTCGATTAAACAATACGGTTGTTCGCACATGATTTTCGCACGGACAACCTCTGACCTTCCCCCGCGGGTTTGCTTGCGGGACCAACCAAACTAGTCCCAGAACACTGGTTTTGGGTGGATCGTTTACTTAGGTTTTATGGCACAGTTGACGGTTGTGTGCTTTGTGGAGCGTGAAGGATTAAACTTAGGCAAATAAAGACAAAGACGTTCCTAATAAGACAAAGAAATGCTGAACAAAGAAAAATGTTACTTTAAATAGCATAAAGACTTGGTAAGTTTAATCTGAAAAAGGAAAGTACAACTGGATGTATTGGTACATTTTGGAATGAAAAGGAAACTCTTTTCTCTTTAGTGTGTGGTACTCAGAGTGTTTTTCTTCAAATGCTAACAAAAGACGCCCTTATTTCAAAATAAGACTTTGCTTTATATAGACACATAAAATAACTTCCAGGAGCTTTAGGATGCACCATGTGTCAGTCCATGACATTTGTAACTGCTCCCACGTTCCTCTTTTCAAAGTGATTTCCCGCCAGGCACAAAACTCTCTCGTCGAGGGTACCCCTGTTGGTTTTCTTTTGGGTCGACCGACGCAGGAACCCATCGACCATGCCACTTTGCAGTGTTGATTCAGTGCGTGTTTTTTCTAGGTTTTGTTACTGTCGATCCTTGGCTTTCACCCAAGGATTTTTTCGGTCTGACGCCTACTTCCTTTAGCTCCTGTCGAGGTCGATGCTTCTAGTTGGCTAATTTTTAGCCAACAAGATGCCCCACTAAAACCCAAGCTTCGATAGAGACTTCTACCGACTGAAAGGCTTGGTGTTTTCCATTCATGTAGCATTTATATGTGTCATCATGCCTTTTCTGTCGAATCATCCACGTGTCAGTCTCCCCCTAACGTGACGGTGGCATCTTTCTACGCCACAACTTTCAAGAATTTTCAACATTCGTTTCCACTTCCCCACGTCAATACCAACTTCCACTCATTACTTTCCCCACGAGTGAGCAATTGAAAAGCCCCTTTCCTTTTCGCCTTCAACACTAGCATTGAGTATAAATAACCCATAAGTCCTATTTTAAAACTTTTCCCCTCAACATTTTTTCTACGCTTCTTCTTCCTCAAACACTACAACCATACCAGTTTCTCAAAAAACCACCATTTTCAATGGCCTCTCCATCTTCTCAAACTCATACTACAGGTAACAACCCCATTGCATTCGTTTTGTTAGAGGCTGATGCTCACAAACCTCTCCTTAACCCCACTTCTGCTGACGAAAGCATCGTGGCGGCCTGGAAGAAGTAAATGATCACCCCCTTCGCTATGAGAGGAAAACTTCACGCATTTCATGGTTCTTACCCCCTTGGCAAGCCTAGCCATGAAGCCATGCAGCCGTTTTCCCCTGGCTTTTTGGCAACCATGCCTTTAGCTTTTCACAAAGATGGCACCCTTTATTTAAAATTCATGGCGCCAAAATACTAGGGTGTTCCTCTCGATGCCCACCCCAGGCAACAAAGACTACCTTGCATGGTTGAACAAGGTTCAAAATAAGCATCAAGCTTAATGGAAAACGTCTGGCATCTTAGACGCCCTCTAGCTGTCGAGGAATGCTCACAGGGTCAACCCCTGCCTCCTTTTGGCTTCAATGTTCTTTTGGGAACGTTTAACGAACACCTTCCAATTACCCTATGGGATGTTGTCGCCTACTTTCTTTGACATGGTGGCCATTACTAGTATCTCTCCAGTGGGTGAAACCTTCGACTCCACCATTAAGACGAAGGCCTCTTTCGATTTTGATTGTGCTGGTTTTCAGAACTTTATCAAAGATCATCACGACACAGACTCAGTCGAGGTGTCTGACGAAGAGCACATTTCCTTCTTGACTTTGTGGCTTTCGTATTACCTCTTTTGCCCAGGTTTTTTGCAGATAGCCAAAAGCTATATCAACCTAGCTATTCAAATTTATGAGGGTCGACTGGTGGCCCTTGTTAAGCTCCTTCTAGCCTCTCTGTATCACTCTGTTGGGCTGGCGTCTCTGAAGATTGCTCATCTCTATGACACCACTAAAGCCCTGAATGTATCGGGGCCAATGTGGTTGCTGCAACATTGGCTAAACGACACTTTTGAACATCAATTGGGCTACCCAGTATCGGCCAAGATGCAACATTTAACCGAGGACCGACTGGTGGAGGGAGTTTGACTTGCTCTTCTGACCACGCAGGAGACTCCCAATAAAACCCTTTTTCTGAAATACCTCACTATGTTTGTCGAGGAAAACCTCTTTGTTCTTGGGATGGCTCCCTTCACCCATCGAAAGTTTGAGCCGACTTGGTTCCAGAATCCTTTCCCTGGTGATTCCCCCAGCATAGCTGCAGTATTCAACTCTATCTGGAGAGCTTTCCTAACCCCCGTATCGACTCGAGCAACACTAGATACGGTTTTATGAACTACCAGCCCAATCTGGTTGCTCGACAATTTGGCCTGAGCCAGATGCTACCGAATCCGTTGGTTCACCATCGTGATGACATCATGTGGGCTGGTCGAAAGCTTAACTAGAAGGGTCATAAGAATTGTCTCAAGTTTGCTAAGTCAACTCAACACCTAGAGTTTCCTGTGTTTCGTTGCAAACCATCATTCTTTTGCACCGGGAGTTTCAATGTCTGGTGGTCGGAGTACCAAGCGCAACACTTCGACCATGACCTTTTCCTAGAAAATGTGGTTGACGCTTTTACAGCTCTCACAAGCGAAGCTTTTGTCCCGACATCAGCTTTGGTGGAGCCACGGCCCACCAATTCCCCTGAGGATGCTTAAAAAAGGGTAAGTTCATTCCTCTTTGTCTTTATCTGCTTATGCTGAGTCTTTGCAACGTTTTCTGACTGTTTCTTATTTTTTCCCAGGGGCACGAGAGGGATCCTCCTGTGGCATCGACTTCGACCCAACCAGCCAAAAAACAAAAAAAAAATCTAATGCTCAGGTATGACACGTTCCCTTTGTTTTTGTTCCGCTTGTCCTTGTCGGCCAACTTACGTGAATTGTTCTACCCAGGATCCTAAACAACAAATCATTTCCGACGTGGTGGTATCAGACGTGAGTACCCATTCTCGGGTTTTTCCTTCTGAGCCGTTGGACTCTCCCCCGGCTACTCCTCTGAGGCGAAAAAAGAAAGTGCCAATAAAGAAAACCCCCCAAAAGGGGTTGTGTCGACTCCAACACCCGCCGTACCAGAAGACTTAACTGAAGTTTTTCATACCGTCGTTACCAGAACTTCTCCTCCACCCAGAACTCCTGAGGTAATTTTCTCTTCACGCCCTTTGTAAATATGCCTCTCGTGTCTTCTTATCAACATTTTTGTCTTGTTTGCTTCGCAGAATGCCAAAGATCCAAATTCTCCAACGCTTGCCGACATTATCGCCAACACTGATGGGCGGCCTGTTGGGACTACTCCTCCTCTAAGTCCCCAAAAAGTTGACAAATTCTCGAGGGCTTCGACGGAGGAAATTTCCAGATAAAACCCTGCTGTTATTGTCGAACTCGAGGAAGATGTTGAGAATACCGCTCCCAGCAAAAGAGAGGAGGGTGCAGGTGCTAGTCACGTGGCTGGACCTTTTTCACCTCTGAGGGATGGCGTCGCAGGTACGCTTAACACCCCCGAGGATATATTGGCCTCCAAACTGCCGAACCCTGCAGAGACGTTAAAAGCTCTCCTCAAGCTTCGTAGGACTGTTGAATCCGTTACCCCTATAGGGTCGAAGAATACAATTAATCCGGCTGAAGACAACACTTTCACCCTTAAGCTGCAGGAATTGAGGGCCCACTTATTTGAGGAAGAGTTTGTCGAAGCAGCTGCTGAAGCACCTATAGCTCGAGACGTCTTCAAGATTCTGGATGTGCTTTCGACATTTGACGTGTCGGCTTCTACAGCCACCTATCTGATCGAGTTTGAAGCCTTCTTCACCCAACTGGAGAAATATGTGACCCTGTGCAAACATGCTGATGCTCAGATCCAAGCCCAAATAAATGAGATGAAGCGGGAATGGTATCTCAGTTCCATTTGTGAAAAGAACTTGAAAGATTTTGAGGCTTCCCAGCAGACACGCCCCAACAGACGCCTTGCCCTCGACCAGCAGATATCTGGCTATCGTGCCCAAATGGCGGAGCTAGAGAAAAATATCGTTGATGTCAAAAGGGAGGAGGCTTCTTTGGATGTTGAAGCAACTTTTCCAGCCAAGGAAGCTATCAACCAAGATGCGTATAAATGGATTACGCATGTCGAAGCTGCTTTGAAGATTAAGGCCTCTAGTGAGAAAATGCGTCAGAAGAAATTCGTCTTAGAGAGTCGGCTCGACCATGAATGAACCATGCTTGAAGGCTTCAAGGCCCGGTTTCCATAATGATTAGGTTTCTTTTTTATTTCTGTAACTTGTGTTGGCCGTCCACATTCGTCGGCCTTTTAATGAAATCATCACTTTCTCCTCTGAATCTCTTGTAGCATAGGTCTATAAGTTTTTAAATATTTTCCATTCATCCGGATGACCCGCCGGTCTCCTCCGCTTTCTTCGACCTCGTAAGTGTTGTGACTGAACGCTTGGGTCACCTGGAATTGCCCTTCCTAATTTGGGGACCATTTTCCAAACCTTTGGTCTTTTCGATCCATCGGAAGGATCTCTTTCCAAACATAGTCACCGACCATGAAGACCTTCTTCTAGACTCTCTTGTTGTATGCTTGGGCCACTCGAGCCTTCTGGTGTAACAACGCATCAAGCGCATCTACACTCTCTTCGTCTAGGTTCACCATCCCGTCCATCATCATATTCCAATAATGTTCCGACAGGATATCATGTTGATGCTGGATATGCACCGACTATAAGCGAAATTTTGCTAGCAAAATGACGTCATGTCCAAACACCAAACGAAACAGTGACGATCCGGTGGCCTCCTTTAGAGACGTTCGACATGCCCATAATATCTGGTCCAACATTTGGTGCCAATTCTTTGGTTTTTCTTATATGTGTTTCTTAATGAGCCCAATTATTACCTTGTTGGCTGCTTCGACTTGATCGTTCGCCTGTGCGTAATAGGGGGTCGAAGTAACCAACTTGGACCCTTCTTCTGCTGCAAACTCCTGCATTTTTTAGCCGACAAACACTGATCCTTGATCTGTAGTGATCGTCTCAGGAGTGCCGAACCTGTACAAAATGTGTTTCTGGACGAAGTTGATTACAACTTCTTGGTCTACTTTCAAAATGGTACAGCCTCAATCCATTTTGTGAAATAATCTATTCCGACAAGGATGAACTTATGCTATTTGGAGGAGGCTGGTTAAATTTCTCCGATTATATCTAAAGCCCACCCTCAAAAAGGCCATGGCTTGACCACTGCGTGCAGTTCATCGGCTGACACCCGTTGTATGTCGGCGTGCTTTTGACACTCTTGGCAACCTTTCATGAAACCTATGCAATCTTTGAGCATCTTTGGTCAGTAAACTCCTTATCAAAACAATACCCACCTCATATTTTGACCGACTTGGTGGGCTCCGCATGCCCCACCATGCATCTCTGATATTGCTAAATATGCGTCTGCTTCTCCTAGACACTTAAGCAACACTCCTTCGGGTGTTTTCTTGAACAATTCGTTCCCCATTAGGACGTAGCTCAAAGCCTGATATTTGATCTTCCTATCGGCAATCCCTGTTGGCTCCTTTAGATACTCGACCAAAGGCCTTCGCCAATCTGTCAGAGACAAGTTGTCCATCATGCAGATTGTGCCATTTATTCTACTGTTGTCCCCTATTTCCGTTAGGTCGTTTCTTTCACCAGCTTCCTGGCCTCCAAACGACTTGACTATCGTTTTACCTTTGACTTCGATGAATTCTTTCAGCTTGTTTTCTGAAACTTTATATCCATAGGCGATTTGTGCCAGCTCGTTAGCTTCCTGGTTATCTACCCTAGGAACGTGCACAATGCTGACCACTTCAAATCGCTCCAACAAACTTTTCGCCATCGTGAGGTACCTCACTAGATGTTCCTTGACACACTTGTACTCGTTGGTGAGTTGCTTGATGACCAGTTCGGAGTCGCCCTTAATGTCGACACTCTTGGCGTCCAGTCCTCTGAGGATTCTCAGACCGACGATTAAGGCCTTGTATTCTGCCTCGTTATTTGAGCATCTGACTTCGACCCCACATTTGAACTTGGTCGGGTGACCCTGAGGGGAAACGATTAGGACGCCTATTCCGACTCCATTTTTGTAACTTTACCCATCAAGTACAACTTCCAAGGGTTTGTGCTAACCGAACAAAGTAGTTTTTTTGTCATTGCATGGTCGACCATGAAGTCCGCCACTATATGTCCCTTCATTGCCCTTAGAAGGACATAGGCAAGGGAAAATTCCATTAGTCCCAAGGCCCACTTTCCCACTCGACTGTGTAAAATTAGTTTTGACAACATGTACTTAATAATATCAAAGTGCGACGAAACATGAACTTCGACTGATTTAATATATTGTTTTAATTTAGTACATGAAAAATACAAACATAGGCATAACTTCTCAATCATGGGATACCTAATTTCAGTGTTGACTAACATTCGACTAAGGTGATAAACAGGCCTTTCGACACCATTATCATCCTTCTGAGCTAACATACTTCCTATAGTTGTGTCGGACGCTACAATGTATAGCTTCATGTTTTTATTTGGACTTGGTGGCAACAAAACTAGAGGCTTTATGAGATATTCCTTGATGGCGTCAAAAGCCTCTTGTTGCTCTTGTCCCTAACAGGTCTCTCTCTCCTTCTTGACTTTCAATAATAGCGATAATGATTTTGTCTTGCCACTTAGATTCGATATAAATCTTTTCAAGAAGTTCACCTTCCCGAGCAGGGACTGGAGTTGCTTTTTAGTCGCTAGGATTTTGAGGTCTCGAATCGCCTTTGTTTTGTTTTGGTTTATTTCGGTACCCTTCTTATGCATCACAAAACCCAAGAAATCCCTTGCGTGCACGCAAAAAGCACATTTTAGTGGATTCATTTTCCATCCATATTTTCTCATCCTTTTGAATGATCGTCGAAGGTGATTTAAGTGACCATCCTCGAACGACGATTTTATGACTATGTCTTCAATATATACCTGCATGAAATGTTCTATGAAGTCATGAAAAATAGCATTCATGGACCTTTGGTATGTTGCCCCAACATTCTTTAGGCCGAATGACATGACCACCCATTCATAGGTCCCCAAGACCCCTTGGCAACGGAATGCCGTTTTAGGAACATCTTCTTCGGCTATGAAAATATGGTTAAATCCAGAATATTCGTCGAGCATGCTCAGATACTCAAAACCAGCAGCTGAATTGACTAACATCTCTGTTACAGGTATGGAGTATTTGTCCTTAGGAGTGGCACTGTTCAAGTCTCTAAAGTCGATGCAAACTCTCAGAGTGTCATTTCTCTTGACAACTGAGACTATGTTCGCTAACCATTCGACATATCTTGTCGTACGGATGAAACGACTCTGCAGTAAACTTTCAATTTCCCTCTTGATTTTCAGCGTCACTTATGGGGCGAACCTACGTGGCTGCTGCTTGACTGGTTTCTTCCCTGGTTGGATGGGCAGGCGGTGCTCCACAACCTCCTGACTTAGCCCTAGCATTTCGGCGTAGTCCCAGGTGAAGCAGTCTTTGTACTCTCTTAACATCTCGATCAAGTTGGCTCTCATCCTTGAGCCAATTTTGGTGCTCACATATGTAGGTCTCCTGGTGGCCCCTTCTCCCAGATCGATCTCTTCCAGGGGGTCTTACGCTTGTATTTTCTACGCATCGAAGGTTGGGTTCCTTTCGAACCCCAAAGGCTCGTCTTCATAGATGCAATCGAGTCTCCGGCTTTCCGAAGTTATTGTCTGGCCTTGTCGGCCATTTGTGTATGTGTCACTGGCGGCATCTACGTATTTTTATTTTTCGAGTACCGCTTTTCTTTTGTCTTCAGCCACATAGGCTAAAATTCGATTCAGACTTTTTGACTCAGCAGCCATCTTTGTCTATGGGGGGCCACCCTATAGGTGGACAACTTTGCAACGACTCTGCTAGGGGATCAGATGAGTCCCAAACGAAATCATGATCTGGGTCCAAATTGAGGGTACACCCGGTATTGACGGAGGTATAAGAACCCGATTCATCGTCACATGGCACCACGTTCGCCAGGTGTTGTTCGAAAGACCTTTTCGTCCCATTGGTTTCCATGAGCCTATAATAACTTTGGTCAGCTTTGACATTCTCCACGATGTCGTCTTTCCTCCAAATAGTTAGCCTTTGGTGCATCGTCAAAGGTACTGCTCCGATTCCATGAATCCATTCTAGTCCTAACAGGAGGTTAAAGTTTGCCTTTGAATTTATGACCATGAAGAGCGTCGACCTTGTGGTGGTTCCAACAGCCAATTCGACTTGGACCACTCCTAGAATATTACTGGTTTTTCCTTCATAATTGGACAAAACCATATTGTGTTGCTTGAGGTCGGCTTCAGTCTTGCTGATCTTCCTGAATGAAGTGTAGGGCATTAAATTGACTGTTGCCCCACCATCTACAAAGACTTTATTCATCGCCACGCCGTCGACTTTCGCCTTTATGAACAACGGTTTCAAGTGATACATCATCCCTGGGCTGGGTCTCTCGAACATGGCAGTTCTTTCTTATACCACACCATTGTTCATCACGTAATAACACTATGGCTTGTCCTCTGTAGCTTCGTCTGGTAAGAAATCATCTTCTAACTCCGACACTTCAGATACCCTATCATAATCTGCTGGAAGAATTAACACAATTCCGCAGCTTACCACGAAGTCTTCACCATATGTGTCGTTATTCGTCTTGTCGTACATGTCCACATCCAGATCTTCTTCTGGAGACGGGGTGTACTCTTCGCCGTCCGAATGAGGTGTATACTCTGGTTCATCCTCGTCTAACTGAGGGGTGTATTTTAGCTCTTTCTTTCCTTCTGAGTTGGCGGTAAACATTGAATTCTGTGTTGACGCTACCGCTTTGTTCCCCGAGACTTCCATGGTCATTGTTATGGTCTGGTTAGCCACTACCTTCTCCTTTTCGACCCATCTGGTTCATGGGGTTGACTCCTTGACCCGGGCTTCCCGACTGGTCGCAGCTGTGAAGTTGACGCTTCTCTGGCTGCCTTTTTATTTCGCTGATGATGCCTCCACTGGGTTCTCATCATTGGGTTCTTTCCTTTGTAATTGGGGGACACAAAATACCCTTTTGACTCAGCGTTCTTGTCGCAGGCCCTAGCCTCCTTTTCCAAATCTAACACCTTCCATTTTGGCCTTTTGCTCCCCTTCTAGGTCACAAGGGCCATCCATTAGTCTTGTGGGATACCCGACGGGGGCGCAAAAGTTCTAGGCCTTGCTGGATGGAACAACTTTTGGTACTCCTGATTTCATCGAGGAGTTTCGTCTTTGTCGAACATGAACCTTGGAACTGGTGTTCTATCTGACTTGACCCTATCTGCCGCCTTCCAATCGAATACAGCATGACACCTGGGACAGAGGGCGACTGTTGAGCCGCTGACTTTGCATTTTTCTTGAAATTCCATCAGACTTTCCCCAGCTTGAGGGTAGATTCCCTCAAAATCCATCTTTGTCTTCTTGTCGAAACTCCCAGTAGCTTCGATCATCATGCAGTCTAGGATTGGAGTTGTTACTTGCTCCTTAAGGCCCTTAGTATCCTCGATAATCATGCATTCTACCACTTCAGAATACAGTGCTTCCTCCGTCTTTAGAGGGTTTGCATCCACTTTCATCTTTGGTCTTTCACCGAACTGGAGTCGTCCGTCCTTCAACGCTTTCTGCACCAAATCCCTGAAAAGAACACATTGAGCAGTTTTATGACCAAAAAAGTTATGAAATTTACAGAATCCCCTCTTTTTCTTTTATTCTAGAGGGGGATATTTTGTCCCGACCGGGACGACAATTTGACCATCTTTAACCAATACATCAAATATCTCATCACAATTGGATACATCAAAAGAATATGTTTTTGCGACGTATTTGTCTGTTTTCTCCGTATCGACTAGATTCTTTCTGTTCGACGACTTCAGGACTCTGCACGCGTATGGGGGTCCAGGTTTTAGTTCAGCCACATTGATGGAATTTTCTTTGACGAACTCCTCATCGTCAGATGAATATCCGCCGGTGGCTACAAACTCCACCTTTTCTTTCTTACGGTACCGACTGGTCTAAGATTTCTCGCTCCTCATATATTCGACCTGCCGGACGTGGTCGGCCAGCTGTGCCATATCTCTTAGGTATTGTGTATCTAACTTCTTCTGAATGGAATAATCTAGTCCTCCCATGACCATTTCGACCAATTCGTGTTCAGGGACTTACGTAAAGCATTGCGCTCTCAGTAGTCTGAACCTGTTCATATATTGGTCCACAGACTCCGCTGTTTTCCGTTTTACGCTGGCTAACTCTTTTAGGCTGATCTTTGATTGTCCCATGTAAACTTGTTCGTGAAACAATCTCTCCAGTTGTTCCCAGGTGTGGGGGAAACGAAGTGAACCATGTGAACGCATTTTTTATGAGGGAACCAGGAAATATTTCATTTTCAAATCCTCGTTATTCGCTATGTCCCCAGCTTCGGTCTGATATCTAGCTACATGTTCGACGATGGACTCCTCTGTTTCACCCGCAAACTTGGTGAATTTTGGGACCTTCCAGCCCCTTGGTAACTCTGTTTGTAACACGAAATCCGGTAAAAGGGACGTTTATGCGGGCCGTTGAAGACTAGGCTTCATACCATTTTGAACCATAATGCGTTCAACCATGGCCTCTAGATTGGCTTCGCCCCCGGGATTCTCGTTTCTAACTTGTCTGACTACGTGGTCTGGATCTTGGTTCCTTTGAACCATCACAATGGGATGCCTTTGGGCCACCCTAGGAATATGTTCGTTCTCATGCCCCTGTAGGTCGTTTCTCTCTTCGACAGGCTCATTTTGTCGAACCGGCGTGTTAGGACGATTTGGAGGGGTCTGTCCTCCTACGTCCCTAGGCGCCCCTAAGAAATCTCCTATTCGGGTCATCTGAGTTGCCAGTTGTTGGTAACTCTGGGTCGAATCTTGTATTAAAGGTCTCAGAATGGTGCTCATTTGTTGGGTTAACATATGTACCATTTCGTGGTTACTTTCATCCATCTATTGTCGTATAACCACGACGGAACTAGCGGTGAAAGCTGGTATTGCGGTGGGAAGTGACCTAAAACCTGGCGGCCTTCCCCCTTATTGGGTCAGGGGGCCTAGGTTTCGATATGGCGAGAATGCTAAAGAGGAATTCTCTCCCGTGCCTACTCCACCATAGCGCCATGTAGACATAAATTATGGTGGCATCCCTAAGTGTTAGGGTGTCGTCATGGTGAAACTAGGCAAGTATTACTCGTCGATTCCTGCCGTCACGGGTCTCGCCTTGGGTCGACTTGGAGTCGTGAATGGTCAGTTGTAAGCGGTCGAAGTGACTGTCGTCGTGGGTCCGGTGTTCAGAGTCGTCCCTGGTGATAAAACCAGATTTTCCTGCAAAGATGTTTCTTCATTTTGCCGTGGTGTTACCATCTTTCCGCTACGTAACTGCATATACCCAAACCTTTGGGTCCCACTGGGCGTGCCAATTTGTTTGCACGTGATTTTCACGCGGACAACCTCTAACTTTTCCCCCTGGATTTTCTTGCGGGACCGGCCAAACTAGTCCCAAGACACTGGTTTTTAGCGGATCGTTTACTTAGGATTTATGGCGCACTCGACGGTTGTGTGCTTTGTGGAGCGTGGAGGATTAAACTTAGGCAAATAAAGACAAAGACGTTCCTAATAAGACAACGAAATCCTGAATAAAGAAAAACGTTACTTTAAATAGCATAAAGACTTGGTAAATTTAACGTGAAAAAGGAAAGTACAACTGGACATATTCGTACATTTTGGAATGAAAAGGAAACTCTTTTCTCTTTAGTGTGTGGTACTCAGAGTGTTTTTCTTCAAATGCTGACAAAAGACGCGCTTATTTCAAAACAAGACTTTGCTTTATATAGACACATAAAATAACTTCTAGGAGGCTTCAGGATGCGCCACGTGTCAGTCCATGACTTTTGTAAGTGCTCCCACGTTCCTCTTTTCAAAGTGATTTCCCGCCAGGCACAAGACTCTCCCGTCTAGGGTACCCCTGTTGGTTTTCTTTTAGGTCGACCGACGCAGGAACCAGTCGACCATGCCACTTTGCAGTGTTGATTCAGTGCGTGTTTTTTCCAGGTTTTGTTACTGTCGATCCTTGGCTTCCACCCAAGGATTTTGTCGGTCTGACGCCTACTTCCTCTAGCTCCTGTCGAGGTCGATACTTCCAGTTGGCTAATTTTCAGCCAACACCAGTAAAATTGCAATACCAGTTAAGCACGTCGTTATGTTGATTATAAATGAAGTTCACATGCTAGATTAATCGAATACATATGAAATAAGTTGATGAAATCTAGTCTTGATATGAGCTTTTAACGTTAATCTTTCGAATCTTTTACCATTGTCACATAATTTTACAAACGTAATTTAGTGAATGTTACTTCTACCAATTAAAAACCATTTGAAACCCTTACTTAAGACAACGTTAAACTATAGAATGATGGTAATATCTCACTAATCCCTGTAGAGACGATAAAATACTTACTCACCAAAAACACTTTCAACATTTCTCCATACATTAAGATGCATCTAACAATGGATTTTCTGTCATCTTTATCTCCACACCAAATTGAGTCGATATAGTCGAGCGATTTGTAACTTCTACCTCTATTCGTTATGGGTAATGAAATTCCAAGTATGATGCCTTTGGCTTCCCTAAAAATCTGCTCATTATGCCTAAACTATATGCCATGTTTGGTCTCGTATTGTACAAGTACCGCATTGATCAAATCATCTTCTTATCTATGTTGAATTAATATTCTGCTCGTCTTCATTATTTGATAGCTGGAATCTTGGCTCTATAGGGTTAATATAACCTTCATTGTTGCCTGTAATAAGTAAATCATAGATATAAAGGCATAAGATGATCACTCATTTTCTTGTATTATTCTTAACATACACGTCATATTCGGATACACATTTATCATACTCTGTGTCTTTTAAAAACCCATCATTTATCTTGTTCTAAACTCTTTGTGCTTACTTTAGCCCATATAACTCCTTCCTCAATCTATAGAACTTGGATTCCTAAATTTTCACACTGAAACCAAGTGGTTATGCCACATACACTTCCTATTATAAAGGGCCATTCAAAAATGTAGATTTGGTATCCATTTGGAAGATGGGCCAATTGTTGTTATTTGCAATACTAACAACTAGTCTAATGGTTCCAATCCTAGCCATTTGCAAAAATTCTTTTTCCATTAATTGATCCATATGCTTGATTATTTCACTTTTGAGATTTTCCTTCATTTTGTATACCAATCTTACACCAATTAGCTTCTTTTCTTGAGGTGGATCAAATAGCTCCCATGTCTTATTTTTTTAATCGATTCTAGCTCCCCCTTCATTGCACATAACCACTTTGGATCACTCAAGGCCTTCTCCATTTTCATAGGTTCAGATTTATACATGAATGTAAAATGAACAAGATCATCATTATTATTCACTTCATTATTCGAGAACAACTCATAATCTTGTAATCTCTCAGGCATGCCTCTTTGCCTTGTTGATCTTCTCACATTTTCTTCAACTTGGACTTCACCGACTGCAGTTTCTGTCCTTCCAATCCATTAATTCATCAAAAATCACATCCATACTTATTACAATTCTCTTGTTAACTACGTCATATAGTTTGTACCCATTCGTAGAGTATAACAAGTATCATTTGCCCTGCCTTGTCATTTAGATTCTTTCTAAGCTGATCTGGAGTATATTTATACACAACTAAACCAAATACCTTCAAGTAACTCATATTTGGATTGAACTTGGACCATGAATCTTCGGGTGTAATATTTTCCAGCTTCTTTGTTTGACATTTATTCAACAAATATGCATATGTAGACACCACTTCTCCCCATAATTCTTTTGGAAAGTTCTTCCTTTTCAACATGTTTCTCATCATGTTCATAATTTATCGATTCTTCATCTCGGCGACTCCATTGTATTGAGGCATATAGGGTGGCACTACCTCATGTATAATGCCTCCTTGATTACAAAATTTTCCACAATCATTTGAGACATATTCACCTCCACCGTATATTTTTAGAGTTTTAATTTTGTGATCACTTTGTCTTTCCATCGTGGATTTGAACTTCTTGAATACTTCAGCACCTCATTTTTTCTTTTGATCAAGTAAGTCCACAATTTTCTACTAAAATCATCAATGAAAGTGACAAAGTACATATTGTCTCCGATTTGGTCAACTTGCATCAGTCCACAAACATCTAAATACACCACCTCAAGATGACATTTGATTTTGTATCCTGTATCTTTGCTAAATCTGCCTCGGTGTTGCTTAGCCTGCACACACTCTTCACATACTTCAGTTGGCATATTGATTAATGGCAGCCTCATAACCATGTTGTTTTTCTGCATATCATTGAGATCTTTAAAGTTCAAGTGCCCGAGCCTACAGTTTCATATCCATTATTCCCTACTAGCAGCCATTGCAAGTCATTATGCTTCATTACTTTCAATTTAACTTTGAAGGTTCTGTTTTGAGTTATAGGGGCCTTTAAGATCAAACTACCATTTGCATCCATAACATTAAGCACTTCATTTTCCATGTGAATCTTGTAATTCCATTCAAGAAGATGACAAATTCTTAAAATATCACACTTAATTCCAAGAATATATAACATATCTTTAATCAAAGAATGCTCACCATTCTTCTTTTTATTGATACATTATCAATCCTTTATGTTTCTAGTGTGTTATCGTCTATGAATTTCACTTTGTTTTATCAATGTTTGATTGATTTTTACAAACCAATCCTTCCTTCTCGTCATGTGAGTTGAACACACACAGACAAAATACCATTGATCGTTGCATTTTTCATCTTCTCGTGTAGTCACCATCACAATTTCAATTGGTGGTAACCAATTACGCTCTGCTTGTAACTGGTTAAACTGCCTTTTCATGTGTTGTTTTCGGCTTCAGCAATCACCATCAATAATGTGCTCTCATCATCCTCTTGTAGTAAACTCGCCAATGATTTCCTTATCTTCCATTTGAATCAATTTCAGTTGCCTCTTGTGAGTTTATAACCTCGCCATCTTTATTTTATCAGCTCATACATAACTTTTCTCCAAGATTTTTCAAGTTTCCTTTGAGGACGTGGAATCACCAACCTTCTCAAAGTTATCAGCATCAACACATTGATGAATGAGATACAAAGCATTGAAATCTCTCGTCTTCTCTTCCTTATGTACAATCTTTTGTGTAGTCGTTGCACATTCTACAAGAGGATTAACATCATTCTTGATCACTTCAAGAACATCTTGAGAATCAAATTGCGCCTTCATCTATTTGAATAACTTGTCATAATTCTTCACATTGAGAATTGAATGATTTGCAGGGATACGTTCATTGGAGATGGAAAGCATGTTCAATGAAAAAACTTGGCTCTTGATGCCAAATGTTGGGTCAAAACCCCAATCACAATGTAAAATGATGAACAAGAGAATAAGAGAGAAAGTGAGAGAATTAAAGAGAATTAGGATGAAAATTGTGGCATTTCATTATCAACCCAACATGGGATATATACTATTCAACAATACACAAATGCACAACTAACCTTCTAAAAGAGGAAAAAGAACACATTTTCCAACTATATTACCGATTACATAAAACCTGTAACCGGTTACAGGAGGAAGCTAATACCTTCAAAGATATCAAAAGTTGTATCAGTTACACCAAAGTTGTACCAGTCACAGATTGCTTCTATTTGATATTTTTGCTATTGGAATGGATGGTAATCGATCACATCCCTACTATAACCGATTACACTATCTTGAATTACATATTTTCACAACAAATTCAACCTCCTCTAGGTTTAATGCATTTGATAACAATGAATCTATAAATCTGGTAATGATGCTTTGATGAAGAAATCTCTAAATAATAAGGTTTTGGAAAACCAGATAATATAATTTTGGAAGAAAAAAAAATCTACCAACAATTTTAATTAATAATCAAGATATTTTATTTTATTTTTGACTTTTAGAATGAAATTTAATGACTCCTGTATTGAATTCCATAACTAATCGTTCTTATAAAATGTACACTGAATTTAGATGGAAAGTATAAACTATGAAGAGGTTTAACAAGATTATTTTTAGGCATGGTTTAATTTTTGTAGGATTTTCAGTGCGATCATTCATTTTATTTGATAGTAATACTTTAAACACGTGATAAAATTGTTCAATTTCAAAAAAAAAAAAAAAAAAAAAAAAAAAAAAAAGAAATTGAAAATTAATACCTTTAAGAGTGAGAGTCATAATCATGTTGAAAATAAAGTTCATAAGATGACATACAAAAGGTGGAAGGGGGTCACATACAATGGAAAGGAAAATCTCAACTAAAAGGTCATAAATCCAAGAAAGTTGATGTGAGATCCATTCGCATAATTGATTCTGAATGTGTAAAATTAATTTTGAAATATTTAGTTGTTTCCAAGTGATTGTGATTTTGTTGCTTTTAGTTGCATCAACCATACACTGTGTCATAAGAATATTAGCACTTTTTCAATTATAAATTATCCATGCAAACCAGCTGAAGTAATAGAACACATGAACCATTCCATTCTTTGAAAAAACACAACAATCGATTCCCAATATCAACAAAACAATAAATACACAAGTCACGCCTGGATTCTCGCTTGAAACTTTATCTAAATTTGGAAGCCTTTTGTGGACTATAACCGTAAGTATCGCTTCCGCCTCTACGCGACCGAGTTTTTCTACCTACAAAAACAATTTAGACTTCTTTCTTTACATCACTTCTGTTGCATATAAGCACAGAGTCGACACACAAACCACCTTTCGTATGAGTGCAATCTATTTGAGTCAATGAAAACTTGATATTCATCAATTCATTTGAGCTCTTAGAAACAAAGTTTCCTGCATGGTAGAGGGTCCAGTGCCCTGGACTATCCAAATGAGTATGGGATACAGCATGTTGACCGTCAGAAGTTGTTAGCTGAAACTTGACGGGCTTCATGTCCCATCCATGGATGTGCTCGGTCTTACAAACTCGACGACCGAGCTTCTTGGATGACCTGCCAAGGTGAAGTCTGAAGTACACACTATATGTTCCTTCGGGGAATTGAAAATCAATTTCTCCTTCGACTTCAAGCCACCAAATTTGATGAAGATAAGCAACTGTATGGAACCTATTCGCACACAAACAAGAGTATATCAAGTTCCACCATATTTGCGTGCTTCAACTTTTTTAAGAGAAAAATAAGAATCGGCTTCAAAAGTTCTTAATTTCATTTTTGTTCTAGCAAAAGTCAAGACAGAGCAAGTTCTACCATATTAGCACAAGCAACATAGTTTCACTTACAATAATCTCACCTTGACTCTTCGGTTGAAATGTGATTCCAATATCTGCGATCATCTATCCCCGTAATCCTTAACGCTTTGGAAGAAATTGCCAAACAAACTCCACCAGTTCTCTTATCCAGCCAAATTTCCTAAACAAAAGTAACATTTTTGACAAGTTAACATCAATCACTTGAAAATCATGTCATGATTTGATAGAATGAAGATCCTCTACATATCTTTCCATTACTACGTTTTAATGAGTATAAATCACATGTTTCTTAAATAGTGATATTAAAGGACACCTCTTATCCAGAGCGGGTCTCAATTTTTTCAAAGACCTATGTAAACTAGTCATAATTTAATCATGAAAAAACAAATAGAGACCTTATCTAATCATTGTTTCACCATTCTAAACATTTTATGAGGCCCTATCTAGACACATATTAACTATGTCAAATTTGAGATCCTGTATGGTATCCCGCCTTGCACGCCCTCAAAGAGGGCCCTGCTCAGAGCCATTGAATCTACAACATACGCACTGTGTACAGCCGCAATGGCTGCACTATGCGACAAAGGTATGGATCCATTTCTTAATGAAGATGTTCTCTACCCGAATTAATAGGCCGATATAACTTACCTTGGTTCCATTGTCAAACAAGTTATGCTTGCAAAGTCTAGCATAAATATCCCTCTTCCCCAATTCAGCAACAGAACTAGTATCATCTTCCTCCTCCAAAGCTTTTCCCATGATGAACTTATAATTCAAAGGCAACTTCGATTCCCAAACAAAATCAGCAAAAGAAGCATCGCGAAACGCCCTATTCAATCGTGCTAGCTTACATATATCTGGTGGATCCAAATACATCAACACCAATGCCACACAACTCTCAGGTATATCCCCAAGCCTTGGCCTCATAGAACTAGAACCCCCATCATCACATACACATGAGGAAAAATTAGCACCCATATTTAACACAGACCAAACCCTTTATCCTCACAATGTAAAGTTCTTAGATTTCACAAACCCAGAATATGAATTCAAGTAAAAACTTGATCTTGAACCTCAATTTGTCAAATTCATCACATACCAAACCAAACTACTTCATACCCACAGTTTAAAACTCTAAAATTTCACAAACCCAGCATATGGATTCAACTAAAAACTATAACTTGAACCTGAATTCATCAAATTCGTCACACACTAAATCAATTGTATACTATACCTCCCAATGTTGAACGCAAACCTAAAAACTTAATTGTGAGGAAGGGAAATTGGAGATGGAAACGAAACGTATGGATTTGACAGGAATTCCTATGAACGACACGCGTGTGCGCGCCGTTTTCCAGTTGAACTGAGTTCTTCAAGATCTATGCTTAAAAGAAGAAGATCAGATAATGTTCGCGACTTGGGAAAGAGATAAAGAAGAAAAAAGTGACGTGTATGTCCAAGATCATCATTTAAGAATTTTGAATTTTGAATTTTTCTTTAAAAAAAAATACTAAGTTAAATAGTTGTCTGAATAATTATACATTTTTTAAATGCAAAAATTACATCTACATCTCAAAGTGACGAAGTCGTCCTGGTCAAAAATACTTTGTGTTATATTTGTGAGAGACTAAAATAGGGGTGATTTTGGAATCCCCGCCGAGAGTGACGTCTCTATCTAGAATAATCTTTGTCTTTATAATTTTCTCTTTGTTATTGTAACTATTTTGATCTCTTTCTTCTCTAGTACGACTTAATTAATAAATATTGTTGAAATTTACGTGACTCTTGAGAGCTTCTTCTTTTACTACTTTCTCAATCTCTTTTAATATTTTGTTGACATGAATTTCAATGTTTTTCTGTAATTCTGCTACAGACAAAGTGTATGTGTCTTGGGACTCAATTATTGTAGTCACCACATGGTCAAACATCGTCAGTATCGAATGTAGAATCTTTTCTACCACTTTGTTATCCGAAATATTTTTTTTTTCATATACTCTTATCTTGTTGACAAGATTTATAACACGAGTAAAATATTGTTCTACCTTTTCTAAATTAGACATTTCTTATCTTTCATTTTCTCTACGCAGCGATTGTAATTTGGACTTATGAGCCTTTTCTAACTCCTTAATGTGACAACCTCATTATGTCTCACACTTCTTTACTAGTCTTGGCATTTTCTATTTTTATCAAATATTGAGTAATCAATTCCTTGATGAAGTTGTGAAAGTGCCGACTAATCATTTTTACGAGCGACTTCATCCGCTCTTTGTTGTAAACTGGGGTCCACAAAGCTCCTGAGCTTTTTAGATGTGTTGTCATCAAAAAATTTCAGTAACTAAAATCTAATTTTTCATTTAATTTTAGACCGGACCAAAAAAAATTGAAATTGCTTTTCATATGTCTCTCACAAAAAAATACTCACAATAACTTTTTACACAATAAAAACTCTTTTTTTTCATACACTTGAAAATATTTTTGACACTTACACTAGTAAGACCAAGCAGACTCTAATACCAATTTATTATCAAATAAGAAACTAAACTTCATAACATTGAGGAAACAATTTTCTTATCACTCTGGCATTCATATATTTTTGATTTGATAATATTATTATTATTATTATTATTATTATTATTATTATTATTATTATTATTTTATTTTCTATTTTTATTTATTTTTTGGTCTTCTCTTCAGATGTAGCTTGCACATTATAAGGGCTTGTAATATGGTTGCATCTCTTTTTATGTTTTTCGTTTTTGAATCACGTGTAGTGTTATATACATATCCATTATTTGTTCTTAATAACAATAAGACATTCTCTCATAAAATCAGTATGATAGTTATTAGTTTTAACAATTGGTATCATAACAGCATTATTGGCGCCTAATCTATAGTGAGTGAGTGTGAGAGAAACAGTTAGAGTGAGAAAAATAAGTGTGTATCAAGAAACAATGCAATTTTCTTTCAAGTAAAAGGAGTTTATAAGAATGGTGGAAAGTGATAGTAGTAGTTTTGTACAGTCTGCTACTGCCAAGTTTGATGGATGATCTTAACGGATGATTAGAACCTAAACTGGGCCAGAGAATTTTTTAGTATTGCTGGGTTGCAAGGATGAGAAGGGGGTGTACCTGCAAGACACGCTAATGCTAAAGCAAGTCTCGTGAGAAGAGAATGCAAGTACAAAGAGTGTATGTCTTAGGGTGATTTTGAATGATTTCAAGTACCTGACCCTCTCAAGTGAGAGGGTTTTTATAATGTCCCCAACGCTTGGTCATTGGTCCCAATTTTTGGAGCGAGATATTTGTAACACCCCACTCTAAACTATCGCGGAAAAATAAGATAAACAACATAAACAATTCAGAGTACAACAAATAAAGTTTCATGACGACCGTCATGGATGTCACGACCGTCACGGTCATGACGAGCATCAGGGAGTAGTGACGACCGTCACACTCCCAAATTCTGGGACGCATCAGAGGTGTCACATATTCAACTTAGCAGACAACATGCATCTTCAACACAATCATTTATTCACATACATAGCACAGGTTCGGATGAACAGACAACAATAATTTGTTTAACACTTTAATCATAAAACGACATGTTATAATATACTTCCAACCATTCACCATAACCAAACTCCATAAAATTCAGCAAGAAATCATCTTGCATAGATTCATTAAAGCAACTAGTTTTCCATCAAAATTCAGCACCACCAGTTCTCCGGCTTAGTGCGTACTGTGAGGGCAAACCACCATACACCACACGAGTTTGTATACACCACTTGATATAGGTTTCGATGATGACGAATTACAACCATGGATGAAATGGCAACTGTAAATTCCACCTCTACCAAACAAATGCAACATATCACCTACCGTATCCTTTTACATTTATCTAAAAACTATTATAGTTAATACAACATGTGTGGTCGTGACAAAATGCATGAAAAACCACAAGAATCTCAGTTTTTGCAGGTTTGCAGGGCATGAGTCGACCATAGGGTCGACGCATACATCAGTGTATTTTTCCACTGGTCAGCGCATGAAAGTTTGAGTCGACCGCAGGGTCGGCGCATGAAGAATTTACTCTTCAGTGGGTCAGCGCACGCCGACTGTATGGTCGACGCATACTGATACATTTTGCAGATTTCTAAAGGTGCAGGCTATGCGTTGACGCACAGACTTGCTGTGGTCGACCGTTCGCGCGGAAATGCTGTTTTTAAATGATTCCCACTATTATTTGAAAAGTTGTTATGTCTTTGGTTGGTCTGGTACTATATATACAAGTCCAACTACTTATGTCACATAACATTTTGATAAAATTGATTCATGTGTTCAAAGAATAAGAATGAGTGAAATAGGTGTCCAAGATTCATCATATTCATCTTCAACATCTCACAACACATCAATTACACACAGCCATTTTTGAAGTGCCTTGTGAGTGATTAAAGGTGATAAGGTTCGAAGCTTAGATTGGATAATCTAGTTCGGGTTGAAGCTTGCGACAGGTTCTTTCTTGAATAAAACCGTTAGGGTTTTATCCTCCAAGATTGGTTTTAATTTTGGGGGTTTTTGGACGAGTTTCTTCATCAAGGGTCAGCTGAGCGAAGGTGATTTTGAAGAGGAAGTCTTCAACAGTCTAGTAGCTGATTTAGTGATATTTAGGGGAAGATCTCAGGTTCGATTCGTTGTAGTTGAGATCAGCCGAGCCGAAGGTTTGAAGAACTGAGGGTTATTCAATCAGGTGGATGGAATCGGAGGTCTATCAACAACGATTGGAGGACTTGATTCGTCTTGAATCAAGGGGCAAGGAGTGGAAGCAACATTCAACGTCTTGAGAATTCAGTTGTATTTTTGTTGTTCAATCCTTGTATAAATTGTTACATTCAACAGGTGATATCTATTAAATCTATCTCAATTCTAGTTTTAGAATTGAGGGCAGACGTACCCCGAAGCGAGGACGACGGGGGAACTGCCTCACCAAATATTTGTCTTCTCTATTTTTCAGCATTTTCGTTGTAGCTTAAAAATAAGTGATTTTCGTATAAGCACTATTGTCAAACTGTGATATCAATTGAGTAAGAGGTTGAAACTTTGTTTTTGAATCCAAGGTACAATAAGACATTGTACTAGGCTAGTTGGAATCACTTACTCAACATAAATATCACTTGGAGTGTTTTTGCACACCAAGTGTTCGACAAATTGCCTAAAACAAAATTATCTTATTTGTGTATCTAGTTTTGGTTTGCTCTTTAAATCATTGGAACTAGGAATCCTAACAAGTGAATTAGATCATTGATAAGTGTGATTAGTGTTGTGATTCTCTTTTCCATATTGTCATTAATCCAAAGGCTTAACGCATATCCGGTTTTCCAATAACCGTTCGTTTTAGACTATATTTTCCTCGGCCGCTTCCGCACTTAAAACAATTTTTCAAAACCAATTTGTAATTGGTAGCGCCGACTCAAATTTTAATTGGGATCTATTCAACCCCCCCCCCCCCCCCCCCCCTCTTCTAGATCCGTGCCATAGTCTAACACGTACAACCAGCATTTAGTATTCGATAATAACAACCCATTTTCACGAAGAATACTCAATAAAATTCAGCAACAAGAAAACAACTAAAACAAAACAGTAAACGTTCATCCCCCCAAGAGTGCTACGTATCAGAGCGACCGAAGACACCTTAAACGGAACGCTATACTCTATTCCAGATCTCCTGCAAATTACCACCAACAGAGGTAACATACAACATAAAGGGGTGAGATATCAACAATATAACATAAGGCATGATAAAAGTCATGTCAGAATATTATCACAGCATTATAATTCCAGCAGTTCGCATAAATATTAGTAATAATTAAACTGCAACAAATCATTATTCCTATCCACAACAATTATCATCATAACTAAGCAACTCATCAAAACAACTCAACAACGCAACTCAACAATGCGACTCAACTGTGCATATGCATGTGGTACCAGATTGCCATTACTGCCGCCAATACAGGCCATCAAATTATTTACCACTAAGGGCCGCCAATACAGGTCATCACAGAAATTGCCACTAAGGGATGCCAATACAGGCCATCACAAAATTTTCCACTAAGGGTCGCCAATACAGGCCATCAAATATGATATGCTATGGGACACAACTATTATGGACTACAACACAACAACAACAACTCAACAACAAGGCATCCAACCTACAACCAATTATCCATAACAGAAACATCACCATTTCGCACATATCATGTACGCACCATTTCACCCTGTTCATGTCAGAAACAAATGACAACAACCACGCAACAAGGCATTAAGCCTACAACCAATTTAATTATAACAGAACATCACTATTTTCATATGCATCAAGTATTCATCATTTCAATATGTTCCTATAAGGGAACGATAACAACATCATTATCAACAAATAAGAACTCAAGACATTTTCACAAAACGGCATTACAATTTCTTCATACTTAATCATCTACATGTTTACGTTACTTATGGACCGATAACTCATATAGTATCATATAGATCAAAGACAACACTGTTTCCGACACAGACAAATCTTATCTCTAATATTTATCAACCTACGGAAACTACACCCATGAATCCATACCCTTCATGAATTCCATCATACCCTAGGTTATAGAATTGAACCCCACCCTTACCTTGGATTTGAGGTCAATCCTAGACTTCTGGTTTCGGTTTATCTCTGTGGCGACTCCTCTGTCACTGCCTTGCAATATCTCCGACGGGTAATCTTCCTCTGATATCATCTTCTCTCAGCCGCTATCTTCCTTCCTTTACGGTTTTTATTTCGTAAAATGAAAACTGAATTGAGAGTCCGAGGAATACCAAAATACATCGCTATAACTTCCCAACATAATCGTGGCCACATTCCAAATCTGTTTTTAATTTGGATTTTTCATTACTATGACGATCGTAACATTCATGAAGAATGTCACAATCGTAACGATCGTAACAAGCCCATGACGATTGTCATATCAGCATAATTCCATTTTTCCTAGACAGAACATCTCTTTAGCTTTCCAACGCTTCGAACGGGGACTAAAACCGACTTATGGATCAAGAGATATGAATTTTCAAAGTTTTCCTAACACGGCTACGGGATTTTGCACTTTTTCCCGACAATTCGACCGATTCAATTCCTTTCTTCGAGACGAACACATACTCAAATACGACTACGACACGAAAAGACACAGTAAAGTCATAATTAAATTTAATCGAAATAAAACGGGCGTTACAACTCTCCCCTACTTAAACGAATTTCGTCCTCGAAATTTCTTCAATCAAACAACTGTGGATACGACTCTCGTATCCTAGTCTCCCAAATTACCTCCACCAAAGGAATCCATTTACCTCGTAGTTGCTTCTCGTTCTGCAACTTGAACTAGCAACAGCGACAAGACAGTCTAACATGCTATTTTCACGCGCTTCCGTTGCACCACTCTGATACAGATCAACAAAACACATTGGGTGTTTCCGAGACCTTACGCTCGATCAACACCAGTTACTATTGTAACTCTCAAAACACGTCTTATCTTGGATCCTTTTGATCTTTTCAGTCGTCTCTTACACAATCTCAAGTCCGAGTACAACGCTCTCGTCGGACACACATCAACACAAAGGAGTCCTACACCTCCTACCATACAAAGCCTTATAAGATGCCATTCCGATACCTAGAATGAAAACGGTTATTGCCGGTAAACTCAATCAGCGACAATTATCTACCCCCCTGATCCATCTTGATCTACACACCAGCTCTCAACAAATCTTCTATATACTGGATAGTTCTCTCTGTCTGTCCATCCGTCCACGGATGCTAGAAAGAATCAACCTTCGACATGACATTCAAAGCGTCTACAAAACTCTCCCAAAATATCAATGAAGAACTCAGATTCCCATCTGACACAATATTCGACGGCATCTCATACAACTTCACAACTTCATCAATACTCATCTCAGCTAGCTTCAGCATAGATTGATTCACCATCATTGGTAAGAAATGAGTTAATCTTGTTAATTCATTCATAACCATCCAAATCGAATCATATCCCTTCAAATTCTTTGGAAAACTCGTCACAAAATCCATGGGAATACTATCCCAGCCTACTCAGAAATATTCAACTGTTGCATCAGGCCCAACGGTCTCTAACGTTCAAACTTCGACTTTCAACAAGTCTAATCAGCATATACAGCCTCAACCACTTCTCTCTCTATCTATGGCCACCAAAACAATTTCTTAAATTCGGTAACATCCTTATAGCACTTGGATGGATACTCCATCTACCTCGAGGCACTTCTTCAAGGGTGCTCTTACTCCACTCAACAACATCTGGAACACAAACTCCATCTCGACATATCGTGGTACTACTTCCACAAATCCGAAAATTAACTCTTCGACTTTGATTCATCGACTTCAACTAATCTACCACCTCAGCTCAAATTTCTGACCTTCTCGAATCTCCTCAAGAATACTACCAGTAGGTCTCAACATACCGAGCTCACTCCATAAGAAGTCTCTCCACAGACCAAACTCGTATCACAAAACTGTTCAATCAGTTCTAACTCCTTTCTTCGAAACAAATACATACTCATACTCCCCTAACATATGGCCTTGAATTAGGACCATCAAACACGATTTCTACGACGTCCGATTCTAATCCGAATCTTAAACCTTCAAATCTCCAAAATGCCAAAACTTACAAAATCAACCATATTCGATAAACCAAGCATACTCAATCACGGCCTAACATTACCCGACACAACTACGCAATCTATTCCGACTTTCGTCTGTAAAACATCGCTTCCTTACAAAATCTCAGATTAAACGATTTCAGCCTCCAACTCCGGCACAACTACAACAACAACCAACTCTAGAACACTGGTCAGATGATCCTTCTTACGTACTTCCAGTTGCCTTAAAGCATAACTAACTCGCTGAAGTTACCTTTAACATATCTCCAAATCATATCAGCAAAGCATCTCCAAACACCACCACTAGTCCCATCGGGTTCGGCAATAATCAACACACGAGTCGTTGACGACTCTCTCGAAAATTCCAATCAAAATACACATCTCCGCACCTTCTTACATCGACCGACTCATCCAAACAATTCTTAAGCACCTAGCTTACTCAACCCGTTCACTACTCACACCACCTAAGTTCACAAGACACGTCTATCCCATCCAACACAATCCCGTCTGCTATTAACAAGAGGTTAAGGGTGATCATTTCCTCAATTTTTCAATAGGCAGCCGAAATTCATGATGGGGTATAAACCATTTTTACCAACTATAAGAGTGTTCAACATTCCACTAAGCTACAACTCCAAACTTGCAGTATTCCGGAGAAACACCAACTTCTCCCCCACTTGAATCATTCCCACTTCTGCAAACCAAGGCTGGACAACAAATGTGTATCGGCAGAGTTTTCACACACATGCCGCATACCAGGGATTAAACAATAACATTAGACAACTTGGCCGGACGGACCGACCTGCTCTGATACCAATTGTAACACCTCACTCTAAACTATCGCGGAAAAATAAGATAAATAACAGAAACAATTCAGAGTGCAGCAAATAAAGTTTCATGACGACCGTCATGGTCATGACGAGCGTCAGGGAGTAGTGACGACCGTCACACTCCCAAATTCTGGGACGCATCAGAGGTGTCACATATTCAACTTAGCAGACAACATGCATCTTCAACACAATCATTTATTCACATACGTAGCACAGGTTCGGATGAACAGACAATAATAATTTGTTTAACATTTTAATCATAAAATGACATGTTATAATATACTTCCAACCATTCACCATAACCAAACTCCATAAAATTCAGCAAGAAATCATCTTGCATAGATTCATTAAAACAACTAGTTTTCCATCAAAATTCAGCACCACCGATTCTCCGGCTTAGTGCGTACAACCAGCATTTAGTATTCGACAATAACAACCCATTTTCACGAAGAATACTCAATAAAATTCAGCAACAAGAAAACAACTAAAACAAAACAATAAACGTTCATCCCCCCAAGAGTGCTACGAATCAGAGAGACCGACGACACCTTAAATGGAACGTTATACTCTATTCCTGATCTCCTGCAAATTACCATAAACGGAGGTAACATACAACGTAAAGGGGTGAGATATCAACAATATAACATAAGGCATGATAAAAGTCATGTCATAATATTATCACAGCATTATAATTCCAGCAGTTCGCATAAATATTAGTAATAATTAAACTGCAATAATTCATTACTCCTATCCACAACAATTATCATCATAACTCAGCAACTCATCAAAACAACTCAACAACGCAACTCAACAATGCGACTCAAATGTGCATATGCATGTGGTACCAGATTTCCATTACGGCCGCCAATACAGGTCATCAAATTATTTGCCACTAAGGGCCGCCAATACAGGCCATCACAGAAATTGCCACTAAGGGCCGCCAATACAGGCCATCGCAAAATTTGCCACTAAGGGCCGCCAATACAGGCCATCAAATATGATATGCTATGGGACGCAACTATTATGGACTACAACACAACAACAACAACTCAACAACAAGGCATCCAGCCTACAACCAATTATCCATAACAGAAACATCACCATTTCACACATATCATGTACTCACCATTTTACCATGTTCATGTCAGAAACAAATGACAACAACCACGGAACAAGACATTAAGCTTACAACCAATTTAATTATAACAGAACATCATTATTTTCATATGCATCAAGTATTCATCATTTCAATATGTTCCTATAAGGGAACGATAACAACATCATTATCAACAAATAAGAACTCAAGACATTTCCACAAAACGGCATTACAATTTCTTCATACTTAATTATCTACATGTTTACGTTACTTATGGAACAATAACTCATATAGTATCATACAGATCAAAGACAACATTGTTTCCGACACAGAAAAATCTTATCTCTAATATTTATCAACCTACGGAAACTACACCCATTAATCCATACCCTTCATGAATTCCATCATACCCTAGGTTATAGAATTGAACCCTGCCCTTACCTTGGATTTGAGGTTAATCCTAGACTTCCGGTTTCGGTTTATCTCTGCGGCGACTCCTCTGTCACTACCTTGCAATATCTCCGACGGGTAATCTTCCTCTGATATCATCTTCTCTCAGCCGCTATCTTTCTTCCTTTACGGTTTTTCTTTCGTAAAATGAAAACTGAATTGAGAGTCCAAGGAATACCAAAATACATCGCTATAACTTCCCAACATAATCGTGGCCACGTTCCAAATCTGTTTTTAATTTGGATTTTTCATTACTATGACGATCGTAACATTCATGACGAACGTCACGATCGTGACGATCGTAACAAGCCCATGACGATCGTCATATCAACATAATTCCATTCTTCCTATACAAAACTTCTCTTTAGCTTTCCAACGCTTCGAACGGGGACTAAAACCGACTTACGGATCAAGAGATATGAATTTTCAAAGTTTTCCTAACACGGCTACGGGATTTTGAACTTTTTCCCGACAATTCGACCGATTCAATTCCTTTCTTCGAGACGAACACATACTCAAATACGACTACGACACGACAAGACACAGTAAAGTCATAATTAAATTTAATCGAAATAAAACGGGCGTTACAACTCTCCCCTACTTAAACGAATTTCGTCCTCGAAATTACTTCAATCAAACAACTGTGGATACGACTCTTGTATCCTAGTCTCCCAAATTACCTCCACCAAAGGAATCCATTTACCTCGTAGTTGCTTCTCGTTCTGCAACTTGAACTAGCAACAGCGACAAGACAGTCTAACATGCTATTTTCACGTGCTTCCGTTGCGCCACTCTGATACAGATCAACAAAACACATTGGGTGTTTCCGAGACCTTACGCTCGATCAACACCAGTTACTATTGTAACTCTCAAAACACGTCTTATCTTGGATCCTTTTGATCTTTTCAGTCGTCTCTTACACAATCTCAGGTCCGAGTACAACGCTCTCGTCGGACACACATCAACACAAAGGAGTCCTACACCTCCTACCATACAAAGCCTTATAAGATGCCATTCCGATACCTAGAATGAAAACGGTTATTGCCGGTAAACTCAATCAACGACAATTATCTACCCCCCTGATCCATCTTGATCTACACACCAGCTCTCAACAAATCTTTTACATACTGGATAGTTCTCTCTGTCTGTCCATCCGTCCACGGATGCTAGAAAGAATCTACCTTCGACATGACATTCAAAGCGTCTACAAAACTCTCCCAAAATATCAATGAAGAACTCAGATTCCCATCTGACACAATATTCGACGGCATCTCATACAACTTCACAACTTCATCAATACTCATCTCAGCTAGCTTCAGCATAGACTGATTCACCATCATTGGTAAGAAATGAGTTAATCTTGTTAATTCATTCATAACCATCCAAATCGAATCATATCCCTTCAAATTCTTTGGAAAACTCGTCACAAAATCCATGGGAATACTATCCCAGCCCACTCAGAAATATTCAACCGTTGCATCAGGCCCAACGGTCTCTGACGTTCAAACTTCGACTTTCAACAAGTCTAATCAGCATATACAGCCTCAACCACTTCTCTCTCTATCTATGGCCACCAAAACAATTTCTTAAATTTGGTAACATCCTTATAGCACTTGGATGGATACTCCATATACCTCGAGGCACTTCTTCAAGGGTGCTCTTACTCCACTCAACAACATCTGGAACACAAACTCCATCTCGACATATCGTGGTACTACTTCCACAAATCCGAAAATCAACTCTTCGACTTTGATTCATCGACTTCAACTAATCTACCACCTCAGCTCAAATTTTTGACCTTCTCGAATCTCCTCAAGAATACTACCAGTAGGTCTCAACATACCGAGCTCACTCCATAAGAAGTCTCTCCACAGACCAAACTCGTATCACAAAACTGTTCAATCAGTTCTAACTCCTTTCTTCGAAACAAATACATACTCATACTCCCCTAACATATGGCCTTGAATTAGGACCATCAAACACGATTTCTACGACGTCCGATTCTAATCCGAATCTTAAACCTTCAAATCTCCAAAATGCCAAAACTTACAAAATCAACCACATTCGATAAACCAAGCATACTCAATCACGACCTAACATTACCCGACACAACTACACAATCTATTCCGACTTTCGTCTGTAAAACATCGCTTCCTTACAAAATCTCATATTAAACGATTTCAGCCTCCAACTCCGGCACAACTACAACAACAACCAACTCTAGAACACTGGTCAGATGATCCTTCTTACGTACTTCCAGTTGCCTTAAAGCATAACTAACTCGCTGAAGTTACTTTTAACATATCTCCAAATCATATCAGCAAAGCATCTCCAAACACCACCACTAGTCCCATCGGGTTCGGCAATAATCAACACACGATTCGTTGACGACTCTCTCGAAAATTGCAATCAAAATACACATATCCGCACCTTCTTACATCGACCGACTCATCCAAACAATTCTTAAGCACCTAGCTTACTCAACCCGTTCACTGCTCACACCACCTAAGTTCACGAGACACGTCTATCCCATAAAACACAATCCCGTCTGCTATTAACAAGAGGTTAAGGGTGATCATTTCCTCAATTTTTCAATAGGCAGCCGAAATTCATGATGGGGTATAAACCATTTTTACCAACTATAAGAGTGTTCAACATTCCACTAAGCTACAACTCCAAACTTGCAGTATTTCGGAGAAACACCAACTTCTCCCCCACTTGAATCATTCCCACTTCTGCAAACCAAGGCTGGACAACAAATGTGTATCGGCAGTGTTTTCACACACATGCCGCATACCAGGGATTAAACAACAACATTAGACAACTTGGCCGGACGGACCGACCTGCTCTGATACCAATTGTAACACCTCACTCTAAACTATCGCGAAAAAATAAGATAAATAACAGAAACAATTCAGGGTGCATCAAATAAAGTTTCATGACGACCGTCACGGTCATGACGAGCGTCAGGGAGTAGTGACGACCGTCACACTCCCAAATTCTGGGACGCATCAGAGGTGTCACATATTCAACTTAGCAGACAACATGCATCTTCAGCACAATCATTTATTCACATACGTAGCACAGGTTCGGATGAACAGACAATAATAATTTGTTTAACATTTTAATCATAAAATGACATGTTATAATATACTTCCAACCATTCACCATAACCAAACTCCATAAAATTCAGCAAGAAATCATCTTGCATAGATTCATTAAAACAACTAGTTTTCCATCAAAATTCAGCACCACCGATTCTCCGGCTTAGTGCATACAACCAGCATTTAGTATTCGAAAACAACCCATTTTCACGAAGAATACTCAATAAAATTCAGCAACAAGAAAACAACTAAAACAAAACAATAAACGTTCATCCCCCCAAGAGTGCTACGTATCAGAGCGACCGACGACACCTTAAACGGAACGCTATACTCTATTCCTGATCTCCTGCAAATTACCACAAACAGAGGTAACATACAACGTAAAGGGGTGAGATATCAACAATATAACATAAGGCATGATAAAAGTCATGTCATAATATTATCACAGCATTATAATTCCAACAGTTCGCATAAATATTAGTAATAATTAAACTGCAACAATTCATTACTCCTATCCACAACAATTATCATCATAACTCAGCAACTCATTAAAACAACTCAACAACGCAACTCAACAATGCGACTCAACAATGCGACTCAACTGTGCATATGCATGTGGTACCAGATTTCCATTACGGCCGCCAATACAGGCCATCAAATTATTTGCCACTAAGGGCCGCCAATACAGGCCATCACAGGAATTGCCACTAAGGGCCGCCAATACAGGCCATCGCAAAATTTGCCACTAAGGGCCGCCAATACAGGCCATCAAATATGATATGCTATGGGACGCAACTATTATGGACTACAACACAACAACAACAACTCAACAACAAGGCATCCAGCCTACAACCAATTATCCATAACAGAAACATCACCATTTCACACATATCATGTACTCACCATTTCACCCTGTTCATGTCAGAAACAAATGACAACAACCACGCAACAAGGCATTAAGCTTACAACCAATTTAATTATAACAGAACATCATTATTTTCATATGCATCAAGTATTCATCATTTCAATATGTTCCTATAAGGGAACGATAACAACATCATTATCAATAAATAAGAACTCAAGACATTTCCCCAAAACGACATTACAATTTCTTCATACTTAATTATCTACATGTTTACGTTACTTATGGAACGATAACTCATATAGTATCATACAAATCAAAGACAACACTGTTTCCGACACAGAAAAATCTTATCTCTAATATTTATCAACCTACGGAAACTACACCCATGAATCCATACCCTTCATGAATTCCATCATACCCTAGGTTATAGAATTGAACCCTGCCCTTACCTTGGATTTGAGGTTAATCCTAGACTTCCGGTTTCGGTTTATCTCTGCGGCGACTCCTCTGTCACTACCTTGCAATATCTCCGACGGGTAATCTTCCTCTGATATCATCTTCTCTCAGCCGTTATCTTTCTTCCTTTACGGTTTTTCTTTCGTAAAATGAAAACTGAATTGAGAGTCCAAGGAATACCAAAATACATCGCTATAACTTCCCAACATAATCGTGGCCACGTTCCAAATCTGTTTTTAATTTGGATTTTTCATTACTATGACGATCGTAACATTCATGACGAACGTCACGATCGTGACGATCGTAACAAGCCCATGACGATCGTCATATCAGCATAATTCCATTTTTCCTAGACAAAACTTCTCTTTAGCTTTCCAACGCTTCGAACGGGGACTAAAACCGACTTACGGATCAAGAGATATGAATTTTCAAAGTTTTCCTAACATGGCTACGGGATTTTGCACTTTTTCCCGACAATTCGACCGATTCAATTCCTTTCTTCGAGACGAACACATACTCAAATACGACTACGACACGACAAGACACAGTAAAGTCATAATTAAATTTAATCGAAATAAAACGGGCGTTACAACTCTCCCATACTTAAACGAATTTCGTCCTCGAAATTACTTCAATCAAACAACTGTGGATACGACTCTCGTATCCTAGTCTCCCAAATTACCTCCACCAAAGGAATCCATTTACCTCGTAGTTGCTTCTCGTTCTTCAACTTGAACTAGCAACAGCGACAAGACAGTCTAACATGCTATTTTCACGCGCTTCCGTTGCGCCACTCTGATACAGATCAACAAAACACATTGGGTGTTTCCGAGACCTTACGCTCGATCAATACCAGTTACTATTGTAACTCTCAAAACACGTCTTATCTTGGATCCTTTTGATCTTTTCAGTCGTCTCTTACACAATCTCAGGTCCGAGTACAACGCTCTCGTCGGACACACATCAACACAAAGGAGTCCTACACCTCCTACCATACAAAGCCTTATAAGATGCCATTCCGATACCAAGAATGAAAACGGTTATTGCCGGTAAACTCAATCAACGACAATTATCTACCCCCCTGATCCATCTTGATCTACACACCAGCTCTCAACAAATCTTCTACATACTGGATAGTTCTCTCTGTTTGTCCATCCGTCCACGGATGCTAGAAAGAATCAACCTTCGACATGACATTCAAAGCGTCTACAAAACTCTCCCAAAATATCAATGAAGAACTCAGATTCCCATCTGACACAATATTCGACGGCATCTCATACAACTTCACAACTTCATCAATACTCATCTCAGCTAGCTTCAGCATAGACTGATTCACCATCATTGGTAAGAAATGAGTTAATCTTGTTAATTCATTCATAACCATCCAAATCGAATCATATCCCTTCAAATTCTTTGGAAAACTCGTCACAAAATCCATGGGAATACTATCCCAGCCCACTCAGAAATATTCAACCGTTGCATCTGGCCCAATGGTCTCTGACGTTCAAACTTTGACTTTCAACAAGTCTAATCAGCATATACAGCCTCAACCACTTCTCTCTCTATCTATGGCCACCAAAACAATTTCTTAAATTCGGTACCATCCTTATAGCACTTGGATGGATACTCCATCTACCTCGAGGCACTTCTTCAAGGGTGCTCTTACTCCACTCAACAACATCTGGAACACAAACTCCATCTCGACATATCGTGGTACTACTTCCACAAATCTGAAAATCAACTCTTCGACTTTGATTCATCGACTTCAACTAATCTACCACCTCATCTCAAATTTCTGACCTTCTCGAATCTCCTCAAGAATACTACCAGTAGGTCTCAACATACCGAGCTCACTCCATAAGAAGTCTCTCCACAGACCAAACTCGTATCACAAAACTGTTCAATCAGTTCTAACTCCTTTCTTCGAAACAAATACATACTCATACTCCCCTAACATATGGCCTTGAATTAGGACCATCAAACACGATTTCTACGACGTCCGATTCTAATCCGAATCTTAAACCTTCAAATCTCCAAAATGCCAAAACTTACAAAATCAACCACATTCGATAAACCAAGCATACTCAATCACGGCCTAACATTACCTGACACAACTACGCAATCTATTCCGACTTTCGTTTGTAAAACATCTCTTTCTTACAAAATCTCAGATTAAACGATTTCAGCCTACAACTCCGGCACAACTACAACAACAACCAACTCTAGAACACTGGTCAGATGATCCTTCTTACGTACTTCCAGTTGCCTTAAAGCATAACTAACTCGCTGAAGTTACCTTTAACATATCTCTAAATCATATCAGCAAAGCATCTCCAAACACCACCACTAGTCCCATCGGGTTCGGCAATAATCAACACACGAGTCGTTGACGACTCTCTCGAAAATTCCAATCAAAATACACATCTCCGCACCTTCTTACATCGACCGACTCATCCAAACAATTCTTAAGCACCTAGCTTACTCAACCCGTTCACTGCTCACACCACCTAAGTTCACAAGACACGTCTATCCCATCCAACACAATCCCGTCTGCTATTAACAAGAGGTTAAGGGTGATCATTTCCTCAATTTTTCAATAGGCAGCCGAAATTCATGATGGGGTATAAACCATTTTTACCAACTATAAGAGTGTTCAACATTCCACTAAGCTACAACTCCAAACTTGCAGTATTCCGGAGAAACACCAACTTCTCCCCCACTTGAATCATTCCCACTTCTGCAAACCAAGGCTGGACAAAAAATGTGTATCGGCAGTGTTTTCACACACATGCCGCATACCAGGGATTAAACAACAACATTAGACAACTTGGCCGGACGGACCGACCTGCTCTGATACCAATTGTAACACCTCACTCTAAACTATCGCGGAAAAATAAGACAAATAACAGAAACAATTCAGAGTGCAGCAAATAAAGTTTCATGAAGACCGTCACGGTCATGACGAGCGTCAGGGAGTAGTGACGACCGTCACACTCCCAAATTCTGGGACGCATCAGAGGTGTCACATATTCAACTTAGCAGACAACATGCATCTTCAACACAATCATTTATTCACATACGTAGCACATGTTCGGATGAACAGACAATAATAATTTGTTTAACATTTTAATCATAAAATGACATGTTATAATATACTTCCAACCATTCACCATAACCAAACTCCATAAAATTCAGCAAGAAATCATCTTGCATAGATTCATTAAAACAACTAGTTTTCCATCAAAATTCAGCACCACCGATTCTCCGGCTTAGTGCGTACAACCAGCATTTAGTATTCGACAATAACAACCCATTTTCACGAAGAATACTCAATAAAATTCAGCAACAAGAAAACAACTAAAACAAAACAATAAACGTTCATCCCCCCCAAGAGTGCTACGTATCAGAGCAACCGACGACACCTTAAACGGAACGCTATACTCTATTTCTGATCTCCTGCAAATTACCACAAACGGAGGTAACATACAACGTAAAGGGGTGAGATATCAACAATATAACATAAGGCATGATAAAAGTCATGTCATAATATTATCACAGCATTATAATTCCAGCAGTTCGCATAAATATTAGTAATAATTAAACTGCAACAATTCATTACTCCTATCCACAACAATTATCATCATAACTCAGCAACTCATCAAAACAACTCAACAATGCGACTCAACAATGCGACTCAACTGTGCATATGCATGTGGTACCAGATTTCCATTACGGCCGCCAATACAGGCCATCACAGAAATTGCCACTAAGGGCCGCCAATACAGGCCATCGCAAAATTTGCCACTAAGGGCCGCCAATACAGGCCATCAAATATGATATGCTATGGGACGCAACTATTATGGACTACAACACAACAACAACAACTCAACAACAAGGCATCCAGCCTACAACCAATTATCCATAACAGAAACATCATCATTTCACACATATCATGTACTCACCATTTCACCCTGTTCATGTCAGAAACAAATGACAACAACCACGGAACAAGGCATTAAGCTTACAACCAATTTAATTATAACAGAACATCATTATTTTCATATGCATCAAGTATTCATCATTTCAATATGTTCCTATAAGGGAACGATAACAACATCATTATCAACAAATAAGAACTCAAGACATTTCCACAAAACGGCATTACAATTTCTTCATACTTAATTATCTACATGTTTACGTTACTTATGGAACGATAACTCATATAGTATCATACAGATCAAAGACAACACTGTTTCCGACACAGAAAAATCTTATCTCTAATATTTATCAACCTCGGGAAACTACACCCATGAATCCATACCCTTCATGAATTCCATCATACCCTAGGTTATAGAATTGAACCCTGCCCTTACCTTGGATTTGAGGTTAATCCTAGACTTCCGGTTTCGGTTTACCTCTGCGGCGACTCCTCTATCACTACCTTGAAATATCTCCGACGGGTAATCTTCCTCTGATATCATCTTCTCTCAGCCGCTATCTTTCTTCCTTTACGGTTTTTCTTTCGTAAAATGAAAACTGAATTGAGAGTCCAAGGAATACCAAAATACATCGCTATAACTTCCCAACATAATCATGGCCACGTTCCAAATCTGTTTTTAATTTGGATTTTTCATTACTATGACGATCGTAACATTCATGACGAACGTCACGATCGTGACGATCGTAACAAGCCCATGACGATCGTCATATCAGCATAATTCCATTTTTCCTAGACAAAACATCTCTTTAGCTTTCCAACGCTTCGAACGGGGACTAAAACCGACTTACGGATCAAGAGATATGAATTTTCAAAGTTTTCCTAACACGGCTACGGGATTTTGCACTTTTTCCCGACAATTCGACCGATTCAATTCCTTTCTTCGAGACGAACACATACTCAAATACGACTACGACACGACAAGACACAGTAAAGTCATAATTAAATTTAATCGAAATAAAATGAGCGTTACAACTCTCCCCTACTTAAACGAATTTTGTCCTCGAAATTACTTCAATCAAACAACTGTGGATACGACTCTTGTATCCTAGTCTCCCAAATTACCTCCACCAAAGGAATCCATTTACCTCGTAGTTGCTTCTCGTTCTGCAACTTGAACTAGCAACAGCGACAAGACAGTATAACATGCTATTTTCACGCGCTTCCGTTGCGCCACTCTGATACAGATCAACAAAACACATTGGGTGTTTCCGAGACCTTACGCTCGATCAACACCAGTTACTATTGTAACTCTCAAAACACGTCTTATCTTGGATCCTTTTGATCTTTTCAGTCGTCTCTTACACAATCTCAGGTCCGAGTACAACGCTCTCGTAAGACACACATCAACACAAAGGAGTCCTACACCTCCTACCATACAAAGCCTTATAAGATGCCATTCCGATACCTAGAATGAAAACGGTTATTGCCGGTAAACTCAATCAGCGACAATTATCTACCCCCCTGATCCATCTTGATCTACACACCAGCTCTCAACAAATCTTCTACATACTGGATAGTTCTCTCTGTCTGTCCATCCGTCCACGGATGCTAGAAAGAATCAACCTTCGACATGACATTCAAAGCGTCTACAAAACTCTCCCAAAATATCAATGAAGAACTCAGATTCCCATCTGACACAATATTCGACGGCATCTCATACAACTTCACAACTTCATCAATAATCATCTCAGCTAGCTTCAGCATAGACTGATTCACCATCATTGGTAAGAAATGAGTTAATCTTGTTAATTCATTCATAACCATCCAAATCGAATCATATTCCTTCAAATTCTTTGGAAAACTCGTCACAAAATCCATGGGAATACTATCCCAGCCCACTCAGAAATATTCAACCGTTGCATCAGGCCCAACGGTCTCTGACGTTCAAACTTCGACTTTCAACAAGTCTAATCAGCATATACAGCCTCAACCACTTCTCTCTCTATCTATGGCCACCAAAACAATTTCTTAAATTCAGTAACATCCTTATAGCACTTGGATGGATACTCCATCTACCTCGAGGCACTTCTTCAAGGGTGCTCTTACTCCACTCAACAACATCTGGAACACAAACTCCATCTCGACATATCGTGGTACTACTTCCACAAATCCGAAAATCAACTCTTCGACTTTGATTCATCGACTTCAACTAATCTACCACCTCAGCTCAAATTTTTGACCTTCTCGAATCTCCTCAAGAATACTACCAGTAGGTCTCAACATACCGAGCTCACTCCATAAGAAGTCTCTCCACAGACCAAACTCGTATCACAAAACTGTTCAATCAGTTCTAACTCCTTTCTTCGAAACAAATACATACTCATACTCCCCTAACATATGGCCTTGAATTAGGACCATCAAACACGATTTCTACGACGTCCGATTCTAATCCAAATCTTAAACCTTCAAATCTCCAAAATGCCAAAACTTACAAAATCAACCACATTCGATAAACCAAGCATACTCAATCACGGCCTAACATTACCCGACACAACTACGCAATCTATTCCGACTTTCGTCTGTAAAACATCGCTTCCTTACAAAATCTCAGATTAAACGATTTCAGCCTCCAACTCCAACACAACTACAACAACAACCAACTCTAGAACACTGGTCAGATGATCCTTCTTACGTACTTCCAGTTGCCTTAAAGCATAACTAACTCGCTGAAGTTACCTTTAACATATCTCCAAATCATATCAGCAAAGCATCTCCAAACACCACCACTAGTCCCATCGGGTTCGGCAATAATCAACACACGAGTCGTTGACGACTCTCTCGAAAATTCCAATTAAAATACACATCTCCGCACCTTCTTACATCGACCGACTCATCCAAACAATTCTTAAGCACCTAGCTTACTCAACCCGTTCACTGCTCACACCACCTAAGTTCACAAGACACGTCTATCCTATCCAACACAATCCCGTCTGCTATTAACAAGAGGTTAAGGGTGATCATTTCCTCAATTTTTCAATAGGCAGCCGAAATTCATGATGGGGTATAAACCATTTTTACCAACTATAAGAGTGTTCAACTTTCCACTAAGCTACAACTCCAAACTTGCAGTATTCCGGAGAAACACCAACTTCTCCCCCACTTGAATCATTCCCACTTCTGCAAACCAAGGCTGGACAACAAATGTGTATCGGCAGTGTTTTCACACACATGCCGTATACCAGGGATTAAACAACAACATTAGACAACTTGGCCGGACGGACCGACCTGCTCTGATACCAATTGTAACACCTCACTCTAAACTATCGCGGAAAAATAAGATAAACAACACAAACAATTCAGAGTGCAGCAGATAAAGTTTCATCACGACCGTCACGGTCATGACGAGCGTCAGGGAGTAGTGACGACCGTCACACTCCCAAATTCTGGGACGCATCAGAGGTGTCACATATTCAACTTAGCAGACAACATGCATCTTCAACACAATCATTTATTCACATACGTAGCACAGGTTCGGATGAACAGACAATAATAATTTGTTTAACATTTTAATCATAAAATGACATGTTATAATATACTTCCAACCATTCACCATAACCAAACTCCATAAAATTCAGCAAGAAATCATCTTGCATAGATTCATTAAAACAACTAGTTTTCCATCAAAATTCAGCACCACCGATTCTCCGACTTAGTGCGTACAACCAGCATTTAGTATTCGACAATAACAACCCATTTTCACGAAGAATACTCAATAAAATTCAGCAACAAGAAAACAACTAAAACAAAACAGTAAACGTTCATCCCCCCAAGAGTGCTACGTATCAGAGCGACCGACGACACCTTAAACGGAACACTATACTCTATTCCGGATCTCCTGCAAATTACCACCAACGGAGGTAACATACAATGTAAAGGGGTGAGATATCAACAATATAACATAAGGCGTGATAAAAGTCATGTCATAATATTATCACAGCGTTATAATTCCAACAGTTTGCATAAATATTAGTAATAATTAAACTGCAACAGTTCATTATTCCTATCCACAACAATTATCATCATAACTCAGCAACTCATCAAAACAACTCAACAACGCAACTCAACAATGCGACTCAACTGTGCATATGCATGTGGTACCAGATTTCCATTACGGCCGCCAATACAGGCCATCAAATTATTTGCCACTAAGGGCCACCAATACAGGCCATCACAAAATTTGCCACTAAGGGCCGCCAATACAGGCTATCAAATATGATATGCTATGGGACGCAACTATTATGGAATACAACACAACAACAACAACTCAACAACAAGGCATCCAGCCTACAACCAATTATCCATAACAGAAACATCACCATTTCACACATATCATGTACTCACCATTTCACCCTGTTCATGTCAGAAACAAATGACAACAACCACGCAACAAGGCATTAAGCCTACAACCAATTTAATTATAACAGAACATCACTATTTTCATATGCATCAAGTATTCATCATTTCAATATGTTCCTATAAGGGAACGATAACAACATCATTATCAACAAATAAGAACTCAAGACATTTCCACAAAACGGCATTACAATTTCTTCATACTTAATTATCTACATGTTTACGTTACTTATGGAACGATAACTCATATAGTATCATACAGATCAAAGACAACACTATTTTCGACACAGACAAATCTTATCTCTAATATTTATCAACCTACAGAAACTACACCCATGAATCCATACCCTTCATGAGTTCCATCATACCCCAGGTTATAGAATTGAACCCCACCCTTACCTTGAATTTGAGGTCAATCCTAGACTTCTGGTTTTGGTTTATCTCTGCGGCGACTCCTCTGTCACTGCCTTGCAATATCTCCGACAGGTAATCTTCCTCTAATATCATCTTCTCTCAGCCGCTCTCTTTCTTCCTTTACGGTTTTTCTTTCGTAAAATGAAAACTGAATTGAGAGTCCGAGGAATACCAAAATACATCGCTATAACTTCCCAACATAATCGTGGCCACGTTCCAAATCTGTTTTTAATTTGGATTTTTCATTACTATAACGATCGTAACATTCATGACGAACGTCACGATCATGATGATCGTAACAAGCCCATGACGATTGTCATATCAGCAGAATTCCATTTTTCCTAGACAGAACATCTCTTTAGCTTTCCAACGCTTCAAACGGGGACTAAAACCGACTTACGGATCAAGAGATATAAATTTTCGAAGTTTTCCTAACACGGCTACGGGATTTTGCACTTTTTCCCGACAATTCGACCGATTCATTTCCTTTATTCGAGAAAAAACATACTCAAATACGACTATGACACGATAAGACACGGCAAAGTCATAATTAAATTTAATCGAAATAAAACGGGTGTTACAATATTCGCTTCCAAAGAATAGGTAACTGTCAGAAACTTGCTATTGTGACGGACAAATGTGCTCAAAAATAGTCGTTGCCCCAGGCAAGGGCGTGGTCGCGGGCACAAGCGTCGTGACTGTTTCTGGGTGGTGAAACCGTGCGTGATGGGCAAAAGTATAACGAGGGGAAGCTGACCCTGAGACTCAACTGGTCACCCTTCCTCGACAGTGGGGCAGAGGAGGGAAAGCTTCACTTTGCCCTTAGCTGGCAGGGCTAAGGCTATTGCGTCGTTCTGGATGCAGAAGTGGATTGGGCCAGTTCGGAACAAGAGCCCCCCAAGTCGTTTCTCTTGAGCATAGGAGTGGTGACTTAAGGGCAGCCCAGGTCTGAGGAAGAGTGGGCATGGTCGACGCCGGTTACTAAGATGAAGTCGCTTTGTAGTGCTCGAAGGCCCTCGTGTTTGAGGAATTTGGAACGTTGCCCTAAGTGCTTGATGGACAGGGAGTCTAACGGTTGATGATACTTGAAGGGATGAAGTGCCATGTGTGCATTGATTGAAAAAATAGCAAGTATACTATTTTTTTTTCCGATTGTAGTTAAAGTAGGGGCTTTATCCCCATAATCGATCTCAAGGACTGTTTAGGAATATAAGTTCTAATACTAATTCAATTAAAGAAAAAGTAGTTGGGGGTTTGGTAATTGTTTTTATAATTAAAATTTTGTAATGAGAAAAAAAAGCAGAGTAATAAAATTGAGTTTTGAACAGATATGAGAAGCATGCTAGGGTACAATGTATGTATTGCCATGTAACAACCTTAATCCTTATTTCAGAGACATGGCTTAGATCTATCAATTTATTGACTGTAACTTGTTTACTCAATTATTTCTCTTGAGCATGTCTTATTAATTTTCAAACTAAATTTCTCTTCTATGTAAGTGTCTTATTCTTTTCTCTTTTTTTTCTCTTTTTTTTTATCACAAATTCTTTTTTTTTTCTTTAGTTTTTTTTTCAATTGCACTTACCTAGTTATCATAGGTGCTTCAACCCCAAACTTAGAATTTTTTTCACAGATCAAATACTCACAACACCTATTTGAGCGGGGTAGGAAATTGTTTAGACTTATGGTTTAACTGATGTGGTTATAAAACAAACAAAGGGAATATGGCTCCAATTGGGTTAACAAAGGATAACATACAAAGGGTGGCTAGAACGGCTCGGGGTTAAAAGAAAACAAGTCCTCAGTGTGTATAAGTGTGCAGTGAAATTCCAACAGACAATACGCAAGCTCAGAGTGATAGAGACATACCTCAACCTCTCTCATGATGACTATGTGTTTGGCTTTTTAAGACTCTTCATAGTTGGTATAGCTTGACAGGTCCCGAAGTACTTCTAGTGTGGCGCAACTTCCTATCCAGCTCGGGTGCATAATACTCCAATATCAGTCCGGTGTCAGAAAGTTGCGTCTGATCATCATCTTCAGCATTATCAACTTTTGGGGGCTTCCTGGAGAACAAGTAAAGGTTGGATCTTTCATCCAGTGGTACAAGTCTCATCATTCATCAGACATAAACTCCACAAATTTGTAATACAAGAAACACAAAACACACCAACAAGAAAGTAAAAGTAAAACGGAAAGGAAGGAAAATAAGAAAAGTAAAAATCAATAATACTAACAAAAAAACAATAACCCCTCCCCCCCCCCCCCCCCCCCACACACACACACACTTGAACCAAACATTGACCTCAATGTTTAAGTACAAGATAGAGAGGGGACTCACAAAGTTCTACTGCGGAGGTAAAGGGTAACGCAACACCAATTTCTACATCATAGCATGCATCTGTAAGGTCTCTTTTATTACCTGCAAACGAAACAAAATAAACAACAAAAATAAAATGCTCAATCATTAAAAGTGTGGGTTGCCTCCCAAGTAGCGCTTCGTTTAACTTAGCATGGCTCAACATTCACTCCCCATTGTTATGGAGGTATTTCAGCTTCCACACTTTGTTGCTTGTCCTCTTCGCAGTAAAGAGTCGGTCAGGTTCAAAGATAAAAGCTACTTTGCGTCTCAAGTCACCTCCAACTTCCATATTCTTATTTTGATGTTCCTTTTTCTTTCACTTCTTGAATTCTTGAATGAACCTTGGAGTCTTTCTATGTGCCATAGATGACTGAGATATTGAAAACTGAGAGATTATGCCAGATACTTTTTCATGAGGTGGCTTTGAACTTTTTCTTTTTCCCACTATTTGGATCATTCCAACTGACACTTGATTATCTTCCTCTTTACCTCACTTTTTGATGTCCAACACTTTTAATGTTATTTCCTCATCAAAAGATCTCAAGATTAGAGTACATGTTTCAATATCAACATTACACCAACTAGTAAGCAAGAATGGTCGGCCAAGTATGATAGGAATCTCTTCATCTTTCAGAATTTTCATGATCTCAAAATCAACTAGAAAGGTAAAGTTATCAATTGTCACAATTACATCTTCTGCTAGCCCATATGCCCGCTTAGTTGTGTGGTGGGTAAACTTTAAATTTATTCTTGTGTCGCTCACCTTTTCAATACCCAACTTTTTAAAAATAGATAATGGCATGAGACTCACATTAGCGCCTGAATCAATTAGGACTTTTTTGAAATTTGTGTTCTTTATAGTGCATGGGATGACTACAAATCCAAGATCTTTCTGCTTGACGGGTGTTGCAGTGGAAATAGGATATCAAACTATTAATTAGTTTGAATCACAATTCTTAATTCACAACCGACTTTGATTTATCCGAAGGAAAAAGTCAAAAGTGGGAAAACCTATTTTTGCATCATAAACACAATGCGGGGAGAGACCTAGGTAAGGAGTTGGTTAAGCTTAGGGAAGGTACTAGCACCCTAAGCCTCTGTAGTACTCTACAGGAACCTTTTGTTTATTGTTTACTATTTTTGCTTTATTATTTGCTTTAAGTATATACTGAGCTAAGGGTTAAGAGTGACAGAGAGACCTAAGGGTTAGTCCTAAGTTTACTCGGCAAGATTAGCATCTTGTGCCTACGTATCCTGGATAGGAAATGGAATCAGAGTAATCATAGTTCCCCTCGAAAGGAAGGTTAGAAACTTCTTGACTGTGGTCAAGGTTTCAATGGGGAGTAAACGTATATTAAGGACACCCTTACGTGGAGTCTTAAAACTCCTATTTCTACGTTGAAATTGTTAATTGAAAATTAGGGTTGAAATTAATATTCCACAGCGGGAACCCTAAAACAGAGTACGGCGACTCTTTGATAATGCTAGGGTAAATGGCATTTTCGTCCACGGCGGGACACCTAGGCTATTAGGGTTTGAACCATTCAAAGGGTAAGGCTATTGACTCGGCGGTCAAACTGTTAGACCTAATCCTTCGGACGAAGACAGTGAATAGTGCAACAATGAATATTATCATATGGCAGAATTAATGTACGGAAATAAGGAAAGCAGAAAAGCAAAAGTATCACGACGATCACTCGCGTAAATTACAAATCCCAAAAAGTGCAAGAATAAATAACTGCGATAATAACTCGCATGATTACAACTGAAAATGAACAAAATAATTGGGTTTGGACAGACATTGAAACGGCTACATCAGGGATTTTATCTTTTGAATTTTTTATTTAAAGAAAAATTAACTTTTTTGTACTTACAAGAGAAATATTTTATATATTTTATATTTTTACTTAAAACTCCTTCCAATTTAATTACAAAAAAAAAGGTCTTAACTTTAAGTTTTAATTTATAAGAAGGATTTTAAATTCTAATGAAAAAGGTTTTAATTTAAATTTGAAAAAAGATGAATTTTTAAGTTTTTTTTTTGAAAAAGAGTTTTAAGTTTATTAAAGAAAAAGGATTATTAAAAAAATTGTTTTATTAATTTAATTATTATAACAACCATAAAACAAATAATGTAGTTACTACAATAAATAAGCAAATAAAACAAATGAAATAATAAAAAATAAAATAAAATAAAAGAAAAAAAAGGGAAACGTGAAGACAAAAGGGGCGGGGGATTGACTCTGTCCATTCCATCCAAACCTTTAGGGTTCTATTTTTCTCATGAGAAACTCTTCTTCTTCACTAGGGTGCGTCGCCAGCCATTGTTAACCCATATTGGAGCTCCTTCCAATCCGTTTCTCTTACGCATGTCCGATTTTCCTCTTCCCTTCCGTTTACCTGAAAAGAAACACCGCAGAAAAACACAAGCAATGCAACTTACCCTCTTTGATCACCGGCAGAGCTCTCTTGTGAGTGGAGACGACGACTTACCGACGATAGTGGGACTGATCTTCATGGGCGTCGCGAGTTCGTGCTCTGTTTGTGGTTTGAACAGAACTCCGATGATGTTAAAGCTGAAGTTGGGTGGTCCGTGATTTTTCGATGGTATTCTTTCTGGCTGCTGCGAAAAAACTCTTCTTTTCCTCTTCTTCTGATTGAGATGATGATGAAGCCTTGGGTTTCTGAATCTCGGCGATGATGATGATCTGTTCTCGGATCTCTGAGCCGTCGTTGCCGTTTTTGTCCCTTCGTGAACTTTCTGGGTTTTTTTTTTACGATTTTGGTGATAAACTCACGTCCTCTTCTCCGAACTCGCGATCTGGTTCTCCCGATGACCTTCTTCTGGTTTCTTTTCTTCTTCTGGGTTATGATGATGAAGTCGTAGAGCTTCCTCTGAACCCTTTCGCGGTTGCGTAGCTGCCGTTTTGCTTTTCACTTAGGGTTTTTTTTGGGATCCCCATCCGAGAAGAACCTCTGATGCTTTTATACTCTTTTGATTTATGGGCTGGATTGTTACTATTTTCACGTGATTCACGGTTTTGTTATTGTGATTTATTGTGATTTTCTTGTGGCTATCGCGACCTTCTGCTGATGAATTTTTCCCATAAATTTTTGGGTTATGATTCTGTTATTTGCTATGTTGCTGGAAATTCGGTTTGACTTGCTGGAAATTTGTTTTTCCGAACGAACGTTGAGATGCATTTTTCTCTAAAAGTTATTGTTGCTGGATCCATCTAGGCTTTGGGATTTTCTGGAAAACGCGTTAAGGCTTGTTTGGCAAAACGCTTTTCTGAGAAATCACTTTTCTCTCTCTCTTGGCTGCCTTGAATAAGAACAGAAGTTACCGGATTTACCAAAATGTCGGAAAGGAGTCGAGAGTCGATTTCGGAGCAATCCGTTACCCTCCCGACGCACCCGATGATGACAATGTTCTAAAGGTGTCGGGACGCAAAACTAACCGATTAAATTTTTGTTTACTTTGCTTATTTTTGTAAGTTCGAAAAAAATCGGAAGCTCGAGAAAAATCGAAGAAAATCGGAAGACTTAGAAATTTTAGGAATTTTTTTAAAAATGTAATTTATTTTCTAGTTGTAATTTTATTTATTTGTTATTTTTGTAAAGAACTGATATTATTAATAACAATTCCTTATTTTATAATATTGTAAAACAACTATTTTATTTATATATTGAAAATGAGAATAACAATAGAAACAAATTATCTAAAAATGAAAATAGAAACGAAATTGATTGTTTTTGTTTTTAAAAAATGAAATAATGATTGATTTATTGATGAAATTAATTTAAAATGAAATATGATTTTAAAAATGTAATGAATCTAAAAAAGAAATAAACTTTGATTCAATAATGAAATTAATTAAAAATGAAATACAAATAATTACAAAATTGAAATGAAAATATTTTTGTCCTTTTTAGATTTAAAATGAAATGAAAAACGTTACTAAAATTCCATTTTTGATCCAAATTATCCGACTTCCGAATGAGCCATTTTATCCGGATAAATCCAATTGTCTGATTAAACTCAAACGAATATATTCTTCGGCTAACTTCAATCCGCAACTTGATATCAAATGGCTCAGATTTCCTGACTACAGCTCAAATTTTGTACATTGACGGCCGGCTGTGAACAAATGACCATTTTACCCCTTTATGGACTAAGAAGCGCACCGCATGATTTTTCCTATAAAAAATCAACCAACTACACAAAGCTGTTAGTGACTGGTTAAATACAATGCAAAAATGCAATGGAATGCCAGATGAAACGACAAATCTTAGAGCAAAATTTGGGGAATTACAACGGGGATTCTCCAACCTTATGATATTTCACTATACTTGTAACACCCTTTTCTACCCTACAAATATAATGGCAAATCAATCATATTTATCAGAGTAAAATATTGAACGCAATAAAATCATCTCAAAATGGCGCACATTTCTCAATAATTCAAATATAGTCAATGCTCCATAAACAACAGGTTTTCCCAGAGTTACTCAAAAATATTACTCAAAAGGCAAAAATCCAAAGTTTTCTTTTCACAACAAGGAAATCAACATAACAAAACTCAATAAAACATAGTTTGACTCAAAAGACCCCAACTCGATGTTACACTATCAGAGCAAGACCCTCTAAGTCAACCATAATGATCAACGACCCAAAAACTTTAAAAAGTCCTTGACGGCATCCACAACTAAACCTGGTCATCTGCACGTTATCCATGCGGAGGCAACATTCAAATAGGCAGGGTGAGTAAAACGATTCATAATAATCAATATAAGAATCAACATATAAAATGGTGTCATTTTTATATCTAACATCATCAGAATCATCAAGGAACATCAAAGGCCACAACATTATAAATTACACCAAATTGTTACATAAATGCAAATGAAACAAGACTCATGCATGTGGTACCAATCAACAAAAATTGATGGACACTGAGCCATCAACCCTCCATAGATTCACAACAGTAGGATCGATAGAGTATCGCCGCTATATGCCTACGTATTCCCTCGTGCAATGGGAAAGTCAGAGTCAACGTAATTCGAAAAACTACAGGTGAAAGGGGGGAAAGGTTGCTCGCCAAGACATCGTGGTCTTGTGCCTACGTATCCTCATCTGGTATGAGAAATCAGAACAAACATAGTTCGGGCTGACACGATCACAGATTGGTTCAAGTGTTTTAATGAGTATGGTTAAACTTACATTCTAGCAGTTAGGTGTAGTGCTGCTCGACCATTGGAGACTTAGGCGTTACCTGTTTGCGGTAGAACCAAGACTTAACACACTCTTTCTGAAAATGATTTTCAAACAATCCCGAGGGATAAAAAGGTTTGATGTTTTGTTTGTGTTTTTTATGGAGAAGTGAATTGAGTTAAGTTTGTAACTTATGTTACACTAAAGACTATGACTTGAGAGCGAATGTGTCGCATATCGCCCAAAGGGCATACGCTAGACAATCTAGATAGATTGAAAGGAGGCCCCCCAACTATCATTCCTCAAGTACTTAAGGCTCATAACATACAACATTTATTATCCTTTATTAAGTGTTTTAAGAGATTAAGAGATGAGAAGAGAAGACACAAACTCTAAGGGGAACTGAACCTTAATGTTATCATGCACAATGCTCCTAAAGTTGGGATTAAAAGGGGAAAAAACTATCCTAGTGTTATCATGCAAAGGATTGAACACCTAATGTCTCTCCTACTCCCATCTTAAACAGAGGGACTAGGAATCCTAAGGGATCATGGCAAAACCAAGTAAACAACAGATAATCCAATCACAGATGAAATGAAAAAAGAGAAGAAGTTGACTTGAGCAAGTTAAGAAAATACACACAAGGTACACAAAGATGCAAAGATGGGATATGAGAATCAAATTATGCAACAAAGACAATGATCAAAACAAGTTGACTTAAACAAGTCAAAAAGAGTGAGATGAAATGGGAGAAGTTTCAACTCCTACAACCATCAAACATCAATCACATACACCAAGGCTAAACATAAATCAAAGGCACAATCCATGATCAAAGAGAAGAGGAGCGAAAGAGGCTTGGGCAGCAAGCACATGTAAATCATCTCAACCAAACATTTCAAATTGATCATGAAGAAGAAGAGAGCAAACAAGTGCTAGAAGAGATGCATCATTCAAGGTAAAGTCAAAGCATAAACATGAACGCCAAATCACCTTGAATGATGATCAAAGCACACGGGGAAGAAGTGAAACCAAAAGTAGAATGCTCAAATCAAGATTGGAAACAAAGCACAATCAAGAGTAAAGTCAAGGCAAATGAAAGAACCAAAGTTCTATCTCATGTTCAACACTTAAAAACATGTGGAAATGCCTAACTTCTAAGTAACTTGTGAAACAAGTTACACAAATGTGTGACCTAAAACCAAAGAACCAGCACCTTAATCATGTTATAAATAAGTATCAAGACTCATAGGGTGCATATAGGATCCATAGAAGTCATCTTCCAAAGGAACTAGGTCAAACTAGTTTGTATGAACATCTTTTGAGATGACTTGACTTGCAAGCTTCATCAAAAATAGGAAGGTTGTTCAATAAATTCCAAATAAAAAGCACAAGGTAGCTAGGACATGGTAAACAGAATCCAATGTTTCAAGTTCAAACTCATCTCAAGGCATCACCAAATAATTCAATTATCAATGGTGCTCCACCTTATCGAGCATGAATCGAAGGACAAGAAAAAGCAAAGCAAAACTAAATGAAAATTGATCAACAATGACTCAAACCAGCCCTCAAAACTCCATCAATCCATCACCTAAGTGGGATAAATTTTTTGGTCATAGGGGGTATTTGAATAAGGGTCAATGGCCATGATCAATTTAGCGTTCACACCATAAAACACTTTTAATTGCACAATAAAAATAAAATGGCAAGTAAAAATAAAATCAGAAATAAAAAATATAGAAAATTAAATAAAGCCTTGAAACAATGGGAAACAATTTTTGTGAATTTTTTTGATAGTTGAAACTATTTTTAATTAATCAAAATGAAAACAGAAAACAAAAATAAAATAAAATAAGTGAAACAACAAGGGAGGTGCAGTCAGCAACAACCAAATGAACTAAATCCTTTGCAACACGCAACTGGGCTCAGAAAAGTGGGGTGTGCATAGAAATGGAAGCCCAAATGACCCAAGGATTCATACTTAAGTGAAACTCCATGTTTCACTTAAGTGATGTGGAGTTAGCGTGCATGTGTGGCCAAGTCAAGCCAATGGAAGTGAAACAAATCATCAGGTCAACATTTCAAACGGGTCCAACTCAGCAAAGACCAGAAAATAGACCAGACGCTGGAGCTAGGGCTTCAGTCGTCTTCTCCAGCCAGCTCGCCAGAGATCAGAGGTCAGATCTCAATAAAAATCCATGAATCTGGTACCGTTTGAAAGCTAACATTGCAAGGAATCCAAATCCAACATTCATTTTACAAAAAGCTTCTTAAACAAGCATGAAAACCAACCATGATTTTTGAGCACACAAACTGAAAGTGCATCAAACGAGCATGAAAACATATCAAACATTGCCTACCATAGGTAGGGCTTCAGATGCAACCCAACATGTCCCTATTTGATGCCTAGAATGAGAGAAACAGTTGGAAGAAATTTACCAAACGGAGCAGTTCCGTTGACTCTTCTAGTGCTTGCAAGCTTTGATCTCTTGCTTCCAATTTGCTCCTTAAGGCCTGGTGAAGAAGAAATGAGCAGCAATCTTGGTTGATTTGCAATGTTATGGTAGACTCGAAGAGAGAAAAGTTTGATGAAATTTTTGAGTTCTATCTTCACTTTCACACAGCAATTCCTTCTATAATCAATTAGGGCAGTAATTAGAGCTTATATGTGATGGATTTTTGACTCCATGTTGGCTGTGTGAGTTGGTTTCCAAATTTGCCAAAAACCTTCCACTTATGTGCACATCCACGGGTTGCTTCATACACACCTCCTTGGGTCAGCAATAAACACACTTAAGGGCGTGGTAATGAAGGGAAATGATTTTGGTCTTGTAGCAATGCTATACACCAAGTTTCAAACCATGACTTTTTGAGTAAGAAATTTGAAAATGTGGCATGTAATGATTCTTAATGTTGGCACAAATGTGGTAAAACTCTTTTTGGTCATGTATTGGTATACAAAAGTTCAAATATGAAGCAAAATATGACTTGTAATGTAAGATACCCAAACCATGACCAAAAGTCAAATTTTCACCTTTAAAATAGTCCACATGATCACATAATTCAACAAATCTCATGAATCTTAAGTTCAATGTGGATTTAAGACTCTTAGGCACAAGTTTCATGTTGGTTGGAATTGCATTTGAGGTCCATAAGTTCATGAAAAAGACCATTGAAACAAATGACCTATAATGAA